>CM070618.1:37598997-39026371 GCA_036346255.1 Ampelocalamus luodianensis
GATCGAAACACCCAAACCAACGAAACAACCAACCCAAAAACTCAAACACGTTCTACTCGAACTCACTACCCTCAGGGCTGCGAGCAAAGAGGTCGTGGTCACAAAGGGTGGTCTTTGCAAAAAGGACCCAGAGGGTGGTCTTTGCGAAAAGGACTACCACACCTGACCACACCCAGGGAGGTCCTACAAAGAAAAAGGGAAGGGGTCCACAACACCAAGGCTAAGGACCTCCTATAGATGTTTCAAAGGAAAAAGGATCCAGTTACCCTCGTAAAACAATGAGGAAAATAGAAGATAAGGAAGGACACCAAGAACGGGATAAGATTAGAAAGATGACCCAGATAAGAAGAGAACAATTTACTTTTCTTGTTTTGTAAACCAAGTTTTGAATTTTCTACTAACGGCCATTCTATTAGGTTACGACCTACAGCCAAGATGCTCTGATACCACTTGTCAAGACCTGGCCAGGGGTCACCCGAGAGGATCTCCTAGAACTCCCAAAAAGTCCACCAGGATCTCCCAGGAGGTCCAGCAGGACCACTCGAGAGGACCTCCAAGACCTCCCAGGAGGTCTAGCAGGACCACCTAGAGGTCCAGAGACATGACCCAAGGAGGTCTTGAGACCCAGGACCTCCCCAAGTACCACGACCAGACCTGGGGGAGGTCGAGAGACCAAGCCTGAGGAGGTCGTGGGACTTGAAAAAGCCCTACGTCTCCTGTGTTCTGAACTAGTCCCAAGGATCAACAGCTAGTTCACACAGCAAACACAAGTGATAATCATACGTCAACGAGAACTTCATTAACAACAAAAGAGTTGATTACAAGGTTGGCTTACAAGCCGACAAAAGGCAACTTTACACAGCGAAATCAAAAGACAACTCCATCCAATACACCACAGGCAATTGGCTGGAAAGTGTAGCCTAGTCGTCCAGGACCTCTTGGTCCTTAGCAAAGACCTCTTCACCTGCTCAAAAGATTAATTCAAGCAAGAGTGAGCACAACAATCATGATCGCAAGTCACACCCGTCGAATAATAGAATGACATGCATAAATGGATATCACAATGGAGAGCTTTGTCAGAACCTGGGAATTAATACTCCCAGATCCTCTGTGCATAACTGAACTAGTCCCATGATCAGTAGCTAGTCCACACAGTAAACAAAATGATAACAAATTCATATCACAACTTTATTGATAAATAACAACAGAGTTGATTACAAAGGAGGCTTACAGGCCAACAATAAAATAAACACAGCGGAAGACGAAGAAGTAGTAGGGTCGATTAATGCCACGTGCAATCGATCGGGAAGCGGCCTAGTCATCGAGATCCACATCGGTAGCAAAGTTCTTCTCCTCTGAAATTTGTTTGCATAAGCAAGAATGAGCACAACTTCCGTGCTCGCAAGTTACACCCGTCAAGTAACAGAATGACATGCATATGGATGTAACAAAGGATGTCTTATAGGGTTATTTGCATAAAACAACATTTTCTTTAAATACTTGTACTAAGTTCCAAAGCAGTTATTATATAACTAAAATTTGTAAATTCTTAATTTTATAGTCAGATAACATTCACACATGAATGGTGAAGGATACCCTCCTATCACAAGGCTTCCTGCCCAATTCCCATCTGGATAAACCAGTTTTGAAGAAGTTTGTTTTCAAACAAAACCAAAGTCTAACTTTGAGTAGTTACGCTAGCATGTCCATAACAGCGGACACGGCTATTCGAATAGTTTTACACTCTGCAGAGGTTATGCAGCTTTACCCACATGACAAGACTTCTCTAGTTTGTCAGGCATATATCTATGCCACCGCTCACTACCTTTGGTAGCGGTCTAGAGCACGTGTCGAGGCCTTTACAATGTTCTGTCTTAATGTATTTGTGCCCGCTAAGGTTTCGCTACCATTGGACTAGCCATCCTCAGGAAGCCCCTCTGCGCGGATGGGTCTCTTGTCGACCAACACCCATACCAACAACATAGCACCAATGACACTAAGACATCACAAATTATTTAGCCAAGTCCCGCCCACAGGACATGTGGTGATACGGTTAGGCGTAGCATCATGCGCTCGAAGACCGGTCCTTAAGCGACTTGGGCAACTTTCCAACAAAACCCATGAGCCTCAACCATCCCGATTGAGCCGTGCATAAACTTGCACCCACCGAACACCCATTATGCCCAAGTCCAAACTATTTTTATTTATTTCATTTTTGAAGTCATAAACTTCCATAACATACCGATGTTATGGATACAATTCGAACAACAATTGATTTATGGTGAAATTTTCCAAAATAAACTGTTTGGTCTATAAGCATGGCTAAGCTCGATTTTTCTCAAAATGTTCTAGTTCATACTATCGTATCAACCAGGTTTTACCTATGGTGACAATATGTTTGCTTCAATTATCAAAATTGGCTATACAAAGGAGTTTAGGCATAACTATACATTTAAAACAGGACTTTAAATTACTGATATAAATAAGCATGCAGTGATAATTTAAAATCGAATATAAATAATTTGAAATAATGGGATCAACATGATCAAGGGTATAACTTGCCTTGCTTGTTTACTCGTTGCTCTTAAACGGCGTCGAAATCCGATCGTCCGAAGTCGTCGAAATCTATACGTGAAAACGAGCTAAATTCAAATAACACTCAAATAAAATCCAAATAAAATCCAAAATAAATACTGGGAGGAAGGTATTGATTTTATATGAATATAGGAATTTGAATCGACGGAATCGGAGTTCGTATGAGGGAGAACGAAATTATAGAAAATGACATGCATGCATAAGCACTATTCATGCATGGTACTGTAGCTCATGTGCATGGCACTGTAGCGTTTGCATGTGACATGAAGAAATGGCGATGCCGGGCGAGAGGAAAGGATAGATGGCCGGTGAACCACAAAAATGGAATCCCGGGAGCAAGACGGACCCACTGATGGTGGTCGCGTCGTCGGCGAAGGTCCGTGTGGCGGCGGCGGCGTGCAAAGCAAATGTCGGATGAATAGTAGCACCGATGAGCCGGGGTCTTTTGGAGGAACGGAAGGGAGCATCGCGTAGAACGTTGCGAGACGAAGCCAACGGTGTGGACGATATCGCCGGGGAATCAAAAACGGCACCGGAAATGACGATAGAAGGTGGTTCGGTCGTTCGCGCAAAACTTTTACTTGCGGCGGAGATAGAGGGGCGAATTCTAGGGATATGAAGAGGACGTCGAGGGGCACGCCGCGACACGGTCGGCTCGGGAAACGAGTAACCGAGGAGAGAGAACGGAGGAGATATTAATAATGGACCAAAATAAACGACAGAAAATAAATAAAATCTAAAAATTACGAAATAAATACTAAAAATAGTAGAGGAATTTAGGTGAATTTAGGAAGAAGAAACAACAGATTTGGAGTTTGTATGTGAGAGAAATGATTTTTGGAAGATTAAACATGTGTATGTACAAACTTGCCATGACTAGATAAATATGCACTATTCATCATCTTCTTCAACTAAACAAACCACTATGGAAAGAAAAGAAAAGATGGCAAGTCTGGCCAAAGGAAAGGAAAGAGTGATCGGTGAACCACAAAATGGATTGCTCACCTTGCAACGAGGCGTAGGAGGTGGCGACATGGCGGACGGTGGCCGGTGGCGGCGGCGCGCGATGAGTGCGGTGGTGCACAGGCGGCGGTGCTCGGCGATGCTCGGCGGCGAGAGGGTGAGCACGGCGTAGAAACGTCGCGGCGCGGCTAGCGGTGTGGTCTATGATGCGGAGCTCCACCGTAGGAGGTACAATTGGCGATGAGCGGCGTTCGCCAACGAACTTTAACTCGAAATTCGGCCAAGATATGGGAGATGAGAGGAGAGGTTTTGGGAGTGGGTTGAGGATGGAGAGTAGCTCTGGTGCTCCCTTTATATAGGGAGGAGGTTCTTCAATCAACGGAAATCGCGAGAGATGATGCTCTGATTTGGTGCAATTGAAGAATTATTGAAACGGCCAAATTGATTGCATGCAAAGGAGGAAGCGTCCGATTGATGGGATGGTAATGTGCGTGAAGTTAGTGCGGACCTTTCGCTTCAGACGGAATCAAATTTAATGCATTGAGTGGGGAGAAAAGAGGAAAGAGGTTGTGGCAGCCATTAATGGCAGATGGAGCTTTCTCGGTGCTACAGTGGGCACATGGGGACAGGAGGGGAGGTGGCGCGGGTGGGACAAGGGGAGGTCCGAAGAGGGGCGGCCGGCAGTGGTGAGGTCGGTGGCGTGGTGGCCGGAGCTGGAGGTGGACAAGGGAAAGTGGAGGTGCTGCCATTTCTTTGCTCTCGGGAAGGAACAGAAGGCAAAAGCGGCTTGCGAAGAAAAAGATAGGAGAGATAAAGCATAGAATAAAGAGAAAAGAGATGGGTTAAAGTCAATTGAAGGGAATAAAGGCCCTGGCAGCTCATTGCATGCAAACATGATGTTAAGCGTGCATGCCTATGGAGCATTTTCGGGATGGGTGACCCGAATGGGAAGTTGGATTTTTTTTTTTTAATTTCGAAATTACTGTTCACCGTATACTGTATAAAGTACTGTTCACGATGTTTGGACTGTCCGAATGATTTACATGATTTTCGGATTTTAAATAAATCAATAAATCAAATATATTTTTAGAAAATAGCAAATAGAGCCCAAAAATTCTAGAAAAATTCACAAAAATACCTTGAATTATTTTGAACTTAATAAAAATAATTCCAACTTAAAGTTGACCTTTATTTTTGAACAGTAAATATTTTTATATTAAAATAAATAGTAAAAAGTTTTTAAAATTCAGAAAATTCCGAAATTACGTAAAATTTTATTTTTCACTTTAGATCTAATAAAAACTCATAAAACTAAATAAATTTTATTTTTGCCTTTTAAAATCTTAGAAATTCAAGAAAACCAAGGAAACACTATTGAAACTGAGAAAATCCAATAAAAGAATAACTTTATTTATTTTTATTTTGGTAACAGCACTTTGGGATGTTACAAGCTTATAGGGTTGTTTTTGCATAAAATCATGTTTCTTTCAAGGTACAAGTAATAGGTTCTAAAGTAGACTACACCATACATAAAATTCATTTTCTAACACAATTTTGACTGATTGATAATAAGATTGAAGGGTGAAGGATAACCTCCTGTCACCAGGCTAACCGCCAGGGATCCCCGCTCAAAACCTATTTGGATAGAGATCTAAAACCAGTTTTCAAAAGCATTTGAAAACCAAAACCAAAATCTATCTTAGAGAGGCTTTGCTAGCATGTCCATGACCGTGGACACGGCTATTCGAATAGATTTTCACTCTGTAGCTTTACCCACAAGAGATAACCAATTTACACTGTCCGCCCACACACTTCTGAAGGTATGCGACTAAAAGGTTATCACAATGCCTTTACAATACTCTTTCTCACCACAGTCCCCATCGCTAAGGTTTCACCCCCATTGAGCTACCCACCCGCAGGGTTCAGGCCCCCTCTTGCGTCAGGTGGGAATGTAAGAAAGTAGGTCATGAAGGACCACCCACACATCCAAAGGGACAACCATGGTGAGACATTGCAAATTATTCGGCTAGGTTCCACCCATACAAGACTTGTGGTTGCATGTAGGGGCATAGCAAAGTAATACACGAAGACTGGTTCTTAACTGACTTGGGCGACAACCTTAACCCTGGGGCGTCGGCTCACATGACCCCCGTGCATTCCCCATGCACCTACCATACAACCAACCAAGTTCGCCCAAGTCCAAATCCTTTTTCCATTTATTTTCCTTTGAAAACAGTAACCGATTTTCATGACAACCTAATGCCATTATTAAAACATTTGAGAGAAAATAGTAGTCTTTGGTGAAAACTTCCCTATCAAGATTTTGGTCTAAGCAGAACTAAACATTTATTTTCCAAAAGGTCCTAGTCATACTAAAGTATTAACCAGGTTTTTAGCTAAGGTGACAACAAGTTCAGTTGTAACGTCAATATTTGCCATACAAAGAAGTTAGGTCTAACTATGAGTGTAAACACTGCTATTGAAATACTAAGTAAAATATGCATGGAGTACTTAGTTTGAAATAGAAAGTACATAGGTTCAAATAATGGGTGTCAACATGATGAAGGGTATGACTTGTCTTGTTCGAAGGCTTGGGGGTCTTCCTCCTCAGAGAACTCGGGCTCCTCAGCGTCCTCGCAATCTACACGAGAGAACAAAACCAACTCAAACAAAGCTCAAGAAAAAACCAAAAGAACTTCAAAGAAAGCATCACTATAACCAATAAAAGAACTATGAGGGTTTGGAGGAGGTCTAGAGAGCTAGTCGGAGGAGGTCCAAAGCTTGGAGGGGAGGTTAAAGAACTGGTTGAGCGAGAGCAAGAGAGTTGAAATGTGGAAGAAGGCAAAGATAGGGAGGTGTCCAAGCTTATAAAGCCTGGGCTGCTGGGAGTTTCAAGGGCACACGTGTTCAAGGATGGATAAAGGAGGGGACGAGAGCAGGTAAAGGAGGGGACAAGAGGGAAAGAGAGGTACAACGGAGGTGACAGCATTTAATATGCCACAGCGACATTTAATGCTCAGAGACTTTCTGCTGCAAGTGTGCAGAAAGGAGAAAAGTGGACAGGGTTAGCTCAAACAAAGAGATTGGTCAAAGCAACAGGAGAAAATCGTGACCAAAGGAGAGGTCCAATTACGGGGTGGTCATAGGAGGAGGTCCCGTAGAAGGCAAAGGAGGTCCTGTCCCCCCGGGGTGGTCTTCGCAAAGGACCAGAGATCGTGACCACGTAGGGTGGTCGTGACCAAGGAGGGTGATCTTTGCAAAAAGACCAGAGGTCATGACCACATAGGATGGTCGTGACCAAAGAGGGTGGTCTTTGCAAAAAGACCAAAGGTCGTGAAAGGAGGAGGTCCAAGGGACGAGGGAAAAGGTGCAACGAACCAGAGCCATACGATCTTAATCGGGTGGTCCAAGGAGATAGGTACGTTTGGACCATGCCAACACGCACCTACGTCGGGTCATCCAAACTCAATCGGACGCACCACAATGCAAGGGAACGTTCGGACCATCCGAACGTCTCCTTTACATCGGGTCATCCAAACAAGATCTAACGGTCCTAGGAGGGGAAGGCGCGCACGGGATCTGGACTTAAGGGAGGTCCAGACAAGAAAGAGTTTCAAAGGGTGAGATTGCAAAGGGAAAAAGAGCTAACAGAGAAGATCCAAGGAGATCCCAACAGTCAGGGTGGAACCAAAGGAGGTCCTGACGGTCAAGATAAGACCAGAGGAGGTCTCAACGGTCACGATGAGATCAAAGGAGGTTTGAAACACAAACCCGAGCTTAGAACAGCTCGAGGGTGGTCGTGACCTAAAAGGGAGGTCAGAACCACAGGGAGGTCTGAACAAAGAAGAGGTCCAAACACAAAGGAGGTTAAAACCAAAGAGAAAACACAGAGAAGGTCTAGACCTGAGGAGGTCTAAACCAAAGAGAAAACACAGAGTAGATCTAAACCAAAGAGAAGGGTTGGCCGAGGAAAAACAAAGAAAGCACAAAAAAAGGAGGGAACACTAGAGCCCCCAACACTCCATCAAACCGGCAAACCCAACAGAGAATTTAGTTGAAGTTTGAGTTAATTAGTTGGAAACCATTCTGAAATCTCAATTTAAGCTTTTAAACTCTGATGAAACCAATGGTTCATTTTATTTTGAAATTTTCGAAAAGCTCCAGAAAACCAAGGTGTTACATACAACAACCAAATTTTTTAGAACAAAAAAAAACAAAATCTATTTTGGTTCCAGCATGCATGGAATCTGATAATTCACCTTCTGTAGATAGCAACAAATGGCTAGTTCTTACTTCGGAGTTCATGAAAAAAATTCACTAGCTCTGTTTCAGTAGGCTGCTTTTATTCTGCATTAGTTCAATTACTGTGGATTTCAATTATTCGTTTCTATTATGTTCCAACAAAATTGATAGTGTCATGTTTTTTTCACTCAAAGGTGATAGCACTTTATTTATTCTTGAATATTGTCTTACAAGATGTTGCACGATTATCAAGAGCAGGATACTATTGTCGGGACCCAGAATTACGATTCTGGAACCCTCTGTGTATACTGCACTAGTCCAGGATCACGCTAGTGAACACAGGGTTAACACAGGTAAATATCGATCCACACAAGCGATAAATAAAGTAAACGATTAGTTTAAATAACAAATAAGGGTTTTGACATTATGGTCGAGTTTACACTTATTAAGCCACGCAGGGCTAACAGAAATAAAGCAAAGAATGAACGGAAAACTCAGCGTAGATCCCACCAATTCACCACAGCAACCGCGGGATCCGGACCTTAACGAGCGATCGGCCTTGGCGAACTCCTCCTCGAAGAAGGCGTGACTCCTCCTCTTACGTAGGTTTGGGCGCAAGTTTTACAACAAGCGTGAGTACACAACCGTACTAGCAAATCATACCACAGAATGCAATGTATAAATGCAGCTTATTCCAAAGAAAAGACTTACGTGGTTCTTTTGCATAAAAGCAACATTTGCAATTGAATACAATAATAGATTGAAAACATACTTCAAAACAAATAGACAATATTAATTTAACGATTGTTTTCACAAAGACACACAAACTAAACATGATTATTTCACATAGCCATATGATTAAGGTCACAGCTCCCATCCCAACATTTTATGAAAACTACCTCGTGTGAAATCCCGAGTATGTCCATGACGCGGACACGGCTATTCGAATAGATTGTTTAACACTCTGCAGAGGTTGTACACTTTACCCACAAGATACAACTAGTGTAGCAAGCACCGATCGTAACAAAGCAGTTCGGAAACTTCATCTCAAACATTGACATTCCCAGTGTGCTTACAAACCGCCATACCGCTCACATAGAATTGGTATAACACACACCATTGGACGGGGAAGACGAATCCCCGCGATGCAACCACCAAGTAGTCACACCTCCACCTGTCACACACCTAACCTATCCACGAACATCAATGCCGAGAATCCATAACTTACTAAGTTAGGCCCGTCCCATACCGGGCATGTGGTCGCACAAAGAAGGCTCGGTTCAATGGCGCACAAAGTTAGGTCCTTAATTGACCAAGGCAAGACTTCCATTTTCTAACTAAGTCACAAAGACCATCATTCCCATCACATAGACCACCATGTCACTGATCTCCACCACTTGCCTCAGTCTAAATCCTTTACCACCCGGTTGGTTTTAGTGCAACACATGCCATCACGAAGTAATAACACATAGCACACAGTTTTACACAAAGTTCCATAGTCACTTAGTCATAATTAATATTTGCAACCTACATGTGATGATGACCCGTGGCATGGCTAAGCAATTGTACTTGCATCTAACCAACCCACGTTGGTGCTATGATATTACCACCTCATAACCAATCTAGGGTGACAAGGAATTATGACATACAAGGCCAAGGTGTGATAACAATTTGGATATTAACTATGCCCAAAGTATTTAAATAAATAATTAAAGTAGAATGCATTAATTTAACACAAAGTAATTTGAAAACTGGGTTCAAGATGATCAAAGGTATGACTTGCCTTGGAAAAGGTCTATGTACTGGTCTTGAAATTGGGGTGCTCCTTCCTCCACAAAATTCCCCGACGAATCGACGTCTACTCGCAAACGAGACACAAACAAACAAAACAAATAAATAACAGAGGCAAAACAAACTCCAAAAATTAAATAAAAATCTCAGATAAATAGAGCTTGAATTTAGACAAATTTAGAAATTTGAATGGGCTCAATCGGAGTTAGGATGCAAAAGTTATGGGCTTTGGAAGATTGGAAATCTAAAAGAAACCCTAATTTGGATTTTCTGGAATTTCCGAATTATTTCTCTAAAGAAAAATCGGAATATTGCGCAACGCTGACGTCAGCTGAGGACGTTCGGACGGGGTGACAGTGGGCCTGACATGTGGGACCCACATGTCAGTGGCTCGGCTCACGGTAGACTAGGTCTACCGAGCCTCGGGTTTCGGAGTCCGGTGAACTGCCCACGTAGGCGCACCCGTGGCTGCCACGCAGGCGCCACGCAAGCACGACACCGAGCTGGCAGCGGAGGTGGCAGACATGCAGGCGGCCAGGTCAGCCCGACGGCGGCGATGCTCTGGACGACCCGGCAACGGCGATCGGCGGCGCTCCGGCGGGACCGGGTGGTACCAGAAGGTAGCCCTCGTTAAAGCGAAACCGGGGATGCACTCACGAGCGGCGGAGGGGCTCAGGAGTGGCCGGCGGCGAGCTGGAGGCGGCGGAGGGGTCACGGGTTTTGTCGGACGGGGCAATTGGCGAAGCTCCGGCGAAGTGGATGGCACCAGGAGACTGCTTATGCTCGTGCGATGCTGGTGATGCAGTCGGCGGGCTCCGGACGGCACTGACGGCGGCGGAAGAGCTCACCGGAGTCCTTGCGGGTGAAAACCCTAGAATCGGCGGCGGCGCACGAGGGCTCGGGTTACGGGGTTTGGGGCTTCGATGCGGGAGAGAGCGATCCTCGGGGCCTTTTATAGGGGTCGGGAGGGCTCGGTGGCGTGCGGCGGTGAAAACCCTAAAAGAGTCCGAAACAGCCACGAGATAGATTTCCGATTTTGAACCAGATTCGGGATATGATTTTACCTGCAATAGGTGCGGTTGAGATGGGGATAAGATTTGGCACATTTTCTAGAAAGGTTTTAGATAGAAAGGAGGCGTTGTCGTACGGGCTTGGAGCTCGGAAACATGGTAGACGAAGCCGGGCGCGGGGGCGAAGACCTGACGAGCGGGGCCCACACGTCAGTGGCAGGAGGCGGCTCGCGCGCGGGCGAGCGGGCTGGCGGGAGATGGGCCGGCACAGCAAAGGGAATGGGCCGGAGGCGGGAAATTAGGCCCGAGACTATTTCTGAGATTATTAATAGTTTTTCTAATTTGGAAAATACCAGAAATTCAAATAAGCAATAGAAAATAGCAAATGAACTCAGAAAAATTCTAGAAAAATCTAGAAAATATATCTGAGCACATAGAACCCAAATAAAATAGTTTTGGCTATTGTTCATGTTGGGATTATTCACATTAAATGTTTTTGATTGTAAAGTCCAATATTAAGCTTTTGAAATTAAATTCAAATAAAATCTAAATGGTGAATTTTCTCCCTACTAACTATTAAAAGATTTTTAAGCTTTGAAAATTGGGATGTTACAAACCTCCCCCCCCCTTAAAGGAATCTCGACCCCGAGATTCAGGCTAGCTAGAGAAAAGGCTAGGAAACTCGGCTTGCAGCTCTTCTTCACGTTCCCACGTTGCTTCTCCTTCTGAGTGGTTGCTCCACTGGACCTTGCAAAAACGAACCGTCTTGCTTCGGGTGAGGCGTTCTGCGACATCCAAAATCTTGATTGGCTGCTCCTTGTAGGTAAGATCCTCCTTCAAGTCAATTGATTCCAACGGGGCTTGCTCTTCTGGCACACGGAGGCACTTCTTCAACTGCGAGACATGAAAGACATTATGTACTCCTGCTAGCGACTACAGTAGCTCCAACTGGTAAGCAACTTCTCCACGGCGTTCCAAAATCTTGAACGGACCAACATACCTAGGGGCAAGCTTCCCTTTGGCATGAAACCTTTTGACACCTCTGAGCGGGGTCACTCGAAGATAAGCGAAATCCTCGGGTTCAAAGCGAGATCACGGCGGCGATTATCGCGCATAGCTCTTACGCTGGTGAGCTATCTTGGTCTTTCTCGATCATGGCCACTTGCTCTTACGCTTCGAATGATGTCGGACGGCGATCGTTAATTGTTTCGACCAATTCAACGGGGTTCTACAGAACGCAGTAGTACAAAGCTTCAAATGGTGACATTTGCAGCTAGCAGTAACTATTGTTGTACGAAAATTCGCATACGGCAAACTTTTATCCCATCGGGTAGCATTAGCTAGAGCACAAGCTCTCGGCATATCCTCAATATCGATTAACTCTTTCGATCTGTCCATCATGCGTGGATGATACGCGATACTAAAATTCAAATGGGTACCCAATGCTTCATGCAAGCTACGCCAAAAGCGAGAGGTGGCGGGATCCTCGATCGACACTATCTTCTTGGGCACACCGTATAAACCGACAATTCTAGCCATGTACATTCTGCGAGGCGATCTCACGAGTACGTGGTTTTGATCGCGAAAATGGCGACCTTGGTCAAGCGATCGACTATTACCCGGATCGAATCGTAACCCGATTGAGTCTTGGGTAAACCGGTAATGAAATCCATACCGATCTCTTCCACTTCCATTCGGAATCTTGCGGTTGCAACAAACCGCTGGTCTCGGTGTTCGCCTTTACTTACGGACAGTGTCGATAAGGCAACGAACTCTGCGACTTTCGTTTGATTTGGCCACAAAATTTAGTCTTAACATCTGGTACATCTTGGTACTTCGGGGTGAATCGAATACTTTGAGTCATGGGCCTCCTTTAAGATTAAGCGTCTTAGACCATCGATATCGGTACCAGAATCGACCATTAATCAGTATGTCTTGATCATCCTTGGTGAAATCTTTGAATTTTCATACGCCATTTTGACCTTGATGTCGACAACACAGATTCTTTGGTTGTGCTTCACGAATTTGCTTCTCGAGGTGTTGTACTTCCAAATTGGCTATAAATCCTTCGGACACAACTTCTAACTTTAGCTTCAAATTCTTCATAAAGTTAGGCAACTTTCCTTTACTTCAAAGCATTGCGATAACTCTTACAACTTAGGCGTCTGCGACTCGTTGGCTTTTAGGGATGGTAGTGGATTCCAAGATTATAATCCTTGATCAATTCCAACCATCTTCTCTGTCTCATATTCAAATCATTGGGTGAAGATATACTTTAGACTCTTATGATGCGTGTAGACTTCACGGCGACAATGATGAGGTAATGGCGCCAAATCTTTAAAGCATGCACTACGACACTAATTCCGGATCATGAGTAGGGTAATTCTCTTCGTGAGGTCTCAATTGCCTTGATGCATAGCGTCGCTCTTCCTTCTTGCATCGGGCGCATCCTAATCCTTGACGCGAAGCATCACAATAGATATCGAAATCCTTGCGAATATCTGGTAGAATCAGCACTGGGGCTGAAGTCAAACGTTTCTTCAACTCTTGAAAACTTTCCTCACAGTCGGAGTCCAAGTGAACTTTTCTCCTTCTTCAACAATTGTGTAAGAGGCTTAGCAATCAATGAGAATCCTTGATGAAGCGGCGTAATAACTTTGCCATTCCCAAGCTGCGAATCGAGTCACGGTCTTGGGCTGCTCCCAATGTAGCATCGCTTTAACTTTAGGGTCAATGCTACTCCTCATTTGTCATCACATGACCCAGGAAATCAACTCCCTTCTTCCAAAAATCACACTTACTGAACTTGGCATACAGCTGATGCTCTTGGAGTTTTTCCAATATTATCCTTAAATGCTCAGCGTGTTCTTCCTCCGACTTGGAGTACACTAGGATATCATCAATGAACACAACTACGAACTTGTCCAAATATTCCATGAATACTTTATTCATCATGTTCATGAAGTATGCAGGGGCATTAGTCAGACCAAAGGACATGACTAAGAACTCATAATGTCCATACCGTGTTGAGAACGCGGTCTTCGGTATATCCTTAGGACAAATCTTTAGCTGGTGGTAACCTGATCGCAGGTCGATCTTTGAGAATAATCCGGCTCCTTTCATCTGATCAAACAGATCATCTATCCGGGGTAGTGGGTACTTGTTCTTGATGGTAACTTCGTTGAGAGAACGGTAATCAATACACATCCTCATACTTCCATCTTTCTTCTTGACAAACAACACTGGCGCTCCCCATGGCGACGAACTAGGTCTCACAAAACCTTTCTCAAGAAGTTCTTCTATCTGTTTCTTCATCTCTACCAATTCATCGGCTGGCATCCGATAAGGTCTCTTTGAGATTGGTGCTGTCCCTGGCACTAGGTCGATGACAAACTCAATGTCACGATCCGGTGGCATTCCTGGTAACTCCTCTGGAAACACATCTGGGTATTCACTGACCACTGGTACTTCTTCCAAGGAAAGGGTCTTCAAACTCAATGTCCATCACGAACTGAGGTAGCTAGAAACTCTACCTTGTTTCCTTTGGCATCCTCATTATTACGACTCTTGGCCACAATCTATATGACTTTGTGCTTGGATAACCAATCCATGCCAAGAATGACATCTAGGGTTTGGGTGTCTAGAACAATTAGGTTGGCTAGAAACTCAACTCGACTATGAGTAACTTAGCTCCTAAACATCCCACTCTAGTACTTAGCTCGCTCTAGGCGTTGGACTACGAGTATGCTTAAGTTGCATAACTTCCTATTTATTTTTGGTTGCAAACATTCCGAAACAAGCGAATCGCGAAGCTCGAATCAAACAAAGCGATGCAGTCTTGAGCTAACCGAAACTTACCCGATCGACGTCCGGTGATTCTGGGCTCCTTCAGTGGCGTGGTTGACACGGCCTCGATCACGGATGTGGTGCTCCTCCGCTTGACTAGCAACTTGTGAAGCTCCTTGGTTGATGCACAGTCTGGTGTCTTGGATGGCGTAGCTCAAGGTTGAAGCGTCTTGGAGTGATTGTTCCCCTTTGCGGGCCTTTGGTTGGCAAAATGTCTGGTGGCGGCAGCGTAATGCAGACCTTTGGTGTGTTCGTTGGTTGCTTCTGGATTGGGGTTGGCAGTGCGGGGTTGCGGAAGTTACGAGTAGGCCGGGCGGGGTGTTGAAGTTGGTGCAGCGCTCTGAGCGAAATGCAGGGTGGAAACACGTTGAACTGTCTTTGCACTGTTCTTGCTCTCTTGTGATTGATGGTTCCCTTCTTTGAGCCATCGGCGTTCTGATTATCCACCGTTCCTTGCGTTTGTCCTCCAAAATAAAGGCTTTGTTGACCAGCTCTTGGAAGTCGGGAAAAGTATGGGCGATCAAACCGACTTGTAGTCGATGTTTAGTCCCTTCAAAAGCGACTCTGGCGAGCCTTGTCCGTGGCTACATCTTCTGCGTGCATAGCGAGCTAGGTGAAAACTTGTTGAGATAGTCGGACAACGACATAGCTCCTTGCTTGAGAGCGCGGAACTCATCCTTCTTGGATCGATAATGCCTTACAGTGCGTGATCTTGGCGAAATCGTGAAAATTCCTCCCGGTGATATCTGTGGCGTCTCATGGGCGGACGAAGTTCTCCACCATTCAGCCAGGTGGTGCCGCCATCGGTGAGTGGCATACGAGAACCTTTTCACGATCATTGCCGAGTGATCGCAGCTTTCTTTCAATAACTATGAGCCAATCATCCGCTTCCCTCGGAGGCGTGTCAGGAGAATGTTGGCGGACGAGTCCTCATAAATTACGCAAGTTTGGATGGTCCATGGTGACCATGAGCACCGGGCTCCATCTTGTTGATTCTTTGTTGTTGTTGTTCGGTTGTGCATAGCTTGCATCCGAGTCATCATGGTGTTCATCATTTGATCGTCTTTGCCATGAAAGCTCCAAAGTTACGCAAGTCAATTGGAGGTGCTTGTGGCGGAGCTGCTCCTGCGGTGGTTGCTCATTGCTTCTCGGTCTTTGAGTACGGAACCACTAGCGGCGATCGACGAGTTTGAACCATCTCGCGAAGCTCCATAGGTTAGATAAGGTAGCAAGCACAAGATAAGTTGAGAACTAAGCAGGGGGGTAGGTTAAACCCAACAAAACACAGCTCAAGAAACTCAAATGAAATACCTTTATTACTTAGGGTCTTAGTATGGCTGCAACAAATGCCTAAAGGCCTTTGCAGCTCATACTCACACACAAAAGAAAACAACGATCTAAGCACACAAAACTACCGCCTAAAGGCGACTCACTAAAGCGGCGGCTAAACTCAAAAGCGAAGCCTAAAGCGAACTACTCAAGAAAGCCTCCACAACCGCGGCGGCGCTCACGGCGACGATGAGCTTCGGAAGTGGCGGCATCTTGGCAAACCGATCACGATGCCACAGGCTGGTGCGGCGAGAGCAGGCGTTCGGTGCAAGCGGCTCCGCCGCTCCTCGGCTCTGCATCTTCTTCGGGCTCAATGGGCCTTCCTCGGATCTTCTTGAGAATCCTCCTCGGGTCTTCCTCTTCTTGAGGACTTGGTCGTGAGGATCTCTTGCAGAGTGGCGACCTTCTCTTCAGCTCTTTGCAAGGCTTCATAGACATGATCCAGCTCCATGATGGTCCTCTCCAAAGCTTCCTCCTTGGCGGCCACAAACTGTGCGAGGTGCACGACTGTAGCGTTGCTCTCATACGTGGGCGGGTAGCGTGCTGGCAAGTCCACAGCTGCAGCTCTGGGGTGGTAACGGAAGACGGTGTCCTGAAGCTCCCGTGCGTAGATGTTGCACATACGAAGCATGGCCAAGCGCGACGACTCCTGGATACCTTCCAGTCAAGTGATCTTCCTCACGAGGCGCGAAGGTTGGCTTGCCTTGTCGTTAAATCTGGCGTAGATCGTCGGCGACAAATAACTCCACGGTTTTGTCCATTCACAATCCAGTTGTTGCCGACGTACAGCGGACGATCAAAACCTCCAAGAACCTGGAGCAACTTCCAAAGCTCGGCGGCATACCCTCCAGTGCGCTCACCATAGCTCTGAAGACGAGGCATCTATCAAGACAGACGAACATGGTAAGAGCAACTTTAAAACAGCGGGGAGAGAAAGGATTATAGCAATAGTTGAGGCGAGAGAGATATGAGGAGAGCTAAGCAATTAATTAACCTTGCAAGTTAATTTTTCTTTTAGAAAATAATTTGGACACTCTAAAGGCGGCCAATCTAACTAAGGTCAAGACCTACGATCGGTATGGCTCGATACCACCTGCCGGGACCGAGTGCGATTACGGAACCCTCTGTATATCTTGCACTAGTCCAGATCACGCTAGTGCACTGAGGTTAACACGGTAAATGTCGATCCACACAGCGATAAATAAAGTAAGCGATTAGTTTAAATAACAAATAAGGGTTTTGACCTTATGGTCGAGTTTACACTTATTAAGCCATGCAGGCTAACGAGAAATAAAGCGGCGGCGGAACGGAAAACTCGGCGTAGATCCCACCAATTCACCACAGCAGCAGATGGGATCCGGACTTAACGAGCGATCGGCCTTGGCGAACTCCTCCTCAGCGGCGTAGACTCCTCCTCTTCAGTAGGTTTGGGCGCAAGTTTTACAACAAGCATGATTACACAACCGTACTATAAATCATACCACATAATGCAATGTATAAATGCAGGCTTATTCCAAGGAAAAGGCTTCTGTGGTTCTTTTGCATAAAAGCAACATTTGCAATTGAATACAATAATAGATTGAAAACATACTTCAAAACAAATAGACAATATTAATTTATGATTGTTTCCACAAAGACACCAACTAAGCAGTTATTTCACATAGCCATATGATTAAGGTCACACACTCCCATCCCAACATTTTATGAAAACTACCCTCGTGTGAAATCCCCGAGTATGTCCATGACCGCGGACACGGCTATTCGAATAGATTGTTTAACACTCTGCAGAGGTTGTACACTTTACCCACAAGATACAACTAGTGTAGCAAGCACCAGTCGTAACAAAACAGTTCGGAAACTTCATCTCAAACATTGACATTCCCGGTGTGCTTACAAACCGCCATACCGGCTCACATAGAATTGGTATAACACACACCATTTGGACGGGGAAGGCGAATCGTCGCGATGCAACCACCAAGTAGTCACACCTCCACCTGTCACACACCTAACCTATCCACCTCAACATCAATGCCGAGAATCCATAACTTACTAAGTTAGGCCCGTCCCATACGGGCATGTGGTGCGTGCGATGAGCTCGGTTCAATGGCGCACAAAGTTAGGTCCTTAATTGACCAAGGCAAGACTTCCATTTTCTAACTAAGTCACAAAGACCATCATTCCCATCACATAGACCACCATGTCACACGGTCTCCACCACTTGCCTCGGTCTAAATCCTTTACCACCCGGTTGGTTTTAGTGCAACACATGCCATCACGAAGTAATAACACATAGCACACGCTTTTACGAAGTTCCATAGTCACTTAGTCATAATTAATATTTGCAACCTACATGTGATGATGACCCGTGGCATGGCTAAGCAATTGTACTCGCATCTAACCAACCCACGTTGGTGCTATGATATTATCAACTCATAACCAATCTAGGGTGACAAGGAATTATGACATACAAGGCCAAGGTGTGATAACAATTTGGATATTAACTATGCCCAAAGTATTTAAATAAATAATGAAAGTAGAATGCATTAATTTAACACAAAGTAATTTGAAAACTGGATTCAAGATGATCAAAGGTATGACTTGCCTTGGAAAAGGTCTATGTACTGGTCTTGAAATTGGCGTGCTCCTTCCTCCACAAAATTCCCCGACGAATCGACGTCTACTCGCAAACGAGACACAAACAAACAAAACAAATAAATAACAGAGGCAAAACAAACTCCAAAAATTAAATAAAAATCTCAGATAAATAGAGCTTGAATTTAGACAAATTTCAAAATTTGAATGGGCTCAATCGGAGTTAGGATGCAAAAGTTATGGGCTTTGGAAGATTGGAAAACTAAAAGAAACCCTAATTTGGATTTTCTGGAATTTCTGAATTATTTCTCAAAAGAAAAATTGGAATATTGCGCAACGCTGACGTCCGCTGAGGACGTTCGGACGGGGTGATAGTTGGCCTGACATGTGGGACCCACATGTCAGTGGCTCGCTCACGGTAGACTAGGTCTACCGAGCCTCGGGTTTCGAGTCGGTGAGCGCCCACGAGGCGCACCGTGGTCGCCACGCGATCGCCACGCAAGCACGACACCGGTGCGGCGGAGGAGGCGGACATGCGAGGGGCGAGTCGGCCCGACGGCGCGATGCTCGGGCGACCGGCAGCGGCGATCGGCGGCGCTCCGGCGGGACCGGGTGGTACGAAGGTAGCCCTCGTTAAAGCGGCAGGATGCACTCACGCGCGCGAGAGGGCTCGAGGTGGCCGCGGCGGCGGAGCAGCGGAGGGTCACGGGTTTTGTCGGACGGGCAATTGGCGGCTCGCGAAGTGGATGGCACGGAGGCGCTACGCTCGTGCGATCTTTGGTGATCGATCGGCGGGCTCCGGCGCGGCACCACGGCGGCGGAAGAGCTCACCGGAGTCCTTGCGGGTGAAAACCCTAGAATCGGCGGGGGCGGCGGCACGGAGGCTCGGGTTACGGGGTTTGGGGGCTTCGATGCGGGGAGAGCGATCCTCGGGGGCCTTTTATAGAAGTCGGGAGGGCTCACGGTGGCGTCTGGCGGTGAAAACCCTAAAAGAGTCAAAAACGACCACGTGATAGATTTCGATTTTGAACGGTCGGGATATGATTTCTGGCAATAGGTGCGGTTGAGATGGGGATAAGATTTGGCACGTTTTCTACAAAGGTTTTAGATAGAAAGGAGGCGTTGTCGTACGGGCTTGGAACTCGGAAACATGGCGGGCGAGCGCGGCCGTGCGCGAAGACGAAGCCGGGCGCTGGGGCGAAGACCTGACGAGCGGGGCCCACACGTTAGTGGCGGAGGCGATGCGGCGAGCGGTGGCGGGAGATGGTAAGACTGGTGAAGGAATGGGCGGGCGGGAAATTAGGCCGAGACTATTTCGAGATTATTAATAGTTTTTCTAATTTGGAAAATACGAGAAATTCAAATAAGCAATAGAAAATAGCAAATGAACTCGAGAAAAATTCTAGAAAAATCTAGAAAATATATCTGAGCACATAGAACCCAAATAAAATAGTTTTGGCTATTGTTCATGTTGGGATTATTCACATTAAATGTTTTTTTATTGTAAAGTCCAATATTAAGCTTTTGAAATTAAATTCAAATAAAATCTAAATGGTGAATTTTCTCCCTACTAACTATTAAAAGATTTTTAAGCTCTGAAAATTGGGATGTTACAACTATCCTCATATACCTATGCAAAGCACAAGATGTGCAACCTCATTCCCGCAAATTATTCATCACTGTGATGAAACACGATTGAAATCCTGACGCAGAGATTGACACTCTTTTATCAACTGCGTCCAACAGAAAAATCAATCAACAATGCCATGAGCAAGATTTCATGGCAGCACTGTGTCTTCGCACAACCAAGTCTTTAATCTGTAGCATTTTTGGGATTATTGTGTATCCCTTTTGGGATCCCCATACCCTTTATTTATAGTGTCAAATATTTACAGACCGACTCTGACACGACTTGGACTGTAATACCCCAGCCCCACACGAGCCTGGAATGCTACTAAACTAACACTATAACATTTTAACATTGATACAATTCTCTAAAATCAGACAGAACCTCCTTTGTTTAGTTACTAAACCAGAGGTCCCAACATTTAAATATAACATAGTTAAATAATCCAACATCCAGCATAATCAAGAGATAACCAAAACTATGCTAATCATCACTACATCATCCATAGCATGCAAAACAACTAAAGCATAAACAAAAGGACATCCATAATCCTCTAATCAACTCTATTACAAATTATTCCAAGCATAGGGAGTAATCATAAGAAATTCTTTAAGCAATTACTCAACTACTAAATTATCAATCTATCAGTCCAAATGTGAGTAGTTCGTGCTATTATGCAACCACTTTTATTCCCTCCCATGCATGCCGTTCTTGTAAAGGGGTACCTAAAAACACAACAACAGCAAGAGTGAGTCCAAAGACTCAACAAGTACAATAAATGGAAACAATAACATAGACAACTGTAATCATCAACATCCATATACCATCTCAATTATAAACATGTTATATGCTCATGCTATGTAAGATGCTCAAGTGCACTTTCTCTTTCTCTTTAACTTTTGCATTTTACCGGTAATGCAAAGTATGCAACCGTCGCTGCATACCCATGCCTGTGCTCACAAGCGCAGGGACCAATTGCCCAATACTCCGCAAGTAAAGGGGACCTCAAGCCCATACTCCACAAGTGTGGGGACCTCAAGCCCGTCATATACACGACGGGGACCTCAGCAAACATGCGCGTCATATTCATGACGGGACCTCAACAAATACTTGGTCACCACATGCCCGTCATATCAGCATGATGCATATGAACAAATCTTAATTCATCAGAATCATGCATTCTCAGCAACACAACTTATGAATAAACTTATTCATTCTTCTATCATTTAAGTTCATCGACATTCATAACAGTCAAGCATTCATGAATAACACTTATTTCCACAACACTAATACTCATGATCACTGACAACAATAACACTCTAGCATACAAAAATATCGCATATACTCACTGTCGGTGTTTTAGAACCGATCTTACGTAAAGATTGTTTGATTCGGGGGGTCTCCACAATTGATCACGCAGACGAGAGAGACACGGGGATTTTTATACAGGTTCGGGCCTTCTCCAGTGAGAATAATAACCCTACTCCTGTGTATCTTGTATTGGGTATCTGGATTACAATCAGCTGAGGGTCTTACTCATTGTCTTCCCAGAGGGCCTCTCCTCTCTATCTCTAAAAGACTCCAATTTATACTACGCACAATAATGAGAGTAATTACTGGAGTAGTAACCTCCCCATGCTGTCAAATGGTTATCAGTCAGAGATAGTGGGGTATTATTTGTAGTTATATCGGGCATAACTCGTATTTTGATCGCTAGATTCCCACTATTAAATGGGCCTTGGCGAGTGGACCCGTTAATTGTGAGGAAGTCGTGTGAGCTGGTCATAAAAGAACTTACGACCGGGGATGTCGTAGAAAGGCTTCGATGAGTGCTGGTCGCGGAAGACTTCTGTTGGGCGTGTCGTGCGAGGCTTACGATTACACCATGGTCGTAGAAACACTTACGACCAGGGGGGTGGTCGTAGAAGATCTTACTCTTCCCTTATAATATTATGGGGTATACCATGTGTCGTCATATTACATAGTTATGGAAATAATAAAATGAAGATTATTAGATCCTCGTCATCTAGCCCCCCAGCTTCAAGTGAAAATAGCTTACTTGACCGAAGGGTCGTAGATGATCTTTTGATCACTAGGAGATCGTGGGGAAAACCGTTGAAGGAAGAACTCTTCAACACTCGTTTTTCTCTCGATCAGGAATATGCTTGATCGAGGGAGTTTGTTTAAGACCATTGTGATTGCAAGATAGTCGTAGAATATGTTACGACTTCGAAGCAGTCGTGGCCTTACGATCGGAAGCAAAACCTTTCCGATCGGCTTTTCATTTGACCCGGGGGTCAAGATGGTAATTTCACTTGTGGTGTGAAAAGGTGCCTTGGGACTTTCGATCGGCGGGTAAAAGTGCGTCCGTGAAACAATTCAGCGGTGGAAGCTGTTGGGATTCCACGGCATTTCGTTTCAAGCGTGTGGTTATAAAACGGGCCGTGGAGGTAAAACTTAGGGTTCTTACCTTTTCACCCAACAGTCTGTTGCTTTCTCGTCTCTTCCGCCGCCGGTGACTCCGTACTCTTTCTCGGAGCTTTCTCAAATCCAGTTCTTCCGCTTTGAGAAAAATAGCGGGATTGTTTAGTGGTGAGTCGGAGATGGACAATGCCAAGGCAGCGCTCTGGTTTCACGAGAAGATTCGAGGACTTCGTGAAGTGAATGCGGCGAATGAGCGGCATTGGCCGTCGGGAGAAGAGGGCCAAATCCGGTTTTCGGCGTCTTGTGAGTGCGGTCTCATTGCTGCTCACCCCTTCCTCACACTCGTGCTCAAGCACTTTAGGGTGGAATTAGTGAACCTTGGTCCTAATTCCATCACGATCTTGGCGTGTTCGTGTACTGTGTGAGGCCTACACGGGATTCGGCGGACCTCGAGCTTTTCCAATAATATTACGAATGGCTCGTCAGCGGAATCGCCGTAGCTCGTGGTGCAAGCTCCACGACGGCAAGTCGAAGGAGTACATTCAGATGTTTACCCGATCGTCATGGCGGGTTGGAAGAAGAGGTGGTTCTCTGGGAGGTAACCAGGAAGATGACCTCTCCTTCGCGGAAAGGCTGCCGGCGGTCCTCTTCACGGGACTCAACTCCGATAATCTCGACCGAATTGCCCCTTCATTCAAGCATTAAAGATTTGAAGTCGGAGGGCTTACGGTTAACGCGTGGTGAAAGACTTCATCACGCGCGGATTAGTCCTTTGATGGCACCGGTTCCTCCCATGTGGAGGTACTCGGGAAAGAACGACCCAACCAGGATTATAAAGGCGGTGAGTAGCAAGACTTACTCTTTCGTTTTGTCCTTGATTAATCTGATTTAGTCTTTCAATCGTCTTGTTTTATGTGTGCGAGATCTTCCGCAGCGGAGGTTGGCCGCGTGTCGGGCTCATCTGCGAAAGCATCCGTCCAACATTAGCGCTCCTCAAATCCTCGCGATTTTGACCACGAGAGAAAGAAAGCGCCTAAAGGTAATAAAATGATTTTGTCTTTAGGCGTTTTGTTGTCGTAAAGCGATGTACGACCAACGGGTTTGTCGTAGAAGAACTTACGACTGGATACTGATTGTAGAAACACTTATGACCGAAAGTAATCGTAGGAGAACTTACGACTAGATAATGTCGTAGGAAGGCTTACGACTTTTGAACTAGTTGTACTAACGACCAGATGGTGATCGTAGAAGATCTTACGACCACTTTCTTTCTATTTCAATCAGAAAGTTGGCATGGAGAACCGCCAAGACGACGAAGAAGTCGACCTGGTGGTTATCGGGGCGACTGCGCAGGTGGAGTCAGCAAGGTCCCCTCCATCCAAGAGGCGTCGACTGGTAAAAGTCGGCGATAAGGGTGGTTCAAGTTCGGCTCCTCCTGCTCCTTTTGCTAAATTTGCCGCAGACCTGGCTGTGGTGAAGAAGAAAGCAGAAGCGGAGGCCTTTGCTCTTAAACACAAGGTCCCCAAGGTTAAGGTACCCTTCTACTACGACAACAAGTCATTCGCAGTTTTAGCTTCTCGCGACCTCATAAGACGACTAGAAAAGGAGGCGGAAGAACTTTATGTCTTTGTGAAGAAAACATTGCTCGGTGGGATCGAGGCCGAGGAAGCGGTGCTCTTCGGGTGGTTGAGGCGATCTCGATCACCGGGAAGTTGGGAGGCGACTCTGTTGTCGAGTGCTTCTCGACCAGAAATGGTTGAGAAGAAATCGAAGAAATCTTCCATTGGGAAGGTGACTCCTAAGTTTGAGTTAGGTCAGTATGCAGGTATGTAAAAAAAACATGTGTAATAACTGCACTTACTGTTTGTCTTTTACGAGTTGATTTATTTCTGTGTATTGTGATCTTAGCCCGACGTCTTGGCCCCGAGGATGCTCGGCGGAGGAGCCATTGTCACTCTTTCGGCTAGCGGTGTGACGCAGATGTAGCCGAAGCGGCTACTATTCTTGTGGCGGAAGAAGCTGCGACTGCTGAGGTCGCTACGACCGCTGAGGATGTTGAAGTTTTACGACAACCGAGGCTGTCATAGAGACTAGAGAGGAGGCGACGGAGGCCTCGAGGGAGATACCGGAGGTCGATGGCAGCGCGAGTCTTGACCGCCGTCTGCGGCAAGGAGGTTGTCGAGGCGTTCCTTAGGCCCTCCGGTGGTGTCCCGTCACACCGAGTCGAGGAAGAAGAGTACTTCAACTTTTGCTCACGATTTCTTTGTACGACTCTATCGTAGGATCTTGACCACCGATCTCGCGACCGAGTTCCACACCCTAGCAGCATTCTCAATTGTGGGGATGTTTTCGACAACGAACGACTTGAGGGGGTCTGGTGGAAACGAGTCGAGGAGATGGATGGGCTCAAGGATCCATCACTAATAATGTCCATGTTTGCTTGGTCAAATATGAACGTAAGTATTCACCGATACTTATTTGCAGTTTTTACTTCTTTCTCTTATCATTTTCTCCCTTGTAGAGAGCCGTGGAGCAAATCGCTACGATTTGCGAATACCATCGGCAACTTGTCAAGCCGACAAGAGAAAGCATTACTCTGCGAGCAAGCGAGAGAGGTGGTGAGTAACCGACTCTCGTGTCGTTACGATTACTTGTTCGAAGACTCGTAGAAGGTTGTCGTATAAAACTTACAACTTGGTACTAGTCGTAGAAAAACTTACGACTAGGGGTAGTCGTAGAATAACTTACGACCACTCATCGATCGTGCGATACTCACGACCTTTGTTTTAAGTGTGTTCATGTCTTCCCTTTACCCTTTCAGGTTTAAGAGTGACGAAAAGACCTTGGCCGATTCGCTCGACTTTGAGAAAGCCGAATCGAAAAAGCTAAGAGATAAAGCCACCGACCTCCTGAAGAAACTTCAGGAAGCCAACTATGCAACTCAACGGTTGCAGGAAAAGATAATCAGTACGTACTGTTACGACTGCTTCTACTCTTGGTTTCCATCTCCCCCTTTTTCCTTAACCTCTCATTCTTTTGCAGAAAAAGAAGTCGAAAATAAGGCCCTTCAGGCCGAGGTGGGGCTCTCGGATCGAGTCGGGGAGAAGTCCTCGATGGTCAGTGAAATCTCCGCATCGCGAAGGAGAAAGATCGGAAATTGAGAACTTGAGTTCTCAATTGGGTAGTAAGTAGATCCTTTACCTGCTATCGGTTTGTTTTATCTTCCCATAGAATCATTTTATTTAACCAATCCTTACTCTTTTGGATCGATTGATTGAAATAACACAACTCCATGAGGCTTCGACTCGTTCCGGGAGAGATGAAATCAATGAAGATTAATCTTCAAGATAATATCTCACTTCGAACAATGTACTCGATGGACCGTGCGGGAGGGTTGCTCCTTGCGGCGACACGGCGTGCGCTTATACGAGTGCTATTGGGAACAAGTCGGTACTTTACAGAGTTGGTGTCTACTCAAACCAACGAGAATCATTCAATAAGGGAAGCGGTTAAAGGGGCGTGAGCTTTGTTTTAGCAAAACTCAAGGCCCGTCATCTAACCTTAATCCTCATTACATTGAAGCGACTTATCGCACCGATTCTCGCGCGAAAAGCTAATCGAAGAGATGCGATCGTTTGGCGAGAAGGTCGCGGAGGAGATGCAAATAGAATCTCCTTGATCAGAGTAGTCTTGTAACACATTTTTGTAAAGACAAGTCTTTTTTGATGGCGATGCACATATATATGATCCTTTCTTTTTCCTGCAAGTCATCTCGTAGAGTAATTAGTAACTCGTAAGATAATGAATGAGGAAGAAATAATCAAACCAGATATGAGCGATTCCTCCTTTCTCCTTTCTTTTCCCTATGAACATCTCGTAGAGTAGTTAGCAACTCGTAAGATGATAACTCGAAAAAATTAAGACTAAGAAATGAAGTCATGTTTATAACTTTATCTTAGCCCCCGCTACTTACTTAGTTTAAGAAATAAACTAAGAAAGTAGTAAAGAAAGGGTTTCTGAAAATAGAGAGGTTTGTTCGACTTTTAGTTTTCGAGTATCGATCATCTTGCACTAGTTGAGAGAGTAGAAACAGATCGACGCTAGGAAGTTCCCTCTAGTGGGCAAGACCACATGCAGAGAAAAAAAGTCTTCGACTAGGTTATGTTACCATCTCTGACCGGATTAATCAAATCAATGAAGACAACTTGAGCGAAACAAACATCTAGAGGACCGTAAGGATTCGTTCGACTGTTTTCGTTTTTCCTAACGGAGTTATCCTAGCAGCAAAAGTAGGAAACAGAACGATGCTAGGAAGTTCCTTCTAGTGGGCAGGACCACGTGCAGAAAGGAGAGGCTTCGACTAGGTGTGTTAGGACCCAGAATATTTAACAAGTAACACTTAACCTCCAAATGGTTCTAGCGTTACTAATTAAACATTCTAAGCCTCGATGGACATATGCTTCCCAGAATTACAGCATATGCACATCATCACAAAATTACACATCATTTCCATACAACATACAACACTAAGTTCAATAACGACATACATAAAGTAAGGTTATTACAAAAGAGCCGACCGGCTAAATAGAACAATATACAAGAAAGATAGCGTAAGCAAAAGGTGCCATAAGGTGGCTAGAACAAAAGTCGACCGGTTAGCCACACCACCACAGGGCAACCGACCGGGCCGCCAAGCTAGGCGCCTGCAAGCTACCACAAGCACAACTCACGTAGTGAGGCCCCTCAAGCTCACCTTCTTCCTCTGCAACAATTACATTTAAGCAAGATAGCCGAGTACACAAGGTACTGTAAGGGCGGCGTGTGGAATAGCGGACCTATTCATAAACTACATGCAAGCTTATTTAGGTGGAGGTTGTATGTCTCATTTTGCATAAATCAACTTTATTTGCAATAATGTAATACATTTAAAAGCAAGTTTACAATTAAATTTTAATGTTGAAGGTAACAACGAAAATAAAGATAAGTACAAGTAACCACCTAGAAGTGACTATCCCAATAGCCACCACAACATATACGAATCCCGATTAGTGCAGCCCATCAAGTTTTAATTAAAGGTTGTAGTCTAACTCTTGAAAGCTTACCCAAGCGTGTCCATAACCTAGGGCGAGGCTATTCGAATAGTTTTAACCTGCAGGGTGTACCAATGTACCCACACTTGACCGCCTTTAAGCCACAAAGCACACTTAGAAGGTATGCGCACGGCTAAGTCCTACGAGACGTTTTCCAATATTGTGTATTAACCACGAGCCGCTTGTATGGATAGAAACCCATACGCTTACATTGCGGTAGAAAGACAACCACCCGTTACGGAGGAAGCCTTCGGACTCTACAATGCTCCCAACACCATCCCTCCTGCGACTCCTGCGACCAAGCCAATACACTCCAAAGTACTAAGTCAAGAGAGGTCCCATACCCTCTAGTGTGGTTATACGCACAAATTGCTCGGATAACAGGTACTCACAAGATGTTCGGTCCTTAATTGACTCGGGCACCATTCCAGTCACACCCGAAAATCACACCATCTTACCATTGTGCCCAAGTCTAAATCCTTTTGTTTTTTTCAGTTTTAGTTTTCATAAGTAGACATGGCACAAGGTGGAAATCATAAATCATAATAAGTTTTATATGATCAAGGTTATCGACAAGTCAATAACCGCCCATTTCTACCGGAAGCTAAGCATGGCTAAGCAATTAATTCGCAAACTACTAAGTGACAAGAGCTCATCCACGAACTCTAAATCACAGCAATGCCTAGGCTCATGGTAGTAGAGGATAATCATTTGCCTAAGGAAATGCATCTACTAGGTCAACTAACGACAATAGTTTAACACAAACTAGCAATGCATACATAGAATTTGTAAATAACATAAATACTTAAAATACTGGGATTAACATGATCAAACTGCTTGCCTTGCTGAATTTGTTCTTGCTGCAGAGGGGAGTGCTCAGGTTCAATAAATTCTTCGGAACCTAACGCGAAAAGGCGATAAAAACCGATAAGAACGAAGAACACCAAAAGGAACTCAACAGCAAAGCACATCCAAATCCAATGAAATTTCTACAGCAGCTAGAAGTTGATTTTAGACAATTTTAGAAACAAGAATCACTTCATTTGGACTTAGCATGAAAAATTTATGCCTAAACAATTTTGCTCGGCTGATAAATCCGGTTTAATTCCTATCTATTACTGTTCATGGCAAAAATTTCCAGAATGATCTAAGGTCTGAAATTTTTATGGTAGGTAGATAATGGTATCCTAACAACAGCAAAACTGAGTTTGCACAATTTGGAGTTGAAATGAATTAGTTATGATTTTTCTAAGTTCTAAAACTAGCATATCTTACTTTTCTGGAATATAAATAAGGACAAAGCCTAGTTCATAATAAAGCATGTCTATAGACAAATTTTACCAAGTTGAGTTTGCTCAGAAAGGATTGACAGAGAAAAAGTTATGTATTTTACAAATTTTCAATGAATTTCTAGACATCATTTTTCACTAAACAAGATCATGTAGTTAAAATCATTTCCTGCTACATAACTGTGCCTAAATCCATTCTCAGATTAAAGTTCATACTATAACAGAGCTACAGCAACTGGAATCATTCAAAAAGGAATTGAAATGACAAAGTTATGCACTTTTGAAATTTGAAACCTTAAAAGATTTAGAAAATTTGAGCTCTCGGGAGGTCCAAACGAACTGAAGGAAAAAGGAGAGGTCGTGGGTCGTTGATCTTGCATCGCAGGCCTGAACCTCGAAAGCCTGGCGCAGGAAGACCTCCTCCCGCAGTGGGGAGGTCTGGACCTTTGAGATCTGATCCAACGGCCACGACCAGTGCATGCACAGCGCACGCAAAGGAGGTCCTCGCGCCTAACAGAGGTCGTGACCGTCAGATCGAGATCTGGCGGCCCCGAGCACTAGGGGAGGTCCTAAGGCTTTACATCCAAGGAAGGAGGTCGGGACGGCCAGGATCTCTCGGGGGAGGTCCCAACGGTCTAGATCTCGAGAGGAGGTCCTACGGCTAAATCTACGGAGGGAGGTCAGCAGTTAGATCTAAATCTAACGGTTTAGACCATAGGAGGAGGTCCTAACGCTACGGATCTAAAGGAGGAGGTCCTAGGCGGTCAAGATCTCGTGGGGTCTTGATGGTGGGATTTACACGAGAGGTCTTGGATGGCCAAGATCTACTCGGGAGGTCCTAAGCGATAGTGTTTTAATCGGAGGAGATACGGGCGGTTGGATCGGGCCTAGGGAGGTCTGAGCGGTCGGTCGAGGCGGAGGGAGGTACGAAGGCTAAGGATTTTTCCAAAGGAGATCTAACGTTCAGATCTAAAACCGGGGAGGTCGTGAACGGCTAGGATTGCGCCTAAGAGGTCCTGAGCGGGGTTGTCTTTGCAAAAGACCAGGGTTGGCTTTTTACAAAGAGGACCCCGAGGGTGGTCCTGAGGTGGTCTTTGCAAAAATGACCAAGGAAGGTCTTTTTGCAAAGACGACCCCGAGGGTGGTCTTTTGAAAAATGACCAAGGGAGGTCTTTTGCGCACGGGAAAAGATTTAAACGGCTAGGATTTAACCAGGGTGGTCCTAGACGGTTAGGATCGACTCAAGGGGAGGTCCAGAGGCTTAAGTTTTTCAGAAAGGAGCCAAAGGCTCGGATCTAAATCTGGGGAGGTCTCGGGCGGTCAGGATGAACTCGAGGAGGTCCTATGACCTGACAAAAACGCGACAAGGGACAGGCAACCGCAATTCATTCGTCGGCACGTCGCCGACGACCAGGACCACGGCGGCGGGAACCAAGGCCACCAAAACGAAGCTAATAGCATTGCGAACCTATCGGCGGTGCTCTCGGCGGCTGCGGCGTCCTTGAGCAGCCGTGGCCGAGCGAAGCGGAGGGCAGTTTTCGGCAAAATCCAAGCGATGAAATCGGCGTTCTGAGCTAAGTTAATTAGACCTTGGGCTCTACGGAACAAAGGTGAACTCACCCGAGTGTAGGAAAGGTCCAGAGCAGCCCGGAGGAGCGCTGGCGGCAGAGAAGATCACCTGAGTCGAGGAAGAAAGGAGGTGCTCCTCGGCCGAATCAAGATCTCCCGCAAAGCTGGTCAACCCTGTGAGAGGCAAACCAGAGAGATTAGGGAGAGTCCGAGGTGACCAGAGAGGACCAGAGGAAGAGAAAGGAACCAATGGAACCACTGGAGCTCCCAGGCCATCGGCGGAGCTTCCCGGCAACAATGGTGGACTTGGGAATCTCAGGAGTTTTGAGCTCCACACCCGGGGGGTGAGCTGGGAGGGTGGCTGAGAGTGGAAGGGGGTTCAGAAGAGGACCTCGGAGGAGCGCTCATGTAGCTCGGTGGCCAACTGAGCACGAGGACGAAGGTTTAAAGCGGCAGGACAAGAGGGGTTGCTGCGAGAAAGCGAGGCAAGGAGGCGGGGCAAAGTCGAGCAAAGGCGGCACGATTGACAACGGGGCTCTGTGCGTTGCGAGGCCCACGAGTGGCTGGAGCACGCCCACCCACCTGCCACAGCGCACGCGGGGAGGAGGAAGAAGAACAGAAGTGGAGCCCTGGGAGGTCGTGAGCCCCACGATTTCAATCCGACGGCCCAGCACCTGCGCGCCCGAGACCGAGCGTGGCGCTGGCCGAACTTGGCTCAACTGATCCGGTTGGCTGGGTCGGACTCGGGTCTGACTCGAGCCCGAGTCTGACTCAGCCCCAAGTTTGGGTTTCAAACCGATCTGAAGTTTGAGGATTTATATGAGGTAGCAAAATCGCTCCAAAAATTATGAAATTTTTACAGGAGCTTGCTAACTGAGTTATTGACCTTGTGTAAATTTTGCAGAAGTTTTTGTGCTATACATTTTCCTCCAAAAATTCCACAAGGCGCTGGTCAAAGGTTTGACCAGAATTTAATTGGGTTTGACAGACCTCCAAAAATATTCAAACAATTTCAGAAAATTGTGAAATTTTTCAGAGGGGTCACATACCAACCTAAGAACTTAGGAAAAGTATTTCCCGGAGATGATCATAACATTTGACAAGAAAGTTTTTGAGGGATCAAGATTTGAATAAACAGACTTGTGACTATGTATTTCCATATTTCTTGTACTAGGATCGTTGAGTACATGCAGGGAATACATAATGTAAGAAAAAGTTTTAATTTCTACACATTTTCTTACATTTGAAGTACAAGCCCAAAGTTGGGATGTTACAGCTGTTGGCCAATAGAAACCTTGTCGAAAAGCTTTACCGACCAGCGTTCTGTAGGAAGCATGAGTTCCACAGATCCCTCCGTGTATGTCGTGAAGGAGTTTTAACCCTTCATTCTGCGGAATACATCGCATGAGCACCCCTTGTGTTCCTCTTTTATAAAGAACACCTTTGACCAAAGTATACATTTTGGCCTTTCGGGATAGTCGATCTGCTTCTAGATCGTCATCGGGTACGGAACCCGTTTGAAGGTACATGTAGATGGGTGTCATCCATGTATCTTCGTACTCCAGAGAGGCTGTTTCTATAGGAGGCGTCTCTAGTTCTTCGACTATAGACGACTTTTGAAGCTATTCTAGAAACACCCCTTTCGGTACTTAGGATCGAGAAGAAGCTAGACGAACCAGTTGGTCTGCGAGGAAATTATCCTTTCGAGGGATAAATTGTACCTCAAAACCCAAAAGTGCTTTTCTAACTTTGAACTTAGATAAATGCAGGGACATTGTCGAATTGGAGCACTGGTACTATTTTCTGACTTGATTCACGACTAGTTGAGAGTCTCCTCTTACGAGTAGTCGTCGAATCGAGAACGCTATCGCGGCTCGTATACCAGCTAGCAAACCTTGCTACGCCACATTGTCGGTGGCACGAAAGTTTAATTGTATGGCATACTTTAAGGTTTCTCCGTTGGAAATTCGGAGACCACCCTAGCCCCGAGCCACTTATCGTGGCGACCGTCAAAGTACATCGTCCGCGATCGTGGGAATTGTGCGGGGATCTGAAAAGGTTCAAGATTTGTCCATTCGGCGACAAAGTGCGCCAAGATCTGGGATTTAATGGCGTTCGGGACACAAAATGGATGTCGAGCGCCCCAAGTTCGTGACCATTTTGCCATGCGCCCCATTGTTTCCCTATTCTAGAGGATCGCTCCCAAGGGAAACTCGGGCGACAGACTAGTTTGTGCGCTGAAAATAATGCATGATTTCCTTGAAGACATGAGGAGGGCATACATAAGTTTTGAACACGAGGGTGCGCTCCTTAGGTCCGTGTAAAACCTCGCGGCGTAGTAGGCGGCCATTGAATGTTTTCACGTTCTACGACCGATCTTGCGCTCACTTGCACGTGGCGTGGCGGCTAGGTAAATTAAGGCGTCTCTCCGGTTTCGGTGAAACCAGGCAGAGCACTCGTAAGATACCTCTTGACTTCCTCGAAGGCTAAGTTAGCCTCTTAGTCCACTCGAAGCCTTCGTGTTTCCTTAGAAGTTTGAAGAAAGAGCCATTTTCTCCCGGCGTGCTATGAAACGACTTAACGCCGCCATGCTTCTGTGAGTTTGGACTTCTTTCTTCGTGGTTGGGAGCGATGTCGAGTGATGGCTTTTATCTTTCGGGATTTGCTTCTACTCCTCGTGCGAGACCGGGAATCAAGTAATTTCCCGAAGAGACCCCAAACACACACTTCTCGAGATTAAGTTTCAAGTGGTGCTTTACGAGGTTATCAAAGTCTCTGTAAGTGCGTGATATGATTGAGTCGTTTCTTGCTTTTTACAACTAGATCATCAACATAGGCTTCGATTTGGCCTAGTTGAGGAGCAAAAGTTGTTTGCATCAAGCGTGAAGAAGCTCGACATTTTTAAGCCGAATGGCATTTTGACATAGCAAAATATCCCAAGCGGTGTAATAAATGCGGTCTTCTCCTCATCTTCTCGACATATACTAATCGGTGGTAACGAGTATGCATCTAGAAAACTCAACATTTCACACCTGCGATAGAGTCAACGGTGATCGATACAAGGTAAAGGGAAATCATCTTTTGGACAAGCTTTATTAAGGTCTGTAAAGTCCACGCACATACGCCATGTGCCGTTCTACTTTCTAACCATTACAGGGTTGGCCAACCACTCGGGGTGATCGACTTCTCTTATGAAGCCTGCTTTAAGAAACTTGTCCAATTCTAATCTAATTGCATCTCGTCGATCAGGGGCAAATCTCTGTAATTTTTGTTTTACGGGTAATTTATCAGGCCGTAGAGCTAGCCTGTGCTCGATCACTTCCCTGGGGACTCCGGGCATGTCGGATGCTTGCCACGCGAAGACATCAGCGTTTGCTTGGAGGAAAGTGATGAGGGCGTCTTCCTATTAGGGGTCGGAAGAATCCCCAATGCGAACAGTCTTCGAGGGCTCCTCTGCGTCCAAAGGAACCTCCTTGACCTGGTCGTTCGGCATAGGTGCAGCTTTAGGCTTCGACTTATTAGTCGAAGGCTGACTTTCATCTCGAGTTGGTAGTTGTCCAACCATCTCGAGGGAACGACGGTCGCAAGAGTGTGCCATCTTCTTGTCACAGTATATCGTGATCACTCCTTTGGGACCTGGCATCTTAAGACATTGGTACCCATAATGAGTAGCTATTAAGAATTTTGCCAAAGTAGGTCGTCCGAGTATGGCGTTATATGCTGAAATTGCTTGGTGATCCAAACGTTAAAGGAAGAGAGACTTGGCCAATGGGTTTGGCCGAAGACCCCGGTACGATTCCATGAAATGAATATCGTACCGGTCTTACCTTTGTCCTGGGTACCTGCATCTCGTCCAGGGTACTCATAAACAGTATGTTTAACGAGCTTCCACCATCAACCAAAACTCGATTGACTCGACAATTGTTGATGGTGGGTTCGACCACTATCGGGAATCGACCTGGTCTAGTCGAAGGGATCGGACAATCATCCTTCTCGAAAGTAATGGTGACTTCCGACCACTTCGGTAATTTATTGACAAGAGGGGAGTCGATTGTGTTTACCTCACGATCGACAGCCTTCAGCTGTCTCCGCGATTCATATGCCGAAGATCCCCCATAGATGTGATCGATGGTGTGTTGCGGATCCTGGAACGGCATCTCTTCATCATCCGACTCCTTCTGTCCACTTGTTTGGCCTACCTGTTCAAGAGTAGGAAGTGGCCCCTTGCAAGAGTAATAGTCTTCGAGTTTCCATAGGAAAACTTCGGCGATTCTGAATCATATCCTTCTTTTTATGAAAAGGACACCACTGGTTTGTCATTTCTCCGATCTTGGCGCTTACCTTGGCCTCGATCGGGATTTTGCTTGGCGTTGCGTGGCTCCTTGTCGCTTACGGCCAGGACTTCCTTAGAACCGGCTGCTAGAGCTTTGTGTCTTTTTGCCTTGTTCTTAGATTTCTTCGCCTTTTATCCTTTTTCTTACCACTTTCACCGCTTCTTGAGGATGTCGTCTTTGCGATCGATAGTATTATTCCACTCATTGCCTTCAAGAAGCGATCGCATATATATCGGCCATCTCAAAAGTTCGGCGTATGGCGGTGGATGTAAGCAATGTCTTTGTAATCCTTCTACCGGACTCCTGCTTGAAAGCCACGATCACGGATGAGTCGAAACTTCGGAATAAATTTTGAACTGGTAGGCGCTGATGAATTGGAGTAGCGTTTCATGGTTGTTCTGTCTTATCGGTGCAAGTCATACTCCATTCCTAGGCGGTTATAAGTGCCCTGGAAATTGGCCAGCAAAAGATCGCAGAGGTGTTGCCACGAGTAGATCGATTCGAATGGTGGTTTAAAAGCCATGATCGTGTCGATCCTTCGAGCACTGATCGGAAGGTAATTCGCCATGACATGCTCTCCTCCTCTGCACTCGATAGGCATGTAGTGTAAATTTGGAGGAACTCGATGGGATTTTGAGTTCGATCGAATTTCTCCATATTCATTGGCGGAACCGAGGTGGCGGTGAACCGCTCGAGGTCGGTGAGAACGCCCGACACCCGAAATAACCTCCTGCCTCCTTCTTTGCAAAAAAAAGGGTTAATGTCGCCGGGTGATTGAACTCGTCGATACCCAGCCACAGGAGGGCTAGACCTACGATAGGTCTCAGTTTTACGAGGGAAATACTCCTTGTACCCCGCTTGCCGCCGTGTGTCTTGTCGCCGAAGTGGTGAAACATCACCTCTCCTGTGGGCTTGTGACGTTCTCCTCAGGTCGGGAGAACGACGTGAGTGAAAGTCGTGTTGCCTTCTATGCGACGAGTTATCTGAACGGCTTGCAGAAGAAGGAGTCGTACTACTACGACCTCCTGGTTGTGATCGACGAAGACGCTCGAGTTTGGCCATCGTGTCGTGAAGCCTTTGTGTGATATCTTCTACAAAGATATCATAACCTGGTACTCGAGCGAGTTCTTGGGTCGGGTTTTCCAGCAAATCGTTAATGTGCTGGAGCTCTTGAGCTTCCTCCGACTGGAGATAAGCGCGCTCAGGAAGATTCTTCTGAGCCACTATTATCTTCCGTCGGGTTGTCTCAGAATGGTCTATTTCAGACCTCTGAGCTTGCTTCAATGGAGTGCAAGAACGTTGAGGATGTCCCGCACGTTCATTAAAGTGTTCGTTTCGTTCGCCAGCTGTGGTGTCCTTGCCATTACGACGAGGTGGTGTAGAGTATGCTCGTCGGAAGCATCGCCAATCCTTCTTACGGGAGAGCGATCCTCATCGAGAGGAAGGACGAAGACCTCCCGTGGATGACCTCCACTTGCGCTCGAGGCCTCCTCGCTTGAGGAGTAGTCGAGCGACACCATCTGGCGACTTAGAGTAAACCCCTCCATGTAGGGGAACTCCGGGTTATAACCGTCTCCGTCTGCAGGTGGTCCTGCGTCGGGACAGTTGGACTTGGATGAACAGCGTGTTCGATCCTCTTCCCTGCGGAACTACTCGGAGAGAGAGGACCATAGGTGTCGATGGAGCTCCGGAATGATGGCTTCCAGAACATGTCTTGCCAAGTCGTACTGCCTCGGGGGAACTCGAACGCTTGGAGGAAAAACTCTCGTCGCGTTGCGAATTTGCCCCAATGCATTCCTGCTGTTGGTCGTGGTGACCCTTGCCCCCCGAGGAAGTTGGTTCCTTGACGAGGCGTACTGTCGTGGGGGATAAGGATCCCTCCTCGACTCCGGTAGTGATGCAGTCTCCGAGATCTGATAAAAGATCTCCAGAGGTGGCAACACCGTCAGAAGATTCGATACTCGGTTCGTAGTCGAAGCCGGCATCCATGTCGACGTCTGCGTAATCGGCCAAGTCGAACCAATTCTCCTCGTTCCATTCTCCTGCCATGGTAGCATCAAAGAGAAAAGAAAGAACTGTTGACAAGGAATTACCAGAAGATCCCACGGTCGGCACCAGCGCCGGTGTTTTAGAACCGATCTTACGTAAAGATTATTTGATTAGGGGTCTCCACAATTGATCACGCAGGCAGCAGAGACACGGGATTTTTATACGGTCGGGCCTTCTCCAGTGAGAATAATAACCCTACTCCTGTGTATCTTATATTGGGTATCTGGATTACAATCAGCTGAGGGTCTTACTCATTGTCTTCCGAGAGGGCCTCTCCTCTCTATCTCTAAAAGACTCCAATTTATACTACGCAGTGGTGGCTATTGTCGTTCCAGGCTCATTAGTCTCTCATTATTGCACAATAATGAGAGTAATTACTGGAGTAGTAACCTCCCCATGCTGTCAAACGGTTATCAATCAGAGATAGTGGGGTATTATCTGTAGTTATATCAGGCATAACTACGTATTTTGACTGCTTAGATTCCCACTATTAAATGGGCCTTCTGACGAGTGGACCCAGTTAATTGTGAGGAAGTCGTGGCAGAGCTGGTCATAAAAGAACTTACGACCAGGGGGGATGTCGTAGAAAGGCTTACGATCGGTGCTGGTGTGAAAGACTTACGACCGGACGTAATCGTAGCAGGGCTTACGATTACACCATGGTCGTAGAAACACTTACGACTAGGGGGGGTGGTCGTAGAAGATCTTACGACCACCTATCTTACTCTTCCCTTATAATATTAAGGGGTATAGCATGTGTCGTCATATTACATGGTTATGGAAATAAATAAAATGAGGATTATTAGATCCTCGTCACTCACAATACTAGCAAACCAGATCATACACCATAATCATTTTATCAAACAAGTACTTGCAAGTATTATACTATAGATATATCAGATCATCTCATAACAGGAATCATTAATACAACTCAACAGAAGCGTAAATGCAATGCTTGACCCATCCCATCCTACTGTGCACCAGTGTGTTAGGTTTATAAGTTCATTAACCATTACAAAATTTTAGCAATTTAAGTTGCCTGAGTTGTAATCCAATCACCATGGACCTACTACCCGCTCTGATACCAACTGTAACACCCCAGCCCCACAAGAGCCTGGAATGCTACTAAACTAACACTATAACATTTTAACATTGATACAATTCTCTAAAATCAGACAGAACCTCCTTTGTTTAGTTACTAAACCGGAGGTCCTAACATTTAAATATAACATAGTTAAATAATCCAACATCCAGCATAATCAAGAGATAACCAAAACTATGCTAATCATCACTACATCATCCATAGCATGCAAAACAACTAAAGCATAAACAAAAGGACATCCATAATCCTCTAATCAACTCTATTACAAATTATTCCAAGCATAGGGAGTAATCATAATAAATTCTTTAAGCAATTACTCAACTACTAAATTATCAATCTATCAGTCCAAATGTGAGTAGTTCATGCTATTGTGCAACCACTTTTATTCCCTCCCATGCATGCCGTTCTTGTAAAGGGGTACCTAAAAACACAACAACGACAAGAGTGAGTCAAAGACTCACAAGTACAATAAATGGCAACAATAACATAGACAACTGTAATCATCAACATCCATCTACCATCTCAATTATAAACATGTCATATGCTCATGCTATGCAAGATGCTCAAGTGCACTTTCTCTTTCTCTTTAACTTTTGCATTTTACCGGTAATGCAAAGTATGCAACCGTCATTGCATACCCATGCCGTGCTCAAGCGCGAGGACCAATTGCCCAATACTCCGCAAGTAAAGGGGCCTCAAGCCCACACTCCACAAGTGTGGGGACCTCAAGCAGTCATATACACGACGGGGACCTTAGTAAACATGCAGTCATATTCATGACGGGGACCTCAACAAATACTTGGTCACCACGTGACCAAGTCCTCCGTATATCAGCATGATGCATATGAACAAATCTTAATTCATCATAATCATGCATTCTCAGCAACACAACTTATGAATAAACTTATTCATTCTTCTATCATTTAAGTTCATCGACATTCATAACAGTCAAGCATCCATGAATAACACTTATTTCCACAACACTAATACTCATGATCACTGACAACCATAACACTCTAGCATACAAAAATATCGTATATACTCACAATACTAGCAAACCAGATCATACACCATAATCATTTTATCAAACAAGTACTTGCAAGTATTGGGTACTTCAAAGTTGTGCATACTTGGTCCTCACAAGACCAGGCCTCAATATAATATTAATATGCACATGCACCAACACTATTCATCATCAAAGTACCAAAAGCAATAACGACATTCATGAATAAGGCATAGCCATACTTTGAACATTCACCATTCTTACTATGCACACTTGTTCACAGCTATACGACACTAACATGCATCAACACGCATTCATGTCCAAGCAAATCACAACCAAGGTACAAACGATGCACTTGCCTCAACCGTGCGGGAACGAAGGACGCGGAGAGGGTGCCACCTCCGGAACCAGTCCCCCACCTAAAATTCATTTAGGAGAATGCTAAGACAACAGTAATGGACCAATCAAACCATAAGAGTAAACACGAACTCGCAATAGTTCCTTTAGCGCGAACCCAACCTCAATTTCTAAATGTTGCTCTGTCCCCTCTGTGGACAGTCACGTTCTGAAATTCGTATCTTTTAGCATAGGAGTCCAAATGAGGTGTTCTTAGACTTCATTGAAAGGTTATCAATTTCCCTAACTGAACCTAGTTGGTGAACATCTCAAATTCCGATTGAAAATGACTCTAATAGATAAATGAACAACATCAGTCCCGATCTGTCCAACAAGCCTGGACAGCAGCACGGTAACAGACATAACTTTTGATTGGCTGAACCAAAATTGGTGTTCTTTAACAATATGAAAAGTTAAGAACAAAACCTACCAAAGTCTAGTTGGGAAAAAGTTCAGATTTTGCCTCTAACAAAATTTGGCCCACGGCTCAAATCCGTTGACAGAATTAATAGACAGAAATATCGGCTGAAATAAAATATCCATAACTTTTGTTCTACAACTCCAAATTGGATGTTCTTTATCAATCTGGAAAGCTTATAAAATTCTCTACCATAACCTAGTTGAGCGAAAACCCTTAATCATCCATTATCACAATCATATTTTAGGAGACAACTTGATAGGTAGTTCTCGTCAGAATTCTGGATAGCAGATACTAAAACAATCATAACTTTTGACCCGTAAGTCGGAATCAGGTGTTCTTGGCGGCCAATGAAATCTAAGAACATAATCTAAATAACTTTAGGAGATCAAAACTCCTAATTCGGCTTTTAAACACACGAAACTGACCGCGCAACAATCTGGACGGAACGCAATCTAACAGCAATTGGCAACTGATCTACTAAACGAATTCCTAAACGCGTCTAATACAAAACGTAGAGCGAGGGGGCAATATTCATTACCCTTGAAGAACGCAGGACGACGATGAACTAATCCCCACGAAGATGGTCTCCTCCCCTCCTCTTCTTGTTCTTCCTATGGTCGGCCACCTCCAAGCTTCTTCTCCCAACATGGCAGGAAATGGGAGACAGACAGGCTTTGCCGGCAGCGGAGGGAGGCAGCCAAGGGAGGTGCATCCAGGGGAGAGGAGGGGGCGGCACAAGGGGGAGGAGGGACAAGGTGTGGGGACCCCGGTAATTATCTCCATAAGACCAAGAGTAAACAAGGTCTTAGGGACATAATCACGGGTCTCCGGGAAATGAATTCCAATTTAACTCTATCCAAGTGAGAGGCTTAGCCGAATACTAGAGCCTCAACGATCATGCGCGCTGCTCCTTTGCAAGCGCTACATGATTGTCGATTCTCTTTCGATTCGAAGCACTACACTTAGTGAGTTAAATGGGGATTCATCAATAACGAGTATGACTTATATTGGCTCCCAAGATCAACGACCAATATACTCATACCCTCATCCAACGTTGATTACATCCATACGCGCATACAACACGAGATTAAAAGACATCTTGCATAATAGTTAAGGTCTACAACTTATTACATACAGTAATGGCCAAATTCAAGTAAAGTACCAAGTAGCGGCGAAGCAAATAAATAAAGCAAAAGACCGGTAGTGGTATGCCCATCACCCATCGACAGCCGATCGGGGTTAAATGATAGCACACTACTCGTTAGTGTCACCCAAGTCAACACTAGCGAGATCGTCATACTCATAATCTTCCTCACCTGAAAAGGCCAGCAAACATCTGGCTGAGTACAAGTGTACTCGCAAGTCTTACACAAATAAAAATAGTTATGCATAAGGGTCATTCAAAGGATGGCTCATATTGGTTTAGTTTTTGAAAGAGGCGCAACAATTAACATCCTACACATACTAGTTTTTCATGTGCCCATTTAAAAATCAGATTTGAAGTAGAAGTAAAGCATATGGCAAAGCATCTCAGTAATAAACAATTTAATCATACAAGGACCAAAGTGGCAGCCCACTTTGATGTACTAAACACATGAACATCCCGTTCATGACGAATACCAAGTTCAACCACAATTTTAATTAAAAGTCTAACAATAAGCAGCCACAAATTTCAAGCGGTCGTCCATAACCGTGGACACGGCTATTCGAATAGATTATACCCTGCAGGGGTGTACTACTTTACCCACACGACTTGATTAGCCCGTAAGCCTCCAGATGCCTCCGAATATAGCATACTTCCTAAGGTATGCCGGCCGGGTAAATCAAGATACGGTTGTTTTTAGCAAGAAGATCCCATTGAGTTAAGTCCCTCAACCCATGGCTCCTAGGAAACACGAGACGTTAACGCCTCCATCCTATATATCCTAGGAAACACAAGACGTTAACGCCCCCATCCTATCGGCCCAAAAGGAACACGGGATTTCACGGTCCCATGCCCTTACAATTTCACCACCGTGGGACTCAACACAATAAAATCTTCCCCCTACTTAACCATACGGCACCCATATATCGCGCGTGATAGCACGAGTTTTGCTTGAATCGCAACAACCCAAAGTTCGGTCCTTAATTGTCCAGACAAGCCAACCCACATACCCAAATCTCGTGCACGAAGGCACCATCACTAACAAACACTTGTCCAGACCAAAGCTCATTTGAAAATGACAAAATTTCACTTATAAAACAGATAACGAAGATCTGAAACAAAAGTATATAATGAGAGTTGTGTTTAACCCATAATTGGCGGGCTATTCCCGACAATCGAGCTACCGGTTCTAGACTTGCATGGCTAAGCAACTCGAACAACAGTATTTCAAACATCCTATCATAATTAATTCAGTACTGGGGTAATTCATGGATAGCCACAATGACAAGATAATAGGATGTGTCTAACTATTCATCACAAAAATAGCGACATTATCAAAATAGCATGCAAGCAATTATCATTGCATCTATCCTAACAAATCTGGGATCAAATATGATGCACAAAGAAAGTTCAAAGGATGCTTGCCTTGCTGGTAGTTCACTTGATCACTCTCGGTTACTTACTCTCATACTTCCGGCAACTCGGAATCTAAAGAGAGAGCGATATCGAATAAACAGAGAAAAGTTGAAAATTCAAAGTGCTAAAAATTCATGAATTTTCTACAGTAGCTATATAATGATTTTATATGAATTTAGGTGAAATAATTATTTCATTTGGAGTTAATATGTGAAAGTTATAGCAATTTGAAAATCAGTTTTGAGAAAATCTTTGAAAGTCAATGTTACATTCGTTCACCGAATTTAATTATTTTGTGAAAATTTGTACAATTCTAGTGGAGATAAAAACTACAAGGTTAAATATAGAATAATATTTTATGGACAACCCAATTAGATTCATCCCATTTGGAGTTCATATGGATTTTCTAAGAATTTTCAAAGTTAATTCAATTTCTAGTGTAAAAATAATTCTTTTCTGCATTTTAAATGGAATTAAATCCTTTTTATACACGGGCTGACCTAGCCTTTGTCAATGATAGATAGGGCCCTTGTATTTTATTTTATTTTCCATTCATTTTCTAAAGGAAAACATCTACCGACAATCTAATCTTCTCATAAGCATATACTTAACCGATTCTCCGGTGTCGAATCCAAACACATGCATAACACTCCCCAATCATATTCTCATATCCTGATCTAAATCCCGTACTAACCTCCAATAAGACATTATCAAGGTAGTCAATCCATCGAGTGATGCCCGAACTCACGATCTTCCAAATATACAACCTATCCGATAATTACACGAAATCCACCGACTCATGGGCATATGACCATGATTGAATCCATCGATTATTCTCCGATATACTATTTAAGCTAATACTAACTATCTAGCTCTACTAGTCTCGCCTCGGCAAATCACAATCACAAACACTCAATTTTCCACCGATCAAGGTTTAATTGACAAACCGATACATAATGATCTTCACAATTTAAGAACACATCCAACATCTAATTACTCACTAATCGATCAACTTATATCCATACCACCGAACTTAGTTGTGAACGACATCTACCAATCCAATTATATATGTGCCTCTACGATCAACTAATAATCATTTATCCACTAACTCAAATGAGGGTACAAATCTATCAACTCGGCACATAGGACCTATCTATTAATCACATAGCAATCCAATCATTTATCCGCCCTCAAATAATCTATTGTTTCCTTCTCCCAATTCTAGCATAAATGACTCACGCACTATCGCTAAAATCATCCGATCAATTTGCTTGTGAAGAAATCAATTATTCGAGTCAACCTCCATATCTCATTCAATATCGTCACAAGAGCTATCTATCAAGTAATAAATCATAAAATCCTTATCCGTCCTACCTCCTAAAATTACTAATCCAACATGAGGAAAAATCTCCAATTAATGTATTATCCAAAGATCACTACTAACATCCATGCCACTTCAAAATAATATCATCCGATCAAATAATCCAATTATACATTTAATCTAGCATTTACCGATCAATAAAACACGCATTTCACCACAATAATATAATTATTCGCATTCGCCAATATATCGATACATAATCACGCCTACGCACAATTACGACCTTACCACCTTACCAGAGAATTATACCGGTTAAAGTTACCAAAACATTTTTATAATTAAACATGCATAAATAGATGCGATGCCATGCTCATGACTAATATGCAACATGCACAACTAATATCGTATTGTGATAGCACAATTTAACACGAAGTATTTTACCACGGCACTAGGCATGCCTAATATGGCCGGACGTCGTCTTCTCGGCTCTCCATCCGTGTTCACCGTAGTCGTCGCCGAACTCGTCCGCATCCGCGTCGGCCTTCTCGTCCATGTCCGTCATCCTAGTGCCGCCGCATGCGCCACGCCGTCGCATCGACACCACCTCGCCTCGCTCGCCCTCGGCGTCATGCGCGGGCGTCGCGCGGTGCTGCGTGCGCCTCGAGCCACCATGCCATGCGCGCCGCAGCATGCATGGCCGGCGCTCGATGCGCGCCTCGAGCCGTCCGGTGCCTCGGCCGGCCACCGCTTTGCCGCCGGCGCCGCCGCCCATCGCTCGGTCGGTTGTGTCCTCGGCGCCCTTGTCTTCACGCCGGGTTGCCGCTACAGCGCCTCGGCACCGTCGTACTGCTGCCTTCACTGCGCCGCCTTGTGCCCTCACCTTGGGCTGATGCCGTGCCCTCACCGCCGTGCTGCGCCTCGCCATCCTTCGTCTTGGTGCCGGATGCGCGCATGCTTGCGGCAGCATGGCCGCCTTTGCGCTGCCGCTAGCTCGCCTCCTCCACGCCCTCACTTGCTCCGGTCTGCGCTGCCGTCTGCGCCAAGGCCGATGCATGTGCTGGCCGTGGCCACCGAGTGGAGCCGCCGGCCTCGATGCCGCCCTGATGCCGCACCTCTCGGCCAAGACGCCACACCCTGGCCGGCTCCTCCACGCCTCGGACTGCAGCCGTGGCCTCCTGTGCTGGGCTCGTTAGTGGAACGCTCCCACGCATGTGCCCGGCCTTGGCATCACCGAAGCTGCTGCTGTGGCACTTTGCATTGCCGCCGCAACTCGGCGCCTCGGCCACCTCCGCCTGGCTAACTGTGCGCTGCATGTTTGTTGCACGCTTGTAATCTCTGTCATCGTTGTTCTTCCTCCTCCTCTTCAAACCACTCAAAAGGCCTTGCATGTGGAAACAAATTGGATGAATGGAGAGTCAGTGCGATGAGGATCGCGATGTTGTGACATGCATTAGGGATTTGTAGTTCTTTGAAGGGATTGAGAGGAGAGAAGGGGGAGATGAGTTTATGTGCTGTGTTCTTTGGGGAAGAAGATGACTAAGTGGGAGGGTGGTTCTTTTGAGGTTAAAGGAGCATGGCGATGTGCTGTCTTTGTTAGAGTGTTGGGCGATGGAAGAAATGAGTGGTGTGAGTGATAGTTTGTTTGGGGATTAAAGAAATGGGGATGGCAAGTGGGAGATCTGGTGGGCTTCAAGAAATGGGCAGGGCATTGAGTTGATAAGGTGTGTGGCTTTGCTTGTTGGATGACTAAACAAATAGGAGTGAGGAGATGGCAGTGAGTGATGGGCTTTCGGTGGCAAAGGAAAATGGCAGGAGTGTCCACGACTAGCTAGCCACCTCATGCATATAAGTATATACTACTAGCTTCCCACTTCAAACCTTTCTCAGGTGTAAAGTAAAAGATGCTACATGTATATATGTGTGCAACTAGTAGCTTGCAAGTATATAAGTGTGCAACTAGCAGACTAGTAGTAGTAGTAGTAGTAGTAGTATCTATATATATATATATATATATATATATATATATATATATATATATATATATATATATATATATATATATATATATTGAATTAGTAAGTAGCAATGATGTGTAGCATTGCACGATTGTAAGCATGAGAAAAGAAATGGTAGTGGAATTAATGAGCACACAGCACTTGAGCTGGAAGCAATAGCAATGATATAAATGAATGACATGTAATGAGTTTTGATATACACGCTAAAAAAAGAAGTTGAAATAATCTAAATGTTTAAATGCAGTCTTTCGAACATTTTGATTTATTAGTGTCTATTATTATTATTATTATTATTATTATTATTACCATGCTTATACAACTTTTTAAACAACTCGATTCGATTTTAGAAGCAACATTTGAATTAAACATGGGAAAATTTTTAAAACATTGCCAAATATTTATTAGATCGCCTACTAAAATATTAATATCCTGATTCTGAAAATCGGGATGTTACAAACCTCCCCCCTTAGAAAGAATCTCGTCCCCGAGATTCGGACGAAAAGGATAGGACAGAGAAAGACTTAGTCGCTTTATTAATATCCGAACTTCTTTCCAAAGACCAAACGATTTGATCTTCAACCCATACCAATACTATCTCGACAATTTCAGTTCAACAACCTCTAATTAAAATCCACAATTATATTTAGTCTAAAGCAATCACACTCAATTCTACCGTTCCACAATTTACACATTAACCTCCGAAATTACTTGCTTTGATGTCTTCTTCCAAACCACATGAATTTCTAGGTTCAGTTTGATTTGCAATAAGGACACTGACTTACTTCTTAATTTTCACAATCCATAAGTGGGCTCAAACAACTATTAATCCACTCCCACAATATAAATCATGGTTTTACTCCAATATCGATCACATTCTCTCGAGCATTACTAATCGTAAGTGAAACCACCACATTGCTCACATATCCCATTACACTTGCTTGTAATTCCTTTCATAGGACACCTCCAATATAACTCTCAAATCACGAGCACTCAAGAACCATATTTCAATGCCTATAACTACCAATAAATTATTTGTTGGTTTCCAACAATTTTCCTTATAACAATTTAAAATCCAAAAAGAGGGTATGTCTATACAAGATCAAATTGCATCTTCAATCAATATTTCTATATTTCTACTTCTCAATTCTTTTGTTAGCATGGTCAATCCTCTTGCAATAATCAATTCATCAAATACACCAATTTATCCTTTAAGGTTTAGTCCACTCATCCCTACTCTAGAATCAAATTAACCTCCAAAATCAACATAATTATCCTAGGTTATAGATATGCCTCCTTTATCCACAGTCAACTCCGGCCTAAGAAAACCAAATCATTAAAAAGACCATCCACCTAAGGTGAATTTGTAATCCAACCATAATCTAAATAGTCTGACTCACCAAAATTTTGTTTAGATCAAGTTATCCACAATAATGATCTTAGTTCAAATCAACAATATTAACTCGATGTCCTCCATAGCCTACTTATCCTCAAGCATTATCTAAATCCAATGGTTACATTTAATCATCCATAATTAATCTAGATATATCATCCTTGGGACACTATTTCCAAAGGGAAAATCTCCTATTCAATCCTCATTGACATCCACTATATGACAATTCAATTACCTAATCATTCTTCCCCTAGAAGTATTACGATCCGGTCATATACTCAAATACAATTTCACAAATTTCAAATTATCATCATAAGTATCCACCAAAGCTTATAATATCATTTCAGTTTCCAATTCCAACATTATCATCCTAGACCAAAATCAATCTTACCAACAATATTATCGAGGTACTGACTAAGACAAAATCTAAAATATAAAATCAAGTGAACTACCAAAATTAGTTATTCACTTCTATTCATGTATTCCATGAGTTGTACCTGCATATTCCTCCGATATAAATCCAACGTCAACGGTTGACAAGTTGACACCTCACAACAATGGTTCCACTTATACCCATATCGTAACCTCTGATGGTAACGTCTACCTTAATCCACAATTAATCTCACAAAGGTTAATATCTCACAATTCGAAAATCTAAATAACTCTTCTAAGATCATATTGAGGGATCATGAGTAATAATTCAATTTTCTCAATTATCATATATCACTCTGACTCTGCACAACCACCAATATCATCAAAACATAACAGATCTAATTAAAGATAAAATAGCAGTTATTGAATCATATCCTTCTTTTCACCGACTCCGCTATCAACTCTTAATCACCATGCGACTTCCATTAAAGAGATGAGGGGGAAAAACATAAGGTAGGGGAAACAACAGGGGTAAGGTCCTTAATTCAATTTAGAGATTTGAAGCTCCATAACACAAGAACCAACTTGAAACAAACGAAAAAGAAAGCAGTAGGGATAGCACAAGATACAAACGAGCATGGTTAGTTTTCCGACATAGTTGCGATACAACCCGCCCGTAGGCGATGCACAACTACTTCGAACAAAAGAGAGCGAATAATCGCTACAAAATCCAGCATCAACAAGCTAAGTAATAATATCATTATGGCGTATACAATCTAAGAATAAACCCTAATTTAACCCTAATATCGCAGCAAGGCACTGTCTTCTCGTCCTTTCGTCGATGCTCTGGACACGAGAGAAAGCGTCACGAACATACGAGCTTGACGTGGTCAAGATTGAGTACTTGCCTCCCACCGGAAGGCGGTACTTTGTGGTGCGGACGCATATGGAGAGACCTGCGTTCTCCCCATAAAGCACTGGTGGTCCACAAGCCCCATGTTGCATAGGGGTGCGGGCGCCCTTGAGTCATAGTGAGACAATGCCACGCCTCCTATAACTCATGCATAGTGCAATGATGGATCGATCCATGATGTGTATCAATCTTGCCGGCTATCGTGCTTGAGTGTCTTTCTCGGACCGGATCCGGCAGCGGTGTTCGCCACTGCGCCACGTGCTTGCATAGGAAAGTGGTAGTATGGAAGTGAGCTAACTTCATCAAGTCATGATGAAGATGGCTCGTGCCACAGTCACTTCCTGCAATGTCGTGGCCTCGAGGTGCCACGCGCTGGAATCAGTATGGGATACTCCTTGTCACATGTCCGCAACGATATTGATCACTGCCAAATACTCCTCCAACCCTCGTCCTTGATCACGATGGTAGATGGAGTATTGGTGTTGATAAATGAAGTTTGCTCTTCACAATATATCTCTAGAAGCGCCGGATATCCATCCACATCTTCAGTTTGGGTCTCCCGAACAAGGTATTGATGACTTAACCAAGGACAGAATGGCAAGATGAGTTAGTTTCGTAAATCGAAACAAGAATAAAGTGAGAAAAGATACTAAGATGGATAAGGAATAAAAGAGATTCTTAACTTAGTTTTTCTCAATTAGTTTGATATTTTTGAAAATAATTTTGACCAAGGACTTGCTAAACTTAACGCCCGTGCTATCTCTAACCTACAGTCAGTATGGCTCTGATACCAACACTGTGGGGACCCCGGTAATTATCTCCATAAGACCGAGAGTAAACAAGGTCTTAGGGACATAATCACGGGTCTCCGGGAAATGAATTCCAATTTAACTCTATCCAAGTGAGAGGCTTAGCCGAATACTAGAGCCTCAACGATCATGCGCGCTCGCTGCGGCGCTACATGATTGTCGATTCTCTTCGATTCGAAGCACTACACTTAGTGAGTTAAATGGGGATTCATCAATAACGAGTATGACTTATATTGGCTCCCAAGATCAACGACCAATATACTCATACCCTCATCCAACGTTGATTACATCCATACAACGCATACAACACGAGATTAAAAAGACATACTGCATAATAGTTAAGGTCTACAGTTTATTACATACGGCCGACCGACAAATTCAAGTAAAGTACCAAGTAGCAGCGGAAGCAAATAAATAAAGCAAAAGACCAGTAGTGGTATGCCCATCACCCATCGGTAACCGACTGGGGGTTAAATGATAGCACACTACTCGTTAGTGTCACCCAAGTCAACACTAGCGAGATCGTCATACTCATAATCTTCCTCACCTGAAAAGGCCAGCAAACATCTGGCTGAGTAAAAGTGTACTCGCAAGTCTTACACAAATAAAAATAGTTATGCATAAGGGTCATTCAAAGGATGGCTCATATTGGTTTAGTTTTGCTGAAAGAGGCGCAACAATTAACATCCTACACATACTAGTTTTCATGTGCCCATTTAAAAATCAGATTTGAAGTAGAAGTAAAGCATATGGCAAAGCATCTCGGTAATAAATAATTTAATCATACAAGGACCAAAGTGGCAGCCCACTTTGATGTACTAAACACATGAACATCCCGTTCATGACGAATACCAAGTTCAACCACAATTTTAATTAAAAGTCTAACAATAAGCGACCACAAATTTCAGCGGTCGTCCATAGCAGTGGACACGGCTATTCGAATAGATTATACCTGCGAGGTGTACTACTTTACCCACCACGACTTGATTAGCGTAAGCCTCCGGATGCCTCGAATATAGCATACTTCCTAAGGTATGCGGTAAGGTAAATCAAGATACTGATCGTTTTAGCAAGAAGATCCCATTGAGCTAAGTCCTCAACCCATGGCTCTAGGAAACACGAGGCGTTAACGCCTCCATCCTATATATCCTAGGAAACACAAGGCGTTAACGCCCCATCCTATCGGCCCAAAAGGAACACGGGATTTCACGGTCCCATGCCCTTACAATTTCACCACCGTGGGACTCAACACAATAAAATCTTCCCCTACTTAACCATCGGCACCCATATACATGCGTGATAGCACGAGTTTTGCTTGAATCGCAACAACCCAAAGTTCGGTCCTTAATTGTCCGGACAAGCCAACCCACATACCCAAATCTCGTACGAAGGCACCATCACTAACCAACACTTGTCCAGACCAAAAGCTCATTTGAAAATGACAAAATTTCACTTATAAAACAGATACGAAGATCTGAAACAAAAGTATATAATGAGAGTTGTGTTTAACCCATAATTGGCGGGCTATTCAGACAATCGAGCTCTGGTTCTAGACTTGCATGGCTAAGCAACTCGAACAACAGTATTTCAAACATCCTATCATAATTAATTCAGTACTGGGGTAATTCATGGATAGCCACAATGACAAGATAATAGGATGTGTCTAACTATTCATCACAAAAATAGCGACATTATCAAAATAGCATGCAAGCAATTATCATTGCATCTATCCTAACAAATCTGGGATCAAATATGATGCAAAAAGAAAGTTCAAAGGATGCTTGCCTTGTTGGTAGTTCACTTGATCACTCTCGGTTACTTACTCTCATACTTCCGGCAACTCGGAATCTAAAGAGAGGCGATATCGAATAAACACCGAGAAAAGTTGAAAAATTCAAAGTGCTAAAAAATTCATGAATTTTCTACAGTAGCTATATAATGATTTTATATGAATTTAGGTGAAATAATTATTTCATTTGGAGTTAATATGTGAAAGTTATAGCAATTTGAAAATCAGTTTTTCAGAAAATGCTGAAAGTCAATGTTCTGTTACTGTTCACCCGAATTTAATTATTTTGTGAAAATTTGTACAATTCTAGTGGAGATAAAAACTACAAGGTTAAATATAGAATAATATTTTATGGACAACCCAATTAGATTCATCCCATTTGGAGTTCATATGGATTTTCTAAGAATTTTCAAAGTTAATTCAATTTCTAGTGTAAAAATAATTCTTTTCTGCATTTTAAATGGAATTAAATCCTTTTTATACACGGGCTGACCTAGCCTTTGTCAATGATAGATAGGGCCCTTGTATTTTATTTTATTTTCCATTCATTTTCTAAAGGAAAACATCTACCGACAATCTAATCTTCTCATAAGCATATACTTAACCGATTCTCCGGTGTCGAATCCAAACACATGCATAACACTCCCCAATCATATTCTCATATCCTGATCTAAATCCCGTACTAACCTCCAATAAGACATTATCAAGGTAGTCAATCCATCGAGTGATGCCCGAACTCACGATCTTCCAAATATACAACCTATCCGATAATTACACGAAATCCACCGACTCATGGGCATATGACCATGATTGAATCCATCGATTATTCTCCGATATACTATTTAAGCTAATACTAACTATCTAGCTCTACTAGTCTCGCCTCGGCAAATCACAATCACAAACACTCAATTTTCCACCGATCAAGGTTTAATTGACAAACCGATACATAATGATCTTCACAATTTAAGAACACATCCAACATCTAATTACTCACTAATCGATCAACTTATATCCATACCACCGAACTTAGTTGTGAACGACATCTACCAATCCAATTATATATGTGCCTCTACGATCAACTAATAATCATTTATCCACTAACTCAAATGAGGGTACAAATCTATCAACTCGGCACATAGGACCTATCTATTAATCACATAGCAATCCAATCATTTATCCGCCCTCAAATAATCTATTGTTTCCTTCTCCCAATTCTAGCATAAATGACTCACGCACTATCGCTAAAATCATCCGATCAATTTGCTTGTGAAGAAATCAATTATTCGAGTCAACCTCCATATCTCATTCAATATCGTCACAAGAGCTATCTATCAAGTAATAAATCATAAAATCCTTATCCGTCCTACCTCCTAAAATTACTAATCCAACATGAGGAAAAATCTCCAATTAATGTATTATCCAAAGATCACTACTAACATCCATGCCACTTCAAAATAATATCATCCGATCAAATAATCCAATTATACATTTAATCTAGCATTTACCGATCAATAAAACACGATTTCACCACAATAATATAAGTATTCGTGATTCGCCAATATATCGATACATAATCACGCCTACGCACAATTACGACCTTACCACCTTACCAGAGAATTATACCGGTTAAAGTTACCAAAACATTTTTATAATTAAACATGCATAAATAGATGCGATGCCATGCTCATGACTAATATGCAACATGCACAACTAATATCGTATTGTGATAGCACAATTTAACACGAAGTATTTTACCACGGCACTAGGCATGCCTAATATGGCCGGACGTCGTCTTCTCGGCTCTCCATCCGTGTTCACCGTAGTCGTCGCCGAACTCGTCCGCATCCGCGCCGGCCTTCTCGTCCATGTCCGTCATCCTAGTGCCGCCGCATGCGCCACGCCGTCGCATCGACACCACCTCGCCTCGCTCGCCCTCGACGCCGTCATGCACTGGGCCGTCGCGCCGTGCTCTGGTGCGCCTCACCGAGCCACCATGCCATGCCGCGCTGCAGCATGCATGGCTGCCGGCCTCGATGCCGCGCCTCAGAGCCGTCCCAGTGCCTCAGCCCGGCCACCGCCGTGCCGACGCCGCTGGCCGCCGCCACTGCTCCAGGTCGGTTGTGTCCTCGGCGCCCTTGTCTTCACGTCGGGTTGCCGCTGCAGCGCCTCGGCACCGTCGTACTGCTGCCTTCACTGCGCCGCCTTGTGCCCTCGCCTTGGGCTGATGTCGTGCCCTCACCGCCGTGCCGCGCCTCGCCATCCTTCGTCTTGGTGCCGGATGCGCGCATGCTTGTTGCAGCATGGCCGCCTTTGCCGCTGCTGCTAGCTCGCCTCCTCCACGCCTCACTTGCTCGGTCCGCCGCACCAAGTCTTGCCAGGTGATGCATGTCCGGCCGTGGCCACCGAGTGGAGCCGCCCGCCTCGATGCCGCCACGATGCGCCGCTCGGCCAAGCGCCACACCGCCGGCTCCTCCACGCCTCGACTGCGGCCGTGGCCTCTGTCTTTGGGCTCGTTAGTGGAACGCTTCACGCGCGTGTGCCCGGCCTTGGCATTACCGGAAGCTCTGCGGCGCATTCGCTGCATTGCGCCGCAACTCGGCGCCCTCACCACCTCCCGCCGCTGCACTGCTGCGCTGCATGTTTGTTGCACGCTTGTAATCTCATCATGTTGTTCTTCCTCCCCTCCTCTTCAAACCACTCAAAAGGCCTTGCATGTAGAAACAAATTGGATGAATGGAGAGTAGTGCGATGAGGATCGCGATGTTGTGACATGCATTAGGGATTTGTAGTTCTTTGAAGGGATTGAGATGAGAGAAGTGGGGAGATGAGTTTATGTGTTGTGTTCTTTGGGAAGAAGATGACTAAGTGGGAGAAATTTGGTCTACTGGGATTAAAGGAACGCGGTGGTGTCTGTGTTAGAAAGTGTTGGGCGATGGAAGAAATGAGTGGTGTGAGTGATAGTTTGTTTGGGGATTAAAGAAATGGGGATGGCAGTGGGAGATTGGTGGGCTTCAAGAAATGGGCGGGGCATTGAGTTGATAAGGTGTGTGGCTTTGCTTGTTGGATGACTAAACAAATAGGAGTGAGAGATGGCGGTGAGAGTGATGGGCTTTCGGTGGCAAAAGGAAAATGGCGGGAGTGTCCACAGCCTAGCTAGCCACCTCATGCATATAAGTATATACTACTAGCTTCCCACTTCAAACCTTTCTCGATCAGTGTGTAAAGCAACATGCTACATGTATATATGTGTGCAACTAGTAGCTTGCAAGTATATAAGTGTGCAACTAGCGACTAGTAGTAGTAGTAGTAGTAGTAGTAGTAGTAGTAGTATCTATATATATATATATATATATATATATATATATATATATATATATATATATATATATATATATATATATTATATATTGAATTAGTAGTAGCAATGAATGTGTAGCATTGCACAGATTGTAAGCATGAGAAAAGAAATGGTAGTGGAATTAATGAGCACACAGGCACTTCGAACTGGAAGCGATAGCAATGATATAAATGAATGACATGTAATGAGTTTTGATATACACGCTAAAACAAGAAGTCGAAATAATCTAAATGTTTAAATGCAGTCTTTCGAACAATTTGATTTATTAGTGTCTATTATTATTATTACCATGCTTATACAACTTTTTAAACAACTCGATTCGATTTTAGAAGCAACATTTGAATTAAACATGGGAAAAATTTTAAAACATTGCCAAATATTTATTAGATCGCCTACTTAAATATTAATATCCTAATTCTGAAAATCGGGATGTTACACAAGGGGAGGTGGCGGCCAAAGGGGTGGAGGGGGGAAAAGAGGGAGGGGAGGTAGGGGCGGCTAGGGTTTGGGGGATGGCGCCTCTTGGCACACCAGCCCACAGGCCATGACCAGGGCAGGTTCTTAGCGAAACAAAGCAAAAACCCCTCTCTTTCCTTGTTTTGATGTTTTGCTGAAAGAAACATTCTCCCGATTTAATTATTCCTTCCCAATTTATTTAATCTCTCCCGACTAATTCCTTTCGAATACTTTTGGGGCATTACATGGACTCTTTCCTAATCTCTAATATCCCCAACACTCCTCTTCAAGATAGGCATGAAATAACACTCATGTCTATCTTGTTACATATTACAATACTATTACTATAATTTATCAAACTTACAATCGACTAATGAACAAAAAGTTGCTCACCACCAAATACTACCAGAGACGTCACTAAATCCATCTCCACTATCTACCAGCTGACCGAACTCAACCTCATCTTCCTCTACCCTCATGCCCCCAGCCACCCCTGGCCTCCTCCACTCTACCCACACGCCCTCAGTCTCGGCCTCCACCACCTTTACCTCTACCATAGCCTATTACGCTTGACTCCAGTCCCAATCCTCTTCTCCCTTCTGCCACTTCTTCAACTGTGTAGTCTTCTCCTCTGTCATGGCTGCATATGCCCTGAGGCCACCTCTTCCTCTTCCTCTACCTCCACCTTGACCTTCAGCAGATCTACTATTCTCACCACCACATCTACTAGAGCGAGATGCCCCACACTTATAACACTTAGTCCTCCTAGTAAAGTTCGAGTTGCTGCATCTCGCATCATGGCAAATCCAGTCACCATCACGCCCTCCAGTTCGTAAGAGAGAACATGCCCAACTCAGATGTCTTGTTTTCTTACAGTTGTAACAATCTCTGTCATCAGCTATGGTGTACGCTAACCTTATAGGATTGTTACTCACCATCACTCTCTGTTGAGTTTCCTCAACAACTATAGCTGAAATAGCCTCCTACATAGTTGGCAATATTACCTAATGACATATTGAAGCCCTCTTGCTCTCAAATGCAGGGTTCAAACCTTTCAAGAAGTGAGTGACCCTCCTACATTGCAGCCACGTCTTACCAAACTCAATATCACCAGCACACGTCAGCTGCAGTGGATCATATTGATCCAAATCTGCCCACAACTGCTGCAGTTCACTGGCATATTCTTGAACGTTTTTCTCCCCTATTTCAAAGCATCTACCTTGCCTTGAACCTCCACCATCATCATTACATTGCCAGCCCTAAAGTACATGTTCCCCAGTGTCTTCCACATCACCGTTGCACTTGGGATCGCCTCCACCATCCTAGCAATGGATGGGGATACTGAAGTCAACAACCATACCACTACCACAGAGTTGGTGGTGTTTCACACCCTCCAATCAGTACTCCCCCTGTCCGCAGGCTCACGAAGGTCTCCTGCAGATAGTGTTCTACACCCTTCATCTTCAGGATTAACTGAGTCCTCCTTGACCAACTCAGGTAAGTCTTGCTCCCTTCTACCTTCACATCATTTGGCATCAACTCTAGCTTCAACTCTGACGATCTCGTTTCAGCCTTAGGACCTATCAAACCCATTACGATGAGGTTCTGCAATATACCTCTTATCTCATCTTTTGTGACCAAAGAAGATTCTCCACTCCCCCATCCATGCTCACAATACTCTTCTTCGTAGCCTTTCGCACAATTTCTTCCTCAGCCTTTTTCGCGGCTTCGATCTCCTTGGGATTCATCTCCTACTTTCAACACCGATTACACACTCCTCGTCAACTCCTCCTCTTCTAGCCTATTGCCGTGCGTATTAACGATCACAGCAACGTCTCCACGTATCAATAGATCGCAACTCCACGATCATAATCACATTCGAACACCTTTTAAACCATCCTCGAAACCAACAGCCACACCAAGCCACGCAAAAAATCCACACTGGATCTGATCTCCTTCACACCGGATCTCAAAAAATCCACATCGGATTGATTGCCCTGAGCAGCGACTTCTCCCGAGCGCCCCGAGCAGCGACTTCTCACGAGCGAGCAGTGCGCTCTTCTTCTCTTGACCCCCTCCTTTCCACCGAAACCGAAGCACGCCGGCGAGCGCCTCTTCCCCCGAGCGGCGCCTTCTTCTCCCAAGCGGCGGCGCCTTCTTCTCCCTAGCGGTCGGATCTGCTTCTCCCCCCCACAATCTCCTCTCCTCCTCCACCGTCGGCCGGAGCGGCGGTTCCCCCTTCCTCTCCCGAGCACGAGGCGGCGGTCCCCCTTTGTATCCTCGAAGCGCGAGCCCGAGCGGCGAGCAGCTGGCGGCGGCTATGGCCCGCACGCCCACCCACAAGGTGCGGCGGCGGCGGCAGCGCGTGCCCGCCCGGCGGTGGCGGCGACTAGTGGCTGCGCAGTCGCGAGGCGGCCGAGTTGAGCAGCGCATGGCGCGGATTGGATTTCAGGTGAGTACGGCTAGGGTTAGTAGGGTTGGGTGGTGGGACGGCTCTGATACTATGTAGCATTTTCGGGAATATTGTGTCTTTTTTGGGATTCCCACACTTTTATTTGTGTCAAATATTACGGACCGATTTTAACACGACTTGAACTCCTAACTCTGGACTCTTTCCTAATCTCTAATATCTCCAACATAATCCCCTCTCATTTTGCTATAATCCTATAATTAGAACATCTCGACATGCTAATGCTTCGGTAACTGTAACCTGGGCAGCTTTGAGGATAATCTTTACAAATGCTTAAGAGGAATTGGTCCTTAAGCTTCGAACATGTTGCATCATTGAACTCCTTTTTCCTTCCATACAAAAAAACATGGATTTAATTGATATATGTCACTACAAAGATGATGTCTCACAAATGTATCACTCAAAAGTTTTTTCTTCTAAGAATACCACTGCATAGTGTGTGATTTTTAGAGCAAAACACTAGCAGATGGCAGATTTGGATCAATGAAACGAGCAGTGGCATATTAGAAAATTTCCCAAAAAACATTGACTCCTTTACAAAATGTCTAACGGAGCCAGCTAGTTTCACAAGCCTTTCTAGGCTCTCGGTGATCTTTTCGTTGGCTCCCTCCAACCCAAAGCATAGCTAGTGGCTACCGAGGTCTGATGTCTTCCTAGACACAATACCTCTCAGTAAACTGACGAAGCCAGCCGCTTAACTATAGCGCATTCGACAAAAGCTTCTTGTTAGGTATGATGATTTTCAGAGCTTACTACATATCCCTTGCGTACTAATATCCAAAAAGTTGAAAAACTCACGAAATACCGCTTTAACTTTTTCAAAGAGAACACAATCATTTGTTCTTCACATAAATAACAGAAAAGCCTTGTCCTTCAGAAATCAACATCATCAGGTCCTTGCAGGGGCGGTCCCAGCAATCGGTCAAGGCTGGACGGCCGTCCGAGGTAGCCGCTGGCGGTACCCCTTCCTTCCCGGACGCCGACGAGCAGCGATCCTTCCTAGTTCCTCTTCCTTTCGGCCATCGGGCGGTGCGGACGCGATGGAATGGCAGGCATTCGTGGCTTCGCCTACAGCCCACTCAGACTCAGCCCACAGCCTACTCTGGCACTCAGCCTCTCAGCCCACAGCGGCACAGGCGCACAGCCCCTTCCCCCTTCCTATCGGGCTACGGCCACGCCGCCACGGCCAGCTCTTCCCATTGGCTTCCCCAATCCCCATTCCATTTGCCCCAATTTTTAACCTAGGCGGCGGCGCGGGCGAGCGACACAGAGCGAAGGCGGCACGCGGGCGCGCGATGCAGCGGCAGGGTGAAGGGCTGAAGGTGGCGCGCGCGGGCCGGTGGGCGACGCAGCGGTAGGACAGCAGGGTGAAGGCGACGCGCGGGCAGACGACGCACCGTGGGCGTGCGACGCAGGGCGGCAGCCAGGGTGAAGGCTGCGCGTGGCGGCGGCGGCACACCGGCGTGGGCGCCGCGTGGGCATGTGGTGGAGCAGCGGGGCGGGGAGCCGGTCCAGCCGGTGAGCCGAACTGCGGACTGTGGACTGAGGTCTGAGGTGAGACCGTGAGAATTGATATTGCGAGGATGAGATTGTGACTTGTGACTTTGTGAGAATGAGACTGGGCATATATTGTGAGAATTGATTTAGTGTATTCATCATTTGCATATTCAACATGTAGAAGAAGGTAAAGATAGCCGTAACTTGTGCCCGTTGATGATTTTTTTTCTAATCATCTGCTTGACTAGATTTTATCTTGTAGATGCAGCTTTGTATAATACAGTTTTCCTCTGAATTGCTCACTAATGCGTCTGCAGATAAGATGAGCAAATGTAAATTAACAATCTTAATTCCAAAGATTTCATTCTAGATTGACTAACTTGTGCTCCTTTGTTGTTTCCTTCAAAACAATCTTCAGTGCGTGTTAATCTCATGAGACTAGCATGACGAAAATGCCTAAAAAAATTGTCATGACCTTCAGCAGGTTTATCATTCTCACAGCACCCTGCTAAAGGTTTTCTTATGGTATATATTTCCCCATTATTTGTAGTATTGTTTTCTGTTCTTAATTTGTATATAGAGATCAAAGTTTCCATCCAATCAACTAATTCAGCAAGTAGGCATGCATATATGTATAACAAACCTGGGAATCCGAATCCCAAAACATTGAACAGCATATGATCCAATAATTCATGGGATGGTAACACACATCTTTTCTTGTGCTGGCAGATTCAGAAAAGATACAACTGCGCTGCGAGGCCAGAGGCGCGTCGCGGGGGACGGCGTCGGTGAGGCGGTCAGTAAGTACTTGCGTGGTGTGCCCTTTGATTTGTTCTTTTAGGATTTATACTAAGCAATCATCCTAAATCATGATCACAATTTCATAAGAACCATGAAAAGATGTACATGGAGTAATATGAGTGCTTAATGCATCTAGGATGTTTACGTATTCCAAAAGGATTCATTTTATTAGTTCATTGAGCATTTTTCTCTAAAAAAGAGTATAGTTGAACAAAAGCTCAACACAATACGTCAAGCCATCGAGTGAGGACCGAGCGACTAAACCCTAGCGATGCGCGGCGAGGCGGTGTCTAGCGAGAAAGCGACGCCACCATACCTAAGATTTAATCCTGAATCCGCCATTGGGTCCTTGTGTACACCTTATTTCAAGTGCATAGCATAATCAAACCAAGTCGAACATAAAACACAAGTTGTGCAAACACGAAATGCACAAGTCAGCGATGGCGTGAAACACGAGATTGTGCGTGTGCACAGGACATGCACAACACTTTTATTCTAGGTTTTAGCATGTAGCAACTCACAAGCCACACTAATATAATCACACCAATATATATTGTTGGAGGCACATCCGGTGAGAAGTAATTATTTAAATATCGCGCAACATCAATCTGTAGGTAGCAAGACACGATGTCGATGTAGTAACCATGCATCTCGGAGATCACACAGTATGAACAATAGAAGTTAGAACCAGAGAGAAATGTGATCGCAGTTGAAAAGAAACAAATAGAGTATAATTAGAGCCCTAGATGCTCACATAAGTAGGTATGCTCACAAAAGAAATATCGTAAATAGATTTGAACTTATTGTAAAGCGATAGGGATTACGACGACAAGAGAACCTCGGGCATGGCCTTCTCACGACAAATCCCAAGCCACACAAACATAAATGCGCAATCACAAACTTATAACATTGTAAACACAGTAGTAAGTACTTAAATGGTCGCGACAACATCCTGTAGGTAGCGACATATTGGCCCATGTAGTAGTAACTAGTAGCTTGCATCCGCTAGATTACCTAGATATCAAAAAGCAGAGAACCGAACAAGCAAAACCGGTTGATCGATGGTTGAGCGGCAATGGCGGAACATACTTATCTCACGGTGTGATGCAAATGATTCGAGATAGGTATAAAGTGAAATCACATTATACAACTAGAGATATGTGCATACCTTAGAAGTGATCCTCTCGGCATGGTCTTCTTGTAGTAGCGAGTGTCGTGGTGCGAAGAGTTGGCGGCTTGTCTCCAAGCCATCCCACTCCGGCTTGTTCCACCGATCCTTCTCGCGATCCACCACACGGTAGCTTATCACCTCGGCGACCATCTGTAGAATGTCGGCACTACTGAGACTCAGCGACCACGAGCTTGATGGTCTCCAGCGAGAGCCAACATATCGGTTTCACATATATCTTTGCAACATGGGAGATCATCGAGATGGATGTGTGCGAGGCTTGGGAATTCTATGCGGTTATGATTTTCCTTTGTAAGGTTCCCTTTGGGAAAATCTCGTGAGCTCGCCACGACATGTGATGTGGATGGTTTCCAAGCTAGCCATGGTGGGAAAGACCAGGGAGTATGAAAGTGAGCCTAGGGCGGGAGTGCAGGTGTATATACAGTAGTTTTTCAAAGGCACGGACAGTGTTGTCGTGTCTTCATAAAACGATCTGCTCCAAATGCATTTGACCGCTAGTAGGTGAGCGCCCAAAGGGTCTGTATGCTCATAAAAGATTCTACTGTCATGGGGTGTTCATCTAGAAGGAACACAGCATGCGACTTGGGGCACTGTCAACACGATACCATCTCATATTGTCAAATTGGCCTATAATGGCTTGTGTACCAACATTAGCAATAGTGACGGAGGTAGTCGTGCACATGCGAGGATTCAATTTGTAAGCATCAATAAATCCATATTAAACGATCTGTATGCTTCAGACCAATTACATCCTCCTTCCGAAATTTCAATATGACTCGCAAAGGTTCATGTTGCACGCATGCTTGCCTTTGAGCGACCATCTTCACCATCCTCGTCGACAACCTTGCGGGGACATCCAGTATAGGGAATGACGACCCAATTGCTTGAGAACACTCAATTTATCACCGAGGATAATTTCCTTTTGCTTGTTGGTTCCTTTAACTTGTGTATGGTTGATAGTATGAGAGAGATGTAAATGGAATCTTATATTGGGGTTACGCAACACACCGCAACATTGTCATCACCTTCAAAGCGAAACCTCGAAGGAACTGGCATCTGCAACAACTATATGGCCCGGTGATGAGAGGTATCTGTTGGACCAGTAGAAGAAACAAGATCACGACAATCATCATCCAATGCCCTTTTTGTCTTGACTCGGGTGTCTATGCGTAGCAACCGGTGGTGGATTTCTCGGATCACGCCATTTCAACGGTGAAGATTCTCACACCCAACATGAAGAGCGACTCAAGTCGTTTGGTTTGCATAACGTCGAGGTCAAGTTCTTCGATTCTTTGTGTTAGAGAGGTTCACTCCATGAGGTTTGGCAATCCACGAAAGAATACACTCTTAAGTGTGCACAACCTTGTAGAGAGATCTTAGAAACTCTTGGAGACTCTTGACTAGTACGAGCACGGGGCGCATCTTTTTTCTCGCATATCTAGTGAATGCTTCCACCGGATCTTTGGTCCAAATCCATCGAAGTGAATGACTCAATGATGTAGGGAGGACAACAGTTCAACATGTTTCAACCAAAGCACAACCATCAAGAATAAGCACCGTTAGTCTACTTGCCCCGGATAAATTTGGCAAAACTTCCATGGCATGTTGCGGATAAGTCGAGAAGCTCCGGCTTTTCCATTTCCACGAGCAACTCCCGTGCTATAACCTTCAAGTAAGTAGAAGATTCGATTACTCGAACACGAGAAGATTACGCAGACAATTTTAACTTGGGTGTAGTTATGCACCTGGTCCACCTATTAGCTCCAATGGACTTGACATTGAACTCCGGAGTTCAATCATTAGCTCCATCATCGTGGGGATAAAATCCAAGGCCAATTTGTGTCGCGTATGTCCAACACCCATAGGCTTTGAAGACATGTCCATTTCTCCTCATGCTTCTCAACTGATCCATCGTTTAACTCAATGTCTTCGCAGCAATCTATCCAGAGAAATCTTAGGTTGTGGCAGCAGAGGAATGGAGGTGATGCAAAGCTGAAGGTACAACAAGAGAGTTTTAGCACACCAAGTTTGCTGGACTGAGGAAACAAGTCTTTTGGCAACGTCATTGGTTTGTGCAATGCCAAGAAATAGGACGTTGTCTCCTGGGGTATGGTCTGGATATTTTCTATCTCCTCATCCTTTGATGTTGTGATTGAAATCCATCTGGACTTATTTCCTTGGAGGTTAGAAAACTGGTCGAACCACATTCTCTTGATTTCTTCAGTAGGAAGATGCTCCGATCGCATCGCTTCACAGAGTCTGCTGCTGGCCTCCCATGCACTCTCTCCTCCTATGATGCCATCACATACCCAGTAGTTAGAAGCATGGGCATCCTGATCATAGCCGCTGAAGTTGCCACGACTATCACGCTGTAATACCATATACAACCAACAATCTGTAGCTGTAGCTGGGGTGATGTCATGCCTACCGATACAATGACAAAGTTCTGCAGCCTCTTTATGCACTAATGTTGTTACATCTCTATCAGACAGTCCACCAACTCTGGGCCATGCACGGTAAACAACATTCGTGTTTTTCGCATCCTTAAAGCTGAATGTGGGCTCAATTCGAAACCTCCCCCTAAATGTCCATACTAGTTTGTTGTCTGCCCAATCAAATGCAGGAATACCAAATCTTGTTAAATCGATCTCAGCATCACTTCCATTATGAAAGATGACCAGAAATCTATGGGTGTCCTTCAAGGCTCGAAAGATGTGGCCAGAGACGTCAGCTATCTCAGCTCTTGAGCTTTTTTCTACTACACTGAAGTCGTCGTCCTCGTCATGTTTATCAAAAATGGCCATCACAGATTTGTCAAGCTTCAATTCCTCTGCAATTCGCCTCTGCATTGATCTTCTGCTCTGCCACATTGAGCAATCTATGTGGATAACTTTGTCAAAGTTGAATTCTTTAGACTTCGGTAATTCCGCTAGAGCGGTAAGAACGGCTGATGCGCCAATTCCATTCCAACCGTCAAAGCAGACAACATTATTTCCGCGCCTATAATAACTATTGTCGGCACCATTGTCCAAATAATATCCAACTATGCCCCTCACCGCTTCACCAATATTTGACGCTTCGAGAGTCTACAGAAGACAAAGTTGGGTGTGGGTCACAACTATCATTCCAGTGTCAATTGAAAAGCATTTACAGCAAGTAAAGCACTGCTACTCCTAGTATACTAGACTATTAGGTGTCAACTCTCTTGCATGGTATTAATACACTGCTACTAGTCCGGCTGCATCTACGTATGTACCAAGAGGTGATCCGTCTGCTAATCAAACCAGCGGATTACCACTCACAGCTAAATGACAAAAGCGTTAATGCTCCCATTCACTGCCCCCACAACCTTGTTCATCACGTGCTAGTACTGCTGCAACGTGTAGGAATTTAACATGAAATTGCTGTGAATAAGTTCAATCTTGCTCCCTCTGTTCCGTATTAACAAAGTTATTCTATCTAACCTAGGTTGGGACAAGAACTTGAATAAGTTGTACAAAAACCATCTACAGCCCGATTTAAGATGTGTTAGCGCAAGATAAGCAGCAATTATAAGCACAATATTGCAACGGATGCACCTACTTGGGAGTTATAATTAAATTATGAAGTATAGTTACCATACTGTAACTTCTACTTCTTAGTAATGCAACTTCTTCAAATATCTTTGGCAACATTTCAATTAAACCCCGTACGGCATTTAATTGAAGTATGGCAACAAGCGCACCGCAATTTTTTTTTATTTTAGAAAAAACATTTTCCATTCTTTAGCATCAACTAGCAAGGGGCATCATCATTATAGTTTGAAGGAAGTGTTTGGCAAAAAGGTTTTATGAAATTTACATCTAGTCGTAGGGCCCGTTTAGAATAATGGATTTTTTTTCCCGGTTCCTACGAAATTAGGTCGTTCCAAACAACTCCTTAATGCTTATACGATTGGACGGACGTCTTAAACCATGGTGATTAGTTGATGTCCTGCGTCTAGCTAGGAAACACATAAGATACCTACTTCAGTTTTCGAATGATTGGTGTACAGTCTTTTTGTTTACAATGCCGTGGGCAGTGGGTACAAACATGAGTAACACGTGTCTTCGATAGGAAAACGTGTGTCCCTCCACTCGGTGAGGTCTTGGATTTATCCAAAGCTTAGCAAACCATGGTGTGTATTGTCCGACGCACCAGCTTATATGTGTGTATGTGACTTGTGAGTAGTTGCACTTCTCTCTCTCTTACTCTAGAAAAAGTATGAATTTATATATTGTAACATCCCAAAATTTTAAAACCAGAGTTATTGTTTTCAAAATCATCATTTCTGCATTTTGAGGTTTTTCAAAATTTTATGCATTTATTTAAAAAAATTTCTAATTTCAAGCATATGTTTTTGAATTTTCGAAAATAATCAGAACCTGGAAATAACTTATTTAAGTTCCCAATAATCCAACCAGCCTCTCCAAAAAAAAATATATTTTTTTTGGAGCTCATTTGTTAATTTAAAAAATGAAACTTCATTTCTGAAATTAAATCAACTCGAAAAGATTTTAAAATCCAGAAATCCTCGTCAGGCCAAATCCTTTTCGCTCAACGTAGCCTGCTACTATTTTGGCCAGTGTCTGGCCTGCGCGCCGTTGTCGCCGAAGCCGCCTTCTTCGTGTCGTCTCCCTTCGCCGAAGGCATATTTTTGCTAAGGTGTTTTCCCTTTCGCTGTGCCTGCCGCTGCCGTTAACTCGTGGGCTCGGGTCCCATCTAGTAGACATCGTGTTCCACCCCCCGCGCCAAAGTGTGCATGCACGCCAAGAATGTCATGACACTGGGCGCTAACAAAGCCATGCTACCCGTCGTTGCAGCTGTGCCCTCGCTTCGCCGTCACCAGTGCCGCACAGGTCTGCCTGAGCCATCTCATCCCCTCCAGTGATAATGCGACGCCACAACGGTCTCGAACCGTGAAGAATCCATGAGGAGAGAGCCCTTGTCTCACTAGTAAAGCCAGAGCCGTACCTGCCGACTTCCTCCCTAGTCCTCGATGTCTCCATTTTACCTGCTCGTAGCCTCTCTCTCCCTCTGGTTCACTCGGAATGCCCTCGTCATTCTCAGCTCCGGTACATGTGTAATATCTCGTTTTTAATTAAGAAATTTGGGCTAAGAGAATTGGGTTTCAGATTTTGGAATTTGAATCTAAGCCCATTAGATGGATGAGGGGGTGTAACAGCCCAAAAAAAATTCATAAATGCAAAAATATGAGATTTTTTAAAAACTTTTTATGTGATAACTAATGTTGCTCTTCTTGGTTGCATGTTCGAGACTTATTTGGACTGCATCATATTTTCTTGCTGGCATGGGTGGTATTAGAATAAGAGAATCACCAAAGGAAAATATCAGAACTAGATACCACTGTAAGATCCTACCTTGGTTACTATTCCTATTCCAGTTACTATTCCTATTCCCCCTAGTCTGTTTCTTTTTCCCTGTCTACTATTCCTCCGACCAACCACCGGTCGAACTAAGTGCAGCCAAGATGACCCTTCGGTCGTAAGACCAAGTGCGTTGGTAAGGACGGACACTCAGCCATTACTCCCCATCGCTCCAACCATCACGCCGACTGCACTATGCTGCCAACCCTGTTAAATCACCAACCATCCCTCCTTATCGGGCCGGGCTGAATGCCTCGCCGGTCACTGTTGATATATATACAGCAACCCCGAGCCCTCATCGCCTTCTCTGCCACACCAGAACTAGCCCCACCTTTCTCCGCCCTCAAGCGAGCTTGAGCTCCAGGTAAGGCTCGAGCGCTCGCTTTGGCCGAGCACCACAACAAAGCCGCCATCGCTGTTGACCCCAATCAGTAAGGCTTTTCTTCCTTGTATGTGTCCGCTCACCTTCCATAACTCAAGAGGCGATTTCCCTTACTTGATTTCACCCTTTGTTCACAGGAGCCGCCATTGACCTTACTCTTCCTCCCCTCCGACCAGAATAGCCTAGTAGTCGAATCAACCCCGCCGGTGTGGAATACTCCAAGACATCTCCTCAGGACCATCTACCTATTTCCCTGGAGCTATCTTGAGGGCTGAAGACTACTCTCCTTCCTCATGCCACTACAGTAGTGTGGAGCTTCTTTCACTGTCACAGTCTATAGCCGTCAGACTAGTTTCAGTTAGCTCATCCCCTCTGTGTCATACCGGTAAGTTTCTAGTGGCCACCAAATGCTCATACCCCTTTCTAGTTGCGTGGAAGCGTAGTCGAAGCTTCTATAACCACATAGTCGAAACTCCTTCGACTATGCACAGTTGAGTCTCCTACAACCACGCATAGTCGAAACTCCTTCGACTACACGTAGTCGTGCTGCCTTCGACTATACCACTTCTGACTACAGGTAGTCGTAGCTCCTCTAATTACTCCTAGTCGTACCTCCTACGACTGCACCCAATCGTACCTCCGACTACTTCTGGTCGTACCTCTGACTACACGTAGTCATACCTTCTCCGACTACACCTTGTTGTACTTCCTTCGACTATGCATAGTCGAACTTCTTTCCGACCAGGTAGTCGATCCTCCTTCCGCTTGGAATATAATAAAAAACCCCTTTCGACCAGGTGGTCGAAACCTTTCCAACCAGTTAGTTGAAATCCCTTCCGACTAGATGGTCAAAACCTTTCCGACCAGTCAGTCGAAAACCCCTTCCGACTAGGTACCCGAAACGATGTACAGAACTCGAGATTCCTTTCAACCACTCAGTTTCGATCACTATGATTCGACCACTGTGTTTCGATCACTCATCTTCGACCACATAGTTCGATCACTCATCTTCGACCACACAGTTTCGACCACTATGTTTCGACCACACAGTTCGACCACTCATCTTCGACCACTATGTTTCGACTACATAGTTTCGATTACTGTGTTTCAACCACACAGTTCGACCACTGTGTTTCGACCAATCTTCGACCACTGTGCCTCGACCACATAGTTTCGACCATTCTGTTTCGACCACACAGTTTTGACCAATCTTTGATCACTGTGTTTCGACCACACAGTTTGACCACTAATCTTCGACTACTATGTCTCAACCATACAGTTTTGACCACTATGTTTCGACCACTCATTCTCGACCACTGTGTTTCGACCACGTAGTTTCAACCATTGTGTTTCGACCACACAGTTTCGACCAATCTTCGACCACTGTGTTTTAACCACACAGTTCGACCATAATCTTTGACTACTATGTTTCGACTACACAGTTTCGACCATTGTGTTTTGACCACTCATTCTCGACCACTATGTCTCAACCACACAGTTTCGACCACTGTGTTCGACCACATAGTCTCGACCACTCAGTTTTAACTACTGAGTTCGTCCACTTAGTTTCGGTAGTGTGTTATAACCACATTGGTCTAAAGATTCGGCCACTATTTTTGGACCCCACTGGTCTATGCCTTCGACCATAATGGTCTATGGCTTCGACTAGATTATCTCGATCATACTCGTCTATGCCTTCAACCAGTTTGGTCTAAGACCCTTGGTCCGAGACTTTCAAAATTGTCATTAGATATGTTTACTTTCTTTCGAAGTGTTTCCTTTTATTTGAATGTTTGATTGCAAATTGAGTTCCCCTGTGTTTATTTGACTTCTGGTTATTCTTGTGTACATAGAAGCCGAAGCGATCGAAAATCCTCTGGCTGATCCAGAACAAAATCAGTAGAACCTCCATCAAGCCGAGTCAATACTTTGATCATATTGCACCTAGTCTTTGCAAATTATGTTGCTTTAAATTATGGAATTGCATTGCTATGATTTATATAACTATATTGGTCTAGTTCATAGTTAATGCCTTAGCGATAATTGGGTATAAACTACCAATCCTTGAACTTAAACACTATCATTTGTCACCCTAGAATTAATGGATTACATACTAGTTAATAAGTATGTATCTAAGTGTCATGCTTAGCCTCGCTTAGATACCTGGTCGTGCGAGCATTAAATTTCCCAACAACAATCTTTCAAAACATGAAAAAGAGATTTGGGCAGTCGAGGTTGGTGCCTGGCCGGTATGTTGGACTAAAAGTTATTTTGAAAACAAAAGAAAACCTGAAAAATTGATTTCGACTTGGGCGGCTAGTAAGAGTGGCTGGTGCCGAGTGCACGAGAGAATGTTGGTATGTGGATGTACCGCCTGAGTCAATTAAGGACCGAGACCTTATAATGACCTCTCATGTAAAAATAGTGTAACCACAAGTCTATGATGGGTATAACCTAGCTAACTAATTTGTTCTCCTCAGCGTGGCTTCGCCACTGGTGGATGTGGCGTGGGTATTGGGTAGAAGCCACGGGGAACCACACAACGCAAGAGAGGGCTTCCTGGGAGCAAGGCTCCGAACGGTGGAAACCTTAGCGGGTATGGTTGCTTTGAGGTTGAACATCATAAAGGCCTTGTGATAATCTCCCCTTGATTCATATGTCTAAGGAAACGTATGTATATATTAAGACGATTATCTCTTATGGATAAAGTGTGCAAACTCTGCAGAGTAAGAAAACTATTTAGATAGTCGTGCTCATGGTCAAGAGCGGTGTCGAGAACTCGCTTGAACTAGATTTCAGTTTTATACAACAGTTTGTGGATAAAATGGAAAGATGGGGTGGGACCCCTAGGGATTTGAAAAGGCCTGGTCGGGGACCAGTGGTAAATACGGAATAGCTCGGGCACTGGGTGGATGGAGCCACTCAATGGTATAGGAGATGGGATCTCTACTAGTATTTTACAAATCAAAACTCAGTTATAAAAACTTGTTTGTTGAAAAATGCTAAGTCACAGGATGTTCTACTACTTAATCTATTTCAAACTCAACTTTATGCAAACAAAAGAGCTCTGAGCTTCCCTTGAGCAGCTTTGCATCTATAAGAAACTGCATTGTGTATTAGCTCGTGAGTACAACTGTGTGCTTAGGCTCGTCCAATATAATCTTTCAGACCCACTCGATCAAGACCCTACGACTACTACTCGGAGCCTGGACCTGATGGTGGGGAAAATGGTGAAGCTTAGGCCGGGACCCTCAGTCGCTTGCCTGTGGGTAGAGTGAATGGATCCACTATGACTTGTTCTGCTTCCGCCCTTATCCTCGATTCTATACTCTTGACTTTTGTAAAATTGCTACCTTTGTGGCCCTTTGTAAAACAGTTAGCCGCACAGCCTGTTATGTAATATATTATGGGCTTGCACTGTTCGTACCGAGTACTATTCACATCAAGCACTATTCGCACTGAGTGTTGTTCACACCAAACACTATTCGTATCGAGTACTGTTCACACTGAGCACTGTTCATACCGAATACTTTTCCTACTAAGCACTATTTATACCAGGTGTTGTTCGCACCTAGGACTGCTTGGACCTCCCTCCTTAGCACCGCATGGTGGCACCTGGTCGTGGACCCCGACTAGCGTCCCCTGCCCTACCCGACCACAATCTTCGGCCAAGACCTAGTCGTGGCCTGGACGTGGGCTTGGGCGTGGCAATGAACCTGGTCGTAGGCCTACTTTGAGCTTTTGTGGTTATGTGAACGATCCAAGAATGTATTTGTGTGTGATATCTACTGATCTAGGGAATGGCACAGCTTGACACAGCGGATTCCAAACTATGAATTTGGGGTCTGACAGGGGGAGAGAGTGGTGGGCCAAGGCCCAAGGCCCCCTCCCTACGAGCCTCCTCCCTCTCTATGCCCTAGTCGCCCCTGCGCCCCTCCCTACCCTAACCGCCTCCCACTGCCGCCCCTGGTGCTGGTGCTGCTAGCGACGTCAAGGAGAGGAAGAGGAGGTCCAGCAAGAAAGGAGGAAGAAAGAAGAAGGAAGGAGAGAAAGACGGAAGAAGAATGAGGAAATTAGGGCTTGGTGTTTGTCATCCAAATTTCATGGGTAATGCAATGGCCAACCTTGCTTTGATCTTAGATTGACGTTTATTCAAGGCTTAGATTAGTTTGGTCATGGGAATCGTTCGTTTTGGGATGCCTTAGTTCGGTTAATTGTACTACAGAACCTTACAGGGGGATTTTGGGGTACATCTATCCAGAATCATGGTTTTTCCTAGTTAGAAAAGTTGTATATAATTTCCTTAGATTTTCAGAGTCCAAGATCATTAAATTTGGATGAGTAAAACATTATGGCCTCGGGAGTTGTCAACATTGCATAAATACGTATATTAGATGTGAAAAATAAATTATGGTCATAACTAGGTTTAGATAGATAATTCTCTATATATTCCAAAAATATTATGGTTTGCTATTTTTCATGTTGTAGAAAAATAGTTATGAAATTGTGAAGTATACTATTTTGTTAAATTCCAGTATAACATTCAGGATTGGAAACAGGGACCTAGATGGAAAAATAATAGGATTTGCATAACTAAGATATTGTGGGGAATTTCATGTAGAATCCATAAAACATAAAGTTTGATATATTTGGAGTCCATTCGCAAACGCTATTAATGTTTGATCATCGGGACATTGGGTAGGTCGTCTGGTGAAGCTGAGTTAAGTGCGTTGTGATTGTGTGTAGGTGCGATAGTGTATTGGTTGTTGATGTGTATTGGTGTGGCATGCTTTGAGATATATTATTGATATTTGTCTAGGGAGTGTTGCTTCGAGTTCGGTGCCGCCTTGGCATCGTTCCATTTTTGTGGCTAAAAGGCAAGTGCTTAGTAGAGTGGTAGACAATGGTTTGTTGGCCCTTGTATTTACAATTGAATTGATATGATAATTGTTTATTGTTTATTATGCTTATTTTAAATAGAATAATAATGACGATATGACATGATGATGACATAACCATGTGGATGATATGGTAATGATGATAATAGATAACATTGATGATTAATGAACATTGTTGCAACATTTGCATTGCATCGCTAGGACGGTGAGTACTACCATGGATATGGCTAGTCCGGCATGCATTGTTGCATCATTTGCATTGCATTGCATCCTACAGAGGCAGGGACCCCGTCCTAAAGAAGATAGGGGAAGAGTGGTTCATCGACGAGTGATCACTCCGCTATACCGGTATCAGCTGATGAGTTGCATTTGCATTTCCATACATGAGAAGTTAATGATGTTTCAATTAAAAGATGAACTGTTTGTTTATAGTTCTATTTTGTATTTCCTGAATCGTGGACTCAACCTTGCTTTGTTGTTGATTTTTTAGGTGACTATTGATGGCGACATGCATGGGATAGAGAAAAAGCTCATTATGGGCTTGAATCAAATTTGATTTGATTACAGTAGTTAATTGGTTAAAATTGAAATGGGTTAATGAGGCTCGACTCGATAATGGCTCGCTAGCTCACTTTTAAAATAACCACTTAAATAATAAATAAAATGATATTAAGTCAAACTATGTCAATTTCAAATGAAGCTTGATAATAGCTCGTTAAGCTCGATAGCTAGCCCTAAATGGAGTAGCACACGTGCATCACATGCACTGATCACACGAACATTATCTATTTAGAGTTATTTCGATCATTATCTATTTAGAGTGATTTCATTTAAATCTGGTGACATTGATTATTCTCCTTTACATTTATTCACATACTTGGTTATTAATTAGTTTATATGCTTGAGACTTTAATTGTTTTATTACTAGTTGGATTTATTATTCTTGTTGCCATCCTATGTACCGGGAGAATGGTCCCGCCGTTCATTGGGTGCGGATATTTCAAGCGTTTCTCGAGTACGGGTATCCCAAGTGTTTCTCGAGTATGTCTATCTTGAGCGTCCTTGGCGTGTGTGATCAAGCTGTGAACTTTTATCCTTATACATTTATTATATTTTAATTAATTCACTTGTGATCTGTGGACGGGTTTTTGTTCTATGTATGCATGCTAGAATTATTGTTTAATTAAGGTTCAAATTAGTAGCTAGAGTAGTTAGGTGACATTCTGGAATCAATGTTGGGTCGGGGTGTTACAACACACTCTACTGTGCTCCACTGAGAAAATCTCCTGTCCTCGGTGAGCTCTTGCTTGGCCACCCGCGTCATCTTGTTCCTCTTCACTCCTTGATCATGTAACCCCTCTCATTTTCAGATTTTTTCGCCGAGGACAATCTTCTTCCCAATTTTCAGCCGCTGCCTCCGCCATCAGCAATTCTTCCTCCCTGGTAAGCCTCTCGCCTAAGCGTTAGCGTCTTAAGTATCCTCAAAGCACCCTCTTCATAACTACACCTTCCGTTTGCAGCCCAAACTCACCGAGGAGTGTTGTAATACCCACCGTCGTTCGGCCACCACAGAGCTTCTGTGTTGTCACCAACTACACTTATGTGTATGTGGTGAGACTTTGAAGCTTTTGTGATGCTCGCCTTAGCTTCTCTCCATCATTAGCACCATCCCTGCAATAGCTGAGGCTACATCGTCGCTTTTTCTCACAGTAGTTTTTGTACCGATGACTTTTGCTCCCTGAGTCGGCACCCGTAGCATCACGCTACACCCCTAAAGCCTTCCCATCTCTTAGTGTCGCCTCTTTTGCTTTCCTGCGCCAACATCATCGCAAACCCGAGAGACTTTGCCACCTTCCTCCGCCGCGTCGTCGTCTCTATCCACCTCTCTGGCTGTCGTGACTACCCGAGTTATCGCGGTGGTCTCCCCTATCCATTCCCAAGCTTGTTCATGCCCCTCCGGTACTCTCTCGTCGCCGACAAGCTCACCAAGCTCTCAGCCATGGCGTCCATCCCCTCTCTCTGTTTTCTCTCACCAGCAAGTGGGCCCATGAGGTTTAGCACTAATGATGTTGTTATGATTAGATTAGTTTGTGTTAGTCCTATCTTAAGCTTAATTAGTCACTCTTGCCTAGGCCCGGTTCATTAAGTTAATTTGAATTCTAATTTAAACCAGTATTAAGGGCTAAGTCACTAACATGTGGGTCCCATAGCCCCATTCACGCCTCTGTGAACCCGGCACGCTGTGGACTCACCCCCCCACCTGTTTGTCGGATGACACAATAAATCCATATTTTCCTTTAGAAAGAAAAATGAAAATCCCTGAACATCATTTTCACTCTTTTTTTTATTCCAAATCATGAGCTTTTCATATGTTGCATTTGAACTCCAAATTAAGTGAAACTTGTTTCTAAAAATTTCTAAAATCATGAGCTTTAATAATATGCAAAAAATATTTGAATTTTATGTCTGTTTGAATTTATTTGTGTCTTGTGGTTTTTATCGATTATATACCAATGTTTTGGAATCGTATGTAGTTGATCCAGAACAAGAACCGGTGTTCAACAAGAAAGGCAGGCACCCTCCTTTGACCATATTGATCCATATTTCAATGTTATGTATATTGTTTGCTCAAAATATTATGCATGCTTAATTTGAGTAAATTGCTATATTATTGTTTAGTATTTAGTTATCGCCAATTATTGCATTTACCTTGAAAAGTTGACACCCTTACTCACTACTGCAAAACAGGTCATACTGGACGCCTCACCACAAACGGTTCCAAAGGAGCCGTCTGTAATGAACTTATACAGACGGTTCCCTTAGAACCGTCTGCGTGATAGTGCCTCATCACGAGCGGTTCTTATTACCAACCGTCGTGATACTTCACAGCGGTTCATAATAAGAACCGTCGTGATAGTGCCTCATCACGAGCGGCTCCTTCTACCAACCGTCGTGATACTTCGCGGCGGTTGGTAGGAGCCGTCGTGATGAGGACACTCATCGCTGCACGGTTAGTATAACGAACCGTCTATGATACTTCCTGCACGGTTCGTGATACCAACCGCCGTGATAACTACCTCATCACGCACGGTTGGGATTAACAACCGCTCGTGATTTTGATTTACTATGGCTTAAAATCACGCACGGCTCTTAATACCAACCGTGCGTGATGAGGTACTATCGCGCAGCGGTTCGTATTAAGAACCGCTCGTGATGAGGTACTATCACGAGCGATTCGTGATACGAAGCGCTGCGGATTTGTCATCACGACGGTTTTGTATGAAACCGCCGTGATTCGCAGCGGGAATTTAAAAATTTTGAGCAGCGTGCGTGGGAGGCAAATATATCCTTATATATTATGGCCGACCTCCTCCGGCGCTCAATCTCGCACTCCGCAGATCCCGGTCCTCCTCTAGGCTCGGTCCTCCTTGCTCCATGATCCTCCTCCGAAGCTCCGGTAGTCGCTCCTCCTCGGTCCTCGGCAGCTCCACGGCCCCGCTACACCTCCGAGCTCGGTCCTCCCTTGCTCCCCGCATCCCCAACCTTCGACATGGTCTTCCTCCCAACAGATTGAGAGTCGACGCACACCAACGCCGACCTCCTCTAGTCCTCGACGCCGACGCGAGCTCCTCCAGTCCTCCTCCGACGTCGATGTCTCTGTGGTACTTTTGTATATGAGGTTCTATTAGATTCAGATCCAGATTTGTATGTATGAGCTTGTGGTACTTGTGTTAGATTCATATCCAGTTTACATTAGATTCTCCTCCGATTCTACTGCTGGTACTTGTGTATGAACGCAGTGTATGTGTGTATCCATGAATCCATGGCTTGAGAAATTTATTGGGAGGCTTAGGAGTTGGGAATCCATGTATGTGTATCAATGAATCCATGTTTGGGAGGCTTGAAATGGCGGTGTATGTGTATGAGTGTATCCATGAAAAATGGCAAATTTTTTTGCAATAAAAAAGCTATCACAGACGGTTGAACAAGAGCCAGCGTGAAAACAGTATCCAGAGCGGTTCGAACAAGAACCGCTCGTGAGATATCCTGAGCGGTTCTTGTTCAACCGCTCGTGATACTGTTTCGCAGCACGGCTCTTGTTTCAACCGTCGCTGATAGCTTTTATCCTGCACGCTCAAAACCGTCAGGATAACCGCTATTATCACAAAGCGTACTTTACGCACGGATGGAAACCGTCGTGATGACGGTTCCAACAAATGCGTGATGAGGTTTTCTATAGTAGTGACTGCTGTCACCCTAGGAATATTATCCACTATTGGTAATAATATGTGTTAAATTTAAGAATAGTATGGAAGCTTGTGTTTAGTCGTGGTTAGGTCAATAATGGTACAAATGGTGGGATTTGGTAAAACAAAGTTTTGGATACTATAGGAAAGTTTTTTTTTTGCAAAATTTGGACAGAGGGCTTACCTCTGGTATTTTGGATAAAAATGTGAAAATAAAATGGTTTCGAACATGGGCAAGTTGTTTGTTGAGACTGGTGTAGTTTGCACGAGAACTCGGTTTGTGTTGGTCTTGCCTCGGTAATTAAGGACCGAACTTTGATGCCATTGACCCAAACATTTTCAGTGCAATCACATGTTGAAAATGGGTTGGACCTGGCCAAGTAATTTACCGAGTCTGAGTAGTAAGCCCGCAGGCTGTAGTCGGTAGGTGTTATTGTTGGTGATACGCCCTAAAGGAAATCATAGAGATGATTGTATCACGTCTATGTTTGTGAGTTATTGAATAAATGTTATTCTGTTCCTTCAATGAATCATCAGTTATAAAGAATAACGGGTATGTGACTTGTTGGTGAAGCTCTTTTAACTTATGATGATATTGTTCTAAATGTATCCCTGGTCGGATGTCATTGGTCGAAACACTAGTGACTGTACAACCCGCACATGTATTGATTGATGACCATGTTTCACCAGTCATGGATATAGGGATATCGAATCAATAATGTGAACACATGTTAGAGAATATAGGGTTGGATTGACCTACCTTGAGAGACAGTTGAGATTGTTATGATTCTATGTGTCGTCGGTTGGTCTCAAGCAATGATGATGTATAATCCTTAGACCTGGTCAGCATAGTTTTCTACATGCGTAAGAGTACACATTGGGGTTATTAAACACTACTCCATAACTAGGTAGTTATAAAGGTAGCTTTCAGGTATACTATGAAACATGCGGAGGAATGTGACAGGTTGAATATGGGATTTGCCACTCCTAACATAACAGGAGAGATATCTCTGGGCCCCTCGATGTGGTCGGATAAAGAAAATGCATGGCCATGCCACTAGTGGTTGAAGTGTTCGACTACGTGAAGTAATCCGACACTCGATCGAGAAAGTATTGAGCAATCCATGGATGACACAACATCTCACCTGGAGTTCAACCAGATATCGTGAGGCAAAGAGAAAATACACGAGTAGGTCGCTTAGTTCGATCAATTATGGACTGATCGTATGGAGATATGAGCTGGTTGTAGACTGGTTGAACGTAATCACAGAGTGGTCGAAACCTAGTCGTAAGGAGTTGCGAACTGGTCGTGACCAAATACGAACTGGTTGTATAGAGATAGGACCTGGTCGTAAGTGATGAGGATCTGGTCATAGATCATACTGCATTAAGGTTTCGTCCGATATAATTTGTGTGTATTTGGTAATCGTTGTGTTCTACTAGGTATCGCCAACGACTCGTGATCGAAAAGGAGTTTCCAAGTCACAACCGAATACGCATAAACCTAACGGGTCACACACTTAACGGGTTGGAACAAAATATGTTCAGATAGGATCCGTCATGAGGCACTATAGAAGGAGATGCTTGAGGCTGTTGTCCCTGGACGTGAGATACGAGAGACACGAAAGTCGTGACTTGAGTTGCTCCATCGAAACCCTAATCGCCATCTCTTGAGAGAGCCTTCCCGTGCGACTTGGTGCTAGCGCACTAGCATACAATGTTTCTTCCCTGGACGTGTGGATACCGTAGAGGCGTTACTGCGGTTGCTATTGCACTGAGGACGATCCTTGATCTTCGCGAGGAAACGTTGGAGGTTGCTAAAGGAGATAATCGACTATGACCACTACATCGACGCGCTCTTCGTTGGACCAGGCTGCTCCGACTCTTCTTCCGCTGCACTGCGCGTCTGGTGGTAACGATCTATGATCATCTACTTGTCTGGCTTCCTGGTTTACATAGTAGAATTTTTGAATTGTTGCTATCGTAGCCTACCTGTATCCCTACAGTGGTATCAGAGTCATCCTACATAGTTTTTTGATCTAGATCGGTTGCATATACTGTATATGCGACAGTAGTGGATTGGATCTATTACTAGTTTGGTATGATAACCTAGATCGGTTCATATGGATGGAACGATCTAGGCGTTGGTCGATAAGATCGACCGGGTTTTCAGCGGTAGAAGATGGGTTACGCAAGGAATGAGCTAAAAGGACCTGATGGTCTTCTGCGTTTGTTCATAGCCACATTGCATGATACTCCTACCAGTCGGAATTCCGCCATCGAGGCATGCCGCAGTGTGTTGTCGTATCAAGGTAGTGATCAGATTGGTTTGAAAATAGGGTTAATATGATTAATCCGATGATTTTCGAGGTTCGGTTATGTGAATAAGATTCATGTCTCGGGACCGCCGTGGTCGTAGCCGTGTTATATAGTAGTATGTGCTCATGTCGCCCGATAGAATTGGATTCTATGCATAACTCTTTTTGCAGGAATTGATGTGAATATTATGGTCCATTGTGTATGTGATGCATGAATGAATTTCTCATGGCCTGCGTGTCATGCTGTGAGATAGCAATCGAGCTACATATTATTGTATAACGGTCTGCGTACCGACATGTGATGGATGTAGTCGGAGAACAGGAATCATGCTGATGGAGATCAACATGTTAAGAGCCATACTATTTTACAGTTTAATTTGGTTTTCTGTGAATGTTTGTGTTTATTCCTGTTATGCTATTTGATCATGTTTTATCATAGGATGTTTCAACATGATAGAGTAGTATCCATCAGAAAAAATTAAGTAAAATTGATGCCTTTCCAATTGCTACGCCTATCACGATTTCAATCATTAATTGGCGGGTCTACCAAAGTAGTGTGCCATTAATTATCTTAATAAGATGGGGTGGGTGTCGGACACCCGCATGCATAGTATTGGTTTTACTTAACAAGGTTATCAAAACAGTTTTAGGCCTTGTGGTATAGTGTTGGTCGGATGAACATGGAGATGTCACCGATAAAACAAGAGTCATATGCGATATGATTAGCAAAGGGTTGCTTACCTAAAATCACTAAGTTTCTAGCAGTGATGCCAAAGCTCACTAGGACTTAATGACTTGTTGATCTTGAACTCACTATATGTTATTTGAGGGAAACATGGTTTATAGTGGGAGTATGTTTTATTAAATTGTTTAATAGAAGATCTTACATAAACATAGTGCTGAATTTTTGCATATTCTGTTGTAGACATGGCACCTACTACTTATTCTACACCTACCTTTAATTTGCGGTCTATTCTTGAGAGAGAAAAGTTGAATGGTTCAAACATCATTGACTTGTTTCATAATCTGAGAATTGTTCTCAAACAAGAAAAGAAGGAATATGTTCTAGAGGGTCCCTATCCTGAGGAACTAAGTGCCGATGCACCTCGTGCTGAAAAGAATGCTTATGAGAAGCATTGCAATGATGCAGTCGATGTGCACTGCCTCATGCTTGTGACCATGAACTCTGAGCTTCAGATGCAATATGAGACCACGGATGCTTACAATATGATTGTGAGTCTGAAGGGTATGTTTCAGGATCAAGCAAGGGTAGAGAGGTTTAACACCTCTAAGGCAATGTTTTCTTGTAGGCTATTAGAAGGTAACCCGGTCCTTCCTCATGTGATCAATATGATTGGTCTCATGGAGAGCTTGGAAAAGTTTGGTTTTCCCTTTATCCAAGAGTTGCCTACTGATGTGATTATCCAATCGCTCCCTACGAGCATTGAACCTGTCATACTGAATTTTCATATGAATGGCATGGAGAAATTAATCACCGAGTTACATGGTATGCTTAAGGGTGCTGAGGAGAGCATCAAGAAAAGTTCTAATCATGTGATGATGGTTCAAAAGACTATAGCCTTCAAGAAGAAGGGTAAATCGGGAAAGGAAAAAGGCAAAGAAAAGACTCAAGATGAGATCGAGAGTCTCAAGGCTAAGCTTAAGAAGCTTAAACTGGGTCCTAAGCCTGACACAAAATGTTACCATTGTCATGAGATTGGGCATTGGAAGAGAAATTGCAAGAAGTACTTGGCAAAAACGAAAAAGAACAAAGGAAGTAAGACTTCCAGTTCAGGTATAAATGTTATACAAATTAATCTTGCCACTTCTCCAACCAGTTCTTGGGTATTTGATACCAGATCGGTTGCTCATATTTGCAATTTCGATGCAGGGACTGATAAGGAGTAGATATTTGGCAAGAGGAGATGTTGATCTTCGCGTGGGCAATGGAGCAAGAGTTGCTGCATTAGCTATTGATACTTTACCATTAGCTTTACCCTTAGGATTAGTTATGGAACTGAATAATTATTATTATGTTCCGGCCTTAAGCAAAAACATTATTTCTACTCCTTGTTTAGGACCAGAAGGTTATGAGTTCAGAATAAAGAACAATTGTTGTTCAATTTATTTTGAAGATATGCTTTATGGCCATGTTCCATTGGTGAATGCATTGCATGTTCTGAATCTTGAGGATATGCCTATTTATAACTTTAATGCTAAGAGACTTCAACCCAATGAAATGAATCTCACTTTTATTTGGCATTGTCGTCTAGGTCATATAAATGTGAAGCGCATGATGAAGCTCCATAAAGATGGTCTTCTAAACTCATTTGATTTCAAATCATTTAAAACATGTGAATCTTGTTTACTTGGCAAAATGACAAAGGCATCCTTCACGACCAAAGGTGAGAGGGCGAGTGACTTACCGGTCGTAGTACATTCGGATGTATGCGGGCCAATGAGCACTCCGACCAGAGGTGGTTTTTAGTACTTCATAACATTTATTGATGATTTCAGTAAATATGGCTATGTCTATTTGATGAGGCATAAGTCGGAATCCTTTGAAAAGTTCAAAGAATTTCAGAATAAAGTACAGAATCAACTTGGCAAGACAATCAAATATCTGCGATTTGATCGTGGAGATGAGTATTTGAGCCATGAGTTTGGTGATCATTAAAGAAGTGCGGAATTGCTCCACAACTCACTCCGTCGGGAACACATCAATAGAATGGGGTGTCTGAACGACGAAACCAAACATTGTTGGATATGGTTCAGTCAATGATGAGCCAATCTGATCTTCCATTGTAATTCTAGGGATACGCTCTAGAAACAACGGCTTTCACTTTAAATAGGGTTCCAACAAAAACTGTAGAAACGACACCATATGAGATATGGACCGGGAAGAGTCCTAGATTGTCTTTTCTCAGAATATGGGGTTGTGAGGCTTATGTAAAACGTTTGACATCTGATATACTCACACCCAAGTCTGATAAGTGCTTCTTTGTGGGGGTATCCTAAGGAAACTAAAGGATATTATTTTTATAATCAGGTTGATAACAAAGTGTTTGTTGCCCGTAATGGTGTCTTCTTGGAGAAAGAGTTTCTTTCCAAAGGAGCTAGTGGGAGTAAGATGCAACTCGAAGAAATTTGAGAAGCATCCAAAAATGTTTCAACTCCTACTGAACCTCTATAGGATGAACAAAATGTTGTTGAACCTGTAGATGAGGCATCAGACCCACGTAGATAAAAAAGGCCATGTCAATTGCCTATATGGTATGGGCATGACGTTTTATTATTGAATAATGATGAGCCTAAAACTTATTCGGAAGTGATGATGGACCCAAACTCTAAGTCATGGCTTGAGGCCATGAAATTTGAAATAAAGTCCATGCATGATAATCAAGTTTGGAACTTGATTGATGCACCTGATGGTGTTACGACCATTAAGTGCAAGTGGATTTTTTAAGAAAAAGATAGATATGGATGGAAATGTTCACATTAATAAGGCACGATTGGTTGCGAAGGGGTTCAGACAAATTCAAGGTGTTGATTATGATGAAACCTTCTCACTTGTCGCTATGCTTAAGTCTATCCGGATCATTCTAGCTATTGCTGCATATTTCGATTATGAGATATGATAAATAGATATCAAAACAGCTTTCCTAAATAGAAACCTAAGTGAGAATGTGTACATAACATAGCCTGAAGGTTTTGTCGATCCAAAAGAAGCTAGAAAGGTATGCAAGCTTAATAAATCCATCTATGGATTGAAGCAAGCATCTCGGAGTTAGAACATTTGTTTTGATGAAGTGGTCAAAGGGTTTGAATTCATCAAGAACGAAGAAGAACCTTGTATTTACAAGAAGGTTAGTGGGAGCAGGCTTGTGTTTCTGATATTGTATGTGGATGACATACTACTGGTCGAAAATGATATTCTAATGCTTGAAACTGTTAAAACTTCATTAAGAAATAGTTTCTCAATGAAAGATTTAGGAGATGCAGCATATATTCTTAGTATAAAGATCTATAGAGATAGATCTAAAAGGCTAATAGGAGTAAGCCAGAATATGTACATAGACAAGGTGTTGAAACGGTTCAACATGCACGATTCCAAGAAAGGTTTCTTGCCCATGGCATATGGCATTAATCTTAGCAAGAGTCAGTCCCCTACGACCACTGATGAGCGAGAAAAAATGAGTGGGATCCCATATGCTTTGGCTATAGGATCTATCATGTATGCCATGCTATGTACACGACCAGATGTGTCGTATGCTCCAAGTGTTACGAGCAAATATCAATCTGATCCAGGTGAAGGTCTCTAGATAGAAGTAAAAAATATCCTTAAGTGCTTGAGAAGGACTAAAGATGAATTTCTTGTTTATGGTGGTGAGGAAGAGCTAGTCGTAAATAGTTACATCGATGCTAGCTTTCAAACCAACAATGATGATTACAGATCGTAATCTGGGTTTGTGTTTTGTTTGAATGGAGGAGCAGTAAGCTGGAAGAGTTCTAAGTAGGGAACGATTGTTGATTCTACAATAGAGGCTGAGTACATTGCTGCTTCTAAAGCTGCAAAAGAAGTTGTGCAGATTAGAAAGTTCATTGGGGAACTGGGTGTGGTTTCTAGTGCTTCTAGTCCAATGAATATCTATTGTGATAATAGTAGAGCCATTGCACAAGCTAAGGAGCCTAGATCGCATAAAAAATCTAAGCACATGCTTCGACGATATCACATTATCCGTGAGATCATTGAGAGAGGTGATGCGAAGATATGCAAAGTGCACACAGATTTGAATATTGTTGATCCATTGACAAAGCCTCTCCTGCAACTTAAGCATGAGGAGCACACAAGAGCTATGGGTATTCGATATCTATACGATTGACTTTAGTGCAAGTGGGAGACTGTTGATGATATGCTCTAAAGGCAATCATAGAGATGATTGTATCACGTCTATGTTTGTGAGTTATTGAATAAATGTTATTCTGTTCCTTGAATGAATCATTAGTTATAAAGATTAACGAGTATGTGACTTGTTGGTGAAACTCTTTTAACTTATGATGATGTCGTTCTAAATGTATCCCTGGTCAGATGTCACTGGTTGGACCACCAGTGACTCTACGACCAACACATGTATTGATTGATGATCATGTTTCACCGGTCATGGATATAGGGATATCGAATCAATAATGTGAACACATGTTAGACAACATGGGGTTGGATTGACCCACCTTGAGACACTATTGAGATTGTTATGATTCTATATGTCATGAGTTGGTCTCAAGCAATGATGATATATAATCCTTAGACCTGAGATCAGCATGGTTTTCTACATGCGTAAGAGTACATTTTGGGGTAGTTATAAAGGTAACTTTCAGGTATACTATGAAACATGCGAAGAAATGTGACTGGTCGGATATGGGATTTACCCTTCCTAACATAACATGAGAGATATCTCTGGGCCCCTCGATGTGGTCGGATAAAGAAAGTGCATGGCCATACCACTAGTGGTCAAAGTGTTCGACTACATGAAGTTATCCGATACTCAATCGAGAAAGTGTTGAACAGTCCATGGATGATACAACATCTCATCTGGAGTTCAACCAGATATCGTGAGGCAAAGAGAGAATACACGAGTAGGTCACTTAGTTTGATCAATTACGAACTGATCGTATGGAGATACGAGTTGGTCGTAGACTGGTCGAACGTAATCACAGAGTGGTCGAAACCTGGTCGTAAGGAGTTACGAACTGGTCGTGACCAAATACGAACTGGTCGTGTAGAGATTGGACCTGGTCGTAAGTGATGAAGACCTAGTCGTAGATCATATTGCATTAAGGTTTCATCTCATATAATCTGTGTGTATTCAGGAATCGTTATGTCCTGCTAGGTGCCACTAACGACTCATGATCGGAAAGGAGTTTTTGAGTCACAACCGAATACGCATAAATCTAACAGGTCACACACTTAACAGGTTGGAAAAAAATATGTTCGGATAGGATCCGTCATGAGGCACTATATAAGGAGATGCTTGAGGCTATTGTCCTTGGACGTGAGATACGAGAGACACGAAAGTCGTGACTTGAGTTACTCCACCGAAATCCTAGCCGTCATCTTCTTGAGAGAGCCTTCCCGTGCGACTTGGTGCTAGCACACCGGCATACGGTGTTCTTTCCCTGGACGTGTGGATACCGTAGAGGCGCTACTGTCGTTGCTGTTGCGCTAAGGACGATCCGTGATCTTTGCGAGAAAACGTTGGAGGTTGCTGAAGGAGATGATTGACAACGACCACTACATCGACGCGCTCTTTGATGGACTAGGCTGCTCTGACTCTTCTTCTGCTGCACTACGCGTCTGGTGGTAACGATCTGTGATCATCTACTTGTTTGGTTTCCTGGTTTACGTGGTAGAATTTTTGAATTGTTGCTATAGTATCCTACCCGTATCCCTACAGTTAACTGGATTGTGCAGATGATGGTAAAGAACATCTATGTCTGTAGGGCACTTGCATTAGACAACTGTAAGTGATGTCCATGTCCATGCAAGTGTTACCAAAACAATTGTAAGCTCTCTTGATGATTGTAAACAACGTTCATATCTTGAGGAGTTAGCTCCTAGGGCGGGCTGATGTAAGGGTGAGGTACTGTAAAGGCTTTGTTGTGATCTACTTCGTCGCACGCCTAAGGACGTGTCACTAACGACTGTATAAGTTGACCACATCATGTGGGTAAAGTTGTACATCTTCTATAGAGTGAGATTTTAAATCTATTCAAATAGTTGTGTCCCCGGTCGTGGACATTGCTTGGTGATACCACACTTGGTTAGATTTTCTGGTTTTCTCTAAAAATAGTTATATTGGGAATTGGTATAGATGGTAGATATCCATACTCGAAAGATTTTGACAAAGGACTGTCAAAAGTAATGTGATGGTAAAGGATAGTCATGGATCACAACTACTATATGCTCATATGTTATTTCATATTAAAGACAAATGGCTTTATAAAGTTGCTCTATTGCAAATAAAACTTGCTTTCAGCAAAAGAAACTAGATAGGATGGCCATCCTTTGATATAGCTTGCATATATTCATACCTTTGATATAAAGTCTTGTGGAGTACATTCTTGTACTCACCATTGCTTGTTGAATAATTGTCAGAGCAAGAAATTGAAGACCCGCGTTCAACTACTATTACGCCGCGGGAGTTGGAGATGATGTTAGTGCCAAATTCTGGGTCGTTAATCTAGTCGGTTGCCTTTGGCTATGACATACCACGTGGGTTATTTATCCTGAATTATCATTTATTTCTGCTACAAGTACTCTTTGTGATCTATTTGGCCAGTCGGCCCTATCATGTAAAACTCGATCTTAATAGCCTTTGTTCAATTGCTTAATATTATGTACTACTCTATTTTATTTACTCGTGTATGGATGTGATTCAATGTTGTAAATGTGTGTGCTAGCGAGGACTAGCACGGTATACACATAGGATTTGGAATTGAATCTTTGGGTCCGACATATATTGTACATGAATAGGATTAAGACATTGTAATCTTTGGGAAATGTAAATATGTAGTAGGTAAATAGGATTAAGATATTGTAAACATTGAGATTTCTAATTAATACCATGCTATGAAATAGTAGATGAGTATCTCCCTTATCAAGTTACATGTTTGGACCTGTCGTCTCTTTCTTTTGGGCATCATACATTTTTTTGCTTGTCTAATTTTCTTCATGCATTTCGATATGATGATGTGGCAGCCAATGTGGTGAGAACCGCCCATGATACCAGTCTAGGGATGTGATTTGCATAGTTTTGATATTTGAGGGACAGATTCTAAATGGTATTGGAGATAAGAGACAGAAATTAGACTCCAAAAAGAGTTGAGGGACCACATATATATGTACTTTTTCCATTTTGTTGAGGGACTACATATGGACTTTTTCTACAAAATTTCATCTATAAATGTAAGTGCATCTAAAAAGGTTGAACAGTTTGACCTGAGTTACAAAGGATGGTTACCCTTCCAAACCTTTATACATATTAATTGTTGGAAGCCCTATAATCCTATGAGGAAAAAATAGCTACAAATTCTCTAATTAATGAGACAGAAGTAAAGAGATCTAATTCCTCAACTAATGGGCCATCCTATTATAATGGCTTAGAAATCAAGCCTACAAGTTTGATAATTCAATTCAAATATATAAAACTGAAAGGCAAAATTGGCTACATGATACCATTATTTTGTGGCATTTGCTGTGGTACACTGAAATATTCATGTCTATGCTGAAACACATTGCAAAAATGTGGCTCTTTGCTGTAGGACACCGTGCCCATCATAATATCATTTTCGAGTGAGCAAGGAGAGAGAGTACGCTAATGAAATTTGCATTATACCCTTCAGGTCGGAGTCATTTCTTGTAGCGGTCAGCGCTCCGTCAAACCACCTTAGTCACCCATTCCCTCTCACCCGCATGGACCATCGAGTCCGTGCTATTCGATTCAACCAGATCCGGATATGTCGAGGAGTAGCCATTATCATTTATGAAAATCTCTCTGTCTAACTTAGCCCGAAATGATGTTATAATAGACACAATGTTCTATAGCATAGAGCCACATTTTTTCAGTGTGTTTCAACAAATACATGAATTATCACCATCAAACAGCAAACACCACAATATTATGGTGTCCTATAGCTAATTTTGCCGAAGTTAAAATGTACTCAAATTTAGTTCTATTTTTTCCAGAATATATATCCATCTAAGTTTCAAAGTAACATTGAAATTCAATTGAAATTCAATTAGTAATATATAAATTCATATCCGAAAATGATTATAAAATGGAGTTAACTTAAATACTGAAACGACATTAATTCATGACTAAACTTAAATTGGACAATTATATACATTAAAAATTAATAAATACTACTAAAATACAAGTTAAAATTATAGTTCACATATTAATCCTAGGAGGGAAAAGTCCTAAATATTTGTATATTAATATGAAGAAAATAACTGCAAATTCTCTAATACATCCACCAATGGTCATACCTCGTAATGGTTTAGAAATATAGACTACAAGTTCGATATTACAATCAAGAACCCAGATGTCATGTTTGAAATAAAAATTTGAATTGAATATGAATAAGTACAAATAAAAATATAATGATATTTTGGACTAATAAATTCTTTAATAAATAAATTCATTTTGGAAGTATTTGAATTGAGCTTGAATAAGTAAAAATTAAATATATTAAATTTCTCAATTTTTTAACAAATAAAATTCAAAGTCAAATAAGTTTGGAATATATGAACTAAAATTTGACAAAAAATTTAAATATAGTTTTTATTTGAAGAAATTTGTAATTATATAAAGTAAAAACTTCAAGTAATAAATCCAAAACAAAATGGAATTCGGAATTAATTTTTGAAACCACATTAATTTATGTTTGAAAAAATAAATTTAGTCATAATTATACTAAGTCAAAAATTAAATTAAATCTCCTCATAAAAATTAATCTTTCGCTAAATTATTGAATTCAAAATTGAATTAAAAATATATATAAGAGTAAATTTCTTAAAACTTCACGTGCGCACTCTAAAGACTCGTAAAACCACACGTTTCACACAAAAAAAAAAATTCATGGAACTGCACATAGTTTGCTAAAATGTATTAGAAAATCTAATACTTTCTGAGCCAACAGGTTATGACGACATGGGCCCGCCTACAATAGAAACAAGACACAGCCCGCCAGATGATCTGTGTGTTTCATCATCTGGCAACCAAACTAGATTTGTGGCTTTTGTGACTGGGCACATCCTGTCATTACTTGTTGGCTTGGACAAGATTCTGATTTCTGAAACATTTCTGCAAACTATATATGCAGTTTCCTGAATGTTTTCTTTTTAAAAACAGCACTCAAGATCTATCGATTACTGTGCTTAACGAACTAGTGTAGTTGCTAATGTGAGCAGTTTAATTTTTATTTTATCGGATGTCTAGAAAGAACGAAATGGCATTACAAGTTCTCCACGGAACGGCCTCAGAAACAACTACGCTTACGTCGGGTGGCCTGAAGCCCGGACACTTGGCAGGCTAGTACCTTGCATGGTTGTGACACAATATTCCGTCTAACGAAGTCTAGTAAATACCATGTCGTGAATTACCAACTCATAGAAAAATGTCATATACCATCAAGACTGTACGTACTGAAATTTGCCAAACAACAGAAGCACGAGCACCCTGATTGGTGAAGAGAAGAGAAAATGCACGAGATAGAGGGTACCCTTTCATCCACCATGATGCCTTTATTGAAAGACGGCCTTGAACGAAAATGGCAGTAAATCTAACCCATCAAGTATCAGCCGAAAATTAGCCCCTCCAATTCCTGCACACAGCATGTCATGTTTGTTCGTCGACAATGGCAAAATGCAGATCGAAGCAACTGAATTGTTTCTCGTACCTCGTCAATTAGCAGCCCAACAGCCAGGCGGAAGAGAGAGAGAGTTCCCAGGAGACCACTTGAGATATATCAGACGCTCAGCTAGCAAAAGCGCAGAGCTGTTCAAATGAAATCTCTCTGTGGTATCAATGCCTTGGAATTAAGCTGCCTCTACACTTTTGGCGTTGGTTTGGCCAGTGCTGCTTTACTTTCTCTAAAGCATAACCGTGCACGAATGATTATTTGCTTGTAGCTGGAGTTAAAGATATTTGGCCATGGCTGTCGTGTGAATTTATGAGTACCGGTCGCTTGTTCACTCAAAAAAGTTGACTCGTTAAGAAGTAGGGACAAGGCAGCATCTTGTGTTGCCAGTAGTCGTTGCGCGCGCGAGGTGAGATTGCTGAAACAACCTTGTTTTGAATGTTGCTGTTACACATTACGTATGGACTACCTATCATTCTACCACTGATCTTTAATTAGAATTAAGCAAGACTTATCTACAAACAACCAGTGAGATTAAATATACCTCCTTTTAAGAGGACTAGAAAATCCCACAATAATCGTTAAATCAGAAGAAAGCAAAATTTCTAGAAATTCTCGCATTAATCAAGAGAAAAAGAAAGATCTCAGACGTCTATTAGATGGCCCACGTATAATTATAACGGTGAGGATATCTACAAACAACTGGTGAGATTAAAGGTACCTCTTTCATTTAAGAGGATTAGAAAATCCTACAATAATCCTTCAATTAGAAAAAAATTCTAAAAATTCTCTCATTAATTGAGACAAAAAAAAACATCGCACACATCTATCAGATGGCCCACGTATAATTATAACTATGAGGATGCCTCGTACCTAGTGCTATATGCACCTATCTGTTGGACCGAAACGGCAACTAAAGAAGTGTGAATAGGAGCTCGGCCTATTTTTCAGCTTGATAGGATTAAATTCAATTTTCACTCCAATAGCTATAAAAGCTATTAAGATCAATATTCGAGTATAATGGAAGTCTTGTTTTGAATCCAATCAAAACCCTGAAGCATACCACCAAAAACACAAGAAAACGCGTTGATGAACAATAAAATCGGAACTACCGTAATGAACAGTATGGTACTACCGTATAAACAATAAAATTGGACCCACTGCAATAAACAGTGCGGTACTACCGGATGAATAGAAAAAATAGCCTGAAAACGAAATAAAAATTGGCATAACTTTTGATCTGTGACTCCAAATCTTACCAAACTTGAGACATACATTCTCTAGGATGTCAAGAACATATTCCAATCGAGGATCGTGAAGATTCATGCCAAAGTTCCGGCCTTTCTCCTTTTGAATGAAGGTTGCTCCAAAACCGAGCCAAAATCAAAAGATGATCCAAACACTTGCTCGTGGGTGAAAGATGATCAAGATGATCCTAGATGTATTCCCACATGGCACAGCAAGGTAGATCACAGCCAAAAACCAAAGAAAAACTCGCGGATCAAAGAAAACTCCAAAAATCACAAAACAGAGAGCAAAAACACAAAAGGACTCATCTTGTGAGATCTTTCCTTAGATTGATTTGATAGGATGTTGGTTTACAGTCACTCCATCCAGGAGGATAAAGACTCAACACATGAGCACGAAATCAAATCCAACTCTCTAGAACCCTAACCTCTCCACTTTTCTCTCCAAACCCTAAAACATAAACTAGGGTTTCTTGAATACCAGAGTTGGGAGGTGCTGGACCAGCACCTTCCCATATTTATAGTGGAGGCTAGTTTTTAGAAGAAAAACCCTAATGGGCACCCGTTAAGCCCACACACAAACGGGTTCACTTACGCACGTATTTTAAAGCGCGGTCTTCAACTTCTCTTGATCTAAACCACTTCTCCTTGCACCGTCTTGCGCCGCGGTTTAGCCAAAAGTCACCAAGGCAATATCTTGGTGAAATTACCAAAATACCCCTTCTCGATCCCTTTCCAAAGACCAAGTCCAATCTTCATAAAGCAATTTCATACTTCACCACGTGTAGGTTGATTAACGGCTCTCATCATGTCGGCAAGTCTCTCCCATTCGGCTCTCACCGAAACCACCATGGCACTTGCACCGACCCCGCGCCGGTTGATGCAACTCGTCGCACCGAACTACCCGTTCGGTCATCCTTGTCCATTCTGCACTATGCTTGAGTCCATTGACTTCACCCGACATCCTCGATCGTTCTGAACCTCAGCTCTCCAAGTCTAGTCCCGATCATCCTTGCCGTTGACCATCGTTGACCTCCAGTCCTCCTCAAAAACAATAAACAAATAAATCGATTTCGGGAACAAGTCATCGCAACTTGACCCACGTTAGTCAAAACATGCATCATGCAATACATATGCACTGAAAACCATGAACTTGACATAACCCAAAACCAATACTCCAAGTTGGCCGAATTTGAACTCAAAACGGTACTATCGCCAAGTAATCTCCGGTACTACCGCACTGCGGTCGTTTGCGGTCGTACCGCTCAAATAACTGCGGAACTACTGATTCCCAGGGAACACCAAAACTCCCAAAAAACACTCTCTTTGGAAAATACGTACCGCCCATCTTGTGGTCATACCGCTCAACGGTACTACCGCTTCACACATGCAGAACTACTGATTCCCAAAGATTCGGACTGAACGTTCGGACCACTCATTTCAACCGTCCGATCGCGCCTGTGAACGTTCGGACAATTGTTTAAACCGTCCGATTGAAACAGTCGTTCGAACCACTAACATGCGGTAGTACCGCTATCTCACTTGCGGTCGTATCTCTCTGCGGTAGTACCGCTCCTTTCATGCCGGTACTACCAATTATCCTGTCGCTTGCTGAAAAACGACTGTTTCAACAAACCTTCAACACTATTGCCAATTGTTATATCATCCTAAGATCATAAGTATATCCCTATGATATCCACACTATCACACGTTAGTAGAGACCAAGCTATCGTTCCCAAAATCAAAGTTCCAAACAGTCACCGAACTCTCCTAATTAGACTATCAACCGAGTCTGACTCTTCTAATGGAGCTATTGATGTATCCGATTCCAACAATAATCAAACTGTTGTTGTATCCGAATAAAAAAAGAAAAGAAAAAAGTGAAACCTCTATACTCTGTTTGATGACTTGCACAAGTACATCCCACCAATTCAAATCCCTGCTGAAAAAATAGCTTGTACCATCAGATTGATTTCAGCTGATCAGATTTGATGTCAAGCACTTTCTACATCAGCTCGATCAGTAGATCAAACTTTATATCAAGAACAGGGTATGATTGAGGACTGAATGGGAGCTCAATTGGCAAAAGGGAGCTTGAACCTCCCAGCCCACCCAGGATCGAGCGCTAGCTCTCGTGAGTGCCTTGCGAGGCTTTTTCTTTATTGTGGACCGGAGGGAAAAAATATCTCGGGCATAAAAAAAAGAACAGGGTATGATTATAATCTATGTTTAATGTGCTTATGCTTTCCTTATAATATTCCGTTTAGTCCATCTTATAAGCATCTCGCCACACCGGTTTTTGTAATGTGCAGTTACCAGCAGAATCTGATTTCCATCGTCTGTATCGAAAAGACTTCTTATACTTCTAATCTTCCTGTGAATTAACTCACCCCGTAAGCCATACTATACAATATACGAATAAAATACTTGACAATGTAGAACATATAACATCAATAGGTACTTAGTGAGGAGTCGTTATACAATATTTTTGTGAGATTTTCAGCGTAATTAGCATAGGAGTTACGGCAGGTGAAAGTGAGCTTAATTAGCACTAATTAGATGATAAGTTAACTAATTTGATTAACTATCACAATTCGGAGTGCTTCCATCCACGACCATTCGGTTGATCGAGCACCGCTCATTTATCCGTGAACCATCTGCAGTTCTACACATTATATGAAAAATAGAAGTGAGCTTAATTTACACTAATTCGATGATAAATTAAATAATTGATGAACTATCAGAATTTGGAGTGCTTCCGTCCGTGACCATTGGGTTGATTGAGCACCGCTCATTTATCCGTGAACTATCTACAGTTCTACACATTTTAGAAAAAAATGACTTTAAATTTTCTAAATATATGGTCACATGTAAAGTTTCTTTTATTCCATATGTGCCTGACACAATGTTAATTCGGATATTACCAATATTGAAACTCGAACAACATATTGCTATTCATATTAAAAAGCCTTGGGCATCACATGCAGTTGAACACATGTAGATGGAAACAAGATTTGTAACATGCATAGAGAGCATGAAGTAGCAGCATAGCACAAACGACCAAAGGCCTAAAAAGAAAGGAAGATTTGATTATTTGTTACAGTTAAAAAATGTGTAATTTAGGATTTGTCACTCATGTGTTTATGACATGTGGTCCTAGGACCTACATGTCATAGACATATAGAGTGGCAAATCCTGAATTGCACATTTTTGAAGTGGCAAATAATCAAATATTCCAAGTATTAGATGTAATTTTTTAAGAGTTGGTGCAATTAACTTTTAAGATTTTCAGTGTAATTAGCATGGGGTTTCTGACGGACTAAAGTGAGCTTAATTAGCACTAATTCAGTGATAAATTAACTAATTTGATAAACTACTAGAATTCAACAATATACATAATTTGTGTGTGTGTGTGTGTATATATATATATATATATATATATATATATATATATATATATATATATATATATATATATGAAGCCTTTTCCTACTCCGGGTGTAGTTACTCCTATTTCGTATCTCACAATGTAGGGAGTATCTTGCGCAACTAAGAGTATGTATGTGTAGTATACGAGTATATAAGACCACCTAGGTGGTATTCACACCTTTTTAGGGGTGGTATGTATAATTTTTTAGACATACTCTTTTTTATGTGTGAATATGAATGTATTTACAAAATATACTAAAAATTATAGATTCTCTTGTAATTTTTTCATGTGGTTCACATTGGAGTATCTTATAATTAGTATATGAGTATACCCAAAGTGATAAAGGAGTATGTCAAGTTCTTTTATGTAACACCCTAACTCAACAATGAGCCTGGAATGCTACTGAGGTAACCTTACACAAATCTAAGCTAGACAATTTACTAAAATTCAGTGAGAATCTCCTTTGTATTTCTCACTTCACATGGGTTTCAACAGTTAAAAGAGAACTATAACGAAACATTGCAATATTCAAGATCATCAATAAGTTCTCGAATTTGCTAATCAATGAACAAGTCCTCAAGCATCCAACTAAGCTAATCATCATTATTACAATTAATCCAATGCGAAATATAATCATGACAAATCCTTGAACAATAGCTTATTTATTAAGGCATGGTATGAGAATTAAAGCACATGGCGTGTGCGTGTAAACATAATGCTACTCCCTCCCATGCATCTTTGCGCTTGAATTGGGTACCTAAAGCGACAAAGAAAGCAAGAGTGAGTCCACGGACTCAGCAAGTACATAAATAAAAAGTCACATAAGTCAAATCATAACATCCGCATCCACATTCGGAGAACATCATTAAATCATTCACATGCGTATGCAATGCTCAAGGATTCCTTTTCTTTATCTCTTTTGCATTTTACCAGGTAATGCAAAGTATGCAACCGTCATTTGCATACCCATGCTCTTGGCGCCGCACGCCAGGAGGACCAATTGCCCAATACTCCGCAAGTATTGGGGACCTCAAGCCCACACTCCACAAGTGTGGGGACCTCAAGCCCGTCACATTCATGGCGGGGACCTCAAGATGTGCATGCTTGGTCATCACAAGACCGAGCCTCAACATGATATCACTATGCATATGCACCATCTCTTTTCATCATCATAGAAACAAAGGCAATAAACAACATCCATGAATAAAGCATACTTGTCAACAACCCTACGACACAAACATGCTTCAAACACATACTCATGCCCAAGCAATCACAAACAAAGTACCAACGATGCACTTGCCTCAACCGTGCGTGAACAAAGGGCGTGAAGAGGGTGCCGCCTCCGAACCAGTCCCCACCTAAACATTCAATTAAGAAATGCTAAGACAGCAATAAAGGACCACTCAAACCATAAAAGTAAACACGAACTCACAAAAGTTCCTTTAGCGCGAACCCAACCCAGTTTCTAGATGTCGCTTTGTCCCCTCTGTGGACAGTCATGTTCTAAAATTCATATCTTTTCGTACAGAGCTCCAAATTAGGTGTTCTTGGACTTCATTGAAAGGTTATCAAATTCCCCAACTAAACCTAGTTGGTGGGCCTTCCTGTTTCGGCCATCTACTATCCCTAACATGCGAAATAACAGAACATCGTTTTCACGTCAGGTTCTCTGGACAGTACACTAAATTGATCATAACTTTCAGCTCGTTTGTCCAAATTTCGCGTTCTTATGCTTCCTGAAAGCTACGACAATTATCTACAACTTTCGTTATACTGAGATCCTCTAATTCTCTCGTTATCTGATCGAACAAGTCAGATTACTAAAACCTGTCAAACTACTGACAGACTCGCAGAACAGTTGCACTAATAAATTCATAACGTTTGCTACAGAGGTCCAAAAATACGATCTAGCACTTCATTGAAAGCTAGTGACGTCCTCTACAACTTTCTAGGAGATGACCAAGACTGAATCCGCACTTAACCACACCAAAACGTCCTCTAATGCAATCTGTCCTGAGACGACAGAATTACCGGCAAGGAACAATTAAGCGCTAACACATCTAAACGAGGGAAAACGAGGTTACCCTTGACGAACCGATCGCCGGGCACGAAGAGCACCCACTAGCGAACTCTCCCCAAAGATGGTCCGTTCCCTCACCTTCTTCCTCCTCCAACAGCTGGCCACCTCCAGCAATCTCCTTCTTCTTGGCCAATCGATCTCCGGGTGATCGCCTTCTTCCTCCAATTGGCGCGTGCACTGTTCATGGTATCTGAAGCGGCGGCGGTACTGTAGCACATCGTGCTACAGTAACTCATCTAGGTTTCCCTCCTCTCTTTATTAGTAGCCAGCCCCTCATGGGCCTAAATCTTTGTAATTTGAAAGCCATAGCCCAAGTTGTCGAAATTATGCATAAATCCCCTCTAATCTCTGTTAAAACACTTTTCTAATTGGTCCTTGTCTCTAATTTATTTCTTCTCTCTCAATACATTTGGGGTATTACATTCTACCCCCTTAAATGGAATTCGACCCAGTCTGCTCACACTTAACGCCAAAGAATAACCACGACTAAGAACATGCGACATTACCACATACTGCGGTGAATAATTCGGATTCGATCGCGCATGTGAGACTCCAATTCCCAAGTCGTCTTACTCTCAAAATTATGGAACCACGACACCTTGATGCAACCGGCGTGTTACGCCTTATTACTCGCCCCATCCTTTCAAGAGTCACTCAGCGGATATCACTCGAGGCACGATCTTATCGTGGGTCACCGGCTCCAACGAATCTTCACACTCGAATGGCTCCAGCATTCTCGTAACACCGTTCACCCAACACGTTATATTCCTGCTCCATAACTCGAGACGGTCCTAGTGAATGGCTTCCTTCCGAAGTCCCGTAACTTCGAACAACCAAATATCGTTAGGCTATCTATCTCTTCGGGTCCAAACCACCAAACTTGCATGTAACTTATAGAACTCTTGTTCCATCTCTCAGTCGACCTCTTCATCATAATAAGGAGATCCTCCATTACGCAGGGATGCACAACAAGATTTATTTTAATCAAACTTTAATAAGCGATTCAACAAAAAAACAAAGGATTCACCATGTCATTCCAACTTTCCTCCAAAACACGCAAATCCAAAATCGAAGATTCCTCATGAAAACCTTTTCACATTCCAACAAGTTAGTTTGCAAATGAACACCACCTAAGCCAAAAAGAAATCACTCGAATGCTCAATCAAACACTTCATTTATTTTCTGAACGGAAAGAACCACCTTGCCAACATATAGTCAACTCAAATTGTACGTGTTCTCCGTCATAAAACCCAACTCAACCAAGAACCAATAGAGCACTTCTTTACTCAAGAAAACATTCTTTTCTCGGATGTTATGTTAAGAAATAACCTTTTTCCAAATCATGGGTTTCCAAATCATCATACTAACCCCTTTCTCTTAACTGACAATCCTAAACGATCCTCAAACCAAAAGAATAACTTTTCTTATTTAGAGGACTCTACTAATCTACAAAAGGATTTTCTAGTCCACTCCTATACCAAGGAATTATTTTGAAAAAAAGTTCTATTATCTCAATAAAGATTTTTCACCCACAACCACATCATCTCATTCTATTAAAGATAATCAACTTCAAATTCTCAGCACACAAACTCCTTTACTTTACCCAAAGTATTCTATCAAAGATGAACACACTATTCAAAATTCGCTTCTATCCATCTACCTCTACACTTAATATTGGGTCTCCAAGTTCCTAACGTAAAATGCAAAGCCCAAAATCAACCTCCAAGTCTCCTACTGTGGATTTTTTTAGTATATTTGATAGGAAATTCTCAAATTCATTTACTAAAATTTCACACAGCTCAACTATAACTTCAGTCATTAATATGCATATTCCTCACTAATCAAGTAACTACCCCAAGGCGATTTATTTCACCAATCTTAGACTTTCTCTAATCCACACCAATCCAATTCAGTTACACAACCACAATATACACGTTCACAAAACCATAACTGATTGATCAAGATTCAAACATACTCAATCACTAACGTCGATAAATAAATATATTCTTTGACCAAGATATCCTTGGAAATAATTTAACTCTCATAGGGTCATACTGACAACAACTCCACAACCCTTGTTGTCTCTTTAATTGCCGTAATGTTTAGTTTACTCTGCTAATTTCCTCTCATTAAACCACATCCTGATAAATCATCTACCCAACCTCGCAAAGTTAATTATCCAATCACGATACTCTAATAAATTTATCAGGATCTCATACTTTCAATAATCCCTCATTCTAGCATGAACAAAAGTCCTTGGATTATAATTTGCCATAGGTTCCCTACTTGTAGCACTAATCAATTGTATTCCAATGACAAACATTCCTAGAATTCTCTCAAAGAAGTTATAAGTCGAAACCAATTCACCTTCTCTGTTTTCACATAGATGGTTCCCAAAATCTCACCACTATCATAAACTTGTTCACTACCAACCAATCACCATAATACACTCTATGAGACTTGGCAACACAAGAAGGTTAAATCCTTTCTCAAAAGGGAAGAATCAAACAAATACAAGTCTCAACACGCAAGAAAACCTCGCTCGTCGGAGAGGCACGAGACCAAGAGAAGCAGTCAAATAGTAATGATCTCGGAAACAAAACATGAGTCCACGATGAGGGCACATGTCCCTCAAGAAAGAATTTTTTAAAAAAACTCCATAAATCATAATAAAATATTGCTATGGAAACCCAAGAAACTCTTAGGTATGTAATGATGAAAAGTTCTGATTTCAATTCGTAACTCCAACCTCAAATACTTATGGTACTCATTTTCCGTCAACAAATAAAGCAATTCTCTTTTATTACATCATTACTTGTCAACCCAAACATGAAGTGTCTTTAAAATGAATCACATTAATCACTTAGAAACTAGTTAGAACCTTCCAAAATGTCACATTATTCAAACTAATTTTATCTCTGCATAAATCATGAACTCTCAAAGGATCACGAATGCAAAACTCCAAACATTTCATTTATCCAATATTACGAAAAGCAATCAACTTACTTTCTCTCTAGAAGAATCATCACCACTCCAACGCGTCACAATCTCTTGTAGACCATGCTACTAACATCAAGAATAATTCACTCTTAACAATGTTTGTTAACGTCAACTCTTCCTTTATAAAGTCCCTAAAGGCTTAACCAAAAGTTACATATCCCTTTATCATCTCATCCTTAATTGAGTGTATTCCAAATTCTTACACTCTCACTACAACAACCACTCTATTTTAGAGGAACCTACTACACAATCTAAAGGTTACACCAAAACCCTTCATCAACAACATGCTATTATCCAACAATTTCACCATCGTGCAAACCTCTTTTAACAAGGGCTTGCGACCACAATACAACCCCACGGAACACATGTAAATAAATCACTTTTAAATTTCAACCTGCTCCTATTCAAATACTCTCACTACTTTAGTATACACTAATTCCAATCTAGAGGCTATCATAAATCATTGATGATCATTCAATCATGGACGAATTGATGGTCGTTTCTCTATTTGTATTCCACGAGCTTAAATAAGATCGTCAAATAGCCATTAAAGAAAATTCTATATTATCATCTATTAAGACAATGGTCGAACACATCATTATATTTCTCTTCCAACACGTTAGATTAATCCATTGAGACCAAAATAATCTAGCAAGTTTAGCAAACTAAACGATTCTAATAATCAACCTTTTCACCATGTTCCACACTTCTAAATAACTCTTTTGATTCTAATTAAGTGTGGTCATGCTCCGATCTGATTCATCAAGGACTACTAGAGGACAACGTCAATTTGATCGATTTCACTCCCGGGGACACTCGTTAGGATTTATCAAGCACTACGCTCTGGACCCACCTTGATAACTCATATCATATCCATCAATTTCTTTGATTATAACCTCTGCCTTAACCACGAGAAGACATTGCTAAAGGGTTTAATATTTTCTTTCATAAACAAGAACCATTCAACTTCTACACTCAAAATACCCAAAGAAACTTTATTGAGTCAAAGCTTCCACACACTAAAAGACTTGCAAGAGGAAACTTTCATTAACCAAAAACATCCAATGAATAAATGGGTCATGTTTCCGACAAGAAAGACAAATCTCAATATAAAGGTCAATATTGACAACTAACCAAGTCCACCACCGCAATACTAACTCAACGATTGGGAAAATAGTAATTGCTTTAACGGTCAAATTAAGCCAATGAAAACACATCAATCCTTCTCAACGAAACCCACCAAGCGCAATGAACCATTGACCCAAAGAAATTCATCAATCACTACTAGACAAGAGTTGACCAAATTCGAACTCACGAGCGAACAAATTTCTAAAGATACTCACTATCGACGCCTATACTAAGACATCCGAGGTAACTACTTCCTGTTCTCATACCACAAAGATGGCGTGACATGGTAAAGCCAGGGCCACAACCACGACCTCAACCTCTCAACATGCGCTACCATCACTCATACTAATCATAGAATCATATTATAAGTATACAAGGTTATCTCATAACAGAATCATCAATACAATATAACGAGCGTAAATGCAATGCTTGACCCATCCCATCCTCATGCACAAGTGTGTCAAGTTTTTAAGTTCATTAACCATTACAAAATGTTAGTAATTTAAATTGCCTAAGTTGTAAATCCAATCACCACGGACCTCTGACCGCTCTCGATACCAACTGTAACACCCTAACTCAACAATGAGCACCGAATGCTCGAGGTAACCTTACACAAATCTAAGCTAGACAATTTACTAAAATTCGCAGAATCTCCTTTGTATTTCTCACTTCACATGGGTTTCAACGTTAAAAGAGAACTATAACGAAACATTGCAATATTCAAGATCATCAATAAGTTCTCGTGAATTTGCTAATCAAGCTGAACAAGTCCTCAAGCATCCAACTAAGCTAATCATCATTATTACAATTAATCCAATGCAGAAATATAATCATGACAAATCCTTGAACAATAGCTTATTTATTAAGGCATGGTATGAGAATTAAAGCACATGGCCGTGTGCGTGTAAACATAATGCTACTCCCTCCCATGCATGCTGCGCTTGAATTGGGTACCTAAAACAAACAAAGAAAGCAAGAGTGAGTCCACAGGACTCGGCAAGTACATAAATAAAAAAAGTCACATAAGTCAAATCATAACATCCGCATCCACATTCAGGAGAACATCATTAAATCATTCACATGCGTATGCAATGCTCAAGGATTCCTTTTCTTTATCTCTTTTTGCATTTTACCGGTAATGCAAAGTATGCAACCGTCGCTGCATACCTATGCCTGGGCGCACGCACAGGGACCAATTGCCCAATACTCCGCAAGTATTGGGGACCTCAAGCCCACACTCCACAAGTGTGGGGACCTCAAGCCCGTCACATTCATGACGGGGACCTCAAAGATGTGCATGCTTGGTCATCACAAGACCAGGCCTCAACATGATATCACTATGCATATGCACCATCTCTTTTCATCATCATAGAAACAAAGGCAATAAACAACATCCATGAATAAAGCATACTTGTCAACAACCCTACGACACAAACATGCTTCAAACACATACTCATGCCCAAGCAATCACAAACAAAGTACCAACGATGCACTTGCCTCAACCGTGCGTGAACAAAGGACGTGAAGAGGGTGCCGCCTCCGGAACCAGTCCCCCACCTAAACATTCAATTAAGAAATGCTAAGACAGCAATAAAGGACCACTCAAACCATAAAAGTAAACACGAACTCACAAAAGTTCCTTTAGCGCGAACCCAACCCCAGTTTCTAGATGTCGCTTTGTCCCCTCTGTGGACAGTCATGTTCTAAAATTCATATCTTTTCGTACAGAGCTCCAAATTAGGTGTTCTTGGACTTCATTGAAAGGTTATCAAATTCCCCAACTAAACCTAGTTGGTGGGCCTTCCTGTTTCGGCCATCTACTATCCCTAACATGCGAAATAACAGAACATCGTTTTCACGTCAGGTTCTCTGGACAGTACACTAAATTGATCATAACTTTCAGCTCGTTTGTCCAAATTTCGCGTTCTTATGCTTCCTGAAAGCTACGACAATTATCTACAACTTTCGTTATACTGAGATCCTCTAATTCTCTCGTTATCTGATCGAACAAGTCAGATTACTAAAACCTGTCAAACTACTGACAGACTCGCAGAACAGTTGCACTAATAAATTCATAACGTTTGCTACAGAGGTCCAAAAAATACGATCTAGCACTTCATTGAAAGCTAGTGACGTCCTCTACAACTTTCTAGGAGATGACCAAGACTGAATCCGCACTTAACCACACCAAAACGTCCTCTAATGCAATCTGTCCTGAGGCGACAGAATTACCGGCAAGGAACAATTAAGCGCTAACACATCTAAACGAGGAAAACGAGGTTACCCTTGACGAACCGATCGCGGGCACGAAGAGCACCCACTAGCGAACTCTCCCCAAAGATGGTCCCGTTCCCTCACCTTCTTCCTCCTCCAACAGCTGGCCACCTCCAGCAATCTCCTTCTTCTTGGCCAATCGATCTCGGGTGATCGCTTCTTCCTCAATTGGCGCGTGCACTGTTCATGGTACTGTAGCGGCGGCGGTACTGTAGCACATCGTGCTACAGTAACTCATCTAGGTTTCCCTCCTCTCTTTATTAGTAGCCAGCCCCTCATGGGCCTAAATGTTGTGTTTGAAAGCCCATAGCCCAAGTTGTCGAAATTATGCATAAATCCCCCTCTAATCTCTGTTAAAACACTTTTCTAATTGGTCCTTGTCTCTAATTTATTTCTTCTCTCTCGAATACATTTGGGGTATTACATTTTAGGTGGTATATCAAAAGTAGGAGTAACTACACCCGGGAGTACAAAGTATTTTTCCTATATATATATATATATGGTTTATTAGTCTCATTAGGAAATGAGATTAGGGACTATGTATACAATACTCCCTCCATCTGCGAGGAGACTAAGGATACATTAAAAAGATTAGACTCCCCCTAAATATTATGTCTAAGTACTATATCCAATGCATGTATGTAGGGAATACAAAAGAAAGCTAGATATTTATTAAGGGTACAGAGGGAACAACACACTTATTTTGTATTGGAATATGAAATAAGTCTTATATTTGTAGATAAGACCACTAAAAAAATACGCCCTATATTTTTGGACGGAGGTAGTAATAGAAAGAAGCAAATGTACATTGAACCTTTGAAAGGCTAAAGTGAGCTTAATTAGTATAGGGTTTACGACAGACTAAAGAGAGCTTAATTAGTACTAATTTGATGATAAATTAACTAACTTGATGAACTATCAGAATTTGGAGCAATACATAGTTATATATGTGCTGCATATTAGTCCCATTAGTTAATGAGATTAGGGACTATGTATACAATAATAGAAAGAAGCAAATCTAAGTTGAACCTTTGAAAGGCAAAGCAAGAGATATAATTGAAGCTACAAAAGGGAGTTGAACAAGAATAGACAAGTAAACATGTTATGAACATTGTTTCAATCAGATCATGGATGTGACGACTAAAATCCGAAAGACTAGCAGTAGATTGACACGGCATCTACATTCTAGCACCAGGAGGTACCTTTAATGTTAACAGTTACTTACATGGATGCAAATTAGGAATTATATAGGAAACAAAAGTCAAATAACTAAGTAAAAAGTAGTAGGACTAGATAGTCGCACAATTAGGTGGGCTATTTTGCTAGTTATATACAGCAAAGACTTAGTTTCCTGATTGCATAACACCAAACAGCTGCCGTGAGCCAGAGATATCAGTATATCACCGCACTTGTGAAGCCGTGAAGGGATTCTAGAGGTGATTTTTTATAAAAAAAATACATTTTTAAAATAGAATTACAGAAATAAATGTCAGTTTAATATAATTACAAAAGATAGGCTTTTGTCGCTAATCCAAATAGCGACAGGGATTGGCGACAAGAGCCCTGTCGCCAGCAAAACAGTGTCAAACATCCCTGTCATCATTCTAAATAGCCGCAGGGACTTAAGTCACCATTTGAAATAGCGACAGGAACTAATTCAAATGGCGACACGAATTGTTTTTTTTTTTTTGCAGAGAATGTAAGCTGGCCTTCGATTCTATTGGCACCAACGTATGTGTCATTTCTGTGGAGTCTACTCGTTTGTTTGGTCTACACGATGTGTGGGGTGTCGCGATATTGAGCCCCGCACAAGGTTAGTCATACGCGCAACAACAAATGAGATCGAAAATCAACACAAGCATAATGTTAGTCGTACAAAAATTAATATTTACATAATATGAGTCGTACATCTACTCATGGGCCCTCTTCGGGCATACTCCACGAGTGGCCCCTCCCCTCTTCCGGTGGTCCCACGGCTCGTTCGAGTACGTCCATGGTAGTTAGGATCACGATCCTACTATTAGAGTCTTACGATTCTACGAACCCACGACAGCCTGTCGATCCGAGTCTCACTGTCGATCCGATCCTACTCAAGGTAGTTAGGATCGCGATCCTACTCTTAGAGTCTTACGGTTCTACGAACCCACGCGACTTATCGATCCTACTGCGAGAGACTTAGGGCAATTTTTTTAGAGGCCGAAGCTTTGCTTGATATTTTATTTTAGAGCAAAATTTGTTGATATTAATTTATGAGAATGAAACTATAAATAAACAAGGAGCGTGCAAAATATTATATCGATTGTGGTAATCTTTGTTCTCTCTGTAGTTCGAACTATATCACCCATCATGTCAGAACCATTATGCTTTTTCTGTTGTGTGATAAGAAGTGTTTTGCCCCTTTTTTGGTAATAAGTAAGTGGTAAACCTTATAAGAATCATAAAACTTATAGTATAAATGGTAAATATGTGTATTTTTACAAATTCGTAGAATCGCCGATTCTACGATTCGATACTACGATTCGATCCTACCGGGGGCAAATCGATCCGACTCAGGATCTCGACTCTGACTACCTTGAGTACGTCAAGGGGTTCGACACTCGAACTACCCTAGAGGGGCAATCAACCTCCACAGGTGTGGCCAACCGTGGTTGTGTCGGCTGGGACGGTGGAGGCACATCAAGGAGCTATGAAGTCCCAACAGAGACCTGGCTGGGACCGCCCTCCAGCTGTGAAGACGCACAGTCATCGGGAGGAAATAGGACCTTGTTGACGTTGTAGTCTGAGTGTTGTATCCCCTACTGCGTGGCTCGGTATCCCTCCTCCCAACTTTGATAACGCCTTGTTAAACAGTAAGACATGCATTTAAATGTAATGCAAATGAAAATTGGAAACACGATGAGGGAGCAGTAACTAACCTGGTTGTTGCATCAGAAGGGATGTCCCCACATGCTGCGGCCCCGCGTACGCATAGAACTAAGGTCATGTTCCAACAAATTGGCGTTAGTAGCAAAATCAATTAGAAATCAACAAACACATGTGAGTGGTGAGTTGTAGAGCTGTATCTGTGAACTCGGTAGGTGTACACCTGGCATGGCGCCATGAGGACCCGCTCGGGACATCTAGGTACGGAGCCGTCGTCGTGCGCGCTGAGCCTGATGCACTGTGGCTCACCCTCCGTCCACGTACTGTGTTGGCGCGTGACGGTGCGTCTACCATGCCTCTCGCCATCCGATAGGACGTGAGCTCGCCGACATGCCTCTCTTAGTCCATGAGCCGGACCATGGCCTATCTCAGCTCCTCTAGTGTCATGTCGAGACGGTTCCCGATCCGACTATGAACAAACCTTGCCTCGGCGTGCACCTCCCATCCGAGATCGCTCTATTAGGCACGAAGATCTAGTTAGAACACAATAACATGACAAGTAGAGAAATATTACGGAGCGTTCACTATGTACCATTCGGTGGTACACATAGTACAGCTGTGGGTCATCCATGCACGAATCGAACGCTACACACTCTCGTCTGAGTGTTGTACCACTCGATATAGTCATAGTACGTTCGGTGGTTGTACGGGGCAGCCTCCTGGACCACGTTGTCCAATGCATGTACCCACTGTTGCACCCATGGCTCCTTGCGAACTGCCCAACATGTGGTACCTGGGATAGCCTTCCTAGTGTGCCTGGGGAAAGCAACATGACAAAATGTTAGTACAAAGAAAAATGATTATGATACTATATTCAAGATGAACTTACCGTAGATGTTCGGTGCACTGGCACTCCCGGGGGACGGGACCTCGGCGTAGACCGAACAACCTAATCACCCTGTGGACAGAGTATGCCTCCACGTACACATCATGCACCAAGCAACTCTGTGTGAGCCAGTAAGCAGAGTCTCAAGTACACTAGCTGGACAACCCGTTGGGTGCGCGGTCGAACACACTCTCGGTAGTATACGGTGGCTAGATGATACGGTCATCCGTCAGTGGGTTGAACATCGCCACATAGTCCGAGTATGAGGCGTGCGTAGTGACCGGTGTGAATGTGACCTGTTGAAGAAAACAATACACACCTTAGCACGTAGTGTCTAAACAAGCACAAAATACACAAACTCTACAAAAAAACTTACCCGTCGACGACACCACACCATACCCATAGTTAGGCCATCAACATCGTCATTGACATAGAGACTGAGGGGGTACGCCCTCAAGTCGATATGTGACCATCCGATCTAGAATTGCTTGAACGACTACAACTACAGTAGGAGTGGACATTTGAATAGTACATAGCTATCCCGGACACTCTGGCAGGTGTCGCAGAGGCCTCGGTACATCGCACACGGCACCACTAGCCCCTAGGCGTACTGCTAGATCTCCTCTAGCTCCACATCTACCAACTCCTATGCGTACCAGATGTAGAGCTTGTCGATGCTGTCGCCATGGGATCCACAAAATAAGACCCACCCGAAGAGCCATAGCAAGTAGACTTTGAAGTGTATCCTGACCGTGTAGTTGGGGGCGTCAGGGGCCATACCCTGTGGCTGCAAAATGACAAGGACCAGTTAGTAAGTTCGGTGAACAGAAAGTAAGCGTGAACGCCAGAGAGGGGGGAACTTACATAGAACTAGCAAAGCCACTTCAGCGAAGGCCCGTGTGTACTCTCGAACATGTCGCTGTGCTATAGCACCCCAGTGAACCTAGTGAGGAAGTCCACGTGCAACATCTGTGCGATGTCATGCCCTTCCATAGGAGAGCCCGCACAAGGGACAACCGTGAGGTACACAATATCCTATAGCGTAGGAGCCATCTCCTTGCACAGAAAGTGGAACATGTGCATTTCCAGCCTCCAACGGTCCACCATGCCATCAATAGGCATCGGTCGTACGGAAAACAGTTGGACGAACGGATGTCTCGGTCGTCCTCCCACATGGCCTCCACCATCCTCAAGCCTATGTCAAAACGATGTTGGAACCCACCATGGGTCGATCCTCCATGCCCTCATTGGCGCGTGCGCGATGCGTGCCAAGCTCCATGGGTAACTCGCCGGGCTAGGGCTGGGCGATGCGAGGCGCTACGGTGGCTAGCGTCAACAGCCGGTCTAGTAGCTCGAAGGGTCATTGTGCAGAGCCTCCTGTGGACGCCATACCTGAAATAGTATGAAACATAAAAGACAGTGATTACATTATTATTAAGGGATTGTCTATTCATAAGGTGACTGAAATTTTATTAAGCATAAGTCACATATTTTATCCATTGGATCAATATTCAATCATATGACACATCAATCTCTATCCAAATCCAATGGTTACAATAATTGACTTAAACTTAAGAAAATTTGAGTGACTTAGAAATAGCAAATATGTATTATTAATAAGAAAACATCAATAATGACATAAACTAATTTTTCTAATTTCATTAAACGTGCATTTATTTCGGTAATTCTATTAAAAAGTAATATTAAAATAGAAACATTACCAATATATCTACAACTAAACTATACAAACCTAAAAATATTTACTAGACTACAAAACAATACGTCTCAAATTATCTAATCCATTCAATTACTACGCCTTAAAAAATATCTACATGATTAACAACACATCTAAAACCAAGGGCAATGAGATTGACACTGGTCTCAAAATCACAAATGGTGCCTCCTTCCTCTTCATCTTCTTCGGGAAGGCCCTCCTCATTATTAGGACCAACATCATTGTCACTTGTGGAATCATAGCCACCATCTTTAGTCACAATAATGGAATGGTTATTGGGGCACTCTCTAGCCATGTGACCTCGTCCCAAGTACTTGAAACATTGAATGACACTACTCTTTTATGTAGAACACACTGAGGAAGTAGCACTCATTGATGGACCCTTCTTTGTAATGGCACTAGACACCTCCTTTCTACTTGATGTAACACCTGGTTTGGAAGTAACACTAGCAATAGAATTATTAGTTCTGAAAGTATTGAACTTGGACGTAGGTTTACCTCCTGTAGGTGTTGAACGTGTAGCATAAGAACATGTCCTAGTCACTCTAGAATCTTGTTGTACTTGACGTTCGGCCTTTGTAGCTTGGTGCACCAATTCTACCACAATGTTGTAAAGTTGAAATTTAGTGATGCACTTCATTGATTGATGCAATCCAGCTAGAAACCTTGCCATGGTTTCCTCTTCATGTTCATGCTCGTTGGCTCTTATCATGGCCTTCTCAATCTCCTTCCTCAACCGAGCTACTCCTTTGCTTCAAATTCTGCAATTTATCAAATAAATCATGTTTATAATGCTTAGGCACAAACCTTGCTCTCATTCCATGCTTCATTTTAGCCCATCATGCAACGGGACGCTCGCCATGTTCTTCTCTTTGGGTCAACACTTATTCCCACCACAAGAGTGCGAAATCGTCAAACTCAAGTGATGCCATTGCAAGTTTCTTGTCTTCGGAGTAGTTGTGTATACAGAATACTTTGTCCACCTTGAGTTCCCAAGTGAGATAGTCCTCTGGATCTGCAGCACCTGAAAACTTAGGCATAGAAAATTTAAGCTTACCAAACTTCACTTCATCGTGTCGATCATCGTCATTGCGGTTCCAGCGACGATATCCATTGTTGCGGTGTAGCAAGAACTCATCCTCCTCATCAAGGATAGCACCACCTTGTCCCCCACGTCCATGGCCCCTCCTCAGACCGTGAGTGACTCCTCCTCCACCACGCATGGGTGGTGGTGGCCGAATGGCATTAGTGTTCACTCGGTCGCATTGTCGTTGAGCTTCTTGAGTGGCACGGCGCGCCTACTCATCGAGTCTTATCAACCACGGTTGATGCACACTGCGTCAACCACCGAACAATGTCAGCAACCACGTTCGTGCGTAGAACGTTCAATTGTTCATTCATCTCAATTTGGAGATCCTTCACCAAGCTGGTCATCTCCTCTCGTAGTTATTCTTCTCCCCCCTCCAAAGACGAAGTTCCCGCTTGGAACTCGTGCCATAGTGTATCTCGTAGTGCACGGTATTGCATGCGAGTCACCGGTGCATTGAGATAACCTTCATCAAAGTTGTCACCTCCACTTGACATGGTTAGCAATGCAAAACATCAAGAGTCAAAATTATATTAGTGTAAATAAATATATGTATCACTCTCAACCTCACATTCCCTTACCAATGACGTTCTTACTCACTTTATGCTGAAATTGCGGAGTACCTCACACTTGAAGTGGTGTAGAACAACTCAATAGTGATTGTAAAGAAGTTCACAGTCGAGTAATTGCACTAACACGATGATATATGGAGCTTGGAAGGTATAGTGTATGTCCTAAACAATCTGAATTCTAGAATTTTGTTCGATAAGTAAAAAATCCAAACTAGAATTCAACGAATAGTTGATGGACGTATGATACAAGTGGAGATCAAGGCAACACACACACACACACACACACACACACACTAAAATGATGTAACTTAATGCAACCAAAAAATGAGCAAGAAAGATACGAGTGAAAAAACAATAGCTCTTATTGCAAAAGTTATAGAAAGACACTAGCTTGTTGCAATTGATATGTAGGGTACTAGATTGCACAAATCAGTAATGTGTCACACAAGAGAGGACAAGGCCCAAGCGAGATCAAAGGTTTTGGCCACCACTTTTGTTTTCTCCTATTTTCTTTTCTTTTCTTTATTTTCCTTTTTCTTTTATTTTCTTTCCTTTTTTTACTCTCTTTTTGCTAGTGCCCGGCGCAATCAACACACTAGAATGTGAGCTCCACAAATATTCAACTCTCTGAGTTTGGACTAAAAAACAAAGTAATTTTGCAGCCCTAAAGCAAACTCAAATAGCTAGTCTTTAATAGGATCAAAGTATTTGCAAAAATCAGAATGATTGGTGTATTTTGGAATGAACAGAAACTCAAAGGGTCATGAAAATATGACCAAAGCGGGTGTCCAAACTTGTCGGCCCAAGCAGGTGAAAACGGATGAATTTTGCGATTTTGGGGTGGAAACATCTCGTGCTAATGCATCGGATCTTGAGTGTATAGGGTTCGCAGTATGCTTTCCAACAAGTACTTAAACAACCCAAAGCGCCTTAGTATGCAAAAGTTATGATAATTTTACTAAGCGATTTACGAAAGACTAGAGATTGAAAATCAGCACAAGAGATCATCAATTCGGATTGCAAACTTCAAACCGAAACCAACTCAAAGGAATCCGGGATGGTCATGTATGGCCATGTTTGCTTTCTGTTTCCTAATTAAAGCAAGAATGAATCATATTCTTTGCTTGTATGTGGAGTAAAGATCTCGACAGTTAAAGATTAGAGTACTAGTTTTTACAGTTGGGAATAAAACATCTTTACCGATTGCCGAGCCAAAGATTAATTGATTCCTAAAGAAAAAGTAGGAAATTAAAGTACAAGACAAGATGATATATCTGTTGCCTTTGAACGCGAAAGGCAAAGCTTCGCAGCAGTTTATGAAATGCATGGAGGAATCAATGAGCCAGTGGATTTTGGCCCACCAAACTTTTGCAGACAAAATAGTGACAGAGTGTCACGACCTAGAGATCTTATCGAGTAAGTGTGGATTGTGGGAGGCTTTTGCCTGTCTTCTTCCTAGTAGCCGTGACCTAGATGGAGGATAGGGCACATGGGAGCAGCGATGTGCTGGAGGCAGGGCGCACAAAGGGGGTCGGGAGAGAAGAGAGAAATTAGGGAGGATGGTTACAGATAACTTCTTGATTGATTCCTGTAATATCTCATTTAAGCTTTAGGGATTAAATGAATTAGAAAGGTAATTAAATGGTGGATTTAATTAGGGAATTTCAGAGTTTGGAAGAGGAATTAGAACTTAGGTCTTCGGCGGCCTTTGGCCCAAGGGGGCCGGCCGACCATAAGAGCAAGAGGGGAGGGCATCCAAGATTTTATTTTGCTAAATTGGCATGGTTTGGACACAAATCAGCAAAAATGGCACTGTCGTGGCGAAATTTGCAAAAGTGGCATCCGAAACCGTCCCTGAGTGGCACGGACGGCTCCCGTGCCGTCACGTCAGTGCGTTCGCACCACCCGCGAACGGATAGCCTCGTCCGTCTCTCCTTCCTTCGGACAGCACCTCCCGCCTTCGGATAGCACCATGTGGCGGGCGTCCGTCCGTGCGTGGGACGGAGCCGCCTTGTCCACACCCCAAGCGTTCGAACAAGGCCACGTGGTGCCATCCCAGCCGTCTGTCCCTCTCCTGAACGGCAGATCCCGCGTCCGTCCGCGCGTGGGACAGTTGCTCTCGCTTCCGTCCGTGCCTAGGACGGCAGCCTAGCGTGGTGCGCTTATGGCCATCCGTCCCTGCGTATGCCGGACGCGACCTAGCTGCAGCTTTATTCCCTGTCTGATACGACGCTGAGTGCTTCTAATATTTTGGTCAGTGTTTCTGGAATGCAATCTAGTTCTGTCTCTAGTTGGTACAGAATTGCAACAAGAGGGAAGATTGCATTGCTTGCCAGTGGCCCAAGGAGAGAAGGGCCAAGAGAAGAGCCGAGGAGCCAGGAGGGCGGATGCCCAGAATTGGGCGCGTGGATCCTCTTGGGTGCGGAAGAGGAATTGCATGCACAGCAAGGAAAGGCGTCCAGCAGGGGGGGCATGAAGGCTTTTACGTGGGTTCTATCTAGACGCCAACTGCTACAAGTGAAACATGTTAGAGTCGGTTTAACCAAAACCGGTTTCGGTTCATAGGAGCCTGATTAGGGTATGTGAGTTTGAGTAGGAAATGGCATTAGTCCGTGCGTGCTATGTTCAGGTTGGCCGCACCTCTTGGGTGCCTATATAAGGCCAGGGCTTTAGCCCATGTAAGGGGATTAGGTTTTGCATTAAGAAAGAAAATACTGAGAAAATCGTCAGGATTGGCGGTCATTTTACTGTGCGTGTGTTTGTGATTTTCTCTCAAGAAATCACTTTTTTTGCGTCGTGAGTTTGATTCTCTGATTCAAGTTCACGTGCTGGTCGAAATCGATCACTTTCCTTCGTTCGTGAACTGAGTTGTCTTCGGGTGGAGAAGCTGCTACAGATCGGATCGCTACTCGTTGGAAGCGGCCGAACCAATCTACTTTCGATTTGCTGTTGCTGCGTAGGAGATCAATCGGTGCCTCCTCTGTTGATACGTGGGAAGTCAAGAGACCGACTGTTCTCTTGATTGTTGCTGAAGTTGACGTCCAGCGTCCAATTCCGTCTCTGTGTGTCGGCCGGAAGTCACGCTGGAGATTTTCCATGCCAATTCCCGAATTGTTTAATGCATCAGAACTGAGTTCCTTCATTAATTGGTGTTGCTGTTCTGTTGATTAAAGTATTTAGGGCTGCTGCTTGTTGTTTGGTACGTGAGAAGAGGGAACAAGGACTACTAGTTGCTATTCCAACACAAATCAAATTGCTGTTTACGTGAACAGCAATTTACTTGTTGCTAGTTGCTGTTCACGTAAGAGAGATCTGAATTGTTGCTGCTTATCATATAGCAGGAAGGCTGCTTCTAACAAACACAATTTAATCCACACATAGAAAAGGACAGATGGTTACTTGTTTAGTCACTCTTTTTGTTCATCTCCAACATGGAGTTTCTTTTTATGGCTTGTAGTCATGAAAGACAGCATTTAGATTTCATGAGGGTTAAAGAGTTCATGTAGGCTGTACCTATCTGAAAAGAACTCACATGCAAAATTGTTTATGGAGTACACCTTTTGTTTATGGAGTACATTATTCATATATTCTTACTTGAGCTTAATATATTGGGTTTGTCTATACATAATTCGACTTTTTTCTCTCTAAAAAATAGTCACATTTTGAAAGTTCATTTACAACTCTATTATACATAAATAACAGTAAATTATTTATGTAATTTTGGTTCTTGGTCACTGTAATTATTTGATTCAAAATCTCATATGTACTTTGAGAGATTGAGCAAAAACAAAGACAAAAAAAATTATATACCAACAAAATACGACAATATAGTGAACCCGGTTCTTCACATGTACTTTGAGAGGTTGAGTATAAACAAAGACAAAAATAAAATAAAATTATATACCAATAAAATACGGCAATGTGGTGAACTCGTTATGTTCTTCACATGTACTTTGAGAGGTTAAACAAAAATAAAGATAAAAAATTATATTTTATACCAACAAAATACGACAATGTGATAAACCCGTTATGTTACGTGGTGAGTAAGCTCGACTGGACCTGGACGCGGCCAAGGTCTCAGGTATACGTCAAGAAAGCAAGTATGCATGCATGCATGGCTCAATCTCCGACTCATCAAATGAACAGAGTGGCGAGACCGGACGTACGCAGCAGGGATTTTTCAGCGCACAAGTGATCTCGATCGGCCTCGCACAAGCACAAACCAAACCAAACCAAACCGGCCGAGAGTCATGCACATGCCGTATTTTCTCAATTTTCTCATGCACGTTTAGAACAACACAGTACGTGTCCTGTGTTCATGGGAAAGGCATTTAATCATTCGCACATGGACTCACGCACAGTGCAGGATCTCACACACAAAAAAGTGACAGTTTTTTAGTAAAAAAACTGTCGAATGCTAGCTAGCAATTCCCTAATATATTCTACTTGTTTTAGACATGAGCTTAATATATTCTACTTGTTTTAGACATGCTGTGACATTCCCTGTCTAATTATCTCCATTTTTTTATCGTAGTCGTCTAGCGAGGATGTGGATTGGGAGCATATGGCTGATGATGATGAACCATCTAACATGGAGGGGGAACAAGGACATGTCTTGGTGGATTCTTCAAGTTCAAATGATGATGAACAAGGAGCCATGGAATTAATAGAAGATGGTACTACCGTGTCTCAAGGAAGATCAAAGAGGGAGGCAAAAAGGCGGAAGGGATCTCCAAAGGCAACTGGGAGACAAAAATAAAGATCAGATTGTTGGAAGATCTTCAAGGTGGTGGTTGCTGCAATGTTGGACAAGTTTGATAAGTATTGGGAAGAAAAGAACAATGTCATGGTTCTTCATAATATTCTTGCTCCCAGGTTTAAGATGAGATTCATTGGTTTGTGCTTCAACCAAATGTATGAACCCTCAAAGGTTGCATATGAGCTTGATGATGTGAGGGTCGAGCTGGAAGATTTGTATTCACAGTTCGAGATGGATCATCGGCACAACAAGGTGGCTAGTACAGGTGATGTAACCTCCTCTTTGGCTATGGGTACAAGCAGCTCTTTATCCTCAGTCTCATCTCAGTTTCAATCATTCTTGTGTTCCACTTCTACCGAGCCTTCAAACTCGGAGTTGCTTATCTATCTAGATGAAGCGAATGAGAGTTTAGATAACAAGAGCTTCAAATTGCTTGGGTGGTGGAATTTGAATGCACATAGATTCCCGGTAGTGTCAAAAATGGCTAAGAATTTCTTGACTGTACCAGCTAGCAGTGTATTTTCATAATCAACTTTCAGTGCTAGAGGTAGAGTACTAGATGACTATCAGAGTTCTCTACGTCTAGCTATGGTTCAGTATTTGGTGCGTGCCTCTAGCTGGATTAGAGGTGCAGTTGATGACATGAGACCTCATATATTTGTGGTAGGTTCTTGCATATTTTAATATGTATTTTCTAAGCTTTCTTGTTCATGGCTAACTCGATTATTATTGTTGTTTTAAGGAAAAATATGATGAGGATGATGTCGAGACCATTCTATTTCCTCAAAGCATCGTGGAGAGCAACTAGTGAGTGCTACTACTTCTAAGTGCTCTTTTGCTTCATAACAAATATACAATGTTTTACATATATCAAGTGCTCTAAATAAAAATGAGAAGGCTTGCTTGTGCAACTATGAGAAGTGAGCACTGAGCAATTATGATTTTGTTGTTGTGGTCAGAATGTGACACATTCTAGTTTGAAGTGTTGTTTTCACTACAGTCTATGCATGAAGCATGGAAAACTAAAACTAAACCAAATCCTGACCTTGAAAATTAAGTAACAAGGTTATATGAACAACTATACCTGTAAGTAGTTATTGAGTTATTTTGATGCTTTCTCATGAAACCAGTAAACACACTATATATTTGTCCAATAAAAATGTTACATGTTGTATATTCCGATAACAAGTGTATTTCCAAAAGATGCTTTGTACAATGACAGTCATTTGACAGTTTCAAGCTCATGGATTATTTTGATGACCCTGAACGGTTAGACCTCTTTTTGCCTTTGTGCTAACTAGTATATACCTCCTTTTGCCTTTTGCTAACTAGTATGGTGTTACAGCTCCATGTGTTGTAGGGATGAGATATATAACATACACATATGCCTTAAGACAACATTTATACCACAACTCAAGGCTCATGCATGTCTTGTACAATATACTAAATTTTCCCTCTTACTGAAGAAAATGGGTAGAACATCTGTGTCATTTTGGCTGATTTTGCATTGATTTTGTAGGATCATTGGATGCTTCGGATGACAAGATGACACCAATACGACATGACATCGGGCCAAGAGGACCTTTTATTTTGAGTTTAGACTTTAGATTGTTATTTTGAACTCTCGTACATTAAGTGCTTAATACTTACCATAGATCCATGGACTGTTATATGGATTAATGGATGGATTGTTATGTTATATCATGTATGGATTATGGACTGTTATATGGATCAATGGATGGACTGTTATGTGGTTGTATCATGTATGGATTATGGACTGGACTATTATGATGAATGCTTGTGGATGTATCATGTATGGATTATGGACTGTTATGATGAACGCTTGTGGTTGTATCATGTATGTATGGATTATAGACTGTTATGATGAGTGGCTTTGTTTATGATGAATGGATTAGGAATTTATGATGAATGGATTATGAATTTATGAATGCTTGTGGCTGTATCATACTATCATGTATGAATTATGGACTGAGATGTTGAATGACTCACATTCAACTGAATTGGAACCCTGGCTCGAACGAGCCTTCGAGCCGGCTCGAGCCTTGTTTCGAGCCGAGCTGAGCCGACCTTCGAGCTTGTTTTCTAAACGAGCCGAGCTGAGCCGAGCCAAAGTTCAGACTGAGCCTGTGCGAGCTTGGCTCGAGCCGGCTCGGCTCAGCTCATTTCTAGCTCTAGTTTTCGTACCGTGAAAGATCGGGTCTTCATACACATTCCAACCAAATTACTAGTCGGGCCGTATCAGGTGGTATCAGAGGGCCAAGTTATTCACGGTGTTGTTTTGCTTACTATTCAAGATGGTGAATTTAGCTGGTATTGTGTATGGCTCACATCATGGTGCTTATGAAGAGGTGATGCACATCAAGGAGGAGATGTCAACTGCTGTCCGTACGAACCTTGAGGCAACCAATCGACACTTTACGGGAAGGTGTAACACACTACAAGAAACCATTGACAACTTGCATGTCGAGTTGGTGGAGCGCGCTGATCAGGTGGAGAATCACAATAATGTGCACTTCATTGAACAAAGGCAGGCCAATGATATTCGTTTCGTTGCTATAACCGACTCACTGCAATGTTTGGAGCGAGCTTTAGGACTAGGAGGTGCTGCTGCTGCCCCTGTGTAACCGCCACCACATCATCGGCGCCACGATAATCATCATATCAGGGGTGCGTTATTCAATGACAATTTTGATGAGGTTCGTTCAGATGGTCTTTTGGTGGGAACTATTATAACCAGGAACCAAGACATAGCTACAACAATCATCGTGGTGCTGGTCATGCGCCCAATTTTTTTGAGCGCAATGGCGGTGGTGCGGGTCGCAACCACGACGCTGACATTGGGAGACTGAAAATTTCCATACCGATGTTCAATGGGCATACATATCCAGATGTGTACCTAAAGTGGGAGATACAGGTGGATCAATTTTTTGATAGCCACAATTTCACTAAGGAGAAGAATGTACGCTTTGCATCAATTGAGTTCACTGAATATGCTCTTGTTTGGGGGAACCAATTGTGCCGTGCCGGAGGATCCGGCACAACCCAACACATGTTACATATGAAGAACATGATGAAGCGGTGGTTTGTGCCGACGCACTACACTCGAACCTTGCACACGAAGTTGCAACGACTTCGTCAAGGTTCCTTGTCTGTGGATGACTACTACAAGGAGATGGAGATTCTCATGATTCGTACGGGCGTGAATGAACTTGAGGAGGCAATCATGGCTCGCTTCTTTGAGGGTTTGAATGATGATGTACAAGAGAAGATGGAGTCGTCGGACTACAACAATCTACAAGACCTTGTGCATCATGTGGTGTGGTCTGAACAACGTCTTTTGCAACACCAAGCCCGTGGCAGTCACACTATCCACAACAGTACATGGAAGCGTTCACAAAAGCAAGGAGATGATATTGGCGCAAGCTCCAAGGTGGCATCATCACACCGAACAGCTGGGGCTATGTCCACAGAGGCGTTAAAGGCTGCGAGTAATGGAGGTAAAGAAACCTCTAAAGCTGATTTTAGTACATTTCCTTCTGCTTGTACTAGTGATATTGAATGTTTCAAGTGTAAAGGAAGAGGACACATGATGCGTGATTGTCCAAATCAGCATAAGATGTTGATCACTGAGGAAGGTTATGTCACGGAGAGCTCTAGTAGCGAGTCTGAACACGACAAATCAGAAAAACTGGAGACCGTTGTTTGTTCTTATGAAACAGGGACATCCATTGATGATTTGCCCCCTCAAAGTGGTTTGAACATGCTAGTTCGAAAGGTGCAAAGTGCTGAAATTAAAGTTAAAGGGCAACGATGGAGTGTTTTCCAAATGGAGTGTAAGATCAAGGAGAAAGTGTGCAAGCTGATCATTGACGGTGGGAGTTTTACCAATGTGATTAGCAAAGATTTGGTGTACGCTTTGGGGTTGTCCACGTGGAGGCACTACTAAGAAAAGCTAATACTGAATGCCTGATCACAGACGGTTGACCAAAACCATTTGTATTAAACACAATCACAGATAGTTTTGGTTTAGCGACTGTCTGTGTTACTTTCTGTGCTAAAAACTGTCTGTGTTGACCATAATATCATAGAAGGTTCATGTTGAAGAATTGTTTGTGATAACAGACAATTCTTGTTCAGAATCGTCTATGATACTTCACAAACGGTTTTCAACATGAACCATCTGTGATATTATGGTCAACACAGACGGTTTTTGTTTGAAACCGTCTGTGATTCGTCAGTGCGGGATGACAGAAATTTTTGGATGCCTACGCGGGAGGCAAAATATTTTGGTGCTGTCCTTAATATTATAGCCACCCCTGCCTTGTCTTTCATCAGTCTCTCCCTCTCCCCTCCCCACACCGAGCTCCGACTACCGTTGTGAGCTCCTCTACCTCCAGTTGTGATGCCACGGTTCACTACACAAGGCACTCTTGTCGTAAGAGTGTCTTGTGCAGTGTTACCGCCATGACACAATGGTGATGCTGCCCTCGCCTCTCCTTCATTGCCGGTGATATCCCCCATCCGATCTCATACCCTCTCCTTGGTTGATATCCCCAATGCCAGTAAGTGATAAATCGCTTGTCGCATCCCCCTGCCTTGTTGCTTTTCGTTTTTGGTGACTCTCAGTGGTGATCGTAGTTTTCTTGTGAATGAATAGGTCAATATAAGATTGCCGATATCAATATCAAGCACCTCGGCATCCCTGAGTTCGAGTACCAGGCCATCGTTCGCCTCTTCGTCTCGGACTTGTCTTCGCGCACTGTCAGGTAAAATAGCCATAACTTTTGCATATGAACTTAGATTTCAACGTTCTTTGGCTCGTTTAAAAGCTAACGAAAAGTTCAATCCGAAAATCCTCCAAAACTTCCCACACCTCCGGAGCGTCCACCGCCTCATGCGCCCTCTTGGCGTCTCCATTGCTTCGCGCGGCCTAGTGCGGCCCCTCATCGGCCACCTCGCGCCTTCGAAACTCCCGGCACCTCCGGAGCGTTCGCCGCCTCACACGCCTTCTCGGCGTCTCCATCACTTCGCGTAGCCCAGCGCGGCCCCTCATCTGCCGCCTCGCACCTCCAGAGCTCCCCACACCTCTAGAGCATCCACCACCTCGCGCGACCCCTCGGCATCTCCACCGCTTCGTGCGACCCCTGCACCTCCGAAGCTTCCAACACAAGATTATGGAAGCTTGGCCCGGTGCAAAAAGTTAGCTCATGGCACTTGGTCATAAAGGGATTGGGAAACAACTAGATCCCCAAATCCTTATCCCCGTACGACTAGTTGGGCTGGCTAAAGGGTCACCAAGAAACTAATTCACTCATTTTCTGATGCAACTACCGTTCAAAACCACGGGACTTTTTTGGAATATCAATCTCAATATGAAAATCACAATTCAAGACTACCCCTTTGGCGATTCTTCTCAAAGCGCCAGAGGAGAGGGCTAGTGTTGGAAGAATAATTTTACCCTTCCACTAACGGGCCGCTCTATAAGAAACACACACATACAAATCACGGGACTACCATTATGCTTAGAAAAGACTACGAGCGCTCGTATGGATAAAAACCTATACGCTTACATTGTAAAGCCGAAAAACAACTACCCACCTAGGGTAGAGCTTTCGGACAACTACAATGCTCCCAATATCTTCCCTCCTACAACCTCCTGCGACTCGGAGCCAACACACGCCAAAGTTCTAAGTCAAGAGAGGTCCCATACCCTCTAGTGTGGTTAGCACGCAAAAAGTGCTTGGATCAATGGCGCAAGTAATTCGCTCCTTATTGACTCGGGCACCATTCTAGTCACACCCAAAAATACACCAACATACCATTGTGCCCAAGTTCAAATCATTTTGTTTTCAGTTTTAGTTTTCACAATTAAACATAGCACAATGCTGAATATAAAGTCATAATAAGTTTGTGTGATCAAAGTTATCGACTAAGTTGGCAACCGCCCATTTCTACCGGTAACTAAGCATGACTAAGCAACATTAACTCATGACTACTAAGTGACAAGGGCTCATCCAACGAACCCAAAATCACAGCAAGATAATCCTAGGCTCAGTAGTAGAGGATAAACATTTGCCTACTGATTATGCATCTAATGGGTCAACTAATCGACAATAGTTTAACACAAGATAGCAATGCATGTGTAGAATTTGCAAACAACATATTAGACTTTGAAAATAATAGGAGTAATATGATCAAATGATGCTACATCTGCTTACCTTGCTGGATGTGCTCTTGCTGCAGAGGATCACTCTCGGGCTCAACAAACTCTTCGGAACCTAACGCAAAACGCGAATATTCCAATAAGAACGAAGAACACCGAAAGAAACTCAAAAGCCAAAGTCATCCAAATCCATGAAATTTACACTGCAGTGAGGGTATGATTTTAAATGAATTTAGCAATAAGAATCATTTCATTTGGACTAAGCATGTAAAAGTTATAGCCTAAACAATTTCTTTCAGCCTGAAAATTCAAATTAAATTAATTTCGGTTACTGTTCATGGCACAATTTTCTAGAAAGATCTAGAACCTGAAATTTTTATGGTAGGTAGAACATGGCATTCTAAGAACAGCAAAACTGAGTTCACTTCATTTGGAGTTAGTTTGAATTACTTATGATTTTTCTAAGTTATAAAAGTAGCACTAAGTTAATTTCAGGAGCAAAGACCTACATGAAACACATTCTATGCTAACACATATTAACAGAGGAACCTAACACATTTTAGTTTGCTCAATTTGGAATCACAGAGAATTACTTATGTATTTTTCAAGTTTTAAATGAATTTCTAGATAAAATTTAATGTTCAAACAAGATAACACAATCTATACCATTTTCTGCTACAGAATAGCACCCAAACACATTTTTAGATTAAAGTTTACGTAAACAAGAATTTAACCCAACAGGAATCATCCAAAAAGGAGCCAAAATGAATTAGTTATGAATTTTTGAAGTTTTAATACCATTTCTAGTCGGCAAATAAAAGATTATCGAATTTAAAACCAACTTATCCAAAAGGAAATGACATGGAACAACGTAGGTCGTAGATCGCGAATCGAATGGCCCAAGCGCGAGGGCCGAACGTAACGCGCACAGCGCCACGCATCCTCAAATGTTGGATTAGATCCAACGGTCCACCGCGAGGGAGTTCCTCGGCGGTCCGAACGTCCCTGTGGCCTAGACCTCCTCTGTGTTATCTTTTTGGTTTAGACCTCCTTAGGTTTATACCTCCTTTGTGTTTGGACCTTTTCTTTGTCAAGACCTTCCCTGGGTTCCGACCTCCCTTTAGGTCGCAACCACCATCGAGCTATTCTAAGCTCGGGTTTGTGTTTCAAATCCCTTTGATTCCTGAAATTCAATTTTGAATTGAGTTTCCCCTTTTAGGACCTCCCCTTGTTAGATCTTGGCCGTGAGGATCTCCCTTGATACCATCCTGATTGTTACTACCTTCTTGAACATTTTTCCTTGGACCTCTCCGTTAGATCCTTTTCCCTTTTTTGTATCTTATTCATTGAAACTCCTCCTTGTCTGGACCTCCCTTAAGTCCAGACCTCCTCGCGCCTTCCCCTCTCGAGGACCATTGGATTTTGCTTGGAGGGCCCGATTGAGAGGAGGCGTTCGGATGGTCTGAGCGTTCTTTTCCCCTTGGACCACCCGATCAAGATCGTGTGGCCCCCGTTTATTGCGCCCTTTTTCCTTTGTCCTTCAGACCTCCTTGTCCTTAGGACCTCCCCGTGGTATTTTTGCAAAGACCACCCTCTTTTGTCACGACCACCTAATGTGGTCATGACCTCTGGTGTTTTTGCAAAGACCACCCTCTTTTGTCACGACCACCCTATGTGGTCAGGACCTCTGGTCATTTTGCAAAGACCATCCTAGTGGAACAGGACCTCCTTTGCCTTCTGTGGAACTCTCTTTCAGGACCTCTTCCTAAGACCACCCCGTAGTTGGATCTCTTCTTTGGTCCCGACTTTCTCCTGTTGCTTTGACACACCTCTTTGTTTGAGCCAGCCTTGTCCACTTTCCCCTTTCGCACGCTTGCGTAGAAAGTCTCTGAACATTTAATGTTCTTTGCGGCACATTAAATGTCGTCATATCTGAGTACTTTGTTCCTCTTTTTGATGGCATACATTGTCTTATCCTTGTCTGTTTTCACCTACCCTTGACACGTTTGCCACGAGCCTCGGTGTTTCCTCCATAACCTCCAGCTATTTGTAGCAGAGCATACCTCCCTTCATCACCTTTTGCTCATTTCTAACTTCCTTGCTCTCATCTAGTTCCCTTCATGCTTGTATTTGGAGTTTCACTCTCCTTTGGGTTGGACCTCCCCTCTCGCCAGGACCTCCTGCTCTTCTTTTTTTTTTGAGTTGAAATTGTTTAAGTTCTTTTGAGTCTTTTAAGTTCTTTCGCCCCGAGTTTGCCTTATTTATTTAGTTCTTTGCGAACATTTAGGTCCCGAGTTCGAAGAAGAGTACTTGAATCCAGCAGCCTCTACCGAAGCCTCACCACTTCTCAATGAAGGCAAGTCGCAGACCTTTGATCATGTTGAACCTAGCATTTTCAAAGGTATATTGTTTTACTTTATCATGTATGGCTACTTTTATAGCAAAGTTTTGGGCAGTAGTTAAATCCACTTTTGATATTATGCCTCCTTGAACATTTGTACCCGACATGTTGCCATGTCCCCCTTTGACACCTTAGAATGGGTACTTTTTGTTGGTATTGTTTGGTTTTGCCAACATGGGACCGTAGTTATGCTTAACTTTGCTTTAGAACCGTTGGTCTTGATAATCTTGTTTTTTCTTTAATAATCTTGACTAAATGAACTATGGAACTGTGGTGAGATGCCACTATTGAGCAACTGTGGTGAGATGCCACCGTTGTGTCGATTCTGGTGTGATGTCACTTTTGTAAAACTTGTGGTGCCAAGAATAGGGTGGTCTTTTGGTCGGGTTGAACCCAAAACTGTTTTCTCACCCAGGGAAGTGATCGTGCAGTAAAGGGGAGGTGCTATACGCACTATGGGATGAGGTTGTCTTCTCTGGGTGGCTTAAGGACTTAACTTTGTGTTCCTTTGATACGGGTATTACCGTGCAACCACAAGACCATTTTATGAGGGTAATCTGGGCCAAATAATTGACAATGAGTTGGCTTGGTTGTTGTGGCGGAGCGTCTTGATTATTTGGCGCAAGAGGGCACGAATCGGCGGGTGTGAGGCCGTTAGAAGCGAAACCTTAGCGGGCAGCTCGAGTAGGTTCAAAGCTTTGTATAGGCCTTGTCACGCTCTCTAGGCTGCTCACCTTTGGAAGTGAGCAAGGGTTCAGATGGGAACCCACCCCGCTAGAGAGGTTGTGAATTGTGGGTAAAGTTGTACACCTCTGCAGAGTGTAAAATCTATTCGAATAGCCAAGTCCTTGGTCATGGACATTTGCTTGATGATTTGTGCAAGGGGTAGCTTTTCAAAAGAGGTCTTGTGCACCCTAGGGTGGTCCAAGGTGCTCCAGAGTTGGTGCTCAGGGAGATCTTGGAGCCTTAGGGTGGTCTTTGGGAGCTCTGGAGTTGGTGCTCTAAGGTGGTCTTTGGGAGCTCTGGAGTTGGTGCTCTAGGGTGGTCGTAGGATGGTCCTGGACGTGGGTGCACCCAGACCTCCCACGAGTGGTCTTGGGAGTGAGTTGGTGCTCACGACCTCCTTTTAAAACAAATGTACTTATGTATTATTGTTTTGATTTTGTTTCAAACTTGAGCTTGCAATCTACCTATGTTATTTCCAGTAAAATATTGCTTTCTGCAACTAACCCTATAACTCCCCATTGTCAATGCCAATGCATGAATAATAATTGCATACTTGTTCCCTGTGATTTGTTGAGTACATTCAACGTACTCATGGCTTTAAGCCCTCTGTTTGAGCAGTGGCCGAAGATGATCAGGGACAAGGTTGATCAGACCTCTTTAAGGAGGAGTTCTTCAATGACCCTACCTTCTAGGAGACGTCCTTCACTCGACAGTTTGTGGGCTTATCGGATGGCTTCACGCGTTTTTGGTGGTTCCGTTGTGAGGTGTTGTTGTCGCTTTTGTAAGCCCTCGTTGGCAACCTCTGTAAACAATCTTGGCCGTAAGACCCTTGTCTAATATAAGTTTTACTTTATCTGTGGTTCTAGTTGTTAGACTGTGTGGTTGTGATTTCACCTATGTTGATCTGTGCGAGTTAGCTTCAGTTCCTAGGACTAACTCAGTGCATAGAGGCCAGACCTCCGGGAGGTCTTACAAATCTCTTAGGAGGTCTGGAGGATCTCCTCTTAGGGTGTTCTTGGAGGACTGCCGGACCTCGGGTGGTCTGTCGGACCTCCTAAGAGGTCTGGGAGGCAACTCTCGGTATATCCCGAGGGTCTTGACATCTTGACCGGATGAAATTACGGCTAACCCCTTTACGAACCATGCCAAATGCATCGCATGCCCTCGGACGTTTCTAACCATTGCTTTTTGTATAATAGCATTGAACCCTTCATCGCCTTCTCGCCACGCGGTGCTAGTTCCACTTCTTCCTCCCTCAAGCGAGCTTGAGCTCTCAGGTAAGGCTCGGCGCCGTGACCAAGCGCCACCGCAGCGCCGCCATCGTTGGTGACCCCCATCAGTAAGGCCCTTCTTCCTTGTGTGAGTCAGCTCATCTCTCATGACGTGAGAGACTTTTTCCCTCAATTGGTTCTGCTCCTTGCGCATAGGAACCGCCGCCAACCTTGTTCTTCCTCCCTTCAGGCCAAGTTAGCCAAGGAGTCGAGTCAACCTTGCTGGAGAGGTGCAACCCAAGTCATTCCCTCGAAGCCATCTACCTACTCTCCTAAAGCTGCCCTGAGGGTTGAAGACTACTCTCTTCCCTTGGGTCCTCATTGCTGTGAAGAGCTTCGCTCACTGTTACGGTCCACCATTGCAAGCCCAGCTCCGGCTAGCTTGTCCTCTTGAGTCATCTGAGTGCGTTCCTAGTGGCGGATGCTTCTCCTCATTCTAGCTGCCTTGTTCTTTTTCTAGTTCTTTCGACCGCGTTGAGCGATCGAAGCTCTCTTTCTTTCGACCCTTTGTTGAGTAGTTGAAGTGCGTTGTCTCAACCATTTGTTGTGTGATCGAATCCTTCTTTATTTCGACTACGCCGATCGAATCCTCCACAACCACATAGTTGAAATTCATTTGACTACACACAATCGAACCTTCTACGGCCACATAGTCGAAACTCCTTCGACTACGCATGGTCGGATCATCTCGACCACGTGGCGAAACTCATTCTTCTACATAGTCGGATCCTTTACATCACGTAGTGAAACTCCTTCGACGACTACGATCACGATCGCGCCTTCTCACGACCACGCATAGTCCAAACTCCTTTGACTACTTCTAGCCGTACCCCCTACGACTACACCCAGCCATACTTCCAACTACACCTAGTCATGTCACCTCCGACAACATCCAGTCATTCCCCTCTGACTACATGTAGTCGTATTCTTCTTGTAGTCTTCCTATGATCACATTGAGTCATCGTAGTCTTCCTATGACCACGTTGAGCATTCGTATTCTTCTTGCATCCTTCCTACGACCACATTGAGCCATCGTAGTCTTCCTACAACCATGTTGAGCAGTCGTATTCTTCTTGTATCCTTCCTACAACCACATTCAGCCGTCGTAGTCTTCCTACGACCACATTGAGCCGTCGTAGTCTTCCTACGACCACTTGAGTAGTCATAACCTTCTTGCGACCACGTTGAGTAGTTGTATCTTTCTTTGGACCTAGTAGTCCCCTTTCTGACTACACGTAGTCGTACCTCTTCGACTACACATAGTCGAACCTCTTTCCAACCAGGTAGTCGAATTTTCCTTGACTACGTATAGGTAAACCTCCTTCGACTACACATAGTCGTACCTCCCTCGACTGCAGGTAGTTGAACCTCCTTGTAGTCGAACCTCCTCCCGACTGATAGTCGAAACTCCATTCGACCACACTGGTCTTTGATTTCGACCACTCAGTTTTGACATCTTTGTTCGACCACACAGTTCGGCCACTGTGTTTGGCCACACAGTTTGACCAATTTTCGACCACTGTGTTTTGACCACACAATTTGACCACCCTTTTGACCACTTTGTGTTTTGACCACGGTCTTGACCAACCTTCGTCCAGCGTGTTCGACCACGAGTTTAGACCAATGTGCCTCGACCATAGAGTTCGACCGCGTGTCTCGACCACGGTTTCAACGGTGTGTCTCGACCACCGATTCAACCACTCGTGTTCGACCACGATTTCGACCGCGTGTTTCAACGGACAATATCGACCACTGAGTTTTTACCACTCAGTTTCGACTGCTCATTTAATCACTCAGTTTTAACCACTGAGTTTCGACCACTCAGTTCTGACCACTCAGTTCAACCACTACGTTCCGACCACTCAGTTTCGATCACTGAGTTCCGGCCACTCAGTTTCGTCGACCATACTAATCCACACCTCCGACCACCTTGGTCTAAACTTTGTCCACACCGGCCTAAGGCCTCTGGTCTAAGACTTTGCCTATATGTGTGAGACACATACGTGTTCAAGTCCAACAATAACGGCTTACTTCAAAGACCATTTGTAACTTGAAAGAGGATCTGAGAGTATTACCTAACCAGGTAATCTCTCATGGCTAGGTAACTATTGAGGAATGTTCCTATGAATATTCTCTCTCTCTCTCTATGTTAGAGTTGTCCGCTTTAATCTGAAGTGTTCCCTGTTGGGATTGAATTGCTCAATCCTCTCTCTCTTGGAAATCACCCACTGGTTTCTCTCGTATCTTTGGATAAACATACGCAGAGAGGAAACTCCTTGGGATTGAATCACTCAATCTCTATTGTGCTTCATTCCTTTAACAGGAAATACTCGGCTTAAATAAGCCTCCTGCACGTAAGGTCGCACGACCTGTACTCAACGCACCCACTAACTCCACCAGGGCCTATTCTCATGCCACGACCTCCTAGAACCTCTCCACTATCCAAAAGACTCGGCCAACTTGTTGACTCAGACTACCGCTTCATTCGGGTGTTCCTCTTATGAGTACACTGGATGCTACGACCACTCGAGTGCTATGACTAGATAGCCCGCTATGACACTGTAGCTCTGCAGCACTGTAGCACCTACGAGTATCGTAGAACCCATGGTTACTGTAGCATCTACGAGTACTGTAGCGCTAAAACCACTCGGGTGATACGACTACACAGCCCGCTACGACCACGACCACTGTAGCTTTCTATGACCACCACCTGGTCGTAAGTTCCTCTATGACCAGTCCCTAGTCATAAGCGTTTATATGACTATCCCCTGATCAAAAGTCCTCCTACGATTAGTTTGTGGTCGTAAGTTCCTTTACGACCAGTCCCTGTGATGGAGGCGGAATGCCTAATCTTTCGATGAAATTGACAACTATCAATTTTGCGATCCGACTACAACCGTATGCGGCGCTTGCACCTTAGTGTCGTTGAACCAACTGCGAGATGTTATGGACCTTGTTGGAGCGCGATCAACTTTGAACACAAGGTTCAATTTCGCAAGCAATCGAAGAACTAGAGAGAATAAGGCGTAGGCAATCTGATATTACGAATAGGATTGTAGTGTTTATGGTATTAAAAACAAAGATGGGATGTGAAGCTGTCTTGATAGGTGGTCAACCGACACAAGCGAAGAACAGTTTGCATAATGGCTAAACCTAAACTCAACGAAATCCGAGTTCTAGCAAAGGAGGCGGCTCCTATATGGGAGATGACCGGGGTGGCGGCCGAGGAAGTAGGCATACGCCCTAGGGTTACAAGGCCCATGGGCCCAAGAGGAGGTGGCGCAGCACCCTTTTGACTCGGGCTCAAAAATAGACATGGATTGTTTTGTTTATTGTGGCCGATTCGGATGAAATTTGAAGATGAGGTTGGATTTGTTGGAAGTAGACTTGATAAGCTTTCAATGAAGTCCAAGAACATCAAAAGCAGTCCGTATGAAGCGATTCTGACCGTTTGAACTTAGTGCTATCACAATGATCCAATTCGAATCGAGCGTGTCCAACTCGAACTTTTGCAGCTCGGACCCAAAGTGACATGGTGACCTCCATTGTGCCTTCCATGCCTGTCCATAACTCCACATACCTCTCCTTGGTCCTTTCCCATGTTTCTAAGCACAATTAAATCACTTGCATTAGGTAACGGTCTATTCTCAATAATATATAAACCTATGAACGAATTAACCTGGTTATTAAGATGGCGAGCACGAGATCGAGTAACTGGTCCTTGTAACACTAGTTGTGGATGAGTTGTGTGTGTAGGCGCGGTTGTATCCAAGTTAGGGATGTCATCATCATCCTCCCTTCTTGCATTTGAGCCATCCCGACTCAAGCTCATCCTCTTCCCCAAGTATAGCTTCAAATCGTAATGTTAAATGTGGAACTAACCCCAAAATCTCTGAGCAATTCAAGCTTGTATGCATTATCATTAATCCTTTCTAACACTTTGAAAGGACCATCAGCTCAGTATCAATTTTGACTTTCTCATTTGAGAGAGCCTATTTTTCTCAAGTGCAACTAAATAAGATCTCCAGGTTCAAAAGTTAAATGTTTTCTCCCCTGACTACCAGCAAGTTTATATTTAGCATTCATTGCTCTATATTCTCCTTAGTTGTCTCATGTATTTTTAAAATCAATTCAGCATGTTGTTTAGCATCAAAGTTCAATTTATCCGAATATGGAATAGATATTAAATCAATAGGAGCATGAGGCACAAAACCATAAACAACCTCAAAAGGGCACATCTTTGTAGTAGAATGCAATTAATGATTATAAGCAAACTCAATATGAGGCAAGCATTCATCCCACATTTTAAAATTCTTTTTCATCACAGCCCTAAGTATTGCAGATAAAGTTCTATTCACAACTTCAGTTTGTCCATCAGTTTGGGGATGACAAGTAGTAGAAAATAACAGCTTAGTCCCCAATTTAGCCTATAAAGTTATCCAAAGTGGCTAAGAAATTTAGCATCACGATGCAAACTATAAAATTAGGCACACCATGCAAGCGAACAATTTCACGAAAGAATAAATTAGCAATATGGGTAGCATCGTTGCTCTTATGACATGGTACAAAGTGGGCTATCTTAGAAAATCTATCAACAACAACGAATATACTATCGCTCCCATTCTTTGTTCTAGGCAATCCTCAAACAAAGTCCATTGAAATATCTTCCATGACGCTAGGAGCAGTAGAGGTATATATAAACCATGAGGAATAAGTTGTGACCTAGCTCTTTGACATGTAGTGCAGTGAGCAATGTAGCGCTCGGCGTCTCGTCTCATCTTTGGCCAAAGAAATGATCGACAAGTATATCCTCCATTTGCTTCACACCAAAGTGTCCCATCGGCCCGCCTCCATGTACTTCCTATAACAACAACAAATGAGCAGAGCTAAGCTGGAATGCATAGCTTGTTAGCTCTAAACATAAACCTATCATTAATGAAAAATTTGTTCCACATTTTCCCATACGTACAATTCAACAATATATACATAAAATCAACATCATGCACATATTGCTCTTTAATAGTCTCAATAGAAAAATTTTAAAGTCAAATTGTGAAATCATGGTATATCTCCTAAACAAAGCATCAGCAATAACATTCTCCTTTCCATTCTTGTGTTTTATGACATAAGGACAAAAACTCAATAAATTCAACCCACTTTGCATGCCTACGGTTCAGTTTACTTTGACTTCGAATATGCTTCAAAGATTCATGATCAAAATGTATAACAAATTCTTTTGGCCATAAATAATGTTGCCAAGTTTCCAAAGTTCAAAATAATGCATATAATTCTTTATCATAAGTAGAATAGTTCAAACTAGGCCCACTCAATTTCTCACTAAAGTATGTTATAGGTTTACCTTCTTGTAACAATACGCCACCTAAACTAAGTCTGCTAGCATCATATTCTAGTTCAAAAGTCTTATTAAAATCAGACAGTTGGAGTAGTGGTGCATGTGTTAACTTATCTTTCAATGTGGTGAAGGCGTTCTCGTGTGCGGTGCTCCAAACAAATGGCACACCCTTCTGGTGAGCTCATTCAATGGTGCAACGATGGTCTTTGAAATCCCTAAGAGGCGGCGGTAGAATCCGGCAAGTCCAAAAAGCCGTACATGTGTGATTGTGTTAGAGTCGGCCAACTCTGTATTTCTTCAACCTTGGCTTGATCAACTTCAATTCCTGTGGAGTAACAACATAGTCAAGAAACGCGACTCGATCGGTGTAAAAGGTGCACTTCTCAAGGTTACCAAATAAATGTGCACCACGTAAAGCATTAAAAACAACACGTAAATGGTCGAGATGCTCATCTAATGATTTGTTATATATCAATATGTCATCAAAATAAACCACCACAAATCTACCAATAAAAGCACGCAAAACTTCGTTCATTAGTCTCATGAAGGTGCTAGGTGCATTAGTTAAACCTGTAGCAGCCCAGTCCCGAAGGGACCCAGAATGCTACTAACTAGACAATCTTAATAAATTTCGGCAGAACCTCCATTGTAAAGATAATTACACGAAGATTCCAACACATAGATTAATCAAATATTAACTAAAACTTTCATCCAAAGACATCAAAAGATAATCAAAGACATGCTAAGTATTTAATATAACTAGAGAGATAAGAAGTTCCACTACTCATCATTATTACATTTAATCCATTGCATGAGACAAAACATAATAATCTTTGCATTTACTAAAATCAATCACGTTCTGAAGATCATTCATCTTTATTTAGTTCGTGTGGCATGTGTGTGACTAGTAGTCTACTTTCCCCCATGCATGTCGTTCTTGGCTCGGGTACCTAAAACAACAATAAAATCAAGAGTGAGTCCATAGACTCAGCAAGTACATAAAGAAACTATAACATCAGCATCCACGTAAAGGAGATCAACAATAGAACATCTCATATGCAAATGCAATGCTCAAGGATCCTTTATCTTTAACTTTACGTGTGCATTACACCGTGTGCGAGTATGCAACCGTCGCCGCATACCCATGCAATGCGGCGCCTGAGCGAGGACCAATTGCCGTTACTCCGCAAGTAGCGGGGACCTCAACCCACACTCCACGAGTGTGGGGATCTGAGCCCGTCACATTCATGGCGGGGATCTCAAAGGAAACATGCTTGGTCACGCGTGACCAAGCCTCGACATGTTCTCAATATGCATATGCTCATCTCTTATTCAGCGACAATCTTGCAAAGACAACAACATTGTACCACAGTAAAGCATAAGCATAATTGAGCAATCATCATACTTAAACAATCATCAAGTAAGTCATCTTGCTATGCAACCATATATCAAAAAGCACACAAACATAGCCAATCAATCTCACCCATTTAACAAATAATGCACTTGCCTCAACCGTGCGAAGGTGGATGTCGAGGATAAGGTACTGCTCCCGGAGCCAAACCCACACCTGGACATACAATTGAGACATGCTAAGGCTACCATATAAGTCTAATAACAAAACCATAAACACAAAATGAGCACATCGTCCACTAAACGCGATCTCCAACTCTATTGCTAGCTGTCAGTTTTCTTTTGCAGAGAACAGCCCCCTTCGAAACATCATAACTAAAAGTATAGAAATCCAAATGGATTGATCTTGGACAATATGAAAAGGTTATTGAATTCCCCTTCTAAACCTAGTTGGTGAGGTTCTCTGATTCGGTCCTTTACTAGCCCTACCAAACCAAACAACAGAGTATCAATTCTCGCGTCGGGTCTCTGGACAGCAACAATGAAATTATCATAACTTTCTCTACGTTCGTACGAATTTCATGATCTTTAGTTTTCCTGAAAGCAGGAAGGATTATCTACATTTTTCATTATGGTGAGCCCCTCTGATTTTTCCTCTAAACACACGCTTAAGTCGAAACACTAAAACCTGTCAGACCAACCACCATTCCACAGCACAGACTCCCTAAGAAAAATCATAACTTTTGCTACAAAGGTCCAAATGATGTGATTCTTGTCGGCAATGAAAGGTAACGAGATAACCTACAACTCTCTAGGAGATCCCAAGTTCTAATTCGGCACTTAACAATTTCTTATTTATTAAACAAGATGACTGCAGATTCTCGTCAAGATTCTGAACAGTAAACACTAAAAATAACATAACTTTTGACTCGAATGTCGGAATCATATGTTCTTGGCGGCCACTGGAAACTAAGAACATTATCCACAATTCTATAGGAGACGAGATTCCTAGATTCTGCTTCTAAGAACACGAAAACAGCCACGCAAGTTTCTGGACAGAACGCGATCTAAACCCGACTCGGCTTAAAAATCAAATTCGCGACTAATCGGAAGGGGGAAAGAGACAAACCCTTGAAGAACCATTGCTGGACATGTGGAACACCTACCCCAGGTCATGATCTCTCCTTTCCCCCCTCTCCACTACTTCTCCTCCTTCTTCTTCTTGGCCGAGCACCACTTGGTGGATCCCTCCTTCTTCCTTCGCGAGGCGGGCAGCACCAAGGTGATCCTCACCGGCAGCGGATGGTCTCACCGAGAGGGAGAGAAAGGTGGAGGAGGAGCGCAAGAGGGCAGCCAAGGGAGGAGAAGGAGGTGGCGGCCACAAGAGGGAAGAGGGAAAGGGGTGGGCGGCTAGGGTTTTGGGGAGAGTGGTGCCTCCCCTTTTGGCCGACCACACAAGGCCTCATGGGCGAGGCCCAAGGCCCAGTTGTCGGATTTTGCATAAATCCCCTCTCTTTCTGTTAAAATAATTTGCTAATTGGTCCTTCCCCTAATTTTTGATTATTCTTCATCAAACTTTCTTCCGAATCCATTTGGGGTATTACACGCTGACTGTTAAATTTACTAATCTCCGTTAGATTCTTCTCCCGAATCAAACTCTAATTAATCCTTCTCTTTGAATATTTGTTTTCTTCGAATTCTATTCGGTGTATTACATTCTACCCCTTAAATGCAAGTCGACTCAATTCTAATCACGCTTAGCACCAAAGAACAATCCCAGTTAAAATTTACCATTCATTACGGCGTACCTGCTGTGAACATTACTAGATAAAGCTCCACATACGAGACTCCAATTCCCAAGTCGGTTCCCCCTCGAACTCATGGGACCAAAAAGAATCAAGCAAACCAAGAAAAACCAGGAGAACATTTCATTATCCGAGAATACCACCTTTTCCTCAACCTTTCGTGTAAGAATTCAATTTTTTTTTCTTAAACCAAAAGATTTCAAATCATCACATATCACACTAATGCATTTCTCTTAAATTGACAACTTCAATGCTATGCTCAAACCGATTACAAAATCCACACCTATGTAGAGAGACTCTTTCATCTCACAATAACATACTCGGATCAACTTCTCTATCAAAGGAATTATTTTGACAAATAATTCCCAACATTCCTCAATATAAATTTCATCCACAATCACATTTATTCACTTTACCCAAAGTATTCTATCCAAAACAACACACTATTCAAAATTCGCTTCTGTTTCATCCGCCTCTACACATATTATTGGGTCTCCACGGTCCTAGCATAACATGCAGAGCCCCAAATTTAATCTCTAAGTCTCTTACCATGAGTTTCTGGTTTAATGGATAAGAAATCCTCACATTCGTTTACTAATATTTCACACAGTTCGACAATAACCGTATTCATTAATATCATCATTCCTTATTAATCAAGTAACCGCCCAAAGGCGATTTATTTCTCCAATCTTAGACCTTCTCTAATCCACACCAATCCAATCCAATTACACAATTACAATATACCTCTTCGCAATACCCAAACTGATTGACCAAGATTCAAACATACTAAATCATTAACGTCAAAAGATAATTATATTCTTGACCAAGTCATTCTTCAAGATAATCTAACTCCTATGGGGTTACTCATCGAGGCCGAGTCATACTTGACAAGTAACTCAATAATTCCTACTATCCCATTAATTAGCATAACGATTAATTTTCTCCACACTACTCTGTCATGAACTATATCATTATAATTTCTCTACACAATCTTATCAAGTACCCAATTGCGATACTTCAATGAATTGATCACGACTTCCAAACTTTCTAATTCTAATGTTATGTGAAAATGATCACAAGATCTTGGGCCACCTCTTGCTATAGGTTCTACTAGTTGTGATATCGTGTCGATGGCTCAAAAGACAACATTCTATTTAACTTAATTCCTCTCCAAGGACTATTCTAATAAATCTATTTATTACTCAATGTCTCTCAAACAACTCCCAAGGGCTCACAAAGTCATCTACTAGATCACCACTAACTAGCCGCAATACACATCGAAGGAGCTTTGCAATGCAGTTCGGTTAAACCCTTCTTAGAAGGAGAGGCATAAAGAAATAAAATTCAACACGAAGGAAAACATTACCACAAACAGTGGTTACAAGTTCAAGAGAGACAATCAAATAATAATGATATCGAAAACAAAAAGATAAGATCAAGATTAGGGCACACGTCCCACAAGCAGAGAATAAAAACCACAAACGGACGTAAAACAAATTCAGCTACCACATCGACAAGAGGTCTGAAAGATCACAGACGCAAGTGTAATACCCCAAAAGTATTTGAAAGGACTTCCGGGAGAGATTTAATTGTGAGTTAAAGGATTAACTGTTTAGAAGTCGATTTAGGAGGCGAACCTTTTGAGAGTTAATTAATTAGGCAACCATCGAGGGGTTTTCGCATTTGCTAGACAACTGGGCCCGGGCTACGCCGGAGGCCCATTAGTGGGCTGGCCGGCCAAGGCCCAAGAGGGGCGGCACAAACCCTAGCCCCTCCTCCTCCAAGCCGCAGCCCCTCCCCTTCCCCTTTCCTCCCCAACCGACCGCCACTTTTCCCCACCACCTCCTGCCTCCCCTCCACACCTCCTTGCGCACCTCCCCACCTCCTCCACCTCCATTGCTGCTGGCCAAAAAGGAAGGAGAAGCTCCATTGCAGCCGGCCAAGGAGGAAAAAGAAGGAAAAGAAGAGAAGGGAGAAGAAGAGGGAGAAGAGAAGGAAGAGAGGAGAAGGAGGATCGTCTTGGGGTTTGTTCGTGCGTCGTCCAGCACGTCGTCAAGGGTAACGACGGGTTTCTTGCGTTGAGTGATAGTCATTAGAAGCGTTTGCTAGTAGATCGATTGCATCGGTTAATTTCTGTTCTCTGTCCAATTTTGTCCAGTAGCTTGCGCGGCCGATTTCATGTGGTTAGACGCAGCATTAGGAGTTTGGATCTCCTAGAGAGTTGTAGATTATGTTCTTAGCTTTCAGTGGCCACCAAGATCACCCAAATCCGATTAACGGTCAGGAAGTTATGAATTTTTTAGTATCGCTGCTCTGTTATTCTGTCAGTTTTGAACAGTCTGTAGAAAATGGGATGAATCTGCTAGTTAAGGTCAAAATCAGAGGACCTCAATATAACGAAAAATGTGGGTAATTTCTATACCTTTTCATAGAGATAAAGAACACGAGATTTGGACTTTCGTAGCAAAAGTTATGGTGGTTTTAGCGTACTGTCCAGAGAACCCGACGAGAATTCTGTTGTCTGATGATTGGTTTGATAGGGGAAGTTAATGATAGAATCAAAAGGGCTCCCCAACTAGGTTTATTTAGGTAATTCAATTACCTTTTCAGAAAGTCTAAGAGAATCTTAATTGGACTCCTGAGGAGAAAGTTATGTATTTTAGAATTTGGCTATTTTCAGTGAGCACAAAAACGATCGCTGGAAATTGGAGGTTTTGTTAACGCTTGGGAATTTAGTGAGATCAACTGTGTTGCTATTTATGATTTTGGTCCAGTATGCTGGTCTTAGACTGGGGTTATCTTTATGTTCAGGTGGGAGCGCGTTCCAGGGCAGCACCCTCTTTGCGTCCACCGCTCTCGCATGGTTAAGGCAAGTACTCGGGTTATAGCGTATTTTGGTTGTATGATATGATCGTTGTGATTACTTGTTGTAGCCTTGCAACAATGTTAGTGTAATGAGTTTTCCTTTTATCTTGATGAATGCAAGCTATGGTTAATGTTTCCCTTGAGCGTTGCTAAATCTTACATGATGTTATGTACATGTTAAATTCTTGGGTATAAAAGCGTGGGTATGGAGCATTTGCATGTTTCAAGCGTGTTGGAGACTTGGTCATGAAAGCACGTTTTTGATATATGATAGCGAAGTAAGGTTGCTTACATGATAATGAGTATATGATGTATTCTGTTTATGAATATGTTATCATGGTGCATATGCATGTTGAGAGCATACAGTGCCACAGTCACGTGGTCATCAAGCACATTCGATTGAGGTCCGTTATATGTGACGGGCTTGAGGTCCCCACATTCGTGGAATGTGGGCTATGAATAAAGAGGTCCCCATCATTAAAGTGATGGGCAAAGGTCCCTATACATGTGGTGTATAGGCTTTTGGTCCCTGTGCGAGAGGGCACGTGCAAGGGTATCTGATGACGGTTGTATACCCGCATTACGATAAAATGCGAAAAGAGATAAAGTTAAAAGGTACATTGCATTGGTTGCATTCACATGAGCATGAAGACTATACTTTGGTGCATTGTTTATCTTGGATTATTGATGCTATGAATGTTAACTTGCTTAGCCTTGTTGGTACTTGCTTTGAGTCTTTGGGCTCACTCTTGCTTTGATGTGTTTTAGGTACAAGCGGCAAGACCGGCATGCATGGGAGGGAGTAGATGTTGGATGCACACACTACCACTCAATCTTAAGAATTACTTATGGATAGTTTGAGTTTGATTAAGCGTAATAGTGAGAATAGCAAGTTTTGGTTATGTTTATGAGACTATCCTGCATGCTTGAATGAACCTGATTATGATTATTGATATTTGCCTTGATTAATTGCTGGAACCTCGGTATAGTTGACTATACAAAGGAGGTTTTGTCGAGATTTTGTAATTGGACTTAGTTTAACCTAGTTTAATTTAATTTTAGTAGCATTCCAGGCTCAATGCTGAGCTGGGGTGTTACAGTTGGTATCAGAGCGGGCGGTAGGTCCGTGGTGATTGGATTTACAACCTAGGCAACTTAAATTGCTAAAATTTTGTAATGGTTAATGAACTTATAAACCTGACACACTGGTGCACAGTAGGATGGGATGGGTCAAGCATTGCATTTACGCATTTGTTGAGTTGTATTAATGATTCCTGTTTTGAGATAATCTGTTATATCTATAGTATAATACTATGGTTATTATGTGTGGGGGTAACCCATGTTGAGAGGTGGAGGTAGTGGTTGTGGTCCTGAGCTATACCAGGTTACACCACCGTTCGTGGTATAGGAATAGCGAAGTATCCACACGAGAGATCGTAGTACAGGCGTCGATAGCGAGAATCTTTAGAAGAGTTGTTCTCTTCCCTGAATTTGAATTTGGTCAACTCTTATCCGGTTGCGATTGATGGGTTTCTTTGAAATTTTTTGGTGTGTTTCCCTTGGCTTAATTTGCCCCGTAAATCAATTATTGTTTTTTCCCAACCGTTGAGTTATTCTCGCGATTGGCGAACTTTGCTAATTGTCAAGATTGACTTTTGTAGTGTTGGTTTTGTTTTTCTTATTGGAAAGCTTGACCTATTTATTCGCTTGATGTTTTGGGTTAATGAAAGTTTCCTTTTGCCAGTCCTTTAGTTCATGAAGGCTTTGACTCAACGTATCTCTCTTGGGTATTTTGGGCGTTGAAGATTAATGGTTGAGTTATGAGTTTCAAGTTGAGTCCATGATGTGTGCATGATCGATCTTAACTAAGGTCCTTATCAAGGAAAGTTGAATAAGTGGAGGTTGTCCTTTAGTGGTTCTTGATGAGCTGTGACTATGAGTATGACAATATTTAGATGGAATCAATAGAGTTATTAAGAGGTGTGGTATTTTGGCGAATTGGTCTGATCGTTAGGATTGTGGAATCAGGTAGATGTATTGGATAGCATGGAGTAATGTATCTCTATGGATTAGCCTACCCATTAGTGATGGTTATGTTAAGAATGTGTTTGAGCGATGCCTTAGAGGATATCAAATTTGGAAATTTTCTTAAACTGGTTACTTGATGATCATACATAAATGCTAGATTGAAACATGTATATTAGATTAGACGAACGTTGAGGTAACATGTTGTGAAACCCTGTTGTACAGGCGATGAGATTATTAATTGTTGACTTTGTGTTTATAGAAGGTTATATGACTACAAAGAAGTAGGACCCTATTTGTGTACATGATACATACAATTGACAAATGTTAATGACGGTTGGAGCTGGTGTGAGTAACACTAATGGTTGAGTGGGTGAATGAGTAAGTGGCCTCTGATAGTGTGCTTTGCGAAAGTATCAATTGATAGTATGAACTAAGTTAAAATAGGTTTGTTTCAACCTTGTGGCTTGTGTTTCTTTTGGAGAAATTTATGATGGGATAAGAGGCTATGATGAGTTTCGCTAAGAGTGTATTATTACATTACTAATGTGATTGTCGATGAGGATTATGATGATAATATTGAATGTTTTGTATAAAGGGACTGGATCGCTCGCCAGATGTTGATTAATTGAATATGTTTCTAGTTCGCATTTGTGATCTTTCAGACCCCATGTTGATGTGATAGCTGAATTTGTTTAGAGCAAAGTGACATGTTGAGAGGTTTTATTAGTTCCTAAGTGAAATAGGTGTTGTGATCTTCAAATACTCTTTGTCGGAATTGCCAAGTGATGCTGTAACCAATGAAAGTCGAGTGAAGTAGAAGTATTTGAGATTGAAGTAAAGTTTCATAACTTGCAGATTATTGAAGATTGTCTAAAACTTTTGTTCTTGCCCATAAGAGTTTTCCCAAATTCTAAAAGCAGTGTTTTATTCCCGTCTGAGGTTTGATATTCTCGATTGTGGGACGTCGCCTCAACTTTGATCATATCTTTTGGTTTTCGAGAACAGTTTTATCTGATTGTTTCTCTTGATCTTGTAACTATTGTAAGTGGTAACGTTTTCCTTTGTGCTGAGATTTATTTCTATTTGCCTCTTCTTCCAAGAAAGGGTTAACCGATCTGTATTGTAAAGTCTCGTAGGTGGTGTTTTGGCATCTAGACAGTGGTGGTCTAGTAGATGGTTTGGTGAACCCTTAGGTGTCAGGTTGTCTGAGAGGCCTGGAGTAATAAATCGATTTATTACAATAATCCTTGGAGAGGATTTGAGTTAAAAAGAATATTTGTCTTTGGAGCTAACAGATTTCGTTGTCGCAACTAGTAGGACCTATAGCGAGATGTAGTCCAAGATTTGGTGTTCTTTTTGACCGAGCATTAGAATTAGCAAGTATGGAAATCTGGATCAATTTATTAGAGTATCACAATTTGGTAGTATTGCGAGGCTATGAAGGTTATTCTTGATGATGTGGGTTAATGAGAGTGGAATTACAAAGTAATCGAATCACCATGTCAATTAATGGGATAATGGAAAATGTTGAGTAACGTTAAGAGTGATTTGGCTTTAAATGAGTAACCTTCCATGCTTATAATCTTTCTAAAGGTAAACTGGTCAAGAAAATATTTTTCATGATGATGTTAATGAGTGAGTATGTTGGAATTGTGGGATTTACTGGATTTAATCGAGGATTTCCTATCTTTTATATGAGAAGTTCGTTGTAGGAGTCTTGGAGTTTAATTTGGGCTTTGCATTTTATGCTAGTACTTGGGGCACCCAGTGATTATGTGTAGAGGAAGTAGATTAAGTGTGGGTTTGAGCAGTGGGATGATCATTGATAGAGCCCTTTAGAGAAAGTATATGAATGTGAGAGCTGTGAATTCCAAGTTGTTTATTTCTAAAAGACCGAGGTGATGTGATTGCGTGTGTGATCTATTTTGAGATGCATTGGAAGTCATCTCACAAATTAGTCAGTCGATAGAGGAGTTGTTGAGAGAAAGTTTTGGGTGGCGTCGATAGAATTTTTCTGAGTTGTGGAGGATGTATTTCAACTTGAGTGTAATGTTGAGATTGTCAAGTTAAGAGGATGAGTTAGTGTGTTTTGCATTTATTGAAACTCCAAAGTTGAGAGAGATTTTATTCTAAAAGAGATACTCGAGAAATTGATACTTCCTCAAAGGAGTGAATTGTTTCCTCGATTCTCGCTTGAGTTTTGTCTTTGTTGACCAATGTATTTCGTAAGTTGAGTTTGACTCGATTTTGGTTTATATGGTTCTTATCGGTTCGGGAAGAATAAAGGAAGTTTTTGATTTTGGGCATTTAACATGATTCTTCCTTTGGTTTTCATGATGTTTATTCGCAAACCGCCACTTGGAAGGTGGAAGGGTTTTCGTGAAGAAATTCGATTTTAGATTTGACTTTTAGCACCGCTACCGTAACGCTTAGTTGCGATATGAATCCTTCTTTTTCAGATGGGTTTTGTTGGTCAAAGAGTTTGCTTAAAGAGAGTTTTGTCGTATGTTTCGTTAAAGGAGGTGGTCCTTGCTTTAGTGAGGAGTTTATTTGAGAAAGTGGAACACGAGTTCTGTGTTCTATGTGCATGTCGTGTGGTTCGGTATCTTTGGGAAGGTTAACCCAAGTTACATTGGGTTGCTCTCGCTAGTTGGCGTATCGCCAGGACTGTCTTGAGTCCATGCGCGGAGTACATAACGTCATGTATGTGCTTGTGTTGAGTGAGTACCTGGGAAGGTCAGTGAGAGTGTTGAGGAATAGATATGGGTATACGTTATGGTGTTATGTTTACATCGGTCTTAGCGAGAAGAGACTTGGGAGGTAGTCTCGCATGATCAAACTTTAACAAAAGTTTATCACGTCGGGTACATCTTGTTGGTTATTGATTTTCAATTGTGGTTGTTGTTGTTCTTCGAGTAGATGACAGGTAGAATTCGGGGTCGAATTCAGTTTAAGGGGGGTAGAATGTAATACCCCAAAAGTATTTGAAAGGACTTCCGGGAGAGATTTAATTGTGAGTTAAAGGATTAACTGTTTAGAAGTCGATTTAGGAGGCGAACCTTTTGAGAGTTAATTAATTAGGCAACCATCGGGGTTTTCGATTTGCTAGACAACTGGGCCCGGGCTATCGCGGGAGGCCCATTAGTGGGCTGGCCGGCCAAGGCCCAAGAGGGGGGGGCGGCACAAACCCTAGCCCCTCCCTCCTCCAAGCCGCAGCCCCTCCCCTTCCCCTTTCCTCCCCAACCGGCCGCCACTTTCCCCCCCCACCTCCCTGCCTCCCCTCCACACCTCCTTGCGCACCTCCCCACCTCCTCCACCTCCATTGCTGCTGGCCAAAAGGAAGGAGAAGCTCCATTGCAGCCGGCCAAGGAGGAAAAAGAAGGGAAAAGAAGAGAAGGGAGAAGAAGAGGGAGAAGAGAAGGAAGAGAGGAGAAGGAGGATCGTCTTCGGGGGTTTGTTCGTCGTCGTCCAGCACGTCGTCAAGGGTAACGACGGGTTTCTTGCGTTGAGTGATAGTCATTAGAAGCGTTTGCTAGTAGATCGATTGCATCGGTTAATTTCTGTTCTCTGTCCAATTTTGTCCAGTAGCTTGCGCGGCCGATTTCATGTGGTTAGACGCAGAATTAGGAGTTTGGATCTCCTAGAGAGTTGTAGATTATGTTCTTAGCTTTCAGTGGCCACCAAGATCACCCAAATCCGATTAACGGTCAGGAAGTTATGAATTTTTTTAGTATCGCTGCTCTGTTATTCTGTCAGTTTTGAACAGTCTGTAGAAAATGGGATGAATCTGCTAGTTAAGGTCAAAATCAGAGGACCTCAATATAACCAAAAATGTGGGTAATTTCTATACCTTTTCATAGAGATAAAGAACACGAGATTTGGACTTTCGTACCAAAAGTTATGGTGGTTTTAGCGTACTGTCCAGAGAACCCGACGAGAATTCTGTTGTCTGATGATTGGTTTGATAGGGGAAGTTAATCATAGAATCAAAAGGGCTCCCCAACTAGGTTTATTTAGGTAATTCAATTACCTTTTCAGAAAGTCTAAGAGCATCTTAATTGGACTCCTGAGGAGAAAGTTATGTATTTTAGAATTTGGCTGTTTTCAGTGAGCACAAAAACGATCGCTGGAAATTGGAGGTTTTGTTAACGCTTGGGAATTTAGTGAGGTCAACTGTGTTGCTATTTATGATTTTGGTCCAGTATGCTGGTCTTAGACTGGGGTTATCTTTATGTTCAGGTGGGAGCGCGGTTCCAGGGGCAGCACCCTCTTTGCGTCCACCGCTCTCGCATGGTTAAGGCAAGTACTCGGGTTATAGCGTATTTTCGGTTGTATGATATGATCGTTGTGATTACTTGTTGTAGCCTTGCAACAATGTTAGTGTAATGAGTTTTCCTTTTATCTTGATGAATGCAAGCTATGGTTAATGTTTCCCTTGAGCGTTGCTAAATCTTACATGATGTTATGTACATGTTAAATTCTTGGGTATAAAAGACGTGGGTATGGAGCATTTGCATGTTTCAAACGTGTTGGAGACTTGGTCATGAAAGCACGTTTTTGATATATGATAGCGAAGTAAGGTTGCTTACATGATAATGAGTATATGATGTATTCCTGTTTATGAATATGTTATCATGGTGCATATGCATGTTGAGAGCATACAGTGCCACTCGGTCACGTGGTCATCAAGCACATTCGATTGAGGTCCCCGTTATGTAGTGACGGCTTGAGGTCCCCACATTCGTGGAATGTGGGCTATGAATAAAAGAGGTCCCCATCATTAAAGTGATGGGCAAAGGTCCCTATACATGTGGTGTATAGGCTTTTGGTCCCCTGTGCGGAGGAGCATGTGCAGGGTATACAAATGACGGTTGTATACCCGCATTACGGTAGAAATGCTAAAAGAGATAAAGTTAAAAGGTACATTGCATTGGTTGCATTCACATGAGCATGAAGACTATACTTTGGTGCATTGTTTATCTTGGATTATTGATGCTATGAATGTTAACTTGCTTAGCCTTGTTGGTACTTTTTGAGTCTTTGGGCTCACTCTTGCTTTGATGTGTTTTAGGTACAACCGCAAGACCGGCATGCATGGGAGGGAGTAGATGTTGGATGCACACACTACCACTCAATCTTAAGAATTACTTATGGATAGTTTGAGTTTGATTAATCGTAATAGTGAGAATAGCAAGTTTTGGTTATGTTTATGAGACTATCCTGCATGCTTGAATGAACTCGATTATGATTATTGATATTTGCATTGATTAATTTTGGAACCTCGGTATAGTTGACTATACAAAGGAGGTTTTGTCGAGATTTTGTAATTGGACTTAGTTTAACCTAGTTTAATTTAATTTTAGTAGCATTCCGTGCTCAATCTTTGAGTGGAGTGTGTCTGACAAGCTAGAAATATTTTCACTTAATCCATATCGAAGCAAGCGATCCAATCCCTTTATACAATACATTCCATAATATTATTATAATCCCATCGCAATCTTGCTAACACCAAAGTAATACTCCCAGAGAGAATCATCATCGCTTCTCATCCCATCCTAAATCTCACCAAAAGAAACATAACCCACAAGGTTAAAACAAACCCTTGCAACAAAATCATACCTATCAAATAACATCTTCGCCATGCACGCTTTGGATATCACTTATTCATTCATCCATGCAACCATTAGTGTTGCTCAACGTACACTTAAACTATCATTGACAATTGACATCTATCTTTATCACGCATGCACACGGGTCCTACGTCTATTTGTATTCACCTAACCATTAATAAACACCGAGTCAACCTTCCACTTTATGCTCGAGTTTTAGGCAAAATATAATTAGACATTCAATAATATCATCTCTCAGAAACAGTGGTCTCACAAGATGCCACCTCAACATTCATCTAATCGATATACATGTTTCAATATAGAAATTTATGTATGCTCAACAAGTAACTAGTTTAAGAAAATTTCGGATGGATATTCTCTAAGGCATCGTTCCAACACATCCTTAACATAACCATCTCGAATGGGTAGACTAATCCATTGAAACACATTACTCAGATACCCAACAAATCTACCAATTTTCACAATCTTAATGATTAGACCAAGTCATCAATATCTCACACTTCTTAATAAATCTCGGATTTCTAGTAGGTATAAGCATACCTTTACTCACGATTCATCAGAACTACTAGAAGACAACCCGACTTAAACAACTTCAATTCCAAGGAACCGGTTAAAACCAATTATGTTCCACACTATAAGTTGATAACTCATACCATACCAATTAATTGCCTTGGTTATAACCTCTCACTTAACAATAGCAAAACATCGCTAAAGGGTTGAACATCTTGTTTCATAAAATCAACCAATAAACTTCAACACTCATCATACCCAAAAGAGCTACATAAAGTCAAATCCTCCACGTACTAAAGGTCTTGCAATAGTAAATGTGCATAGCCCAAATCAACAAGCAAATAAACGGGTCAAGATTTCTAATGAGAAAGACACAATTCCAATGTAAAGATCAACCTTGACAATCAACCAAGTTCACCAACCGCAAGAAGAACCCATCGATCGGAAGAACAACGATTACTTTACGGGACAATTAAGCAAATGGAAACACTCCAACATTTTTCAAGACAACCCGTCAACCGCAATAAACTAATAACCCAGGAGAAAACATCAATCACCACTGGACAAGAGTAACCAAATTTAAACCCAAGAGAGAGAACAACTCTTCTGAGGATTCTCGCTAACCACACTTGTACTAAGATAACCGAGGTAGCACTTCACTATTCTTATACCGTGAATGGTGGTGTAGCCTGGTAAAGCCCAAGGTCACAACCACGACCTCAACCTCTCAAACGTAGGTTAACCCCACACAAGATAACAATAGTATTATATTATAGATATATTAGATCATGACAGAGATCAACAATACAACATAACAGGAGCGTATATGCAATGCAAAAACCCAACCCACCCATCACGCACGAGTGTGTCAATTTAATATTTCAACTACCACGGACCTAAAGCCCGCTCGATACCAATCAGAACACCTCGGTCCGAAGGGACCTGAATGCTACTAACTAGACAATCTTAATAAATTTCGGCAGAACCTCCATTGTAAAGATAATTACACGAAGATTCCAACACACAGATTAATCAAATATTAACTAAAACTTTCATCCAAAGACATCAAAAGATAATCAAAGATATGCTAAGTATTTAATATAACTAGAGAGATAAGAAGTTCCACTACTCATCATTATTACATTTAATCCATTGCATGAGACAAAACATAATAATCTTTGCATTTACTAAAATCAATCACGTTCTGAAGATCATTCATCTTTATTTAGTTAGTGTGGCATGTGTGTGACTAGCGTCTACTTTCCCCCATGCATGTCGTTCTTGGCTCGGGTACCTAAAACAACAATAAAAGCAAGAGTGAGTCCATAGACTCAGCAAGTACATAAAGAAACTATAACATCAGCATCCACGTAAAGGAGATCAACAATAGAACATCTCATATGCAAATGCAATGCTCAAGGATCCTTTATCTTTAACTTTCGTGTGCATTACACGTGAATGCAGTATGCAACCGCCGCCGCATACCCATGCCGTGGCGCGCACGCACGAGGACCAATTGCCGTTACTCGCAAGTAACGGGACCTCAAGCCCACACTCCACGAGTGTGGGGATCTCGGCCCGTCACATTCATGACGGGATCTCAAAGAAACATGCTTGGTCACCGCGTGACCAAGCCTCAAGATGTTCTCAATATGCATATGCTCATCTCTTATTCAGCAGAAGAATCTTACCAAAAGACAACAACATTGTACCACGAGAAAGCATAAGCATAATTGAGCAATCATCATACTTAAACAATCATCAAGTAAGCCATCTTGCTATGCAACCATATATCAAAAAGCACACAAACATAGCCAATCAATCTCACCCATTTAACAAATAATGCACTTGCCTCAACCGAGCGAAGGTGGATGTCGAGGATAAGGTACTGCTCCCGGAGCCAAACCCACACCTGGACATACAATTGAGACATGCTAAGGCTACCATATAAGTCTAATAACAAAACCATAAACACAAAATGAGCACATCGTCCACTAAACGCGATCCCCAACTCTATTGCTAGCTGTCAGTTTTCTTTTCCAGAGAACAGCCCCCTTTGAAACATCATAACTAAAAGTATAAAAATCCAAATGGATTGATCTTGGACAATCTGAAAAGGTTATTGAATTACCCTTCTAAACCTAGTTGGTGAGGTTCTCTGATTCGGTCCTTTACTAGCCCTATCAAACCAAACAACAGAGTATCAATTCTCGCGTCGGGTCTCTGGACAGCAACCATGAAATTATCACAACTTTCTCTACGTTTTTCCGAATTTCATGATCTTTAGTTTTCCTGAAAGCTGGAAGGAGTATCTACATTTTTCATTCTGGTGAGCCCCTCTGATTTTTCCTCTAAACACACGCTTAAGTCGAAACACTAAAACCTGTCAGACCAACCACCATTCCACAGCACAGACTCCCTAAGAAAAATCATAACTTTTGCTACAAGGTCCAAATGATGTGATTCTTGTCGGCAATGAAAGGTAACGAGATAGCCTACAACTCTCTAGGAGATCCCAAGTTCTAATTTGGCACTTAACAATTTCTTATTTATTAAACAAGATGACTGCAGATTCTCGTCAGGATTCTGGACAGTAAACACTAAAAATAATATAACTTTTGACTCGAATGTCGGAATCAGATGTTCTTGGCGGCCACTGAAAGCTAAGAACATTATCCACAATTCTATAGGAGACGAGATTCCCAGATTCTGCTTCTAAGAACACGAAAACAGCCACGCAAGTTTCTGGACAGAACGCGATCTAAACCCGACTCGGCTTAAAAATCAAATTCGCGACTAATCGGAAGGGGGAAAGAGACAAACTGATACGGGGGGAGGCCCGATCTTCTCAGTGAGGAACCGTGGATAGTTGATGCGAAGTAGACGATGTCGCTAGCTGAACACTCGCGCCAATGCACGAACCCTCAACTCTTCGGAATACGCCCAAACACACCGAGTAGTTGTTCGTCGCGAGACCACAAACGACGAACGCCAAGTCCCCAATTCCCAATGGAACGACGGCTTGACCCTGAGTTGCAGAACAAAACAAATGGATCGTCTAATTCTCTCTCAAAGTCCTCGCATGAACTCTGGTGTCGAAAGAACAAGCAATAGCTATGTTTCAATCTTATGCATAAACTGGTCTACCTCTATGGTGCGCCATGGGGGTTTATATAGCCTCCCACGCAAGCACAAAACTCGGATGAATAGTAACCGAGTGCTACGATGTCCGAGTTCGACATCGCATTCACTGCTCTGATCATCGAGTCCGACATCGCTCACGTGAAGCGATAATCCGATTCAAAAAAACATCCTACTTTAATTTGGAAATTTAAACTAGTCTCCTCTCGGTTTCCCTTGTATTGTGAGCTTTCCTTCTCTTAGCTTGCGAATTTGTTCGATGCACTTGATGCTTCTTTTATGCCAATGTAACCCTTGTTGCCATGTCACCATATGTCTTTCTTGACCGCCCGCATGTGCTAGGGTTTTATCCTGAGAGCACGTTCCCTCTCGTTGGCCACATGGGTTTCTTCTCCCTTGTTGGCCGCATGTGTTTCTCCTCCATGAATTTGTTCCCGCCTCCTCTCCTCCTCTCGGTTCCAAAGTCTTTAAATTTGTCAAACCCGAGAATGCACCAAGTATTGCTTTAGGTAGTAACCAATTCTCATTGGCAACAAAAGGAAATTCATTAAGAAACAAATGCACCTGTTGTTTGAGAAGTTTAGCTCCTACTTCACGAATAACCTCATAAGTAGTAGGGATATCCTCATCATCCTCCCTTTCTTCAAAAAAGTCGTCCTCGGCTTTTGATAGCTCAAGATGTGCTAGACAAAAATACAACGTATATGCATGGTATATATATTTGTCATCCAAACTCCTTTTCGCTTAGCACATGATGATTTTTGAAAGTGTAATAAACAAAAAGAACAACGTATATACGTGGTATATGTATGCATCAATTGTTGTGACATTCTCGTTGTTGCACAAAATAATTAGGATCATAGCAGCCATAGGATGTATTTGATATATACATTGCGATACTTTCATCACATCATTCTCCTCCCATGAGAAAAATCGTCCTCGACTTTGGTAAGTACATGGACAAGGTATAAGAGGACCCACTAGATCAAGTTGTTCAAATATTGGAGAGAAAATTTTAGTTTCTTCCATGCTTCAACTCGACTACGTTGTTTACATGTATAGGAGAAACAAGTAGGCATCATATTGCGTTCTAAACAATAGGCACTTGTATTAAAATCCATCTCAAAATGATCATGATATTTCTCAATAGATGGTTTGCGCAAAACATGCAAGTTTAAATCAGCAAGATTATCACGGTAATGCATATTCGATAAACATAGAACTTGTCATCTACACCATAATCTCTAATCAAATTGAATGTATATGTGTAGGCATAAGTACTAACGAGTGATTTTAAACATGAAACTTTAGCAAGATTCTCAATCACACTAGATAGCTCTCTATGAACATCGAACATGATATAGTATAAAAGATCATCAAAAGATATTTTAGTAAGAACGTCCTATGGGTAATCAATTCCACATTATGTAAATTGAGCGTATAAATTTCAGAACATAGAATATTCAAAGGAACACTAGAGATCGAACTCATACGTACCTCTTCTTGATGAGTATGCAATTCAACACCATTATCAAGTACCTTTACCATCCTCCTCGGTTGTTGTAGGTGTTGTAGATATCAAATCATCATCATGAAACCATTGGATCGCAAGCACTCTATCCCCACCGTGGTTATCTCCTCGTCTTTCACGTCCAACGGTGCCGTTGTTCAACTTTCAACTCATTTTCTTTAATATCAACTCTGCACAATGTCGAAACAACACTAGAAGTAGAAAATAAATCGTGAATTTCAGTAGTAACCTCACTTTGACTATCATCTACTTCTCTCTTTCTTGGTGCATCTTTCTCACACTCAATAGAGATGCTCTCAACCTCACATATGGTGGAATCACACACTCACTCTCTTTATCATTCTCACTCAATTTGGCTATGTGGCACTCATTCTCATATGGGTTTGGATACATCCCGTCCCCCAAAGATTGTGGGTCAGCAATTGAGCAATTACCAGAACCACAAACTCTTCATGAAGCAATGGGGCAGCACTACACGAAACATGTACCGAAGGAATGTCCCATGCTCGGTCGCCTTCACATGTGATATACTAGCGGCATTTAAACCTTTTCGTGGACAAGTCAACTTGTCAAGTAGAGAACGCTTGTAGTGGCGAGGTACAAAGCGTGCGGAAATGTCGCTTCATCCGCTCCCACGTGATAATCGGCAATTCATGGCGCCCATACACTTACGAATAAACCGCTCCCACCAATGTGTGGCATAATCGCCAAGCCACTAGACGCAAGTAAGAGCTTCCTCTCATTGGTATAGTTGTGCATCCGAAATAGAGTATCAATTTCTAGCTCCCAAGTGAGATATTCTTGTACATCCGCATGCGACCAGAAAATATAGGGATAGAAAATTTGGGCTTATCGTGAAAATCCTTACGATGCACGCTTTGTTGATTGAACATGGCGTGCAGCTCCAAGAAGTTGTTGTTGATGTCCGTGCGTAGTTGCGTAACCTCCTCTCCGAGGTTGTTCAATCCAATCCAACGAACCCGAGCTCATCGCGCACACCATTATCACGATCATGAAGTTGCTTTTGTAGCGTCCCCACACCGTGTATACTCCGTCCACGTAACCGTGGATTCTCCGATGACCGACATGGATACAACTCACAAATAGCAAACGAAATTATATCCAGGTTAGTAAAAAACTTGCTCTCTACGCCGCAACTCACTATCCCGAACACAAGACAAGCTTACTGCTCCAAAGTGAATCAAGGACGGCAAATCGACGATTGGCCAGACAATGAGCGACCTTAACCCGGTAATGTATGAGCGTAACCAAGAGCAAGGAGTACACAAACGGTGTAGGTGGAGCTCGGACAGGTATGTGTATATCCTATGCAATCTGATATTCAAGGTATTGTAAAGCTAAGTAATGATCCAAGCTAGAGTATTTTGCCTATGTGCTGATCCAAAAGGTTTAAGCGAAGTGGATGAATGCACAAACAAAGATAAATGTGACTTAATGCAAACAAAGGAATGAGCTAGTGAGAGACAAACTGAAATTGAGATGAAAACTAGCTCGCTTTTGCACCAAGTACTATGAGAGACGCTAGCCAATTGCAAAGATATCAATGTTAGGGCACAAGATTGCTCAAAAGATTAAATACACAATCTGAAATTGTGGACTAAGGTTTACTCTTCCCAATTTCGCCAGCCCCTTTTGTTTGTTTGTTTTTTTCTTCTCAAAACCGCATGAACAAAGCTCTTCGCCTTCGGCTATTAAGGAAACCGAAAGGAAAAATTTGTCTCGTATTTGCGGGTTTGATCTTTTGTTTTTTTAATATCTTTTCAAGCCGTGGCTTTTTCTTGTAACCGCTGCCTTTTCCTCTTTTCTTATTGCAATGGCCGAAATAGGGTTTGCTCCTCTTGATTGCACAAGTCTCACAATTCAACAACGTGTAAATAAACCAAAGAACAGCCCTAGTGCAATGTACAAAAGCTAGTCTCAAGGATGAAAGGATATAAGTGAAGCTCAAGAAACCCAAAGTGTTTGGATCCACTATCTCTTTTGGGTGCTAATTGAGGAGTTCAATCAGCAATTTGGTACGGTTTGTGTGAACACAACGATTAAGCAACGCAAAAGGAACACATGGATCAACACTAAAAACAAAAACTCTAATGGATGAAAACTTAAATAAACGCACAAGAAATAACAGATTAAACTACGGTTTTGGTATTGCAATTTTGGTTTATTGGACGATAGGATAGAAAACGAATCTAACTACTGTAAAGAAATTCTCACCGAGTAAACCTAGAATCGATACCATATGATACGGGAGGCCCGATCTTCTCAATGAGGAACCGTGGATAGTTGATGCGAAGTAGCGATGTCGCTAATGAACACTCGCGCCAATGCACGAACCTCAACTCTTCGAATACGCCCAAAACACACCGGTAGTTGTTCGTCGCGAGACCACAAACGCATTTAACGCCAAGTCCCCAATTCCCAATGGAACGACGGCTTGACCTCGAGTTGCGTAACAAAACAAATGGATCGCCTAATTCTCTCTCAAAGTCCTCGCATGAACTCGTGTCGAAAGAACAAGCAATAGCTATGTTTCAATCTTATGCATAAACCGGTCTACCTCTATGGTGCGGCCATGGGGTTTATATAGCCTCCCACGCAAGCACAAAACTCGGATGAACGAATGGCAAGTGCTACAGATGTCGAGTCCGACATCATTCATCGCTACGATCATCCGAGTCCGACATCGCATTCACGTGAACAAGAATCCGATTAAAAAAACATCCTACTTTAATTTGGAAATTTAAACTAGTCTCCTCTCGGTTTCCCTTGTATTGTGAGCTTTCCTTCTCTTAGCTTTGCGAATTTGTTCGATCCACTTGATGCTTCTTTTTATGCCAATGTAACCCTTTTGCCATGTCACCATATGTCTTTCTTGACCGCCCGCATGTGCTAGGGTTTTATCCCGAGAGCACGTTCTCTCTGGCCACATGGGTTTCTTCTCCTTGTTGGCCGCATGTGTTTCTCCTCCATGAATTTGTTCCCGCCTCCCTCTCGTAATACCCCAAAAATTAAATCGGGAGAGAATAATTAAATCGGGAGAGAATAATTAAAATCGGGGGAATATTTCTTTTAGCAAAGCGATTGAACAGGAGAAAGAGGGGTTTTAATGTAATACTCCAATTTATTCTACGAAAGAAAGCGTTCAAGAGAAATTAGACATAAAAAAGGGGGGTTTCTGCAGTTTTTCGGCAACTTGGGCCTTGGGCCTTGGCCCAGAAGGCCCATGAGGGGTCGGCCACCAATAAAAGGAAGGGGAAAAACCCTAGATGCACTGTAGCTACAGTGCCGCCGCACTGTAGCACGGTTACTGTAGCACACCTCTCCTCCATAGTGGTGCCCCCCTCCATTGGTGCCTCCCTTCCTCGCCGTCGGTGCTCCCTGCTGCCGATCAAGTGAAGAAAGGAGAGGAGATCAACTTCGTGGGGAGAGTTCATCATCTTGCTGCGATTCTACAAGGGTAACGTCGCGTGTTCTTCGTTGTTTGATACGTAATAGTTGCGGTTGATGTCGTTTGGTAGATTGATTTGCGTCGGTTTAATAGATCGCGTTCTGTCTAGATTATTGCGCGGTCAGTTTCGTGTGTTTAGAGGCCGAATTAGGAGTTTTGGTCTCCTAGAGTTATGTAGATAATGCTCCTAGCTTTAATTGGCCGCCAAGAACGCCAAAATCCGATTAACGGTTAGAAAGTTATGAATTGTTTAGTGCCGCTGTCTTGTTAATCTGTCAACATCCTGACAGTCTGTAGAAAACTGCGTTAATCTATTAGTTAAAGACGAAATCAGAGGATCTCAATATAATGAAAATTGTAGGTAATTTCCATACCTTTTCATAGAGATAAAGAACGCAAGATTTGGACTTTGGTAGCAAAAGTTATGATGGTTTTAGTGTACTGTCCAGAGAAGCCGACGTGAAAATTGTTGTTCTGTAGTTTGGCTTGGTAGGGGCTGTAGATGGCATAATCAAAAGGGCTCCCCAACTAAGTTTATTTGGGTAATTTAATTACCTTTCCAGAAAGTCTGAGAACACCTCATTTGGACTCCTGAGCAGAAAGTTATGTATTTTAGAAGTTGACTGTCCGCAGTGATCACCAAAGCGATCGCTAGAAATTGGAAGATTGGAAAACGCTTGGGAGATTAGCGAGTTCGTTTGTGTTGTTATTTATGCTTTTGATCCAGTATGTTGGTCTTAGATTGGAGTTATCTTTATGTTCAGGTGGGAGCGTGATCCCGGGGCAGCGCCTCTTCGCGTCCACCGCTCGCGCGGTTGAGGCAAGTATTCGGTTATAGCATATTTATGCTTGTATGTCGAGAGTGTTTGTGTTTTGCTCGTAATAGCCATGCATGAATGTTAATGTGATGAGTTTCCATTTATCTTGATGAATGCTAGTTATGGTTAAAGTTGATGTTATTGTGGTGAGTTCCAATTTTATCCGGTGAATGCAAGTACTGATTGAGAGAATATGTATGAATGTTTGATAGAAGGTGCTAGTACTTTGATGCGTACTAACCATGCAAGGTTGATAGTGTGACATGTATGATTGAGGATGGTAAATATTTGAGATATGATTAATTATTATTCATGAAGGATTGTTCATGTTTGCTAGTATTATGAATATATGTGCTATTCATGGATACTAGAATGCTAAGAATGTCAATGATGAGGAATGCTAGAAGTATGAATAAGTTTATTCATGCACGCCGTTGTTATGAATCCATATGTATGATGGTTTAAAGTTTTGTTCATGTGCATCATGCAATCATATTGGAGGATTGGTCACGTGGTGACTATGCATGTTGAGGTCCCCGTCATGTAGATGACGGTTGAGGTCCCTACATTCGTGGAATGTGGGCAATGAATAAAGAGGTCCCCATCATAGAGATGATGGGCAAAGGTCCCTATACATGTGGTGTATAGGCTCTTGGTCCCCGTGCTGGAGGGCACGTGCATGGGTATACATCGACGGATGTATACCCGCAGACACGGTAAAATGCGAAAGAGATAAAGTTCAAAATGTGCATTGCATTGATCGCATTCCATGAGTATGAAAGCTATGATTAGTGTAACGTTATTGTGGATCATTGTTGCTATGCTTGTGTTCTTGTTTATAGCCTTGTTGATACTTGCTGAGTCTTTGGGCTCACCCTTGCTTTGATATGTTTTAGGTACAACCGGTGAACGACATGCATGGGAGGGAGTAGATGTTGGATGCACTCACTACCTCACGACCATAAGGCGTTTGCCATTTAATTACACATCAAGATTAAGTAAACTGTTTGAGAATCACCCATAGAAGGTTTTGAGTATTTATGTTAATTGTGATAATGAGAATAGCAAGTCGGGATTTTGTTTATTCGATCATCTTGCAAGCTTGTGTAACCTTGATTATGAAGATATTGATAAGTGCCATGATTAATTGTTGGAACCTCGGTATTGTTGACTATACAAAGGAGGTTTTGCCGAAAATTTGTAATTGGTCTTAGTTTAGTTTAGTCTAATTTAATTTTAGTAGCATTCCAGGCTCAATGCTGAGATGGGGTGTTACACTCTCCTCCCTCTCGGTTCCAAAGTCTTTAAATTTGTCAAACCTGAGAATGCACCAAGTATTGCTTTAGGTAGTAACCAATTCTCATTGGCAACAAAAGGAAATTCATTAAGAAACAAATGCACCTGTTGTTTGAGAAGTTTAGCTCCTGCTTCACGAATAACCTCATAAGTAGTAGGGATATCCTCATCACAAACCCTTGAAGAACCATTGCTGGACATGTGGAACACCTACCCCAGGTCATGATCTCTCCCTTCCCCCTCTCCACTACTTCTCCTCCTTCTTCTTCTTGGCCGAGCACCACTTGGTGGATCCCTCCTTCTTCCTTCGCGAGGCCGGCAGCACCTGGGTGATCCTCGCCACAGCGGATGGTCTCACCGGAGGAGGGAGCAAAGGTGGAGGGAGGAGGCGCAAGAGGGCAGCCAAGGGAGGAGAAGGAGGTGACGGCCACAAGAGGGAAGAGGGGAAAGGGGTGGGGCGGCTAGGGTTTTGTGGGAGAGTGGTGCCTCCCCCCTTTTTGGCCGGCCACACAAGGCCTCATGGGCAGAGGCCCAAGGCCCAGGTTGTCAGGATTTTGCATAAATCCCCCTCTCTTTTCTGTTAAAATAATTTGCTAATTGGTCCTTCCCCTAATTTTTGATTATTCCTCATCAAACTTTCTTCCGAATCCATTTGGGGTATTACACGCTGACTGTTAAATTTACTAATCTCCGTTAGATTCTTCTCCCGAATCAAACTCTAATTAATCCTTCTCTTTGAATATTTGTTTTCTTCCGAATTCTATTCTGGTGTATTACAAAACCAAAAGACATTACTAACCACTCATATAACCCGAACTTAGTTTTAAATGCTGTTTTTCATTCATCACCTAATTTCATACGAATTTGATTGTAACGTCCCAAAATTTGGCTTTTCAAAAATCTTTTGAGTAGTTTAGGTCCCTGGAAAATTTTACCAATTTTATTTGAATTAATAAAGCTTAATTTGGAATTTTCTAAATTTAAAATATTTAATTTGACTAATATAAATATTAATTAAATAAAAACTTGTGTTATTTGGCTTCCTTGTCTTTTAAGGAATTTTTGGGTATTTTCTGAGATTTTTTCGGATTTGTTTGCTATTTATTTGATCTTCTTGATTTTTGGCCATTTATTTTAATTCCAAAAATCCAGTATTTTCTCTCTCTTGCCATGTGCTACAGTAATTTGTGAATCCTGTTCATCATGAACCTCCAACCGAACAACGGCCAGAGTCCGTAATTATCACGTAATCTAACCGAAACTTCAAAATTCCATATCTTCCTCCACGGTATATAAAAGCGAATGGTTTGCGCCACGCGTCCGCCTTGATCTCCTCTTCCAATACCCGATTTGGTTTCTCCAAACCGATCTATTTTTGTCACAATCTCTAGAAAACCGAGCTCCAAACGGCTCTTCTTCGCGTACTGCGCTTCGTCGGCGTCCACGCCGAACCGCTCGTGGCGTTGGCTTCGCGTGGTCGCCTCTCACGCCACGGCTCCATCCACTTCGCCAAGATCGCCGAGCACCGCCGCCATTAAAGCCAAACCGTTTTCATCGCGTTGCTCGCTTCCTCGGTGAGTTTTTCCTAAACCGATCGCGCCATCGTGTCCGCTCGTCGCTTCCTTTCCGTTTGCCCTTCGCCGCTACCGGATGTCGTCATCCCCATATGCCAAACCGCCGAGCGAATCGTCGCCATCGCTCATTGTCGAGTCCAGACGTGTGCATGTGTATCTCGGTTGAGTTGGCTATTCCTTGTTGGTGCTCGCTAGTCATTCTCTATGATTGTTTCTCCTCTCGTTAATCCTTCTCTAATCCTTGCGCACTGTGCCGCCACCTCCTTGCATCAAAATTGGCATGTAACTTCGGTTCATGTTCTTGACTAGCATCCGCACGTGAATATATGGTTTGTTCTCTAGTCACCTTCTCTCTCTGTTAATTATTTCCTAATACATGCTTTGCCAATTCATGCAAAATCGTTGCTAAAACATTGCCATGCAATTGCACCTAAACCCAACGCGTGAGGTCCATTCTGCTTCGCTCATCCGCCTATTGGCATCTTTCGCTTTCTCTCATGTGTGTGGACCTACAGCTACATATCATCTAATCAAGATATATATAGCGAACAAACTCTTTTATAGCAACTTGGTCCCACTTGTCATCCACACCATCCAATTCGCCCATATATCTATATCTCTTTCATGTAGACCCCACATGTCATCCTCCTAATTAAAACCCTAATTATTTATCTCACTTACATGCGGGTCCCACATGTCAGTCAACCTTGGTCAAACCCTAGTTCATGAGCTTGGTCCACCGTGGACTAACTTATCTCTGAGACTGGTCCATAGACCAATGGCCCACATGTCAACCCCTAATCCTATTTTTGGGAATTAATTTAATTCTTCAAAAATCCTTTTATCTTATTGGTCCCACATGTCACTCTCTCTACCTTATTTCTAGAATTATTTTAATTCTAAAAATCCATCAATACCAATCGGTCCCACCTATCATACACTCATTCTTTTCCTAATATTTCCGGAATAGAATATTCTGAGAATATTCCGTGGAGTTTTTTCATCATTTCATGTAAATTCCAATCTTCCGAGAGCCATATCTTCTTCATCCGAATTCCGATTGAACCCATTCAAGTTTCTAAATTCATCTAAATTCAATATCTACCTTCCAGTACCATTCAATTTCAATTTGGAGTTTATTTGATTTGCCTTTTGAATTTAGTTTGTTTTGCGCTTTATTTCTCATTAGACGCTGAAGTCCCAGAATCGTCCGAAGGAGCTGAAGATCAAGCAAGTAGAAGATTGAAGATAAATTAAGATCATCATTGCTATAGCGAGGCAAGTTATACCTTTGATCATATTGAATCCCAGTTTTTAAAATTACTTTGATTCAAATTATTGCATTTACTTTAAGTAATTATTTAAATACTTTTGGGTTTAGCTATTAATCCAATTTGTTATATCCACTTTGTCTATTGTATGTCATAATCTTTTGTCACCCTAGATTGGTTCATATTTAGTTGGTGCTATGGTTATACCAATATGGGTTGGTTAGTACGAGTAGATTGCTTAGCTATGCAACGAGTCATCATCATCACCTGAGTTGCAATTATAAATTTGACTAAGTGATTATGGAACTTTGTGATAAAACTCTGTGTGCTATGTGTTATTACTTTGTGATAGCATGTGTTGCACTAAACCAACATGGTGGGAAATAATTTAGACTGAGGCAAGTGGTGGATACTAAGTGATATGGTGGACTTTGTGAATGGGAATGATAATCTTTGTGACATAGTTAGAAAATAGAAGTCTTGCATTGGTCAATTAATGACTTAACTTTGTGCACCATTGAACTGAGCGCATCATGACGATCACATGCCTAATGGGACGGCCTAACTTAGTAGGTTATGGATTCTGGTATTGATTACTCAAAGCATAGGTTAGGCTATGGGTGGAGGTGTGTACTACAAGGTAGTCGATCACGGACGGTTCGCCGTGTCCCCGTCCCCCGTGTGTGTTATGCCAAAGCGCCGTTAGGGTTGGCATAGCGTTTGTGAGCACATCGGGAGTGTCAATGTTGAGATGAAGTTTCGAAGGTTATGTTGTGATCGCTCCGATCCATTGATTGCATCTTGTGGGTAAAGTGTACAACCTCTGCAGATCGTTAAACAATCTATTCGAATAGCCGCGCCCACGTCATGGACATGCTCGGGATTTCACATGAGGGGTAGATTTTCATAAAACTATTGGGAAGGACAACTGTGTGATTTAAGTCATATGGTGTGTGAAAGAATTTGATTAGGCTATGTGTCTTTGTGAAAACAATGTTAAATTAATATTCTCTATTTGTTTTGAATTATACTTTCAATCTATTATTTGTATTCAATTGCAAATGTTGTATTTCTGCAAAAGAACCACGAAACCATTTCCTTTAGAATAAGCCATCATCTATAAATTGCATTCTCGCAGATGACTTATGTAGCACGGTTGTGTACTCACGCTTGTTGTAAAACTTACGCCCAAACCTACAAATGGAGGAATCATCACCAACAAGGTCTACTTCAAGGATCAAGGAGAACTAGGTCGCACCCACCCATTGCCGTGGGCATATAGATGGGCTTCACCAAGTTATTCCGCTTCATTCGCTGCACTTCATTGAGCTATTCGCCTTTTGAGGCATTAATTGTAAGCTTGACCTTAAGGTCTTTACTCTGATATTTATTGTTATTTGCCTATTTATTAGTCATCTTTGTATATAGAAATGATATTTCATCGATGTTGCCACTGTGTGCACTAGCGTGATCCTGGACTAGTGCAGTATACACAGAGGGTCCGATTGCATTTTGGGTCTCGAGAGGTGGTATCGAGCCATATCGATCGTGAGGTCACGACCTTAGTTAGAATGGTCGTTTTTAAGGAAAACTTAAAAACTTATTTTACAAATGAAAAATCTTAATGATGTGCTATTCTCATCTTGTCTAGCTTCTATACTCTTCCATTCTATTCCTTTCTCATCTATATTTGTCCTCACCATTTGGAGTATTAAATTGAACTCGCTTTCCTCATAACTTCTATAGTCGTCGTTATCTGTACCAAATGTGTTGTTGGATGCCCAAGAGCTGTTTTGAGCAACTGTTTGAAGACCATGCAACCAACAACAACGTATCTACATCTCCCCAAGTGTTCAAGACAAGCTCGTCGCAAGAATTCAAGACTTAGAAGAAGTGGTACGTCACCCCTACCTTCTCCAAGCTTCGCCTCCAAGGATCGCAAGCAGTCAACGTTTGATGAAGACCGTGACCAGTTCGAGTTTTCTTCCGACCAGCCATATAGGATAAATCAGCATAGGTTCCTCCCGTGTGTTGAACCAAGTCGCCCGGTTAAGTTAGAGTTTAATCGACTAAACGATTAGATCTTTGTTTCCCTTCTTCGGTGTAGTTTGGCTGAGTTTTATGCTTCTTAATAGCTTTCAAGCTATTTGTGTGTTCTTTGGGTTAAACTCGCTTCCTTAGTAGATTGTCTTCCTTACCTTATGCTTTTCCCTCGCATCTATGAGCCCCGGTCACCAACAGATGGAGAACCCCAAAGAAGCCACCTTGTCGGTAATCTCGAGACATGCAGACTCACTTAGATCTTGTCAATCCCATCGGGCTGATTGCATGCAGAGTAGCAGATCCGGTCATGGAACAATTTTTGTAGCTCGCACTCAACTCACGAACACGATAATGCGTAACATGAACAACGTGGATGACCTAGCATAATCGGACCACCGCTACCTTAATCAATTTGTTGAATCAGAATAATCATGCATGCCGTCGTACCATCGCCAGTGTCAGTACCAGAGCAGACAATAACCAGCTACTATCTCCAGTGCTAGTAGTGACACATTAGAACTCGAGCCAGTTCCTTGTCGCCCAGAATCAGATCATGCAAGTGATGATACAACCATTAGACAATATTACTGTTCGCAATGGTGCACAACTCGTTGCCATCCCAACGACACACCCTCAGTTCAAGCTTGCAAAGTTCTTAAGGACCAAGCCGCCTATCTTTGAAGGGTCAACCACACTCAATGAAGCAGAATCTTGGATTCACACCATAGAAGAAAAGCTAACTATTGTGCAGTGCAACGATAATGAGAAAGTTTTCTATGCTGCTCATCAATTAGAAGGAGTTGCATTAGATTGGTGGAAAAAATTTCGCGTCACCCATCAGGACAAGCACACCATCACTTGGGCAGAGTTCACCACCGCTTTGTGCCAATAGCATGCAATATCAAGCATAAGTGATCAAGAGAAACCTGATATTTCGATATCCTACACCAAATCTAGCCGTTGTCAGTTGAAGTACTGCCAATCAGATAAGTCAGAAGATTGTGCATGTACCCGTTGTGGAGAAATAGGCCATAGTGCCGATGAGCTTGACGCTGAATTTCTTTAGTTTCTTCTGGATTGGTCCTATATGGTGCGTTGTTGGGCAGTGATGCGTCGGGACTTAAATCAATTTGATGCTCAATCCCTCGAAGCGGTGGAAACCCCAGCGATATGTCCTTCGAAAAAACGTCGTTGTAGTCCTGCAAAATGTTAGTGACAGCAGGAGATAAAGAAGAAGGTATATTCTCAAATGAAAATAAGGCTTCTTTGCAAATTAATGCATAGTAAACAGAATTACTAGCATCCAATTCAGTCATATCAGATTTGGTAGCAAGAAAACTAGCATCTTTCAATTTAATTTCTTTATTCTTCACATGAGCATATTTAGGTTCTTTCTTCTTATGTTGCTCAAACTCTTTACTACAACTGTTTTCGCCAGAGCATTCTCCCGATTTTCTCTCTACTAGCTCTAGCAAGTTCATTTTTAACAATTTGTTCAGAGTCATAGGATGCAAGACAATTTTCTTTCCTTTAAACATGAGAGAGTATTGATTATTTCTATCATGATGCGCACAATCAGTATCGTATTGCCAAGGTCTTCCTAATAACAAAGAACAAGCTCGCATAGGAACAACATCGCAATCAACATAATCATGGTATGAACCCATCGAAAAATATACTCTCACCATTTGTGTTACCTTCAACTTACCACTATTGTTGAACCATTGAATATGGTAAGGGTGGGGATAAGGGTTGGTCGGCAAAGCAAACTTCTCCACCATATCCATACACGTCAAATTGTTGCAACTCCCGCCATCAATAATTATGCGAATCGAGCGTTCCTTGACAATACCCTTGATTTGGAATAAATTATGGCACTAATTTTGCTCAGCACGAGAAACTTAAGCACTCAGTACGCATTGCACTATAATACTCAAATACTTGTCAGCATCTTCGGCGCTAACATGTTCCGCCTCATGATCAGATTCATCATCATTTCCTGTAGGGTCAGTTGTAAGCATAGCATATGTTTCATCATCAAAATCACTAGTAGAAGTATAACCACCATCATCGTGTATAATCAGTACACGCTTGTTTGGACAGTCTCGCATTATGTGTCCATAGCCTTTGCACCGATGGCATTGAATATCCTTAGTTTGTCCTGTCGAAGCACCGAAGATGAGGATTTTGCAGAAGCTTGTGGTGCTGATTTGGCTGCTTCGGAAACTCGTGGTGCTGAATCTGAAGTAACGGGGCGCTGCTTGTTGTTGAAGGGTGGCAGTGGGGGTGCACTGGTGGCCGGGGGCAGTAGCGGTGCATGGTGTCCATGAGTTTATGTGACATGCAGAAGAGTTAGATCGTCTCCTCGTCTGGCGTCCCTGCACTTCACGTTCAGCTTTGCAAGCAAGACGAAACAATCTAGTAATGGAGTTGTAATCTTTATAATCAAGGATGTCTTGAATTTCTCGATTCAATCCTCCCAAAAAATCTAGCCATTGATGCCTCCTCATTCTCATCTAAACCACAACGCAACATGCCAATTTGTAATTCTTGATAGTAGTCTTCCATAGACTTTGTACCTTGTCGTAAGCATTGAAATTTATTTAACAAATCATGAACATAATATGAGGGAACAAATTGATGCCGCATAAGCAATTTTAAAGCCTCCCAAGTGTTAGGTATGTTATTGGGATGTTAACGGCAATGTTCTTTCCATCAAACAGAAGCAAAGTCGGTAAATTCACAAGTAGCAGCCCTAACTCATCTAATCTGAGTAAATTCATGACAAGTAAATTTTTGATCCACAGCTAGTTCCTAATTAAGATAAACATCAAGATCATATTTACCATTAAAAGAGAGCATAGTGAATTTAACCTTAGCAAAAGAATCATCGTGGTCATGTACCTCATGTCGTGGGGGGTCTCGTTGCATACCTTGTCGATTAAAACACAACTGTCGATGAGCTCGATCGTTGTTGTGGTTACTCATGTCATTGGCCTCGGTATCAGTCACGTAGTCGAATTCATCTTGTCCTTCTACCACCGAGGCAGCAGGAGGAACAACAGTGGATGCCTAGGCAATCTCGTCAAGGAGCGCCATAATACCTGTCAAACAAGTGTTAGTGACGCATTGCGCTCTCTCCATCGCGGCGAGTGTGGCGTTTGTCTCAATCTGGGCGCCCTCAAGTTGAGCAAGTCGCTCATTCGTGACCCTGACATCTTCCTCAAGACCCTCCGTACAAAGGTTCATGATGCGCCGGAAATATTGTATGATTGCTTTTGTATGAGGAGTATGATATGTATCATCATCCAAATGCTCCGCATAACCTATCATTGTTAGCATAATACAAGTATATGTCCCTAGCAACTACTAGGATGTGGTGGTTCAAAAGTCGCTCACACTCAAGCTTTCTATCGAATTCTTACCAAGCAAACAGGGGTGATCGGCAACCAGCGGTGTCAACGTCTTTCCGAAGATTGGATGGAGCAATTGCCAGGTGAAGTTCAGCCCGTACGATGTAGAAAAGGTGTAGCTGGGAAGGCTCAAGTAAGGTAGCAATGGATTAGCAACAATCGAGTCAGAGAATGTAAGCTGAAAAATTGTTCAACGCCGCTTAGTCTTTGGTCCTAGGCTAGACCGCACTAGAGAAGCGAGCCTAGAACACAAACGAAAGCACGGTGCGGCGGAGCTAGAGAACGTTGCACACGGAGTTTGGATGCTCGAAAAAGGATGTCGTCTTCACGGGGAACCTTAGAATCACTTGTAAAAGGGCTCTGACAATTTTGAGTGAATTCTGATAAACTTGTTTTTTTATTGTCGCTCTTATTTTTTTTTGCACCTCTTTTTTTGCAAATCTGCACCTCACTCAAAACTCTTTAAATTCCTCTTCCGGGACTAGGGAGGTATATGGGTCACAAACGTTTTTTGTAAAAGGCAGGGGTAAAAAGGTAATTCAAATTCCTCTCTCTCTCTCTCTAAACTTTGAATTTTTATCACGTTGCCGAAGTCAGATGAATCTTAGGTTTCCTTCCGGCAGCACGAAAACAACCTCTTCTTTTTTTTCTTTTTTTTTGCTTTGTTTTCTTCTCTGTCACAAACCGAAACGAACCTTTATTCTTGGTTAGGGTTTCCCTTGGTGTGGCGGCAACAGGAGGATGGTGGCTTACTGTGGCAGAAGGATGCTGGCCACGATAGGACGCGGCAAGGGATGGCGGCAGCAATGGTGGTTGCGGCAACGGCTCTGGTGGTTGCAGTAGCGCGAAGGCAGAGACGGCAGCGGCTCTACCAGGCGCGACAAAGACTGGCAATAGTGGAGGTAGGCGGCAGATTGAACCCAACGACAACGGTGCGACCAAACGTGAGTAGAACTCGAAACTCTAAAGAACTAGATACTAAGACCAGCAAAGGACACGATGATGCAACCAAAAGTTCAACAATACAATGCACTAAAAAAGAAAGATGCAATGGTGCAATCGGTCATGGACAGATAGGTGATCTAATCCTATAAAAAAAATTGGCTTTTTCTGGACTTTCGGAATTAAGCAACCTAACTACGAAAAATAGTAAATTCTCACCGAACAACCTTGAGCTCTTATACCACTTGATGGAGGCAGAGTGCCCGATCTTTTGATGAGATTGATAACTATCGATTTTGGTGGAGGTGACTCTCGCGATCTGACTACAACCGTACGACAACGCTTGCGCCATAGCAATTGTTGAACCAACTCCGAAATGTTATTGACCTTGCTGGAAGTGCGATCAACCTGAACACGAGGTTCAATTCCTGCGAGCAATCGAAGAACTAGCAAGAATAAGATGTAGGTAATCAGATATTGTGAATAGGATTGTAGCGTTTATGGTATTAAAAACAAAAATGGGATCCCGAAGGCTGTCTTGACAGGCGGTCAATTGACACAACTGAAGAACAAAAGTTTGCACAATGGCTAAACCTAAACTCAACGAAATCCGAGTTCTAGCAATGGGAGGCGGTGGCTCCTATATGGGGAGATGACCAAGGGTGACGGCCAGGGAACTGGACGCACTCCCCTAGGGTTACAAGGCCCATGGGCCCGAGAGGAGGTGGCGCAGCACCCTTTTGACTCGGGCTTAAAAACAAATGCGGATTGTTTTGTTTATTATGGACAGATCATATGTAATTTGAAGATGAGGTTAGATTTTTTGGAAAGTAGACTTGATAAGATTTCAATCAAGTCCAAGAACGTCCAAAACGGAGTCCGTATGAAGAAGTTACGGCCGTTTGAACTTAGTGTTGTCGCAGTAGTCCTAATTTGAATCCAGAACGGGTCCAACTCGAACTCCTGCTTGGCTTGGACCCAAAGTGATGTGGTGACCTCCATTGTGCCTTCCATGCTTATCCATGACTCCACATGCCTCTCCTTGGTCCTTTCCCATGTTCCTAGCACAATTAAATCACTTGCATCAGGTAGCGGTCTATTCTCAGTAATATATAAACCTATGAACGAATTCACTTGGTTATTAAGATGGCGAGCACGAGCTCGAGTAAGTGGTCCTTGTAACAATTGTTGTGGATGAGTTGTGTGTGTAGGTGTCGTTGTATCCAAGTTAGGGATGTCCTCATCACCCTGGTCGTAAGACTCTACATCTATTCCCTGATCGTAAGTCCTCCTACGATTGATTTGTGGTTTTAAGCCTCACTATGACCACCACTTGGTCGCAAGTTCCTCTACGACTAGTCCCTAATCGCGAGCTTCTCTACGACTATTCCCTGATCGTGAGTCCTACGATCAGCCTGTAGTCGTAGGCCTTTCTACAACCATCCCCTGGTCGTAAGTCCTTCTACGACCAGTCTCTAGTCGATGAGGCTTACAGACGTGTAGGCCTAGTCGTTCTGTCGAGTTATCGTTAGATATGTTTGCACTCATTTGAATTGTTTCATTTATTTGCATGTATTTGGACTTATTAAATTTCATTTGGTTATTTTCAGTCGCTCTTGGGTTTAATAGTAGTCTGCGTAGTTAGACTCTAACACTATGATGGGACCACAATCCCAACAAAATCAATATGGTTAGGCTATTGAACAGGATTATTATTAGCACGTTAAGCGAGATTATTACCAGGATATCGAGAAGGGCGAATATCAGGACATAGAGCTTTATCAGAATATTGAGCAAGGTGAATCAACACTTTGATCATATTGCACCTACTCTATGCAAATTATGTTGCTTTAAATTACGAAATTGCATTTCGATGATTTATGCAACTATATTTATATTTGGTCTAGTCGTAGCTAATGCCTTAACCATAATTGTGCATAAGCTTCCAACCCTTGAACTTGGACACTATCCATTTTCACCCTAGGCTTAATGGATTACATACTAGATAGTAATTCTATATTTAAGTGTCATGCTTAGCCTTGCTTAGATATATTGTCATTTGGGCATTAAATTACTCGACATTATTCACTCATTTAAAAATAAATTTAGGCAGTCGAGGCTTGGAGCCTGGCTGGTATGTTGGATGAAAGGATTATTTTCAAAACAAAATAAAACCCAAAAACTGATTTCGACTCAGGTGGCTGGAAAGAGTGGCTGATGCCTAGGGCACGAGAGGATGTGGGTATGTGGATGTACCACCCGAGTCAATTAAGGACCGAATCCTGTGATGACCTCTCAGGTAAAAAATAGTGCAACCACAATCGATAACACCTACGACCTGGCTAAGGGTTTCACCGTTGGTGGATGCGGGTGGATAGTCGGGGGGAGAATGAAGCCACAGGAACTGCACGGCGCAAAAGGGAGACCACCTGTGGGCGAGTGGAGGCCCTAGGGAGGTGATACCTAGTGGTGCGAAGTTGCAAAGAGGTGGAACATTGTAAAGGCCTTGTGATAATCAACATTAGCCACACACCTACGGAAGTGTGTCAGGGCAGTATAAGTTGATTTATCTCTTGTGGGGAAAGTGCATAAACTCTACAGAGTAAGAAAACTATCTGGACAGCCATGCTCACGGTCAAGAGCGGTGCTAAGAACTTGCTTGGTATAGCTTTCCTTTTTATAAAAACCAATTTGTGGATGGAAAAGAAAGATGGGGTGGAACCCCAGGGATTTGAGAAAGCCTGGTCTGGGACTAGTGGTAAATACGGGATAGCCTGAGCATTGAGTGGATGGAGCCACTCAATGGTATAGGAGATTGGACCTCCACTAGTACTTTACAACAAAAACTCAATTTATAAAACTTGTGTTAGCTAAATGCTAAGTCTTAGGTTTTGCTACTACTTACCTTATTTCAAACTGGTGGCTTTATGCAAATAAAAGAAACCATGAGCTTCCGCATTGATTAGCCTTGCATCTATAACAATTGCATTGTGTGTTGGCTCGCGAGTACGGTTGTGTACTTATGCTCGCTATTTACATTCTTTTAACTCTTAAGCATATAAGAAGGCTACTGGGACAAGTGTGAGCACTGTTCACATCGAGGACTGTTCACCCCGAGAACTGTTCATACAGAGGACTGTTCACCCCGAGAACTATTCATACCGAGGATTGTTCACACCGAGGACTATTCATGCCTTGGGCTGCTTGGACCGCCCCCTTCAGCGCAGCATGGTGGCATCTGGTCGTAGATATCGACCAGCGTTCCCTGCACTGCACGACTACAACCTCCGACCGAGACCTGGTCATAGGCCTGCCTTGGGGGTAATTATGGATGTTGATCAAGACTAAAGACCAAGAAAGCCAAGAACTAGGTCGTGAGCCCACGGTCGATTACCAGTGGGTATATCGTGAGGGTTCCACGTGTTATGCCTTGAATCTTCTTCCGCTGCTATTTTCTAAAAGTATTTGGCCTAACCGGTCATTCTGCAAGTCAAAAGCCGTAAGGTATACTTATGTTTTGTCTAGTATTATGTTATAGCTTGCATTTTCGTGATATGTGTTTGAACCAATGATGTAGCTATGTGTGCTATCTACTGATCCAGGGAAAGGCACAAATGTACACATAGGATTCCAAGTTCCAAATTTGGGGTCCAACAGAAGGTGGAACATGTGCGTCTCCGGCCTCCAACTATCCACCAATGCCGTCAACAGGCATCGGTCTTACGGAAAACGACTAGACAAACAGATGTCCCGGTCATCCTCCCACATGGCCTCCACCATCCTCACAGGCAGAAGCAAGCCAGACGCTCTCAGCCTATGTCAAAACGATGTCGGAACCCATCGTGGGTTGATCCTCCATGCCCTCATTGGCATGCGCAAACGCAACATGCCAAGCTCCATGGGTAACTCGCTAGGTCGGGTGGATGGTACTCGTGCACACGATGGGTGAGTCAATGACCAGGTCTAGCAGCTCGAAGGGTCATTGTGTAGAGCCTCCTGTGGACACCATACTTCAAATAGTGTGAAACATAAAAGACAGTGATTACATTATTATTAACAAAAACATCAATAACGACATAAGCTTATTTTTCTAATTTCATTAAACGTGCATTTATTTCGATAATTTTATTAAAAAGTAATATTAAAATAGAAATATTACCAACATATCTACAAGTAAACTAATTCTATTAAAAAGTAATATTAAAATAGAAACATTACCAACATATCTACAACTAAACTACACACACCTAAAAATATTTACTAGACTACAAAACAATACATCTCAAACTATCTAATCCATTCAATTACTATGCCATAAAAAGTATCTACATGATTAACAACACATATAAAATTAAACTACACAGATCGAAAAATATTTGCTACAAAGAACTACGCTACATAACTTACATCTAAAACTATCTAAACCATTCAATTACTATACTATAAATAAATTATTTAGACTAACCATATTTCTATGACTAAACTACACATGCCTAATAAAGATGTACTACACCGAACTACACTACATAACCATACATCTAAAACTATCTAATCTATTAAATTATGGACCTACTAGTTCTGGTTGCTAACCTACTAGGGTTTTGAATTTAAATGTAAAGTTGCAAAAAAAAATGACCTGCAATGTGGGTGACTGAATCTGCACCTCCCTCTCTCCCCTCCATGGCTATGGATGGACAAGGCTTCACTACATCTTCTCCTCCCCTCTCCTCCTCTCCCTCCTCCCCCTCTTTTCCTTTTTCAGATTAAAACTGAATTTAGGATGGATTTTTGGACCTTTTATAACCTAGCCTCTGTCGCCATTTCAAATGGTGACAGGGACCTTTGACACTGTATTGCTGGCGACAGAGTTCCTGTCGCCAATCCAAATGATGATAGGGGTCTGTCACCATTTGGAATGGTGACATAAGGTCATTTTTGTAATTTTATTAAATGGACATTTATTTATGTAATTCTATTAAAAATGTATTATTTAAATAATATATTCTAGAGGTCGTGGGCCCCTAACCTAACGACCGTTGAATCCATGTTCATCCTCCATATTCCTGGAAACTCATCAATGCAAACAAGATGATGAGAACTTTGATTTTGAAAGATAGCTCGTCCCTTTTTCATCCTGTTGGGCAGTGGCTGTGTTATGCATCACCTAAAAGAGCGAGAATAGTTGTACCTAATAAACATTCTAAAGTTTGATTATCAATATATTTAAAACTATCTAGATTAACTATCCTAAAACTATATCATTTATTTTTAAATTAAAAATACTTTCATAACATTATAATTTATTAGTATATCTTAATACAAAGTTATAAAAAGCAATGGTCAAAATCGCATCTCGAAGACCTTAAAAAGTCAGAAACGACAAATATAAAAATAACGGGTTGAGTTTCATTTATACACTCATCGGCTTACTGACTTTTGACTTTTTATAACCCATTCTAATCTTCTTATTTTTCTTACGGTCTCTTACTAGTTGACCTTGTACTTTTGTACTTTTCTTTGTTAGATATCTCTTGTTTTTATGTGCTTGTTCATTGACTTCTTTCCCAATCTACCTAATCAAAGAATACAAGTGTTACTCTTATGTATTGTTATGTTTTAGATATCTTGTTGTTTAAGGAAAGTTCAAGACTTAATGCATCGCTTACGTGGTTAGTCCATTGGTCATGATAGTGGTAACCAATAGACTCTTGGTGTGGTGGAGTTCGTTGGAAGTTATGCGCTTTAGCAAATATTCAAACATAATTCCATCAATAATTATGATCGTAAAAGCATATTTCCAGCAGCATCTAATTGACTGAAGCAACATATAAGAATTTAATTTAGCATGTAAACTTCTCATGACAATTAAACAGGAAAATATGCTCAAAAGATAGAACAATTGGGCAACTAAAATCAGCATATTGCTAAGATTTAATTAGTTACTTATTGCTCTCAAATGTCGGGCTGCTCAAGTGTTAATACTTCGCCTCCTCGCCACTTAGGTCAAGTTTCAATCACAAATTAATTATGACAATTTCTCTGAAATAAATTAGGCCTTGAGCTCAAATAAAATCTTGCTAAACTAAATGGTCACATAAAGCATTTAACAATTCAATGTTCACTGGACAGCAAGCAATTGAGCCAACATGACAAGGTAACAAGATACCAATTCCCAATGATATATAATAGAGGCCGAAAATGATAACTCATAGTGAATAGACAAGCATGTAAATATATGACAAAACAGTAAACAACAACTAATCTACAAGCTGAAGACCAAATTTCTCATCGAGCAATTCACAAGCCCTCAATATTACCATGCAAAGTCACCATGTGCTAGAAATAAATCAAAGACAAAATAATTTGAAAAGTACTAGCACGGCATACTTATGCACAGTAACAGTAAAGAAACGAAAGGTGCAAACTCACTGAGCAGATAGCACTCAAAGCCACCAAGTCGGCTGGCAAGGCACGCCAAGGCACTGTTTCAGAAAACCAATCGCCCCACTGTGCCACGGTGTACAGACATGGTCGTCGGAGATACAATGCTGCTCTTCACAATTCGGGACACACCAATTGTGAAGTCGAGGTACAGGGGAAAATGCTGCACAAGAATCACCACAGGATGCACCAGCTGAGAGCACTAGTGAGCAAACCCACTAACACTGACACCTTTCTTCTCACCCAAAACACGTACAGAGCCGACTGGAGCCAACCACAATGGCGCGCCGCCCTGGCTTCCTCAGCAACCTTGACAAGGAGGTGGTGTAAGGAGGCAGTTAGGGAGTGCTCAAGGAGGATGAGACCAGACCTCACCACCGGCGGCACCGTGCTGAAATCAGAGAAGAAAAAAAGATAGGGAAAATTGGAAGGGAGTGATTGTATGGTGCGAGAAAAAAGAAGAAGACACCCTTAAGAAGAGGAGGATCCCCCCGAGCCACCCACGCCTACACCACCATGGAGCAAAGAGAGGGGATCGATCCCCTCCCGTGCTCAGCCTCTGGTTGGAGACCAAGTCTCCAACCTTATCTCTTCCCTTCTTCCTATGACAGGTGGGCCCCACCTTTTATTTTACTTTCCATTTTCTTCTTTTCTCAAATTGAAAAATTACAAAAAGGCCCCTTACATACAATAATCCCTACCAATTTATCAATTTGATAATAGATGCTCAAATTCTTGTTTGATATACTGTTGTTCGATGGTGGGTACCTTATGGTTTGAACCCAAATCCTAGCACCAAGGACTACAACTCTGCACAAACAAAGGAGAACTTTGCCTTGATCCAATGCCTTGTGTGTGATTTTGCCCAAGTTACATTCAGACTAGGCGGCTTGCCCTTTTCTCTCGGGTTGGGACGTTACGGTCGTATCCCCATATCTAGCCTGTGAGTACTTAAGAAAGTATACCCTTATCTTCTTTTGATCGCGACCTCACGATCGTACTCACGTAGGTGAATTCTCCAAGGAATCTTGTAGGACGATTCCCATTGCCATATAGGTATCGAATTTATTAAGAGCTATTGCTCAGCCTGCCATATAGATGGAGCACTACAACTAATGGTACCCTTAGATATGTTCTCTAATCCCACACAGTTTTTTGTCCTAGAGCCAAGTTCATGGGATCTCCAATCTCCTAGGATAGGTTACCACCAATGTGGGCCCTTACAAGGATATGAGCCACATTCCCTTCGACGGTGCAAAGATGGCCTTCCGCGCCATTCCTTTAGTGAAAGGATCTGCCAAGTTTCTTTCAGACTAGATATATTTCATGGTAATAACACCCGTCCCTCCAGCATGCCTTACCGACTTAAGTCATCTCTTTATATGTTTTGAGGACTTCATATTGTCCTTCCTACTTTTTACCTTAACCAAAATGGTTTGATTATCGCAATAGGTTACTATAACTCGAATTGGCTTTTCTAGCACCGGTAGGTCAGATAGAAGTTCTCTAGCCAGAATGGGCTTTTCTAGCACCGATAGGTCAGATGGAAGTTCTCTAATCAATTCTACCTCTACAGTCACTAAGTCAAGCGTTACTAATTTAGTCTCCAGGGTGGACCGTGTATGTCGAACCCGGGAACGAAGGATCCCAAATTCTCTGTGTTCATACACTAGTCCAGGATTTCTAGTGTACACAGTTAAACAAAAAGTGATAGCACAATCATATCACGAGTTTATTGATAATAATTCAAAGTTTATTACAAAAGGGCCTGCGGCCAAAAGAAAAGAAATAACACAGCGGAAGAGTAGTAGAAGTAGTAGGCCACACGACTTGCCACAGGCAATCGTCTGGGGACGCAGCCTATTCGTCAAGATCCTCACCGTCGGGGAAAACGTCTTCTCCTGAATAAGATTTATTCAGCAAGAGTGAGCACTACTACCGTGCTCGCAAGTCACACCCAATATAGAAAGTTTAATGCATGCATAAGGTAAACCAAGGTAATGGCAGGTTGTTTTGCATAAACAAAGATTTTCAGATTATATTGCTAATACTTTTGTAAGACCAATTTTAATAATTGAATAAAGATAGTGACAAAACCGACATCGAATATTGATGACCTCCACTAGTTGATTATTGAAGGATATCCTCCTAACACTTGGCTAACCACCCAATTTTACCATAGGACTATCCATCCTAAAACATCTGTTGAACACATTTTATAAACCAAAAACAATTCTAACTTAGAGTGGCTTTGCTAGCATGTCCATGATCATGACGCGCTATTCGAATAGTTTTACACTCTGCAGAGGTTGTGCAGCTTTACCCACACGAGATAAAATGCTTTTAATGTCGGCCAAAGCACGCCCAAGGCGTGTGACTAAGCAATTATCATGAGGCCGTTACAAGCGGTGTCCTCAGTATTCATGCCCGCTAAGGTTTCGCTACCTTTGGACTATCCATCCTCCGAAGCCCTCTGCGCCGGTGGGACTAATGTCAACCAACGCCCACACATACAACATAGCACAAATAACACTAAGACACTCAGATTATTTAGCTAAATCCTGCCCATACAGACATGTGGTGGTACGGTAGGCGTAGCAAAATACGCTCAAAGACCGGTCCTTAATTGACTCGGGCGACTTCCAATTTAAAACCCTGGGTCACAATCCTAACCAGATTAGACCCGTGCATGAACCTGCACCCACCATCCATCCATCTCGCCCAAGTCCAAACCCATTTCATTTTATTTAGAGTAAAATCCTTTCGTGATAAAACAATACCACAGGAACACATTTAAATTACATTGTAAAGATTTGACTAAATTCTCCCAAATTTGTAAATATTATCTAAGCAAGGCTAAACATTTGACAAATTTTATCTAAGGTGTCAAGGTATTCAGTTTTGATAGTCAAATTGGCCATACCAAGGAGTTTGGAACAACTATATACGAAATCAGGATATTCAGATATTTTTATAAACATATGCATGCAATAGTAAATTGTAGATAGTAAATAAATACTTTAAAACAATAGGAACAATATGATCAATAGTGTAACTTGCCTTCGTTGAAGTCTTGGAACTCTAAATCGTCGGAAGGATCTAACTCTCCGAGTCGTCAAGTCTATACGTGAAAATCGACAAATTCAACTCAAATTCAAATAAATTCAAAAACTCAGATCAAACTAACTCCAAATTAAAATATTTTGCTTTAGTTAGCTAGATTATGAATTTAGACAAATTTTGCAACTTGAACCACTCAATTTGGAGTTCAAATGCAAAAGATATGAATTTTACAAGATTGGGAATACATGGAATGATAAACTAGGGTTTAAAGGATTTGCAGGTCAAATGAACCCAAAATCAAATGATTTTGGTTTAGATGGCTAGATCTTGATTTTATAGGAATATAGAAATTTGAATGGACGAATTCGGAGTTAGTATGAGGAGAAACGAACCGGAAGTTCTAAATCTAAATAAAACCTAAAATCAGATTTTATTGATTTTCCCGAATTATTTTTCTAAAGGAAAATCGATTTATTGCGCAAGCATGACGCCAGCAAGGATTTTTCCGGAAATTAAAAGAAATGAATTGATTTTTCTGACATGTGGGCCCCATTGGTCAATGACTTGGCTCATGTGGACCGAGTCCACAATAGTTCGGACGCGGGGAAATGCGTGGCTTGACACGCCAGCAGCCACGTGGCAGTGAGGTGGATGCTGACTGGGCAATAAGTGGTGACGTGGGTGCTGACTGGCCACCATCTGGACAAAATCGGTGACGTGTCGTCTACGTGGCAGTGCCACGTCAGCACGAAAAACGGCGACGTCCTCGGCTTCGTCCGACAACGGCGCACGGCGGTGTTTCGTCGGCGGCGGATGGTACCGGTGTATAGCTACGACTATTGCGGTCATATTGGTATACCTCCTGGTTGCAGTGGACGACAGTGATGGCCGGCGACGAGAAAAAGGCGGTGGAGGCGGACGGTTGTTGTCGGCGAAGTCCGTGGCGTTACGTGAAGCGGTGGTAGCACTGGATCGCGGCGGCGTGGTGAAGACGGTGGTGACGTCGGCGAGGTCGTGGAGGCGATAGTGGCGGCGCAACCGCGGCGGCGTACGGTGGCCGCGAAGAAAATCCGGACCCGCGACGTCGAGAGGTAGAGGTGTGGGTGGTGCGAGTGTGTTGAGTGAGTCGAGGCTCACCGGTGCCTTTATAGTGGCGGAGGAGGTCGGAGTTCGTGCGGGTGGTGCGGCGGCGGTTACGCGGAATCGGCGACCGTGCGGTAAAGATAGAAACGGTCGGAAGGTGGCGCGAGTGCGTGGGTGTAAGTCGCGAGCATTTATTTGTGTAACGGTGGCGAGAAAGCGGCGGCGGAGCTCGCGACGCGGCTACTGGCGGCGTTTCCGAGAAGAAGAAGGAGTGGGGGCGAAGGTGTGGCCGCCGATTTTTATCGGCGGTGGGAAGAAATGGTGTGGCGTGGAGAATTGTGAGCCGTTGGATGGCGATCAGGCGGTGGGTAAGCGAGCGAGGAGAGAGAGAGGCGCGGCGGTGGAGTGGGCCGGGAGCGTGTGGAGATGGGCGGACCGGTGGGTTTCGGCCCAAAGGTAATTTTTGGATTTTAAATGGATTTCTTAATTGATTTATTTCCAGAAATTCAAAAGGATTTTTTAGAAAATAGTAAAATACATCCAAAAATTCTAGAAAAATTCACAGAAATTCCTAGAGTTATTTTGGACTTAAATAAAATAGTTCCAACTTTAAGTTGGCTTTTAATTTTGCAAATAAATTATTTTGGCTTGAAAATACTTAGGAAAAAGCTTTTAAAAACTCAGAAAATTCCAGAAATTAAGTAAATTTTTATTTTTCAATTTAAATCCAATAAAACTTCAATAACTTGAAATAATTTTCAAATTTGGCTTTCAAAATTTCAAAGATTCAAATAAAGCAATCAAACTCTGTCAAATTCTCAGAAAATCAAATAAAACAATAACTTTATTTTAATTTATTTTGGTAACAGCACTTTGGGATGTTACAAACTACCCCCCTTAAAAGGAATCTCGTCCCCGAGATTCGGAGAGGCTAGAGAGAACGAAGACGGACAAAGGATAAATGAATTGAGAGATAGAGAGTCTATCTTCAAGTTGGCTTTACATCCAGGGATTTTGAGTTGTCCAAATTTTTGAAGTGTCGATTCGTCCTTCATCTCCATTGTACATTGAAAGGTTAGGTTTTCCAATGGATTGTTTGAGAAGAGGCAAAAGCAAAGGATGAGAAAGATAGAGAGCTATGAAATGAGAAGTCTACCCCTTTAAAGCAAACGTTGTACACAAGATCAAAAGATCTACATACGACGTACAAAAGAAAACATACAATACAAGTTAGGAAACAATAAAACTTCTACTCGATCGATACTCGTAAGCTGGTGAAACGACTCAATACACAGAATGAGTCTTGGCACACTTAAACTATATGGCTTGGCTGACAAAACGATCTTCGGTATATCTTGTCCGTTGTCCTTGGATGGTGCAGACGACGATACTTTCTCGATGGCTCCATGTCTTGTAGTCTTGAGCGTAAGGTTAAGAAACGTGTTCACCAACTATAGAAATTTATAAGGAAAGAGAATCCATTTAACATTATAAAATGGTGAAGAAAGAATTAGGTGAGAAGAATTTTCTATAAAGAAGCTATAGATAGATGACCAAGATGAGGAGAGAACAATTTATTTTTCTTGTTGTATAAAATAAATTTTGAACTTTTCAACTAACGCCATTCTAACTAGGTCACGACCTACGATCGATATGGCTCGATACCACCACTTTGTCGAACCAGGAACGAAGGATCCCAAATTCTCGTGTTCATACACTAGTCCGTGATTTCTAGTGTACCTGATTAAACAAAAAGTGATAGCACAATCATATCACGAGTTTATTGATAATAATTCAAAGTTTATTACAAAGGGCTGCGGCCAAAAGAAAAGAAATAACACAATGAAAAGTAGTAGAAGTAGTAGGCCACACGACTTGCCACGGGCAATCGATGGGACGCACCTATTCGTCAAGATCCTCACCGTCGGAAAACGTCTTCTCTGAATAAGATTTATTCAGCAGAGTGAGCACTACTACCGTGCTCGCAAGTCACCAATATAGAAAGTTTAATGCATGCATAAGGTAAACCAAGGTAATGGCGGGGTTGTTTTGCATAAATGACATTTTCAGATTATATTGCTAATACTTTTGTAAGACCAATTTTAATAATTCGAATAAAGATAGTGACAAACCGACATCAATATTGGATGACCTCCACTAGTTGATTATTGAAGGATATCCTCCTAACACTTGGCTAACCACCCAATTTTTACCATAGGACTATCCATCCTAAAACATCTGTTGAACACATTTTATAAACCAAAACAATTCTAACTTAGAGTGGCTTTGCTAGCATGTCCATGACCATGACGCGTATTCGAATAGTTTTACACTCTGTAGAGGTTATGCAGCTTTACCCACACGAGATAAAATGCTTTAATGTCGGCCAAAGCACGCTTCGAAGCGTGTGACTAAGCAATTATCATGAGGCGTTACAAAGCGGTGTCCTCTCGTATTCATGCCCGCTAAGGTTTCGCTACCTTTGGACTATCCATCCTCGGAAGCCCCTCTTGTGCGAGTGGGACTAATGTTTAACCAACGCCCACACATACAACATAGCACAAATAACACTAAGACACTACAGATTATTTAGCCAAATCCTGCCCATACAGGACATGTGGTGTATGCAGTAAGGCGTAGCAAAATACGCTCAAAGACCGGTCCTTAAGCGGACTGGCGACTTCAATTTAAAACCACGGGTCGCAATCCTAACAGATTAGACCGTGCATGAACTGCACCCACCATCCATCCATCTCGCCAAGTCCAAACCCATTTTATTTTATTTAGAGTAAAATCCTTTCGTGATAAAACAATACCACGGGAACACATTTAAATTACATTGTAAAGATTTGACTAAATTCTCCCAAATTTGTAAATATTATCTAAGCAAGGCTAAACATTTGACAAATTTTATCTAAGGTGTCAAGGTATTCAGTTTTGATAGTCAAATTGGCCATACCAGGAGTTTGGAACAACTATATCGAAATCGGGATATTCGGATATTTTTATAAACATATGCATGCAATAGTAAATTGTAGATAGTAAATAAATACTTTAAAACAATAGGAACAATATGATCAATAGTGTAACTTGCCTTCGTTGAAGTCTTGGAACTCTAAATCGTCGGAAGGATCTAACTCTCAGAGTCGTGAAGTCTATCGTGAAAATACGACAAATTCAACTCAAATTCAAATAAATTCAAAAACTCAGATCAAACTAACTCCAAATTAAAATATTTTGCTTTAGTTAGCTAGATTATGAATTTAGACAAATTTTGCAACTTGAACCACTCAATTTGGAGTTCAAATGCAAAAGATATGAATTTTACAAGATTGGGAATACATGGAATGATAAACTAGGGTTTAAAGTTTGCAGGTCAAATGAACCCAAAATCAAATGATTTTGGTTTAGATGGCTAGATCTTGATTTTATAGGAATATAAAAATTTGAATGGACGAATTCGGAGTTCGTATGAGGAGAACGAACCAGGAAGTTCTAAATCTAAATAAAACCTAAAATCAGATTTTATTGATTTTCCGAATTATTTTCTAAAGGAAAATCAATTTATTGCGCAAGCATGGCGCCAACAAGGATTTTTCGGAAATTAAAAGAAATGAATTGATTTTTCGACATGTGGGCCCCATTGGTCAATGACTTGCTCATTGGACCGAGTCCACAATAGTTGGACGCGAAATGCGTGGCTTGACACGCCCCAGACCACGTGGCGGTGAGGTGAATGCCGACCGGGCAATAAGTGGTAGCGTAGGTCTTTGGCCACCATCCGGACAAAATCGGTGGCGTGTCGTCACGTGGCGGTGCCACGTCGGCCAAAACAGCGGCGTCCTCGCTCGTCGGAACAGCGGCGCGCGGCGGTGTTTCGTCGGCGGATGAGTGCCGGTGTATAGCTACGACTATTGCGGTCATATTGGTATACCTCCGGTTGCGATGGGCGACGGTTGTAACACGGCTCGGCGTGAGCACGGAATGCTACTAAAATTAAACTAAACTAAACTAAACTAAACTAAGACCAATTACAAATTTTTGGCAATACCTCCTTTGTATAGTCACTAAGCAGAGGTTCCAACAATTAAACATGGCATTTATCAATATCTTCATAATCAGGTTCATTCAAGCATGCAGAATAATCTCATAAACATAACCAAAATTTGCTATTCTCATTATTACAGTTAATCTGAAACTCAAAACATCCATAAATAATTCTTAAGATTGAGTGGTAGTGCGTGCATCCAAACATCTACTCCCTCCCATGCATGCGGGTCTTGCAGTTGTACCTAAAACACATCAAAGCAGAGTGAGCCCAAAGACTCAAACAAGTACCAACAAGGCTAAGCAAGTTATCATTCATAGCATCAACGATCCAAGATAAACAATGCACCAAAGAATAGCCTTCATGCTCATGTGAATGCAACCGATGCAATGCACCTTTTTCAACTTTATCTCTTTCGCACTTTACCGTGTAATGCGGGTATACAACCGTCGTTGTATACCCTTGCTGTGCCCCCTACGGCACGAGGACCAAAGCCTATACACCACATGTATAGGGACCTTTGCCCATCATCGAATGATGGGGACCTCTTTCTCATTGCCCACATTCCACGAATGTGGGACCTCAACTTGTCATTGCACAGCGGGGACCTCATTTGTTTAGCTTGGTCGCAACATGACCAAGTTTCAATATGCTCGAAATGCTTGAGTAATGCATCTACATCTTCTCATTTAAAGAATTCAACATGTACTTTGAGCATGTAAACAATAGCATCATGAGAAGCGTAATCACAATATGCAAACACCAACGCAACTAGAGTCCTCTCAACATCATTTTCACATGGCAACAATGACATTACACAACTCGATCATGGCGAAGCAACAAGAATTCCACTAAACCGAATACTTGCATATGAATCGACTAACCATACTACAACGTTCATATATGTAGATTTCATAACTTTCAAACATCAATGTATAGTGTATAACTCATAAGCTACTTCACACAAACAACACCATTCATACCACTTCAGCAATCATGATCCACACACTTAATCATGTACCCTAACAAACAATGCCATTCAATAAAAATCGATTCTATCCCTTAATGTACTTGCCTCAACGTGCGAAGGTGGATGTCGAGGATAGTACTGCTCCGGAGCCAAACCCACACTGGACATATAAATGAGACATGCTAAGGCTACCATGTAGGTCTAATAACAAAACTGTAATCACAAATGAACTCATCGTCCACTCGGCGATCCCGACTCCATTATCGGTTGCGATTTCCTTTCAGAGAACAGCCCCTTGAAAAAATCATAACTTCTTGTACAGAAATCCAAATGAAGTGATCTTGGATATTCTGAAAAGGTTATTGAATTCCCCTTCTAAACCTAGTTGGTGAGGTTCTCTGATTCGGCCCTTTACTAGCCCTACCAAGCCATTCAACAAAGCATCTATTTTTGCGTCGGGTCTCTGGACAGCAACAATAAAACTATCATAACTCTCTATACATTCATCCGAATTTCATGATCTTTACTTTTCCTGAAAGCTGGAAGGATTATCTACATTTTTCGTTATGGCGAGACCCTCTGATTTGTCCTCTAAATATACGCTTATGTCGAAACACTAAAACCTGTCAGACCAGCAACCATTCCACAGCATAGACCCAATAAGAATAAAATCATAACTTTTGCTACAGAGGTCTAAATGATGTGATTCTTGTCGGCAATGAAAGATAACGAGATATCATACAACTCTCTAGGATATCCCAAGTTCCAATTCGGCACTTATCAAATTCTTACTTAATTAACAAGTTAACTGCAGATTCTCGTCAGGATTTTGGGACAGTAGCACTAAACAAATCATAACTTTCTAACCGTTAATCGGATTTGGGCGTTCTTGGCGGCCACTTAAACCTAAGAACAAACCCCACATATCTCTAGGAGATGGGGTCTCCAGATTCTGCTTCTAAGGATACGAAAACAGCCACGCACTAATCTGGACAGAACGCGATCTAAACCCGACATTGCTAGAAAAACAACAATTAAACATCTAGACGATGGGACAGCGGTTACCCTTGACGAACGACGTAGACGACGACGATCTCCACCCCCCAAGACAGCCTCCTCTACTCACCTCCTTCCTCCTCCCATGGCGGCGGCGGGAATCGTGCACCGGGAGAGTGGGTGTGGAGGCGCCGGTGGAGGAGCTGCCGAGCGGGGAGGGCTGCCATGGGAGGAGGTGCTACAGTGCGGCGGCTACTGTAGCGTCGTGCTACAGTACTCCACTACAATGTAGGGCTAGGGTTTGCCTCCCCCCTTTTAAGTGGTTCCTTAGTTGGGCCAAAAAGCTATGGGCGAAGGCCCGAGTTCTAATACTCTTTCTAACTTCGAATTTTTCTTTTCTAATTCTATTTAATTTCAGTACTAATCACTTATTTGTTTTATTTTTAAACGGGATATTACATTCTACCCCCCTTAAACAGAATTCGACCCCGAATTCTACTTGTCGTTCTATTTGCAAGAACACCACAGCTGAAATTAATCACAATTAACACGTACTCGAAGTAAACAACTCTGTATTCTGTTCGCTCATACAAGATTCCAATTCACAAGTTGCTTCCCTCTCGGACTTATGGGATCACATCGCCTTGACGGATACTAACCTCTTACACCTCAACACTAGTCTCGACCTTTACAGTACACTCAACACACGGGACTCAAGGTAGGTTCTTATTTGTTGCCATGACTCTAACAAAATCTCAAACTTGGACCTCTCATGTACTCACTCGGCACAGAATATACAAGACATTGCGTACTCGGCGCATGTACTCGAAATGGTCCTAACGATCGCCAATCTACAAAACTCTGTAACTATCGGAACCTATCCAACACACCTTTGGTTAAACTTCCCTTTTGTACCGAATTACACCATCTGCACAAAAACACACGGAACTCTAATTCCAACTCTCAGTCGATCACTTTACCTATGCAAGCAACATCTCCTTTGACAAGGGACGTACAAAGAACTCGCCTACCAACTCACTTATCCGAAGAACTCAACGGAAAACCAAGCTGTCATAATGCATCCAACTCAAAACCATCTCCCACTAGAAAAGCTCAATCCAAAATCAATAAATATATCAAGAAAACTTTTCCACCTTTCAAGTTGGCAGGTTGCCAGCAAACACCACAATAGCGAGAGGCGAAATCACTCAAAAGACCAAAATAACCATTTTTTTAAAACCAAAAAGAATCAGGCAAACCAAGGAGAATCTTCCCAATTTATATTTGGCACCTGTCATAGAGACTATGCTCAAATAAAAACCGGGGAAACATTTCATTATCCGATAATAATACCCTTTTTTTTCAAACTTTCTTGTAAGACTTCAATTTTCTCTTAAACCATGAGATTTCAATCATCACATAACATACTAATTCATTTCCTTTAGTGTAACACCCTGGCTATTCGGAAGCCAAGATGTCACCTAAAACATCTAACATACATCCATAATGCAGAAGAATTTGAACTAAGTATTTCAACTAAAGACAACATTAAATTAAGCGGGACATGGTGAAGGTATCATTCCTTCACCTTCTAAGTTATTATCACGATCATCAATAAAGAAGGTTCACACGCAGTAATAAATCAACATCCATGTGGAGAAGGTATCCTTCCTTCACCAATTATAATTTAATTATTACAGTTCATCATTACGAATGTAAGATAGAACTAAATTTAATCTTGAACATGAATAGGATGATGTGAGCGAGTAGTGCGTGTCTACTCCTCCCAAGTGAGCCAACATCGGGGTTACCTAAAATAAACAAACAACGCAAGAGTGAGTCCATGACTCGGCAAGTCTGATGAAAGAAAAAGAACACATATACAAACAGGACATCACCATTTAAGAATGCGAACCTTGCATCGAGTGAACACTTATGAAAACATGAAATGAATGAATGTAATCAAGGATGGACTGCACACATGCATATCTGGTATAGTGAGTGACACACCGTCGGTGTTCACTTAAGCCCGCACCTTAACAAAGTGCGGGGATCCAAGTCCTATATGAAGAACGTTTCATATAGGTGTCCAAAGCTGCCCATCTGGAATTGATGGGTCTTACGTGCCCATACTGGAATTGATGGGTCTTTCAATCCACTCCGTGGACGGGACATGACAATGTCCAAATTTGCCCACATTGGAATGGTGGGACTTACAATCCACTCCCGTGGACATAACATGAATAAAAGGATGCATGATATGAACATGAACAGTGATAATACCATCTCTCAAGATATACTCCACATAATGAAAGAACATAACCAATTCCGCATCTCGGGTAACACAATATGTCACACTATATTCATGAAAACATTCACAATCACGGCACTCAAAAGCAACAAAGTACTTGCCTTCGCGTTGCGGCGCGTTAGCGAGCAACGATGGCGCTCCCAAACCCGTAGCCTCGTGGCCTAAACAATTAAATAACCGAAATAAGAACAACATAGAATCCAACCCGAATTAATAGTCTACAATACCCTTTGAACTCCCAAGGAATCGCCATAAAACCTAATCTGAAAAACAGGCTGCAACCAAAAGCGTGTCGGGACAGCAGCACGAAAATGACAGTAGTTAATGACGTGGGACTCGAAATGAGATGAGTCCAGATCCTACCTCATCTTAACGAACATATCTATAACATTCAAGTTGATGAGATTTCCCAATTCGGCCAATAAACTTCTCTAATAAAGAAAACAAAACAGCAGCACAGCTTCTGTCTGAACAAACAGGACAGCAATACTAAAACAACCATAACTTTTAATCTACAACTCCGAATTGAGCGTTCTTTAACAATCTGAAAAGGTTATGAAATTACCTACAATAAACTAGTTGGCATGACATTCAAATTTTGCCTTTAACAAAAAGTGGCACACGGGTCAAAACTAAAGATAGAAACGACATACAATCTGGACAGACTGATCTACAATCTGGACAGTCACAAAAAAAAGTGCATAACTTTTGATCTATAAATCCAAATGAGGTGTTCTTTATCAATCCTGAAAGCTAGTGATATCACCTTCAAAATTTGTTATGGGCAAGACCTCTGAATCACCCGCTAACTAGGCCATATATCAACCTAAACAGAGACTGCTAATTCTCGTCAGGATTCTGGACAGCAGATATTAAATCTATCATAACTTTTGACTCGAAAGTCGGAATTAGGTGATCTTGGCGGCCACCGAAAGCTAAGAACAAGACCTACATATCTCTAGGAGATGGGAAACTCAGATTCGGCCTCTAACATCACGAAAAGTCCACGCAACAATCTGGACAGAATCAATTTCTACCCGCAGCAAATCGATCTAATCAAAATTGAACCAAAACACATCTACCACTAATCAAGCGATGAGGATCGGCACTCGTTACCCTTGTAACAACCAGGACGTAGGTGGGAGAACCTTGGAGAAGATGATCTTCCTCCTCCTTTCTCCTTCTCCCTTCTTCTCCTTCCACCATGGCCGGCGGCACCTCGGAGCTTCTTCCTCATCTTGGTAGAGCAGCACGGAGGGGGGCTGCTACAGTACCGCGTGCTACAGTGCGGCGTGGTACTGTAGCAGAGGGTAGGGTTTTGGGGAAGGAGACCCCCCCTTCTTGACTCCACTACAAGGCCGGCCCACTTGGCTAGGACACCTTGGGCTAAAAGCCGAAGGTCCAATCCTCTCTCAAATCCTGAATTTTCTTTCAATTTTCCTCTAAACTTTAGTGCATTCAAATTTGAATAAATTTCTCTTCCGAATAATATGTTCTCTCTATTTGATATTCGAGGTATTACATTTAGTTTGGCAACCTCAAAGCTATGCTCAAGGTGAACACATATTCCACGCCTATGTAGAGAGACTCTTCCAACCCATAATAACATACTCTGATCAACTTCTCTACACAAAGGAATTACTTTGATAAATAATTCCCAACACACCACAATATAGATTTCTGCCACAATCACATCATCTCAATCTTTTAGGGATAATCGACTTGAAATTTACCACATTCACGCTCATTTAGTGCATCCAAAAGATTCTATCAAAGTTCACCATATCTCTTGGAACCTAATCACGGGGAACCAAGATGCTAGCGTGAAAATGTAAAACCCAATTCAACCTCTAAGACTCTTACAATAAATTTTGGTATTCTTGATAGGTAACCCTCGGATCGAAGACTCGAATTTCATACACTCAACAATAACCTTAGTTATTAATGTTAGCATTCGTCACCAATCAAGTAACCACTCAAGTTAACTCGTTTCATCAATCTTAGACCTTCTCCAACCCACACCAAGCAAAAGCGGCTACTCGACCACAATATACCCATTCACAAAACCCTTACTAATTGATCAGGATTCAAACATACTCAATCACTAACGTCAAATAATGAATATATAAATTCTTGACCAAGTTATCTTTGGAGATAATCTAACTCCTATAGGGTTACTCACTGAGACCAAGTCACACTTGACAATACTCAACTATTCCTGCTATCCCATTAATTAGCACAACGCTTAGGTTTCTCCACACCGCTACTCTCATTAACCTTCACCATCAAAACTCTTCTGCACAATCATACTAAGTATCCAATTGCGATACTCTGATAAGTTTATCAAGAGTCCATAATTTCGTTAATCCCAATATTCCAACATCGACAAAGGTTACTGGATCATAATTCGCCTTAGGTTCCACTAGTCGAAACACTAATCAGTTGTTTCTCAGTGATAATCATTCCATAAAATTCTCTCAAAGAAGTTATAGGTCAAAACCAATACACCTTCTCGTTTCTTCACATAGGTGGTTCCCAAAATCTCACCACTACCATATACTTGTCCACCTCCAACCGATCACCATAATACTCTCTATTAGACTTGGCAACACAAGTAGGTTAAATCCTTTCTCAAAAGGAAGAAACAAACAAATACAAAGTTCAACACACAAGCAAACTTTGCTCGTCGGAATGAGCACGAGACCAAGAGTAACAATCAAATAGCAATGATCTCAAAAAAACAAAACACAAGTCCACATTGTGGGCACATGTCCCACAAGAAGGAATTTTCAAACCTCCATAAATCATAATAAACATTGCTAAGGAAACCAAGAAACTCTTAAGTAACGACAGTAAAGGTTGCAAATTACAATTCTCAACCCCAACCTCAAATGCTTATGGTACTCATTTTCAAGTCGACAATTAAAGCGATTTTCTTTGATTACATCATTACTTGTCAACCCAAACAGGTAGTACCTTTAAAACCAAATCACATTAATCACTTAAGAACTAAATAGAACCTTCCAATACGCCTCATTGGTCAAACTAATATCATCTCGACATAAATCATGAACAACCAAAGGATCAAGAATGCCAAACTCCAAACATTTCATTTATCCGATACTACGAAAAACAATCGACTTATTTTTTCTTCTAGAAGAATCATCACCACTCACGCGCCACAATCTCTTGTGGGCGGTCTTATCAACACCAAGAATAATTCACTCTTAACAAGATTCGTTATCCTCAACTCTTCCCTTATTAGCCACCAAGGCTCACCAAAATGTTACGTGCCCTTTTATCATCTCATCCTCAAATGAGTGCATACCAGATTCTTACACCCTCACTACAACAACCACTTTATTTTAGAGGGAACTAACTACACAATTTTAAAAGGTTATTCCAAAGCCCTTCCATCAATGACATACTATTATCCGATAGTTCTACCATCATGTAATTATTGTTCATCTATTAAATCCCATCAATTTTTCTCTTAGTAAAGCTCAACACCAAACTTTAATAGTCAATAATTGCACCTAACAATTACATACAATCACTAAACATCCACCAAGGGTTACTCCAAGATTAATATCCACTAACACAATAATCTAACTCCTTTTGTACTTAACCATCCCAAGCGGTTAGGTTAATCCATGGCGATCCATTAATCCAATTTACAAAGAAGTTTACCAAATGTATCACTCTTAATGATCAACTCAATTCATCAATGTTCCACACTTCTTGTTAACTCTACGGTTTACAATTAGGTATAGTTGTACTCTTAACCACGGCTCATCAAGAACTACTACAAGACACTTTCAAATTTATGAGCTTTCCTTTGAAGGATCTTAGTTATGATCGATCATGCACACACTCTGCAGACCTCACCTGATAACACATATCATTCCCATCAATTTCTTTGTTTATAACCTCCATCTTAACCACAAGAAGACATCGCTAAAGAATTTAATATTTTCTTTCATAAAAGAGAACCATTCAACTTCAACACTCGAAATACCCAAGGGAGTTACATTGATTCAAAGCTTTCTTGTACTAAAGGACTTGCAAAACGAAACTTTTATTAACCAAAATCATCAAGTGAAATAAATGGGTCATGTTTTCCAATAAGACAACAAGAACTCCAACACAAAGGCCAATCTTTACAATTAACCAAATTCGGCGGCCGCAAGATTAACTCAACAGTTGGGAAAACAATAAATGCTTTAAGGGGCAAAGTAAACCAATGGAAACGCATCAACTTTTCTCAAAGTAACCTATCAACCACAAGAATGAATAACCCAAGAGAAACTCATCAATCTCAACTGGATAAGAGTTGACCAAATTCAAATTCGAGGAAGAGAACAACTCTTTTAAGTCTACTCGCTACCAAGCGCTTTGTACTACGATCTCTCATGTGGATACTTCGCTATTCCTATACCACGAGCAGTGGTGTAATCTCAGTATAGCCGGGACCACAACCACTACCTCCACCTCTCAACATGGGTTACCCCCACACATAATAACTATAGTATTATACTATAGATATATCAGATCATCTCAAAACAGGAATCATTAATACAACTCAACAGATGCGTAAATGCAATGCTTGACCCATCCCATCCTACTGTGCACTAGTGTGTCAGGTTTATAAGTTCATTAACCATTACAAAATTTCAGCAATTCAAGTTGCCTAGGTTGTAAATCCAATCACCACGGACCTAAAGCCCGCTCTGATACCAACTGTAACACCCCAGCTCAGCATTGAGCCTGGAATGCTACTAAAATTAAACTAAACTAAACTAAACTAAGACCAATTACAAATTTTTCGGCAATACCTCCTTTGTATAGTCAGCTAAACAGAGGTTCCAACAATTAAACATGGCATTTATCAATATCTTCATAATCAGGTTCATTCAAGCATGCAGAATAATCTCATAAACATAACCAAAATTTGCTATTCTCATTATTACAGTTAATCTGAAACTCAAAACATCCATAAATAATTCTTAAGATTGAGTGGTAGTGCGTGCATCCAAACATCTACTCCCTCCCATGCATGCGGGTCTTGCCAGTTGTACCTAAAACACATCAAAGAAAGAGTGAGCCCAAAGACTCAGCAAGTACCAACAAGGCTAAGCAAGTTATCATTCATAGCATCAACGATCCAAGATAAACAATGCACCAAAGAATAGCCTTCATGCTCATGTGAATGCAATCGATGCAATGCACCTTTTTCAACTTTATCTCTTTTCGCACTTTACCGGTAATGCGGGGTATACAACCGTCATTGTATACCCTTGCTCGTGCCCTCAGCACGGGGACCAAGAGCCTATACACCACATGTATAGGGACCTTTGCCCATCATCGAATGATGGGGACCTCTTTCTCATTGCCCACATTCCACGAATGTGGGACCTCAAGCTTTGTCATTGCACGACAGGACCTCATTTGTTTCGCTTGGTCGCAACATGACCAAGTTTCAATATGCTCGAAATGCTTGAGTAATGCATCTACATCTTCTCATTTAATGAATTCAACATGTACTTTGAGCATGTAAACAATAGCATCATGAGAGAAGCGTAATCACAATATGCAAACACCAACGCAACTAGAGTCCTCTCAACATCATTTTCACATGGCAACAATGAACATTACACAACTCGATCATGGCAGGCAACAAGAATTCCACTAAACCCGAATACTTGCATATGAATCGACTAACCATACTACAACGTTCATATATGTAGATTTCATAACTTTCAAACATCAATGTATAGTGTATAACTCATAAGCTACTTCACACAAACAACACCATTCATACCACTTCAGCAATCATGATCCACACACTTAATCATGTACCCTAACAAACAATGCCATTCAATAAAAATCGATTCTATCCCTTAATGTACTTGCCTCAACCGTGCGAAGGTGGATGTCGAGGATAAGGTACTACTCCCGGAGCCAAACCCACACCTGGACATATAAATGAGACATGCTAAGGCTACCATGTAGGTCTAATAACAAAACTGTAATCACAAATGAACTCATCGTCCACTCGACGCGATCCCCGACTCCATTATCGGTTGCCAGATTTCCTTTCCAGAGAACAGCCCCCTTCGAAAAAATCATAACTTCTTGTACAGAAATCCAAATGAAGTGATCTTGGATATTCTGAAAAGGTTATTGAATTCCCCTTCTAAACCTAGTTGGTGAGGTTCTCTGATTCGGCCCTTTACTAGCCCTACCAAGCCATTCAACAAAGCATCAATTTTTGCGTCGGGTCTCTGGACAGCAACAATAAAACTATCATAACTTTCTATACATTCATCCGAATTTCATGATCTTTACTTTTCCTGAAAGCTGGAAGGATTATCTACATTTTTCGTTATGGCGAGACCCTCTGATTTGTCCTCTAAATATACGCTTAGGTCGAAACACTAAAACCTGTCAGACCAGCAACCATTCCACAGCATAGACCCAATAAGAATAAAATCATAACTTTTGCTACAGAGGTCCAAATGACGTGATTCTTGTCGGCAATGAAAGATAACGAGATATCATACAACTCTCTAGGAGATCCCAAGTTCCAATTCGGCACTTATCAAATTCTTACTTAATTAACAAGTTAACTGCAGATTCTCGTCAGGATTTTGGGACAGTAGCACTAAACAAATCATAACTTTCTAACCGTTAATCGGATTTGGGCGTTCTTGGCGGCCACTTAAACCTAAGAACAAACCCCACATATCTCTAGGAGATGGGGTCTCCAGATTCTGCTTCTAAGGATACGAAAATAGCCACGCACTAATCTGGACAGAACACGATCTAAACCCGACATTACTAGAAAAACAACAATTAAACATCTAGACGATGGGACAGCGGTTACCCTTGACGAGCAGCGTGAGCAGCGACGATCTCCACCCCCAAGACAGCCTCCTCTACTCACCTCCTTCCTCCTCCCATGGCCGGCGGCGGGAATCGTGCACCGGGAGAGTCGGCACAGGGAGGCGCCGGTGGAGGAGCTGCCAGGGCGGGGAGGGGCTGCCATGGGAGGAGGTGCTACAGTGCGGCTGCTACTGTAGCGTCGTGCTACAGTACTCCACTACAATGTAGGGCTGGGTTTGCCTCCCCCTTTAAGTGGTTCCTCGGTTGGGCCAAAAGCTATGGGCGAAGGCCGAGTTATAAAACTCTTTCTAACTTCTGAATTTTTCTTTTCTAATTCTATTTAATTTCAGTACTAATCACTTATTTGTTTTATTTTTAAGCGGGATATTACAACGATGATGGCGCGACGAGAAAAAAGCGGTGGGGCGGGCGGTTGTTGTCGCGGCGAAGTCCGGTGGCGTTACGTGAAGCGGGTGGTAGCACCGGATCGCGGCGGCGTGGTGAAGACGGTGGTGGCGTCGGCGAGGTCGTGGAGGCGATAGTGGCGGCGCAACGGCGGCGGCGTACACGTGGGTGGCGAAGAAAATCCGAACCCGCGACGTCGAGAGGTAGAGGAGGTGGGTGGTGCGAGTGTGTTGAGTGAGTCGAGGGCTCACGGGGTGCCTTTATAGTGGTGGAGGGAGGTCGGAGTTCGTGCACGGGTGGTGCGGCAGCGGCCGTTACGCGGAATCCCGGCGACTTCGTGCGAAGTAAAGATAGAAACGGTCGGAAGGTGGCGGCGTAATGCGTGGGTGTAAGTGCGAGCATTTATTTGTGTAACGGTGGCGAGAAAGCGGCGGCGGAGCTCGCGGCGCGGCTACGGCGGTGGTTTCGGAGGAAGAAGAAGGAGTGGGGGCGAAAGGTGTGGCGTCCGATTTTTATCGGCGGTGGGAAGAAATGGTGTGGCGTGGAGAATTGTGAGCCGTTGGATGGCGATCGGCGGTGGTGGTGCGTGGCGAGAGAGAGAGGCGCGGGCGGCTGGAGTGGGCCGGGAGCGTGTGGAGATGGGCCGGACCAGTGGGTTTCGGCCCAAAGGTAATTTTGGGATTTTAAATGGATTTCTTAATTGATTTATTTCCAGAAATTCAAAAGGATTTTTTAGAAAATAGTAAAATACATCCAAAAATTCTAGAAAAATTCACAAAAATTCCTAGAGTTATTTTGGACTTAAATAAAATAGTTCCAACTTTAAGTTGGCTTTTAATTTTGCAAATAAATTATTTTGGCTTTAAAATACTTAGGAAAAAGCTTTTAAAAACTCAGAAAATTCCAGAAATTAAGTAAATTTTTATTTTTCAATTTAAATCCAATAAAACTTCAATAACTTGAAACAATTTTCAAATTTGGCTTTCAAAATTTCAAAGATTCAAATAAAGCAATCAAACTCTGTCAAATTCTCAGAAAATCAAATAAAACAATAACTTTATTTTAATTTATTTTGGTAACAGCACTTTGGGATGTTACAAACTACCCCCCTTAAAAGGAATCTTGTCCCCGAGATTCGGAGAGGCTAGAGAGAACGAAGACGGACAAAGGATAAATGAATTGAGAGATAGAGAGTCTATCTTCAAGTTGGCTTTACATCCAGGGATTTTGAGTTGTCCAAATTTTTGAAGTGTCGATTCGTCCTTCATCTCCATTGTACATTGAAAGGTTAGGTTTTCCAATGGATTGTTTGAGAAGAGGCAAAAGCAAAGGATGAGAAAGATAGAGAGCTATGAAATGAGAAGTCTACCCTTTAAAGCAAGCGTTGTACACAAGATCAAAAGATCTACATCGACGTACAAAAGAAAACATACGATACAAGTTAGGAAACAATACAACTTCTACTCGATCGATACTGTAAGTGGTGAAACGACTCAATACGAGAATGAGTCTTGGCACACTTAAACTATATGGCTTGGCGACAAAGCGATCTTGGTATATCTTGTCCGTTGTCCTTGGATGGTGCAGACGACGATACTTTCTCGATGGCTCCATGTCTTGTAGTCTTGAACGTAAGGGTTAAGAAACGTGTTCACCAACTATAGAAATTTATAAGGGAAAGAGAATCCATTTAACATTATAAAATGGTGAAGAAAGAATTAGGTGAGAAGGAATTTTCTATAAAGAAGCTATAGATAGATGACCAAGATGAGGAGAGAACAATTTATTTTTCTTGTTGTATAAAATAAATTTTGAACTTTTCAACTAACGGCCATTCTAACTAGGTCACGACCTACAGTCGATATGGCTCTGATACCACTTTTGTCGAACCCGGGAACGAAGGATCCCAAATTCTCGTGTTCATACACTAGTCCAGGATTTCTAGTGTACAGTTAAACAAAAGTGATAGCACAATCATATCACGAGTTTATTGATAATAATTCAAAGTATATTACAAAAGGGCTGCGCCAAAAGAAAAGAAATAACACAATGAAGAGTAGTAGAAGTAGTAGGCCACACGACTTGCCACGGGCAATCGCAGGACGCTGACCTATTCGTCAAGATCCTCACCGTCGGGAAAGCGTCTTCTCTGAATAAGATTTATTCAGCAAGAGTGAGCACTACTACCGTGCTCGCAAGTCACACCCAATATAGAAAGTTTAATGCATGCATAAGGTAAACCAAGGTAATGGCAGGGTTGTTTTGCATAAACAACATTTTCAGATTATATTGCTAATACTTTTGTAAGACCAATTTTAATAATTCGAATAAAGATAGTGACAAAACTGACATCGAATATTGGATGACCTCCACTAGTTGATTATTGAAGGATATCCTCCTAACACTTGGCTAACCACCCAATTTTACCATAGGACTATCCATCCTAAAACATCCATTGAACACATTTTATAAACCAAAAACAATTCTAACTTAGAGTGGCTTTGCTAGCATGTCCATGACCATGACGCGCTATTCGAATAGTTTTACACTCTGCAGAGGTTGTGCAGCTTTACCCACACGAGATAAAATGCTTTTAATGTCGGCCAAAGCACGCTTCCAAGGCGTGTGACTAAGCAATTATCATGAGGCCGTTACAAGCGTGTCTCATCTGTATTCATGCCCGCTAAGGTTTCGCTACCTTTGGACTATCCATCCTCAGGAAGCCCCTCTTGCGCGAGTGGGACTAATGTCTAACCGACGCCACACATACAACATAGCACAAATAACACTAAGACACTACAGATTATTTAGCCAAATCCTGCCCATACAGGACATGTGGTGGTACGGTAAGGCGTAGCAAAATACGCTCAAAGACCGGTCCTTAACTGACTCGGGCGACTTCCAATTTAAAACCCTGGGTGGCAATCCTAACCAGATTAGACCCGTGCATGAACCTGCACCCACCATCCATCCATCTCGCCCAAGTCCAAACCCATTTTATTTTATTTAGAGTAAAATCCTTTCGTGATAAAACAATACCACAGGAACACATTTAAATTACATTGTAAAGATTTGACTAAATTCTCCCAAATTTGTAAATATTATCTAAGCAAGGCTAAACATTTGACAAATTTTATCTAAGGTGTCAAGGTATTCAGTTTTGATAGTCAAATTGGCCATACCAAGGAGTTTGGAACAACTATATACTAAATCGGGATATTCGGATATTTTTATAAACATATGCATGCAATAGTAAATTGTAGATAGTAAATAAATACTTTAAAACAATAGGAACAATATGATCAATAGTGTAACTTGCCTTCGTTGAAGTCTTGGAACTCTAAATCGTCGGAAGGATCTAACTCTCCGGAGTCGTCGAAGTCTATACGTGAAAATACGACAAATTCAACTCAAATTCAAATAAATTCAAAAACTCAGATCAAACTAACTCCAAATTAAAATATTTTGCTTTAGTTAGCTAGATTATGAATTTAGACAAATTTTGCAACTTGAACCACTCAATTTGGAGTTCAAATGCAAAAGATATGAATTTTACAAGATTGGGAATACATGGAATGATAAACTAGGGTTTAAAGGATTTGCAGGTCAAATGAACCCAAAATCAAATGATTTTGGTTTAGATGGCTAGATCTTGATTTTATAGGAATATAGAAATTTGAATGGACGAATTCGGAGTTCGTATGAGGGAGAACGAACCCCGGGAAGTTCTAAATCTAAATAAAACCTAAAATCAGATTTTATTGATTTTCCCGAATTATTTTTCTAAAGGAAAATCGATTTATTGCGCAAGCATGACGCCAGCAAGGATTTTTCCGGAAATTAAAAGAAATGAATTGATTTTTCTGACATGTGGGCCCCATTGGTCAATGACTTGGCTCATGTGGACCGAGTCCACAATAGTTCGGACGCGGGGAAATGCGTGGCTTGACACGCCAAAGCGCCCACGTGGCGATGAGGTGGATGCTTGACCGGGCAATAAGTGGTGACGTGGGTGCTGACTCGCCACCATCTGGACAAAATCGGTGACGTGTCGTCTACGTGGCAGTGCCACGTCAGCACGAAAAACGGCGACGTCCTCGGCCGTCGACAACGGCGCGGCAGCGGTGTTTTCGGCGGCGGATGGTACCGTGTATAGCTACGACTATTGCGGTCATATTGGTATACCTCCGGTTGCGATGGGCGCGATGATGGCGGCGGCGACGAAAAAGCGGTGGAGGCGGACGGTTGTTGTCGGCGAAGTCCGGTGGCGTTCGTGAAGCGGTGGTAGCACTGGATCGCGGCGGCGTGGTGAAGACGGTGGTGACGTCGGCGAGGTCATGGAGGCGATGAGTGGCGGCGCAACCGGCGGCGGCACCGTGGTGGCGAAGAAAATCCCAACCCGCGACGTCGGAGGTAGAGGAGGTGTGGGTGGTGCGAGTGTGTTGAGTGAGTCGAGGGCTCACCAGGTGCCTTTCATAGTGGCGAGGAGGTCGGAGTTCGTGCGGGTGGTGCGGCGCGCCGTTACGCGAATCCCGCGACCGTGCGGTAAAGATAGAAACGGTCGGAAGGTGGCGGCGTAGTGCGTGGGTGTAAGTCGAGCATTTATTTGTGTAGCGGTGGCAGAAAGCGGCATGGCGGAGCTCGCGGCGCGGCTACGGCGGTTTCGGAGGAAGAAGAAGGAGTGGGGGCGAAGGTGTCACCGTCGATTTTTATCGGCGGTGGGAAGAAATGGTGTGGCGTGGAGAATTGTGAGCCGTTGGATGGCGATCAGGCGGTGGGGACGCGAGCGAGGAGAGAGAGAGGCGCGGGCGGCTGGAGTGGGCCGGGAGCGTGTGGAGATGGGCCGGACCAGTGGGTTTCGGCCCAAAGGTAATTTTGGGATTTTAAATGGATTTCTTAATTGATTTATTTCCAGAAATTCAAAAGGATTTTTTAGAAAATAGTAAAATACATCCAAAAATTCTAGAAAAATTCACAGAAATTCCTAGAGTTATTTTGGACTTAAATAAAATAGTTACAACTTTAAGTTGGCTTTTAATTTTGCAAATAAATTATTTTGGCTTGAAAATACTTAGGAAAAAGCTTTTAAAAACTCAGAAAATTCCAGAAATTAAGTAAATTTTTATTTTCAATTTAAATCCAATAAAACTTCAATAACTTGAAATAATTTTCAAATTTGGCTTTCAAAATTTCAAAGATAAAGCAATCAAACTCTGTCAAATTCTCAGAAAATCAAATAAAACAATAACTTTATTTTAATTTATTTTGGTAACAGCACTTTGGGATGTTACAGTGTAAGGATAGTCTGTTTAGAAGACTTCCATGAAATGGCCCCACCTGCTAGAGTGAAAACATAGCCACCCATAGCCTTCATATCATCCGAGTCACTGATCTAGTTAGAATCACTGAATCCTTCTGAGACAGCCGGATGGCCTTCCCAAATTTATGTTCCTCTTTTGGTACCTAAGTACCCTCTCTAGTGCTATTTAGTGATCCTCTCCAGGATTAGCCGTATAATGACTCAATCCGCTTACAACATACGAGATGTCAGGTCTTATTGCACTAGTAAGATACATTAAGGACCCAATTATTTGAGAATATTTAAGCTGGTCTTTTCCATGTCTAGTGTTTTTATGTAGCTTAATATTTGGATCATAAGGTGTGGCTACTGATTTACAGTCCATGAACCCAAATATGGTTAAGACCTTGTCCACATAATGGGATTGTGATAGAGTAATCCTATTATCACCCTTTAACAGCTTGATGTTTAAGATAACATCAGCTTCACCCAAGTCTTTCATATCAATGTTCTGGAAGAGAAAAGATTTAGTTCTGGCGTCGAGAACAAAGCGCACGTTCCCGCAAAACCAAGGAGTGATAACCTCTAGTTTGCGTGGAAATGTAATGGAGACAAGCGGAGGAAGACGATGACGCTATTGTACGGCTTGTGTACTGTTGAAAATGGCACAATATGGTGGCGAGATAGCGGCGTGCGCACAAGAAAATCGGTGGCAGTGATGGTGCCCTGGCGATGTGACAGAAGTTGGCACAGGCGATGTGATACCGAGCATAATGAGGAGGCGACAGGGGCAGTTGAGCTCCAAAATGGTGGGCGGTGGTCGTTTACCATGGATGAGCGCGAGCGGCGCGGCGGCGCAGCAGAGGCGCATTGTGAGGAGGACGAAGACACCTGGCGCGTGGGCCCAGCATGTCAGCGAAAGGAATGTGGGGGAGCGGGCGCTTGCTGGCTGGGCCATGGTGGCACACGAGTGAGTTGGGTCGTGGCGTATTCGGCCCAAAAAGCGAGTGGGAAAATGGAATTTGGTTTGAATTTTTGAAATAGGTTGGAAACTTGACGAATTTTTAAATACAACAAAGGAGCTCCAAAAAGTGTGAACATTTTTGTGGAGCCTCCTGACACAATGAATTTTATTGTGTAATTGTTCCAGAATGTTATCTATTTTATATTGTTCTAAAAAATTCTTTTAAGGCTATTGTTCATATGCAAAGCATTAATTCCAAAACATGCTCAAAATACTTTCCACATTTATTATCAGTATAATTATCCCATGTTTGCATTTTTGGGATGTTACACGATGCTGCCAATGATCGGCCCTGAGCTGCCCACGCAAGTGCCTGTGTAGCCATGGAGGAGATCGATCCCCTTCCCATGCACTGCTCTAGATGGAGACCAAGTCTTCAACCTTATCTCTTCCCCTTCTTCTTATGATAGGTGGGCCATGTCTTTTCTTTTACTTTCCATTTTCTTCTTTTATCTAATTGAGAACTTACAAAAGGACCCTTGTGTACAACAGCGGCTCCCAGGCAGCCCGGCTAGGCTATGCTCAGTGCTCACCTCCACCCGCTTTGTTAGTGATTGCTACCTTGTTCCTGCCTCCTAGTCGACGTGTGCCGCCACTGGGGTCAAGCTGCTGCCTGGGAGCCACCCTCGCCTGGTCGTCTCACCACTAAGTTGCCCTCGCTCGACGCTTGGTTGCCCGATGACTAGCCTAGGATGACTCTAGGCCCGACTTCACATAGCCTAGACAGACTTGCTGCCAACGTTGGAGGGAAGAGTGGGGTTGCAAACTTGCAGAGTTGCAGGTAGGATGTCTCACCCGGTTTTCACAATCCAGAATCCTCTGTGAATAGTACAGTGATATTCCCTAGATCAGTAGATAACGCTCACATATACATTACTGAATCATTTCATACATAACATAGACCAAACCAAACTTCAATATTACAAACATCATAGTCACATAGACCACATTGGGTCAGGTTTACAATAGGGCCAATTAGGCCTAATATTTACAATAATAAACTGCGAAAGCGGTAGCAGAAGCAAAAGGGGTAGGGCTCATCTTGCCACAAGCAAGCGACTAGGGAAACCAGTGTACGACCGATATTATCCAGAGACCTGGGTAATATTGGTAGTACACGAGTACCGACGTAGTTAGCTAGACTGAGGCGAGACTAGGGAAACTACAGATTAAACTATTCTTCATTAGATCCTTGGCCTTCCACATCTGGATCCTTGTAGTATTCATAATGTCCGGGATCCGCAGCTTCTGAAGGTTTGAGGGAAAGAGCGAGGGTGAGCACAACTACCGTGCTCACGAGCCAATACACAACGCAATATTTATACATGCAAGGCTTTATCAAGGATGGCTCGGGTTCTTTTATTTGCTAAAGCAACATTTTCAATTATTGTAGATAGAAATTCTTATCACTTAGCATTATGACTAAAACACATTTTATAAAAGAGATTAATTGTGTAATATTTATAACAGCAGGTTACCTTCACCTATGCTTATTTTTTTATTGGGGTTACATCCACCTATTAACGACACAGGGTACGACAACCCAAGAAAATCCAAATTCAGGGTCATAACGGCCCAATGAGTTTTCATCCCACCCACAAAGTTTTATAAATAGAACTAACTCGAGTAAGTTCCCATGACTACCCCTGACCGTGGGCACGGCTGTTCGAACATTTTATACTCTACAGAGACTGTACACTTTACCCACAAGAGATAATCATCTTGACATATACACGCGTTTCCTTAGACATGTAAGTCAAGGGGAGAATACCACAAGGCCTTTACAACGCATCCTTAAGTATTTGTTACACCCGCTAAGGTTTCACCTGAAAAGGGTTATGCTCCCACACCTGCGTCAACCCTTACCCAGACCCACTCTTGCGCCTTCACAACTTACGCTTACACAGATCTGTAAGTCATGCACCCCTACCCGTAACCACGAAGGTCCACAGCGTAGTAGGTCATCTACCTGGTGCAACCCGTACTGATGGATACAAATTATTTAGCCAGGTCGACACCATTATAGACTTATGGTTGAATTATTTTACATTGGGAGGTCATCATAAGATTAAGTCTTTAGGAACCATCTGGGCGGTTCATACCACATACCACCAATTCACATACCAACATGCCTTGGGCTACATCAGCACCCATCACCATCATACCATCCGCCCAGATATGGTAACAACAATTATTAGGGTTTTTGGAGAAACACAAAATATATTACTCAACCATTCCAATCATTTACCTGCAATGACTGCCCAAAACAATTTCATGATTTTAAGGATGATGATTAGGTATTTAATACCCCAGTACTTAAGCAAGACTAGCATGTCGCTTAAGTACGACCTATAGCTAGTATAGTTACCACATAATTACTAGGGTGACAGGGATTAGGTATTTAAATTGTCAAGGATGGCATAATATCATTTAATTATCAAGTTGGTATTTAACTACCTTAAGACCATTTGACATACATTTTCATAAGGGAATTAAAGTATGCAAGTCGATATTTTAAAAGGATATAATTTACATAAAATGTAGGTTCAATATGATCAAAGTATTGACTCGCCTGGGTCTAGGGAAAGAGCGTCCTGATTGTCTTGGGCTTGATCGAACTAAGGTCCTTCCGCGTTCTCGAACTCTACTCGATCGATCGCGCCAGAAAAGAAACAACAAATAACCAAAACAGATAAATCCAAGAGAAATATCAAATGAACTATAAAATAAACAAAACCTCTGCCATTAGCAAGATCTTGAATTTAGAAATTTTTAGAAACAAACCTCACTTGAATCGGACTTAAAACGGAGAAGATCGAGACGTCCGAAGTTTTGATTTTGAAATAAAAACCAACAAAATAAAAAGGGAGAGCGAAAATCTTTAGCTGACATGAGAGGCCCACGGAATAGTGGTCTGGTCCATATGTACAGTGCATGGATCGGAGGTCAACATGCACTGTGTATGTGGTCCATGGGTCATCGAGGCTTCACCGCCATTTAAAAAGGCTCGCCCACTCGACAATGACACAGAGAAAAACAGGGATTAACCCAATAATTCATCTCGGGTCCCATATGTCATTGAATCAGATCACAATTAAACCGGTAGTCATTAACTTCTAAATGCTAAAGACAATTATTTGGTGCTTTAACTGCCGGTCCAAATGTCATAGATACTAGACATGAATTAACCAGCAGTAATTAATGTGTTTAACCCTTAATGCAAAGATTGAGTTATTTCATCAAGCATGCACAGGTCCACTAATGATTGACTGCCATTAGCTCCTTGGCTTGAATACTTGGCCCACATGTCAATGAAAGTAGACTGCAGTAATTAGCTGGCAAACATATACATCTAAACCCTATGGACAGTGATACTGATGATTAACGTGCTTACAGGACTTGTCCATGTGACATCTCTCACAGGAGCCATCAGCTAGTCAATATCTCATAGCTAAGCATTGAATTAGTCCTTAAGGACCAAAATCTGGTTACATAAATGATGCACATGGGCTTGGTCTGAAGTTCAGACAACAGAGGGGAGAGGCTACGGGCGCTGGCCGCTCGGCTCGGCCAGCTCAGCTCGCCGCCGCGAGGAAGAGCGTGGCAGCGCCGGTGTTAGGATCCGATTGTATTGGCCCGAAAATGGACATATTGCAAAGTAGTATTTGGGGGATTTTCTCAGTTTGTATATATAGGAAGGAACAAGATGATACAACTGAGTTCTAAATAGTAAAGTAGATGCGATAGAATGAACTAGGGTTTTCAAGCGTGGTTCTTCCGATTACAATGAGGCTATTTATACATCTAAACATCAGCAACGGCTAATAACGACAAACAGTCAAAGTTACGGCAGTGTAGTTGTAATTCTTCTTTACGCTGAATAGTAAAGTAACTAAATGGTCTTCGGCTGTTAGATCCGATTGAAACGCCATCTTGTAATTTGGTCCGCTCGTTCTTCGCCCAGTCCAAAGGTAAGTCCGAACGTTCACTGAAATGAGTTTTGATCCTCTTCTGAACTTAACTCAGACTTCCCAGAACCTAACAGCCAGGCAAGGCTAAAACAGGGTGCCAAGAGGGCGGCGCCCACGAGGGCACTAGCGTCGGTGCCGGCGATGCCGTGGAGCAGCGACGTGGGGCCAAAAAGGCAGCGCCGGCGTCGGGGTGGCTCGGGGAGGAGGGGGCGCGCACAGGCTGTGCCCAGGGAAGGGGAAGCCGGCGGGGTGGTCAGGGCAGCTTAGGGGCGGCCGTGGTGGTGGGGCGGCGGCGACCGTGGGCGGGGAAGGAGCGGCGGCGGGGAGGAAGAGTGGAAATGGGGGAAGTGTAGAGGACCATGAGACGCACAGGGTGATGGGGTTGGCCGAAGAAAAGGTGTTGAATGTATGAGCATTTTTCGAATTACATTAATCCAGAAAAGTACTAGATAAATCATGGAGAATACTATAGCCATTTTCACGAAGCAGATATACAAGAACACTATAGATATATGAATTTCTAGAAGGACAGAAACTAACATACCTATCTCAGTGTTCAAGTAAACAACAGATAATAAAACTAAGTAAACAACAAGTGTGAGATAGGCATACCCAGAATCAGCGGAAGGAGCAACAGAAGTAGAAGCAGGAGTCTTGGTGAGGTCGTCGTTAGTCATGGCCTAGTGGATGCAGCAGAGACCTTCGTGGATGTCGTGGTAGTAGTCGTGCGAGATGTAGTCGAGCGAGAAAATCGATGAAGCGAGCGATGCGCGAACGCTCCCCAAAAACCTTATTCGTCCTCGCTCGTGCAAGCCTTCAAGGACGGGGTTCCGGAAGCCTGCTCTCCCGGTGCGACCGTACACGCGCAGCGCTGGGATGGAGATCGCTAGAGACAACAACAAAACCAGTGGTATACTATTGTCTTTTGTGGAGAGTGTTGATCAGCCAGAAGAACAAGTGTTCTGTTCCATATAATGGCAAAAACCCAGATACTAGAAACGGTCGTCATTACTCACTAGTAACTGCAGTCATTACCCAGTCACTAGTAACCGCGGCCATTACCCAGTCACTAGTAACCGCAGCCATTACTGCTACCAATTTCTGAAACAGAGCATGTTCTACTTAATGGAAAAAACAAAGAGACTAGAAACGGTCACCATTACTGCCAGCCGTTTGTTAATGCCATTAACTGCGAGTCAGTGCGTTTCGATTTTCGAATAGATAAAGAAAAACGTGCACGCACCCGACACGTACACGCACACGCACGGCACGGCTCGGCGAGGCGAGGAGTGGCGTGGCGGCGAGCGGCGGAGCAGCGTGTATTGGCTCTCTCCAATTCTACAAGGGGCTACCACATTCCACCTTTTAAAGTGGTGTAACTCCCATTCAACTCTCCATATGGGACTAAATAGTTTTAGCACATGCACATGGGCCTTTGGGATTTTCCAGGAATTAATTAGAATTAAACATGGGCCCAGCCCGTATTAATTCCAACAATCCCCACTGCATCCCAAGGGCACATGTCAAATGCCTTGAACCACAGTATTATTTTGATATACCAAGATTTTGATGGAGACCGGTTAGGTTGAACATCCACCTAGAATGAAGTTACACTTATCCACAATCGCACAATGGATGAGCCTTGAATTGTGATTTTGTGTGAATAAGTTTTACTTAAGTCCTTAATCGTACGAGGCTACCAGCATCCTCGGGTTGAAGCATATGAGTCATACTCCTGGCCTATTCATGAGCTTCCTAGAGATTACCCTATCTCATAGACTGTGACTAGTAGTCGGGCTCATATAGGTGTGTTCTTTCAAAACTGCTCTGTAGGACAACATCTTTGCTTAAACAAGCCACATAACACATTAAGATAAAAATCAACCTGCCATACAGATTTAGGAGAGAATTGCATCTCCAATGGAGTGGGTCTATAAAAGTACTCTCCTCCCAGTTAACCAAAAGCTTGTTTCGCCAATCCTAATTCACGGGATCTCCGATCATATAGGATGGGTTACCACTATAGTATAACTCACGTGGGTCTCAAACCCATCTCCCTCGATGCATTGTCTATCACATTCCGTGATAAACCCTTTGTGAAGGGATCTGCCAGATTCTTAGCTGTTTGGATATAATCCAAAGCTATTACTCCGGAGTTTCTCATTTTTCTGACAGATTTCAGTCTTCTCTTCACATATCTTGATGCCTTCATATTATCCTTAGAACTGTTCACTTTGACGATCACAGTCTGATTGTCACAGTTCATCAGAATAGCCGGTACCGATTTTTCAACCACCGGCAAATCCATCAAGAGCTCACGAAGCCATTCGGCTTCAACAGTGGCAGTATCTAATGCTGTGAGTCCTGCTTCCATTGTTGACCTCGTTAAGATGGTCTGCTTGCAAGACTTCCATGAAACAGACCACCTCCAAGTGTGAAGACATATCCACTTGTGGCCTTAATCTCATCAAGATCGATATCCGTTTGAATCGCTATAACCCTCCAGTACCTAGGTACCCGTATAGTGAATGTCATAGCTCATAGTACCCTTTAGATAGCGCATTACCCTCTCAAGAGCATGCCAATGATCATCTCCTGATTGGAAACAAACGGCTTAGTTTGCTCACAAAGAAACGAGATGTCGAGCCTAGTACCGCTAGCTAAATACATGAGTGAACCAATTATCCGAGAATATCTCAATTGGTCTCTGCTATTCTCCGATTCTTCCTAAGCAACATGCTAGGGTCATAAGGTGTTGGAGAGGATTTGCAGTCGCTATAACCAAAATGACTCAAAACCTTTTCCACATAATGAGATTGCAACAATGTAATCCCACCATCATCACCTCTCAACACTTGATGTTCAAGATAACATCGCCTACTCCCGGATCTTTCATCTCAAAATTCGAGACAAGAAATCCTTGACTTCCTTAATCGCATTAAGGTTGATCCCAAAAATCAGTATGTCATCAACATACAGACATAGAATGACTCCCTCGCCCCCACCATGGCGATAATACACACATCTGTCAGCTTCATTCACAATAAAGCCTGCAGATGTTAAAGTTCTGTCGAACTTTTCATGCCACTGCTTAGGTGCTTGTTTAAGACCATACAAAGATTTCAACAATTTGCACACCTTTCCTTCTTGATCATCTACTACAAATCCATCTGGCTATTCCATGTAAATTTTCTCGTCCAACTCTCCATTTAGGAAAGCCGTCTTAACGTCCATCTGATGAACGAGAAGACCGTGTGAGGCAGCCAGAGATAGTAGTACTCGAATAGTGGTCAATCTAGCCACATGTGAGTAAGTATCAAAGAAATCTTCGCCTTCCTTTTGGGTATAACCCTTGGCCACAAGCCGTGCCCTGTACTTCTCGATAGTACCATCAGGCCTAAGCTTCTTTTTGAACACCCACTTACATCCTACAGGTTTATAACCATAAGGACGCTCAGTGATCTCCCAAGTTCCATTAGAGATAATGGAATCCATTTCACTACTGACCGCTTCCTTCCAAAGATTCAAGATCTCGAGAAGCATATGCTTGAAATGGTACTTGAGTATCATCCACAAGGTACACAATGAAATCAGGACCAAAAGACTTTGCAGTCCTTTGTCTTTACTCTTCCTCGTAATTTCATTGTCTTCCTTCTCGAATTTGCTCGTGGTTTTGCTCAAAATATTCCATTGGAATGGCAGTTTCATGAGTTGTATCAGGCTCCTGACTTGATGAAATAGGCATATCTTTCATCGGAAAAATATCCTCAAAGAATGTAGCATCTCTAGACTCCATAATTGTACCGACATGCACGTCAGGTACTCCAGATTTCATCACTAGAAATCTATATCCAACGCTATGATGAGCATAGCCTAGAAAAACGCAATCCACGGTTTTTGGTCCAAGCTTACGCTTTTTGGAAATTAGCACATTGACTTTCGCCAAACAACCCCAAGTGCGTAAGTACGAAAGTGATAGTATTTTCTTCTCCCATTGTTCATATGGGGTTATCTCTTTATTCTTTGTGGGAATCCTGTTTAGGACATGACATGAAGTCAATATAGCCTCCCCCCACCATGCTTTGGAAAGACCCGCTGTTTCTAACATGGCGTTAACCAAATCCGTTAGAGTGCAGTTCTTTCTTTCAGCAACCCCGTTTGACTGGGGTGAATAGGGAGGCGTCCTCTCATGGATTATACCATGTTTCTCACAGAATAAATTGAACTCATTAGAAAAGTACTCACCGCCACGATCAGACCTAACCCTTTTGATTTTCTTTTCAAGTTGGTTCTTAGCTTCTGTTTTATAGATTTTAAAGTAGTGAAGAGCTTCATCTTTAGTTTTCAAAAGATACACATAACAGAACCTAATGGAGTCATCAATCAAAGTCATGAAATATCTATTACCACCTTTTGTCAACACACCATTCATCTCACACAGATCTGAATGTATGAGTTCTAATGGTGCCAAGTTTCTTACCTCCGCGGCCTTATGAGGCTTACGAGGTGCTTTGATTGAACATAAACTTGACACTTAGAACCTTTGGCAATGATGAATTTGGGATTAACTCTAAAGTCAAGCAACTGCGCCATGCAACCAAAATTTATGTGACAAAGTCGTGAATGCCAAATAGTAGTCTCATTACCACGAAAACATGGTTCACAATATTATTACACAAATCTGAAAGAGATAGGCGAACAAGCCTCCGCACACATAGCCTTTACCAACAAATTGTCCACACTTGGATATTACAAATTTATTGGACTCAAATACGATCTAAAGCCATCTCTACACGAAAAGATCCGCTCACGGATTCTTATTGATAGACGGCACATGATGCACATTCTTCGATTGCACAATCTTCCCAAGTAAACTTCAGATCGACGTGCCAACACCATGAGCAGTGGCATGTGACCCGCTCCCATTAGAACGGTTGAATCCCGAGTGACTGGTAAGAAGAGAACAATGAAATATCAGACACACATGTATATTAGCACCAGTGTCTATCCACCAATCGGTAGATTGACATACGGAAAGAACAATAGGTAAATTACTATACCTCGATGTTCCGTCTCAAGAGTACCAACAACAACATTAGCGGACTTAGAATTCTCGCCCTTGCGATTCTTCCCACCCTTGCGTTGGATCGCAATCCTTGGCCCAATGACCAGGTTCGCCACACACAAAGCAAAGGCTATCCTTTGTGTTCTTCTTCTTCTTCTTGAAGCTAGTTGTTTGTGCGGTCTTGTTCTTGCCTTTGAACTTTTGAGCTTGGCCATTCTTCTTCTGTACCACATTGGCACTAGAATGTCCCTCATTACCTCTAATGTGTGTATCTTTTGCCCTCGCCTTCTCTTCAACATCAAGAGACCCAATGATATTTTGAACAGAAAACTCTTGTCTCTTGTGTTTCAGGGAAGTAGCAAAATTCCTCCAAGAAGGAGGAAGCTTGGCAATAATGCCTCCCGCGACAAACTTGTCTGGTAACACACATTTGAAGTGCTCTAGTTCTTTGGCCATGGATTGTATCTCATGAGCTTGCTCAACTACAGAATGGTTGTCAACCATTCTATAGTCATGAAATTGCTCCATGAGATACAATTCACTGCCTGCATCCGAAACCCCAAACTTGGCCTCGGGTGCACCCCACATCTCTTTCCCAGTTTTGATCACCATGTATGCATCAACTAACTTCTCACCAAGAACGCTAATCACGACACCTTTAAAAAGGTTATCAGCAGCCTCGAACGCTTGCTCCTGTTAAAGAGTAAGTATTCCTTCAGGATTGCCACTTGCCACATGAAAAACGTTCATGGCAGTTAGCCAAAGCACCATCTTGGTGCGCCACCTCTTGTAATTTGCACCGTCGAATTCAGAGGGTTTTAACGCAGCGGCAAAACTAGTTGACCAAAAATGCCTAAAATAAGGTTTTTGGATTGTTGAATGTATGAGCATTTTTCGAATTACATTAATCCAGAAAAGTACTAGATAAATCATGGAGAATACTATAGCCATTTTCACAAAGCAAATATACAAGAACACTATAGATATATGAATTTCTAGAAGGACAGAAACTACCATACCTATCTCAGTGTTCAAGTAAACAACAGATAATAAAACTAAGTAAACAACAAGTGTGAGATAGGCATACCCAGAACCAGCGGAAGGAGCAGCAGAAGTAGAAGCAAGAGTCTTGGTGAGGTCATCGTTAGTCATAGCGTAGTGGATGCAGCAGAGACCTTCGTGGATGTCGTGGTAGTAGTCGCGCAAATGTAGTCGTAGCAGAAAATCAGATGAAGCGAGCAGTCGCGCGAACGCTCCCCAAAAACCTTATTCGTCCTCGCTCGTGCAAGCCTTCAAGGACGGGGTTCCGGAGGCCTGCTATCCCGGTGCGACCGTACACGCGCAACGCCGGGATGGAGATCGCCAGAGACAGCAACAAAACCAGTGGTATACTATTGTCTTTTGTGGAGAGTGTTGATCAGCCAGAAGAACAAGTGCTCTGTTCCATATAATGGCAAAAACCCAGAGACTAGAAACGGTCGTCATTACTCACTAGTAACTGCAGCCATTACCCAGTCACTAGTAACCGCGGCCATACCCAGTCACTAGTAACCGCAGCCATTACTGCTACCGATACAGAGCATGTTCTACTTAGTGGCAAAAATAAAGAGACTAGAAACGGTCACCATTACTGTTAGCCGTTTGTTAATGCCAATAACTGCGAGTCAGTGCGTTTCGATTTTCGAATAGATAAAGAAAAACGCGCACGCACCCGACACGCCTGCGTACACGCGCACACGACGGCACGGCTCGGCGAGGCGAGCGAGTGAGCGAGCGTGCGCGTGTATTGGCTCTCTCCAATTCCACAAGGGGGCTACCACATTCCACCTTTTAAAGTGGTGTAACTCCCATTCAACTCTCCATATGGGACTAAATAGTTTTAGCACATGCACATGGACCTTTGGGATTTTCCAGGAATTAATTAGAATTAAACATGGGCCCAGCCCGTATTAATTCCAACAAATGGCTCACCGGAGCGGCACTTGACGTCGGTGTCGCCCGGGCGGGAGGGAGCTCGGCCCCGGCTTGTTCTTGCACTCGGGAAGAAGGGGGAGAGGAATGGTGTGGGAGGAGCAAGGGGGGGGATGCACTGAGGCGTTCTCTTATAGCCAAGGGAGGGGAAGAACCTGGGTGGGGGGGGAGGAGGAGGAGGCAAGGGGGGATGGAGCTGGGCGCAAGCGGAGTGGCCGGGGGGAGGCAGGAGGCCAGGGGAAAGCAGGGGGGATGCACCGGGGGAGGCTAGGGCTAAGCCCAAAAGGATTTGAGGTAATTCAAAATCCGAATTTTTGAGAGATTTTGTTTTGAGCTTTTGAAATCAAAATGAACTTTGAAACCCCTGACCAAACTGAAGAACAGGCTGTTACATAGGAGAAGATGACGTGGGAGGTGTGTGGGGAATTGAAAATTTTTAATCAATGTAAAACAAAGATTATTTAATGTTTGTGTGAAAAAAGTGTAGCATTTCTTAACATAAAGCATGTTAACAAACTTTTTTGTCGACAGTGTTATAGTTCTTATCAAAATAAATGCTAAGAGTTGTATCCTTCGAGGTAATACAAAACAAATATTACTTTTTTAAGGGAAAAATATTCCTTGTGAACAAAAGGAGTAGCATTAACACTAACAAAAGCTTATCTAAATAAACAGATTTCGCATGCCTATTCGCGTAGTATTTTTCTGTACAAAATTCAATCGGTCAAGCATAAATGGTTCAGGTATCTTTGGAACTTAGGTCTAGATAAGTGATAACTACAATGGCCGCCTGATCACCCTGTTAGCGCATCCGCTAGTTGACAATCATAACTAATTGGACTCAAACTCATTAATGAAGTAGTAAATTCTCTGCTCCCTGCAGATCGCTAGTAAGATTGAGAACTGTACCGGATGAATCATGGTGAATCGCTTTGGAGAAGTCCAGAAACAGAAAGCAGCGACAATGGCAGTAAATCTAACCAACCCATAGATATGTCAGTGGAAGGTTAAATCGTCCAGTTCCTGCACAGCATGATATGTTAATACATCATCTTCTTGTTCTTTGCGAGAATGTTAATACTTCGAAATTGACAAATCATTACATACACAATTCTTCTGACAGAACAGATTTGTAAAGATGCAGATGGAAGCAAATGCACGGGAAAACAAATTGGCTACCGTTCCAAATAGAAAAACTAAGAAACACCGTGCTCTCTGAGCTAAAAGATACCGGTAACTAGGAAACAAGCACCGAAGCAGAACATGCAATACCTTCTCTTCAGAGAAGACCAGCTATCAGCGGAAACAGCAGCAAGTCTAACCCACGATCAGCAGTAAGACCAACAATTCCTGGGAAGCACGATATGACAGTTCTCCGAAATTGTCAAACCACTATGTAATTTTTCCCCCGTTTTGACAGAACATGCAGATCGAAGCAAATGAAATATTTGTCGTACATCGGTAATTAGTGTTGGAATTGGGCCCATCGTCTAAATGGTCATTCATTCCTAATTCCAAAGAATGATATGGTTTAGTATCACATTACTTGGACAGGTGAAAGGAGAGAAATATAAAAGGTGGAGTTTTTGCGACCACTTAAAACAAATGACATATGGCATGATGTGATTGATGAATAAGTCTCTGTGTCGGCTTTCTGTGTCGGCCTTTTGTGTCGGCTTTTTGCTTTTATAAAGGACAGCATCCTTGACTGGTTGTTAGCATCTCTAGGACAGCATCTTGACCAGCATCTAGGACAGGTTGTTAGCATCTTAGAGGACACAGCATCTAGGACAGGTTGTTAGCATCTTAGACTAGCATCTAGGACAGGTTGTTAGCATCTTAGACTAGCATCTTGGCATATGCTTGGCTGAGTAGCAGCCTATAAATATGTATACCCAACCCCTCAGGTTGGTATGGCATTGTGTGAGAAATAAACCAAGAAAAATTTGCCCCATCTCCAAGTGTCATCCTCTCCATGAGAGTAAGGATCTTGCTATCACCAAGAGCAAGAGTCCAGCGTGTAACAAGTGGTATCAGAGCTATACTATCCTGTAGCCTGAGCATCTCCTGCTCATCTCCTTCTCGGCCTTGCAACCCTGCAGTGCGTGCAGCAGAGCATTTGTACCTGCTCACTCCTCTCGAGACGAGAAGAAGACATCGGCGAGCCCTCTCCACGCAACAACCCCGAGCGCGCCATGTCCGCAGGCAATCTCGCTTCGGTCGCCTCGAGCACGCGGCGTGGCCGACGGCCGAGCTCGCGCGCGCAAAGCAGCGCGAGCGAAGCGGCGGCAGAGACGGCGCAGCTGGCGAAAGAAGCGTCGAGGCGGTACGGGCGAGCCGGGCAGAGCGTGTCGAGGTGGGCGGCGGCGGCAGATGCACGCAGGCGCAACAATGAGGTCGAGGCTCGCGCGGCGGCGTCGGAGCTCCATTTCGGCCGACGATAAGCGTCGATGTAGACCTCGACCCGGGCGAGGAGCCACGGCTAGAGCGGCGCGCGGATGCGGCAGCGCGACGCCACGAGCTTGGCGGCATCCCGAGCAGCGCGGTCGCTGGTGGCGCCCCGAGGAGGCGCGCATGCGGTGTCGCCTCGAGGAGGCGCGACGGCGGTGGCGCTCATGGAGGAGGCGCGCTCGACGGTGGCGCTCCTGGAAAAGGCGCGCACGACAACGGCGGCAGACGGGTCGATAGAGAGCGTGACCTTCACAGGCAGCGTGGCTCTCTCTCCCCGGACCGGTACCATGGTTACCACGGGTTCCAAGCTGTTGTCAGGGACGCTGGCCCCGGCGGTGGGTGGCCTACCCTCACCAAGGCCAACTACGTCGAGTGGGCCGCGGTGATGAAGGTGAGGCTCCAGGTGCGGCACATGTGGGATGTAGTCTGGTACGGCGACGGCGACTACAACCAGGATCGACGGGCGCTGGATGCTCTCATCGCTGCAGTCCCGCCCGAGATGCAGTTCTCGCTCTCCAACAAGCGGACTGCCAAGGAGGCTTGGGACGCCATCGCCGCCTCACGCGACGGCAGGCATCGCGCCGCAAGTCCACACCGCTGCACGCCGCGACGGAGTGGGAGAACACGGCCTCCAAGCCGTGAGGACGCCGATGACTTTGCTCTCCGTCTCAACACTCGCTGCGAAGGTAGTGCGGGCGATGACACCTACGGCGAGGAGAGAGCGTGGAGAAGCTCTTCGCCACGCCCCAGAAGTACAAGCGGATGGCTCGCTCGATCCGGTCTCGCTGGACCTCTCCACGATGTCGATCGAGGAGGCGATAGGTCGCCTCAAGGTCGCCGCGATGATGAGCCACAGCTCCTCTCGGGACCCGTCACCATTGGCGGGAAGCTCCTCCTCACTCAGGAGCAGTGGGCTGCCGGCCAGGGTGATAGGAAGAAGGGGGAGCCTTCTTCCACGACAGGCCGCCACAAGCGTGGCAAGCGCGGCAAGCCGCACAAAGACGCCCATGCATGGTCGCGAGGACGTGCCGAGAGTGATGACCGTGGAGGCGCCCAAGGCGGCGCCGCTGGCAAGTAAGAGCCGGCACGAGACGACTCTTGCTACAAGCGCGCAAGCTCGGTCATCGGGCCAGGATTGTCGATACCACGGCGCGCGCGGCCCACGTCGCAAGAAAGCGAGGAGGAGGAGCGGCCGGCTCGTTCATTGCTCAGCGAGCATCGAACTACCTCAGCAAGCACCGCCGCGCGGCTCTCCTCCACCTTGACGAGCCAAAGCACACCCTCCTCGGCGAAAGTTCCGCAACAAGAAGACCGACGGTGGTGCTCGACACCGCGACACCCACCACATGATCGGGCGGCGGAGTTCTTCTCAAGCGTGACTCAGCGCTCGAGGCTCTGTCAAGCTTGGGGGCGCCTCGGCGTGGAAATCAAGGACGACGCTCGCTCTAGGATCGGAATGGCTCAGATTCCTCACAAGGAGACACACAAGACTTAGGGGGAGAATGATGGATAAGTCTCTGTGTCGGCTTTCTGTGTCGGCTTTCTGTGTCGGCCTTTTGTGTCGGCTTTTTGCTTTTGTAAGGACATCATCCTTAATCGGTTGTTAGCATCTCTAGTACAGATCTTGACCAAAGATCTAGACGGGTTGTTAGCATCTTAGAGGACACAAAGCATCTAGGACAGGTTGTTAGCATCTTAGACTAGCATCTAGGACAGGTTGTTAGCATCTTAGACTAGCATCTTGGCATATGCTTGGCTGAGTAGCAGCCTATAAATATGTATACCCAACCCCTCAGGTTGGTATGGCATTGTGTGATAAATAAACCAAGAAAAATTAGTCCCATCTCCAAGTGTCATCCTCTCCATGAGAGTAAGGATCTTGCTATCACCAAGAGCAAGAGTCCAGCGTGTAACAGTGATATGAGAGGAACTATAACTAAATATATGCACGCACGCACACGTGAGAGCAGGAACTAAATTCTTTCATTCCTCTCTACTTCGTCTTCTTCCTTTGGTTAGCGCATCTGCACGATCACTTGCTTCCTCGCTTTGTCTATTTTCTACACCGCATCGAGCTTGCAATCGCTTTTATTGTTCATCAAGCCTAACGGTAAGTTGTTTATGTGACCAAACAACTCTGTTATAATTATTTTCCTGCATATATTTCAAAGTACAATGTGTTGCATGCTATTAGTATCGCTTTATGCGTCTCTAGTTATCTGTGATATATGCTTTATAATAAAATCTTGAATTAAAATATTACACATATTTCTAACAATTAGCAGCCCAACAAACAGGTGGAAGCAAGCACGGAGAATTTCCAGAAGACCAACGATATGGAATGAACAGCTAACAATGTACAGAATAGATCTTCAAATGATATTGATCGCTTTGTCTGTATGCCTTACAACCCGCCCTTACGCTTTAGGCACTGCCTTGGCCATGTTTGCTGTCCGTTTCGTTTCCTAATTAAAGCAAGAATGGATCATATTCTTTGCTTGTATGTGGAGTAAAGACCTTGGCACAGGTAAAAGATTAGAGTACTAGTATTTACAGGATATATCTGTTGCCTTTGGCCCCGTTTGGAACGGCTTCGGCTTCCGGCTTTCATCCCGAAAAGCTGGAAGCCATTCCAAACGGCTGGCTTTTGGAAGCCGCTTTCGCCAAAGCTGCTTTCCATCTCAACAGGAGAAAGCCGGAAGCCGGAAGCTGCCCTTCGGCAGCTTCCCGCGGCTTTCCACCACCCCACTTCCGAATTTACCCCCGAACTTCAGGGGTATTTACCCGCCAAATGCCATTGAATAAAATACCCTCCCCGGTCGCCCCCCCCCCCTAGCCCACTCCTCCCGTGCGAGCGCCTCCTCCTCCTCCTCCCGCTCCTCCCGCTCCTCCCGAGCGCCTCCTCCTCCTCCCGCGCCGCCCTTCCCCTTCGGCTCCGGCGAGGCCACGCCGCCCTCCCCTTCCTCTCTGCTCCCCGCCGCCCCTCCCTCCCCGAGCCACCGCGCCTTCCTCCCCACCACCACCCCTGATCCGGCGCCTCCTCCCCGTGGCGTGCTTCCTTCTCCTGCCCGACGAGGCGCTCCCCCTCCTCCTCCTCCTACTCCCGCCGCGCCCCTCCCCGAGCCACTGTCGCCTTCTTCCCGCCCAGATCTGGATCTCGCCAGATCCGGGAGCCGCGCCTCGCGCATGCCTCCTCCTCCGGCCCAGCCAAGCCGCGCCGCCCCTCCTGCTCCCCGCCACGCCCCGAGCCACGCGCTGCTCCCGGCCGATCTAGGATCCAGACCGGGCGCCTCCCCGCTCCAGCCGAGCGCGCCGCCTCCCTCCCTCCACCCCGCCGCGCCGCCGCCTCCCTACTCCTCCCCGCGCGCTCCTCTCCTCCCCTCCGCGCCGCCGCCTCCCCTACTCCTCCCCGCCGCACTCCTCTCCTCCTCCCCGAGCCACCGCCGCTTCTCTCTCGACGGCCGACGCCCAACTCCGTGCCTCGGCGCCTCCGCCTTGCCCTCAGTCGCCGCCGAGCTCCTCCCCCACCACTGCCGCCGTCGCCGGCCTCCTCCGCCACCACCGCCGGAAGCTAACCCTAGTTTTCCTTTTTTTTGTTTTCTTTATTTATTTGCTTTGTTTTCTTTTCTTTTTTTCTGTAATGATTATTGTTAATTGTAATTGTAATAATTGTTATTTATTGTAAATATTTATGTAATAATTGTCGATTTTAATAATTATGTGTAGTAATAATTGCTAATTGTAATAATTATCGATAATTGTTGTTAATCGCGTAATTGTGCTAAATTGCGGTATATTACAATAGTCGCCGCCAAATGCGACCAATTGCCCTAATTGCGGTAGTCGGCGTTAATTATCGTTAAATATCGCATTGCGGTAGTTATCATCAATTGTGTTAGTTCTTCGTTGTCTTTAGATATTGTTAATTATCGTCAATTGACGTTAGTTTTCGTTAATAGTCATCAATTATCGTTAAACGATGTTAATTGCGTAAAACGGTATTAAACTAGTCATTACTGTCTTCATGGGTATTTTAGACATTTCTCATCTCGGAAGCCGCAACGGCCTACCTAAAAGCCGCATGACCAAACACCAAATCAGAAAAGCCAAATTGCTCACACACAATTGAAAGCCTCGCAAAGACGGTGAAAACCGTTTTTAGAAAAGCACATTGCTCAAAATGTAACCTTTGAACGTGAAAAAGCAAAGCTTCGCGGCAGTTTATGAAATGCATGGAGGAATCAGTGTAAGCGTGGATTTTGGCCCACCAAACTTTTGAAGACAATATAGTGACACAGTGTCACGACCTAGAGATCTTATCGGGTAAGCGTGGATTGTGGCCCATGCGGTGACGTATCTACTAAGACGCAAACAAAGCAAACGAATTACAACTCTCTCTCTCTCTCTCTCTCTCTCTCTCTCTCTCTCTCTCTAATGGCTTAAGGCCAAAACAAGGAAACGTATCACCTAATGATTTGCGGCTGCCGAAGGATCTGCTGCAGCATACTGACACGAATTTGGACACGAATTTGGGACTAGGAACCAATTCATAATGCATTTCATCCTTCCACAGTGTTGATAAGGTCCATGGTTACAAATACACGCTGAATAAAGAGTTAAGACTCATAATGCATTTCAATGGTAACTGGACTTCTATATATAACCCACCTCCATAATCTTTGTCGTAGAAAGCATCTTGTAACTTGACGTGAAAAGTGTTGAGGAACCGTCGCTGGCGAGTCCAGTCCGAGCGATAACCTCGTAGACAAACTCAGAATCGTAAGAACAATGCATGAACACAAGAACAGAATAAGAGATAGAACACAGAAATGTAGGGGGACTTCTTTCTTCTCTTTATTCATTCATCCATCGATCAATCCTTTACAATGAATAGCACCTCCTATTTATAGGCTACGACCCTGCTAGGGTTTGGGATAGGGCGCCCACTAATGGGCCGACTGCAGGGTCAGGCCCATGGTTTCCCAACACTCCCCCTTGGGCACCCATCCTTCATGTCCATGTCTCGTCAAAACTCCATAAAAACCCAGTGGGAAAAATTTGGAGAAAGAGTACATGATACACGTCATTGCGTGATGCACTAATTGCCTCATTAAAAACCTTGGCCGAGAAACTTCGTGAAAACTCGTCAAGGGAAAAAGAGTACAATCCACCCAATTTCATTTAATCTCCCGATTTATTCTTTGGGTACTGATCTTCATGATCAAGCTTTAATAATGAGTTTGTGAAGGTTCTCCCCGACTCGTGACTTCTCTAAGTCTCATCATTCCAATTCACATATGCATCTTTCAAAGTTAGACGCTGGAAGTGACTTAGTGAATAAATCTGCAAGATTCTCACATGACTTAGTATGCAGTACTTTAAAAATGTTCATCTTTTGCAATTCATGAGCATAGAAGAACTTGGGGTTGATATGCTTTGTGAGAGGATTCTTCACATAACCATCTGTACTTGTGCAACACAAGCTGCATTTATCTTCATAGATAATAGTGGGGTTAGTGTGCATTCAATCCACATGACTGTTGGATGTGGTGAATCATCCGCCGAAGCCAAGCACATTCTTGTGAAGCCTCGTGTAGTGCTATTGTTTCCGAGTGGTTCGTCGAAATCGGTACAAGACTCTGCTTAGACGATTTTTATGGAATTACGGTTCCACCACATAGGAATACATAGCCTGTTTGCTATTTGGCTGAATGCGGGTCCTACAAGTACCCGTTATCTGCATTGTCTTTCATAGTTAAGTCTTTGTTCTTTCTGTAGAACAGACTAAATTCTTTGCTTCTTGGGAGGTATCGGAAGATGTCCTTTATTCCCTGCCAATGCCTTTGGTAGGTTCTGCACTATACCTTGCTAGTAGGATCACGGCAAATACAATGTCCGTTCTAGTACAGTTTGCTAAATACATTAGTGCTTCTATTGCACTTCAGTGTGGGAATTCTGGTCCCAGGACTTCCTCCCCCTCATCTTTAGGTCTATACGGATCTTTGTCTTGCTGCAAAGATCTCCCGACCATTGGTACTTTCAAAGGGTATGCCTTTGCAAAGTCGAACCTTTCTGACACCTTCTGAGTGTAGGTTGACTGATATACTAATATTCCTTCAGGGACATGCTCAAGCTCCAAGTCTAGGCAATATTTGGTTTTACCCAAATCTTTTATTTCGAACTCCGACTCCAGGTAAAAGCTTGCTTTTCTAATATCCTTCAGGGTTCTGATGATATTCAGATCAACTTCATACACTGCGATTATACAAAATCCATTCTGGGATCGTTGTATAAATACACAGAGATTATTCTTATTGTTCGTGTAGCCTTTCTTGCATAGAAAGTCGCTTCAAGCGATTATACCACATTATGCCTGATTGCTTAAGTTCGTACAATGACTTTCTGAGTTTCACATGCACATATTTCTATTTGCTCTGTTTTGGTTCGGGACGTTGATACATTCAGTATCTTCATATAAATGTCCGAATCCAATATTTCATAAAGGTATGTTGGTACCCCATCCATCAATTTCACTTCTAACTTCAAGTTCACCGCCATTGAGATAAATATTTAAAAGGAGTTCCGCCATGACCAGAGAATAGGTTTCTTCATAATCATCTTCGGATGTCCGGTGAAAACTTGTACAACGAGCCTTGCTTCTTTTCATTTCTCTTTGAACAAATACCCACTTATACCCTACGGGTGCACAAGGGAGACGATGCGCTTACGTGTCCAAACGTCTTTCTTTTATTTTGAGAGAATAATTCAGTTTCTATTGCCTTCTGCCAATCTTCTCAATCTGATCTTTTCTTTCATTCAGCGAACAATGCAGGCTCTGGATCAAGATCGTTGATTGTGGCAATTTTCTTTGTAAAATAAATATCGACATTGGCTGTTGTCATATTCAAATGTTCTCCCAAGGTCATAAAGTTTATAACTATTTCTTCAAGGGGCGATTCTTTTAATGCTTCTACTTGCTCACCGCTGCTTCCAATTTCGGGGCAAGTCCCTTTAGTTTTTCAGTTCCGATGTGTGCGCACACATCCATGCTGATGTCTCCCTTCATGGGGATATTTAATTCTGGTATGCCTTTTCTGAAGGTTCCATACCGATGCCAGGTCTCAACTGGCTCCCCTTCTAGTTCTGAGGCACTTCGGTGACCGGCTGTGTCAAGTCCTTCTTACCCTTTTTCACCAGGCGTCCCCGGTTACTTCGGATTCGAGGGACCGGAGTTCTCGCCCTTTCGAGGCCTTAGGACGGGATTATGGATACCTTCATTGGTATTTCAACCTCTCCGGTGCATTGCGCATGTGCAAATGCTACTTGGTCACGCTCTTCAAATCACTAAAGTGGTCCGCAGTTGATTCACTAATACTGCAAATCAATTATCTTCGGACTTCAATTGTCTTCTAGACTTCAATTCAATTGTCTTCTGGACTGCAATTATCTTCTGGACTTCTCTATTTGCTTCACTAGTGCGCGGGTCATATGTATAGATTTCAATTATCTTCTGGACTTCAAATGTCTTCTAGACTTCAATTGTTTCCTGACATTATCATCAAGGGTTGATTTCTTCCCCCTAATGATGGGAAACTAACCTCATCTAATGTACTATCAGCGAATCGGGCATTATACAAATCTCCAGTCATATGGTCCAAATACTTGATTATGGATGATGTCTCATAACCAACGTATATCCCAGACTTTCGGAGAAGACCCATTTTAGTTCGCTGCGGTGGTGGTATAGGTATATAACCCTTGCAACCAAACCTGCGAAGATGAGGAATTTTCAGTGCTGACCCTTGCGCTAGTTGCATAGTTGGATGGATGTTATAGGCCGACGGTCTAAAATTGATGAGAGCTGCTACGAGCAAGACTGCGTGTCCCCAACATATAGTTGGTAAATTACAATTCTTCAAAGTTCTGCTAGTCCGTTCTGGGTGCGGATGTGCGGTATAGAATGCTCAACTTTAATTCCCATTTTCATACAATAATCATCAGATGCCTTCGGAGTACATTCTCCGGCGTTGTCCATTCAGATGGACTTCACGTGATGATTAGGGAAATTATTTTTCAATTGTTAATTATCTGCGAGATTTTAGCTTTGCAAAAGCATGGTTTCTCATAGACAATAAACATACGTGCGACCATTCCGAGGAAGCATCGATGAGCACCATAAAATACCTAAATGACCCTTACAGAGGCTGTATAGGACTGTAAAAGTCTCTCTGGATACAGTCCAGGAATGCAGGGACTTCATCCTTCGCTTTCAGAGCAAAAGGTCTAATAATTAATTTCCCGGTGGCACATGCGGGGCACACAAAATCTTCCAGATTCAGGAAATTCTTTATATTCATATTATGTCCCTGTGAATTGTTAATTATATCTCTCATTAGCCTAAGACCTAGGCGGCATAATCTATCATGCCAGAGATAGAAAAGTTCAGAGCTTCTAAAATCGTTTTCAAGGCAGTACAGGCTGCAAATGCCTTAATATTAGTGTAGTATAGCCCAGTTTCATATGAAGGAAGACATTCTAATGCTATTTTTCACTTTCTTCACGCTTTGTAATGAGCAGGTATTCTGTACCATACTCTTCTTCGGTCTCTACACGGAAACTGTTAGCGCAAATATCCTTAAGAGTTCTAGTCAATTCTAGGTACAACAAGTCTTCTTCAATGACCAAAGTTATGCCCATTGGGAGTATAATTGTGGCCCTTCTTGAGCCTATTATACAAGTATCGCTGCCTGCGATTGTCGTAAGACTACCAGCATTCTTGCTGATCGACTGGAAAAATTTCCATTTCTCTCAGGATGGTATTCGTTGTGCCGCTACATGCTAAGCACACTTCCTCCATAGGGCGCCACACGCGTTCTAATATAATGTACTTTATTAATATGTAGCAGAAAGCAAGCAACACATAAATAAAACACTTCAAATATCAGAACATAACTTGCTATTATAAAGACAGGGAAATAAGTCTTGCAGAACTCATAATAAGAATTTTAATGCTTTGCTCTGCTAGAGCTTGCAACCATTATTCAATAATTTAAAATTCTGCTTCAATTACAAAATGCGAGTTTCTATAAAAGATCCGAGTGCCATGCGTGCACTAGATCGAATCGACGAAGTATTCAGGAACTTCGGCCTCAATCTGCTCCATGGCGATCTTCTCATCTTGGGCAACTACGACTGCGGGCGTAGCAATGTCCAAAGGAGGGTTGATGGGGGCTGCTATTAGGCTGTCCACATCCATAGGTGCAGCTAATGGATGTGGACCCTCCATGCCTGTAATGGCGAGGTGTGCCACATGTTGTTTATTTGCCCTTCTTCTTAGACTGAAAATCATCAATAACGTGCGACTCATGACCTTACTCTTCTTGCTCCTCTCATTCGTGAGAGGCTTCATCACCTTGTAGCTGCTAGCAGTGGCTTCATGACCAACATTACTACTAGGTGGCTGCGAGATGTAGTTCTTTCTTAGAACATCATCTTGAGTTTCCGCAACTTACATGATGTCAATTAATTCGCATCGCATGTAGCCGTCTTGACGATAGTTGCGCGCGGATTGCGCCGCGCTCGTGAAAGGTAGAGAGAGTCTTCTCAATCTTCTCACGCATCCGTGATTACATTACCACGTAATTAAAGATCGATACAAATTCTATACAAAATCGCCATATGGGCGCTTCTTCAACCATGGTTCGTGATGCCAGCCATATTCATATTCATACAAAAAATTCAAAGGATTACTGCTGGTAATCTGCATAAAATGGTTGCAAAATTCTCACAATGCTCATCGAACTCCAGGTTCGTATTCCCGTATTTTTCTATGTATTTTTCATGATTTACTGCTATTTTCAGTGATTAAAAGCAATATAAACAATCACAGATAATCAAAACAGTAAATGCGATACATAAATTGCATAGAAACAACAATAACAAAGTTAAACATGCTTCAAAAGTTCAAAATATGCAAAAATTTGGATTCCCGAGGCCCTTTTCTGCTGGAAAATAACTTTTCGGCGAAATCTGCAAGTTTCAGGGGTTAACATGCAAAATATCAGTTCTGAGACATTTTGCGTGTAATCTCAGGACTTCCGAGGCCCTTTCTGCAAAAGTTTTTTTTCGTAAAACTTCACCGAAAATTTCAAAATTGCTGAGGGCCTTTTTGAAAAAAATCTGGAATTTTCCACCGCCCCCTCCTTTTTTTTCTTTCCGCCGGCTGGGCCCCCTTTTTTCTGAAATCCCACCGTGCCCGACCCATTTTCGGCCCAATCCCATGGCCGCCCGCCGTCGCTTCAAAGGGAGCTAGGGTTTCTAGCTCCTTTTCTTAGTGGCGCGGCGCCCGCGTGGGACCGGCGGCCATTGGCGCGCGGCGGCGTGGTGCGGCGCTGGTCGCGCGACGGGGCGGCGGATGCGGCGCGGCAGTGGCGCCATTGGCGGCGGCGGCAGGGTGCGGCGCTGGTCGGCGCGACGGGCGGGCGGATGCGGCGCGCAGGCGCCCGGGCGGCGGGGCGGAGCGCGGCTCGGCGGGCGGCGGGCGGCGGCGCCGGCCGCCGCGGGCGGTGGGAGGCGCGGTTCGGCGGCCGCGGCCGGCGGGGAGCGGCGCGCCGCCGCGCCGATCGCGCAGCCGGCGGGAGCGGAGGCTAGGAGGCCGCGGCGCGGCACGGAGGGAGGCCGTTGCGGCGGGCCATGCAGCGACCGACTCGCCCCCTTGTTGTTGTTGTTTTTTTCTCTCTTTCTATTTGCTTGCCGGCGGCGGCTCGTTGGGCGAGGCGCACGGGGGCCGGCTCGGGGGCCGACGCGGAACACCACTTCAAGGTGGCGGCGCGGGACGCACGGGGGCCAGCTGGGCGCGGCGGCGCCTCCATCCTCCCTTTTTCTCCCCCCTTCCTTCTTCTTTCCCCTTTTCCTTGCTTTGGATTGAGGGCCAGCCGATCAACCGTGCGGGGCGCAGCGCATCAGCGGGAGGCGCCATGGACGCTATGCGGATGGCCGGCGCCAGCGCAGATGGAGGAGCCCGTGCGAGGTGACGCCGGCCGGTGGTGGTGTGGCTCCAGGTCGGCTCGCACGCGCATGCATGCGGCGTGCAAATATATATATTTTTTCTTCATACTGCTTAATGTATGCGATGCAATGTGTTATGTAATACAAGATTGCAACGGAGGCGCGGCTTCATGCCGTCATGTGCGTGCTTGCCGCGTGCTAGCGGCGTGGCACTGTCATTGCCTCCGTGGCGAGACGTGATGGCGGACTATGCCGACCGGTAACGTGTCGTGGAGGTAGTGACAGCCGCTTACAGGCGGTGCCGTGCACATGGTGCCTTTCATGCGATTGCATCTACTACCTACGGTACAATCATCATCTACTCTTTCATGCAATCCACCGATAGGCTTGGCCGGCGACTTCAAGTCGGCTCGCGGTAGATTAGAGCGGATTTGCACCGTAGGAAACCAATCTAGAAAGCTAAATTTGCAGAATTGAAAGTAATCTAGAAAACGATTCAATCTACGAGCGTCGTTCATCGACGGTTACCTTTTTGATGCGAGGAGAGTCGATTGTGCTGATAACGTGTTGAGGAACCGTCGCTGGCGAGTCCAGTCCGAACGATAACCTCGTAGACAAACTCAGAATCGTAAGAACAATGCATGAACACAAGAACAGAATAAGAGATAGAACACAGAAATGTAGGAGAACTTCTTGCTTCTCTTTATTTATTCATCCATCGATCAATCATTTACAATGAATAGCACCCCCTATTTATAGGCTACGACCCTGCTAGGGTTTGGGATGGGGCGCCCACTAATGGGCCGACTGCAGGGTCAGGCCTATGGTTTCCCAACAAAAAGATTTGTTCTCCAGTCCAACTGACGATTCAAGTGCATCATTTTAGATAGACCGTTAAATGCATCAAGATGTTCAGTTAATGACATGCAAACGATTCCGAAAAAAGACATTCAAACGAAACGATGACTATCTTGTAGCCAAATTTCATGGAAAGAGGAATCTGCAAAACATGCTGACAACCAACATGCAGATGGAAAGTTGGAAACTTCTTCATTAAACAACATTAGGATCGCAGAGCTTCAAAATCGTAATTGTCCTCTACTCTGATAAACACACCTTTTGAACAAAATGAGGAAAATCGCATGGCTACCAGGACTTCAACTGTAAGCACCTTGGAGAGCATGAAAGAAGTTTGCACTTGCATTATGTCCCACAGTCAAACAGAAAAGGAAATTTTATGAGTATCATCTTCGGGTCTAGGAACAAAACTTAACCAGGTAACTATGTCAGTGTGTCTTGAATGATAGTGCACAATAATAACTCCAGAACAGTTTTCTAGCATAGCTTCATTTAAAAATGCTTCAATGAAATGCACAACTTAGGATGACTCGAACTGAAGCATTATACCACATATAAGCTTAGCTTTCCTTTTCGAACAAACAGCTAACAGATTTAGTTATTCCTACTTACATAGAGATATTTGCATCCATATTCAAGGAACCGAATTTGAACTTGCTCTGGGTCAAAATAGCACTGAAGCACAAGTCAAGAAAATAACCTCTTCAACACCGCCAGCGTTGTCCCAGCAAGAGCTTAATGCCTGGCTCAACGACATGACCAAACCACCAGCGGCCCTCCTCCGCGTCCAACCCAGACACTCGTGGCAGCCTTGTCCACGCACTATCCACCGCATCAAACATCACCAGCCTCCCGTCCACAGCAGAATTTTTTTTATTATTTAATCCTTTTTTTAATTTATTTTTAAAGTTAACACCTCGCAAACTTTATTTCCAATTCTGACCCCTTTGATCACGCCACTACCCGTGGCGTGACCAAACAACACTGTCACGCCACAGGATAAGTCCTTAAAATCGCACTTTTTGTCACGCCACCGGTGGTGGCGTGACTAAACAATATCGCCACGCCACCACCGGTGGCGTGACAAGACTTTGACCGAAATGGGTGGCGTGATAAGAAGTTGTTTGGTCACGCCACGGTGGTGGCGTGACCAAAGGGGTCAGAATTGGAAATAAAGTTTGCGAGGGGTTAACTTTAAAATTAAATTAAAAAAAAGATTAAATAATAAAAAAAAATTCTCCACAGCATTGTATAGGCGAACAATACCCATTCTGTCCGCAGCCTGAAAATGCCAGAAACTGCCGTGCCTACCTGCCACCAACTCATCAAACACCTCTGCCGGCATCGTGCCAACCTCCCTCCACCCCACCACCGCCTCCTCGTCGTCCAGCCGCCACACCACCACCCGTTCAACCTCCCCAAACCTCTCCACCCCGCCTACCAAGAATGGCCACCCGTCGAAAACAAACAGGTGGGCCGTGGTGAGGTCGTGCGGCATCACAACCGGCAGCACCCCCCACCACCCCGTCGCAAGATGGAACTCGAGAAGCGCGTCAGGTCCGCGGCCGAGCACGAAGATCAGGCCACGGTCGCCAGCGACCGCCGCATTGCCAAGAAGCGCGAAAGGCAACGGGAGATCCCCCCGAGGCGCCCACCGCCGTGAGGGATCGGCGGAGTCGAGGGTGTACGAGCGGACACCAGCGCCTGTGGTGACAGCAACGAGGGTGTAATCGCCGCTTGAGGAGGAGCCCAGGACGACAACGGCGAGGAGGTAGGAGCTGGCGGGAAGTGGCGGGAGGCGGAGGAGACGAGGGGAGGGGGAGGGGAAGAAGAATCTAGCGGGGGCGAGAGGGGCACGGGGAGGATGCGGCGGGAGAGGGGGTGGAAGGCGAGGCACGGGGAGAGGAGGGCGTGGAAGGCCCGGGAGCGGAGGAGGCGGCGGAGGGCGCGGGAGACGGCGGCGACGGGGAGGAGCGCGGTGAGCGGGAGGAGGGAGAGGATGCGCTCCTGGAGGTGCACCGGGAGGGCGTCCCACGGGCAGAAGGCGGCGGATGCCATTGCGGGGAACTCAGTATCACGAAATTAAAAATATATCACTCTAATTTCTTATTTATTTGAAATTTGCTATTATCTTCACTTTTCTCCTATTTTCTTTTTTTTTCTCATATTTTTCATCAATTTCCTGCTGAACTGCCCCTTTCGCCATTGGATCAACCGACGTCCCTGTCCCCCCTTTCCACCTACGGCCAACGGGCGCCGTCGATCGACATTCCCGAAGCAGCAAACCAGCCAAAGTTTGGTCCCATTTGCAGCAGTAGTAGTACATGTCATTCCCCAACTAAAACAGATGATGGAATCGGATTAATTAATAGAGATTCACGTCACCGAATACGTGAAGAACGGTTGAGTACACTTCTCTGCTTCCGTGTTGTGAACTGAAGCAGAGGTTTCCGTTTCTCTTACTATGTAAGCAAGGGAATTGAAGTGGCAGAACATCCCTTGATCAAGCCACTAAACTAAAGATTGACGAAACAAAAGACTGCAAATTGAAGGGTTTTCAATTCCATACTCTCCAAATCCATTTATGTTTATGTTACAGCCTACTAGTTCATGACCAATCTCTGTATGAGTATGTATGAAATACAATATACTGATGGCTACAACCGAACAAGTGAAAAAAGATACAAGTACTCCTCCAATGTTACAAAGAACCAATAATACCTATATCTATACGTATGACTATGTATCACTCACTCTTTGTACAAGAGCAGGAACAAATCAAACAATAGCGGCACCGAACAAATGAACGAATAGTGTTGAACTTCAATTTCACCACTAGACCAAAAACTTTTGATGAATCAGATCCATGCAGATGTTGTTGAAAGTATGAGTATTTTTCGAATTACTTTAATCCAGAAATATAGTAGATAAATCATGAGGATTACTCTAGTCATTTTCACAAAGTAAATGAACAAGAACACTATAGCCATACTAAGATCCAGAAGGACATAACTAGTATACCTATCTCAGTATTCAAGTTAACAACAGATAAGAAAACTAACCAACTAATATGTGTAAGATAGACATACCCGGATGCAGTAGAAAGAGTAGCAGCACTAGAAGTTCCAGATCCAGTAGCAGCAGCAGGAGTCTTGTCGTTTGTCATGGCGTAGTGGTAGTAGTCGTGCAGTTGATGTAGACGTAGCAGAGAAATGAATGAAGAAGACGAAGCGAGCAGTCGCGTGAACGCTCTCCAAAAACCTTATTCGTCGTCGCTCGTGCAAGCCTTCGATGACGATGGTTCCGGAGGCCTGCTCTCCCGGTGCGACCGTACACGCGCCTCGCCGGGATGGAGATCGCCGGAGACAGCAACAAAACCAGTGGTATACTATTGTCTTTCGTGGAGAGTGTTTATCAGCCAGAAGAACAAGTGCTCTGTTTCATATATTGGCAAAAACCCAGAGACTAGAAACGGTTGTAATTACCCACTAGTAACTGCACGATTACCCAGTCACTAGTAACTGCAACCATTACCCAGTCAACAAAGAGACTAGAAACGGTCACCATTACTCACTGGTAACTGAACCGTTACTGTGTGCCGTTTGTTAATACCATTAACTACGAGTCGGTGCGTTTCGATTTTCGAATAGATAAAGAAAAACGCGTATGCACCCGACACGCCTGCGTACGCACGCACCCGCACCGCACGGCACGGCACGGCTCGCCTCGGCGAGGCGAGGCGTGGCGTGGCGAGGCGAGCGAGCGCGCGCGTGTATTGGCTCTCTCCAATTCCACAAGGGGGCTACCACGTTCCACCTTTTAAAGTGGTGTAACTCCCATTCAACTCTCCATATGGGACTAATTAGTTTTAGCACATGCACATGGGCCTTTGGGATTTTCCAGGAATTGATTAGGATTAAACATGGGCCCAGCCCGTATTAATTCCAACAATCCCCCACCAGATCCCAAGGGCACATGTCAAATGCCTTGATCCACAGTATTGTTTTGATATACCAGTGTTTTGATGGAGACCGGTTAAGATTGAACATCCACCTAGAACAGAAGCTACACTTATCCACAGCTGCACAATGGACTGAGCCTTGAATTGACAGTTTTGTGTGAATAACTTTTACTTAAGTCCTTAACTGATACCAGGCTGCTAGGCATCCCCGCGGGTTGAAGCATATGAGTCATACTCCTGGCCTATTCATGAGCTTCCTAGAGATTACCCTATCTCATAGACTGTGACTAGCAGTCGGACTCATATAGGTGTGTTCTTTCAAGATCGCTCAGAGGACAAGATCTTTGCTTAAACAAGCCACAGAACACATTAAGATAATAATCAACCTGCCATACAGATTTAAGAGAGAATTGCATCTCCAATGGAGTGGGTCTATAAAGGTACTCTCCTCCCAGTTAACCAATAGCTTGTTTCGCCAATCCTACTTCACGGGATCTCCGATCATATAGAATGGGTTACCACTATGGTGTAACTCACGTGGGTCTCAAACCCATCTCCCTCGATATGTTGTCTATCACATTTCGTGATAAACCCTTTGTGAAGGGATCTGCCAGATTCTTAGCTGTTTGGATATAATCTAAAGCTATTACTCCGGAGTTTCTCATTTTCCTGACAGACTTCAGTCTTCTCTTCACATGTCTTGATGATTTCATATTATCCTTAGAACTGTTCACCTTGACAATCACAGTTTGATTGTCACAATTCATCAGAATAGCCGGTACTGGTTTTTCAACCACCGGCAAATCCATCAAGAGCTCACGAAGCCATTCAGCTTCAACAGTGGCAGTATCTAATGCTGTGAGTTCTGCTTCCATTGTTGACCTAGTTAAGATGGTCTGCTTGCAAGACTTCCATGAAACAGCGCCACCTCCAAGTGTGAAGACATATCCACTTGTGGCCTTAATCTCATCAGCATCAGATATCCAGTTTGAATCGCTATAACCCTCCGGCACCTAGGTACCCGGTATAGTGAATGCCATAACTCACAAGCACTTTAGATAGCGCATTACCCTCTCAAGAGCATGCCAATGATCATCTCCGGATTGGAAACAAACGGCTTAGTTTGCTCACAAAGAAACGAGATGTCGTGTCCGTACCGCTTAGCTAAATACATGAGTGAACCAATTATCCGAGAATATCTCAATTGATCTCTGGCTATTCTCCGATTCTTCCTAAGCAACACGCTAAGATCATAAGGTGTTGGAGAGGGTTTGAAGTCGCTATAACCAAAACGACTCAGAACCTTTTCCACATAATGGGATTGCAACAATGTAATCCCACCATCATCACCTCTCATCGCCTTGATGTTCAAGATAACATCAGCTACTCCCGCATCTTTCATCTCAAAATTTCGAGACAAGAAATCCTTAACCTCCTTAATCACATTAAGGTTGGTCCCAAAGATTAGTATGTCATCAACATACAGACATAGAATGACTCCCTTGCCCCCACCATGGCGATAATACACACATCTGTCAGCTTCATTCACAATAAAGCCTACAGATGTTAGAGTTCTGTCAAACTTTTCATGCCACTGCTTAGGTGCTTGTTTAAGACCATACAGAGATTTCAACAACTTGCACACCTTTCCTTCTTGACCATCTACTACAAAACCATCTGGCTGATCCATGTAAATTTCCTCGTCCAGCTCTCCATTTAGGAAAGCCGTCTTAACGTCCATCTGATGAACGAGAAGACCGTGTGAGGCAGCCAGAGATAGTAGTACTCGAATAGTGGTCAATCTAGCCACAGGTGAATAAGTATCAAAGAAATCTTCGTCTTCCTTTTGGGTATAACCCTTGGCCACAAGCCGTGCCTTGTACTTCTCGATAGTACCATCAGGTCTAAGCTTCTTTTTGAACACCCACTTACATCCTACAGTTTTACAACCATAAGGACGCTCAGTGATCTCCCAAGTTCCATTAGATATAATGGAATCCATTTCATTATGAACTGCTTCCTTCCAGTATTCAGCATCTGGAGAAGCATATGCTTCAGAAATGGTACTTGGAGTATCATCCACAAGGTACACAATGGAATCAGGATCAAAAGACTTTGCAGTCCTTTGTCTTTTACTCTTCCTCATAATTTCATTGTCCTCCTTCTCAGGAATTTGCTCAGGGGTTTGCTCAAAATATTCCATTGGAATGGCAGGTTCAGGAGTTGTATCGGGATCCTGACTTGATGAAATAGGCATATCTTTCATCGGAAAAATATCCTCAAAGAATGTAGCATCTCTGGACTCCATAATTGTACCGACATGCACGTCAGGTACTCCAGATTTCACCACTAGAAATATATATCCAACGCTATGATAAGCATAGCCTAGAAAAACGCAATCCATGGTTTTTGGTCCAATTTTCCGCTTTTTGGAAATTGGCACATTGACTTTCGCCAAACAACCCCAAGTGTGCAAGTATGAAAGTGATAGTCTTTTCTTCTCCCATTGTTCATATGGGGTTATCTCTTTATTCTTTGTGGGAAACCTGTTTAGGACATGACATGAAGTCAATATAGCCTCCCCACCATGCTTTGGAAAGACCATTGTTTCTAACATGGCGTTAACCAAATCCGTTAGAGTGCGGTTCTTTCTTTCAGCAACCCCGTTTGACTGGGGTGAATAGGGAGACGTCCTCTCATGGATTATACCATGTTCCTCACAGAATAAATTGAACTCATTAGAAAAGTACTCACCGCCACGATCAGACCTAACCCTTTTGATTTTCTTTTCAAGTTGGTTCTCAGCTTCTGCTTTATAGATTTTAAAGTAGCGAAGAGCTTCATCTTTAGTTTTCAAAAGATACACATAACAGAACCTAGTGGAGTCATCAATCAAAGTCATGAAATATCTATTACCACCTTTTGTCAACACACCATTCATCTCACATAGATCTGAATGTATGAGTTCTAATGGTGCCAAGTTTCTTACCTCCGCGGCCTTATGAGGCTTACGAGGCTGCTTTGATTGAACACAAACTTGACACTTAGAACCTTTGGCAAGGATGAATTTCGGGATTAACTCTAAACTGGCTAACCGCGTCATGCAACCAAAATTTATGTGACAAAGTCGTGAATGCCAAATAGTAGTCTCATTACCACTGAAAATATGGTTCACAATATTATTACAAGAATCTGAAAGAGATAGGCGGAACAAGCCTCCGCACACATAGCCTTTACTAACAAATTGTCCACACTTGGACATTACAAATTTATTAGACTCAAAACCGGTCTAAAGCCATCTCTACACGTAAGAGATCCGCTCACGAGATTCTTATTGATAGATGGCACATGATGCACGTTCTTCGCTTGCACAATCTTTCCGAAGTAAACTTGGATCGACCGTGCCAACACCATGAACAATGGCATGTGACCCGCTCCCCATTAGAACGGTGAATCCCGAGTGACTCGTAAGAAGAGAACAATGAAATATCAGCACACACATGTATATTAGCACCAAAGATCTATCCACTAATCGGTAGATTGACATACGGAAAGAACAAAGAGGTAAATTACCATACCCCGATGTTCCGTCTCAAAGAGTATCAACAACAACATTAGCAGACTTAGAATTCTACCCTTGCTGATTCTTCCCACCCTTGCGTTGACTGCAATCCTTGGCCCAATGACCAGGTTCGCCACACACAAAGCAAGAGCTATCTTTTGTGTTCTTCTTCTTCTTCTTCTTGAAGCTAGTTGTTTGTGCGGTCTTGTTCTTGCCTTTGAACTTTTGAGTTTGGCCATTTTTCTTCTGTACTACATTGGCACTAGAATGTCCCTCATTACCTCTAATGTGTGTATCTTTTGCCCTTGCCTTCTCTTCAACATCAAGTGACCCAATGAGATTTTCAACAGAAAACTCTTGTCTCTTGTGTTTCAGGGAAGTAGCAAAATTCCTCCAAGAAGGAGGAAGCTTGGCAATAATACCTCCCGTGACAAACTTGTCCGGTAACACACATTTGAAGTGCTCTAGTTCTTTGGCCATGGATTGTATCTCATGAGCCTGCTCAACTACAGAACGGTTGTCAACCATTCTATAGTCATGGTATTGCTCCATGAGATACAATTCACTACCTGCATCCGAAACCCCAAACTTGGCCTCGAGTGCATCCCACATCTCTTTTCCCGTTTTGATCACCATGTATGCATCAACTAACTTCTCACCAAGAACGCTAATCACGGCACCTTTAAAAAGGTTATCACAGACCTCAACGCTTGCTCTGCTCGGGAGTAAGCGTGCCTTCAGCTTTGCCATTTGCCACATGAAAAACGTTCATGGCAGTTAGCCAAAGCACCATCTTGGTGCGCCACCTCTTGTAATTCGCACCGTCGAATTCAGAAGGTTTTAGCGCAGCGGCAAAACCAGTTGACAAAAAATGCCTATGGTAATCCTCATGATTTATCTACTATATTTCTGGATTAAAGTAATTCGAAAAATACTCATACTTTCAACACTCCAAAAACCTTATTCGTCGTCGCTCGTGCAAGCCTTCGATGACGATGGTTCCGAGGCTCGCTCTCCCGAAGCGACCAGACACGCCTCGCCGGGATGGAGATCGCCGGAGACAGCAACAAAACCAGTGGTATACTATTGTCTTTCGTGGAGAGTATTTATCAGCCAGAAGAACAAGTGCTCTATTCCATATATTGGCAAAAACCCAGAGACTAGAAACGGTTGTAATTACTCACTAGTAACTGCACCATTACCCAGTCACTAGTAACTGCAACCATTACTCAGTCACTAGTAACCGCAGCCATTACTGCTACCGATTTCTAAAACAGAGCATGTTCTACTTAATGGCAAAAACAAAGAGACTAGAAACGGTCACCATTACTCACTGGTAACTGAACCGTTACTGTGTGCCATTTGTTAATACCATTAACTGCGAGTCGGTGCGTTTCGATTTTCGAATAGATAAAGAAAAACGCGCAATCACCCGACACGCCTGCGTACGCCCGCACCGCACCGCACCGCACGGAGAGGCGAGGCGAGCGAGCGAGCGAGCGAGCGCGCGCGCGCGTGTATTGGCTCTCTCCAATTCCACAAGGGGGCTACCACGTTCCACCTTTTAAAGTGGTGTAACTCCCATTCAACTCTCCATATGGGACTAATTAGTTTTAGCACATGCACATGGGCCTTTGGGATTTTTCAGGAATTGATTAGGATTAAACATGGGCCCAGCCCGTATTAATTCCAACAGATGTTCACGCGGTGAGAAGGCGAGGGCTGTGCACCTCCTCGTCCTCCCACATCTTCTTGCCCTTGGCGCACGGCCGCCTCACGAACTCCGCACGGCCGGAAGGTTCGTGTCGAATGCCCGGCGGCGGAGTTCCGTTGCCGGTGCCCCCACCTCGGACTCGGCGCGCGGCGGCGCCGAGCTCGATTAACAGGCGCGCCACCCACACCTCCGTCGTAGTGCTTCCTCTTGTGCCCGCCGAGCGCCGCCGTCGGGAACTCCTTGCGGCAGATGGAGCACTTGTGGACTCGCTCGTCGCGCCATCGGAGGACGCGGTGGTGGATAACGTGGCCGGCTCGCGGTCGCCGGCCGCGCGCGCGCGGAAGGCAGCGACGGGGGGGGCCACGAGGGGAGTAGCGGCGGGAGCCGGCTGCTTGACCCGGTGGCTCATCTTGTGGCCGCCGAGCGCCTGGTAGGAACAGATGAGGGGCAAAAGGGGCAGTTCAGTAGGGAATTAATGGAAAATAGAAGAAAAGAAAAGAAAATAAGAGAAAAGTAGAGAAAATGGTAAATTTCAAATGAACAAAAAACTAGAGTGGTAAGTTTATAATTTCGTGATACTGAGTGGCATATCTCGAAATGACAACTTTCTCAGTGAAATTTTGCCAAAAGTTTTCTACTGTGTTCAGAGAACATTTATGAATGTACTGCTTGGATGAAATAAGTTCTAAAATTGTGTTATCCGTATTTCCTTGAAAAAAAGTAACTAAATATTGTCACTCTGGTTATAATTGCATCAAACAAGAAAAGAAGACATTGTCAAACTAGATTTAGATTTCTCTGGTGGATGTAAACAACACTGGGATAGTGAATTCGAGCTATCTAAAACACAGAAGTTAGAACCATTGCGAGGCAGTTTTTTCTTTCTTTTCGGGAAATCCTAATAAGAAAACGCAAATGGTTTCCCCTCTGTTCAGTGAAGCGCAACAAGGTTGGGAACCTTAAGATATCAGACAGATCCTACAGGCCTTATCCGTGAATAAAAGCATCAAGTCAAGGTGGGAAGTAATCCTCCTATTTGGGAAAGAAGAAATGAAAATAATTTGGCAAGAATACCCATGCTAGAGCTGCCTCTGAGGTTGTCACAATCTAGCGATCGTATCGGGTAGGAATGAGTTGTGGGAGGCTTCGGCCCTGGTTTCCAGTGATGCGCCGTGATGTAGATGGGTACTAGGGCACACGGAACAGCAAGGCGCAAGGGGGAAGAGTAGGGGTCGGCAGAGAGGAGAAATTGAGAGGGAGGATTGGAAATAATCTCTTGATTACCTTCTCAATAGATGGCCGATTCCCTATATTATGGAGTGGCCTCTAACAATTGGAATCTAATCCTACCATATCTCTAAGTGGCTTAAGGGCCAAGCAAAGCAAATGAATTACAGCTCTATCTCTTAATAAGGAAACTTATCTCCTAATGAGATGTGGCAGCCGAAGGCTCTGCCCTAGCCGAACTGCTACCCTTGGCACGCCGGCCATATGTGCGCCCCGACATGACAGAGGTGGAGACTTGGAGTCACAGGGCTGCTATACAATACGGAAATAAATGGGTGTACACTACTACACTGTACACATTAAATTCAGGAAAAAAAAACTACTTGATGTAGGTAGGCACATCGAAACTCTAGTCTGGTTTCTCTCCTTACTCTTGAAACTACTAAAGCCTGTACTGCACATTCTCTATCTGAAATATATCATCTAAGTAGGCTGTTAAGGTTTCTGGTATCCAGTCTTGATGAGATTTACATGTTGTGCAGTTAATAGAAATATGGTTCCTCTATCCTAATTTGAAAGCATTAAATTCATAGGACATCTTTAGGATATATAAGATAACTAACTTTTACTTCCGGTTGCTATCCATGCACGTGCTCCAGTAGTACCTACTCATAGAAAATTGTGTTGGCTATGTGATGATCTCGACTAACTCACAATAAATAAAACGATGTAATGTGTACCTCCTTCCTTGCTGGATTCCACTGTGGCACATAATCTTGAATAGCTGCTCACAAGGTTTGCCTTCTCATTCAGCTCCCACATCTACAGATAATGTTAATGTGATTAATCATGGCATGAATTCAATAACCAAGTAGGATAAGTAACCATTTTGCTAGGATTTGCTAAAGGACTACTAGGTAGAGTAAATGGCCTAGATAGGTTCAAACAAATCAAGCAACTTCGTGTCTGATAGGGTGGAGAATGATGCTCCTATAGAAATTGGACTCGAAGTAACCCATGGTGAACTAGTTGCTGTTTATTCAAACATGTGATAGTGATAGAAGAGTAGTGATCTTCACCAACTGTTTTCTATTTTATTATGATATGTACTTGAGATATTGGATGAACATTTTCAGTACAGAAGCCCGACCACATACAGCCATACATGTTGGACTACTGGAAAATCATGAGATCTCTGTTAAACATTTTCACTTCTTCAGCACAGAAGCCCAGCGCCTCGCCTTCTGTAGGTGCTACACCTACATGGTCAGGCAATAAAGATGTACAAAAACCCCTAAATGTGGTAACGCAAAATCGAAGTAGTTGGAAGAGCCCGAGTAGAGAGCTATTGCTGTTGGAAGAGCATGAGTAGAGGGCTGTTGTCGTTGAAAGTTCGTTTCGAGACGCAAGACGACTGTCCCGGAGGTCCTGTTTCGTAGCAACAGGTCCAGTTCACCTTGTATGAGCCGTATGGGCGGAGGGGGAGAGGAGGCGGATTTGTCATCCTTTGTTTCTGCTTCATCCGCTGTTATCGTCGAAAGAAAGAACTGCATCCTCACCCAATTCCTTCAAAGCTCCTCGCCAGTGGCTCTGTTAGCATGTGGATCTACCTGCTTCCGCTTCTTCTTCTCTCTCAGGTCGGTGCTATAGCGATCTTCTACGTTGTCTAGTTCTACCAGTTCGAAGCTTTTGTGGGTTGATTGGGAGGCGTTGTCTTTCCATTAGCTTTGATGTGTTGGTGCGGCAGAGCTGATTAGAGTGTGGTTTAGAGTTGGCTAGTTGGCGTCTCTAGCTCTGGTGGTGTTGTTGTTGTCGCAAGGCGTGACTCAGTTGCAGTTTCTCTCCCGTTGGGGTTTCTTCTTTTTCGGGGTGTACCTTTTTATTTTACCTGTTTTCTCCTACTCTATTAACGCGATGGCCAATGCCCCTGCCTCTAAAAAAAAAAAAAAAAAAAAACTAGTTTCTGTTTATTCAAACATGCGATAGTGATAGAAGAGTAGTGATCTTCACGAACTGTTTGCTATTTTATTATGATATGTACTTGAAATATTGGATGAACATTTTCAGTACAGAAGCCCGATCACATACAACCATACATGTTGGACTATTGGAAAATCATGAGATCTCTGTTAAACATTTTCACTTTTTCAGCACAGAAGCCCAGCGCCTCGCCTTCTGTAGGTGCTACACCTACAGGGTCAAGCATTCAAGATGTACAAAAACCCCTAAGGGCTTGTTTGGATGCTAGGGGGCAAAATCCCAGGGAAAAAAATCCCTTGAAGGAGATTTTGAGGGCACATGGAATCCCCTCAACTCCAAGGGAAAATCTTCCCGCTCGGGAATAAAATCCATGTTGCTGTTTGGAAACAACAGGGATAAAAATCCCGGCCTTCAAAAAAAATTCAGAATTTTTTTAAAAAAATTTCGTAAAATTCAGAAAAGTCATAAAACCCATAATTACAAATAAGATAATAAAAAAAATTAAAATCATGAAAATGTTGAGAAAATGGTACTAAAATTATGTACCAACATTCAGATCAGATCATACATCCAAACATGCAGACCACATTCATACATGGTAAAACTTAAACTTGTTTAACTAGTACTACTTGTACCTATAACATTCATCATCTGTTACATACAACCAAATTAATCAAAGTGGTTCACCGGTTTGTACCCGGTAGAATGCTCTCCAGATAGCAATTCCATAGTGCAAATCTAGCATATCAAACAGTACATGAGTAACACAAAAGAACAAATCTAGCAGATGCATATCAAGTCTAGCAATTTCTTGCAATAAATCACACCAGTTGAGAAACAAACAAAGGGTCACAAAGATCGTTCAAAGATTCATCATTCCAACACAAAACCCCGAACCGATTCGCACAAAGAAGTTCCTCCTCGGGCAAAGAAATGGAACATCTGCAGAAACAGGAATCACAAGCTTAGAAAACACTATCCTTACCAAAGTAAACGAGTTACTTTCTTTTCAAAAACAGAGAACTACACAATGTAATTTTCATGAACTCTATATCACTCAACTCATTAAGACACGCTCCTATCATAAATAAAAATCATCCAACTTTCCAAGAACTTTGGGAAATGAAGAAATCTTAATATCGTTATGTTATGTACTAGACACATAACAAATACACCCATACTAAATCACAAAGATGCAAAGAAAGGTAATTAACTTACTTATGGAGCAATCTCGCTCTTAATCCAAAGCAATCGAACACTTGGGTTTTTGGTGTTGATAAAAATTTCTCTATTCAGCTCACACTTAAAGAGTCGTAGTGCCTTTGCCTTCTCCATATCCGTTAAGTCTTCAATTGATTCTAGTGCAGCAACACACTTCCCAATAGAAAAATCATCACTCTGACCATGTCTTGTTGTTTCATTTAGTTCTTGGGCAAATTTTTTGGTTTGCTCCTTCTTGAACTCCAAGTAGCTCTCAAGGACTCCAGCAATTTGACTTTGCTTTCTCTTTTTTCCATTATCATCTCCTTTCTGTCCAGATGAAGTAGAAGGAGCACGTTCCACTTCTTCTACTTCCGTATGAGCACTAGATGTTGCTTGCCCTTCCAGATTTGTAGAAAAAGGGTTTAAGCCAACATCATGGGCATCATTGTCATTTGATATAACTTGATCAGTTGAAGGCTCTACTTGTTCAATTGATACAAAATTTAAATCTCCGATTCTGTGTATTTCCTATTTCCATATAAGCAATGAAATAAATGTGAAGTTCATGATATGAGACCATATATGATTAATGGAATCAGGAAATCATGAAATGAACATTGAAGCATGAACTGAAACAATATAGTTGAACTTCACCTTCATACAATGCTGCTAGGTAGTTAAAGAGAGGGAATGGCTTGTTATGGAACTTCTTCACCTTTGGATGATCCTATTGAATCCAAGAAAAGAATATAGTTAGTAACAAAACACATCACAAAATAATATTATTAGTTAAATAGAGTAAAGATTCTTACACGAATAATTTTATCCCAAATACTTGGTTCAGCAACAATCATGCACAAAGAATCATCCCAACCTGTACCACTTTGTTTCCGTGCATCTCGTATTGCCTTGTAATTCCCTTTCAGTTCCTTCTCTTTTTCTTGAATTTGTTGCTTTGTGAAATGGGCAGTTGGAAACTTTTCATTGAATTTACTGACTATGCTTCTCCAACCATCAGTTACCCACCCATTTTGTCCTCTAAACTTTGGGTTGTTATGATCATGTAGTATATCGGAAAGAGCTTTCTCATATGAGAAGTTCCATGAGGCTCTTGATCCTTCTTTAGCCATAGCTACACTAACCACAACATATTGAAATGAAAAAATGGTACAAGAGTGTAACAATATATTTTAAAGAAATAACCACATAATATGAAAACAAGTCACATAAATGAAGTGTACTACTTATTACACATCATATAATTTAAGTGTCAAGGGCACAAAATAGTAATACTGCTTTGTGAAATGCTATGTCCAACTAATGATTGTAGTCAGCCCACATTTGCGTTGCAATTTGATCTCTAAGAGAACTTCCAGCATTTGACTCGATATCATTTTGGTAATTATTCTCACCCTCTGGTACATCAACAAAATCATCTGGTTGAATGTATGCAGGTTGGTGATCCAACCACCCCTCCTGACCATTTTGACCTCTAATGATGTTGTGAAATGCAACGGCTGCAGCTGGAATCTTAATCTGAGATTCAATGGGATGGAATGTACCAACTTTCAGGATTGGAAATCTTTTCTTCAGAACACCAATAGCCCTTTCAATATGGTTGCGAAGGAGAGCATGACGATGATTGAAAAGTTCTTTGTAGTCCGCATAATCATATCTTCGAGATGAGCGACGCCTCCTAAATTCACCAATATGGTATCTCACTCCTCGATATGGGGCAAGAAAAGAAGGTGTGTTTGCGTATCCACCATCCACAAGATAGAATTTACCCTCAGGAACCCGAAAACCCTTGCTAATAGCAGATCGAAGGACTCCTGCATCTGATGCTGATCCTTCCTATCCACATGAAATAAATGTGAAGTTTAGATCAAAATCACAAGCCAGCATCACATTTTGAGACAAGGTCCCTTTCCTATTCCTATAAGGAGCCGCTTTCTCTTCAGCAATAGTGATGGGGATATGTGTGCCATCAATAGCACCAATGCAGTTCTGCGTATAAACATAGTAAATTAAATAGAGGAAAATCTTGGGAAAAGTTAGGCGTCTAGTGTGTATGGCTCACCTGAAAATAAGGCCAAAATCGTGGATCCGATACAATTTTCATGTGAGTTTGGTTCAACTTGGGAGCTTGACAAACCTATGGGTTAAAGCTGGAATTATATCAAGATTTCCTTTATTTTCCTATGAACTGCTTTCACCTGTGTTGGAATGCTTTCAAGCTTTTGGTTGCTAGCATTATGAGAAATCATGTACATAAACATCCCTAGCTGCTCCTCGACAAGAACGCCCTTGTGTCATGCATCAAACCCTTCCTTCTAAGTAAACTGATGTAGCCTCAATATCTCTCGGCTCCATCCTAACTCAACCCTACACCAACTCTCATGGCCTTCTAAGATCTCCTTAACTTTTTAGCGCGGTAGAAGAGCCGATGTGTGGACTGGTCTTTTTTCATCATAAAGGCATGAAAGCAAAGTAGGAACCAAGACAAGAAACAACTCATCGTCCTCCTCTTCTTCCTCGAGCATAAATTTCCTAATGAGCTCCTTTCTAGTGTCCATTTGCTAATACATGCAGATTAGTAGTAAATAAGCATATTAGTAGAAAGAAATGGTAAGACAGTCAGGAAGAGGCGCTACTATGTGTATGGCTTGTTTTTATTAAAAAAACATGTTTTGAGATTAGATGCCAAAATAACATATTTGAACCCAGGGCTTGTTTGGATGCCCCTAACCCCGCCGGTATCCCCGTCCATTCCCAGGCAAGAAAACCCCCATGGAAAAAATCCCTGGGCTGGATGGATCCTGCATTTGGAAGCTCACGCTACGCATCTACGAATAGTACGACCACGTGGAGATGTATGAATAAACAATGTAGGATCATGAGTACTCGAAAAGAAACCAGCAGCTAACACGACTAAACTGAACCACTCAAACCAAGTACGAAGAGCCTGTTTGAGGCCATAAAGAGTACGACGAAGACGACAAACATGACCAACAGGAGCCACAACACCCCGGGGTGGTGTCATATAAACCTCCTCTTGTAAGTCACCATGAAGAAAAGCATTCTTCACATCCATCTGAGAGATAGTCCAAGAGCGAACAGCGGCCACAACAACGAGAGTAGGAACAGTTACCATATGAGCAACGGGAGCAAATGTCTCGTCATAATTACGACCACGTTCCTGCTGAAAACCACGAGCAACTAGTCGGGCCTTGTACCTCTCAACTGAGCGTCAAATTTGGTCTTAACTTTAAAAACCCACTTGCAAGTAATAGGAACAACATGAGCAGATAAAGGAACAAGATCCCATGTACGAGTACGATCCAAAGCAGCCAACTCCTCAGCCATAGCTAACTGCCACTCAGGATGAACAACAACCTCCTGATAAGTGTGAGGCTCAAGCACAACAACAGTAGAAATAAAACCATATCTGTCAGGAGCAGCAATAGTAGTACGATCACGAAGCTCATACCGAGACGACGGTGCCGATGGAGGATCATCAGGAAGAGTATCATCAGTACTAGCCATGCCATCATATGAGGAAACAGTGGCTGAGTATCAGGAGGAACCCTAGACCGACGAGTAGAGTGAAAAGAAAACGGTGATCTGACTGAGGATGGAGAAGAGGACTCCACAGAAAAAGGTGTATCAGACGAAACAATGGGTGGAAGATAAAGAAAAGAGAGAGACTCAGCAGGAGAGGAGGACCGAGTGGTAGAAGAGTAAAAGAAGGGACGGTCCTCAATAAAAGAAACATCATAAGAAATGCGCATACGCCGAGCAGATGGATCATAACAACGATAGCCCTTATGCTCAAGACTATATCCAAGAAAAACACACTCAACAGACTGAGCTGTTAACTTGATGCGCTCACGAGGCGGAAGTAGAATATAGGAGGTACAACAAAAAAACCCGAAGATTGTCATACCGTGGGGGAATAGAAAATAAGAGCTCTCTAGGACACTTTCCCTGAAGGCGAGAAGATGGCTGCATATTAATGAGATAGATAGACGTAGAAACCGCATTAGCCCAAAAATGTCGTGGAACATGAGATGCAAGTAAAAGAGTACGAGCGGTCTTAATAAGATAACGATGTTTATGTTCAGCAACACTATTCTGAACATGGGCACCAGGACAGGAAAGCTGAGGAAGGGTTCCCTCAATGGAGAGAAATTGATGAAAGGCATGCAACAAGTACTCCCCCCTGAATCAGAACGAAAGGTCTGAATAGGAGTGGGAAACTGAGTGTGAACCATACGAGCAAAAGACTGATAAATGGACAAGAATTGAGAACGATGTTTCATAAAATAAACCCAAATATATCGAGAATAGTCACCAATAAAGATTACATAATAGATATGGCCACCTTTGGAAGCAAAAGGAGCGGGACCCCAAACATCAGAATGAACTAACTCAAAAGGATGACTAGAACGAGATGTACTGATAGGATATGGGAGTTACAGCTGTTTACCAAGCTTGCAACCCTTACAATCATAACTAGCGTCGACAGTGACACGACCTAGAACACCCTGACGAGCTAATGTAGAAAGACAAGATCCACACAAATAACCAAACCGATGATGCCACTGAGGATAGCTAATAGAGGCTGACGCAATAAGTGAAGATGCAAGAGCGGAGGAAGATGGAAGACTCAGATGATCAAGGAAGTAGAGACCCTGAGAATCTCTAAGGCGATGGCCAGTACCAACAAGAACTCCTGTCCGACGATCCTGCACATAGCAAGTATAGTCATCAAACCCAACAAAGTTATGCATATCAGCAAGCTGACCAACAGACATAAAGTTCATAGAAAGTTTAGGTACAAATGACACATCAGGAATAGTAAAATGAGAAGTAGAGAGAGCGCCCTGATGAGTGACTGAATATGAGGTGCCATCGGCTGTCTTTACACAGGAACCATCCATAAGACCATAACAGGTCGACATGATGCAAGATGAGACTTATTCGATGTCATATGAAAAGAAGCTCTAGAGTCCAAAACCCATAGAAAACTAGTACCTGACACGGAAGAGGAGGCTATAGCAAGACTGGCAGACCCACTAAGAGGGGCATCAGATGAAGACCGTTGCTGAACTTGAGTCTGAAGAGCTTGAAGCTATGACTAAAGCTGACCCAACTAAGTGACAAGAGCATAATCCCCAACGGATGCAGGAGTGGTGGTGGCAACCACACTACCACGATGACGGTGAGATGCAGGTCGCAACTCTAGATGGAGTCAGTAGCACCTCTGAACAGGATGACCAGGCTTCTTGCAGTGAGGGCATAAAGTCTAGTTGGATGTAGCATCACGAAGTGAACTAGGCTGATAAACCTCTTGACGAGGTGCCGCAAGAACAGACTGAGGTAGTGTCGATGCGAAAGACAGAGAGCGAAGTCGAGTCTCCTCAGCAATCAACGCAGCAAGGGTCTCCTCCATGGTTGGAAGAACAACACGTCCCAGTAGTTGAGCTCGAATAGACTCAAACTTTGGGCGAAGGCGCATAACAAAGGTGAACATTAAATTCTGCGCATCATGACCCGCCTTGCCTACACAGCCAGTACATCCAGCACAAGAAAGAGGAACCATGGAGGTCAGCTGTCGTGAAATGCGAGTGAAAGAATTGTAGTACTCCTTAATAGACATCTCCTGCTGACGTAAATCATGAAGAGTTTGTAGAAGAGAAAATTGACGGGCCGCACTGGTCTTCTCATAATGCTGCTGAAGATACTCCCACATCTTGCGAGAACTTGGAAGATCAATGAAATCCATCCTGATTAAAATTTCAGCACTGTGGCATAAGATATTCATAACATGATCATCGGCATTTCGCCATGCAGTAGCCTTCTTAACATCAGTCTTCTCAGTAGGAGGCTCCGTCATAATATATAAGAGAAGACCAATGGACTGAAGAAGCATGTGAACCGAAGACAACCACTCACGATAATTTTGTCCATCCAGCTTGATATATGAGGCCAAAAGAGCATCTCCTATACCAAGAGAAAGAGGAGGAGCAGAAATACGATAAGCCATTACACTAACTCAATAGGCCGAGCAGAGTAGGAATCTCAGTGAGCAGTAGTAGTGCCAACAGTCAGATATCAGTGAGCAGTACCAATAGGCCAAGCAGAGCAAGTATATCAATCGACTGAAGGTAGCAGTAGTAGTAATAGAGCGATACCAACAGTCGGCTAAAAGGACTAGCAGAGCAAGCAAGCGAATGGGGCGAAACCACCAGACATGGGCGACCAGGGCCTCCAAGCGCGGTGACCAGGGCTTCCAAGCGCACAGCGCAGGCAAACGAGGCCTCAAGGCGCAAGCGAGCTGGCGGGGAAGAGCCTCAAGGCGCAAGCGAGCTGGCGGGGAAGAACCTCCAGGCATGGTAACCGGGGCCTCAAGGCGCAGCGAGGAGGGCCTCAAAGCACAAGTGAGCCAACGTCGGGGAAGACTCCAGGTGCGGCGACCCTCAAGGCGCAAGCGAGCTGGCGAGGAAGAAACTGCAGTCGGGGAAGAAACCTCCAGGCGCGGCGACCAAGGCCTCAAGGCGCGATGAGGAGGACCTCCAAGCATAAGTGAGCCGACGTCGGGGAAGACTCCAGGCGCACGGATTCTCCAGCTGCAGGCGTCGCGGATTCTCCAGCTGCAGGTGAGCAGGAGAGCCGGCGTCGGGGAACCTCCAGGCGAAGGGGAGCGAAGAGAAGCCAAGAACCGCGCCGCCTTACCGCGGCGGAGAAGATGCACAATGGCAAGAGCCACTCGGTGAAAGGCAGAAGGCGGCGGCGGTGTGCTCTGATACCATGATACAATATGACTCTCTCACATTCTATTGGATGAATAGTGTAGTATATATACTACAATACAAACCCTAGAGTTCATGGGTCTCATGGCCATATATACACATGGGCCATATACACATATACATAACAGCAACTTGCACCTGGAAAACATGGGGAACTTGATCTCCGAGGCAGTCCGCCGTCGACTAGCTGATGCATCGAAACAAGCATCATCGATGTCTGTAATTGCCAGATGAAACTTTGTTTGGTATTCCTCCTTGTCCATGATAACATCATCAGTAAAATGTACAAAATGTGATCATACAAATCATCAAGTGAGTAATTCTCGATTTATGAATTGGTTGGCACTTACGATGCCAGAAGAGGGTTTTTTTCCAGGCAAAATGAGATGTTTTTGTAATTCTGTATCCCGTAGTTCCTGCATATATGATCTGACTGCCCATCTTGTGAAAACCTATACCATCCATTAGTTTTGTCTTCGCTGCAAGCAGTGAGACCAAGAACCACACCATCATTCTTTGTCAGGTGTACACGATATCGGGACCTCAAGCGACTAGAATGTTGCCCATGTTCGGAAGTCCTTGCACCGTACACATAATGGAACTGGAAATATCCACAAGACAGCTTATTGTCCATTTATGCCTACAAAATGCTCTAATGGGAAGCCTCAAATGCAGGTACCTCCATGTTATTTTTGCTGTAGTGGTTTATTTTCAATAATGTAGGATTGGTAATTATGCTAAGTGTATTATTGTCAAGATGTCTCAAATCTCCTCCATACATGAGAGGCGACTTAGCCATTGACCAAAGTGCCATCTGCAAGGCCGTGTCAAGTTGTATGATTATGTGGATATGCTGTGATTGTCGAGCACAAGTTGGTGTAGTCTCCATTGATTCACGAGGATAATTAAGGTACTTGAAAAGATACTGTTGGTAAAAATTGATGAGATTCAACCACACACGCTTCTACTCACTGCATCACTTTTGTACAATACTATATGAATCGTCGGTCAAAAGGTGTTCGGCTAATTAAAGTGCAACCGTTCTTTTAATCCTAAGTCACATTAGTTAGGTTGAGATGAGATGTTATTTCATCTTTGCACGGCGTGTGCAAAACTAAATGTTACTTTGATGTACCCAATAATCATATCAATGGATGCACACGCCGTAGTTAAGGTCTCGTGGAAACTATCTATATTTAATTCATGCTAATATGCATGTACTGGTAGTTTGCATGAAATTCGTGTGGAACATACTCATTTTTTCCCTCTGCAATTTGGTGACGGAGTAATAGTAGCATTGCCTTTATCTGTGACACAAGCTGGATCATCCGTAGAAAGAAAGAGCACAACCACCACATATCACTATGATTCAACAGAAATAACAAAAATAAAGATTGCTGTCCATTGAATGTTGAGTGGGAAGTGCAATGTTGATTGTTGAATGTGAGTCTAAGCATGAACACAAGGCTATAGTATAGAGTATGCATTGGACATGTGGTATGCATGTCTCATGACCACTAGACAGTGGCACTGAAAAGAAGTAATATGTATTGTGCTCAAGTTCTCACCTCATGTCCTACAGAAATAGTTTACCAAATATAAATTATGAAAGGACCTCAAGAGAAATCAAATATAGGCTGAAGGCGAAAAAATGTGACTTATCTCCTTTCTGCGTACCAGATTTCCCGAACGAGTGGTTCGTGGCACTCCAAGCGTGTAGCTTTGGTGTACCCATGAGCAAAGTCATGGGCATATTCAGGAATAAACCCTGAGCGATCCCAAACACGTGGTTTGGGCGGTCTCGAGAACGGAATCTCGAGCGTACCTGGGCACGTGAATCCAGGGTAGCATAGGTCGCACTCAGAGGCAAACTCTGAGCGGTCCAAGACACGTGGTTTGGGCGGTCTCGAGAACAGGATCTCGAGCGTGACTGAGCACGAGAGACTCAGATAGTGTAGGATTTGGATCTTTTGGCATCTCTTTGTTTCTTGGTGTTATTCGTTCACTGTGTATGGCCTAGCACACCTCAATAAAGGGTTAGTCTCCACCAGAAATATGAGAGTTATAGCTCACAATTGCCCCCCCCCCCTTTTCAAAATTGACAATGGAGTATCTCTTTCTCAATCATTGTCAAACAACCGGAAAACTTCATTTAACAAGATGAACTGTTCCATGATTATTGTAAACCATCATGCTTGTTACTGTAACTACAACATATTACTGTCATAGTACAAAACTAAAATAAAGCTGTAATTAACCATACGTTTGTACCTTGAAACTGCTAGGATGTGTGCACTGAAACACAACTTTTGTTATGTACAATGTTGATTGTGATATTTCGTATATATGGCATGCGGTACTGACTTTGCAATATTTTGTTGGATGTAGATGGATAAAGCTGTATGTGTATTTACCAATAGGCCAAATAGCCAAATGGGTAGTGATATCGACTTTGGTGGCATGGAAGTGACCGTTCTTTTGTTTCGCAAATCACCAGACTTTCGAACTCTTTTGACTAGGATTAAGTCGACCTTTGGATGGGATGAGCCCGGGGTCGTTGTCGGACTGCATGGGAGATAAGATGCTTGTGTGGGTTGTAAGGTTCACGCCTGTTTGGTGCCAATCTTGTCCGATGATGATTGGGACACGTACAAGGATCTTGTGCTCGCATCTCAGGTCCGATCGTTGGAAGTGGCGGTGGAGAGGAGAATCGTTGTAGAGGATTTGCCAAATAATTTGGATGTGGTGAATGACAACACGGACGAACTAGAATCCGCTCTCCATCTTTCGCAAGGCCGCCCCAACGGAGGAGCAACCTTCCGAAGAGTTCGTTGGCGTCAGTCTTGACAACGATGCCACCCTGTTGGTGGATCCGTCACATGTGCCTGTTCCTTCCCCGCAACATGTTAGTGACCTCGTGACTGATTTCAATAGCGTTGTAATGAATAACGAGTTTGAGGAGGAGGTGTTCCAAGATAGAACAACCCGTGAAGTGGAGTCCGACGAAGGATGGAGCTCTCCCGAAAACTAGGTTCCCGCACCGCTTTTCTCCTCTGAGGAAGGATGGGTTCTTTGTAGTATTTTGGGTGAGGGTCTCGTCGGTGCATGCATTCAATGATATCAAAATGGCTGATAAAGCGGTTTGTGCTAATTGGTTGAAGAGCAGGAATGGCATTGCGGACCAGATAATGACCTAATGCATAAGAACATGTTGTTTCAAAGCATGGATTATATGAAGGTTTGGCTGCAAAAATACTCAGTGCGGCACCATCGTCCGTTCGTAGTGACACATTCCGATGCGAACAAGAGGTATACCGTGAGGTGAGAAAGGGGGTGCGGATGGAAGGTTTGGGGGCGCAAAACTAGGGACAATCAATGGAAAATAGCGAACGTGAAGTAACCTCACTCTTGTGGGACTGCTCAAGTGTCGAGGGAGCACCTTCAGGCGACCGCAAATTTCATTGCAAGGCGCATTACTGGGGTTGTGGCTGTCGATCCTGATGTGACCATCGCCACCTTCATTGAGGTTATCTTTGGGTTCATTAAGTACCGCGTGAAGTACAGGAAAGTATGGAGGGCAAAGCAGAGAGCGATGGAGTTACTGTGGGGTGACTGGAAGGAGGCTTACAGGTTGCTTCCTTGAATCCTAACCGCTATGCAGGCCAAGGATCTGGGCATGGAGTTTTATCCTTTCCACAGGAACCGAACGGATGTCGATGGAGGGGTTATGAAATATGTTCTCCAGCGGGTGTACTGGTCATTTGGGCAATGCAAAGAGGCCTTCAAGCATTGTAGGCCTGTCATATCAGTTGACGCCACGTTCCTAACCGGGAAGTACTATAGTGCCTTGATGTTCGTCATGAGTATGGATGCGGAGGACTAGCTAATTCCATTAGCATTTGCACTGACAGAGGGTGAGAACAATGCGAGCAGAAATGGTTCATGGATATACTTCGTCTATGCCTCCTTGGGCCTGGATGGGTTGTTTGCATCGTCTTGGGCAGACACCACGGGATTCTGAACGCTATGAGGAGTAGACTTGACGGACACCCGGATGTGATACATATGTGGTGCATGTGTCACCTAGCTGCTAATTTCTTTAAGCAATGCAGTAGGGAAGATCTCACAAAAAATTCAAGCTATTGTGCGGATGTTTGGAGAAGAGGAACTTTGAGCCTAAGTTGACGGAGCTTAGGGGACTGACCAACGAACAGGGTAATAAGTGGATGGATGAGGTTTTGCAGCACAAGACGAAGTGGGCACAGGCATACGATGAAGGTGGCTGTCAGTATAGTATGATGACAACGAACATCTCGGAAGTGTTCAACAACGTTATTAAGAGCATCCGTGCTATGCCAGTATCGGCTATCTTGGAGTATTCATTTCGGAAGACCAACTTGTACTTTGTGGATCAGTGGACCCGTGCGAGGGATGCGTACAACGTCGGCCGCCGTTGGGGTGTGGCTACCGCCAAGCACCTTGCTATCGTGGAGGCAGAGTCATGCAATCAAGAATCGGAGGAATACGATCCCACTTTGCATATATACACCATTAAGGCAGCCGGGGGCACATCGATAGGGGGCGAGCGTTATAGTGGACGAAACCATAGAGTCAACCTGACAACGGGAGACTGTACTTGCATGGTCCCAACGTTGTTACATATCCCATGCTCTCACGTTATCACCGTTGTCACGTGCGTGCCGTAAGTTACCTTTCTAACACATTCATTGCAGAAGAATTCTCAAAGCTAGCCACGATGAGGACTTGGGAGAATAGATTTGAGCCTTACCTTGATCCGTCGCATTGGTCACTGTACGTGGGGGAGGAGTACATTCCCGACAAAGATATGATGAACAAGCGACGCGGTTGAAGGAAGAGGAAGAGGCTTCGTAATGACATGGACCTCTCACAGCAAGGTGGTAAGGACATATACTGTCTTGGGGACTTCGATGATGCCACAGTAAGCAACATGTGCTGAGAGTGTCACGAGCATGGACACACCAGGGCAAAGCACGTGAGTACGGATTCCCAGCCGCGTAGGGTAAGGCAGCACCGCTCTCGTGTGCAGCCCGGTTGAGGTAACCATTATTGTTGTTGTGCTACAATGATTGTTTTTATCGATAGAGTTCACTCATTTGCATTTTCCATAATGTTTTGTACCTCATGTGATCTTACAAAAATCCTATCTTGTAATGCAGGATGCCATAGCACGCACAGTACGCGTTGCTCCTCTCGAAGTACGATGACGACCACCGTGCGCACCGCAGAGCTGACAAGGGTGTGGTAAGACTTGTTGATATACTATTCGATCATGCTTCCAACTTGTTCACCATGTTCTTGTTTTACTCATTCATTTGTCTATCTCTCCTGCAGGTACTCCAGCCGCTTTGCCCTCGCATTCACACCCCTCTACATTGGGACGAGCAGTATGAGCCACACGTCCGCCAGGTCGGTCTACTTGCTTTGGCGTGGACAGTCATCAACGGGCTCTCCCATATGGATGGTGCTATGCTTACCGCACTGGTGGATTGGTGGCGCCCGGAGACCCACACCTTCCACCTACCGTTAGGCAAGATGACCATCACGCTCCAGGATGTTGCCATGATTCTCGGCCTCCCCATAGACAGGGCTCCAGTGACTGGGGACATCAATAGCATGGGTTGGTAAGACCGGGTGGGAGAGTGGCTTGGAGTTCGACTGGAGGACCCACCTACCGACTCGAGGGACAACTAGCCATCCGCGGTGCTTGTGTCCTGGCTACGTGCGCACTTCAATGTGTGCCCGCCGAACGCAGATGATGACACAGTGCGTCGCTTCGCACGAGCAGGGATTTGGCATCTTCTCGGCTCCTTCCTATTCCTAGACGGTACCGAGAACGCTGTCTCCTGGATTTACTTGCTGATTTTGGCAAATTTAGCGACGGTAGGGACCTACAGTTGGGGTTCCGCCACACTAGCGTGCCTCTACCGGCATTGGTGCGATGTGTGCCGATCAAGGAGTGTAGACGACAACTTGGGCAGATGCGCATACCTCCTGTAGGTACGGATGTAGGAGCGTTTCCCCGTGGGTCGGCCCACTCGTGCTCCCTTGCATGTAATCATTTATTCCATTCGTCATAGAATTCACCTTCCACCAAAAAAGCAACTGTAATCTATATCTCCTTGCAGGAATGGCCCCTTCAGGACCCTGCGTTCGGACCAACAGTAGCCTACCTTTGGAGCTCCATCATTACACCTACTGGGCGTCTGAGGTCGCGGTACATCGCGTATGCAAACGAGCTCGACGTCATCACGCAAGACCAGGTGCGTACCTCATACCTATTCAAACTATGATTTTATCGCTACTATTTTACACATCTGGTGCAGGTCACATAGTTGCCATACATGCGCGACGAGGTCATCCAAATGGAGCTAAACCTGATGTGCGAGCGGGACATCGCCTTGTGGATGACGCACTCACCGCTAATCTTCTTCCATGCGGTGGAGTACCAATTGCCCCATCGGGTGATGAGGCAGTTTGGGAAGCTCCAGGCCACGCCGCCAATGGTGTTCTCGACCGATCTGAATCTTCACTGGTAGGGGTACCAACCACCACTCCTTTGCAGCTTTCGTAGTGGTTTCTATCCTAAAAGTTTGATTCTGGATGTGGCAGGATGAACCGAAGGCGGAGGTACCGCTACACCGACTGGGCCGCCTATCACCGTGCCTACTTGTTGGAGTGGGAAAACTAGGCGAATCGGTCTAGGGACGCACCGCCGATCCATCAGAAGGCTCAGTTCGTTCAATACCTCGAGTGGCTCCACGGCGTTGTGCGCCTCCGGCTTCGATCGTCCATGACCGAAGTGGACATAGGGGAGGGTAACTCCTCCAAGGAGGATATCTTGGACGACTACGACGAGTTCACATGGAAAGGCATGCAGCCGGAGAGGGCCCCCATTAACACCTATTATGTGAGTATATTTTATACCACTACTACTTTGCGAAGTCACGGTGAGCAAACTAAATTACTTTGTCAAACCCTTTCGCAGGGAACGCAGCTCGCACGCATATGCAATGAGGCCGGTGAGGCCCTCAAGCTAGCCGAGGGTTCAGAAGGGAGCTTCAAGCGTTTAAGGGATTTTGTTGAGGTAACATTTTATTCCTTTTATACTGCAATTTACAACACTTAATGCTTTCATACCCGTGTTATTCCTTTTGTTGGATTAAACTACAATATCCTTTTTTGGTTAAACTTGTAGATGGTTCGCCGCCGATGCCGGTGATTGGCCGCAAAAATGAACTGCGCGGCAGCGGCGGGAGAAGTCGTGCAACCTGCCCCGGATCGAAGTGACTCCTCGCGTGCTACAACATCAGGAGCGACGACATCTGCTTCAGCCGCACGACACAAGGATGCGGAGGACGATGAGGAGGGTGGCGAGGACGACGAGGAGGACATCGATGCTAGGCTTCCAGATGAGATGGTCCTCGGAGACCTTGTTGGTGCACCGTCCCCCACGCAACCGACTCAGGCTACACCTCCGCGCCATAAACGGCGTGATCGCGCGGACATTAGTTTGGTAAACATCGTGGAGGGCACGCGAGGCCAACACCCAGTAGCGAGGTTCACACCAGGGTCAGGTGCGAACCGAAAGCACAAGTGATGAGATGAATTGGTGTATGCATGTCTGTATAGTTCATATTGAATGAATTCAGATGAATTGCTGGAATGGAACTTTCTATGACTATGTTCGAAGAAAATGATTGCATGAAATGAATCCTCTAAACAAAGGTGCACATATAATAATAATATCAAATATTAAGATGAATAGAAATCAAATACTATTTTCTTATTATTTTATAATATCTATTTTTTATTAGGTTATTACATAGTATTCTTTTTTACTTATTGAATTTTTACAATTCATTGATATTGTAATTTGAATATTGCAATAATTTATATTGAAAAGACGATAGCCAATAAATTGGCTAATTCGAATTCGTATGTACAATTCGTATAATAAAATTTCTTAGTTGATGGATTTTGAATGTTGAATGAATTGAGATGACTGATGGATGATTCTTATTGCATGAATTGTTGTTTGAATTAAATCAATGTAATGATTCTTATTGCATGAAATATTGATTGAATGAAGTTAATTTGGATGATTGTACTGAGTATTTGTTGCTACTGTCACGCCATTTATAGTGGTGTGACAAAGCAGTCTTGTCACACTGGGATAAAGGGAGTGACAGGACTTAGCACCAGAGCACTAGCCTTTTGCTGCAACGCCTTTGGAACGGCAAGCAATTTGGCGTGGCAGTATGGTTTTGCCACGCCATGTATAGTGGCATGCAAGGCACTCCTATCACGTCGGTATAAATGACGTGACAAGACTTAGCACCAGAGCGCTCACCTTTTTTCGCAACGTCTCTGGAACAGCAAGTAAATTGGCGTGGTAGTATGGTTTTGCCACGCCATGGATAGTGGCGTGATAAAGGAGCCCAGTCACGCCGGGATAAATAGCGTGACAGGATGTTCAGATGGTCCGATCAGCCTAAAAGTGTTGTTCGGACTGTTCGATCGGCTCAAAAGTGACGTTCGGCCAATCCGAACGTTACTAGGATAACTGTTTTAACTTCAAACCCCTCAAGTTTGACAGGGCTAAAAAAAGCAAATAAATTCCTAAAATTATATAAATTTTTAGAGTTGTTCCTGGGATGATCTAGTACCCAGAGAAAATTTTTAAGCTTGTTGTTCAAGATTTATTCTTCTTATTTTAATTCATTAACAGCAAAGGTTTTGAGAATTTGGTTTGAATTTTTACAAGGTTGAATTAAGCTCTAAAATTTTGGGAAAAATATATTTATTCATGATAAATATTATAGTATTTAAATAAATTATTTTCCAAAGATGATCACATGTTTTTATTTCTGTTTTCTTTTGGGAGTTTCTTTTTGAGTTGAAAGTTTAATGTTTGATTAAGATTTTTCAAGTGCAACAAATGATGAAAATGCTTCAAAAACAATATGAATGCTCATGAGATGCATAAAAATTCTATTTAGGCTTAGGGTTTAGGGTTTTAGGTTCAGGTTTACGTTAGGGTTTAGGGTTTTACGGTTTAAGGGTTTAGGGTTTTAGGGTTTAGGGTTTTAGGTTTTAGGTTCAGGTTTACGTTAGGGTTTATGTTAGGTTTATGGTTTTACGGTTTAGGGTTTAGGTTTAGGTTTACGTTAGGGTTTGCGGTTTTAGGGTTTAGGGTTTTAGGTTTTAGGTTCAGGTTTACATTAGGGTTTAGAATTTTTAGGTTTTAGGGTTTACGGTTTAGGGTTTTAGGTTCAGGTTTACGTTTAAGTTTAGGTTAGGGTTTAGGGCAGGACGTGACAACACTCTGCAAAGTAAGACGTGACAACACTCTGTCTCGCCAACTTTTTAGATCGACATGACAACACTCTACCTACTCGACTTTTCAGACCGAAAAGATAGTACTCTGCAAAGCAGGACGTGACAGCTCCCTACAAAGTAAGACATAACAACACTCTGTCTCGCCAGCGACTTTTCATAAAGACAAGGCAACACTCTGCCTCGTAGGCTACTCACATGAAATTAAGCACACCATGCCAACCATGTGGCTTATAAAAGGAGGTGAAAGAGATCTGGGAGAGAACACTATACAACCAAATTCAACACTACACCAGAGCTTGCTCACCACATCGGGATGGACAAGATGTAGAAGAAGCAATGGGACAAGATGAAGAGGCAATGGGATGAGATCCGTGAACAAGCAAGGGCTGCTGGGGCCCGGGATGAACAAACAAGGGCTGCAGTGGCCCGGATCGAACAAGAGGAGCATGCTAGGATGGCAGCTCTCCCTGGATCCGCTATATGGCTTCCGCAAGTGGATCGACCTAGAGATCCACCAACGCGACCAGTGGTAAATCAACTACGAGGAGTGGGATGTCAAAAGGGCCTGCGAGATCCGAGAGGAGGAGCACCGCAACGATGAGCAAAACGAGCGTATACGTTGGGAGGAGAAAGTTCATCTCGAGGCGTGCAGGCGCAGGGAGCGCGAGGCTCGCGAGAGCAAAGTAGTCAGAGTCAAGATCCTAAGTTGGATCGATTTGTCTTCAGTAGGATTGAAATCGTAGTATCGAATTGTAGAATCGGTGATTCTACAAAATTGTAAAAATACATATATTTAACATCTATACTATAAGTTTGTATGATTCTTATATGGTTTACCACTTACATGTTCCTTAAAAGCAGCTAGACATACTCCAGGAATAAAAATAGTTTATCATTATCAAGCTCAAGATTGTTCATACCATAATATAGATATTAGTACTAGCATTACCACACTGATACAATATTTTGCATACTCTATGTTTATTTATAGTTTCATTCTCAGAAATTAATACTAATAAATTTTGTTCTAAAACAAAATATCAGCAAAGCCTGGCCTCTAAAAAAATTGCAATTTTTTTGCCCTAAGTCTCTATGAGTAGGATCGACTGTGCGATTTGGATCGACAGGTATGGGTTCGTAGAATCGTAAGACTCTAAGAGTAGAATCGCGATCCTAATTACCTTGCGCGAGAGGGAGCGTGAGAAAAAGAGGAAAATAGCGGCCAAAGCCAAAGAGTCCGGCGAGAAGTTCAACGTCAAGCTTGCAAGGAAGGGAAAATGGCTCCAGTCCACACAGTAGGTCGGGCCATTCTGTACTAGTCCCCCGTCGAAGGTCGAATTTTTTTTCATTCCAAAAAGGCACATATGTATCGTAGGAGTACTTCGGTTTGTTGCATCGTGCATAATGTTGTTTCTTATGCACATAACCAAATCCGGTGCGCCATGTTATTCCTAGCTTTATTATGAAGTCTATTTTAATTCGCAACTTCAAATCTCGTCGTCTTTTCGCATTCAATTCTTCGCGTAGGCACAAAATGGTCTACGATCACAAAGTGACGAAGAGCACCACCTATCATTCCAGTAGGATGTCTACGCATCTTTCATCAGCTAACTGTATAGCATATGCCCATTCTTGTGCCTCATGTTGTACATGTACATGGTGTTATGTATCACTGTACCACATAGTCCACATATTAGTCATTTTTTCTAGGATGCAGAATGTATCACTTCTGGGACACGGCTTGGAAATATTGTGCGGGTGTTTATGATGGATATATACGCTGAAGTGTCAAAGGTTATCAATCCACAAAAAGATTATCGATCCATATATGTATTTACTCTCAGTTAAAAGGATGGTGTTATATTTGGTTCACATATAGATTCTCTATTTTTAAGTTATGGATTGTTAAATGTTACATGTACATGGTGTTATGTATCACCGTACCTTCAAAAAAAATTGATCTTTCAAAAGGGAGTCCCTTTGTTACCATCTTACCACCAAAAGAAAACATCAATAAATACTTGTGATCATCAATTGGAAATAATTTATTTAAATCTTATAATATTTATCTTGATTAACTATAGTTTTTTCCAAATTTTTAGAAATTATTTCAACCTTGTTAAAATTCAAACCAAGTTCTAAAAACCCCTACGGTTTTGAATTTAAAATAAGCAAATAAATCATTAAAAGTAAGGTTATAAAATTTATTTGGGTACTAGATCTTACCGGGAACTCCTTTGAAAATTTTTATAATTTTACGAATTTATTTACTATTTTATTTAGCTCAGTCAAACTTGAGAGGTTTGAAGTTAAAACAGTAGCTGGTCAGTTTGACTTGGGCCATTCAGACCGTCCGAACAGACCCGGCTCCGATCGAATCAATCCGAACCAACACCCTGTCACGCCGTAGGATATGGCGTGACTAGACAGGCTTGTCACGCCGTGGGATATAGCATGACTAATGCCACGCAAGCCTCCATGCTGGCACGGCGGGTGGACGAGGGTTTGCGTGGCATGTTTTGTCATGCCGTTGCATATGACATGATAGTACGGTTTGACCACGTCACGGATGGTGACATGATCAAAAGGGGTCAGAACTGGAAATAAAGTTCGTGAGAGATTAACTTTAAAATATTTTTTTAAAAAAGATTAAATAATAAAAAATCATAAAGGAAGGCTGAAGGCAAAAAAATGCAATATGTTATAAATAATGTCAAACAATCAACGGCTTAACCAAACAAAAAGTCAAGTTTGATACACACAAACTAATCATCTAGCACAACTGTGTAGTGGATACACAATATCTTTTACAAAAGGAAAAAACAAAATATTTACAAATTAGAGGTGCAGCCAACCTCCTTTCCTTTTACTCTATCCAGAAACGGATACAAAATTGTCTGCTAGTCCATTTATACTCTCAAAATAAACTGCAAGAGCTTGCAGTAAGCAAAGTGGCAATTCTTCTGCTGATTTGCAGTTGTGTAAAGATATTCTAGGTTCACTTAAGAATGGTTCAGTTTTTAATTTTTGAAAGTGTGAAGAAGCACTGCTGATTTTCTTTTCTTTTCATTTTTCACACTGGGAGGGTGTTACTTTGTTGTAGTTGGGCATAAAAGTAAAACATAGAAGCACAGCGGTTGGGAATGTTCTTCTTTTTTTCCTCTGAAAGAAGGATTAATTCCTTGTATGTCACTGATTTTCTGCGAAATTCCTTGTTGTCCCGCTGACAAGGTGCGGGCCCACCTGTCAGTGAGAACAAGTGAAATGTAAGGGATGGGTAAACGTTTGGGGGCATATAAGGAAATCACCCCTGCAAGAATGACTGTTCTGCCGAATAAACCCGTATCCTCACACCGAAATTATAGATTTCAAGCAAATACTCTTACAACATTGTCTCGTTAATCAGGTAGGGAAACAAGACAACTCGAATCAATCAATGCTAACCGAAGAACCAGCTGAAACAAGCAACGTACTGATCTCTGGAACACCAAACAGTGACACCATATTTCAGACCTAAAACAAGAAATCTCTGCAACCCGAACAGGAAGCATTCATCTAAAACGTACACTAGGGCAAGTAACACTCCCAGAAGGTGAATTAGTCCGAAGCAAAAAATCACAAGAAATGGCATCGTTCCCATCCATCGAGGATTGATAGGAAAGAAGACTGACCGGAGGAATAGGAGGAAGAGAAGGGCGGAGCAGAGGAGGTGACGACGCCATGGCGGCGGAGGAGGAAAGGCTGGAGCCCCCAGTCCCATCCCCACCGAGAAGAGCAGAGCTGAGCCCAGGAGAGGTGAGGTCAGAGGTGAGGACTGAGGAGGGAGGAGAGAGGAGGCAAGCCAAGCCGGCAGGCGGCAGCACTGATGATGAGCGATGAAGTGGGAGTGGGTTATTTGGGGTTTGGGACCCGTGGTGGGGATGTCGTGTCGTGTCTTGCGATCGCGAGGAAGCCAGCAGCACGTCACTTGTGTTGGGTTGCACGCGAGAATTTTGTCTCCGTGTGCGGCTGTGGAGACGATGATACCGGCACGTTTTGGTTGGGTCGGCGTATGGTGCAACATTGGCCGCTGGGGATAGCGATGGCCGCACATTTTGGTGTGGCGGTTGAGCCAGAAAACTTGTGGAGGCTCGGCAAGACTAACTAAAACGGCTAACTGAAATGAGCCTTTGCAGGAGGAAACACTATCCTCAACACTATCCACTGCTTCTTAATGGAGGTTCGCCGGCAGCGAGTCCAGGCGGCCGCCTAGGGTCGTCGGGAGGTGGCTCCGCCGTTGGCCCTGGTCACTTGCTGGAGCAAGAAAAAACACTAGCGCGATAGCATCCTATATACGCAACAGATTTTCAAAATTTCGGAAATTGAATCGTGAAACTCTCACATTTCAATCAGGCTTCAAAAATTAGTTTGAATGACTGGTATGCTACCGTAAACTGTGAATCAGTGTGTTAGTAAAACGCTAATGTGAAGTAAAATGCACAGTTTCTCAAATCATTGCTAACACGAATTTGGTTGATTATTTCCAAATGGAACACACTATGCGGATCGATGTAACCTCAATAGATAACTATGAGTATGAGGATAACTGCACTACGGTCTAATTTAGGATCATGACTCTTTAAGTATAACTATCACAGGTAACAAATTATTAATGAGCTGGGTCTTCACCAGATCGCTAATGTGAAGTAAAATGCACAGTTTCTCAAGGCCTTTAAGCCTTGAGTGAATTACTTCGACACGACACTTCTTTCCATCGTAGAAAGCCTCCTTTTAACCCTAGTGATTTCAAGGGCATCCAACAATTTGTAGTGTCAAAAAGGGGTGGGTCATCCATTATATTTTTTTTGTGGTTTAGGATTTTCCTATCTAGACGGCCGTAAAGAAGAAGAGCACCCTACTCTGCGAAGCGTCCACGAGAGCAACGCTTCAACCGTAGCGGGCCGAAGGTCGTAAAGCCCCCAGCCACTGTGCTCATGCACAACCCCCGCCTCACTGTGCAAGCACAGCCGCGTGAGGAGCTGGGAGTTCGAACCACCAACCTGTCACTGAAATCAACTCCAGCAAACCAAACGAGCTTTGCTCGTTCCTCGGGTCTGCATCCATTATAGAACCGAGTTCATTTGCTATTTGCGCTGCTGGCACAGTAGCCGAAGCAGCGACTCACAGGTGCAGAGATGAGGTGACTACAACATAGCTAAGGAACAAGAGGAATGACGTGAGGAGAGGACCAGGCAGCCTAAATGCACGCTACATTGGAAGGCTTGAGGCTACTTCGGCCCAACACGTCATGTATTGTGCGTTTGCGTTAGAGTAGTGGTGTGGGTGTGGGTAAATTGTAAACGGGATAGTACCAGAAAGGGCATCAAATGAGATGAACCATAGAACGACGGCCTAATTCCTATTCCCCAATTCGGTGTTATCCCTATCCAAGCTTCTAATTGTCCCCCAAATTATGTTGATCTGTGTTGGTTGTTAACAGCAGAGTACAATCAAAGGTTGACCATACCAACCTCCATTGAATCTTTCTATATAAAAGGAGGTAGCATTGAGGCTCATTCAGAGCGGTCACGTAGCCTTTTTTTTACTGTCGGATTGTTGCTACTCCCGTTCCAGCCGCCTGATTGGATCTGTGGCTTTGTCGAGGCATGGTGGCTCCGCTCGGCACGCGTTGTCACACATCTTGTCCTCTCTAGATTGTTTGGCCCTCCTCAGATCCAGCTTCGCTCCTCCGCCGAGGACGTCTTCATTGTCCTCCGCACGTGCCACCGCGAGCTCCACAGCCACAAACTCAACCCCTTCACCTGTGCCGACCGCCAGTGTCATCCCTCCTTTCCTCCTCCTCATCCCTCGACATTATCGAGTTGTACCTCCGCCCCCTCAGATCCAGCCTCACCATCCTTGGGGCTACTCCGCCGAGGCTGACGCTAATGTCCTCCGCTCGCGCCAGTGGCGGATCCAGGATTTTCAGGATGAGTGTTCGGAGTTACAAACATATTATTTAATGTAAAACATAAAGGTTCATAGTATAAAAAAATAAAGTACAAATTGTTCTCACCAAAGACAACATGTCAAATAATTTAGAAAAATTACAAAATAATTAACAAAATGACACAAAAGCTTCACATAAATAATTGAACATTTAAGAAAGAATAATCTTCTCTTTTATCTAACAACTCTTCTCTTTTATCTAACAACTGAAGCACACATTTCTCCAAGCATATCTACATGAAGAGCATTCTATGATTCCATCCAAATGAGTAGTAGCAGTACATTGATGATGTGATAAAATTTAACAGATCACTAACAGTCTAACACAATGTAATCAAACATAAACAAATACACAATGCACATGCAGTACATAAACAAATGCACTTGCTGACATGCAGTACAGTGCCAATTTTGCAATTTTGAAGTAAGGACTAAGCACAATGCACATCCAATTTTGCAGTAAGGACTAAGGACTAAGGAGCCAATCAGTACCAATTTCCATACATTGCATAGTGCATACATACAACTACAAGCTAAGAAGCACAATGCAGTGTGCACATCCATTTTTGTAGTAAGGAGCCAATCAACCTGCCAATCCCCAATCAGCCAAGAACGATCCGTGAATCGTGATTTCCCTCTCCTCGCCCTTGGCGCTACCAATCAGCCAATCCCCATTCGGGTCGGACATTCCCCAAACAACGAATCCCCAATCAGCAAGAAACCAATAGGCAGCAGCTCACCTTGACCTCGCCCTCGCCGCGTGCCACCGCCGCTCCTTGAGCCAGAGGCGTAGGGCTTCCCCCCTTGCTGCTCACCGCACACCGCATCCTCCATCCACGGCTCTAGCGCTCACCCCTGCCCTACCGCTCGTCGCCTCGCCGCAGGTCCTTGGCACTTTGGCAGCTTTGCTCAGCTCCTTGCACCGCCACCGTGCGAGAAACGTGAGGAAAGGATAGGGTTAGCACTAGCAGTAGTAGTCAGCCAGTCGCTTCCTCACGGGGGCTTGGAGTGGGGAGTGGGGGAATGGGGTTGGGGCCAGGGGCTGCCGAGTGCCCAAGTGCCGACTGCAGCTTGGGGTTAGGCTATGGGCTGGTGGTGCCATGCAGGCTACGAGTTGAGTCCGAGTAGGCCGCATGGACTGGAGAGGGTGTGACCGACTGGCGGCTACGACAGGTTGAATCGGACGCACAGTGCAAACATGTATCTTAAGTGTATTTACTAGTATATATACCTAATATACCTAATAAATACTCCGCTGCCACAAGTTTGATCCCTTCACATGTGCCAAACGCCAATGTCCTCCCTCACCTTCCTTCTCCTCAGCCGACAGCTTCGACTCGGACAATGAATCACACCCCTCTTGCCGCTGCCGCCAAGCCCACACCGGCCACGACATCCCCCTTCCACCTCTTTCTCCGACATGGCCTCCCATCCGCAGTCTCCCCCACCATCAATGTCATGGTCCCCATGCTCCGCTCCCTTTCGTCTCCAAGGTCCAAGCAAGCAGCCAAGCAGCGATCAGAGACCTCCACCTCTGCTTTCAAAGTTTTTGCAGTTGCTTGCTAGGTGACCCGCCAGAGCACCCCCAATTTTGCTCTCTATTTCTTTTCTTTTTTTTCTTCTGAAAAAAGAGAAATCTATCTTTTTTTGGCCTATCAGTGCAGAGGTGAGATTACTACAACATAGCTAAGGAACAAAAGGGATGGCGTGACGTGAGGACCAGGTGGCCCAATGCGTGCTACATTGGAAAAGAGTGGGCTTGAGGCTATTTCGGCCCAACACGTCATGTGTTGTGAGTTAGCCTTTGACTAGTGGTGTGGGGAGGACCAAGCGTAGCTCAGGTGACTCGCTCTGCCGTCAAGCAGGCGGCCCTGGGATTGAATTCGCGTGCCTCATTTTTCGAGTGGTATTAGAAATAGTACACACACGTGGGGTGCGTTTAGTGGTCAAAGTTCATCTCGAGGTGTGCAGGCGCAGGGAGCGCGAGGCTCGCGAGAGGGAGCGCGAGAAAAAGAGGGAAATGGCGGCCGGCGAGGAGTACAACATCGAGTTCGCAAGGAATGGCAAATGGCCCCGGTCCACGCAGTAATCCGACCCTCTTCGTCCATATGTCCGACGTATTTCTAATTCCCTAAAAGCATGCCTGTACCGTCCTTGGTTCGTTAGCCTGCTTGTCATGTAACCCCTTGTCGGATTAACTGTCGTGTTGTTATCGTTGCACCATTTCTCCAAAGTTCTCCACTGTGTATGAATTTTCTAGCGCATCGCAATATCACTTACCTTTGTACTTATGAATCATTGCTACTTCTATCATTCTCACAAAATTATTCAGAAATTTAGCGCATTACAATAACTTATAACGGTCACAAAATGTTATTGCGAGTCTGACAAATTTCGTACCCTTGAGATTCTACAAAATTCACAAACGGACCAACCAAACTTGTCACCACCCTTTTATTTCAAAAAAAAAAACTGGATACAACAGGATTTGCTAAATGTAATACTTACAAAATGTAACATTTATTCCCACGTAATTGTTCCAATCAGATTTATTAAACAGTATAGAAACTGCATGAAATCGTCCATTGGTTGAGCAACTTAGATGAAGTCGCTCAACCAATAGGCGACTAGAAATAAGTCGCTAAATTACTGGGCAACCCAAACGTTGGGCGCTCTGTCGTTGGGCGATTAGTACCAATCGCCCAACTATTGTGCGACTAGGAATAAGTTGCCCAACCATTGGACGACTAGGCTTAAGTCGTCCAACGGTAAGGCTAAGCAGTATTATTTCTGTAATTCTGAATAAAAAATATTATTTTTAAAAAAAAAATCCTGCATGTAACATACTCTTCTTCCATCCAGCGACAGATCGCTGTCTTCTGTACTTCTGTTGTATAATAGATATCCGTACTGGCCCCTGTATCACTATGACAGAGTCTTACCTTTTGTAAACCGTCAGCTATGTTCGCTGCGCAGCTCGTTCTGCTCAGCCAAACCTTGTTCAACTAATAATCCTCTCTATCAGCAGTCCAGACACCATATACTCAAAAGTACATCTTTTACGCTTGCTCTTTATACATTTTTTTTGTGTGATATACTACTACCAGACAACATCGGTAATACAACCGTTAGTACTGGTCGTTGTAGATAGCCTAGCCGTCCTTGCCTACGACTGAAACGAACGTTGCGTCCATTGATTCCTTGCCAGTTGAGTTGCCACCTAGGCACCTAGCTAGCTTTAAAATTCTTGGAATACCGGATTTTTTCTCCATTGCTGCGTTTCCAAAGTGGGGAATCTGATTCTGCTTCACCGGCCGATGATCGAGAGATATAATATATCTGTAACAACGCACTCCGATCCACTCCCTGAACACTAGGCTGGAGTTGAGTACATACTCTAGCTAGTGATAGCATGCATGATCGTTTTACGTACGTAATCCATAGTATATGCTGCTAGCTAGTATTTAAGTTTAATTCGTACTCAATTACTTGCTATATCTGCACTGCACGTGCTGATTAAGCTAGATAGCTAACTAGCTATAAACACTGCAATAGGGGTGAAAACGGATCGGAAACGGACGGATAATGGCTTTGCCATATTTGTTTTTATATTATTTTTCGGATCCGGATACGAATACGAATACCCCGGATACGAATACGAATACGGATAGTATCGAATACGAATACGGAGCGAATACGAATCAAAACGAATACGGTCACGGATATTTTTCGGAACATGAAAACCCCTTAAATTGTATGCCAGAAATTAACGAAAACATATAACTAATTTATTTGATGTAAATATTCATGAATTGTTTTTTTTTAGCAACCACACATAACATTGGCACTAGTAAGTTACATTAACTAGTTCATCACAAATACAACACTTAGTTTACCATATTTAGCTCATAAGTCATAACTTACAAAGTCATCATGCATTCACACATAGTTCATCATATACATAAAATTTAGTTCACACTAACATCGATTAGACTAGATGGTTAATCTATACGCAAATGACTGTAACATCCCAAAGTATGTTACCAAAAATAAAATTAATAAAGTTATTATTTTATTGGATTTTCTAAGATTTAAAAGAGTTTTTTCGTTAAAAGGAAAAAACAATAAAATAAAGTCAATTATTTATTTTTCTACTTTTTAATGTAAAAATAAAATTTATTGAGTTTTCAGGATTTTATTGGATTTAAAGTGAAAAAGAAAATTTTAATTAATTTATTGAATTTTCTGGATTTTAAAAAGGTTTTCCCTATTTTTAGAAATTTAAAATAATTTATATACAAAAATAAAAACCAACTTTAAGTTAGAATTAATTTTACCAAGTTAAAAATAATTCAACGAATTTCTATGATTTTTTTATAGGATTTTTGAACACTATTTGTTATTTTCTAAAAGACTATTTGATTTGTTGCATTTTCTGAAATTCAAAAATCAATTAAAATCCCCTTTTCTCTTTTGGGCTGAAATCCACTTTTGGGCCGAAATCCGGATATCCGGACTCCGTCTTATCCGGATAATCCGTATTCGTTTCCGTATCCGCCGGATAGCATGCCTACCGTATTCGTTTCCGTTTCCGACAAAAAAATCCGAATTCGTTTCCGATCCGAAAATTATCCGAGAAAAATCCGATCCGAGACATTCCGAATCCGTTTTTATCCGGATCGGTCGGAAACTATCCGATCCGTTTTCACCCCTACACTGCAATGCAACGACGCAATCAACGGCGCCAGGACATTGATGTTGACCTGCCTTGCCTTGGTAGCTTTTCTTTGATCGATGCAGCAGCCGAGCTTCTAGGGCCTCCAGGGCATATCTCAGTTGAAGGCAAGGGCGGCTAGGCTAGCTACAACGACTAGTACTAGCTACGGAATCAGATCAGTAGTAGCTGCATGCCGCTGGGCCACCGAGCCTCCAGGGCACTGATGGGGATGAAGCCGTGCCTCCAGGCTCCAGGCCATGGCAAGGAGGGGATCCGGCCCAGGACACTGGACTCACACATGGCATGATGAGGAGCAAAACTATGTTCTAGGAGCACGGTGTAATTATTTTCAGCCTCTAGGGGCACGACAGGGCAAAATCCGTGCCCCAAAGTGGTTTTGCACATATGACGCAACGGGGGAGTCCGGTCCTATGGAGGCTGGATTTAGGCGTATGTTACGCGTAGATTTGTCTGTTGTGTTATTTTTGGCATTGTGGTCGGGAGCCAACAATTTTTGTTAATCCCTCTGCTAAAAGTGCTATAAGCGTCAAAAACTCGAAACTCATCAGATAGGGAGGAAGTTTCACTAGAAAATGTTTTATGTTAAAAGCAAAAATGCTATATATATATGGCTTGAATATGGTAGTGCAATCAGAAATAGTTTATGCAATTTAATTACAGGCAAGCGTTTGCATTGTAAAATGGGACTCACTCTCACCCTGCGCCGCCCCACCTAGACGCACACCACACGCCTCCTTCAGCCTGCATCCACCTTCAACCCCCCCCCTCACTACTACAAAACAAGCTATACTAGACGCCTCATCACAGACGGTTTGTAAATAAAATCGTCTGTGATAATTCACAAATGGTTCTTAAGAACGACCATCTATGATAATCGCAGAGATCACAGACGGTTATTGTTAGAACCGTCTGTGATAGTACAACGTCACAGGCGGTTCTTGATAAGAACTGCCCGTGATGGCTCTCTGGTATGGTAAAATCAGAGAGTAAGAGTAAGAAAAATTTTAAACCATAGTAAAATCACAGAGTAAGAAAAATTCCAAGTCACATACGGTTTTTAATACAAACCGTCTGTGATGAGATACTTATCCCAGACAGTTCGTATAAAAAACCGTCTGTGAAGTATCACAAATGATTCGTGATATGAACCGTCGGTGATATATCGTCACAGACGGTTTTTGTCTGAAATCGTCTGTGATTGGCAACACGGGAGTTCGAAATTTTTTGAATGCGTACGCGGGAGGCAAAATGTTTTGACATTGTCCTTATATATTATAGTCACCCCAACCTTGTCTTCCATCTGATGTTGTGTTGTGTTGTGTCGTGTATGGTGGTGAGTGCAATGGATGTGAGTGAGGACTCGATGGAGAGCTCCAAGGAGATGGTGACACCGAGGACCGCCACATCCTAGGTGGATGAAGAGGAGAAGAAGGCGACCGTGTCGGAGGTGCCTGTGGAGCGCACCATCGAGGTGGTCGAGGAGGATGGTACCGGGGGTGAAGCCGGGGAGGCAGGGAGGAGGTCATGGTGGATGCGTTGTCGCCTGAAGCTGGTGAGCAGGAACAAGCGGGTAAGGTGGATGCGAAGGCGAATTAGGTGCATCCCCAACGTTTTGAAGCTGTGAGGTCTCATTGGGTGGGTTGTTTGTGCTGCAGGTGGTGCGGGGACCTACAGTGGCGGTGGCTGCCGTGGGGCATCGGGCAACATGGTGGAATTGCTGCAGGCTTTTTGATGCATTTGTTGGTTCAGAGAGATAGATGGATCATGGAGGTGAGATGGTTCTGTGTGCCATGATTGTGTTTCTGACATTGCTTTGGTGAATTGAAATGACATTCAATATGTAATTTCTATGAATTCTGTAATTTGCTACGTAAATGTGGTATTTGGGAATAGTTGATGAATTTTTATTAGGGTGAACCTTTGAAACATAAGATGCAGATTTGTATTCTCTTTAGGCCCTGTTTGGTATGGTTCCAACTCCCAGCTTCTTAGTTGGAGTAGATGGAGCTGTGCCCAACGGGCTAGAGCCTGTTTGGTACAGCTCTGCTCTAAGTTTTTCCAGCTTCAACTCCCGCTTCACTCTTGGATCCACTTTTATGATAAGTTAGAGCAATCTGAGAAGGTGTTTGGTTAAAAAGTTAGCTCCAACTCCACGAATAAGAATGATGTTTGTAAAAAGACTACACTATCCTCGTCTTGTGACTTATAATTTTTTTTTCATATTGCACAACTTATAACAATTTAGTAAGTTGGTTCCAGTCATGTTGTGCTTTTATTTTTATTTTTATTTCTTTAGTCATATTGTACCATCTTTTCCGCCCGCAATCGATTTTTTTTAAATAAACATGCGTAAACATATGAAGTTCATAACAAAGGTTCTAATTCAATGAGTATTATAACAAAAGCATAGAGAGCACAGGAATCAGAATTACAGCGCTCAGAATCACCACTCAGTCAATTTGTTACACACAAGTTGATACAGTGTACAATATTACAATGCATACAAAGCATCAGTTGAGAAGTTGTGAAAAACAAACCTCTTGGTGCATGTCTCCATGCAAATCACACATTCATCCTCCATTTCCACATGCTTGTTACAAAGCACCCTCCAATCTTTCATGCGCTTCCTACTCCATTGACCCTTCCCTTTCAGGTCCCTCTCAAGAGTTACCGTGCACAGACAAACCTGTCAATAAGGAACTGCACGATATAACAATGTAGATTGCAAACAATCAAAACAACATGCAGTCAGGCACTAATTCAAATCCTGACCACTACTTTCTACATTTGCAAGACTGAAATGGTATCATTCCTCATCACAGTAATGTGCATTGCAATTACTAAGCCCATCACCAATGCATAAAAGTATAAAACAAATTCAACCACACCTCATGAAGTGTGAAAAATTCAGTACATTTTGTCATATCCACACCTCATGGCAGTAATGCAAAGTGATTTTTTAAAGAGGAACAGGGAAACTCTCCCAGTGTCTAATTGAAAATAGAAAAACAATTATGTGGAAAGCTCAGCTCAGAATGTACAGGTTAAAATGAAAAACAGATCCAGGAACATAAGTGTGACAACCTTCACTCACCAGCACATTGCGGGACAGGTTCTCAAAGCTAGTTTGTATACAAATCTCCAAGGTTTGCAATATCCAAACCTATTCTCATGCATACCAGCTCCCATTAGCTATATGGTATTCACACTTATTTTCCTCATGACTGCAGAACAACCTAATCCTAGGTTTATATAGTTCTGCTACTATTCAATTCCCATATAAGTTCATTTGGAAAACGAAAAACGCCTTTTAAGAATTGAAGTGTTCATGTGGCTCTTCAATAGAAAAGTTATTCTTACTAAAGATAACCTAGTGAGAAGAAATCGGAGGGGGGAACAATGATTGTTATTTCTACTCCATGGCTGAAAAGCATTCAGATCTCTCTTTTTTTTACATGTCCTTTGGCTCGCTAAGCATTCATAAATTTGGCAGAGTTTTCGAAGAAACCACTCTTAGATGCAGAGCAAAGTAATAGAATTGAAAAGAATAAAGTGAAGGAATGAAAGAGGTGGTTACGATTGGAAGTGGAGCTGATCTTCGGGGACACTGTCGATGAGATTGTTTGGTCATACAGCGAGAAGGTCCTCCTGGTCACATTCACGCCCCCAATCAGATCAAGAATTCAGAAGAACAAGAACCAAGGCTTCTCCGGTCTGGGAGGAAGGGAAACCGATGCGTGCGTACCTGAGAGACGGGAGGTGCTTGAGCGTGGGGGCACTGGAGATGGGTTCGTTGTGCAGTGACTTCACCAGCTGCGACAGCATCGCCAGTGCCTTCTGCCCCGTGACGCCATCCCCTCCTCGCCGACCTCTCCATCGAAGCCAAACCAAACAAGGGTGGACCGCCGAAGGGGATGAGAAGGGGCTGCGAACAGGCGAGATGCGAAGGAGGTGAGGGGTGGGGGGGGGCGCTGCGGGTTGGGGTTGGGGTGCGTAGGGTAGTCGAGTGGCATATTGCGGGTAATTACTCTTAACTTTTTGGGGTATTTCATTTTACTGGTCCATAGTTTCTCACATGGAGCAAGGTTTTACCTGCTCTAGAAAATTATACTAGAGACTGTTTCACTCCAGTTTGCTCCAACTCCAACAATTTTGTGAAGTACTGTCCAGTAATTGATTGGTTTGGCTCAAAATCTGATTTTTTTTTGCAATAGAAAAAACTACCACAGACAGTTCTTGTTCAGAAATGTCTGTGTGAAAATAGACTATCACAGACGGTTCTGAACAAGAACCGTCTGTGATACTTACTATCACAGACGGTTCTTGTTGATAGCTTTTTTCATAGATGATTTGAAAACCGTCTGTGATGACCGCCTGTTATCACAGACACATAAATTCAGACGGTTCAGAAACCGTCTGTGATGATGGTTTAGAACCGTCTGTGATGACCCTTTGTGTAGTAGTGCCTGTGCCCCCTCTGGCACCGGCAAACTTCTCCCCCATCGCTCGTCTCCTCCTCTGCCTCGTCCCCAAATCCATGCTGCCGCTGCCGGCACCACTTTCTTCCTCCTCGACACCCCACGCCGAGGAAAATGTAGGTAATAATGGTTTAAATTTAGAGTGAATGGTGTTGTGGTGATATTCCAGACTCTTATTGGGCTGGAGTATTACAGATGGTATCAAAACACCAACCTTCGCTGCACGGGCACGTACGGGACAGGGGTGAAGGCATATGGTGCATGACGGGTGTGGACCCGATGTGGACACACGATATGACATATGTGCCGGCACTAGACGTACGAACGTGTACCGAGGGATGGTTCTAGGCATTTGCCGCGTATACGATATGCTGCCGAGGGCGTTAGCCTTTAAGGAGGGTGAATGTAACACCTTGGTTTGCTCATAGTGCAGCCCACGTGGGTGCGGCGGCCTATGTGGCCTATGTGGAGTTGCGTTGTGAGATTAGTCATATATTGTTGGTCTAAAGTGAGTTGTAGTATATAATGCATGTTGGGTCCAAACATAACACCTCTAAGTTAACCCTTTTACATAAAACTTGAACGAAAGTTAAGTGAAGTACGATCTATATGCAGGTCCACCCCCAGAGTAAGCTAGGCATTTAACGGATCTTGGATGAGGGTGTTACACTCGTCTGTTGAACCCGGAGCCTTTCAGTGACTGTAGTGACAGTTAACCAGCAGCTACAAGTCAGGGAGGCGACCGATCGACTGACACGGCAAAACCTTTCACTGTGTTGATTTCTTCTTCCTGATAGAAAATTAGAAACCTTGCATGTGCTAATTAATTAAAGAGCTCTCTGACTGCTATCCCGACCCAGCCAATAATATTTTACACCAAGTAGACCCCTTCTTTGGTCTCAACTCTCGACAGGTCAACATCACCATACCTTCTGAAACACCCCAGCTGCAGCTGCACGAAGCTTCTTCCTATCTCCTCCGATCCTTTGTTTGATCTCTCGCACTATATAAGCAGCCGTTGCATTGCAATTCCCACACATGCCTAGCTATCGGCTATCGCAATATATCATCCACCAATCTGTTCATTCTTGCACTAGCCAGCGCATACCTCGTAGTACATATACACAGGCAGATCATACATATAGCACTAGCGATGGCCATTTGGAGGAAGAAGGAGAGCGCCACCGCCGCCGCCGACCCGGCTTGCTATGTCCGTTCCGTCGGCAAAGGCCTCGGGAGGATCCCGAAAGGGTATGTTCCGATGGTGCTGGTCGGCGACGGGGAAGGTGGTGAGGAGAGGGTCCTGGTGCACGTCGAAATGCTCAAGGAGCCGCGCGTTCTGGCGCTGCTGGAGTTGTCCGCGCAGCGGTTTGGGTACGGCCAGCGCGGTGTCCTGAGGATCCCCTGCGGTGTGCAGCGGTTCGAGCAGGTGGTCCGCGGTCGGCGGGAGATGCAAGATCATGCGTGCACAGCATACTAGCCAGGGGAGATGGTGTTCCTCGTTAATTTTGTCGGGTGCTTGTTGCATTGGATCTTTTGTTTGTTATTGATTCAATTTGTTTCTTATATATATTAATTCTGTTCGATTCCCCTCTCTTGTTTGATAAGAGGAAATGCGTACAGATACAGTGCTGCAAACGGTGAAATTGTATTATTCGTCACGGTTTACGTGCTAATTTTTAGTTGCCTAGCATTTTCTTCTCTCGTTCACCTAAAATTTCGGTGCTAACTAATGCGTAATTTTAGCATAATTTTACTGTAATTTTTAGTTCTATTGATCAATTTGCTCGACAGATTTCTTGTTAATTGTGCGTATGTTTTCTTTTGACTTCCGGTCAGTTTCACGGAGACGAAACCAGCTAGCAAACCAATGGTAGTTGAGATAAACGGGCAGAATCTTGTTTTTAAGATGGAAATCAGTTTTTATTACTTAAGCGCTCACTGGCTTGTGATAATGCTGAGCACGCTGTTAGAAATAATAAAAGCCCGTTACTTGGTGCGTGATGGTACCAGTGGGGTGATAATCGAATCTATATATCTACAAACAACTGTTGATATTCAAGATACCTCCTTTGATTTAAAGATATAGAAAATCCTACGATAATCCTTAAAACAGAAAAAAAAAACCAAAATTCTTTAAACCATCTCATTAATCCAGATAAAAAGAGAAAATCTACACCACTTATTTCGGTATGACAAAATTATAACGGTGCAGATTAATCATGTATAGAAATTACAACAGTTACATGGCAAATACAACTATATTTTTTAAGGGCATTAGAGTTACATAACAAATGTAATATGTTGCAATATTTAACCGCACAATTGCGCAGAAAATTCCGCTAGGTACAACCAAATTAATAGAAGCCTTTTCTTTTGAGGGGACCGAATTTAACAGCTACTTGAGCTACTTTACTCACGATATAATTCACGAGGGCAAAGCCTCAACCTACATGGCAACCATAGCGTCACCTATCTATCTGATGAGCGCATACCATTTTGGGAAATTGGACTGCACCCACATGGTAATTTGAAGTTTTTGCGAACGCACCTGTTTGGGGTGAACCAGACACATTTGGTCTGCGCACTATACCTGACATGATCTTTTTTGTTATTCGAGGAAACACATATAGCCATATAGGGAAGATGGATACATAATGTAATGCCCTGTGCATCATTAAGAAAAAACAGAGATGCACCTTTTACACCCACAAATTTATACAAAAAATAGTGCTAAAAGGAATCTAGACCGGTTCTCTTCTAAGAGGATAAAATGGGATATGAACAAATTTCGTAAAATTGCAACTTTACTAGTAAAACTATCAGTTTACTACACCTTTAGAGAAAGGAGAAGATCTACTAGGTCACAAAGCCTCAACATGCAGTGCTGAAGTGCAGAGGTAAGGCGTTAATGCGAACCAAAGTGCGTGTTGTCCAGGTGAGCATAGCGGGAATCCAGGTGGACTTTACGATTTAAAGTATCAAGAAACTGTAACTTTTGTGCCCTTTGCGTGGTGTCCCGGTTGGTGCTTACGTGTCACTCTGTAACAGCCTCAACACCACGTTTGTATGACATGTGGGCTCGGCTTGTCAAACAGCCCGTTCGTGATGGAGTTGTAGTTTTTTTTGAATGAAAAATTGGTTTCTTAAAGGTGCAGCTACCCGACATCCTTGCTTAAAGTTATGGGTAATGATACGTGTCAGACGTCTGGTGGAACGGACGCCTTCACTCTCTTTCCCCCACGCTCTGACAGCCATACATTCTTATCCTTGCTCCCCCGTTCCTCTTTCTCCCCACTGCTTTCCTCTCCCCATGCTCATCTCTCACACGTCGCCCCTCCTACCCAGTCGCCAACGCCGACTGCTCACCTCTGCCTCCCCCCGCCGCCAAATCTGCCAGCCTACCGCTCACGCCATCACGCAGCATCTGCCGTAGTGGTCCTCAAGAATTCATCAGCGCCGATGCGCTCTGCGTCATCGACCCCGCGGGAGCGTGTCCCTATTCCGCCGACGTCTCCTCGGCCCTCGTCGGTAGCCTCCGAGCCCATCAGCAGGGGTACGCAGGTGCGCGTGCACATGCCGACGGGTCAGCTTCCCATGGGGGCAGCACCTCGTGCTCTGGCTCAGCGCCGTGGTGGTCTCCGCCGCCAAGGATGGCTTCCTCCACGTCGTCTACAAAGGCAAGTTCCCGCCGGACAACCCCTTCCACATCGTGCGCATCGCCAGGGACCAGGTCAAGAAGAGCCCGAGCGGCCACCAGCGGAAGAGCCTATGGCTCGGTTCTCCTCTTTCCCTTTTATTTATTTTGGATTTTGATGAAATGTTGCGTTTGTAAAAAAAATATTGCATCTGTAGAAAAAAAATATTACATACAGTTTACGGTGATGTTGCAATTTTTTCCAACGCCTTTTTCTCAAGATGCTTTGTTTTGATTTGTGATGTTGCAACCATTGTCCGGTGGTATTGTAACTGTTATCCAGTGATATTGCAATCATTTTCCGGAGATGTTGCAACCATTCTCTAAAGATGTTGCATTTCGGACCGTACGGTGGGAGGCTCCCACCCGTACGTCCGATTCCTAGTCGTTTCCATACAGTTATAGGTGTAGTCCACAAACACTTGACAAAATAATCGACATGTGTGTGAATTAAGCAGGCACACTGACTTGTCTGGTAAGCCGGAGCCTTTCAGTGACTACAATCATAGTTTAACCAGCAGCTACAATTCACCTTTCGACTGACACCGCACAAAACCTTCCACATGTGTTGATTTCTTCTTCCTGATATAAACCTTCTGTCAATTAGTTAAAGAGCTCCCTGACTAGCTATTCTGACCTAGCCCATAATATTTTACACCAAATTAGACCCCTTCTTGAGTCTCCACAGGTCAACCGTCAACATGACAACATCACCATACCTTCTCAAACACCCCAGCTGCAGGCTGCAGCTGCGTGAAGCTTCTTCCCATATCCTGCTCTGTCCCCTCTCAGTTTGATATCTCACGTACTATATAAGCAGCCGTTGCATTTCAATTCTCACACATACCCAGCTAGCTCATCGCAATATATATATCGTCCATCAGATTATACACTTATCAGTTCCTTCTTGCACTAGCTAGAGCATACCTCACATACACAGCTCATATAGCACTAACAATGGCCATTTGGATGAAGAAGGAGAGCGCCGCCGCTGCTGCCGACCCGGTTTTCTATGTCCGTTCCGTCGGCAAAGACCTTGCGAGGATCCCGAAAGGGTATGTTCCGATGGTGCTGGTCGGCGACGAGGAAGATGGCGAGGAGAGGGTCCTGGTGCACGTCGAAATGCTGAAGGAGCCGCGTGTTCTGGCGCTGCTGGAGATGACCGCGCAGCAGTTTGGGTACGGCCAGCGCGGTGTCCTGAGGATCCCCTGCGGCGTGCAGCGGTTCGATCAGATGGTACGCGACAGCCGGAGGGAGATGCAAGATCATGCGTGCAGATGCAGCACACACTAGCTGGGCAGACGGTGTTCATAGTTAATTTTGTCGGTGGCTTGTTGTATTGGATTTGGATCCTATCTTATTGATTCAATTTGTGTGTTGTGTATATTAATTTTTTGGTAAGAGACTATAGCAAGGTATACTGTTGGGAACGTACTTGAGTTTCAAGCAAGTTTCATAATGATTTCACAAGTTTCGAGTAAGTTTCATCTGATTTTGAAGTTTTGAGCACGTTTCAGCCATGTTTCAAAAAGTTTCATTTGCGTTCCAGAAAATTTCAAAGAAGTTTGAAAGAGTATCATGCGTGTTTCAGTATGTTTCACAGAAGTTTTCACAAGTGTCAAAAGAAGTCACAAAGTTTCAAAGAAGTTTTAGAGAGTTTCATGCGTGTTTCAGTATGTTTCACAGAAGTCCCAAAGTTTCCAAGAAGTTTAAGAGAGTTTCATGTCTATTTCAGTATGTTTCACAGAAGTTTTCACAAGTTTCATAGAAGTCCCAAAGTTTTAAAGAAGTTTAGAGAGTTTCATGCGTGTTTCAGTATGTTTCGCTGGAGTTTTCACAAGTTTCAAAGAAGTCTTACCGGTTTTAAACAAAATTTGAGCACATTTCAATAAAAAAAAAACAATAAGTCAGTATAAATTTCAAAGCAAAATGCTAAATTTTGAGTTTCAAACATGTAGATGATACATCTGAACCCCGAGCTATGGAGGATTAGCTCAATGGCGGACCTCCGTGTCATCGTGGTGGAGGAGCATGCGCTGGCCGCTGAAACTCCCCCCCTGCCCACCGTGCGATCTTGCGCGCCAGTTCGATTCAACGCATCTGCTATTGTGACCTTCGCTACCACTGTGCCTTGCCTCCACGCATGACCGCGCCTGCCGCAGTGTCCTGAAGACCTCTTGGCGTTGGATTTGCAATTCTGCATGGAAAAGATCAACCGGGGCCTAAGAGGAGGGAGCGTGGCTGCCCGGAACCGATGCTGCCGATTTGGGGATTTTAGTTCGAGAGAGAGAGAGAGAGAGAGAGAGAGAGAGAGAGAGGAGATAAATGCTTCAATGGGGAGGAGACAAGTAAGTCGAAGGGATTCAGATCGAATGGCTTGGATCCATCTCATAGGACCAACCCACGGTCGATCGCTGTCCCGTTCGTTCAGCTGCGAACGGTACCTTGCGTTAGCTTTTTCTAATTCTTTTCGATCTCCTCATGTTGCTTGGTAAGATGCAATGAGTAGATATACAATGCTGCAAACGGTGAAATGTATTCTTGATTAATACGGTGAGCGATCGTTTACTTCGAAAGATTTGTTGCCAATTCGTGGATGGTTTTTCTTTTGCTTTGGTCGGTTTGTTCTGAACCCTACTCTCACAGGAGTACGGTGCCCGGTGGCCCCTCATGGTTTCTTCTTCTCAAAGGAGAGGTGGTGTATACCAAAACCTTGCTAGTTATTTGACTATAAATATGCGGAGAGGCTATCTATTTGGTACACATCAAATCATTGGAATAAAGAAGTTGACAAATTGCCCTCTCTCATCTCTTGTCTCAATTTGTTGATCTACTTTTGCCTGCTAATTACTCCTTTAGTCACAAAAGAATATCATTTCGGACACAATACTATCACCAAAACACAATTTTAACAACAAATTTTTATTATAATATATTTATAAAATCTCAAATTATACTTTTATTAAAGTTCTTTTCAAGACAAATCTGTACATAACATTTTCATATGTTCAATCTAAATATAAAAAAACATATCGATAATTAAAGTTTAGAAAGTTTGACTACACGTGACCTAAAACGATATTATTTTGTGACTAGATGGAGTATTGTGATTGCTCTTGTTATAGTCGTATTAATTGGCTTTTAGATCACTCGGCGACACTAGTTATTCAACAAGTTTCAAGGAGATAGAACCTAGCTAGCCAACCAATGGCAGTTGAAACAAACGGGCATAATCTCACCTTTAAACATGGAAAATAGATTTCATTACTTAAGCGCACGCTAGCTTGCGATATCAGTGAGCACCCTTTTAGAAATAATAAAAGTCTGGTATGGCTAATGGTAGCAGTTGTCACTGGGTCCAAATTACAACAAAAATTAGTGTTCGAGGATCAATCACACGAACGAAAAGTGGATGAATACAAGATGTAGCCGTGACAGCCTTCTCTTTACTGATGTTTTCTTGTATTTGTGGTAGGTACAATGAGCGCACTTACCCTCTCCTTACATAGGCTAATCGGCCTAGCTGTTCAGCCCACAGCCAGAAAAGCCCTACAGCACAGTCGGAAACCGTTTTTCAGAAAAAGCACACCTGAAAAAGCACAGTCGGAAGCTTGCTTCGAAGAAACAAATATAGGGAATATGGATTCGATTTCTTTATAAAAAAAATGTATAGAATTAAGAAAACAGAGATGCACCTTTTGTACTCGCAAATTTATACAAAACATTTGTGCTAAAAGGAATCTAGAACAAATTCCAAAGCATTCAGTAAGCATAGCATTGCTCAAAGAATGTAATACAGTTGTGTACATCTTACTAGAGTAAAATAATCATTTCGCCATGTTTTGGTTTCTAGAGTGGAAGAAAAACTCTACAGGATATGATTGGCGCTAGACCTAAGACAAATCAGCTCGGTATGGCCCAAAGCACGATCGCCTAGCCGCGGCTTGACTACGCGCTTGTCCAAACCAGTTTGGGTAACCGGTTTCAAAATTTTCAAAATTTTACCCGAGGTCACAGGTAGTACTGGTTTAGCTGAAAATCGAAAAATTTCTGTCAATTTCGGCCAAAATTGACAAATCAAAATTTGAAATTTTCGAAGTTAAAACGGAAAAAAATAAAAAAAATAGTTAAGTTTCTTAGGTTTGAACCCAAAACCTCATTCCAAGTCCACCATGCTACAACCACCCGGTCACATACACACATGTGAAGACTTGGTTACAATTGTTTTTTATATTAGATAAAAATCATCCAAAACTGATTTTTTTTTTGCTGGTTTTGAATTTTACTGTGTAGCCGGTAGAACCGGTTTTCATTTGTTACCCAAACCCTGGTCCAAACAATGAGAGAGATCCTGTTGAAATTGGCCTGACAGGGATCTTGGATCTTGTTGAAATTGTTTTCTAGGTGGCCCCAACAAAGCCCGACCCGGTCCAAGTATTGCTCGTCTTTTTTTTTTTTTTTGCGTAAAAGTATTGCTCATGTCTAAGCTAGTAGTCTTTACTCTTTTAAAAGAAGTTGGTGACGGTGATGTTAAGTCTGCCTTGCCTCTCCTCGCTTCGTATTACTCCAAAATATCTTTTGTGGATGAATCTATATAGGCGTGCATGATAGCTAGAAGCGTCGATTAGAGTTCGTGGCGAAGCAAATCTTAAACCTTTATAGGTGACGGTTTAGTCATAGAATTTGTAATGATTAAGTTTCATTTCTAATCATCTTTTGGTTGTAAGGGTTCGAGACACTTTTCAACAATCTTTGGTCATTGTGATACATTACTTCTTAGGGATTGTCTATTCATAAGTTGCCTGAAATTTTCTTAAATTTATGTCATTTGTTGTGACCATTGGATCAATATCCAATCATATGACATCCATTGGATCAATATCTAATCATATGACACACTAATCTCTACACAAATTCAATAGTCACAATGAGTGGCTTAAACTTAAAAAAACTTCAGACAACTTAAAACTAGCAAAACCGTACTTCTTAATAAAATGGGTTGTGTGCATTCTTGATGCAGAGGTCAGAAGAGATTTTTCTCTTCCATTATCTAAAATATGTTATTTGCAAGATCTTTTGTAGAATATTGGATCTTCTGTACATATGCATATGTATGTGACTGATTGATTTGATGCGTATTATGTATACAAATTTTTAGATTTGAGGATAACTATTTCTGCATTTTTTTTAGTTTAGAACCTATGGTAATCTAAGATATGTCACAACGCATGGGCCTTTGCACTAATAATAAAAATCGAGAATCACAGTACGCTTGCTGCTAAGTTTAAACATTCAGCAATTTGTATTATAGCACCACCGAGTCTTGATTGCAGTGGTGGCAAGGCAAACCACTCACGTTGATCGCTTGCTCTGCTAAGTCAAGAAGCGAGTGACACAAGGCAAAATAATCAATACCAAAGAAGTTGTTGCGTTTGCTCTCCCTGAAAGAGACGTTAATCTTGTTATAGCTTTGACTAATCTATATGTTCCGATGGAGCAAAACATCATGTAGATAGACTAAATTAGACAGATCCCTTCAATTCGTCTGCGCAACTCAGCATCACCACACCTTGTCACAGACGTTGATCTTGTTATAGCTTCTTTTTCCGTGTGGTAAAAAGAAGCCAATAATGTCAGATTTAACTTATCCCTTCAAATTCGTCTACGCAACTCAGCATCACCTCACCTTGTCACAGACGTTAATCTTGTAGCTTCCTTTTCCGTGTGGTAAAAAGAAGCCAATAATGTCAGATTTAACTTACTGATGGTAGTTGAGATGAACGGGCGTATTGTAAGAAGAGGGTGCCGATTAAACTCGTGTGCGCTCGATATCTATGGAGTCCATGGCTCCTACCCCGTACCACTGCCTATGCTTCGACAACTCCGTCACCGCTGTCCCCAGTCCCCACCATAGCACCTCCCTTGAACTATCAACTGCCGTAGGCATATATCAAATAAAACTATAGTTGACAACCTAGTTCACTAATCTCAACATTTTATTTGCTTTGTGACCTACGTAATCGTCTAAAGCACCAAATTATGCAAACAACTTTCAAAAAGAGTTTGTCATGGTTATCCATAGGGCATTAGCAAAATACCTTCCATACGGTAACATTTCCGTTTCGGACATGAATAGTGTTTACCATTTGGTTCTTGGTTTTCAAACTTATTTCATTAGACTATTGTAATTATAGTATATGTAATTATAGTAGTTCATCCTTGATTGGTGGCATATGCGCTGTGTGGTAGGTGGTTAGCCACCCAGGCCTCTATTTATGTACCGACGTACATTGAGATGATACACAGAATACAATCAATATTCCTATATGGTATCAGAGCCAAGAGGTCTTGAGTTCAAGACCCGGTTGGTGCAATTAAAAATAATAATTGCAGCCCACTTCTATTCCACGTTTTAGGCCTGAGGGAGCCTACACGTGAGGGGGAGTGTTGAAGTATAAGTGAATTGTTCACCTTTCCTCACCAGCTTAAGCTTTTGGGTGAACTGGTTGGTGCATGCAACTCAATAATTTCAACTTATCTTGTATTTTCAAATCCTCTATCTCCTAGCTAAATTCGAATTTGTGCTTCGGACCCCTTTGCAATTCCCAGATTCAAAATTCAATTTGAATTCATCTTTTCAATTTGGGCCTCTCCCCATTTTGCCCCTCCTTTCTTTTTGGGCTAAGCCCGAACCTCCCTTGGGCCTCGGCCCATTTCCCCTCCTCCCTCCCGGCCTGCTTGGTCCAAGCGCCCCTCCCTGCTCCTCCTCCTCCTCCTCCCACGAGCGGCGCTTTGTGCCCTATCGCCACTCCCGTGCTCTGCCGCACCACGCCGCTCCTCGCTCCGCTGCGCCACCCACATGCCCGGCCTCGAGTTGCCGCACTCGCGCGCTGCCGTCGGCGCTCGCCCCATCCTCCGGTCTTCGCGCAACGTCGCCCTTTCTCACCACGCCTCGTCGCATCCGGTCCGCTGCTGCTGCGCTGCGCGCGCGCGCGCTGCACCACCACCGCCCGCACCGTGCACCGTGCGCCGTCGTCACGCGCCGGGCCACTCTCGCTGCAGCCACTCGCTCCTTGACCCGGCGCCCAGCTCCGCCCGTCGCCTCCTTGCGCGAGCCCGCCACGCCGTGGCCGTCGGGGACGCGCGCACCACTAGCGACCATCGAGCCCCAACGGCTCTTCTTCTTCGGCTATAAGAGGCCCCCTGTGCTCCTCTCACCTCCCTACGTCGCCTCTTCACCCCGGTAAGCTCTGCCCAAGAATCGCCCGAGCCTCTCTTTTTGGCGCGCCCCAACACCGATCGATAACTCCGCGAGCTCCGCCGCCCCACCACCGTCACCCGTGTCCACGGCCGCAGGAACTCCTCCCGAGGTGGATTGAAGTTTGGACCACGGCGGCACCCAACTCCGGTGTTCGGCGGCGCCTCCTCGTCGCCATTTCTACCCGGTGAGGCCCTCTCAAATTCCTTCCTCCTCTACCCCTCTTAGACTCCCGGAGCTCCTCCAAGCCTTGATGCCCCTCTCCTCTCTCAGTTATCACCCCACGGAGAGCCTCGCCGCCGGCTCGGGGCGTCACCGGCGACCCACCTCAAGCGTCCCGGGCTCCACCATTGCTTCCGGTGAGCTTCATGGACCTCCGAGGTCAACATGCAGTGTGTATGGTCCACGGATCTACCGGTCCATGCTGTGCACGGACAATACTATTTGCAGGCCCACCAGGCAGTGAGTCAAAAGGGGATTAAGACATGGGTCCCACAGGTCCGTGCATTGTGCACATGGGCCAAGCACTGTACCTTGCGTTCGTTCAGCTGCGAACGGTACCTTGCGTTAGCTTTTTCTAATTCTTTTCGATCTCCTCATGTTGCTTGGTAAGATGCAATGAGTAGATATACAATGCTGCAAACGGTGAAATGTATTCTTGATTAATACGGTGAGCGATCGTTTACTTCGAAAGATTTGTTGCCAATTCTGTGGATGGTTTTTCTTTTGCTTTCTGGTCAGTTTTGTTACGAACCCTACTCTCACACAGGAGTACGGTGCCCCCGGTGGCCCCCTCATGGTTTCTTCTTCTCAAAGGAGAGGTGGCTGTATACCAAAACCTTGCTAGTTATTTGACTATAAATATGCGGGAGAGGCTATCTATTTGGTACACATCAAATCATTGGAATAAAGAAGTTGACAAATTGCCCTCTCTCATCTCTTGTCTCAATTTGTTGATCTACTTTTGCCCTGCTAATTACTCCCTTTAGTCACAAAAGAATATCATTTCGGACACAATACTATCACCAAAACACAATTTTAACAACAAATTTTTATTATAATATATTTATAAAATCTCAAATTATACTTTTATTAAAGTTCTTTTCAAGACAAATCTATACATAACATTTTCATATGTTCAATCTAAATATAAAAAAACATATCGATAATTAAAGTTTAGAAAGTTTGACTACACGTGACCTAAAACGATATTATTTTGTGACTAGATGGAGTATTGTGATTGCTCTTGTTATAGTCGTATTAATTGGCTTTTAGATCACTCGGCGACACTAGTTATTCAACAAGTTTCAAGGAGATAGAACCTAGCTAGCCAACCAATGGCAGTTGAAACAAACGGGCATAATCTCACCTTTAAACATGGAAAATAGATTTCATTACTTAAGCGCACGCTAGCTTGCGATATCAGTGAGCACCCTTTTAGAAATAATAAAAGTCTGGTATGGCTAATGGTAGCGATTGTCACGGGTCCAAATTACAACAAAATTTAGTGTTCGAGGATCAATCACACGAGCGAAAAGTGGATGAATACAAGATGTAGCCGTGTGACCTTCTCTTTCTTGATGTTTTCTTGTATTTGTGGTAGGTACAATGAGCGCACTTACCCTCTCCTTACATAGGCTAATCGGCCTATTTGCTCAACATTCACCGAGAAAAGCCCTACAAACCTGATCTGAAACCGTTTTTGAGAAAAAGCACACAGAAAAAGCACGATCGGAAGCTTGCTTGAAGAAACAAATATAGGGAATATGGATTCGATTTCTTTATAAAAAAATGTATAGAATTAAGAAAGCAGAGATGCACCTTTTGTACTCATAAATTTATACAAAACATTTGTGCTAAAAGGAATCTAGAACAAATTCCAAAGCATTCGATAAGCATAGCATTGCTCAAAGAATGTAATACTGATTGTGTACATCTTACTAGAGTAAAATAATCATTTCGCCATGTTTTGGTTTCTAGAGTGGAAGAAAAACTCTACAGATATGATTGGCGCTAGACCTAAGACAAATCGGCTCAGTATGGCCCAAAGCACGATCGCTAGCGCGGCTTGACTACGCGCTTGTCCAAACCAGTTTGGGTAACCGGTTTCAAAATTTTCAAAATTTTACCCGAGGTCACAGTAGTCTGGTTTAGCTGAAAATCGAAAAATTCTGTCAATTTTTATTAAAATTGACAAATCAAAATTTGAAATTTTCGAAGTTAAAACGGAAAAAAATAAAAAAAATAGTTAAGTTTCTTAGGTTTGAACCCAAAACCTCATTCCAAGTCCACCATGCTACAACCACCCGGTCACATACACACATGTGAAGACTTGGTTACAATTGTTTTTTATATTAGATAAAAATCATCCAAAACTGATTTTTTTTTTTGCTGGTTTTGAATTTTACTGTGTAGCCGGTAGAACCGGTTTTCAGCTGGTTACCCAAACCCTGGTCCAAACAATGAGAGAGATCCTGTTGAAATTGGCCTGACAGGGATCTTGGATCTTGTTGAAATTGTTTTCTAGGTGGCCCCAACAAAGCCCGACCCGGTCCAAGTATTGCTCGTCTTTTTTTTTTTTTTTGCGTAAAAGTATTGCTCATGTCTAAGCTAGTAGTCTTTACTCTTTTAAAAGAAGTTGGTGACGGTGATGTTAAGTCTGCCTTGCCTCTCCTCGCTTCGTATTACTCCAAAATATCTTTTGTGGATGAATCTATATAGACGTGCATGATAGCTAGAAGCGTCAGATTAGAGTTCGTGGCGAAGCAAATCTTAAACCTTTATAGGTGACGGTTTAGTCATAGAATTTGTAATGATTAAGTTTCATTTCTAATCATCTTTTGGTTGTAAGGGTTCGAGACACTTTTCAACAATCTTTGGTCATTGTGATACATTACTTCTTAGGGATTGTCTATTCATAAGTTGCCTGAAATTTTCTTAAATTTATGTCATTTGTTGTGACCATTGGATCAATATCCAATCATATGACATCCATTGGATCAATATCTAATCATATGACACACTAATCTCTACACAAATTCAATGGTCACAATGAGTGGCTTAAACTTAAAAAAACTTCAGACAACTTAAAACTAGCAAAACCGTACTTCTTAATAAAATGGGTTGTGTGTATTCTTGATGCAGAGGTCAGAAGAGATTTTTCTCTTCCATTATCTAAAATATGTTATTTGCAAGATCTTTTGTAGAATATTGGATCTTACGTACATATGCATATGTATGTGATTGATTGATTTGATGCGTATTATGTATACAAATTTTTAGATTTGAGGATAACTATTTCGCATTTTTTTAGTTTAGAACCTATGGTAATCTAAGATATGTCACAACGCATGGGCCTTTGCACTAATAATAAAAATCGAGAATCACAGTACGCTTCTTCGCTAAGTTTAAACATTCGACAATTTGTATTATAGCACCACCGAGTCTTGATTGCGATGGTGGCAAGGCAAACCACTCACGTTGATCGTGCTCGCTAAGTCAAGAAGCGAGTGACACAAGGCAAAATAATCAATACCAAAGAAGTTGTTGCGTTTGCTCTCCCCGAAAGAGACGTTAATCTTGTTATAGCTTTGACTAATCTATATGTTCCGATGGAGCAAAACATCATGTAGATAGACTAAATTAGACAGATCCCTTCAATTAAATCTGCGCAACTCAAAGCATCACCACACCTTGTCACAGACGTTGATCTTGTTATAGCTTCTTTTCCGTGTGGTAAAAAGAAGCCAATAATGTCGATTTAACTTATCCTTCAAATTCGTCACGCAACTCAAAGATCACCTCACCTTGTCACAGACGTTAATCTTGTAGCTTCCTTTTCCGTGTGGTAAAAAGAAGCCAATAATGTCAGATTTAACTTACTGATGGTAGTTGAGATGAACGGGCGTATTGTAAGAAGAGGGTGCCGATTAAACTCGTGTGCGCTCGATATCTATGGAGTCCATGGCTCCTACCCCGTACCACTGCCTATGCTTCGACAACTCCGTCACCGCTGTCCCCAGTCCCCACCATAGCACCTCCCTTGAACTATCAACTGCCGTAGGCATATATCAAATAAAACTATAGTTGACAACCTAGTTCACTAATCTCAACATTTTATTTGCTGTGACCTACGTAATCGTCTAAAGCACCAAATTGTCTGAAACAACTTTCAAAAAAGAGTTTGTCATGGTTATCCATAGGGCATTAGCAAAATACCTTCCATACGGTAACATTTCCGTTTTCGGACATGAATAGTGTTTACCATTTGGTTCTTGGTTTTCAAACTTATTTCTGTTAGACTATTGTAATTATAGTATATGTAATTATAGTAGTTCATCCTTGATTGGTGGCATGTACGCCCGTGTGGTAGGCTGGTTAGCCACCCCCGGCCTCCTATTTATGTACCGACGTACATTGAGATGATACACAGAATACAATCAATATTCCTATATGGTATCAGAGCCAAGAGGTCTTGAGTTCAAGACCCGGTTGGTGCAATTAAAAATAATAATTGCAGCCCACTTCTATTCCACGTTTTAGGCCTGAGGGAGCCTACACGTGAGGGGGAGTGTTGAAGTATAAGTGAATTGTTCACCTTTCCTCACCAGCTTAAGCTTTTGGGTGAACTGGTTGGTGCATGCAACTCAATAATTTCAACTTATCTTGTATTTTCAAATCCTCTATCTCCTAGCTAAATTCGAATTTGTGCTTCGGACCCCTTTGCAATTCCCAGATTCAAAATTCAATTTGAATTCATCTTTTCAATTTGGGCCTCTCCCCATTTTGCCCCTCCTTTCTTTTTGGGCTAAGCCCGAACCTCCCTTGGGCCTCGGCCCATTTCCCCTCCTCCCTCCCGGCCTGCTTGGTCCAAGCGCCCCTCCCTGCTCCTCCTCCTCCTCCTCCCACGAGCGAGCGCCTGTGCCCTATGCGCCACTCCCGTGCTCTCTGCCGCACCCACGCCGCTCCTCTGGCTCCGCCTGCGCCACCCACATGCCCCGGCCTCCGAAGTTGCCGCATCGACGCCGCTGCCGTCAGCGCTCCGCCCCATCCCCTCCGGTCTTCGCCGCAACGTCAGCCTTTCCTCACCACGCCTCGTCGCATCCGGTCCGCGCGCTGCGCTTGCGCACGCGCGCGCGCCTGCAGCCACCTGCCCGCTCTGTGCACCCGTGCCGCCTTCGTCACCCGCGCCAGGGCCACTCTCGCCTGCAGCCACCTGCTCCTTGACCCCGGCGCCCAGCTCCCGCCCTGTCGCCTCCTTGCGCAGAGCCCGCCCACGCCGTGGCCGTCTCGGGACCGCGCGCGCACCACGAGCGACCATCAGAGCCCCAACGGCTCTTCTTCTTCGGCTATAAGAGGCCCCCTGTGCTCCTCTCACCTCCCTACGTCGCCTCTTCGCCCGGTAAGCTCTGCCCAAGAATCGCCCGAGCCTCTCTTTTTGGCCGCCGCGCCCCCAACACCGATCAGTAACTCCGGCGAGCTCCCCGCCGCCCCACCACCGTCACCCCGTGTCCCTGGCCGCAAGGAACTCCTCCCCGAGGTGGATTGAAGTTTGGACCACGGCAGCACCCAACTCCGGTGTTCGGCCGAAAGCGCCTCCCTCGTCGCCATTTCTACCCCGGTGAGGCCCTCTCAAATTCCTTCCTCCTCTACCCCCTCTTAGACTCCCCGGAGCTCCTCCAAGCCTTGATGCCCCCTCTCCTCTCTCAGGTTATCACCCCCACGGGAGAGCCTCGCCGCCGGCTCAGGACGTCACCGACAGCCCACCTCAAGCGTCCCCGGGCTCCACCATTGCTTCCGGTGAGCTTCATGGACCTCCCGAGGTCAACATGCAGTGTGTATGGTCCACGGATCTACCGGTCCATGCTGTGCACGGACAATACTATTTGCAGGCCCACCAGGCAGTGAGTCAAAAGGGGATTAAGACATGGGTCCCACAGGTCCGTGCATTGTGCACATGGGCCAAGCACTGTTCAATGGGTCCCACATGTCAGTGGGCAATTTCTCTCTCCTCTTTTAATTCTTTTGATTTAATTCAATTTTAAATTTTGGAAGCCCTGTTCTCCTCCATTATAACTCTGATTCAAGTGAATTTTATTTTTAAAAATTTGTAAATTCAAAACTTTGCTAATGGCACTAATCTTATTTAATTTGGAGTTTATTTACTATTTATTTAGTACTTATTTGTTTTGTTTGCTTGTTGGATTTTTTTCCGGTACGTTCATCCGAATAGAATTTCGAAAAAGCGGGAGATCTCTAACTTGATCAAGCTCAAGATTATCAAGACTCTCTTAAGCAAGTTGATATTTTGATCACATTGAGCATACGTTTTATGCAAATTATATTCCTTTAAAATACCAAAATTGTATGCTTTAATTCTTTAAGCAAATGTATGTTAAAACTTAAGGTAGTTAAACACTCATTTGATGATTAATTAATTATGACAATTGAATCCATGAATCCTTGTCATCTTAATAATTATATATGGTAACGATACTAGCTATAGGTTGTACTTAAGCGACATGCTAGTTTTGCTTAAGTACTAGGGCATTAAATGCCCTAATTATCATCTTTTAATCATGAAAATAGATTCTGGTAGTCATTGGGGCAACTAACTGAAATGGTTGTGATAATTTGATTTTACTTCCCAAAACCCTAATAACTGCTATTACCGTCTGGGTATAATGATGGGTGCTAATGTAGCCCAAGAAATGTTGGTATGCGTTTGGTATGTGGAATGAACCGTCCAGGCAACCCTAAGGACTTAATCTTGTCATATTCTCCTATTGTAAAACGAGTACAACCATAAGTCTGTAAATTACAACCTAACTACATAATTTGTATCAATCAGTACGGGTTGCATCAGGTAGATGACTCGCGACACCGTAAGCCTTCGCAGTGAAGGGTCAGGGTGCGCGACAAAAGTCGTTTGAGGCCGCAAGAGGGTTGACGGGTCTACACGAGTGTAACCCTTATTAGGCGAAATCTTAGCGAGTGTAACAAATACTAAGGGATGCATTATAAAGGTCTTATGATGATCTCTCCTTGATTCACATGTATAAGAAAACGTGTGTACATATCAAGACGATTATCTATTGTGGGTAAAGTGTGCAATCTCTGTAGAGTTCTAAACTATTTAAACAGTCGTTCCTACGGTTAAAGGCGGATATGGGAACTTAACTAGAGTTAGTTCTATTTCAAAAAACCTTTGTGGGTGGTATGAAAATCAAGTTGGGCTCACCTAGCCATGAGATTGGAGTTTTCCTGGGTTGTCGGACTCAGTGGTGCTAATAAGTGGGGTTAGCCCCAATCAAAAGTAAGCATAAGGTAGAGGTACCGATGGAGGGAACCTCTGCTGATATAAATATTGCACAATTACTCTCTTTAATAAAATATAATTTGGTTAAAATGCTAAGTGATAGGAATTTGTAATTATAATAATTGATGTTGAACCCGGGAGCGAAGGATCCCGAATTCTCTGTGTTTATACACTAGTCCAGGATTTCCAGTGTACACAGTCCACAAAAGTGATAACAAAATCATATCACGCTCTTTATTAATTAATTCAGAGTTTTATTACAAATGGGCCTGAGGCCAAACGGAAAAGAAATAACACAGCGGAAAAATAGTAGTAGGCCACACGACTTGCCACAGGCAATCGTCTGGGGACGTAGCCTATTCGTCAAGATCCTCACCGTCCTGATAGAGGTCTTCTCCTGAATAAAGATTATTCAGCAAGAGTAAGCACAACTTCCGTGCTTGCAAGTTACACCCAATATTGAAAGATAATGCATGCATAAGGTAAACAAAGGGTAATGGCAGGGTTGTTTTGCATAAACAACATTTTTAGATTAAATACCATTAATAATTTTCTAAGGCCAGTTTTAGTAATATCAGTGTTTGAAATGTCAATGAATAGGGGATAACCTCCAATAAATGAATGGTGAAGGATACCCTCCTAACACCTGGCTAACCGCCCAATTTTTACCATAGGATTATCCATCCTAAAACCATCTGTGGAAATCATTTTTATAAATCAAAAACAAGTCTAACTTAGAGTGGCTTTGCTAGCATGTCCATGATCATGACGCGCTATTCGAATAGTTTCTACTCTGCAGAGTTTGTACGCTTTTTACCCACACGAGATAATATGCTTTTAATGTCGGCCAAAGCACGCTTCCGAAGGCGTGTGACTAAGCAATTATCATGAGGCTGTTACAAAGCAGTGTCTTAATGTATTTATGCCCGCTAAAGTTTCACTACCATTGGACTATCCATCCTCCGGAAGCCCCCTCTTGCGCCCGGTGGGACTAATGTCTGACCAACACCCACACATACAACATAGCACAAATAACACTAAGACACCACAGTTATTTAGCCAAATCGTCCCATTCGGACATGTGGTGGTACGGTAAGGCGTAGCAAAATACGCTCAAAGACCGGTCCTTAATTGACTTGGGCGACTTTTCATTTAAATAAACCCATGGGCCTTAATCCTAACCAGATTAGGCCCGTGCATGAACCTGCACCCACCATACATCCATCTCGCCCAAGTCCAAACCCATTTTATTTTATTTGGTGTGAAAACCTCTTAATAAGCCTTTCGTGGTAAAACAATACCACCGAAATAAATTTAAAATCAAGTTGTAAAGGATTTGGCTAAACCTTTCCAAATAAATGTGAACTAAGCATATGACAAATTTTAGTAGTATTTTTCCTAAGGGTGACATGGTATTCATATACAATAATCAAATTGGCCATACAATGAGGATTGGAATAACTATATACAAACCGTACATTTAAACAACTTATATAAACATATGCATGCAATAGCAATTTAAAGACAGAAATTAAATAATTTAAAATACTAGGAACAACATGGTAAATAGTGTAACTTGCCTTCGTTGAAGTCTTGAAATTCTAAATCGTCGGAAGGATCTAACTCTCCGGAGTCGTCGAGATCTATACGCGAAAATACGATAAAATCAACTCAAATTCAAATAAATTCAAAAAGACAATTCAAATTAACTTGAAATTGAAATATTTTGGTTTAGTTAGCTAGATTATGATTTTATACAAATTTTGCAACTTGAACCACCCAATTTGGAGTTCATATGCAAAAGTTATGAATTTTAGAAGTTTGATACAAAATGTGGAATTTAATTGAATTCTCTGAATTATTTTTCTAAAGGAAATTCTATTTATTGCGCAAGCTGACGCCAGCCAACCAGATTTCGGAATTAAAAGAATTTAATTGAAATTCTGACATGCGGGCCCCACTGTAAGTGGCTCGGTGCTCATGGACTGAGTCCACCGAAGGCTCGGGCTCGGGTGGTGTGGTGTGGTGGCACGCGCGAGCCGACACAGCGCCACGTCGGTGACACGGCACAAAGCGCGACGGTCGGGCGACGTGGCGGCCACGTGTGCTTCAACGCCGGTGACCACCTCTGGGTTCGCCCGACAACGGCGAACGGCGGCGTCTTGCCGGCGGCGAGTGGTATGGTTGAGACCAGAAGGCTAATGCGAACCTATTGACATACCTCCGGGTGGTCGGGGTGGACTGAGTGGCCGGCGGCGAGTCTTTTTGCGGTGGAGTCCTTCGGGTTATACCGGCAACGGCGTCCCGGCGATCCTTGGCTCCGACGAGTGCGGCCACCAGGTGGGCGACGACGTGGCGATGCCGGAACTGGGGTCGGGGCGGCAATGCGGCTTGGTGGGTGCCGGTGTTGCGGAGCTCCGAGCTTCGGGGCGGCGGCGAAGGGCTCGGTTTGCTGGCGTTTAGGGAGTGAGGAAGGGTGGAGGACTTGGGCGTTGGATTGAGGTGGAGGAGGCGCTCCCGTAGCCCCTATTTATAGGGCGCGGGGGTGGCCGGGCTGCCGTGGAGGTCACGAAGGCCCGAGGGGTTTCCCGGCGAGAATTAGGGGATTTTGGGCAGAGAAAGGAAGGGGACAAGGCCGGGATGAGTGCGACGTGATACGGGGTCATCAATGCGCGGAGATCAAGGAAAGCCCAATGATTTGGGCGAAGTTTGGAAGGTTTCCTAATCCGGCAATGGCGGGCCTTTCGGTGAGAAAGGGAAGAGGAGGAGGAAGAAAGGAAAGAGGAAGATGACGGGGGTTCGTCCGATTTTGATCGGACGGCGGAGATAGATCCTGCGAATCGGTAAGTGGCGATCGGGCGTAGCCGTTGGATTTTGATCCTGCGGCCGAAGTTATATCGTGCGAACCGGTAAGTGAGGGTGGAGCTCAGCCGTTGGATTAAGATCGTGCGGCTCAGAGAGGGAGAGGGGTTTCGCGCGGGGAAAGCGGGCCGAATGGGCTGCGTGCTTGTGAAAGAAGCTAGGCCGAGCGGTTTAGCCCAAACATTTGTTTGAGGATTTTGTTTTGATTTCTGATTTAAAAAATTACTGATAAATCAATTAGGCTTTAGAATATAGCAATTTAAGTCCAAAAATTCTGAGAAAATTCACAGAAATTCTCTGGAGCCTTTGGGACTTAAATAAAATATTTCCAACTATTATTTGATAATAGATTTCGCAGATAAAATTTTATTAGCTTTAATTGATTAAGGAACAACTTCTGAAAATTCCAGAAAATCCACAAAATACATAAATTTTAATTTCCTCAAAATTTGGGCTGTTACAAACCTACCCCCCTTAAAGGGAATCTCGACCCCGAGATTCAGGCTTGGTTAGCAAAAAGATCAGGGTAATTGGCCTTGAGTTCGTCTTCATTCTCCCATGTGGCTTCACTTTCCGGATGGCGACTCCATTGTACTTTGTATGATCTGATGATTCTGCTTCGGGTAACACATTCTGCGACATCCAGAATTTTAATTGGTCGCTCCACATAGGTGAGATCTTCTTGAAGGTCAAAGCTCTCCAGAAAGGTGTGGTCTTCCGGCGCTCGCAGGCATTTCTTTAATTGCGACACGTGGAAGACGTTATGCACTGCTGACAGGGCTTCTGGCAGTTCTAGCTGATAAGCTACTTCTCCACGCTTTGCCAAGATCTTGTATGGCCCAATATATCTGGGTGCGAGTTTACCTTTTGTCTGGAATCTCCTCACACCTCTGAGTGGGGTAACTCTGAGATAGACAACATCTCCTACCTCAAAGCTTAGTTCCCTCCGACGGTTATCGGCATAACTCTTTTGTCGGGATTGGGCTACTTTCAGACGCTCCTGAATAGTTTTTACTTTACTTTCGGCTTCTTTGATCAACTCAGGTCCAAGGAGTTGACGCTCTCCTACCTGATCCCAAAGGAGCGGGGTCCGGCATTTCCTACCATACAGAGCTTCAAATGGAGCCATTTGTAAACTGGCTTGGTAGCTATTATTGTATGAGAACTCGGCATATGGCAGATCCTTATCCCAACCTTTTCCGAAGTCTAATGCACAAGCTCGAAGCATATCTTCAAGAACTTGGTTGGTGCGTTCTGTTTGACCATCGGTCTGGGGGTGATACGCCGTGCTGAAATTGAGTCGGGTTCCCAAGGCTTCATGCAGACTTTTCCAAAACCGAGAGGTAAACTGAGAACCTCGGTCAGACACAATCTTTTTGGGTACTCCATGCGGTGAGCGATCACGGTCATGTACAGTGCGCTAGCTTGTCGCTCGGTAGGTGGTCTTGACAGGAATAAAGTGAGCTACTTTAGTTAACCGGTCAATTACCACCCAGATGGAGTCATATCCCGATTGGGTCCTGGGGAGTCCGGTGATAAAATCCATACCAACTTCCTCCCACTTCCACTCGGGGATTGGTAATGGCTGCAACAGACCAGCGGGTCTTTGGTGTTGTGCCTTGACTCTTTGACAGACGTCACAACGAGCGACGAAGTCAGCAATTTCACGCTTCATGCTGACCCACCAATACCTTTCTTTTAAGTCCTGATACATTTTGGTGCTTCCAGGATGAATGGAGTATGGCGACTCATGAGCTTCTTTCAAAACTGACTCCTTTATCTCCTGCTGGTTGGGCACACAGATGCGGTCTCCGAACCATACTGTCCCTTGCTCATCCTTGGAGAAACCTGGAGCTTTGCCTCTTCTCATATTTTTCTTGATTTCTTGGATGTCTTCATCTTCTAACTGCTTTGTTCTGATCTGATCCTGAAGAGCCGGTTGAACTTCCAAAGCGTTTACGCAACCATGATTGACAATCTCCAGATTCAGGTGCTTCAGCTCTTCATACAGCTCTGGCTGATTTTGTTGCACCATGATGGTGTTGCAATATGTCTTTCTGCTCAAGGCATCTGCTACCACGTTGGCTTTGCCCGAATGATAATGAATTCCGAGGTCGTAGTCCTTTATCAACTCCAGCCATCTCCTCTGTCGGAGATTGAGCTCGGACTGCGTGAATATGTATTTCAGGCTTTTATGATCCGTGAAAATCTCACAGCGGTTACCAATGAGATAATGCCGCCAGATTTTCAGAGCGTGCACAATTGCTGCTAACTCCAGATCGTGAGTTGGATAATTGCCTTCGTGTGGCCTCAACTGCCGGGATGCATAAGCTACAACTTTGCCCTCCTGCATCAGTACACATCCGAGGCCTTGACGGGATGCGTCACAAAAGATCTCAAAATCCTTGCGGATATCCGGTAATATTAACACCGGTGCTGAGACTAGCCTCTTTTTCAGTTCTTGGAAGCTTTCTTCACAGGCGCTTGACCATTCAAACTTCTTTTCTTTCTTCAGAAGTTGAGTCATGGGTTTGGCAAGTTTCGAGAAACCTTCGATGAACCGGCGATAATAGCTTTGCGGTCAAGGAAACTTCTCACCTCGGTGATCGATGCAGGTTGTTTCGGTCCATTATTGCCTCAACCTTGGCGGGGTCTCTGCAATTCCTCCTTGGATACAATGTGTCCAAGGAATGCAACTTGACTTAGCGAATTCACTCTTCTTGAATTTGGCATAAAGTTGGTGCTCCCTGAGCTTGGCTAGGATCATCCGGAGATGCTCTTCATGCTCTTCTTCATCCTTCGAATAGATGAGAATATCGTCAATAAAGACGACCACGAATTTATCCAGGAATTCCATGAACACCTTGTTCATCATATTCATGAAGTAGGCAGGGGCATTGGTTAGTCAGAAGGACATTCGTAAATTCATACGATCCATATCTTGTGGTGAAGGCGGTCTTGGGATATCTTCCTGGTCGATCTTGATTGGTGATAACGGATCTCGATCAATCTTCGAGAAGACACTTGCTCCCTTCAGCTGATCGAACAGATCATCAATTCTGGGCAACGGGTATTTGTTCTTGATTGTTACTTCGTTGAGAGATCTGTAATCAACGCACATTCTCATACTATTGTCTTTCTTCTTGACAAACAGTACTGGGGCTCCCCATGGTGAGGAACTGGGTCGAATGTACCCTTTTTCTCGCAATTCTTCAATTTGTTTCTTCAGTTCTGCTAACTCGTTGGCTGGCATTCTGTAGGGCCGCTTCGAGATCGGACCTGTCCCGGGGACTAGATCAATTAGGAACATGATGTCCCTATCCGGTGGCATACCGGGTAGATCATCTGGAAAGACATCAGGATATTCTCGTGCTACAGGTATATCCTCAAGTTTTACTTCCTTCAAACTGGTGAGTATGGAACTTTCTCCGGTACGAGTCTTGGGTTTGAATTCAACAGATAGGCCTTGCTCATTGGTGAGGGTGATGGATCTATTGGCACAGTCTATTTGACCGTGGTTTTTGGCTAGTCAGTCCATTCCAAGTATTACATCCAGACCTTGGGAGTGTAAAACTATCAGATCTGCTAGAAAAGATACTCCGGATATCTCAAGAGTAAGATTTGGGCATAGAGATTTGGTTCTCATTTCCGAGCCCGGGGAATGAATTATCATGGGGGTGGTTAAGGAGGATATAGGTAACCCATATTTTCCCACAAATTTATTTGACACGAAAGAGTGTGAAGCTCCAGAATCAAATAGGACAGATGCTGGTATCGAATTAACTTGGAACGTACCGAGAACAACATCTGGCGCTGCCTGAGCTTCCTCGGCGGTGACATGATTCACCCGTCCCTTGGTGAAGCGCTCTTTGATGCGGTGGTGCCGCCGGTAGTTGCAACTCCTGAGGTTGGCCTTGCTGGTGCCATACCCTGCTGCTTCTTCGGGCATTTATTGGTATAATGCCCCGTCTCGTTGCAATGGAAGCACGTGACTCCGGAAGCTGAGGAGGTAGAGTGCTTCGCGAACCGCCCTCGATGAAGTGCCACTAAGCCGGAGAGGTTGAAGCGCCGTGGCGGTCTTTCGAGTGCGAGGCGTGGAAGATTGGAACTTCCCACGTTCTTTGCGGTGCGGTGTGGTGATGCGAGGTTTGGGCAGACCTCCGGCGTTGAACCTCTGAGCGGCCATTCTCCGCTTGCGGTTCTCCATTTCTGCGTGTTTGGCCTCCTGCCTGATTGCTTTATCCACCAACTGCTGAAAGTCGGTGAAATTCTGGGAAATGAGTTGGACAGAGATATCGTCATTTAAGCCTTCCAGGAACCTTTCCTGTCTGTCCTCATCTCTGGCTACGTCAGCTGGGGTGTAGCGAGCAAGTTGATTGAAGCGGTGAATATACTCATTCACCGTACGGTTGCCTTGTCGGAGCGCGTGGAACTCCTTCTTCTTGAGCGTCATCATCCCTGCCGGGATGTGTGCATGACGGAAAGCTCGCACGAAGTCGGCCCATGTGATGGACTGAGCATCATTGTGTGCGATGCAGTAGTTGTCCCACCATTCTGATACGGGACCATTCAGCTGGTGAGAGGCAAACAAGACCCTCTCGCGGTCAGAACACTAACTAATGTCCAGTTTCTTCCCAATGGCCCGAAGCCAGTCGTCGGCGTCCATTGGTTCAGTACTGCTCGGGAATGTCGGCGGACGCATCCGCATAAACTCAGACATAGTCAGCCTTTGGTTATGCGGAGGTGGGCCGAATCGCCGCTTTGCTCGATGGCGGCACGAGCATTCGCACATTTGCGTAGATTGGGCAAGAAGATCAATCAGATGGGTCTGATTCGCCATCATCTGGCGCCAGTCGGGTCCTTCTGCCGGCGGTGGTGGTGGCTGCGGAACGTGATTATGTTGATGATCCACCTGATCGTTTCCTTGTCCCTCGGCACTGCTGCTGCTGTTGCCGTTCCTGCGGGTGGTCACCATCTGCGGGATCCTCCAAGGATTTAGATAAGATGGTAGAAATTCTAAGGGGGATAAATCTAAAATAGCCCAAGAACCAATAAACACACAACAAAGAACCAACTTTTCAAAATAGTTCCTTTATTCCTTTATTTTATTAATGGATTATGGCTATCACAAGGGTAATTGATAGCTCATAATTCGCGACTAACGTACGGACTAATGAAAACATCTATGGTGTACTGGGGGTATAGTCTATGTCATTGGAGCTACCCTCGCCGGCCTTGTAGCTAGCCAGCTCTGTCTCCAATGCCTTTATCCTTGCTTCCGCGTACTCCAAGCCATCTTGAGCGGTACGCAGGTCCTCCAGGGTATTCCCGTAGGCATAGTCTAGTGCCTTCGTTAAGTCCACCTGGTGCGTCAGCTCGGGGGAATCTTCTTCCTTGGCGGTGCGGAAGACGCTGCCGAGTCGGTCGCAGATGCATCGGGTAATAGTGAAACCGGTGCCGTTGAGGTAGCGGTCGTAGGCGTGGCGAGTCGACGAACCGCTTCTCTTGCTGCATCACGAATACCATCCGCGAAGGTGTCGCGTCGATCGGGCGTGGAAGGTGTGGAAGGCCGTGTTCGCGACAGTCGGAGTAAATCGATACTTCCACCCTCCCAGGCGTCGTTCTCCACCTTGTACCGATAGCCTTGGAATGTTGGCCTCTTCTTGTAGTCCAAGTCTCGCATCACTTCCTGAGAAGTTCATTGATGCGGCAATGACTCGAGAAATAGCGCCAGTACCTCGGCCATCTACAATTTTGAGGAATAGACGAGTCAGTAACCTTTTTAAAGAGAAGGGTTGAAGGATGACTCTGGATAGACTCAAAATAGTTTTTGTTTTTGAAAATAAGTCCTTAGGACATTTGTGGGGCCACGACCTACAGTCGATATGGCTCTGATACCACTTTTGTTGAACCCGGGAGCGAAGGATCCCGAATTCTCTGTGTTTATACACTAGTCCAGGATTTCCAGTGTACACAGTCCACAAAAGTGATAACAAAATCATATCACGCTCTTTTTAATTAATTCAGAGTTTTATTACAAATGGGCCTGAGGCCAAACGGAAAAGAAATAACACAGCGGGAAAATAGTAGTAGGCCACATGACTTGCCACAGGCAATCGTCTGGGGACGTAGCCTATTCGTCAAGATCCTCACCGTCCTGATAGAGGTCTTCTCCTGAATAAAGATTATTCAGCAAGAGTAAGCACAACTTCCGTGCTTGCAAGTTACACCCAATATTGAAAGATAATGCATGCATAAGGTAAACAAAGGGTAATGGCAGGGTTGTTTTGCATAAACAGCATTTTTAGATTAAATACCATTAATAATTTTCTAAGGCCAGTTTTAGTAATATCAGTGTTTGAAATGTCAATGAATAGTGGATAACCTCCAATAAATGAATGGTGAAGGATACCCTCCTAACACCTGGCTAACCGCCCAATTTTTACCATAGGATTATCCATCCTAAAACCATCTGTGGAAATCATTTTTATAAATCAAAAACAAGTCTAACTTAGAGTGGTTTTGCTAGCATGTCCATGACCGCGGACGCGGCTATTCGAATAGTTTCTACTCTGCAGAGTTTGTACAGCTTTACCCACACGAGATAATATGCTTTTAATGTCGGCCAAAGCACGCTTCCGAAGGCGTGTGACTAAGCAATTATCATGAGGCCGTTACAAAGCAGTGTCTTAATGTATTTATGCTCGCTAATGTTTCACTACCATTGGACTATCCATCCTCCGGAAGCCCCCTCTTGCGCCCGGTGGGACTAATGTCTGACCAACACCCACACATACAACATAGCACAAATAACACTAAGACACCACAGATTATTTAGCCAAATCTGTCCCATTCCAGACATGTGGTGGTACGGTAAGGCGTAGCAAAATACGCTCAAAGACCGGTCCTTAATTGACTTGGGCGACTTTCCATTTAAATAAACCCATGGGCCTTAATCCTAACCAGATTAGGCCCGTGCATGAACCTGCACCCACCATACATCCATCTCGCCCAAGTCCAAACCCATTTTATTTTATTTGGTGTGAAAACCTCTTAATAAGCCTTTCGTGGTAAAACAGTACCACCGAAACAAATTTAAAATCAAGTTGTAAAGGATTTGGCTAAACCTTCCCAAATAAATGTGATCTAAGCATGGCTAAGCATATGACAAATTTTAGTAGTATTTTGCCTAAGGGTGACATGGTATTCATATTCAATAATCAAATTGGCCATACAATGAGGATTGGAATAACTATATACAAACCGTACATTTAAACAACTTATATAAACATATGCATGCAATAGCAATTTAAAGACAGAAATTAAATAATTTAAAATACTGGGAACAACATGGTCAATAGTGTAACTTGCCTTCGTTGAAGTCTTGAAATTCTAAATCGTCGGAAGGATCTAACTCTCCGGAGTCGTCGAGATCTATACGCGAAAATACGACAAAATTAACTCAAATTCAAATAAATTCAAAAAGACAATTCAAATTAACTCCAAATTGAAATATTTTGGTTTAGTTAGCTAGATTATGATTTTATACAAATTTTGCAACTTGAACCACCCAATTTGGAGTTCATATGCAAAAGTTATGAATTTTAGAAGTTTAATACAAAATGTGGAATTTAATTGAATTCTCTGAATTATTTTTCTAAAGGAAATTCTATTTATTGCGCAAGCTGACGCCAGCCAACCAGATTTCGGAATTAAACGAATTTAATTGAAATTCTGAAATGCGGGCCCCACTGTAAGTGGCTCGGTGCTCATGGACTGAGTCCACCGAAGGCTCGGGCTCGGGTGGTGTGGTGTGGTGGCACGCGCGAGCTGACCTGGCAGCCACGTCGGTGACACGGGGCACAAAAGCTGATAGGGCTGGCGATGTGGCAGCCACGTGTGCTTCAACGCCGGTGACCACCTCTGGGTTCGCCCGACAACGGCGAACGGCGGCGTCTTGCCGGCGGCGAGTGGTATGGTTGAGACCAGAAGGCTAATGCGAACCTATTGACATACCTCCGGGTGGTCGGGGTGGACTGAGTGGCCGGCGGTGAGTCTTTGCGGCGAGTCGCCGGGTTATACCGCAACGGCGTCCGGCGATCCTGGCTCGACGAGTGCGCCACCGGTGGCGGCGACGTGGCGATCTGGAATCGGGTCGGGGCGCAATGCGGCTTGGTGGGTGCGGTGTTGCGAGCTCGAGCCGGGCGGCGGCGAAGGGCTCGGTTTGCCGGCGTTTAGGGAGTGAGGAAGGGTGGAGGACTTGGGCGCTGGATTGAGGTGGAGGAGGCGCTCCCGTAGCCCCTATTTATAGGGCGCGGGGTGGCCGGGCTGCCGTGGAGGTCACGAAGGCCCGAGGGGTTTCCCGGCGAGAATTAGGGGATTTTGGGCAGAGAAAGGAAGGGGACAAGGCCGGGATGAGTGCGACGTGATACGGGGTCATCAATGCGCGGGAGATCAAGGAAAGTCCCAGCGGATTTGGGCGAGTTTGGAAGGTTTCCTAATCCCGGCAATGGCGGACGCGCTCGGTGAGAAAGGGAAGAGGAGGGGAGGAAGAAAGGAAAGAGGAAGATGACGGGGGTTCGTCCGATTTTGATCGGACGGCAGAGATAGATCCTGCGAATCGGTAAGTGGCGATCGGGCGTAGCCGTTGGATTTTGATCCTGCGGCCGAAGTTATATCGTGCGAACCGGTAAGTGAGGGTGGAGCTCAGCCGTTGGATTAAGATCGTGCGGCTCAGAGAGGGAGAGGGGTTTCGCGCGGGGAAAGCGGGCCGAATGGGCTGCGTGCGCGCGGGAAAGAAGCTGGGCCGAGGCGGTTTCGGCCCAAACGCTGTTTGAGGATTTTGTTTTGAATTCTGATTTAAAAAATTACTGATAAATCAATTAGGCTTTAGAATATAGCAATTTAAGTCCAAAAATTCTGAGAAAATTCACAGAAATTCTTTGGAGCCTTTGGGACTTAAATAAAATATTTCCAACTATTATTTGATAATAGATTTTGCAGATAAAATTTTATTAGCTTTAATTGATTAAGGAACAGCTTCTGAAAATTCCAGAAAATCCACAAAATACATAAATTTTAATTTACTCAAAATTTGGGCTGTTACAATTGAAAACATTGCTTTAGCAAATAAAAGTACCCAAGCCATAATTGAAAACAGGTGTTGGCTTGCGAGCACGGAAGTTGTGCTTATTCTCGCTCTTTCCCCAAAACCCTCAGAAGTAGTAAATCCTAGAGATTACGACTACTACAAGGATCCGGAAGTTGGAGGCCGAGGAGATGATGAGGAGTCATTTAGTTCTTTTAGTCTAGGTCTCGCCTCAGTCCAGCTGACTCCGTTGGTGCTTGTGTGCATCCTATATTATCTGAGTCTTTGGGTAATATCGGACGCATACGGGTTTCCCCAGTCGCTTGCCTGTGGAGAGATGTGCTCTCACCTTTTTGTTTCCGTTGTCGCTTCTGCTACTTTTGTAATATAATCAGTTTGGCTTGTTCGGCCCTTATTGTAAAACTTGACTCGACGCGATCTATGTAAACTCTGGTGTGTTAAATTAATAAATGGTTTAGTTGACATCGTGTATGAATTGATTCAGTGATGTATTCTGTGAGTGCTAACTACTAATCCAGGGAATAGCACAGTGTTTTTCACAGAGGATTCGGGATTAGAAAATCCGGGTCTGACACATACATTTTTGAATGGCTGAGAGAATTAGCTTAATCTTGTTTTTTTCCTTGTTTTGTAAATTTGCTGTATACCTTTGTATTTACTTTTTATATTTTTTTATATCCACAGTAGGAACCTTTCCTACTGTTTCACCTTAAAATAATTTCAACAATTCATCAAGCTCTGATGTGTCACTACAACATTTGACATCCTCCATGGTGGAGATGAGATGATTTTTGCAGTGTGTCTGATCAGGGGAAGAGAATTTGGCAGTTGGGCTCAATGTGTCGGGTTTCATCAGTTGAGTTACAACATATATTTTAGTATGTGATATCATAGTTTTTACAATGTGGAGATCATGCGCATGATCATAACCTTAGTGTGTTGAACAATTGGTATCAGTGTCGAGGTGTTTGGGAGAATCCCTCAGTTTAGCAAAGTGTCACTGACTATCAGGTCGTAGGCGGTCTAACCGGCCTTGAGGGCGATGGTCTGACCGGCCATGGCCAGCAAAGTGGAATTTTGAGAAATGTGATCAAACACTTGTGTGAGAGTGCTTGGAGGTGTGTTTGCACCAAGTTTCATAGAAAATAGAGACTGGACCGAAATGTTCAAAGAAGGTGTTTTCCCGACTTGGGAAGCGGTCTAACCGGCCAATGGTTGGCGGTCAGACCGGACAGAGTGGAGGTCAAACCAGCATGTTGGTGGTCGAACCAGTCGAGGGCGGTGGTCAGACTGGCCAGAGGCGCATTCATACACCAGGAAAGTGGTGAATGTTGTGGAATTAGTCAAAGTCATGAGTTTCAGTGCATGAGTGTTGTATGATACATGTTTTGACTAACGTGGGTCATGTTGTGATGAACTTGTACCCGGAATCGATTACTAGGTATATTGTTGTGTAGGTGGCTTAGAGTCAACTATGGTCAGCGACGAGGAGCACCGAGACTTCGTTAGGAGATCCAAGGTCTAGAACAGTCATGGATACCGAGTGAGATGGTTGGACTCAAGCAAGGTGTAAGATAAATAAGAATCATGGAAGGCAAAGTTTGAGCAAAGACCTTTTGAGATTAGGACTAAGATAGGAGCTACGTCATGGTGAGGCGGACGGGATCAGGACTAAGATATGAGAGCTTAGGTCCAGAATAATAAAGGTGTTGTTGGAAGATGACCGAGGCTACTGTGGGCCCAAGTCACTTGGCGCACTACATGCCTTACAATGCACCATGACTACACTTGGCTTCCCTAGCTGTCCTGGACCTTATTTTGTTTAGCCCCGGTCCACCTTGCAAGCTAGGATGATTATGTGGGATCTGGATGCGTGAGAGGCTTGATGGGAAGTCATTGGGACCACATAGTTGACGGCAAAGAATGGGCGATGCTTCGATGTGAAGGAATCAGAAAAGGTTGATATAGGGACATTTTGGTAAATTACCCAATACCAGACAGGTGGTGGTGTTGAAACCACGGCGGCGAAGCATGATGGATTTGGTCTAATGGAGATAAAGATGAAGACACTTTGAGAAGCGTGCGTGAGTTAGACCCGTTTGTATGTGGGATTAACGGATGTCCATTAAGGTTTTCTCTTTAGATCTAGCCTCCACTATATAAAGGGGTGGTGTATGATTTGCACACCCACCTAAGCTAAAGAACCCTAATGTGAAAATTTGGGGAAAGTGGAGAGAGGAGGCAATGATTTGAGATATGTATTGAGAGAGGTGAGAGCACTTGTGTGTGTGCTGCCTTAGTGGCTTTGTCCACCCAAGGGAGTGGCCGTAAATATTCATCTCTTAGATGAAATCAAATCTTCAAATTCATCCAAGTCTTTCTATTATATGCTCAAGTGTTGATTTCTTGATTTTGCTTTATTTTTGGTGTTCTTTCCTCCCCTATTGATCTTGCTTTGTATCTAGGACCTAGCCTCCACTATATAAGGGGGTGGTGTATGATTTGCACACCCACCTAAGCCAAAGAACCCTAATGTGAAAATTTGGAGAAAGTGGAGAGAGAGGCAATGATTTGAGATATGTATTGAGAGAGATGAGAGCACTTGTGTGTGTACTGCCTTAGTGGCTTTGTCCACCCAAGGGAGTGGCCGTAAATATTCATCTCTTAGATGAAATTAAATCTTCAAATTCATCCAAGTCTTTCTATTATATGCTCAAGTATTAATTTCTTGATTTTGCTTTATTTTTGGTGTTCTTTCCTCCCCTATTGATCTTGCTTTGTATCTAGGATGTGTAAGTGAGGGATATCTTTTGGAGATCAGATCCCATCCATTTAGGGTGCGTTTGGTTAGGTGAACCAGGGTGAATGGGATGGGATGGTACAGGATGTATGGGATGATCCTGGATGGTATGGTACAAGTTTGGTGTTTGGTTTGTGGAATAGGATGATACATGATTTTGTTTGGTTGCTTGGATAGGATGGTACTGGATGGTTTGAGATTTTGTTTGGTTAGTTGGATTGGATGGTTCTCACTTTCCTTTTCTCAGCCGACAGCTTCTCTTCCCAGCGCCTCCCTCCCGACGTCGCCTCCAGCTTCCGACGCCTCCTCCAGCTCCTGGTGTCCCCTCCCCGGCCTGGTATGCTCCTGCGTCGCCCCGTTCTTCTCCCGGCGCTGCCGGATGGCCAGCGCCGCCCCCTTCTTCTCCCAGCGCGGCCGGCTCGGCCTCTCGGCCGCTAGCGCCTTGGCCCGGCCCCAAACTCCCATGGCGCCGCCGCCGGTCCAGCACCACCTCCAGCGGCTCACTCGCACCCCGCTAATCCCGTCGCCTAGGACGTCGTGTCGCCATCGGGCCGTCGCGTCGCCATCAGGCCGTCGCTCCAACCCCGCCGATCCCGTCGCCTGGGACGCCGCGTCACCGTCGGGTCGGCGCCTGCATGCTGGCGCCGCGTCCTCACCAACGCGCACGAGGGTGGACGAGTTGGTTCAATGATTTTGCCGTATCACGCGGTTCAGCATCTCCTCCGAATATTCCTCTTTTTGGGATGAGTTCATCCGGGATGAATCCATCCCATTCATCCATCCAAACACATGAACCACCCCAAAAGTTGGACGAGATCATCCCATACACCCTAATCCATCCAAACACACCCTTAGGTACTTTCTATTGCAAATACTTGAGTTTGCCCGATTTTACTGGAAGAAATGGTGATTTTGGGAATTTGCTCTTAAAGGCTTTTGACTTGATTCTTGCTGTAATTGAGGGTGCTAGGATGTGTGGAAACCATCATTAGCCATTTTATATTGATAACTCCCACAAGCTCATCTCAACATTGTTTGCATATTTGGCCTGATTTTTGTGCAACCTTCACTCAAACGGAAAAAAGTCAGAACTTTGGCAATAATTTTCAAGATACTTGATTGGAATAGATTCCTGACATCCTAATTCTAGAGAAGAGGTGTTTCAAGTTTCATGAAGTTTGGACTTGTGGATCAAAAGTGGGATCATCTTTTGATTTTGAAATCGTGCTGAAATTCAGTTTCAGTGCTAATTTTACTCTTCACCATTTTGAGCGCTATTGTTTATCTGGTCTAACCGATCCGGTGGGGATTTTGGCGGGTGTTGATCGTCTTGTTGCCTTGTTCTTGTTTGAATAATTCTCTCTGATCTTCGTAACTTTACATAGCTATTGCAGTAAAAGAATCTTGAACTCCTTAAGGCAAAAGATTTTTAAAAGGTCGTTGATTGTGTGGTGCCTCTTCAACCCCTTTCTAGTCGCCTCCTTGGTCCAACATGCACCCTCGAAATTGTACCAATATCAAATACTGCAATCTAGAAAAATCCATTCTTATACAACAACCAAATATTTTAGAACAAAAAATAGCAAAATCTATTTTGGTTCCAGCATGCATGGAATTTGATAATTCACCTTCTGTAGATAGCAACAAATGGCTAGTTCTTACTTCGGAGTTCATGAAAAAATTCACTAGCTCTGTTTCAGTAGGCTGCTTTTACTCTGCATTAGTTCAATTACTGTGAATTTCAATTATTTGTTTCTATTGTGTTCCAGCAAAATTGATAGTGTCATGTTTTTTCACTCAAAGGTGATAGCGCTTTATTTATTCTTGAATATTGTCTTACAATCTGATGTTGGACGATTACCAGGAGCAGGATACTACACTCACGTACCTATGCAAAGCACAAGATGTGCTACCTCATTCCTGCAATTTATTCCTCATTGTGCTGAAACACGATTGAAATCCTGACGCAGAGATTGGCACTCTTTATCAACTGCGTCCTGTTATGAATAGCACTTGTATTCAATATGAGGCCAATGGGCTAGTATATATACACAAGGTACAGGTGATGAATACGCAAATAACCCCTCATAACAATGGGGAATAATACATTATACATATATCTCTAACACCCCTCCTCAAACTCATGGTGGATCAACAACACTGAGTTTGGAGAGGTAGAAGCCGTGCTGTGCTCGAGTCTGGGCCTTCGTGAAGAAATCTGCTAGCTGAAGCTCTGAAAGCACATACTGAAGAGTAATCACCTGATCATGCACACAAGACCTCATGAAGGAAGTATCAACACCAATATGCTTGGTGAGCTCATGCTTCACAGGATCACGAGCAATACTGATAGCACCTGTACTGTCGGACAAGAGAGGAGTCGATGTAGTGACAGAAATACCAAAATCCTCAAGTAACCACCGTAGCCAAGTAATCTCTGCTGTCAAGAGAGCCATATCACGCAACTCAGCCTCGGCACTCGAACGGGATATTGCAGTCTGTTTCTTCGTCTTCCAGGCAATGAGAGAACCACAAAGAAAAACACAGCAAGCAGAGATAGATCGGCAATCAGAGGAATCGCTGGCCCAAGAAGTATCCGAATAAGCCTGAAGCTATAACGAGCTGGAGCGTGGAAAGAAGAGACGGCGAGAGATAGTCCTACGAAGGTATCGCAGAACTCGAAGAAGGTGGCTGTAGTGGACCTGAGTGGGAGCAGAGACGAACTGACTCAAAATGTGAACTGGATGAGTGATATCCGGACGAGTAACAGCAAGGTAGACAAGACTCCCAACAAGATGACGATAGCGAGCCGGATCAGAAAGAGGCTCACCATCAGAGGGTCGAAGGTGAACGTTGAGCTCCATAGGAGTCTCAATAGTACGCCGATCAGTGAGAGAGACGCGATCAAGAAGATCCTGAATATACTTCTCTTGGGACATAAAGAAACCATCTGGAGTGGAAGTAACCTCAATCCCAAGGAAGTAACGAAGAGGACCAAGATCCGACATAAGAAACTGCTCACTAAGACGAGCCTTGACAAAGGCAATGTACTCAGAATCATCTCTTGTAATGATCATATCATCAACATACAGGAGAAGAAGAGTCCGACCACGAGACGAAGTGTGGACAAAGAGCGCAGGATTATGATCACTAGCTGAAAAGCCAGCAGCAGTGACCACGGAGGAGAAACGCTCAAACCAAGCACGAGGGGCTTGCTTAAGGCCATAGAGAAAACGACGAAGGCGACAGACCATGCCCTCAGGAACAGAATACCCAGGTGGCGGAAGCATGTAGACCTCCTCACGCAACTCGCCATTAAGAAAGACATTCTTGACATCAAGCTGAGAAACAGACTAGTGGCGAACAGACGCCACCGAAAGAAGAGTACGGACAGTGGTCATGTGGGCCACAGGAGCAAAAGTCTCGTCGTAGTCACGACCATGCTCTTGCTGGAAGCCACGAGCAACAAGACGTACCTTATAGCGCTCAAGAGAGCCATCAGAGCAAGTCTTAATCTTATAGACCCACTTACACGTGATGGGACGAGAGTGAGATGGAAAAGGAACAAGATCCCAAGTACCAGTACGCTCGAGGGCAGCAATCTCCTCGGCCATGGCATGCTGCCACTCAGGGTGAGTAACAGCATCCCGGTAGGAGACAGGCTCACGAGTAGCTGCACCAGCAAAACCAAAATGGGCAAGGGGCCGAAGCGACTTGCGATCGCGGAGAGCGTAGCGAGGAGAAGATGACCCATCAGGGTAAGATGGAGCATCAGAAGAAGATGGAGCATCAGGAGAAGATGGCCCATCTGGAATATCCTCAGTACAGGGTCGACGAGTGTAGAAGAGAGGGTAAGAAGGGGTTGTAGTGAGAGGAACCTGAGGAGCCGCAGGAGGCGAAGCAGGCGGCAACAACGGCGGAGAGGCCATAGGAGGAATATGTGGAGACTCAGGGGAATAGGTGGATGAGGGCAAGACAGATATAGGTGTATCGGGAAAAGTAAAAAAGGACAGAGACTCCACAGAGGAAGCCGGAGAAGAGGCAGGACGTGGGTAGAAGGAACGCGACTCGTCGAAAGTCACATCCCGAGAAATCCGCATCCATCGACCAACAGGATCCCAGCACCGATAGCCCTTGTGCTCGGCACTATATCCCAAAAAGACACAATCAACAGACTAAGCAGTCAGTTTGGTGCGTTCTCGAGGGGCGAGGAGAACGTAGCAAACGCATCCAAACAGGCGAAGGGCAGAGTAGTCGGGAAGAAGACCACAGAGACGCTCAGCAGGGATTGCACCCTGAAGAGCAGAAGAGGGCTGGAGGTTGACGAGATAGGTGGCAGTGGAAACAACCTCAGCCCAAAAGTGAGGTGGAAGATAGGCGGCAATCATCAGTGCACGAGCCGTCTCAAGGAGGTGACGATGCTTGCGCTCAGTGACACCATTCTGAGCATGAGCACCAGGACAAGAGAGCTGAGCGAGAGTGCCCTGCTCAGCAAGGATGTTGCGCAGGTAACGAGAGGGGTACTCTCTAGCGGAGTGAGTACGAAAAACACGAATAGGGGTAGAGAACTGTGTGTGGACCATAGTGGAAAATTGTTTATAGATAGGCAAAACCTCACTACGAGAATACATGAAATATATCCAAATGTGGCGAGAAAAATCATCTATAAATATGATATAATATCGATGACCTCCTTTCGAAACGAAGGGAGCCGGACCCTAAACATCTGAATGAACAAGATCAAAAGGACGCTGAGACACTGACTCACTGTGAGAATAAGGAAGCTGAATCTGTTTACCTAACTTACAGCCCTGACAATCTAAAGATACGTCTCATGAGACAGACCCCAGAAGACCACGACGAACTAAATACGAGATCCACACAGATGACCAAGACGGTGATGCTACTGCTGGAAGGAGCTGGTAGGCGGAGTGGCAGAAGCGGAGAGATTGGCGGCGACGCTGGCAGCGGAAGGAAGGTGAAGCCAGTCAAGCTCCCAGAGACGCTGTGAGTCAAGGCGCCGAGGGCCAGAACAAACCAAAGCTCCGTGTAGCGATCCTGAACACAACAAGAGTCAGAGTCGAGAATGACCCGACAACCAAGGTCAGTAATCTGCCCAGCAGAAAGAAGCTGCATGGTAAGGCGAGGAACATAAGCAACAGAAGGAACATGAAACGATGAGTTGCTAAGAGGTCCTCGACCAGAGACAGAAAGAGATGTACCATCAGCAGTAAGAACAATGACAAGAGAAGCAAGAGGTGTAATGAAAGACAGAGTGGAAGAGTCAGGAGTCATGTGAAAGGATGCTCCAGAATAAAGAATCCACGGAGAGGTACCGATCGTAGAAGGTGGTTTCTCGGTGCAGAAGAGTCGATGAGCGTAACTGCGCAGAACACATCGAGGAGGCTGAAGACAAGCGTGATGCGAAGTCTGGCTATCTCCTACTCAGTGAGAGAAACTGCTGAAAGAGTCGATGTAGACGTCGATGTAGAAGCACCAGTGCCAGTGCTAGTAGAAGAACGGCGTGAGAGATGTCGCTGCTTCTTATAGCACTAGGACTCAATGTGGCCGACCTTGTTGCAGTAGGAGCAGTGAGGACGACCACCGCCGGATGGAGGGCGGCCACCACCACCTGTGGTAGCCGCTGAAGGGGCGATGTCTTTCAAACGTGGAGCGATCGGTGTAGCAGTGGGCGAGCGGCGAGCACGAAGGAGTGGCATCGCATCAAAGCACCACTCAAGCGAGTCTCCTCCGCGCGTATCTCGGTAAGAGCCTCCAGGAGAGTGACACGAGGGTGGCGTGCAAGGAGCTGGGCACGCCGCTGCTCGAACTCAGGATGAAGGCGTGTAAGGAACTCGTAGACCCGCTGAAACTCCAAATCAAAGACGCATGACCGCATAACAGCGACAGAACGACAGCGGCCAGCGGCGGAGAGAGTCCAGCTGACGCCAAACAGCAGAGCTCTGAGCGTAAAAGGCATCAACAGTAGCATCACCCTGTTGAAGAGAGTGCTCCTGGCGGACCACGGACAGGTACAGGACATCACCAGAGGGCTCGTAGCGTTGACGAAGGTGAGTCCACATCTGAAAAGCCGAAGGAAGTCCCACAACCTCAGAAGAGAACTGAGGTTGGACACTGGCGATGAGGACAGCAGCAGCCCGAGCGTCATCGTCGTACCACTGAGTGTAGGCGGTTAGTCGATCTTTGTAGGAATCCAGAGCCTCCTGGTAGGCAGAGGCAGCTTCATCATCAGCAAGGCCAGCAACCTCAATAGCAGCCTTGTCGGCTGTCGGGGGCAGCGCGACAGGCGTAGGCTCCATCGGAGGAGTAGGGCAAGGCGGGCAGGTGACATCGCCAGAGAGGACGCCCCAGAGACGAAGACCACACATGTGGATGCGCATGTGAGACACGAAGTCGGTGTAATTAACACCATCGAAGATCACCGGGCAGCGATGAAGGGAAACAGTACCCATTGGTAGGCGGCGCTGGACGGCGCGGCGACCAAGGCAACGAAGTCTAACAGGCGGCGCTGGACGGCGTGGCGGTTAGAGCGACATTCTCTCTCTCTCTCTCTCTCTCTCTCTCGAGCCGGTGTTGGGCCGGCTCACAGTATAAGCCTCAACCTGCCACGCACAGCCAAGACAGAGCTCGGTTGGGTTTCCCCTACCAAGCGGCGGCAACGGGAGCGGCGACAGCGACGACGGCCGGGGTTGGCTCCGGCGGCACTCACAACGACGGTGTCGGTCCCTAGCGCGGTGCGGACGACAACCGGTCGGGCGATGGCGATGGCGTCGGGCACCGAGCAGCACCAACGGTGGTGGCGGCAGCGGCCCAATGAGAGGCGGGGGTCGGCGGCGCCAGGTGGAGGAGCAGGCGGCGTGAAGGCCACCGATCCGATCGGGAGGAGGAAGCCGACCGAGCGACTGAGGCGACCCGAGCGGAGCGCCGGCGATGTGGTCTGGAGACGAGCGACGAGCGGCGACGGCCAGCTCAAGCCGAGGCGGTGTGGAATCCACGGATCCGATCGGGAGATGTCGAGGATGACGACAATCGGCGACCTCCAGACAAGAGGCGGCGACAAGCGAAGCGACGGGAAAAACCTAGGTACGCTCTGATACCATGTTATGAATAGCACTTGTATTCAATATGAGGCCAATGTGCCAGTATATATACACAAGGTACAGGTGATGAATATGCAAATAACCCCTCATAACAATGGGAAATAATACATTATACATATATCTCTAACACGTCCAACAGAGAAAAATCAATCAACAATGCCATGAGCAAGATTTCATGGCAGCACTGTGTCTGCGCACAACCAAGTCTTTAATCTCCTCTCATTTTGCTATAATCCTATAATTAGAACATCTCGACATGATAATGCTTCGGTAACTGTAACCTGGGCAGCTTTGAGGATAATCTTTACAAATGCTTAAGAGGAATTGGTCCGTAAGCTTCTAGGAACATGTTGCATCATTGAACTCCTTTTCCCTCCAATACAAAAAAACATTGACTCCTTTACAAAATGTCTAACGGAGCCAGCTAGTTTCACAAGTCTTTCTAGGCTCTCGGTGATCTTTACGTTGGCTCCCTCCAACCCAAAGCATAGCTATTGGCTACCGAGGTCTGATGTCTTCCTAGACACAGTACCTCTCAGTAAACTGACGAAGCCAGCCACTTAACTATAGCGCATTCGACAAAAGCTTTTTGTTAGGTATGATGATTTTCAGAGCTTACTACATATCCCTTGCGTACTAATATCCAAAAAGTTGAAAAACTCACGAAATACCGCTTTAACTTTTTCAAAGAGAACATTTGTTCTTCACATAAATAACAGAAAAGTCTTGTCCTTCAGGTCCTTGTGTACACCTTATTTCAAGTGCATAGCAAACTCAAACCAAGTCGAACATAAAACACAAGTTGTGCAAACACGAAATGCACAAGTCAAGCAGTAACCGTGAAACACAGAGATTGTGCGCGTGCACAGGGACATGCACAACACTTTTATTCTAAGTTTTAGCATGTAGCAACTCCCAAGCCACACTAATATAATCACACCAATATATATTGTTGGAGGCACATCCAGTGAGAATTAATTATTTAAATATCGCCGCAACATCAATCTGGTAGGTAGCAGCACAGTAATCGATGTAGTAACCATGCATCTCAGAGATCACCTGAGTATGAACAATAGAAGTTAGAACCAGTAGAGAAATGTGATCAGCAGTTGAAAAGAAACAAATAGATTATAATTAGAGCCCTAGATGTTCACCTAACTAGGTATGCTCTGTCCAAAGAAATATCGTAAATAGATTTGAACTTATTGTAAACTGATAGGGATTCTGACCTGACAAGAGAACCTCTGGGCATGGCCTTCTCACAGCAAGTCCCAAGCCACACAAACATAAATGCGCAATCACAAACTTATAGCATTATAAACACACGGTAGTAAGTACTTAAATGGTCGCAGCAACATCTTGTAGGTAGCAGCATATTGGCCCATGTAGTAGTAAGCTTGCATCCGCTAGATTACCTAGATATCAAAAAACAGAGAACCGAACAAGCAAAAACCAGTTGATCAGTAGGTGAGCAGCAATGACCAGAACATATATCTCACAGGCTGCGATGCGAATGCTTCTAGATAGGTATAAAGTGAAATCACATTATACAACTAGAGATATGTGCATACCTTAGAAGTGATCCTCTCGGCATGGTCTTCTTGTAGTAGCGCGAGTGTCGTGGTGCCAAGAGGTGGCGGCTTGCCTCCAACCCATCCCACTCGACTTGTTCCACCGTCCTCCTCGCGATCCACCACCGCGGTAGCTTATCACCTCGGACGACCATCGTGAATGACTTGCACCGCTGAGACTCCAGCAGCCCTCGAGCTTGATGGTCTCGGCGCAGAGCCAACATGTCGGTTTCACATATATCTGCAACATGGGAGATCATGGAGATGGATGTGTCCGAGGCTTGGAAATTCTATGCGGTTAGCTGATTTTCCTTTGTAAGGTTCCCCCTTTGGGAAAATCTCTGTGAGCTCGCCACAGTATGTGATGTGGATGGTTTCCAAGCTAGCCATGGTGGGGAAGGACCAGGGGAGTATAAAAGTGAGCCTGGGGCAGGAGTGCAGGTGTATATACCGTAGTTTTTGAAAAGCACGGACAGGTGTTGTCGTGTCTTCATCAAATCTGATCTTCCTGCTCCAAATGCATTTGACCGCTCGTAGGTGAGACGCCCAAAGGGTATGTAGGCTCTTGAAAGAATCTACTGTCATGGGATATTCATCTAGAAGGAACACAGCATGCAGCTTGGGGCACCCGTCAACACGACACCATCTCATATTCTCAAATTGTTCTATAATGGCTAGTGGATTAGCAATAGTGATGGAGTAGTGGTCGTGCACATGCAGGGATTGAGCTGTAAGCATCAACAAATCCATATTCTGACGATCCTGTATGCTTTCCCAATTACATCCTCCGTCAGAAATTTCAATATGACTCTGCAAAGGTTCATGTTGCACGCATGCTTGCACTGAGCAGCCATCTTCACCATCCTTGTCGACAACCTTGACAGGGACATCCGTATAGGGGAATGACGACCCAATTGCTTGAGAAACACTAAATTCATCACTGAGGCTAATTTCCTTTTGCTTGGTTGTTCCTTTAACTTGTGTATGGTTGATCTTATGAGAGAGATGTACATGGAATCTTATATTGGTGTTACCCAACAGACTGTAAAAATTGTCATCATCTCCAAAACGGAAACCTCGAAGGAACCTTGCATCTGCGACAACTATATGGCCCAGCTGATGAGAGGTATCCTGTTGGACCAGGTAGTAGGAACAAGATCCCTGACAATCATCATCCAATGCCCTTTTTGTCTTGACTCGGGTGTCTATGCGTAGCAACCAGATGGTGGATTTCTCCGATCACGCCATTTCAACCAGTGAAGATTCTCACAGCCCAACATGAAGAGCAGCTCAAGTTGTTGGGTTTGCATAACGTCGAGGTCAAGTTCTTCGATTGCTGTGTTAGAGAGGTTCAGCTCAATGAGGTTTGGCAATCCACGAAGGAATACACTCTTAAGCTGTGCACAACCTTGTAGAGAGATCTTAGCAACTCTTGGAAACTCTTGACTAGTACGAGCACTGGGACGCATCTTTTTTTCTGGCATGTCTAGTGAATGCTTCCACCGGATCTTTGGTCCAAATCCATCAAGTGAATGACTCCAATGATGTAGGGAGGACATCGGGTTCAACATGTTTCAACCCGGCACAACCATCGAGAATAAGCACCTTTAGTCTACTTGCCCCAGATAACTTTGGCAAAACTTCCATGGCATTGCGGATAAGTCGAAGCTCGGCTTTTCCATTTCCACGAGCAACTCTGTGCTATAACCTTCAAGTAAGTAGAAGATTCAATTACTCAACACGAGAAGATTATGCAGCAATTTTAACTTGGGTGAAGTTATGCACCGACTCCACCTACTAGCTCCAGTGGACTTGACATTTAACTCCGGAGTTCAATCATTAGCTCCATCATCTGGGGACAAAATCCAAGGCCAATTTGTGTAGCGTATGTCCAACACCCATAGGCTTTGAAGACATGTCCATTTCTCCTCATGCTTCTCAACCGATCCATCGGTTAACTCAATGTCTTCGCATTTGTCTATCCAGAGAAATCTTAGGTTGTGGCGCAGAGGAATGGAGGTGATGCAAAGTGAAGGTACAACAAGAGAGTTTTAGCACACCAAGTTTCTTTGGTGAGAAACAAGTCTTTTGGCAACGCGTCATTGGTTTAAGCAATGCCAAGATATAGGACGTTGTCTCTGGGGTATGGTGCGGATATTTTGTATCTCCACATCCTTTGATGTGATTGAAATCCATCCGACTTATTTCCTTCTGGTTAGAAAACCGGGTGAACCACATTCTCTTGATTTCTTGATGAGGAAGATGCTCCGATCGCATCGCTTCACAAAGTATCTTCTGGTCTCCCATGCACCCTCCCTTCTATGATGCCATCACATACCCAGAGTTAGAAGCATGGGCATCCGATCATAACCGCTGAATTTGCCACCACTATCACGCGAGAATACCATATACAACCAACAATGCAGAGTCAGAGTCGGGTGATATCATGCCTACCGATACAATGACAAAGTTCTGCAGCCTCTTCATGCACTAATGTTGTTACATCTCTATCAGACAGTCCACCATGTTCTGGCCATGCATCAAGTGCAACATGCGTGTTTTTCGCATCCTTCAAGCCGAATGTGGGCTCAATTCGAAACCTCCCCCTAAATGTCCATATTAGTTTGTTTTCTGTCCAAAAATCAAATGCAGGAATACCAGATCTTCCTAAATCGATCTCAGCGTCACTTCCATTATGAAAGATGACCAGAAATCTGCTGTTCTTCAAGGCTCGAAAGATGTGGCCAGAGACGTCAGCTATCTCAGCTCTTGAGCTTTTTTCTACTCCACCGAAGTCGTCGTCCTCGTCATGTTTATCAAAAATGGCCATCACAGATTTGTCAAGCTTCAATTCTTCTGCAATTCGCCTCTGCATTGATCTTCTGCTTTGCCACGTTGAACAATCTATGTGGATAACTTTGTCGAAGTTGAATTCTTTGGACTTTGGTAATTCCGCTAGAGCGACAAGAACGGCTGATGCGCCAATTCCATTCCAACCGTCAAAGCAGACAACATTCTGTCCACGCTTATAAAAATGATTGTCGGCACCATTGTCCAGATAATATCCAACTGTCCATTCCACTGCTTTACCAATATCTGACACTGGGAAGGTCTACAGAAGACAAAGTTGGGTGTGGGTCACAACTGTCATTCCAGTGTCAATTGAAAAGCATTTACAGCAAGTAAAGCACTGCTACTCCTAGTATTAGACTATTAGGTGCTCATCGATTTTAACCAGCATGCGTATGTGACCAGGTGTTGTCTGCGGTAATTCCTCTCTTGCATGGTATTAATACACTGCTACTAGTTCGAACGAAGTGTTTGGCAAAAAGGTTTTATGAAATTTACATGTAGTCGTAGGGCCAGTTTAGAATGTTGGATTTTTTTCCCGGTTTCTACGGGAATTGCACAGTTTCCTACGAAATTAGTTCATTCCAAACAGCTCCTTAATGGTTATACGACTAGACGTCATGTCTTAAACCATGGTGATTAGTTGATGTCCTGAGTCTAGCTAGAAAACACAACAGATACCTACTTAAGTTTCTCTACTACTTAAAAATGTGAGTTAATGATCGTCTGTCCTTCTAAAATGAAAATGTGAGTCAGTGATTGTCTGTCCTTTTAAAATGTGAGTGAGTGATCGTCCATCACCCCCTCCCTATGGTATATGTATATGCTCTGTTGGATCGGCGAGATAGGAACAGACAAACCAGATTCTGCGTCGCACGGCCCACGCCCCACTCACACAACCTCTCTCCACTCGCGCAACTTCTCCCACCCGAGCCGCACGGTCCCTTCCTCCCCTCGCCCGCGAGCGCTCCCTTCCTCTCTTGCATGGTATTAATACACTGCTACTAGTCTGGCTGCATCTACGACGACGTATGTACCAAGAGGTGATCCGTCTGCTAATCAAACCAGCGGATTACCACTCTGTAACACCCTCCCCTTCTTCCTCCCCTCTCCTCTCTCCCCCTTCCGTCGGCTTGCGTTGACCCCAGCGCCCGTCAACCCCCCGTGCGCGCCGCCTCCCACCGCCGTCCTCGCCGGGCCCCATTGCGCCGATGGTCGCCCTCGCCGCCGCGATCGCCTCGCTCGCCGTCGCCTCCCCCACCCACTCCACTACGCGAGTGCGCGTCTTCTCGCCTGTCACCCGTCGCGCGTCGCTCGTCGCCCATCGCTCGCCGCTTTGCTCCCGTCCGTCCCCCGCCCGGCCCGGCACCGCTTCCGCGGTGCTCCCACACCCCGGCACCCTTGTCCCCCTTCCCCGCCGGCTATAAAGCCCCCTCCTCCGGCACCTCCCTTGTCCCCATCCCCTTCGTTCCCCAAGCAAAAGAACCCGAGGAGGAAGAAGAATAGAAGAAGAGAAGCCGACGGACTTACCTCCGTCGTCGCCGTTGCTGCGCGCCACCGCCGTTGCCGGTGGCCCTCCTCGCCGTCTCCATCACCACCGTGAGAGCCTCCCCGCCCGCTTCCTCCCCACCGCCGGGCTGTGAGCTCGCGCGCGCGCCGCCCGAGCCCCCTCCTCCGCGCGCCGCCGCCGCGCCCGTTCTCTCTCCCCTTCTCCCGCGCCCCCCCTCTGCTCTTTTAGGGCAGAGCCCCCACTTTGGGCATGCTGCCGCGCTCAGGCCGCCTCCCATGTTGGCGCCGTCTGGCTGGGCCGAAAGAGCATGCGGGCCGTTTTCGTTTTTCCTTTTTCTGTTGATTTTCCTTTCCTTTTCCTTTTTAATTTAAAAGTAATACTTCAAGTATTCATAACTCCCCCATTTCAACTCCGAAAATTGTAAAGTAAATTTCTAAAAATTTGTAAAATCAAGATCTTGCTAATGGCATAGGTCTTGTTCAGTTTGGAGTTTATTTGGGTGTTCTTGTGTATTTATTGGTCCTTTTGCCTTTTGTGTCTTTTTCTGGTACTTCGCCCGCATAGAGTTCGGAGACACCGGAGACCTCCACGTTGATCAAGAACAAGACTACTCGGACCCTCTTCCCTACACTCAAGGCGAGTCAATACTTTGATCATATTGAGCCTACATTTTATGCAAATTACATTCTTTTAAAATAGCAAATTGCATGCTTTAATTCCTTAATCAAACATATGTTAAAGCTTAAGGTAGTTAATACCCGTTTGATGATTAACTAATTATTATGCCATTCTTGACAACTTGAATCCCTTAAATTCCATTGTCACCCTAGTAACTATATGGTAATACTAGCTATAGGCTGTACTTAAGCGACATGCTAGACTTGCTTAAGTACCGGGATATTAAAATGTCCCAATCATCATCATTTCAAACATAAAATGATTTGGGCAGTCATTGCGGGTAAATGACTGAGATGGTTGAATTGTTGTATTTTACATCTCAAAACCCTAAATCGCTAATACCCGTGCAGGCGGATGGTAAGATGGTGGAGTGCGGATGGAGCACGAGAATGGCGGGAATGTGGTTGAGCCGCCTGACAACCCTAAGGACTTAATCTTGTCACGACCTCTGTGTATAACAAGTACAACCACAAGTGCGCAACAAGCTGCGACTTGGCTTAGTACATTTATCGAATCTCGAAAGTCACCTCTTTGGAGGGACAAAGGGGCAAAAGCTCGGGTATGTCGGGCCGATGGGACACCGAGTCAAGGGTGAAGTTCACCAGTCGCTGAGGTGTAGCCACGCTACGCCAGTCGCTGAGGTGGACATCCCGCGCAACGTATGGGCGCAACCCCATATGGGTGAGATGATGGAAAGGACAAGATATTTAGAAAAGTTATTGTGACAACCTCTCGACTACACGACTATGGAATCGTGTAGGGCAACGAGTTAATTGTCTCTTGTGGGTAAAGTGTACAATATCTGCAGAGTTATAAACTGTTTAAACAGCCGTGCCTACGGTCAAAGGCGGACATGGGAACTTAACTTGAGTTAGTTCTATTTCAAAAATCCTTTGTGGGTGGTATGAAAATTGTGGCGGGCTCACCTAGCCACGAACGTTTTCTGGGTCTCCTTACCCAGTGTTGTTTAGTGGTGGACGTAACCACAATCAAAATAAGCATGAAGGTGGAGGGAACCTCTACTGATATAAATATTGCACAATTATTCTCTTTAATCAAATGCAATTTGTTAAAATGCTAAGTGATAGGAATTTGTAGTTATGATAATTGAAAACATTGCTTTAGCAAATAAAATAACCCGAGTCATCCTTGTTAAGCCTTGCATGTGTATTATTGCATTGTGTGTTGGCTCGCGAGCACGGAAGTTGTGCTCATTCTCGCTCTCCCCCAAACCCTTCAGATAACGCAGATGAAGGAGACTATGCCTACTACGAGGAACCAGAAGTCCATGGGCATAGAGTCGATGAAGAATAGTGTAGGTTCTATAGTCTAGGTCTCACCTCAGTCTAGCGGACTCATTGGTACTTGCGTACATCCGATATTATCCAGGTCCTTGGTTAATATCAGTTGTACACAGGTTGTCCCAGTCGCTTGCCTGTGGAGAGTTAAGCTCTACCCCTTTTGCTTCCGCTATAGCTACCACTGTCTTTTGTGATGTAATAAATTTGGCCTGTTCGGCCCGTATTGTAAAACCTGACCCGACGCGGTCTATGTGAACTCTTTTGTGTTAATTAATGAATGGTATGGTTCTACGTCATGTATGAAATGGTTCAGCAATGTACCTGTGAGTTCTATCTACTGATCCAGGGAATAGCACAGTGTTTTCACAGAGGATTCTGGATTAGGAAATCCGGGTCCGACAGAGCTGGTATCAGAGCATACGACTGTAGAGTCTTAGTTAGATTGGTCGTTGCCTTAAGGACTTGAGTCTTAATTTCAAAAATTAAGAAAAACTTTGACAAAATATAGTGTATTTACTGCTCTTACTCATCACTCTTAGTTCTGTACTTGTCTTTACTTCACTTAAGTTTTACTTTGTTACTGACCTTTTCCTGTTTTCAAAATTTGTAGATGGCTACCCCGTCGTTAATGGCCCGTGGGACCTCCTCGTTCACGGAGAGAACGAGGGAGGATTCGCGGACATACTTCGCCAGCTGATGCTGTACCTTGGTTTTCCCCGTCAGCCTACGTTCCGGGGTAGGATGACGAGGATCGAGACCCGCGAGTCCTGGACGATGGAGGTGTACCTCTCCGCCAGGGTCGGCGAGTTCACTTCTTACCTTTTCAGGGCCGAGGCACCCCGGCGTAGCCGTCATGACGCCATTCAGGACGCCGCACGCGTTGCCTCACCCGCTTGTGTTGGAAGTACGAGGATCTCTTGCTGAGGTCACCCATCCGCTTCTACCCGTATCTCACGATGAGGCGTGTCCCAGCAGATTTCGACACAGAGGCAGCGACCCCGCATGAGCGCGAGGGTCCGGCTACGCGGCGATGGCAGCCACCATCACCGCGCCATGGATGAGATCGAGCGGACGGACACTCCTCACCGCAGCTATGCCCACTCGACACCCTTCGAGCAACATGATTAGGAGTGATGAAGCTCACTCCCGCTGCGATGAGAGAGGACGCGCTCTTGCGAGTTGGCACGCCTCGGCGCGCGCTTCGGTCCCGCCCGGCCCGGTTGCACCGTCGTCGCCCCGTCCTCCCGATGCCGAGCCAGCGTTCCCGCCCGAGGACCCGTCTCGTCTCACAAAGACGCGCAGAAGGTGCGCCCGCCGCCGTCCGGCCGTCGCACAGAGAGTCGGCCGTGGACGCAGCCCGATCCACCGCCCGGATTCGACGAGTCCGGCCGTGGACACCACCTCAGCCGTTCACGTTCTTGCTCCCGTTCGCGAGCTTGATCGAGCCGTTCGTTCGCTCCCGCAAGCTATGCGCGTGGTCGACCCCGGAAGAGCGATTGTCGATTAGTTTAGGTTAGCTAGCGATGCTTGCCGAAAGCGATCTTTTGGGTTGCAAGCACTTTTGTTTCTTTCTTTTGTAGACGATGTGTTTGTATTCTGTGTCATGACTTAGCTTAGTGTATAAGCTTTGTTCGAGAGTCATGTAACACTTAACCCCCTTAATATAGTGTAGCCGCTCTAGGCTTTGTATTGTACTTGTTTCGATCTTTTTGTTGGTTTTGTTCTTGCTTGTGTGTGCCTTAGAGGGCTAGCGAACCCTCATATACTCCCTCTAGTTCTAAGCTTCAGAGTTTCTTCAGGATGCCGCCAAGAAGCGCTGCCGCCCCAGTCCGTGGAGCCTTCGCCGCAGGACGAGGAAGAGGTCGTGACCGTGGTCGTGGCCAAGGCCGAGGACAGGATCTGCCTCCTCCACCACCAGCAAACCCAACAATGACTCAAGTCATGTTTCAATGATTCAGATTCTTGAGCGTTACTAAGCAATCAACAATTGGACCCACCGATCGCAACTCCAAGCTGGCAGATTTTCTCAGGACCAGACCTCTCACCTTTGCTGCAGCCAATGAACCTCTAGAAGCTGAAGATTGGCTCAGGGACACTGAGAAGAAACTTCGTCTTGCCCGCTGCTCAAATGAGGACAAGGTGGATTTCATCACCCATCGGTGAAAAGCGCCGCTGCACAGTGGGAGAATTATCGCCGCCGAGGTGCTTAGAGTCCGTAAGAAGAAGAAGCGGAAGAAGCACTAGAAGCGCGACATCTGCGGCCAGGAGTTCCACTAGTCCTGCTGCTGCGCGCGATGAAGAAGTTGTTGAAATACAACAAGCGTAAATCGAACACGCATGGCGACCAATTCCATGAGAGGAATTCAAAGCGCTTTGAGCCAACCGTGCAGTGGAACAATGAGATTGAAGAAGAACGAGTTGAGCTCTCAAGCGGTCGGATGTCGATAAATGAGTATCTAACCAAGTTTAACCGACTTGCTCGCTCGCCCCAATGATGTAGGCGATGAAGAAGAGAAAATCGACCGTTTTGTGGAAGGAATGCGTGAAGACATGAGAGGACAGCTTATCCTCCACGATTACTCGACTTCCGACAATTGGTCAATAAAGCCCTCGGTTGTGAAAATGAGAAGAAGATGCGGAGATTAGCGCAAAGAAAGATGTCATTTCAGAGGCCACGGGTAGTTTTCCCAGTCTACATTCCAAGGCGGTTCATCTTTGGATCATCTGCAGCCTCCTCTCGAAAACTCAAGTTTCCACCCGCGTCCCCAAGGAAGTGGATTCGGTGCTCTCCGGCCCGCCGGGCAACCAGCAGCAGTCAACCCAGCAGCAAACCTCCACTGCTTCGCTTGTGGAGAAAAAGGACACTTCGCCAATCGTTGTCCTACCCGTCGAATGCTCGGCAAGGCTCAACACAGAGTAACGCCGGTTCAAGGCGGGACCCCACCCCAAGCAAGAGTCACGGACTTCACAGGCATCGAGGTCTACACCAACACAAAGCCATGGCCGTGTGAACCACGTCACAGCCGAGGAAGCTCAAGATGCCTCAGGAGTACTAATGGGTACGTTCCCTGTTAATTCAGTACCCACACAAGTTTTGTTTGATTCTGGAGCTTCGCACTCTTTTATTTCAAGAAAGTTTGTTGAAAGGCTTAAGTTGCCAACCTATAAGTTAAAGAAACCCGTGGTACTTAGCTCACCCGGGGGACCCCTTTATGCTACCTCAGTCAGTCCTAGGGTAGAAATTGCTATGGAACATTCCGGATTCCTAGCAAACCTTCTGGTGCTAGAATCCCAAACCTTGGATATCATCCTAGGGATGGATTGGTTGGCCAAATATCAAGGATTATTAGATTGCGCCAACAGAAAAGTGGTGCTCACCAAGAACCCAGAGACCACAATAAGAGTTAGTGTGGATCGTTCCTCTCCCTTGAACAGAACAATCCACCACCTTGGTGAGTTGTCCCTAGAGACAACGCCTGTAGTTCAAGCTTACCCCGATGTCTTCCCAGAAGAATTACCAGGCATGCCACCAGACAGAGATGTCAAGTTTGTCATCAACGTGAAGCCAGGGACAGCCCCAATTGCTAAGAGACCATACCGAATGGTCGCTGACGAGCTTGAAGAATTGAAGACGCAGATTGAAGATTTGCAAGAAAAAGGTTTCATTAGACCTAGCTCATCCCCCTAGGGTTCGCCAGTGCTTTTTGTAAAGAAGAAAGACGGCACCGCCAGATTATGTGTGGATTACAGAGCACTCAATGAGGTAACCATCAAGAACAAGTATCCCTTACCTCGCATTGATGACTGTTCGATTAGTTGTGAGGGCATCAGTTTTCTCAAGATAGACACGAGGTCGAGGATACCTGACTTAAGATTAGGAATGAGGATATTCCTAAAGCGGCTTTCACCACCCGGTATGGCCTGTATGAGTTCACTGTCATGCTGTTTGGCTTGACCAATGCGCCAGCCTACTTCATGAACCTCATGAACAAAGTATTCATGGAATACTTAGACAAGTTTGTTGTCGTGTTCATAGACGACATCTTGATCTACTCAAATACCGATGAAGAACATGCCGAACACTTGCAATTGGTCTTAGAAAAGCTTAAGGAGAACCAGCTTTATAGCAAGTACAGTAAATGTGAATTTTGGCTTCATGAAATCAGTTTCCTCGGACACATCGTATCCGCTGGAGGAATTGCAGTCGACCCATCCAAAGTAGAAGCTGTAATGGAATGGAAGCAGCCCACCTCAGTAACTGAAGTGCGTAGTTTTCTCGGTTTAGCCGGATACTACCGACGCTTCATAGAAGGGTTCTCCAAGCTATCCAAGCCAATGACCCACCTGCTTAAAAAGGAAAAGAAGTACGAATGGACAGAAGCTTGTGAAAGGAGTTTCCAAGAACTGAAGAAGAAGTTAACTTCAGCCCCAGTGTTAATCCTGCTAGACATACATCAAGACTTCGAAGTCTATTGTGATGCATCGCGCCAAGGTCTTGGTTGCGTGCTCATGCAAGGAGGAAAAGTTGTAGCTTATGCTTCAAGACAACTCCGTCCTCACGAAGACAACTATCCAACTCATGATTTGGAATTAGCAGCAGTAGTGCATGCCTTAAAAATTTGGCGGCATTACTTGATTGGAAATCATTGTGATATCTACACAGACCACAAGAGTCTCAAGTACATTTTCACCCAATCAGATCTCAACCTTCGACAAAGGAGATGGTTAGAGTTAATAAAGGATTACAACTTGAATGTCCATTATCATCTGAAAGGCTAATGTAGTTCTTTGATGCATTAAGCGTAAATCCTATTGCGATAATGTCATGATTCAAGAGCATCAGCCTGAGCTCTACAAGGAATTTGAAGCCCTCAACCTTGAGTTAATAGAGCAAGGCACCCTAGCCACAATAGAAGCGTATCCAACTCTAGAAGAACAAATCAAGACCGCTCAAGAAGGACATCCTAGAGTCCAGAGATTCAAGCATCTCATGGCAAAAGGAAAAGCCCCTAAGATGTCAGAAGATCAGCAGGTAATCCTATGGTATGGGAAACGACTCTTTGTTCCCCACCAGAAGGAACTCAAGGATTTGATTCTAAAAGAAGCTCACAGCTCAGCTTACACCCTGCACCCAGGCAGCATCAAGATGTATCAAGACATGAAGATGTTGTATTGGTGGCCGCGAATGAAAAGAGATATCGCCGAATATGTAGCTTGTTGTGACGTATGTCAACGAATCAAGGCTGAACATCAAAGACCAGCCGGATTGCTACAACCCCTACAAATCCCTCAGTGGAAATGGGAAGAAATCGAAATGGATTTTATTACCGGTTTGCCTCGAACCAGGTCTGGATGTGACTCGGTATGGGTTATAGTTGACAGATTGACTAAAGTCGTCCACTTTATCCCTGTAAAGACAACCTACAAGGGAGACAAGTTAGCCGAGCTGTACATGGCTCGTATTGTGTGTTTGCATGGAGTACCCAAGAGGATAGTCTCCGATCGAGGATCTCAATTTACCTCGCATTTCTGGGCTAGTTTGCATGATGCCCTTGGAACCCACCGGATTTGAAGATAACGTATCACCCTCAAACCGATGGTCAGACGGAAAGAACAAATCAGATTCTAGAAGACATGCTTCGAGCTTGTGCTTTGGAATTTACTGTAGACTGGGAAAAGTGTCTACCGTATGCCGAGTTTGCATACAATAATAGTTATCAGTCAAGTCTGAAAATGTCCCCGTTTGAAGCGCTCTATGGGAGAAAATGCAGAACCCCTTTGCATTGGTCAGAATCTGGTGAAGGATATGTCTTCAGACCAGATACTCTCAAGCAAGCTGAAGAGAAAGTTCGACTGATCAGAGATCGTCTTCAAGCTGCTCAATCAAGACAAAAGAGTTATGCCGACAACCGTCGAAGAGAATTAACCTTTGAAGTTGGAGATGCTGTGTATCTCAAGGTATCGCCACTTCGTGGAACCCGAAGATTCAAGGTTAAAGGCAAGCTCGCCCTAAGATACATAGGCCCATTTCCAATCACCGCCAAGCGAGGAGAAGTAGCCTATCAACTGGAGTTTCCCGTCAATTTGTTAGACATCCACAACGTGTTCCATGTCTCTCAGCTCAAGAAATGTCTCAGAGTACCTGAAGAGCAGACTCTAGTCGAAGCCATCGCACTCGAGAAAGATCTGACTTACCCGGAGCATCCAATCAAGATTCTTGATGTCGTGGAGAAGCAAACCAGACGCCAAATCATCCGCCTTTGCAAAGTTCAATGGAGCAATCACTCAGCAAAAGAAGCCACCTGGGAGCGCGAAGATCAGCTAAAGTTGGACTTTCCGTCCCTGTTCTCAGAGCAGCCTGAATCTCGGGGTCGAGATTCCGTTTAAGGTGGGTAGGTTTGTAACACCCTCCCCTTCTTCCTCCCCTCTCCTCTCTCCCCCTTCCGTCGGCTTGCGTTGACCCCGGCGCCCGTCAACCCCCGTGCAGCGCGTCGCCTCCCCCACCTGCTCGTCCTCGTCGGGCCCCATTGCGCCAGTGGTCGTCCTCGCCGCTCGCGACTGCCCCTGCTCCGCCGTCGCCTCCCCCACCCACTCCACTACGCGAGTGCGCGTCTTCTCGCCCGTCACCCGTCGCGCGTCGCTCGTCGCCCATCGCCCTGCCGCACCTGCTCCTGTCCCGTCCGGGCTCCCCCGGCACCGCTTCCGCTGGTGCCCCACACCCCCCCGGTACCCTTGTCCCCCTTCCCCGCCGGCTATAAATCCCCCTCCTCCGGCACCTCCCTTGTCCCCATCCCCTTCGTTCCCCAAGCAAAAGAACCCGAGGAGGAAGAAGAATAGAAGAAGAGAAGCCGAAGCCGACGGACTTACCTCCGTCGTCGCCGTTGCCGCGCCACCGCCGTTGCTTCAATGGCCCTCCTCGCCGTCTCCATCACCACCGGTAGAGCCTCCCCGGCCCGCTTCCTCCCCCACCGCCGGCGCTGTGAGCTCGCGCCGTCGCCGCCCCGAGCCCCTCCCCTCCCGCGCGTCGCCGCCGCCGCCCCGTTCTCTCTCCCCTTCTCCCGCGCCCCTCGCTCTTTTAGGCGAGCCCCACTGGGCATGCTGCGCGCCGTGGGCCGCCTCCCACATTTGCGCGCCGTCTTTGGTGGGCCGAAAGAGCATGCGGGCGTTTTGTTTTTTCCTTTTTCTGTTGATTTTCTTTTCCTTTTCCTTTTTAATTTAAAAGTAATACTTCAAGTATTCATAACTCCCCCATTTCAACTCCGAAAATTGTAAAGTAAATTTCAAAAAATTTGTAAAATCAAGATCTTGCTAATGGCATAGGTCTTGTTCAGTTTGGAGTTTATTTGGGTGTTCTTGTGTATTTATTGGTCCTTTTGCCTTTTGTGTCTTTTTTAGGTACTTAGCGCGAGAGTTCGGAGACACCGGAGACCTCCACGTTGATCAAGAACAAGACTACTCGGACCCTCTTCCCTACACTCAAGGCGAGTCAATACTTTGATCATATTGAGCCTACATTTTATGCAAATTACATTCTTTTAAAATAGCAAATTGCATGCTTTAATTCCTTAATCAAACATATGTTAAAGCTTAAGGTAGTTAATACCCGTTTAATGATTAACTAATTATTATGGCATTCTTGACAACTTGAATCCCTTAAATTCCATTGTCACCCTAGTAACTATATGGTAATACTAGCTATAGGCTGTACTTAAGCGACATGCTAGACTTGCTTAAGTACCGGGACATTAAAATGTCCCAATCATCATCATTTCAAACATAAAATGATTTGGGCAGTCATTGCGGGTAAATGACTGAGATGGTTGAATTGTTGTATTTTACATCTCAAAAACCCTAAACTGCTAATACCCTGTCTGGGCGGATGGTAAGATGGTGGGTGCGGATGGAGCACGAGAATGGCGGGAATGTGGTTGAGCCGTCCAGACAACCCTAAGGACTTAATCTTGTTACGACCTCCTGTGTATAACAAGTACAACCACAAGTCTGCAACAAACTGCGACTTGGCTTAGTACATTTATCGAATCTGAAAGTCACCTCTTTGGAGGGACAAAGGGCAAAAGCTCAGGTATGTCGGGTGGATGGGACACCGAGTCAAGGGTGAAGTTCACCAGTCGCTGAGGTGTAGCCACGCTACGCCAGTCGCTGAGGTGGACATCCCGCGCAACGTATGGGCGCAACCCCATATGGGTGAGATGATGGAAAGGACAAGATATTTAGAAAATTTATTGTGACAACCTCTCGACTACACGACTACGGAATCGTGTAGGGTAACGAGTTAATTGTCTCTTGTGGGTAAAGTGTACAATCTCTGTAGAGTTATAAACTGTTTAAACAGCCGTGCCTACGGTCAAAGGCGGACATGAGAACTTAACTTGAGTTAGTTCTATTTCAAAAATCCTTTGTGGGTGGTATGAAAATTGTGGCGGGCTCACCTAGCCCTGAGAACGTTTTTCCTGGGTCTCCTTACCCAGTGTTGTTTAGTGGTGGATGTAACCACAATCAAAATAAGCATGAAGGTGGAGGGAACCTCTGCTGATATAAATATTGCACAATTATTCTCTTTAACCAAATGCAATTTGTTAAAATGCTAAGTGATAGGAATTTGTAATTATGATAATTGAAAACATTGCTTTAGCAAATAAAATAACCCGAGCCATCCTTGTTAAGCCTTGCATGTGTATTATTGCATTGTGTGTTGGCTCGCGAGCACGGAAGTTGTGCTCATTCTCGCTCTCCCAAACCCTTGGATAACGCAGATGAAGGAGACTATGCCTACTACGAGGAACCAGAAGTCCATGGGCATGGAGTCGATGAAGAATAGTCTAGGTTCTATAGTCTAGGTCTCACCTCAGTCTAGCGGACTCATTGGTACTTGCGTACATCCGATATTATCCAGGTCCTTGGTTAATATCAGTTGTACACAGGTTGTCCCAGTCGCTTGCCTGTGGAGAGTTAAGCTCTACCCCTTTTGCTTCCGCTATAGCTACCACTGTCTTTTGTGATGTAATAAATTTGGCCTGTTAAGCCCGTATTAAAAAACGACCGACGCGGTCTATGTGAACTCTTTTGTGTTAATTAATGAATGGTATGGTTCTACGCCATGTATGAAATGGTTCAGCAATGTACCTGTGAGTGCTATCTACTGATCTAGGGAATAGCACAGTGTTTTCACAGAGGATTCTGGATTAGGAAATCCGGGTCCGACACACTCACAGCTAAATGACAAAAGCGTTAATGCTCCCATTCACTGACCCCACAACCATGTTCATCACGTGCTAGTGCCGTTGTTTAGAATTTCGCCCGAAAATCGGCAATTTCGGTTTTAACGGTGGGGCCGGTAGGAATACAAACCAGTTCAAAAAAAAATTTGGTTTGGATGAATTTTCTTTAAAAACAAAATTTGAATTTGTTTGAAGTTTGGTCGATTTTGTTTTTGTTAATTTAAAATCCGAAAAATTCAAATTTTGATTCGATTTTCGGCCTTACACCCCCTACCCCCTAAAAAATAGTTTCCGGTTTCAAAAACCCTGGCTAGTTGTCAGACCCGGATTTATTAATTCAAAATCCTCTGTGAAAACATCATGCTATTCCCTGGATCAGTAGATAGCACTCACAGATACATCACTGAATCAATTCATATATGCCGTAAAACCATACCATTCATTATTTAACACATCAGAGTTTACATAGACCGCGTCGGATCAGGTTTTACAATAAGGGCCGAACAGGCCAAGCTGAATACATTACAAAAGCGGAAGCGACAACGGAAGCAAAAGGGATGAAGAGCATCTTTTCACAAGCAAGCGACGATGGAAACCTGTGTGCGTCCGATATTACCCAATAACTCAGATAATATAGGATGCACGCAAGCACCAACAGAGTCAGCTGGACTGGGGCGAGACTAGAATATCTAAAGACTACACTACGCTTTATCATCTCCTGGGCCTCCAACTTCTGGATCCTCGTAGTAGTCGTAATCTTCAGAATTTCCTACTCCTGAGGGTTTTGGGGGAACGAGCGAGAATGAGCACAACTTCCGTGCTCGCGAGCCAACACACAATGCAATGATATACATGCAAGGTTAAACAAGGATGGATCGGGTTCTTTTATTTGCCAAAGCAATATTTTCAATTATCATAATTAGAAATTCCTATCACTTAGCATTTTGTAACATCCCAATTTTGGACTTGTGTTTCAAATGTAAGAAAATGAGTAGAAATTAAAACTTTTTCTTACATCTTGTATTCCCTGTATGCTTTGAACAATTGTTGAAAAAAGTTATGGAAATACAAAGTCACAAGTCACTTTGATCCAAAACCTTGTCTTCCAAAAAACCATTTATGTCAAATCTTGTGATCATCCTTTAGAAATATTTTCCTAAGTTCTTGGGATGACATGTGTCCCCTCTGAAAAATTTCACAATTTTCAGAAATTATTTGAACATTTTTAGAAGGCAGTCAAACCTGTTTGACTTTCAGTCAAACCTTAAACCAGAGCCTTGCAGATTTTTTGGAGAAAAATGCACTGCATAAAAACCTCTGAAAAGTTTACACAAGTTTAATAACTGACTTAGCAAGCTCCAGTAAAAATTTTAGAATTTTTGGAGTTGTTTTGCTATCTCAAATAAATCCCCAAAGTACCAGCTCAAATTAAAAACCCAAAAACTTGGTTGCTCTGTTCCTCGGGTTCGAGTCAGACTCGGGCTCGAGCCAATGGACTCGACCGAACCAACTAAGCGCACCGGGCTCGCTTTAAAACGCGCCTTCAACCTCAGCCGTTGGATCGCGATCGCACGACCCATGTTCGCGTGAACATTCGGACCCTCCGGAAGACACCTTTAATCGTGACCGTTCATTTCTGATCCAAGGGTTCACGATCTTCTCTGTTGATTCAAACCTCTTGAACCTTGGGCGAACCTTAGCCGTTGGATTAAGATCAGACTGCCCACGTCGCTTGAAACATTCGGACCTCCGATTGTTTTGTTCGATCTGAGCCGTTGAATTAGAATCCAACGCTCACAATCTCCTCCGTGGTATTTAAACCTCTGGAGCTCCGAGAGCTCTGAGCCGTCCATTTTAAATCTAAAGAGAGAGGGAGGCATGGCACTGTCAAATCGTGTCCCCTTGTCAACGTCTCTTTTTGCCGGCAATTCGTGGGCGCAGGTGTTTTCGGCCATAACCATGTCCTACTCCTGCACCCCATCACTTCTTTTTCGGGCTATGGCAGCCCTATGAACTTAACACCCGTGAATTTCGTTTTGTTGGCCAAACCCTAATCCTTTAGCTATTTAAGGTCCCCAAACCCTTCCTGGTGCTCCTTTGCACCACCCTCAGCTCTTGCTCTGTGTGTGAGCTCAAAACCACCAAAATCACCAATAATGGCCGTGGAGCTCCATTGTGGATCATGAAGCTCCAATGGTTCTTATTCAAGCATTCTTGTACCCTTTTCAACTCCTTAATGCCCTAATCATTTCTCCTCACTCAATTTTGGGTTTCATTCACAGGATTTGACAAATTTGGGATTTGTTCAAATTCGGCCGAAACCATCCCCTTTCTTCCTCAGCTCCGGTGAGTGCTCTATTTCTCAATTATTTGCTCATGAAGCTTCTATGGGCTATAATGTAGCTATTATGACCACCCGGTGGTGTTCATTTTGCTCAGGTTGTTATTTTCTTATCGTCTTCTTCAACTCCGGCGAGTTCCTCCTGTGTCAAAGCTCCTCCGTCCATCTTAGAAGCCCTTCCCGGTTAAGGTAGCTTCTAATTAGTCACTAGATGCTTGGCACACGCTTCTTTGGACTGCTGCGGAGCATTTGAGCTGTTTTTGTGTTCGGCCGATTTGGTCACCATCTTTACTTTCCGGCTAGCCGGCGTTCTAGACTTTCGCCGCCGGTGAGGTCATCGCCATCGGGTCCGCAAGACTATTGTGACTCCATTTTGGTGCTTGGTGGGCGCCGCCGCGGCCGGAGTCGCCGGCGACGAGCCGTAGATCCCGCTCGGGTTTTGTCGGGCACAATCGCCTGTTTTCGGTTGTCATTAGGACATCATTAATGGCCTAATCACTGTTAATCATTAGGGATAATTAATGTGTCTTAATCTGGTACGCTGTGCCGCTGGCAGGTGGGCCCGTAGGCCTTAAGCCGCAGCTCCGGGGGCATTAAGTGCTAATCATTGTTAGCATTTAATGTGTCCTAAGCCGGCAAAGTGTGTCACTGCCAGGTGGGCCCCAACCTCTTAAAAACACTTCGGTACAAAATCTTTAGGACACATTAATTGCTAATCATCACTAATCATAGGGCTTCAGTAATTAATCGCTGTCCTGAGTGGTCCCTTGTCCCACTGACATGTGGACCCGCTCATTAAACCCCTCCCGGCGCATTTAAACTCACGTGGGTGAGTACGTAGCACTTTGTTAAGCGTGGACCGTCGATCTTGTGATCAACGGCCTAGATCTATGAGACTTTCGGACCCTCTGGTTTCCTAATCATTCTGGATCGTCCATCTCGCGATGAACGACCGAGATTCGTTTGCTGTTCAGACTCCCCGAAGGGAAGTGTGCTCTGAGCCGCTCATCCCAAGATCTGCTGCTATGGATGGCCGAGGCATTCGCGCTGTCCGAATATCTCCATCCACGTGAGCCGTTGGATTTAGATCCAACGGTGGGCTCCTTTTTGGAATCGCGCGCGTGCACTATTCCCAGCGCGCGTGGGCCGTTAGATTTCCGATCAAGAGCCCATAGCCTTCCACGTCATTTTAGTTCTGATAAGTTTGTTTGGATTTCTGTAAGCATTTATTTATCAGCTGAAAATTGTGTTAAAACTTTAGATACTCATAACTAATTCATTTTAAATCCTTTTTAGATGATTCCAACTGCATTAAATTCATATTTACCTAAAGTTTAATCTAAAAACTTGATAGTTCGATAGCTATTTTAGAATATTCCAAAAAATGAATTAAACCTTGTAAAATGTATATCTTTTTCTGTATAATTCCAATTTGTGCAAAATCAATTTTGTTAAATTCCTCTGTTAGTGTACTTTTATATAAAATAGGCTGTGAGCATGGTTATATTTCTGTAAAGTAACTTGTGCTAGGTTTACAACTTAGAAAAATCATATGTAAATCTTTATAACTCCAAATTTAGTAAACTCAACTTTGTTGACATTAGGATATCATAATCTACCTGTCATAAAAATTTAGACCTTAGATCATTCTAAAAATTTTCGCCATAAACAGTACCAGTAATTAATTTAGTTGATTTAATAGGCTGAGAGAGTGTATTTTAGCTATAAATTTTGCATGCTAAATCCTAATTGCATGATTCTTGTTCCTAAAATTGTCTAAAATCATTCCCTAGCTGCTGTATGAATTTCATTAGATTTGGATGTCTTTTGCTATTGGAGTTATTTGGTGTTCTTCGTTCTTATTGATTTTATTGCCTTTTCGCGTTAAGTTCCGAAGATAATACTGATATTGAATCTGAGCCACAGCCATCAGATCCTGCACTCCAGCAAGGCAAGCAGATGTAGCATCATTTGATCATGTTGTACCTACTATTTTCAAATTCTAATATATTGTTTGCAAATTCTATGTATGCATTGCTATGTTGTTTTAACTATTATCGATAGTTAACCCGATGAGATGCATTATCGGTGAGGCAAATGTTTATCCTCTACTCATCGAGCCTAGGTTTATCTTGCTGTGATTTTGGGATCGTTGGATGAACCCTTATCACTTAGTAGTTTACGAGTTTGTTGCTTAGCCATGCTTAGCTATCGGTAGAAATGGGCGGTTATCGACTTATCGATAACCTTGATCACACAAACTTATTATGATCTATATATTTCAGCTTTGTGCTATGTCTAAATTGCAAAATTAAAAACTGAAAAACAAAACAGTTTGGACTTGGGCACAATGGTAAGATGGTGTGATTTTTGGGTGTGTCTAAAATGGTGCCCTAGTCATTTAAGGACCGAGTTACTTGCGCCACCGTTCTGAGCATTCTTGCGTGCTAACCGCACTAGAGGGTATGGGACCTCTCTTGACTTAGTACTTTGGCGTGCGTTAGCTACGAGTCGCAGGTGGGCGTGTGTGTGTTGTGTTGTGGTAAAATGAGGTGATTTTTATGTGGGAGCATTGTAGTCGTCCAAAGAGCTTTACCTCGAGGGGTAGTTGTCTCTTTGGCTTTACAATGTAAGCGTGTGGGTTTCCATCCATACGAGCGGCTCGTAGTTGATACACAATATTGGCAATGTCTCGTAGGACTTAGCCGTGCCGGCATACCTTTGGAAGTGTGCTAATCTTGTGGCTTAAAGGCGGTCTGAGGTGTGGGTACATTGGTACACCCCTGCAGGGTTTTGAACTATTCGAATAGTCTCGTCCTAGGTTATGGACACGCTCGGAAACGCTCCGTGAGAACTAGACTACCACATTTAAATTAAAACTTGACGGGTGGTATGAATCAGGGGATTCATGCTATGTGTGGTGGCTATTGGGTTAGTCACTTCTAGGTGGTTACTTGATAATTATTGTTACTCGCTGTTATTTCAATACTTAAAAACTGATTTGTTAAATTGCTTTCAATCTATTACATTATTGCAAATGAAGCTTGCTTTATGCGTCCAAATAACCATATAACCAACTTCCTTGGATACAGCTTTCATGTAGCTATGTATAGGCTTGTTACTCGTAAGTCTTGCGAGTACATTATTGTACTCATCTGCATTGCTTGTTGTGTGCAGAGGAAGAAGGTGAGCCCGAGGGGCCTCACTTTTGTGAGCTATGTTGTGGCAGTGTGCGGGGCGATTAGCTTGGCGGCCCGGTCGGTTGCCCTGTGGTGTTATGTGGCTAACCGGTCGTCCTTTGGTTTAAGCCATCTTATGGCATCTTTTGCTTCCGCTGTTACTTATTACTTAGTACTTATGTCTTTTGGCCGGTCGGGTGTTCTGTAATAGCTTATTATTATGTATGTCTTTTGCTAGACTTGTTATATTATGTTGTATAGAAATGATGCATGCTTTTGTATGATGTATGTGTGCTGCAATTTCTGGGAAGCACATGTCCATCGAGACACGGTGTATTTTGTTTGTGATACTAGAGCCAATGGAAGGCTAAGTATTACAAGCTAAATAAACCAGGGTCTCACACATTTTAATAAATTGCATTTTGCTAAAGAGAGTAATTGTGCAATATTTAATACCAGCAGAGGTTCCCTCCACCTTATACTTAATTTGATTGGGGTTACCCCCACATATTAACATCACTGAGTCTGAAAACTCAGGGAAAATCCAACCCAAGGCTAGGTGAGCCCACCATATTTTTCATACCACCAACAAAAGTTTTTGAAATAGAACTAACTCAAGTAAAGTTCACATGTCCGCCTTTGACCGTAGGCACGGCTGTTTAAACAGTTTATTACTCTGCAGAGGTTGTACACTTTACTCACAAGAGATAATCGTCTTGATATGTACACACGCTTCCGTAGGTATGTAAATCAACGGGAGATCATCACAAGGCCTTTACAATGCATCCCTTAGTATTAGTTACACTTCACTAAGGTTTCGTCCACGAAGGGTTACGCTCTTTTAGACCCGTTAACCCTTACTCAGACCCCCTCTTGCGCTATCCAACGACTTACGTCGCACACCCCGACACCCTTCGCCACAGAGGCTTACGGCGTCGCGGATCATCTACTTGGTGCAACTTGTACTGGTGGATACAGATTATTTAGCCAGGTTGCACTTTACAGATTTGTGGTTGCACATGTTTTACACGAGAAGTCGTGACAAGATTAAGTCTTTAGGGTTATCTGGGCGGTCTATTCCACATACCATCCACAACACAACAGTCTTTGTGCTACATTAGCACCCACTGTTGAACCATCCATCCCACCAGCCGCCCAGACAGGGTAATAACAATTTAGGGTTTTGAGGAGTAAAACCAAATTACCACATTTATCTCAGTCATGGACCACCAATGACTACCCAAACTATTTTTATGTTTGAATAGATGATGATTGGGGTATTTAATACCCCGGTACTTAAGCAAGACTAGCATGTCGCTTAAGTACAAACTATAACTAGTAATTACCATATATTTACTAGGGCGACAAGGATTAAGGGGTTCAATTTGTCAAGGATGGTATAATAACTAATTAACCATCAAATGGGTATTTAGATACCTTAAGCTTTGACATACATTTGCTTAAAGAATTAACGCATGCGATTTGCTATTTTAAAAGAATATAATTTGCATAAAATGTAGGTTCAATATGATCAAAGTGTTGACTCGCCTCGATTAGGGGTAAGAGAATCTTGATAATCCTGTGCTTGATTGAAGTAGAGATTCTCCGCGTCTTCGAATCCTAATCGAACGATCGTATCGGAAACAAGGAACAGACAAGCAAACACAACAAATAAATACGCGAGAAGTAACAAATGAACTCCAAATTAAACAAGAGCTATGCCATTAGCAAGATCTTGATTTTACAAATTTTTAGAAACAAGTTTCACAATTCTTGGAGCTACGACGAGGGAGAAATGAATATTTGAAGTTTTACTTTCGAATTAAAATAGAAAAAGAAAAAGAAAAATGAAACAAATAGAAAACAGGCGGCGGCCCACGGCCACCTTTCGGCCCAGCCCAGCCTTTGGGCCGAAAACGACGCGCGCGTGGGGCGCGGCCCACGGGACGGGCGCGGCCCGCAAGGTGGCGGCCTGCCCTAAAACTGAAGGAGGGGGGCGGCTCGGGCCGACGTGAAAGGGGAGGGGAGAGGAGGGGCGGCGGCGGCGTGCGGGGGAAAGGAGGAAGGAGGGGCGGCGGAGGCGCGCAGGGAGGGGAAGGGGTCCCGGAAGGGGGGAGCGCGGTGGCGGGCTCGGTTGGCGGCGAGCGGCAGCAACTAGAGAAGAAGGGAGCCCAAGGGCTCACGGCGGTGGCGGTGGTGCGAGGGAAACGAGGGGGTCCCGAGGCGCACGGCGGCGGTGACGGAGCTCACCGGGCTAGCGAGGAGGGTGCCGAAGCGGCGACGGCGACCTGAGGTAAGTCCCTTGGTCTCTCCTCTTCTCTTTTCTGCTTCTTCTTTTTGCTTGGGGGGGAGGGGAGAAGGAGAAATGGGGAAGGAGGGGAAGGGAGGTGCAGGGGGGCTTTATAGCTGGGGAGGAGGGGAAAGGGGTTGTGGGGCTCGGGGCACACAATGGGGTGTCAGCGGGAGCGGCGGGCGTGCGGAGCTGACGACGCCAGCGGGTGCAGAGGCGGGGGAACCGAGATGGGACAAGGGCAGGAGCGGCGTGCCGGGACGAGACACGTGACAGGCGTTAACGCGAAGGATGCGGGATGGGATGCGCACTAGCGAGAAGGTGGAGCAGGTGGGAGCTTGTCGGCGCAGGGGCTCGTGCGCGGTGTGGTGGTGGCAGAGATGCTGCCGGCCGGTTGAAGAAGAAGAAGATAGGAGGGGAGGTGGCTCGGGTGGCAGGGAGGCGAAGAGAGCTTGGAGGATTGGGCTGAGCCCAAGGAGCGGTAATAAATTTTGAAAAGAGATGACCAATTTGAATTTGGATTGGAAATTTTGAAGTAAAGCAGAAGCTAGAGGTTTGAATTGGAGCTTTGGAACTTAACTGAAAACATTCGGTTGTTGTTCACGGGCTAAAAAAAAGGATGTTACACTAGTACTGCTGCACCGTGTGTACGAATTTAATATGAAATTGCCGTGAAAGTTCAATCTTGCTCCCTCTGTTCCATATTAACAAGAACTTGAATAAGCAGCAATTATAAGCACAATATTGCAACGGATGCATCTACTTGGGAGTTATAATTAGATTATAAAGTATAGTTACCATACTGTAACTTCCTAGTAATGCAACTTCTTCAAATATCTTTGGCGACATTTCAATTAAACCCTGTACGACATTTAATTGAAGTGTGGCAACAAGCGCACCGCAATTTTTTTAAAAAGTAATTTCCATTCTTTAGCATCAACTAGCAAGGTGGCTCACGCCCGTTGCGGGGCATCATCATTATAGTTTGAACGAAGTGTTTGGCAAAAAGGTTTTATGAAATTTACATGTAGTCGTAGGGCCCCGTTTAGAATGTTGGATTTTCCCCCCAGTTTATGTGGGAATTGCACAATTTCCTATGAAATTAGTTCATTCCAAACAGCTCCTTAATGCTTAGACTGCTCCCAATGGGTAGTATCTTAGTGCAGTTTCTTAGTGCATGAGGAGTGTTAAGATATTATCTTCCCAATGCATTGTTTCTTATGGTGTAGTATCTTAAGTTGTTTCATTTAATTACATGTATGAGACTGTTTTACATTGGATTTCGAGCTGAACTAGTATCTAAATTAGATACTAGACTACCCTCTCTCTTCATTAACTATGATACCACATCATTATTTTGCTTACATGGCATGCTAAGATACCAGCCAAGGTGGAGCACTGGGAGCAGCCTTATACGACTGGACGTCATATCTTAAACCATAGTGATTAGTTGATGTCCTGCGTCTAGCTAGGAAACACAAAAGATACCTACTTCAGTTTTCGAATTGAAGATGTATGCTTCAGAGTCTTTTTGTTTACGATGCCATGGGCAGTGGGTACAAGCACCCTCCCTCCCGCCAATAGGCCACTGAAAATTATATTCACACTTGTACACTAATTTTCATGAGTAACACGTGTGTGTTCGGTGGGAAAACGTGTACCCCCACTCGTCATGGATTTATCGAAAGCTTAGCAAACCATGGTGTGTATAGTCTGACGAACCAGCTTATATGTGTTTTATGTGACCTGTGAGTGGTCGCACTTCTCTCTCTTACTCTAGAAAGAGTACGAATTTATATATTATAACATCCCAAAAGTTTAAAACCAGAATAATTATTTTCAAAATCATCATTTCTGTATTTTTTAGGATTTTCAAAATTTTATGCATTTATTTAAAGTTTTTTTTTTCTAATTTCACCTTTTTGAATTTTCAGAAATAATCAAAGCTTGATCAGAACCTAGAAACAATTTATTTAAGTTCCCAATAATCCAACCAACCTCCCTAAAAAATTTCATATTTTTTGGAGCTCATTTGCTAATTTTAAAAAATGAAACTTCATTTATGAAATTAAATCAAATCAGAAAAGATTTTAAAATATGGAAATCCTTATCGGGCTGAATCCTTTCGCTCAACCTAGCCTGCTACTGTTTTGGCTAGTGTCCAGCCCGTGCGTCGTCATCACCGAAGCTGCCTTCTTCGTGCCGTCTTCCTTCGCCGAAGGCGTATTTTCGCTAAGGTGTTTTCTCTCTCGTTGTGTCTGCCACTTCCGCTGACCAGTGGGCCTAGGTCCCACCTGGCAGACATCATGTTCCACCTCCCGTACCAAAGTGTGCGCACACGCCAAGAATGTCACAACACTGGGCACTAACAAAGTCGCGCTACCCGTCGCTGTAGTTGTACCCTTGCTTCGCCATTGCTAGCGCCGCACAGATCTGCCTGAGCCATCTCATCTCCGCCAGTGACAACGTGACGCCATGACGGTCTTGACCAGTGATGAATCCATGAGGAGAACACCCTTGTCTCACTAGTAAAGCCAGAGTCATGCCTACCAGCTTCCTCTCTAGTCCTTGTCTCCATTTTACCTATCCATAGCGTCTCTCTCCCTCTGGTTCACCCAGAATGCCCTCGTCATTCTTAGCTCTTCGGTACATGTGTAGTATCGCATTTTTAAATAAGAAATTTGGGCTAGGAGAATTGGGTTTCAGATTTTGGAATTTGAAACTAGGGCCATTACATGGTGAGGGAGAGAGTGGTGGGCCGAGGCCCAAGGCCCTCTCCCTACCAAACCCCCTCCCTCTCTGTTCCCTAGCCGCCCTTGTGCCCCTCCCTGCCTTAGCCACCTCCCACTGGTGCACCTGGTGCTGTTGCTGCTGGCGACATCAAGGAGAGGAGGGGGAGGTCCAGCAAGGAAGGAGGAAGAAAGAAGAAGAAGGAAGGAGGAAGAAACAGGAAGGAAGAAGAAGGAAGGAGAGAAAGACGGAAGAAGAATGAGGAAATTAGGGTTGGTGTTCGTCATCCAAATTTCATGGGTAATGATATGGCCAACCTAGCTTTGATCTTATATTGACGTTTATTCAAGGCTTAAATTAGTTTGGTCGCGGGAATCGTTCGTTTTGGGATGCCTTAGTTCGGTTAATTTTACTACAAAACCTTATGGGGGGGGATTTTGGGGTATCTCTATCCAGAATCATGATTTTGCCTAGTTAGAAAAGTTGTATATAATTTCCTTAGATTTACATAGAGTCCAAGATCATTAAATGTGGATAAGCGAGTAAAACGTTATGGCCTCAGGAGTTGTGAAGATTGCATAAATACATATATTAGATGTGGAAACTAAATTATGGTCATAACTAGGTTTAGCTAGATAATTCTTTGTATATTCCAGAAATATCATGGTTTGCTATTTTTCATGTTGTAAAAAAATAGTTACGAAATTGTGAAGTCTACTATTTTGTTAAATTCTTGTATAACATTCAGGATTGGAAACGGGGACCAAGATGGAAAAATAAGAGGATTTGTATAACTAAGATATTGTGGGGAATTTCTTGTAGATTCCATAAAACATAAAGTTTGATATATTTGGAGTCCATTAACAAATGCTATTAATGTTTGATCACCGGGACAACGGTAGGTCATCCGGTGAAGCTGAGTTAAGTGCATCGGGATTACATGTAAGTGTGATACTGTATTGGTTGTTGATTGTGTACTGATGTGGCATTTTTTGAGATATATTATTGATGTTTGTCCATGAAGGGATATGAGTAGGCTACACTAGTTGGCAATTCAAAATTTCTACCAAGCAAGTAAGAGATCATAGATTATTTACCACCAGATGCGCGACACGGCAGAACAAGAGTTGGAGCAGCCTAATCCAATGAAGAGCACGTCGATGAAGTAGTCTCAGTCGATCGTCCAGCGTAGTTGAATGTCCAACGAAGTCGATCGGCCTTGGTATCGATCGTCTCCTCTAGCAACCAATCGCGTTCCTTGCGAAGTCGTGGATCATCCTTAAGCGCAACAGCAACCGCAGTAGTGCCTCTACAGTATCCACACGTCTAGAGAAGGAACACCGTGTGCCAATGTGCTAGCACCAACTCGCACAGTAGAGCTCTCGGGAAGATGGCAGCTAGTGTTTCGGTAGAGCAACTCACATCACCTCATATGTCACCAACAGCCTCATGCATCCTCTTATATAGAGCCCATAACAAATCCTATCCAAACACGTTTGTTACAACCCGTTAAGTGTGTGACCCATCCGGTTAATACATAGTCGGTTGTGACTCGGAAACCTTTCTGACCACGAGTCGTTAGCGGCTTCTAGTAGGACATAACGATTCCCGAATACACATAAATTATATTGGACGAACCTTGATGCAATATGATCTACGATCAGATCTTCATCACTTACGACTAGCTCATATCTCTATACGACCCGTTCAGTTTTAGTCATGACCAGTTCATAACTCCTTACGACTAAGTTTCGACCACTTAGTGATTATGTTCGACCAGACTATGACCAGCTCGTACCACCATACGACTAGTATGTATCTTGTCGAACTGAACGATGTGCTCGTGCATTCTCCCTTTGCCTCACGATATCTGGTTGAACTTCACGTAAGATATTTTATCATCCATGGACCATTCAGTACTTTCTCGATCAAGTGTCGGATAACTTCATGTGATCGAACTCTTCGACCACCAGTGGCATGACTATGCACTTTCTTTATCCAACCACATTGAGGGGTCTAAAGATATCTATCCTGTTATGTTAGGAGGGACAGATCCCATATCCGACCAATCACATTCCTCCGTATGTTTCATAGCATACCTGAAAGTTACTTTTATAACTACCCAGTTACAAGTAGCGTTTGCCAACCCCTAAGTGTACTATTACACATGTAGGGCATCATGCTGATCTAAGGTCTAAGGACTATACATCATCATTGCTTGAGGCCAACTGATGACACATGAAAACATAACGATCTCAACAGTGTCTCAAGGTGGGTCAATCCAACACCATGTTCTCTAACATGTGTTCACATTATTGATTCGATATTCCTATATCCATGACCGGTGAAACATGGTTATCAATCAATACATGTCCTGGTCTAATGATTCATTCCAGGAAGAGAATAACATTTATTCAATAACTTATAAACACAAACATGATGCAATCATCTCTATGATTGCCTCTAGGGCATATCACCAATAGTCCAGGGAGTGTTGCTTCTTGTTCGGTGTCGCCTTGGCATCATCTCGTCTTTTGTGGCTAAAAGGCAAGTGCATGGTAGAGCGGTAGATAATGGTTTGTTGGCCCTTGTCTTTACAATTGAATTGATATGATAATTGTTTATGCTTTATTATGCTTATTTTCAATAACATAATAATGACGATATGACATGATGATGACATAACCATGGGGATGTCATGGTAATGATGATAATGGATAACATTGATGATTAATGAACATTGTTGAATCATTTGCATTGCATCGAGCAAGGGTGGTGAGTACTGCCATGTATATGGCTAGTTTGACATGCGTTGTTGCATCATTTGCATTGCATTACACCCTACAGAGGTAGGGACCCCGTCCTAAAGAAGATGGGGGAAGAGTGGTTCATCAATGGGTGATCACTCTGCTATAATGGTATCAGCTGATGAGTTACATTTGCATTTGCATACATGAGAAGTTAATGATGTTTCAATTGAAAGATAAACTGTTTGTTTGTGATTCTATTTTGTATTTCCTGAGTCATGGACTCAACCTTGCTTTGTTGTTATTTTTTTATGTGACCGTTGATGGCGACATGCATGGGCTGGAGAAGAAGCTCGTTATGGGCTTGAATCAAATTTGATTTGATTACAGTAGTTAATTGGTTAAAATTCAAATGGGTCAATTTGGAATGAAAAGAGGTTAATGAGGCTCAACTCGATAGTGGCTTGTTAGCTCGCTTTTAAAATAACCACTTAAACAATAAATAAAATGATTTTAAGTCGAACTATGTCAATTTCGAATGAAGCTTGTAATAGCTCATTTAGCTCGATAGCCAGCCCTAGATGGAGTAACACATGTGCATCACATGCATTGATCACACAAACATTATCTATTTAGAGTGATTTCATTTAAATCTGGTGACATTGATTATTCTCCTTTACTTTTATTCATAGACTTGGTTATTAATTAATTTATATGCTTGAGACTTTAATTATTTTATTACTAGTTGATTTATTATTCTTGTTGTCATCCTATGTACCAGGAGAATGGTCCCGACATTCCTTGGGTGCGGATATTCCAAGCGTTTCTCAGTGCGGACATCCCATGTGTTTCTCAAGTACGTGTATCTTGAGCTCCCTTGGCGTCTGACCAAGATGTTAACTTTTTTCCTTATGCATTTACGATGTTTTAATTTATTCACTTGTGACCCTTGGACGGGCTTTTGTTCCATGCATGCATGCTGGAATTATTATTTAATTAAGGTTTAAATTAGTAGCTAGAGTAGTTAGGTGACATTCTGGAATCAATGTTGCGTCAGGGTGTTACAGCACGCTTCGCTTTGCTCCACCAAGAAAATCTCCTATCCCCGGTGAGCTTTTTCCTAGCCACCCATGTCATCTTGTTCCTCTTAACTCCTTGATCATGTAACCCCTCTCATTTCAGATTTTTCTGCCGTGGACCATCTTCTTCCCGATTTTCGGCCGCTGCCTCTGCCATCGGTAATTCTTCCTCCCTGGTAAGCCTCTCTCCTGAGCGTGAGCATCTTAACTATCCTCAAAGCGCCCTCTTCCTCACTACACCTTCCATTAGCAGCCCAGACTCACCGAGGAGCGCTATTATCGTCGACCCCATTGTCACCGTCACTACTCACCATCGTTCGACCACCATGGAGCTTCTATGTCATCACCAACTGCACCTCTATGTTCGTGGTGAGCTTTTGAAGCTTTTGCGCTGCTCGCCTTAGCTTCTCATCATCGTTAGCACCACCCCTGTAGTAGCTGAGGCTGCGTCATCGCTTTTTCTCATCGTAGTTCCTGTACTGATGACTTTTGGTTCCTAAGCCGGCACCCGTAGCATCACACTGCACCCCTGAAGCCTTCCCAGCTCTCAGTGCAGCCTCTTTTGCTTTCCCGCGCCGATATCGTCGCAAACTCAAGATACTTCACCGCTTTCCTCCGCTGCGTCGTCGTCTTTGTCCACCGCTCTGGCCACTGTGACTACCCGAGTGATCGCTGTCGTCACCCCTATCCATTCTCAAGCTTCTTCATGCCACCCCTGCACTCTCTCTGCGCCGACAAGCTCACCAAGCTGTCGGCCATGGCACACGTCCCCTCTCTCTGTTTTCTCTCACCGACAAGTGGGCCACATGAGGTTTAGCGCTAATGATGTTGTTACGATTAGATTAGATTGTTTAATCATGTATTAAGCTTAATTAGTTGCTCATGCCTGGGCCCATTTCATGAAGTTTATTTTAATTCTAATTTAAACCAGTATTAAGGCATGAGCCACTGACATGTGGGTCCCATAGCCCCGTTCACACCTCTGTGAACCTGGCACGCCGTGGACTCGGCCCCCACCTGTTAGTCGGATGACACAATAAATCCATATTTTCCTTTAGAAAGAAAAATGAAAATCCCTGCACAGCGTTTTCTCTTTTCTTTTTCTGGACTCCAAATCATGAGCTTTCATATGTTGCATTTGAACTCCAAACTAAGTGAAACTTGTTTCTAACATCATGAGCTTTAATAATATGCAAAAATATTTGAAGTTTTTGTCTATTTGAATTTATTTGTCTCATGGTTTTTATCGATTAAATACCAATGTTTTGGAATCATACGTAGTTGATCCAGAGCAAGAACCGGTGTTCAATGAGAAAGGCAGGCACCCTCCTTTGACCACATTGATCCATATTTCAATGCTATGTATATTGTTTGCACAAAATATTATGCATGCTTAATTTGAGTAAATTGCTATGTTATTGTTTAGTATTTAGTTATCACCAATTGTTGCATTGATCCTACCTTGAAAAGTTGATACCCTTACTGTTGTCACCCTAGGAATATTATCCACTATTGGTAATAATATTTGTGAAATTTTAGAATAGTATAGGAGGCTTGTGTTTAGTCGTGCTTAGGTCAATAATGGTACAAACGGTGGGATTCGGTAAAACAAAGTTTTGGATACTATGGGAAAGTATTTTTCCAAAATTTGGACAAAGGGCTTACCTCTGGTATTTTCAATAAAAATGTGTAAATAAAATGGTTTCGGACTTGGGCGAGTTGTTTGTTGAGACAAGTGTAGTTTGTGTGCGAACTCAGTTTGTGTTGGTCTCGCCCGGGTAGTTAAGGAACGAACTTTGATGCCATTGACCCAACAATTTGCAATGCAACCACATGATCATAATGGGTTGGACCTGGCCAAGTAATTTTTTGAGTCCGAGCATTAAGCACGTAGGCTGTAGTCAGTAGGCGTTATCTGGGTTGTGCAGACGATGGTAAAGGACGCCTATGTCTGTAGGGCACTTGTATTAGACGATTGTAAGTGATGTCCATGTCCATGCAAGTGTTACCAAAACAATTGTGAGCTCTCTTGATGATTGTAAACGAAGTTCATATCTTGAGGAGTTAGCTCACAGGGCAGGCTGATGTAAGGGTGAGGTATTGTAAAGACTTTGTTGTGATCTACTTTGTCACACACCGAAGGAAGCATGTCATGGCCAACTGTATAAGTTGACCATAACGTCACTTACAATTGACTGTATAAGAGTGAGATCTTAAATCTATTTAAATAGTTGTGACCTCGGTCATGGACATCGCTTGGTGATACCATAGTTGGTTAGATTTTCTGGTTCTCTAAAAAATAGTTCTATTGGGAATTGGTATGGATGGTGGATATCCATGTTCAAAAGATTTTGACAAAGAACCATCAAAAGTAATGTGATGGCAAAGGATAGCACAGATACAACTACTATATGCTCATATGTTATTTCATATTAAAGACAAATGGCTTTTATAAAGTTGCTCTTTAAAGGGTAATATCTCCATTGCAAATAAAACTCGCTTTAAGCAAAAGAACCTAGATAGGATGGCCATCCTTTGATATAGCTTTCATATATTCATACCTTTGATAAAAAGTCTTGTGGAGTACATTCTTGTACTCACCATTGTTTGTTGAACAATTGTCAGAGTAAGAGATTGAAGACCCGCGTTCAACTACTGTTACGCTGCGGGGGTTGCTGATGATGTTAGTGACAAATTCTAGGGTGTTAACCTAGTTGGTTGCCCATGGGTTATGACATACCACGTGGGTTATTTATCCAAAATTATCATTTATCCACTGCAAGTACTCTTAATTGTGATCTATTTGGCCGATCGGCCCTATTGTGTAGAACTCGGTCTTAATGGCCTTTGTTAATCTGCTTAATATTATGTGCTACTTTGTTTTATTTACTCGTGTATGGATGTCATTCAATGTTTTAAAATGTGTGTGCTAGCGAGGACTAGCACGGTATACACATATGATTTGGAATTGAATCTCTGGGTCTAACATATATTGTAGATGAATAGGAATATGTGTGCTAGCGAGGACTAGCACGGTATACACATATGATTTGGAATTGAATCTCTGGGTCTAACATATATTGTAGATGAATAGGATTAATATATTGTAATATTTGGGAAATGTAAATATATAGTAGGTAAATAGGATTAAGATATTGTAACCATCGAGATTTTGTAACATCCTATTTTTTCAAATGATAATAGTAATTACTTTCGGTTGTTAGTTTTCAAAAGTTATGTCAAATTATCAAATAATTTCAAAAACTCCTAGCTTCTGTCTAAGCTCGAGTTTGTGTTTCAAACCTTTTTGCAAATTCCTGGATTCAAATTTGGATTTGAATTCCTCTTTTCAAATTTGAGCCTCTTCTCAAATTTGCTTCTCCGTTCAAACTTCAAATTCAAATTTCACATTTGAACTTCAGTTTTGAATTTTTCTTCCCCTTCTGGGCTTGGCCCACTTTCCTCCCTGGGCTCAGCCCACTTCCTTTTTTCCTTGGGCCCAGCCCATTTCCCTTTGACCACCCGACCCTTTTTCCATTCGGCCCCCTCGACCCAGCCGCACCCCTGGCCATTTCTTCCTCTCGGCCACTTCCTGGCCTGGGTCCTCCTTGCTTCTGTCATCATCTTCACTTGGCCCAGCTCCCTTCCCCTACCTTCTTCTCCTATGGCCTGAGCCGATCGCAAGCCACGAGGCCGCCTGTGCCTCTGCCACAATGACGCCTCCCCTCGGGCCCTCTGCCACCACTAGCTCCCGCACGAGCCTTGGTCACCGAAGTCACTATCGTGTCTGCCAGCCACCGACATCGAGTGACGCCACCCCTGTCTTCTTCTCCCCAGGAGCGCCCAAGCCAGCACTAAGCCACCCTATGGGCTCTGACCAGCTCCCATGCACCCCCGTCAGCACCCACAAGCTCCCTGCCGCGTCCACCCACTCCCTCTGCCAACCGTGACCCCGGTGCCCTTCTGCTCGCCTTGTCACCCCAGTCGAGCCACCATGATGCCATGCCACCCAAAGCCACTCGCGCCCGCATCAGTAGGCCGCACGAGTCGCCACCCCCTTCATCATCTCCCTACCATGGCCACCTGCCTCTCGCCCCGTCGCATCGCGCCGGGTCGCCCAAGTCTTCGCTGCGCCTCAGCATGCAAAGCCGCCCATGTCACCCTCGGTACTCCGCACGCGCATCGAGCCCTCCAACGGCTTCCTTGCCTCCATGGCCAGCTATAAGAGCCCCCTTGCCTTCCCCCTTGGCCTCCCCCACGTCATCTCCATCCTCCCCGTGTGCAAAACCTAAGAACACCCGGAGCTCCCGTTTCGGCTGCCGAGCCGCCTTGCTAGCAAATCGCCGCTCGAGTGAGCTCCGCCCTAGACCAACTCCGTCACCAGCTGCCCCACGACACGAGGATGCTATCCCCCTCCCCCCTTCGCCTTCTCCGTCGCCGAGAACCTCCGCCACCAGCGCCCTTCTCTTCCGCCGCCGGCCGCCACCGCCGGACCGTCCCAACCACCCCTGAGCCACCCTGGCTCCACCTTCGGCTTCCCCACACCCTCGTGTCGCCCATGTGCATGCTGCCTGCCCCTCCGCACCACCCCGCCGCCGCCTTTAGCCACACAGCCATCGCGCTAGGCCATCTCCGGCGCCGCCCCCCATGAAGTCGCCGTCCTCGAGGGAGCCCATTTTGGCCAATTCCCACCGCCCCGCCGCCTCACTCGCCAGCGCCGCCACCGCCCAGTGCCGCCCGAGCGCCCCCTGCTCCCTTCTCTATGAACCGAAGGCTTGAATGGGGATGAGAAGAATGGCTCAAGGCCCACCTCCATTGGCTTATTCCCTCCTCCTTAACTACTAGCGGGCCCGGGTCCACGCGCGCCCCAACGTGCCTGCAAGTGGACTCAGTCCACGTGGTTTCCCCATGAGCCACGCTACTGTGCCGTGGGACTCACCCGCCAGCCCGACGCTCTCTCTCTCTCCTTTCTTTTATTTCTTGAGTTTTATTCAAAGAAGAAACTTCACAAATTCATTTCTCCCTCGTCGTAACTCCAAAAATTATGAAATTTGTTTCTAAAAATTTGTAAATTCAAGATCTTACTAATGGAACAGGTCTTATTTAAATTGGAGTTCATTTGTTTATTCTTGTGTATTTATTTATTTTGTTTGCTTGTTTGTCCCTTTTCGGTACATTCATCCGATTAGAGTTCGAAGACGTGGAGGATATCCACTTCAATCAAGCACAAGATTTGCAAGACTCTCTTACCTATACTATAGGTGAGTAAATACTTTGATCATTTTGAGCCTACATTTTAAGTAAATTATATTCTTTTAAATTACCAAAATTGCATGATTTAATTCTTTAATCAAATGTTTGTTAAAACTTAAGGTAGTTAAATACCCATTTGATGATTAATTAATTACACTGCCATCCTTTGACAAATTAAATTCATTATTCCATATCACCCTAGTACCTATATGGTAAATACTAGTTATAGGTTGTACTTAAGCGACATGCTAGTGTTGCTTCAGTACCGGGACATTAACTGTCTCAATCATCATCTTTTAAACATGAAAGTAGTTTTGGGTAGTAATTGTGAGCAAATGACTGAGATGGTTGAGTTGATGTATTTTACTCCTCAAAAACCCTATAACTTGCTGTTACCGTCTGGGCGGATGGTAGGATGGATGGTATGTTGATGGGTGCTAATACAGCCCAAGGTGGAGGGTATGTGGAATGAACCGCCTAGATGACCCAAAGGACTTAATCTTGTCGCGACCTCTCGTGTAAAATAAGGACAACCACAAGTCTGCAAACTACAACTTGGCTTAGTAAATTTATTAAACCAGATGTCATCTCGCGGGGTGGATAGTGGGAATGTGCAAGCACATGATGGTTCCATCTTGAATGGGACACCGAGGCAAGGTGAAATAAGCCCGTCGTTGTGGGGGTAGTTCAACTACTCCAGATCACCAAGGCGAACATCCCGCAGAACATATGGGCGTAACCCCATATGGGTGAAATGACGGAAGGGACAAGATAATTTGAACGGTTACTATGATGGTCACTCAACTACATGACTAAGAAATAGTATGGGGTAACGAGTATGACTATCTCTTGTGGGTACAATGTACAACCTCTGCAGAGTCTAAACTATTTAAACAACCACGCCTACGGTTAAAGGCAGACATGAGAACTTTACTTGAGTTAGTTCTATTTCAAAAACCTTTGTGGGTGGTATGAAAAATATGGTAGGCTCACCTAGCCCCAAGATTGGATTTTCCCTGGGTTTTCAGACTCAGTGATGTTAATGAGTGGAGGTAACTCCAAGCAAAAGATGCATATGGTATAGGTTCCGACGGAGGGCCTCTACTGAAATAATTATTGCATAATTACTCTCTTTAATAAAATACAATTTGGTTAAAATGCTAAGTGATAGGAATTTGTAATTATGATAATTGAAAACATTGCTTTAGCACATAAAAGAACCCGAGCCATCCTTGTTAAGCCTTGCATATATATTAATGCATTGTGTGTATTGCCTTGCAAGCACAGAAGTTGTGCTCATTCTCGCTCTTTCCCCCAACCCATAGAAGCAGGAAATCCTGAAGATTACGCATACTACGAGGATCCAGAAGTGGTGGCCCAGGAGAACATGAGGAGTAGTTTAGTTCTGTTAGTCTAGACCTCACCTCAATCCAACTGACTCCGTCGGTACTTGCGTGCATCCTATATTATCTGAGTTCGGGTCATATTGGACACACATGAGTTTCCCCAGTTGCTTGCCTGTGGAGAGATGTGCTCTCACCCTCTTTGCTTCCGTTGTTGTTTTCGCTTTGTAATGTAATCAGTTTGGCCTGTTCGGCCCTTATTGTAAAAATTGACCCAATGCGGTCTATGTAAACTCTGATGTGTTAAATTAATGAATGGTATGGTTTTACGCCATATATGAAATGATTCAGCACTGTGTCTGTGAGTGCTATCTCCTGATCCAGGGAATAGCACAATGTCTTTCACAGAGGATTTGGATTCTTGGAATCTGGGTCCGACAGATTTCCAATTAATATCATGCTACGAAATAGTGGATGAGTATGTCTCTTATCAAGTTACATGTTTGGACCTGTCACCTCTTTTTTCTGGGCATCATGCATTTTTTTTGCTTGTTTATTTTTCTTCATGCATTTCAAGATGATGATGTGGCAGCCAACGTGGCGAGAACAACCTATCATACCAGTCTAGGGATGTGATTTGCATAGTTTTGATATTTGAGGGACAGATTATAAATGGTATTGGAGATAAGGGACAAAAATTAGACTCTGAAAAGAGTTGAGGGACCACATATATATGTACTTTTCCATTTTGTTGAGGGACTACATATGGACTTTTTCCACAAAATTTCATCTATAAATGTAAGTGCATCTAAAAAGGTTGAAAATTTTGACCTGAGTTACAAAGGACGGTTACCCTTCCAAACGTTTATACGTATTGATTGTTGGAAGCCCTATAATCCTGTGAGTCAAAAATAGCTACAAATTCTCTAATTAATCAGACAAAAGTAAAGAGATCTAATTCCTCAAGTAATGGACCATCCTATTATAATGGCTTAGACATCAGGCCTAGAAGTTTGATAATTCAATTCAAATATATAAAAGTGAAAGGCAAAAGTGTGTTTTAGCAAATACATGAATTATCACCGTCAAACAGCAAACACCACAATATTATGGTGTCCTATAGCTAATTTTGCTAAAGTTAAATGTACTCAAATTTAGTTCTGATTTTTTTAAAAGAATATATATCCATCTAAGTTTCAAAATAACATTGAAATTCAATATGAAATTAAATTAGTAATATATAAATTCATATCCAAAAATGATTATAAAATGGAGTTAACTTAAATACTGAAATGACATTAATTCATGACTAAACTTAAATTCAACAATTATATACATTAAAAATTAAGAAATACTACTAAAATATGAGTTGCAATTGTAGTCCCCCATATTAATCCTAGGAGGGAAAAGTCCTACAGATTTGTATATTAGTATGAAGAAAATAACTGCAAACTCTCTAATACATCCACCCAATGGTCTTACCTCATAATGGCTTAGAAATATAGACTACAAGTTCGATATTCCAATCAAGAACCCACGTGTCATGTTTGAAATAAAAAAATTGAATTGAACATGAATAAGTACAAACTAAAATATAATGATATTCTAGACTAAAATAAAGTCTTTAATAAATCAATTCATTTTGGTAGTATTTTAATTGAACTTGAATAAGTAAAAAACTAAATATATTGAATTTCTCAATTTTTTTAACAAATAAAATTCGAAGTCAAATAAGTTCAGAATATATGAACTAAAATTTGTCAAAAAAGTTAAATATAATTATTTTTATTTGAAGAAAGTTGTAATTATATAAACTAAAAAACTTCAAGCAATAAATCCAAAACAAAATGGAATTCGGAACTAATTTTTGAAACCACATTAATTTATGTTTGTAAAAATAAATTTAATCATAATTATATTAAGTCAAAAAATAAATTAATTTATTGAATTCAAAATTGAATTAAATATATAAGAGTAAATTTCTTAAAACTTCACGTGCTCTCTCTAAAGACTCGTAAAACCACACGTTTCACAAAAAAAAAATTCAAGGAACTGCACATAGTTTGCCAAAATGTATTAGAAAATCTAATACTTTGTGAGCCAACAGGTTATGACAGCATGGGCCCTCCTGCAATAGAAACAAGACACAGCCCGCCGGATGATATTTGTGGCTTTTGTGACTGGGCACATACATACTGTAATTACCTGTTGGCTTGGACAAGATTCTGAATTCTGAAACATTTCTGCAAACTATATGCAGTTTCCTGAGTGTTTTCTTTTAAAAATAGCACTCAAGATCTATCGATTACTGTGGTTAACGAACTAGGGTAGTTGCTAATGTGAGCAGTTTTTTTTTCTTTCTATGGGATGTCCAGAAAGCACGAAATGGCATTACAAGTTCTCCACGGAACGGCCTCAGAAACGACTACGCTTACGTCGGGTGGCCTGAAGCCTGGACACTTGGCAGGCTAGTACCTTGCATGGTTGTGACACAATATTCCGTCTAACGAAGTCTAGTAAGTACCATGTCGTATACCATCAAGACTGTACGTACTGAAATTTGCTAAACAACAGAAGCACGAGCACCCTGATTGATGAAGAGAAGAGAAAATGCACGAGATAGAGGGTATACCATTTGTTTGGCCATGACGCCTTTATTGAAAGATGGCCTTGAACGAAAATGGCAGTAAATCTAACCCATCAAGTATCAGCCGAAAATTAACCCCTCCAATTCCTGCACACAGCATATCATGTTTGTTCGTCGACAATGGCAAACCAACACAAAAATTTTGTGGACAGAACAAAGTCGGCAAAATGCAGATCGAAGCAACTGGATTTGTTTCTCGTACCTCGTCAATTAGCAGCCCAACAGCCAGGCGGAAGAGAGAGAGAGAGAGAGAGTTCCCAGGAGACCACTTGAGATATATATCAGACGCTCAGCGCAGAGCTGTCCAAATGAAATTAAGCTGCCTCTACACTTTTGGCGTTGGTTTGGTCAGTGTTGCTTTACTTTCTCTAAAGCATAACCGTGCACGAATGATTATTTGCTTGTAGCTGGAGTTAAAGATATTTGACCATGGCTGTCGTGTGAATTAAAGAGTACCGTACCGGTCGCTTGTTCACTCAAAAAAGTTGATTCGTTAATAAGTGGGGACAAGGCAACGTCATCTTGTGTTGCCAGTTGTGAGACCCCGATTTATTTAGCTTGTAATGCTTAGTCTTCTATTGATTCTAGCATCACAAATAAAATACACCGTGCCTCGGAAAAATGTATACTTCCCAGAATTGCAGTATACACACCCTTTTACAAAACATTGTATTAATTCCATACAACACATACAACCGAAGTTAAAACTTTACAAACAAAAGACATACATAATAGTCAATACAAAAGAGACCACATGATCACAAGATAAGCTAAAGAACTAGAATATCAGCGGAAGCAAAATGCCATAAGATGGCTAAGACAAAAGCCAACCGGTTTGCCTACACCCACAAGGCAATCCGACCGGACCGCCAAGTTAGTCGCCTGATCCACAGCAAAACTCACAAAAGTCGATCCCTTAGGGATCAACCTCCTCTGCAACAATTAAGCAAAACAAATAAGTACAAAAAATGTACTCGCAAGACTTACGAGTAACAAACCTAGTTACTACTACATGCATGCTTTAATCAAAGGAGAAGGCTAAAGGTTCATTTTCAGCATAAAACAGATTTTATTTGTAATAGATAATAAGTTGAAGGCACTTTTAACAATTGAAATTTTATTTGCATAAATAACAGCGAGACAATAAGTAATAACATAAAGACATCCTGTAGATGACTAACCCAATAGCCATCACAACAATAGCACGAATTACCCATTCGCACCACCCATGTCAAGTTTTAATTAAAAGATTGTTGTCTAGTTCTTTCACAACCTTACCAAGCATGTCCATAACCTAGGACGAGACTATTCGAATAGATCAAACCCTACAGGGGTGTACCAATGTACCCACACTTCAGACCGTCTTTTTGCCACTAGATGAAGCACACTTCCTTTGGTATGTCGGTACGGCTAAGTCCTACGAGACATTTCCAATGGATTGCATTAATCAAGAGTCGCACGTATGGGGGTTGATTCTTAGTGATCTGCCGGCGACATAAATCACAAGGACCCATACGTTGAGTCGGAACACCGGCCCAGCCGAAGCAACTGCGGGTGTCCTGGGTATGGAGAACCTAACCGGAATCTCCATCTCTCTCATCCCAAAACAAACACTAACAACTACCACCAGCGACTCATCAATTAATACCTCCCAAAGTACTAAGTCAAGAGAGGTCACATATATCTCTAGTGTGGTTAGCACGCAAATATCACTTGTCTTAGTGACACAAGTAACTCGGTCCTTGATGACCCAGGCACCATCCAATCACACCATAAGATCACACCATCATACCATTATGCCCAAGTCTAAAACATTTTATTTTCAGTTTTAGTTTGCATAAATAAACAAAGCACAAGGTATTGATCATAAGTAATAACAAGTTTTATGTGATCAAAGTCATCGACTAGGTCGATAACCGCCCAATTCCACCGATATCTAAGCATTGCTAAGCATCATATCGTAAAGACAAATAAAATACCCTAAATCATTCACCGGGCTCTAATTCACCAGTGAGGATATAATCCTAAGGTAGTGGCGGGGGAGAACAATTTCATGGCAACAATGCAATAGGATTTACTACCTTTAATCGACAAAAAATAACTTTGACACAAGAGGCATGCATACTTAGTTTTTGCAAACAAGATATTAAACTTTAAAAGTAATAGGAGCAATATGATCAAATGATGTTACACTGCTTGCCTTGCTGCTGGTCACTGGTTTGCTGCAGAGGATCACTCTCCAACTCAACACAATTATCGTTGCCTATCGAAAGAACGAGAAAATCCAATAAAGACGACGAACACTGAAGAGATTCAAAACCCAAAAGTGCTCCAAAATTTATGAAATTTATACAGCAGGAAGATCATGATTTTAGACAAATTTAGCAAGAAGAATCTCTTAATTTGGATTAAGTATGTAAAAGTTATAGCCAAAATATTTTCTTTCAGCTGGAAAATTCAATATTAATTACTATCTGTTACTGTGCATGGCATAAATTTCTAGAAAGATTTTGAATCTGAATTAAATTGAATTACTTATGATTTTTCTAAGTATGTAGATACAAGCGTCCTAAGGTTAGCAAAATTGAGTTTACTTCATTTGGAGTTAAATTGAATTACTTATGATTTTTCTAAGTTGTAAACTAGTGCATCATTTATTTCAGTGGCAAAGACCATATTAAAACCTATTATACCCTAAAGTACATCACTAGAGGATTTTAACAAAGTTTAGTTTGCTCAGTTTGAAATTACAAAGAAAAAGTTATGCATTGTACAATTGTTTATTAAATTTCTAAGCACTATTCTATGTGAAGCTTCTAATGCAATATATACTATTTTCTATATACTATTTTCCAGTACAGTACAGTTTCTAAATTCATTCTCAAATTAAAGTTCATTTCATTCTAGAGCTAACACAAGGGAGGTCTTAATGGTCAAGGTTCATATCAAGGTTCACACGAGGAGGTCCTGACGGCTAAGATCTCGCAAGGGAGGTCTTAACGGTCAAGATCAAAGCGAAGGAGGTCCTAAGCGATAAGCTTAACAGGGGGAGGTCTTGACGGCTAGGATTTCACTGGGGAGGTCCTAATGGTCGAGATCTCAGAGGGAGGTCCTTCACGGCAAGGTGTTAATAGAAACAGGTCTGGACGGCTCAGATCTCCATGGGGAGGTCCTCAACGGTCCGGATCTGTGTGGGGAGGTCCGCAAGGAGGAAATATTAACAGAGGTAGGTCTTAACGGCTTAGATCTCCACTGGAAGATCCTAAACGGTCAAGATCTGCCTCGGGGTGGTCTTTTTAGGTCAAGGCTTGCTGGCAGAGGAGGTCCGGAGGTTTTCTTTACAAAAGACCACAGGGTGATCTTTTGCAAAGAGGACCCCAAGGGAGTTCCCGGGGGTGGTTTTGACAAAAACGACCACGGGGTGGTCTTTTCGTACGGAGGTGATCTAAATGGCCAGGATTAAACCGGGGGGAACCTAAATGTCTAGGATATAACTCGGGGTGGTCCTAGCACTAATGTTTCAACAGACACGATCCTACGGTTAAGAGCTAAACCTACAGAGTCATCAACGGCTACGATCAACTCGAGAGGTCCAATGACTTGACAAAATCACGACAACAGTACAGAACACCGCGCTTTGGTCACCGACTCGTCGCCTGCAACCCTAGCCACGGCGGCGCTAACCTCTGGTGCCAACATGTGCCAAATACTATTGTGCACCCAGTGAGGGCACACTTGACGGCGGAGTTGACCTAGAACGCCGGCGAGCCGGAGCGAGGCGGAGGAGAAAGTACAGGCAAAACTGAAAACAGCGAAAAGCCTCACCGCGACCTAATTCAACCGGTGCTTGAGCTCTAGGAGGTTATTGCGAACTCACCTGGGCCCAGAGGAGGTCCGAGGGAGGTCGGAGTAGTCCTGGCGACGACGATCACCGCCGGAGACGAAGAAGACAACGCGGAGGAGATGTTCTGGACAACCAGAGGACCAAAGAAAAGTGCGGCTAGCTCCAGAAGGACCCACAGAAGGACCCGGAGCAATAAATTGAAGGAGGGAGCCACTTACTGGAGAGGAGGACGAAGGCGGTGATTCGCGGCGAAGAAGAGCCCAAAACTCAATTCAGTTGCTCCCTACGAGTACGAGCCAAATCGAGTTAGGGAATAGGACTAGGAGGACGAGAGGAATGAGGCGACGCTAAGAGTGGAGCCAGGGGACCACTGGAGCACCGTCGGCAATGAGGGCTCTGCGGCCAACAATGGCGGAAAGGCGCTCTCTGCGTTTTGCGAACTCGCTCACAGAGAGAGAGCTAGAAGTTTGCAATTGGTGCGGAAAGGGAGTTAAGGAGAAGTACTGGGGCCTTATAAAGCTGGCGAGCAACGGGAGGGAGCACGAATGGCTCCATGGGGAATGAAGCTACGGCGCTGCCACAGCTCAGTGGAAGTGACAGGAGTTAGTAGAAGGAAGACTTTGGAGAAAAGGTCCTGACGAGCATTTAAGGATGGCAGTAACTAGCCGTTGACGGGGACGGAGAGGAAGTGACAATGCGCAACAACTCTCTGCCATGGCGCACAAGCTCGAGGGAGAAGAAGAACAGCGGAGGAGGTCGGAGTGGTCGTGAGCGGTAGGATTAGAAAAGAACGGCTAGGATTGGCTGTGATCTCCGGAGGGCCGAAGAGGCATGGGAGGTCGTGGTCGTTGGATTAAAATCCAACAGCCCACGCACGCGCCCACTGACCACGCCTGATGTGGCTCTGGCGACTGGGTTCGACCGAGTCAAGAGGTCGAGCCCGAGCCCGACTCGAGTCTGACTCAGGCTAGGGTTTCAAAAAGGTGAACTGAACTTTAGGGAATTATTTGAGGTAGCAATATAACTCCAACAATTCTGCAATTTTTACAAGAGCTTGCTAACGTAGATCTTGACCTTGTGTAAAATTTTCAGAGATTTTTATGTAGTGCATTTTCCTCCAAAAATTCTGCAAGGTGCTAAGCTTGGGTTTGACTACAAGTCAAACAGGTTTGACTAATCCCTTAAAATATTCAACCATTTTGAAAAATTGTGAAATTTTTTAGAGGGGTCCCACATCAACCCTAGAACTTAGGAAAAATATTTCTAGAGGGTGCTCATAAGGTTAGACAAGAAAGTTTTTGAATGGCAAGGTTTTAGGTCAAAAGAGGCTTGTGACTTGTATTTCCATAATTCTTTTACAAGAATCGCTTTGAGCATACATGAAATACAAGATGTAAGAAAAAGTTTTAATTTTCACACATTTTCTAACATTTGAAACACAAGTTGAAAATTGGGATGTTACAAACCTCCCCCTTACAAAAATCTTGTCCCGAGATTTGGTTCACTCGGAAAAGAAGGAGGGGCAGTCTGCACGCAGACGATCTTCTCGTTCCCAAGTGGCTTCATCCTTGAAATGATTCGACCACTGAACTTTAAGGAATTTGATGGTGCTATTCCTTGTTCTTCGTTCAGCTTCTTCAAGGATGCGAACCAGGTGCTCGCGGTAGGTCAAATCTTCCTGGACATCGAGATTCTCCAACGGAGTTTCCTCGGTTGGAACACGAAGGCACTTCTTCAGTTGGGACACATGAAACACATCATGTACCCTCTTGAGTGCAGCAGGCAACTCCAACTTGTAAGCAATAGCTCCTATCCTCTCGATGATGCGGTAAGGACCAACATATCAAGGAGCCAACTTGCCCTTGACACCAAAACGTTGGTGCCCTTTCAGAGGAGAAACCTTGAGATAAATGAAGTCATTAGGCTGAAAGCTCAAATCACGACGACGACGATCCGCATAGCTCTTTTGCCTAGATTGAGCCAAGCGCAATCGATCTCGAATAAGCTGAACTTGACTTTCTCCTGTATAAGGCCTCAAATGGTGCCATGACGAGACTGGCTTGAATGCTGTTGTTGTATGAAAACTCGGCGAATGGCAAGCATTTCTCCCAACTCTTACCATAGGAGAGAATGCAAGAACAGAGCTTGTCTTCCAACACTTGGTTAACTCGCTCCGTCTGGCTATCAGTTTGGAGATGATAAACTGAGCTGAAGGAGAGACGGGTTCCCATAGCCTCTTGCAGACTATACCAAAACCGAGAGGTAAATAGGGACCCCAGGTCTGACACAATCGTCTTCGGCACACCGTGCAAACTCACGATACGGGCTAAGTAGAGGTCTGCCAAGAGACTCACACGAAGGTCAGTTTTGACAGGAAGAAAATGTGCCACCTTAGTCAACCGATCAATGACAACCCAATTAGCATATTTCCCTGAAGATGTATGGGGCAGACCGGTGATAAAGTCCATGCCAACGGAATCCCACTTCCATTCCGGCACTGGCAGAGGTTGAAGCAAACCTGCTGGGCGCTGATGCTCGGCCTTTACATGACGACACACGTCGCACTCAGCAACGAACTTTGCGATCTCGCGCTTCATCCGGGTCCACCAAAATCTTTGACGGAGATCTTGAAACATCTTCGTAGCCCCAGGGTGAATGGACAAGGGAGAGTCATGGGCTTCACGGAGAATCAGATCTTGCAACTCCATGACCTTCGGAACCACCAGGCATTACCCGAACCACACAACACCATGCTCGTCTTCCGAAAAGCACTTGGCTGTCCCGTTCTTGACATTTTGCTTGATTCAGTTCACCCCAGCATCCGAAAGCCGAGCAGCCTTGATCCGATCTACCAAGGTTGGTTGCACCACCAAGGCAGCGAGGGATCCATGCTCGACTACTCCCAAGTTGAGACGCCGAAACTCTTCAAGAAGGGCGTGCTGCTGCTCTTGGAGCAACAACTTATTGCAATGCGCTTTCCATCTAAGCGCATCGGCAACAACATTAGCCTTGCCCGGATGGTAGTGAATACCCATGTCATAGTCTTTGATCAACTCCAGCCACCTTCTCTGCCTAAGGTTCAGATCAGGTTGAGTGAACAAATACTTCAAACTCTTGTGATTCGAATACACTTCACAACGATTACCGACTAGGTAATGTCGCCAAATCTTAAGTGCATGGATGACCGCAGCAAGTTCCAAGTCATGGGTTGGATAATTGAGTTCATGAGGTCTCAACTGTCTTGATGCATAGGCCACTACCTTGCCTTCTTGCATCAAAACACACCCAAGTCCTCGACGAGAAGCATCACAAAAGATGTCAAAACTCCGGTGGACATCGGGGAGAACGAGAACAGGAGCAGTGGTCAAACACTCCTTGAGTTCTTGGAAACTCTCCTCGCAAGCAGCAGACCACACAAACTGCTTGTCCTTCTTGAGCAACTCCGTCATCGGCTTCGCGATCTTAGAGAAGTTCTCGATAAAGCGACGATAGTATTCCGCTAGACCAAGAAAACTCCGCACATCAGCTACCGACTTGGGCTGACTCCAAGAGAGCACATCGCTGACCTTGCTAGGATCCACAGCTACGCCTCCTGCTGAAAGAACATGGCCCAAGAATGCCACTTCCTTCAGCCAGAACTCACACTTGCTGAACTTTGCATACAGCTGGTGCTCACGCAGCTTTCCCAACACAAGCTTCAGGTGCTCCGCGTGTTCTTCATCGTTCTTGGAGTAGATAAGAATATCATAGATGAAGACCACCACAAACTTATCCAAATACCCCATAAAAACCGAGTTCATAAGGTTCATGAACAGGGCAGGAGCATTGGTCAAGCCAAAAGACATGTTAGTGTACTCGTACAAACCGTAACAAGTAGAGAACACTGTCTTTGGAATATCTTCAGGTCTGATCCTTACTTGATGATATCCCACTCTCAGATCAATCTTGGAGAACACTCGAGCTCCTGTCAACTGGTCGAAGAGGTCGTCGATGCGGAGCAAAGGATACTTGTTCTTTACCGTCACTTCATTAAGCGGACGGTAATCGACGCACATGCGTAAACTATTGTCCTTCTTCTTTACAAAGATTGCTGAATAGCCCCAAAGGGACGAGCTAGGGTGGATGAAACCCTTCTCTTGAAGCTCACCAAGTTGCTTCTTTAACTCCAACAACTCATTTGGTGGCATTCGGTAAGGCCTCTTTGAAATCGCGGCGGTACCGGGCGCCAACTCGATGACAAACTCGAGGTCTCGGACGGGTGGCATCCCAGGCAGTTCTTTGGGGAAGACATCGACGAAGTCACACACCACCGGGACTTCAAGGATATCTGGAGCCGGCTTTGCTTCAAGTGCGAAGAGATGCGGTCCTTGCAGCTTCGGGGAAAACCAACTCGCTCGCTGGAGGGACTGGTGAGGTAGACGCACTTCTGGGCGCAATCGATTTATCCCAAATGCTGGGATAACCAATCCATACCAAGAATCACATCCAAGCTCGCTGAATTGAGGAGGATAAGATTTGCTAGAAATCCCACCCCCTCGATCTCAACCGGAACATCCCGACACTCTAATTCAGCTCTTAACTCCGAACCCGGAGAGCGAATGAGCAAAGGGATAAGCAGAGGAGCAAAAGAAAGATCACCCAAAGCAGCAAAAGACTGAGATACAAAAGAATAAGATGCTCCTGAATCAAATAAAATAGTAGCAGGACGAGAATTAACAAGAAGCGTACCCAACACGACATCAGGTGCCTCCTGTGCCTCCGCGGCGGAGATGTGGATGACGTGGCCGCTCCCCACGCTCTGGATCTTCTGGGTCACCTTCTGATCCTGAGAGGGACCACTCCCTTGCCCGCGTCCTCCATTAGGACGAGGGGCCGCTCCAGTCTTCTTAGGGCAATTATTCACATAATGGCCCTTGTTATGGCAGAAGAAGCAAGTGATCTCGGCAGCTGGATTGCGGAGGCCACCTGGCTGACTTGCAGGTGCATGTGACTGAAACACGGCCTGCGGAGGGTGGGGTACCGGTGCTGAAGGCCTCGACGGTGCTGAAGCATGAGAGCGAGACACCGGGGCTTGCCCGGTGCGAGAGCGAAGAAGACCGGCCCTGGAAGACTTCTGGACCTCCCACTTGCGCTTGCGGGACTCCGCCAGCGCCCTCGCCTTGTGCTCGGTGACGACAGCCTTGTCAACCAAGGCCTGGAAGTCGGGGAAGAACAGAATAGACAGCTTGTCCTGCATCTCCTCAGACAAGCCATCCATGAACTTCTCCTGCTTGGCCTCATCTGTGGCCACCTCTCCTGGAGCATAACGAGCCAAATGGTTAAACTCGTATAAATACTCCGTCACTGACCTGCGCCCTTGCTTGAGTGCAAGAAACGGCTTCTTCTTGAGCTTCATCAAGCCGGCGGGGATATGAGCCCGTCGGAAGGCAGTACGGAACTCCTCCCAAGAGACGGTGTGGCCGGCGGGCTGCATGGTGAGGAAGTTCTCCCACCAAGAGAGGGCTGCACCCTCCAGCTGATGGGATGCAAGGAGTGCCTTTTCGTGGTCCTCGCACTGAGCAACGTTGAGCTTTCGCTCAACCAAATGCAGCCAGTCGTCTGCATCCAACAGGTCCTCAGACCTAGAGAAGGTGGGTGGCTGAGTGCGAAGGAACTCCGAGAGTCCCCCTCGCGGCTGATGCCCACCTCCTCCCCCTGATCCGGAGGCGCCAGAAAGAGTGGAGGTGTTGCGCACAATGGACTCCAAAATCCTCATTTGGTCCATACGCTCAATCTGAAGAAGATCCTCGGCCATGGTCGGAGGAGGTGGAAGCTCCTCATCCGAACCAACTGGCTGACCCTGACTGCTACGAGTCCTCCCAGCCATCCTGTTGTGACAGAAAAGGGTTAGCAACAAAGCCCGACAACTGAAAGCTAAGAAAATAACCACACAACTAAGAAATAAAATGCAAAAGCTGGAAAGACAAGCACTAATTCAGCATAAGAGTTTCACGACACAAGACCAACTTCCTGATACGACTAACTCGTATTGAAAGAACGAGCAAACGGTTAGGAAGATAAATTTTAGCACATAACTCAAGTCTTAGCACACCTAAAGAGCAGGGTAAAACCACTAATATGGTGTTAGATACTTAGCCAACTAATATCACATCTTACCCTTTTACTCCCACAAATTTTAGTTGAGTTATCCTCTCATTATCTACCTTATTTAGAACCCATGAGCTTGTTGTCCGGAAATTGAATGCTTGTTGTCCAGATTTTGCATCCAAGCTCCTAGCTGAAATCTTCAACTTCGAAAGCTTCAAAACCTTGTAAAAGGGCAGCCCACACTTCAATTTGCCAAACTCATTGGTTCCCAACACCCGAATTAAACGATAATGACTATCTTTAGAAGAAGATGAGAGGAAAATAATTTTTTTCAAAACTTAAAAAGAAGAGGGTAAGATGAGCAAGCTAAGATAGGTAAGGAGTAAAATCTGAGAACTTACTTAAGTTTTCAAATTCATTTGATAACTTTGAAACTAAGCTTTCCAAAAATATCCAAAAGATGACCAAGCTAGTGGTTTCTACGGTCGGTATGGCTCTGATACCAAGCTTTGTGAGACCCCGGTTTATTTAGCTTGTAATACTTAGTCATCCATTGACCCTAACATCACAAACAAAATACACTGTGCCTCGGGAAAATGTATACTTCCCAGAATTGCAGTATACACACCCTTTTACAAAACATTGCATCAATTCCATACAACACATACAACTGAAGCTTAAACTTTACAAGCAAAAGACATACATAATAGTCATTACAAAAGAAACCACATGGTCACAAGATAAGCTAAAGAACTAGAATATCAGCGGAAGCAAAATGCCATAAGATGGCTAAGACAAAAGCCAACCGGTTTGCCTACACCCACAAGGCAATCCAACCAGACCGTCAAGCTAGTCGCTTGATCCACAGCAAAACTCACAAAAGTCGATCCCTTGGGGATCAACCTCTTCTGCAACAATTAAGCAAAGCAAATGAGTACAAAAAATGTACTCGCAAGACTTACGAGTAACAAACCTAGTTAGTACTACATTCAGGCTTTAATCAAAGGAGAAGGCTAAAGGTTAATTTTCAGCGTAAAGCAGATTTTATTTGCAATAGATAATAAGTTGAAGGCACTTTTAACAATTGAAAATTTATTTGCATAAATAACAGCGAGACAATAAGTAAAACATAAAGACATCCTAGAGATGACTAACCCAATAGCCATCACAACAATAGCACGAATTACCCATTCGTACCACCCATGTCAAGTTTTAATTAAAATGTTGTAGTCTAGTTCTTGCACGACCTTACCAAACTTGTCCATAACCTAAGACGAGGCTATTCGAATAGATCAAACCCTATAGGGGTGTACCAATGTACCCACACTTCAGACCACCTTTTTGCCACTAGATGAAGCACACTTCCTTTGGTATGCCGGCACGGTTAAGTCCTACGAGACATTTCCAATGGATTGCATTAATCAAGAGTCGCACGTATGGGGGTTGATCCTTAGTGATCTGACGGCGACATAAATGAGAAGGACCCATACGTTGAGTCAGAACACCGACCCAGCCGAAGCAACTGCGGGTGTCCTGGGTATGGAGAACCTGTAATACCCTAAAATTTATTCGAAAGGAATTAGTCGGGAGAGATTAAATAAATTGGGAGGGAATAATTAAATCGGGAGAAGGTTTTTTTTTTAGCAAAGCGATTGAACAGGAGAAAGAGGGGGTTTTCTGTGTTTTACCTGGCAACTTGGTCCTGGGCCTTGGCCCATTAGGTGGCCGGCCAAGGGGGGGGGCTCTAACCCTAGCACCCCCCACTTCCCCCACACCTCCCACCTCCTCCCCCATTGTGGCGCCACTTTCCTCACCTCCCTCCACCCCTTGCGCACCTCCCTACCTCCTCCACCCCATTGCTGCTGGCCAAAGGGAAGAGGAAGCCCCATTGCACCGGCCAAGGAGGAAGAAGAAGGGAAAAGAAGAGAAGGGAGAAGAAAAGGAGAAGAGAAGGAAGAGAGGAGAAGGAGGATCTTCTTGGGGCCTATTCGTGCGTCGTCCAAAGACGTCGTCAAGGGTAACGATGGGTTTCTTGTGATGTGTGATAGTCATTAGAGGCGATTGCTATTAGATCGATTGGATCGGATTAATTCTGTTCAATGTTCAATTCTGTCCAGAATGTTGCGCAGCTAGTTTCATGTGTTTAGAGGCCGAATTAGGAGTTTTGGTCTCCTAGAGATATGTAGATTATGTTCTTATATTTCAGTGGCCACCAAGATCACCCAAATCTGATTAACGGTCAGGAAGTTATGAATTTTTTAGTATTGCTGCCTGGCAAATCTGTCAGCTTTTGGCAGTCTGTAGAAATCTGGTTAAAACTGCAATTAAAAGGCGAATCAGGGGATCTCAGTATAACGAAAAATGTGGGTAATTGCCATACCTTTTCAGAGAGATAAAGAAAGCAAGATTTGGACGTTCGTAGCAAAAGTTATGGTGGTTTTAGTGTACTGTCCAGAGAACCCGACGTGAATTTTGATGTTCTGTAGTTTGGCTTGGTAGAGGTAGTAATTGGCAAAATCAAAAGGGCTCCCCAACTAAGTTTATTTGGGTAATTTAGTTACCTTTCCAGAAAGTCTGAGAACATCGTAATTGGACCCCTGAGCAGAAATTATGTATTTTAGAAGTTGACTGTCCGCAGTGATCACCAAATCCATTGCTAGAAATTGGAAGATTGGAAACACTTGGGAGTTTAGCGAGTTAATTTGTGTTGTTATTTATGATTTTGGTCCAGTTTATTGGTCTTAGTTTGGGTTATCTTTGTGTTCAGGTGGGATCGTGATCCCAGGGGCAGTGCCCTCTTCGCGTCCACCGTTCTCGCACGGTTGAGGCAAGTATTCGGTTATCGATAATTATGCTTGTATGTTGTATTGTTTGTGTTTGGCTCATAATAGCCATGCATGGATGTTATTATGATGAGTTCCAATTTATCTTGGTGAATGCAAGTACTCTGATTGAGAGAATAATTATGAATGTTTGATAGAGGGTGCTAGTACTTTGATGCGTAATAACTATGCATTGTTGATAGTGTGTTATGTACGATTAAGGATGGTGAAAACTTGTGATATGATTAATTGTTATTCATGAGGGATTGTTTATATTGATAGTATTATGAATATATGTGCTATTCATGAATGCTATGAATATCAATGATGAGGAATGCTAGAAGTATGAATAAGTTTATTCATGTATGACGTTGTTGTGAATACATATGTATGATGGTTTAAAGTTTTGTTCATGTGCATCGTGCTATCATATTGGAGGCTTGGTCACGTGGTGACTATGCATATTTGAGGTCCCCGTCATGTAGATGATGGGCTTGAGGTCCCCACATTCGTGAAATGTGGGCAATGAGTAAAGAGGTCCCCATCATGAAGATGATGGGCAAAGGTCCCTATACTTGTGGAGTATAGGCTCTTGGTCCCTGTGCTAGAGGGCACAGGCAAGGGTATACATCGACGGTTGTATACCCCGCATTACCGGTAAAATGCGAAAAGAGATAAAGTTCAAAAGGTGCATTGCATTGATCGCATTCCATAAGTATGAAAGCTATGATTAGTGTAATGTTATTGTGGATTATTGATGGTATGACTGCGAACTTGTTTTAGCCTTGTTGATACTTGCTGAGTCTTTGGGCTCACTCTTGCTTTGATATGTTTTAGGTACAACTGGCAGGAACGACATGCATGGGAGGGAGTAGATGTTGGATGCACTCACTACCTCATGACCTTAAGGCGTTTGCCATTTAGTTTCAATTCAGGAATAAGTAAACTGCTTGAGAATCACTCATAGATGGTTTTGAGTATTATGTTAATTGTGATAATGAGAATAGCAAGTCTTGATTATGTTTATTTGATTATCATGCATGCTTGAGTAAACGTGAATATGGAGTTTATTGTTAATTGCCATGATTATTTGTTAGAACCACGGTAAAGTTGACTATACAAAGGAGGTTCTGCCGAAATTTGGTAAATAGTTTCAGTTTAATTTAGTTTCAGTAGCATTCTAGGCTCAATGATGAGCTGGGGTGTTACAGAACCTAACCGGAATCTCCATCCCTCTCATCCCAAAACAAACACTAACAACTACCACCAGCGACTCATCATTTAATACCTCCCAAAGTACTAAGTTAAGAGAGGTCCCATATATCTCTAGTGTGGTTAGCACGCAAATATCGCTTGGCTTAGTGACACAAGTAACTCGGTCCTTGATGACCCGGGCACCATTCCAATCACACCATACGATCACACCATCATACCATTGTGCCTAAGTCTAAAATATTTTATTCTCAGTTTTAGTTTGCACAAATAAACAAAGCACAATGTATTGATCATAAGTAATAATAAGTTTTGTGTGATCAAGGTCATCGACTAGGTCGATAACCACCCAATTCTACTGGTATCTAAGCATTGCTAAGCATCATATCGTAAAGACAAATAAAAGGGCCTAAATCATTGACCCGGCTCTAATTCACCAGTGAGGATAATAATCCTAAGGTAGTGGCGGGGAGAACAATTTCATGGCAACAATGTAATAGGATTAACTATCTCTAATCGACAAAAATTAACTTTGACACAAGAGGCATGCATACTTAGTTTTTGCAAACAAGATATTAAACTTTAAAAGTAATAGGAGCAATATGATCAAATGATGTTACACTCCTTGCCTTACTGCTAGTCACTGGTTTGTTGCAGAGGATCACTCTCTAACTCAACACAATCGTCGTCGCCTATCGAAAGAATGAGAAAATCCAATAAAGGCGACGAACACCGAAGATATTCAAAACCCAAAAGTGCTCCAAAATCCATGAAACTTATACAGCAGGAAGATCATGATTTTAGACAAATTTAGCAACAAGAATCACTTAATTTGGATTAAGTATGTAAAAGTTATAGCCAAAACATTTTCTTTCAGCTGGAAAAATCAATATTAATTACTATCTGTTACTGTTCATGGCATAAATTTCTGGAAAGATTTTGAATCTGAAATTTTTACGGCAGGTAGATACTAGCATCCTAAGGTTAGCAAAATTGAGTTTACTTCATTTGGAGTTAAATTGAATTACTTATGATTTTTCTAAGTTGTAAAACTAGTGCATCATTTATTTCATTGGCAAAGACCATATTAAAACCTATTCTACCCTAAATTACATCACTAGAGGATTTTAACAAAGTTTAGTTTGCTTAGTTTGAAATTACAGAGAAAAAGTTATGCATTTTATAAATTTTTAATAAATTTCTAAGCACTATTCCATGTGAAGCTTCTAATGCAATATATACTATTTTACAGTACAGTACAGTTCCTAAATTCATTCTCAAATTAAAGTTCATTTCATTCTAGAGCTAACACAATTTGAATTACCCTAAAAGGAGTTAAAACAAAATAGTTATGCACTTTTGAAATCCACACAAATAAGAGTTTTGAAATACAAACTCTCGGGCTGCTCCAACACACCTAAGTCAGGCAGAGAGGTCGTGGGCCGTTGATTTAGAATCGCACGCCACACGATCACTGAAGCGTCAGGCACTCGAGCACCCAAGCGCAAAAGACTCTAACGCGCCTTGGGGAGGTCCAGACCGTCAGATCTAGATTGGACGATCTAGATTGGACGGTCTAGATCCACAAGGGAGGTCCTAAAGGTCAAGGTTCACATGAGGAGGTCATGACGGCTAAGATCTCGCAAGGGAGGTCTTAACGGTCAAGATCAAAGCGAAGGAGGTCCTAAGCGATAAGCTTAACAGGGGGAGGTCTTGACGGCTAGGATTTCACTAGGGAGGCCCTAACGGTCGAGATCTTAGAGGGAGGTCCTTCACGGCAAGGTGTTAACAGCAACAGGTCTGGATGGCTCAGATCTCCATAGGGAGGTCCTGAACAGTCTGGATCCGTGTGTGGAGGACCGCAAGGAGGAAATCTTGACGGAGGGAGGTCTTAACAGCTCAGATCTCCACTGGGAGATCCTGAACGGTCAAGATCTGCCTCGGGATGGTCTTTTTAGGTCAAGGCTTGCTGGCAGAGGAGGTCCGGAGGTTTTCTTTACAAAAGACCACGGGGGTGATCTTTTGCAAAGAGGACCCCAAGGGAGGTCCCGGGGGTGGTTTTGACAAAAACAACCACAGGGTGGTCTTTTCGCACGGAGGTGATCTAAATGGCCAGGATTAAACCGGAGGGAGCCTAAACAGCTAGGATCTAACCCGGGGTGGTCCTAGCGCTAATGTCTCAACAGACACGATCCTACTGTTAAGAGCTAAACCTACAGAGTCATCATCGGCTACGATCAACTCGGGAGGTCCAATGACTTGACAAAATCGCGACAACAGTACAGAACACCGCGCTTTGGTCACCAGCTCGTCGCCGGCGACCGCGGCCACTGCGGTGCTAACCTCTGGTGCCAACATGTGCCAAATAGTATTGCGCACCCAGTGAGGGCTCACTTGACGGCGGAGTTGACCTAGAACGCCGGCGAGCCGGAGCGAGGCAGAGGAGAAAGTACAGGCAAAACTGAAAACAGCGAAAAGCATCGCCACGACCTAATTCATCTGGTGCTTGAGCTCTAGGAGGTTATTACGAACTCACCTGGGCCCAGAGGACGTCCGAGGGAGGTCGGAGTAGTCCTGGCGACGATGACCGCGCCGGAGACGAAGAAGACGACGCGGAGGAGATGTTCTGGACAACCAGAGGACCAAAGAAAGGTGCGGTTAGCTCCAGAAGGACCCACAGAAGGACCCGGAGCAATAAATTGAATGAGGGAGCCACCTTACCGGAGAGGAGGATGAAGGCGGCAATTCGCGGCGAAGAAGAGCCCAAAACTCGATTCAACTGCTCCCTGCGAGTACAAGCCAAATTGAGTTAGGGAACAGGACTAGGAGGACGGGAGGAACGAGGTGACGCTAAGAGTGAGCCAGGGGACCACTGGAGCACCGTCGGCGACGAGGGCTCTGCGGCCAACAATGGCAGGAAGGCGCTCTCCGCGTTTTGCGAACTCGCTCACAGAGAGAGAGCAAGAAGTCTGCAATTGGTGCGGAAAGGGAGCTAAGGAGAAGCACTGGGGCCTTATAAAGCTGGCGAGCAACGGGAGGGAGCACGAGCAGCTCCACGGGGAATGAAGGTACGGCGCTGCCACAGCTCAGTGGAAGTGATAGGAGTTAGTAGAAGGAAGACTTTGGAAAAAGGTCCTGACGAGCATTTAAGGATGGCAATAACTAGCCGTTGACGGGGACGGAGAGGAAGTGACAATGCGCAACAACTCTCTGCCATGGCGCACAAGCTCGAGGGAGAAGAAGAACAGCGGAGGAGGTCGGAGTGGTCGTGAGCGGTAGGATTAGAAAAGAACGGCTAGGATTGGCTGTGATCTCCGGAGGGCCGAAGAGGCATGGGAGGTCGTGGTCGTTGGATTAAAATCCAACAGCCCACGCACGCGCCCACTGACCACGCCTGATGTGGCTCTGGCGACTGGGTTCGACCGAGTCAAGAGGTCGAGCCCGAGCCCGACTCGAGTCTGACTCAGGCTAGGGTTTCAAAAAGGTGAACTGAACTTTAGAGAATTATTTGAGGTAGCAATATAACTCCAACAATTCTGCAATTTTTACAAGAGCTTGCTAACGTAGATCTTGACCTTGTGTAAAATTTTCAGAGATTTTTATGTAGTGCATTTTCCTCCAAAAATTCTGCAAGGTGCTAAGCTTGGGTTTGACTACAAGTCAAACAGGTTTGACTGACCCCTTAAAATATTCAAACAATTTCCAAAAATTGTGAAATTTTTCAGAGGGGTCCCACATCAACCCTAGAACTTAGGAAAAATATTTCTAGAGGGTGTTCATAAGGTTAGACAAGAAAGTTTTTGAAAGGCAAGATTTTAGGTCAAAAGAGGCTTGTGACTTGTATTTCCATAATTCTTTTACAAGAATTGCTTTGAGCATACATGAAATACAAGATGTAAGAAAAAGTTTTAATTTCTACACATTTTCTTACATTTGAAACACAAGTTGAAAATTGGGATGTTACACCAGTAGTCGTTGCGTGCGCGAGGTGAGATTGCTGAAACAATCTTGTTTTGAGTGTTGCTGTTACACATCACGTATGGACTACCTATCATTCTACCACTGATCTTTAATTAAAAGCAAGACTTATCTACAAACAACCAGTGAGATTAAATATACATCCTTCTTTTAAGAGGACTAGAAAACTCCACAATAATCGTTAAATCGGAAAAAAGCAAAACTCTTAGAAATTCTCTCGTTAATCGAGAGAAAAATAAAGATATCACATGTCTATTAGATGACCCATGTATAATTATAACGGTGAGGGTATATACAAACAACTAGTAAGATTAAAGGTCCCTTCTTCATTTAAGAGGACTAGAAAAATCCTATGATAATCCTTAAATTAGGAAAAATTATAGAAATCTCTCATTAATCGAGACAAAAAAAAACATCGCACACATCTATCATATGCCCACGTATAATCATAACAGTGAGGATGTCTCGTACCTAGTGCTATATGTACCTATCACGTTATTAGAAACCAAGCTATCGTTTCCAAAATCAAAGTTCCAAATAGTCACGAAACTTTCTACATCAAGTCGATCAGTGGATCAAACTTTATATCAAGAACAAGGTATGATTATAATCTATGTTTAATGTGCTTATGCTTCCTTATAATCTTCCGTTTAGTCATCTCATAAGCATCTCGCCACACCGATTTTTGTAATGTGCTGTTACAAGCAGAATCGGGTTTCCATCGTCCGTATCGAAAAGACTTCTTATACTTCTAATCTCCCTGTGAATTAATCCACCCCGTAAGATATACTAAACAATATACGAATAAAATACTTGACAATGTAGAACATATAACATCAATAGGTACTTAGTAAGGAGTCGTTATAATTATGTGATGTAGTTAGTGAGGAATCGTTATAATTATGTGAGTCACCTTATGGACATGTAAGATCTTTTTGTTTTGTGAGATTTTCAGCGTAATTAGCATAGGAGTTACGATAGGCGAAAGTGAGCTTAATTAACTAATTTGATTAACTATCACAATTCAGAGTGCTTCCATCCGCGACCATTCGGTTGATTGAGCATCGCTCATTTATCTCTGAACTATATGGGTTCTACACATTATAGGAAACATGGAAGTGAGCTTAATTTGCACTAATTTGATGATAAATTAAATAATTTGATGAACTATCAGAATTTGTAGTGCTTCCATCCGCGACCATTCGGTTGATTGAGCACACTAATTTATCCGTAAACTATCTGCAGCTCTACACATTATAGGAAAAATGACTTTAAATTTTCAAAATATATGGCATAGGAGTTACGATAGGCGAAAGTGAGCTTAATTAACTAATTTGATTAACTATCACAATTCGGAGTGCTTCCATCCGCGACCATTCGGTTGATTGAGCATCGCTCATTTATCTCTGAACTATATGGGTTCTACACATTATAGGAAACATGGAAGTGAGCTTAATTTGCACTAATTTGATGATAAATTAAAGAACTATCAGAATTTGTAGTGCTTCCATCTGCGACCATTCGGTTGATTGAGCACACTAATTTATCCGTAAACTATCTGCAGCTCTACACATTATAGGAAAAATGACTTTAAATTTTGAAAATATATGTACTCACACGGTAAAGTTTCTTTTATTCCATATGTGTGGCTGATACAAAGTTAATTTGGATATTACGAATATTGAAACTCGAACAACATATTGATATTTATATTAAAAAGCCTTGGGGCATCACATGCAATTGAACCCATGTAGATGGAAACAAGATTTATGATATGCATAGAGAGAGCATGAAGTAGCAGCATAGCACAAGAGACCAAAGGCCTAAAAAAGAAAGTACAAGAAGTATTAGATGTAATTTTTTAAGAGTTGGTGCAATTAACTTTTTAAGATTTTTCAGAGTAATTAGCATAGGGTTTACGATGGACTAAAGTGAGCTTAATTAGCACTAATTCGGTGATAAATTAACTAATTTGATAAACTACTAGAATTCGGAACAATACATATTTGTATATATACGGCTTATTAGTCTCATTAGGAAAAGAGATTCACTACCAGAATCCTCTATTTTCCCAAGTGCCTCAAAGTTTTCCGAGTGTTTTGAACAAAATATTCAGTAACGTCCCGAGTGTTTCATAAAGCACTCGGAGAGAAAATAAAACACTCAGTAAACAAATATTTCCCGAGTGTCCAATCGGACACTCGGGAGATTTTGACGGGAGCCCAGCGAACCGATGCGTTCTCAACGGGGACAAATAATTTCCCGAGTGTCTGTTCGTTGCATACACTCGGGAGCGAATGAATTTTTAGCGCCATTTTTCACCACCGTGCGCCCTTTTTTTCGCTGCCGACGCGAAATCGCGCGAGCCAAGTCCCCAATCCCCCACCTCCTCCACTGTCGCTCCCCTCTCCACCCCTACGTCCGCGACCAGCGCCGCCTCCCCATCCTCCTCTTCCTCCACCGCCTTCGCCGCCTCCACCGCCTCCACCGCCGCCGTCTCCCCCTCCTCCACCGCCTCTACAGCCATCTCACGCACTGAAATCGACGCCGCCTCCTCATCTGCCGCCGCCTCCCCCTTGTCTTCTCCCCCACCTCTGCGACCGGCGCCGCCTCCCTGTCCTCCTCATCCTCCACCGCCTCCGCCGCCCCCTCCACCTCCCTCTTCGATCCCGCCCCCGCCCCCCTCCACCTCCCTCTTAGATCCAGACCCCGCCGCCCCCCTCCTCCACTGCTTCCACCTCCATCTCATCCAACACCGACGCCGTCGGCCTCCTCGTCTGCCGCCGCCGCACCCGACATCGATGTCCCGCCCCTCTTCCGCCTCCACGGTTGCTCTCTGCTCCCTGATGGTCCCCCATTGTTCTTTCTCGGCTCTTGCCCTAACCCCCGCCTCGTTCCTCTCCCCCAGCCGCTAGACCCATCACCTCCACCTTCCCCTCCGTCCCCGCTGGAGCTTCTTGCTTTGGCCGAATGGTGGTGCTGTGGAGACCTCCTCTGGCCGCATCCTTGCGCCGCCTCTAACCTCCCTGGCCCGGCGCAGCCTGGGACCAGTGCCGCCACTCAGCCCGCCTCCATCTAGCGCTTGGCCCACTTAGGTGCTTCTCCTCTCCGGTGCCCCAGCTCGCCCGCGACTCACCGCCGTTGCCGCCCCCGCCACCGACTCGGCCCGTGGCAACCGGCGCCTCTGCTCCCTCTGCGGCTTGGCTCCTTGGCCTCTGGTTTTACTTTTGGTTGCGGCTGGATGCGGTTCAAAGACCCTCTCCCCTTCTTGGTTGATTTTTCTCATGAGCTTTAGTTTGAATTAATTTTTGAAGTATAATTGACGATTCTTGTTTATGCAAGGTGAGGTGATAATGTGGATTGCTATATGGTCATGCATGAGGGAAGTGATAGTGATGATTTGGTCATGGCTAGCACAGAGGTACCACCCCCTTTCCTCTCTACTCCTTGATCCCTTGCTTTGTGATGCGAAGAACTGGGGGCTTATGGATGTGTAGGAGGGATGGCTGTGGTGAAATGGTGATTGATGCATGTATTTGTTGGCTCAAAATGATGTATTGCCAACATATTTAATTTATGGTTAGTCGAGGATACAAGTATTCATGGGTTGATATATGTTTTTTATATACAAGCATGATTCAGTTGTGTAAGCACTAAAGAATCCCATCAACAGATCTATTGGCAATGCTACGTAAGTACTTTATCGATGTTATATTACCGTCGTAATTGTGCTTCTAATATGTTTAGAACGATAGCACAAACCTCTATGGGCAAACACCAATCTATTCCTTTGTTTTCTTTTTAGATCTCATTAGTCATGATATGAAAGACATTTTGCCCAAGACTTTCATATTGATATGCTTCATGATGCAAGGATGTTTTTCTCAAGCATTGTATAATGATTTGCTTTCTTTCCATGTAATTCATGTATTGTGTGTAATAAAAGAATGATTGCAAAGCAGTGAACCTCAAATTCATATATTTCATATATAGTCAGAGTCCTTAATGTTAATAGTCTTGTTATTGTAAGGGTTAGTGGTGTTTTTACCTTCAATGGTCATGCTTAATAAGTTGATATTACTGAGATCATTGCATTTCTTTTGATTTAATCCTGCTTTGTTTTGGTTATTACAGGAGCCTTATGGGAGGATGCAATTGCCATCGATGAAGTTATACCAGAGGCTGCACTACCAGCTTTTTCTTTGGAGGTTTGATCTGCACCTTGTAACAGTTCCATTCATGGTTTCAAATTACAATATTATAATCTATTAAGACAAGAACTATCTGTTTGCCCTGTGATTGACAAGAACATATATAAGGGCATCAAGAAGTAATCAGCGGCCAAGAGAGTTCATCACAACCAGGGCTTCCCTTTTGAGTAAGAATACATAGCAATCACTTCTCATCATCTCATGTCAAGCTTATTTGAAGGCATTTCAGTTTAAGATGCTTGTTTCTTTCAACACTTATGCTTTTGGGTCAATCATGGAACTATGCTTGTAATTTATATTATCGAAATATCTCCAATATCTCCACTCTCCGGTATGTCTTGTGAGGCTGCTTTTTTTCTCAAAGAATACTCTAAACTGACATCTAGCATACATACATTTATAACTAAATCATACATTTATACTAAAATTGTCATTTATTGCTATATTGTAAATATGTAACCCTCTTCCCTCTTGTTCCTATATGTTCAATAATTTATAACTAAATCATACATTTATATGGAAACATGGGATATGTTTGCACTTCAGATGCAAGTCATCTTTCCTGTTGGTTAATCACTGACATCACAGACTTATAAATTGATACTATAGTTTTACAGCAGTAGTTAATTAATTCCACACAAACATTTATCTTTTCTCTAAATGGATTGCATAGTTTTTTTATTATTTTATCATGAGTCATATAGGTTTTTGGCCACACATGAGCTAATTGTTCTTCGCATACATGCTAGAGGGCTTGAATTATAGTTTTGTCCTTGCAAAAGATTGTATGAAATATATCTTTCCATACCCTCTTCTAGTTATTATTTTCATACTATCAGACTTCCCTGTTAGCATTATTTTCTTACATACCTTCAAGTCTTTGGGGCTTAAAAAAGCTAAAATAATGGACATATCCAAAGTTGCTGTTGGCTTTGATAATGTCTCCTCAAAGTTGCTTACAGGTTCAGGGTTTTTGTTCCTAGGAATCATCTCCCATTATATGAGTAGCTTGTTCGAAGATATACTGTGGCTAATAGATAATGACATAATCTGTTGCACATATCTAAAGGCATATTTCACTCTGTTCTTGTAACATCCCAAATCTTGGCTTGTGTTTCAAATGTAAGAAAATGAGAAGAAATTAAAACTTTTCTTGCATCTTGTTGTTTTTGAACTTTTCTGTAATTCTTGTAAAGGAATTGTGGAATTCAAAAACTTCAATCTCCTGTTGACCAAAGTCATGACCCCTTTTTCAACTTTTCTAAATCTTGTGTTCAACCTCTGGAAATATTTAAATGAATTCTATAGGAATCCTTTATTCTGTATTGTTAGTTGTCTTCACACATGTGTTTTGCCTATGTGTTTTTGATGCATTATGTTAGTAGACCTGTTATGTATTATCTATGTTAGTAGACCTATTATGTATTATTTGCCTGGTGAAAGCACATAAGAAAGTTAATCTCAAGAGCTTAGATGTTACTAGTAATCACCAGAAATATTCAAATGTGATACATTTTCTTGTTGCACAAGTTCCACTTTCTCTAGCGATAAAAATTTCATCTATCCAGGGTATCTTGCACATACATCTGAAGCCTCCTTCTGATCAACTTTGATATGGATTTACGTCGATGCCTGATCTAGAATGGGACCTGGAATCTTCTATTGGGGATAGGAAAATTACCAACAATCACATTGCCTCACTTATTGGTAACAGATTCAAGGTATTGAATATAGCCCTTCCTCTGAACATGTTGTTTCTTTGGTAGTTTGCTGGTTAGTAGTTACTATTTGTTTAACTAGCCTCTGTCATGTACTTGCTACTTGCTAGTTGCTAGTTAGTAGTTACTACTGCTTGCTTAACTATTTAACTACCCTTTGTCATCGTGTGAAGTATTTAAATTTGCTTGTTAAACTACTAATTGCTATGGGTCCCCAAAACCATCTTATTTTTTCTTAGGAGGAAGTTGCACATGAAGGTGGGCGATTGTGGATACCATGGGGACATGCTTATGATCTTAGGTGATGAGACAATTGGCAATAGTGTCAGGAAATTCAGTAGTACCGGCTTGTTGGAAATGGTGTTACCGCAGAGCGGTATGACCGCGAGTGTGGAGCGATATGACCGCAAGTTTGGAGCGGTGCTACCGCAAGTCAAGGGGTCCGAATGTGAGGTTGTTTTGGGCGATCGGACAGAGAGGACGAGTGGTTCGAACATCTCTTCAATCCGGAGCGTCCATGTGGCAGGGCATTTGGTTCTAAGGTTTTTGCGCGTTTTAGTGGAGCAGTAGTACCGCAAGGCAAGTGGCGGTAGTACCGCGATGCGGTGATACCCGATTTTGTTTAGCGGTTGGAAATTTCCAGAAGGCATGTTTTGGAGTGTGGATTTCCTCTTGGAGCGGTACGACTGTGCCTTGGTTGGCGGTAGTATCGCATATCGGTGTGACCACTTGAGAGCGGTATGGTTTTTCCAAAGAGAGTGTTTTTTAGGCGATTTTGGGATTCTTTGAGGTGCGGTACGACCACAGTGTTGTGAGCGGTAGTACCGGTGGTTAAATGGTGGTAGTACTGTTTGTGAACTGATTGTCGATTCAATTGGAGATTTTGATTTGGGTTAGGTCAAGTTCATGGTTATCATTGCATAGATGTTGCATGATGTATGTTTTGGCTAACGTGGGTCAAGTTATGAAGAACTTGTTCTCGAAGACGATTTTTTGGTCTATTGCTGTGCAGGTTGCTTGGAGGTTAATGACGGTCAACAGTGAGGATGATCGGGACTAAGCTTGGAGAGCTGAGGTCCAGAACGATCGAGGATGCCGGGTGAGGTCAATGAACTCGAGCATGGCGCAAAATGGATAAGGATGACTGAATGGGCAGTTCGGTGCGACTGGTTAGATCAAGTGGCGTAGGGGTTGGTGCAAGTGCCTCGGTGGTTCCGGTAGGATCCGGACGGGAGAGACTTGCCGACATGATAAGAGCCGTTGATCAACCTACACGTGGCGAAGCAGGCGATTGCTTCACCAGGATTGAACTCGGCCTTTTGAGAAGGATCGAGAAGGGGTATTTTGGTAATTTCACCTGAATACCACCTTGGTGACCTTTTGCTAAACCGCGGTGCGGGTCGACGCATGGAGAAGCGGTTCAGGTCAAGTAGAGATGAAGACGACGCTTTGAGATGCGTGCGTGTGTTAACCCGTTTGTGAGTGGGCTTAACAGGTGTCCTAATAGAATATTCCCTAGAATCTAGCCTCCACTATAAATAGAGGAGGGTGCTGGCTAAAACCTGTGGAACCCATTCATTTGATAGCCCTTTTTGTGTTTTAGGGTTTTGGGGAGAAAGGTGGAGAGTTAGGGTTCTAGGGTTTGGATTGAGTGTGTGCTCATGTGTTGAGGTTTGTCCTCCTAGATGGAGTGGCTGTAAATCAATAATCTTCCATCTCAAATCAATCCAACCAAATCTCTTGAGATGAGTCTCTTTGTGTTCATCCTCTCTATTTGATGATTTTGGGGCTTTCTTTGATTCGGGAGTTTTTACTTGGTTTTTCCTCCTGATCTTGCTTGTTAGGACATGTGGGATATCATCTAAGGTCATCTTGATCATCATCCACCCACGAGCAAGCTTTTAGATCTAAGTTTTGAGTTTGCCCGGTTTTGGTGAAAGAAAGGGTGATTTTAGGGGTTTTGCTCTTGTGGACTTTTGGCTTGATTCTTCCTGTGATTGAGAGTGCTAAGACGTATAGGAGACCATCCTTAGCCATCTTGAATTGATTCTTCCAACGAAATCCTCTCAATCACTGTTTTCGTATTTTGCCCGGTTTTGGAGAAACCTTCATTCAAATGGAAAAAAGGTCAGAAGAACTTTGGCAATGATCTTCACGATCTTTGATTGGAATAGGTTTCTAACATCCCAGAGAAGGTATGTCTCAAGTTTCATTAAGTTTGGACTTGTGGATTAAAAATTGTGCCAAGTTTTGATTTTGTTTTCAAGCTATTTTTCCTATTCATCGGCTGATTTTACTGTTCACCCGGTAGTACCAGCACTGTTCATCCGGTAGTACTGATTTTTGGTAGTACCGGCAGTATTCGTCTGGCAGTACTGATTTCCGCTACTGTTTATAAGTACTGTTCACAATTACTATTCATCTGGTAGTATCAACTACTATTCATCGGTAGTTCCGATTTTTGGTACTACCGCGTACTGTTCACCGGTGCTACTGATACTGTTCATCAGTATTGTTCGCAGTTGTGTTTTTGGTTCTGTACCTTGGGATTGTGATTGGATTCAATACAAGACATCCGCTGTACTTGTTTGCTAATCTTCATAGCTCTACATAGCTATTGGAGTGAAAGAACCTTGAACATCTTGAGACAAAAGATTTTAAAAAGAGGTCGTTTTTGGGTGGCGCCTATTCAACCCCTCCTTCTAGTTGCCTCCTCGGTCCAACAGCAATACAATCTATTTTTTAGTGAATTTCTATGCTAGGAATGTCTTACTTGGCTGTAGATTTATATATACCTGCTTGATTGCTAATTCTAATCGCATACATAGTTCTTATGATAAGCATGGACTTGGCATCATCTTGTTGAATGAGATTCATATGTTTTCATTAGGAAAACCTTGTATGAACTCCACATACTACCATGGCCTTGCCATTGCAGTCTGATGTAGCATCAGAGTTATGTCTTTCTTTATTGTGTGCTTGAAACTTGTAAACATTTTCTATACATAAATATTTTTTGCCTGTAAATTGCCAGGTTGATGTGGACATAGCAACCCACATAGATATCTATGACGATGGTCTTGATAGAAGGTATAACATCTTTCTTGCGTAGTGCTTTATTCCTCATAATGTAAGAAAAATCACTTTTTTATCTGCATCGGAATAAAGGATATGTTAATTGGACTAGAAGGAAGATAAGAACATATCTGATAAGGAGTGGTTAAGGCTTGTGTCCTAAAGAAGATATCTGATCCAGGATTTAGCTGCCATTGATGTATTTGTCATTTGGAATGACTATGACCAAATTTTTGTTTGAAGATTTCGAATAACAAAAATATGTTGCATACAATGTATTTACAGTTATGTTGTACTTTGCTTGCTTGACCCACTGCAGTAAGGTCATTAACTGGGATGCTGGATTATTTCAAACTGTCTACCTGTGAGATCACTTTGATTTGATCAGTATATTGTTCCATTCCAGCTTACTCTTTACTTCTTGGTTTCTTCCAATGCCCAAGCTTTTATTTTTTTTACTAGCTTCTTCTAACCTGATTTTCATTTTTTTATGCAACAAGTTTAAAGTTTAAACACTTGGTACATTATGTGCTACATTCTACACATACAAAGGTTTCCACATGTCTTGTTTAGAAGAATTGAAAAGATATCAGACAAAGTGTTGAGATAACTTCTGTGATTAAACATGGTATAGAGCTAAAGATGTATCAAGTTATATTGGATGCACTGCACTGCCACCGACTTCTTATTTTGCATGTATTGTTTTACAGGAATATGCACGAAATCTTCGCGCGCTAGGAGTAGATGCAAGAGAAATGGAATCCTATAGAGCTCTATAGCAGTGTGTTGCCCCTAAAGACAAACAAGATAACATTCAGCTTTGATGTAATGAACATTGTCGATATATAGAAATATTGCCCGTAGGTCCTTCAATATGCGTAGATATATCAGGTATTGTTCATTTAGGTTGGAAGTGTGGTTTATACATAGAGCATTGAATTTTGATTACTGTCATTATTTGATTTTATTATGACTGTCACCTCCGGATTCTGTTGAAAATGGAATTTAATTACCTGGTAGCTATCTGATGAGGACATCCCTAACTTGGATACAACCACGCCTATACACACAGCTGATCCACAACAAATGTTACAAGGGCCAATTACTCGAGCTCGTGCTCGCCAACTTAATCACCAGGTGAATTCGTTCATAGGTTTATATATTACTGAGAATAGATCGCTACCTAATGCAAGTGATTTAATTGTGCTTAGGAACATGGGAAAGAACCAAGGAGAGGTATGTGGAGTCATGGACAAGCATAGGAGGCATAATGGAGGTCATCACGTCACTTTGGGTCCGAGCCAAGCAAGAGTTCGAGTTGGGCTCGTTCTGGATTCGAGTTCGGACTGCTGCGACAGCACTACGTTCAAACGGCCGTAACTTCTTCATACGGACTCCGTTTTGGATGTTCTTGGACTTCATTGAAAGCTTATCAAGTCTAATTTCCAATGGATCCAACCTCAGCTTCCAATTCAAACCGAGCTGGCCACAATAAACAAAACAATCCACGTCTATTTTTTTCTCTGAGTAAAAAAGGGTGCTACGCCACCTCCTCTTGGGCCCATGGGTCTTGTAACCCTAGGGGCGTGCGTCCACTTCCCTGGCCGCCACCCCTGGTCGTCTTCCCATATAGGAGCCGCCGTCCCCTTGGCTAGAACTCGGATTTCGTTGAGTTTAGGTTTAGCCATTGTGCAAACTGCATTCTTGATTGTGTCGACGACCACTGTCAAGACACCCGGGATCCCACCTTTGATTTTCAATACTATCTACGCTACATTCTTATTCGTAATATCAGATTGCCTATATTTTATTCTTGCTAGTTCTTCGATTGCTCGCAGGAATTGAACCTCGTGTTCAGGTTGATCGCGCTTCTAGCACGGTCAATAACATCGCGGAGTTGGTTCAACGATTGCTAAGGCGCAAGCGTCGTCGTACGGTTGTAGTCGGATCGCGAGAGTCACCTCCACCAAAATCGATAGTTATCAATCTCATCGAAAGATCGGGCACCCCGCTTCCATCACTATCCTTGTTCATTTATTGGCTTATTGAAGAGTATATTGTGAGCTTGGGAATTATGTTAGTGTTATTCAATCTATATATGTAATGATTTGTGGTATTTACCTTGTTGTGGAATTATGGTTTATTTGATTGCAAAATTAGTACAAAACTAAATTGGACTATATATGCCCTATGGAAAAGTATATTGTTTCCCGAGTGTTTAGGACGAAAACACTCGGGAAATATGGCCACGTGGCCATCCTTTCCCGCTATCACTCAAATTTCCTCGAGTGTTCATGACTAAAACACTCGGGAAAAATATACTTTCCCGAGTGTCATTGGTCAATATACACTCGGGAAAGTATTCTGTTATGGTGGGAAACCCGTTGTGTGAGCTAGATTCCCGAGTGTTTTAAGTTTCCCGAGTGTAACCCAAAACACTCAGGAAATATCATTTTCCCCGAGTGTAATCTCTGAAACACTCGGGAAATCAGTTTGATCTCGACTAAACTATCCCGAGTGGTTTTTCCCGACGGCCGACCTTCGGGAACTAATTTCCCGAGTGTTTTCGGGACTTTCCCGAGTGTTTCGGGCACTTGGGAAAGTACTGGATTCTGGTAGTGATTAGGGACTATGTATACAATACTCCATCCATCTGCACATAGACTAAGCAGATGTTAAAAAGATTAGACTACCCCTAAATATTATGTCTAAGTACTATTTCCAATGCATGTATATATGTAGGGAATACAAAAGAAAGCTGGATATTTATTAAGGGTACAGAGGGAACAACGCACTTATTTTGTATTGGAATATAAAATACACCCTATAATTGTGAATAAGACCATTCAAAAAATACGCCCTATATTTTTTGACGGAGGTAGTAAATAGAAAGAAGCAAATGTACATTGAACCTTTGAAAGGCTAAAGTGAGCTTAATTAGCAAAGGGTTTACGACAGACTAAAGAGAGCTTAGTTAGTACTAATTTGACGATAAATTAACTAACTTGATGAACTATCAGAATTTGGAGCAATACATAGTTATATATGTGTGGCATATTAGTCCCATTAGTTAATGAGATTAGGGACTATGTATACAATAATAGAAAGAAGCAAATCTAAGTTGAACCTTTGAAAGGCAAAGCAAGAGATATAATTGAAGCTACAAAAGGAAGTTGAACTAGAAGAGAGAAGTAAACATGTTATGAACTGAATCTGCAAAGTTGCAAAAAATTACCTACAATGTGGGTGACTGAATCTGCACCTTACTCTCCCCTCCACGGCTACAGATGGACAAGGCTTCGCTACAGATGGGTGACTGAATCTGCACCTTACTCTCCCCTCCACGGCTACAGATGGACAAGGCTTCGCTACATCTTCTCATCCCCTCTCCTCCTCTCCCTCCTCCCCCTCTTTTCTTTTTCTTTAGATTAAAACTGAATTTAGGATGGATTTTTGGACCTTTTATAGCCTGGCCTCTGTCACCATTTCAAATGGCGACAGGGACCTTTGCCACTGTATTGCTAGCGACAGAGCTCCTGTCTGTAATTGAAATTACGATAGGGGTCTGTCACCATTTGGAATGGTGACGTAAGGTCATTTCTGTAATTTTATTAAACGGATATTTATTTTTGTAATTCTATTAAAAATATATATTCTAGAGGCCGTGGGCCCCTAACCTATCGACCGTTGAATCCATGTTCGTCATCCATATTCCTGGAAACTCATTAATGCAAACAAGATGATGAGAACTTTGATTTTGAAAGATAGCTCATCCTTTTTTCATCCTGTTGGGCAGTGGTTGTGTTATGCATCGCCTAAAAGAGCGAGAAGAGTTTTTACCTAATAAACATTCTAAAGTTTGATTATCAATATATTTAAAACTACCTAGATTAACTATCCTGAAACTATATCATTTATTTTTAAATTAAAAATACTTTCATAACATTATAATTTTATTAGTATGTCTTAATATAAAGTTATAAAAAGCAATGGTCAAAAATCGCATCTCGGAGACCTTAAAAAATCAGAAATGACAAATATAAAAATAACGAGCTGATTTTCAGCTATACACTCATCGGCTTACAGCTTTTTAGCTTTCTATAACCCATTCTAATCTTCTTATTTTTCTTACGGGTCTCTTACTGGTTGACCTTGTACTTTTGTACTTTTCTTTTTTAGATATCTCTTGTTTTTTATGTGCTTGTGCATTGACTTTTTTCCCAATCTACCTAATCAAAGAATACAAGAATTACTCTTATGTATTGTTATGTCTTAGATATCCTATTGTTGAAGGAAAGTTCAAGACTTAATGCAATGCTTATGTGGTTAGTCCAGTTGGTCACGATAGTGGTAACCAATAGACTCTTGGTGGGGTGGAGGAGTTTTTTGGAAGTTATGCGGTTTTAGCAAATATTCAAACATAATTCCATATTTCCAGCACATATAATTGACAGAAGCAACATATAAGAATTGAATTTAGCATATAAACTTCTCATGACAATTAAACATGAAAATATGCTCAAAAGATAGAACAAGTGGGCAACTAAAATCAGCATATTGCACATATTTAATTAGTTACTTATTGCTCTCAGATGTTGGGCTGCTTAAGTATTAATACTTGGCCTCCTCGCCACTTAGGTCAAGTTTCAATCACAAATTAATTATGACAATTTCTCTGAAATAAATTAGGCCTTGAGCTCAAATAAAATCTTGCTAAACTAACCGGTCATATAAAGCAATTAACAATTCAATGTTTACTAGACAACAAGCAATTGAGCCAACAAACAAGGTAACAAGATACCAATTCCCAATGATATATCAGAGACCACAAATGATAACTCATAGCGAATACACAAGCATGTAAATATATGACAAGATAGTAAACAACAAGTAATCTACAAGCTAAAGACTAAATTTATAACCAAATTGTCGTATTTAATCTAATAGTTAACTTATATCCTCATCGAGCAATTCACAAGCCCCCAATATTACCATGCAAAGTCACCCTGTGCTAGAGATAGATAAAAGACAAAAGAATTTCAAAAGTACTAGTACGACGCACTTATGCATAGTATTAGTAAAGAAATTAAAGGTGCAAACTCATTGAGCAGATGGCACTCAAAGCCACCAAGTCGACCAGGAAGGCATGCCAAGGCGCTGTCTTAGAAAACCAATCACCCCATTGTGCCACAGTGTATGGATATGGTCGTCGGAGATACAATACTGCTCTTCACAATTCGGGACACACCAATTGTGAAGTCAAGGTACAAGGAAAAATGTCGCACAACAATCACCACAGGATGCACCGACTAAGAGCACCAGTGAGCAAATCCACTAACACCGACACCTTTCTTCTCACCCAAAACACGTACAGAGCCGACTAGAGCCAACCACAATGGTGCGCCGCCCTAGCTTCCTCAGCATCCTTGACAAGGAGGTGGTGCAAGGAGGCAGCCAGGGAGTGCCCAAGGAGGATGAGACCATACCTCACCAACAGCGGCGCCATGCTCAAATCAGAGAAGAAAAAAGATAGGGAAAATTGGAAGGGAGTGATTGTACAATGCGGGCAAAAAGAAGAAGGAAAAGGTGCCCTTAAGAAGAGGAGGGTCCCCCGAGCCACCCATGCCTATGTCGCATTGAGCGAAGAGAGGGGATCGATCCCCTCCCATGCACAGCCTCTAGTCAGAGACCAAGTCTCCAACCTTATCTCTTCCCCTTCTTCCTATGATAGGTGGCTCCTACCTTTTCTTTTACTTTCCATTTTCTTCTTTTCTCAAATTGAAAAATTACAAAAAGGCCCCTTACATATAATAATCCCACCAATTTATCAATTTGATAATAGATGCTCAAATTCTTGTTTGATGTACAGCTGTTCGATGATGGGTACCTTGTGGGTTTGAACACAAAGCCTAGCACCAAGGACTACGACTCTGCATAGACAAAGGAGGACTTTGCCTTGATCTAATGCCTTGGTGTGACAGTTTTTTCCCATGTTACATTCTGTAGTAGGCAGCTCACCTTTTTCCCTCTTGGGTTGGGACGTTACGGTCATATCCCTGTATCTAGCTCTTGAGTACTTAAGAAAGTATACCCTTATCTTCCTTTGATCGTGACCTCGTGATCGTACTCATGTAGGTGAATTCTCTAGAGAATTATGTAGGATGATTCCCGTTGCCATATAGGTATCGAATTTATTAAGAGCTATTGCTCAACCTGTCATATAGATGGAGCACTGTAGATAATGGGACCATTAGATATTCTCTCTAACCCCACACAGTTTTTTGTCCTAGAGCCTAGTTCACGGATCTTCGATCTCCTAGGATAGGTTACCACCAATGTGGGCCCTTACATGGATATGAGCCCCATTCCCTTCGATGCAGCAAAGATAGCCTTCCATGCCATTCCTTGAGTGAAAGGATCTGCCAAGTTTCTTTCAGACAAGATGTATTTTTATGGTAATAACACCCGTCCCACTAGCATGCCTTACTAACTTAAGTCGTCTCTTTATATGTTTTGAGGACTTCATATTGTCCTTCCTACTCTTCACCTTAACCAAAATAGTTTGATTATAGCAGTAGGTTACTATAGCTAGAATTGGCTTTTCTAGCACCGGTAGGTCAGATAGAAGTTCTCTAGCTAGAATTGGCTTTTCTAGCACCGATAGGTCAGATAGAAGTTCTCTAAGTCACTGAGTCAAGTGCTACTAATTCAGCATCTAGGGTGGACCGTGTAAGAATAGTCTGTTTAGAAGACTTCAACGAAATGGCCCCACCTGCTAGAGTGAAAACATAGCAACTCGCAACCTTCATATCATCCGAGTCACTGATCCAGTTAGAATCAATGAATCCTTCCAAGACAGCCGGATGGCCTTCCCAAATTTATAGTCCCCTTTAGGTACCTAAATACCCTCTCTAGTGCTATCTAGTGATCATCTCCAGGATTAGATGTATAACGACTCAATCCGCTTACAACATATGAGATGTCAAGTCTCATTGCACTAGTAAGATACATTAAAGACCCAATTATTTGAGAATATTTAATCTGATCTTTTCCATGTCCAGTGTTTTTATGTAGCTTAATATTTGGATCATACGGTGTGGCTACTGATTTACAGTCCATGAACCCAAATATGGTTAGGACCTTGTCCACATCATGGGATTGTGATAGAGTAATCCTATTATCACCCATTAACAGCTTGATGTTTAAGATAACATCAGTTTCACCTAGGTCTTTCGTATCAATGTTCTGGAAGAAAAAAGACTTAGTTTCGGCGTCGAGAACAAAGCGCACATTCCCGTGAAATCAAGGAGTGATAACCTCTAGTTTGCGTGAAAATGGAATGGAGGCAAATGGAGGAAGATGATGACGCCGTTGTACGGCTTGTGTACTGTTGAAAATGGCGCAATATGGTGGCGAGATAGCGGTGGGTGCACAAGAAAATCGGTGGCAGTGATGGTGCCCTGGCGATGCGACAGAAGTTAGCACAGGCGATGTGATACCGAGCACAATGCAGAGGAGACAGGGGTAGTTGAGCTCCAAAACGGTGGGCGGCGGTCGTTTACCGTGGACGAGCGGCAGAGCGGGTGCGAGGGCGCTACCGCGCAAGCGCGTCACGAGGGGGACGAAGGCACCTGATGCATGGACCCGGCGTGTCAGCGAGAGAGATGCGGGGGAGCGGGCGTGGGCTGGCTGGGCCGTGGTGGATGCGAGTAAGTTGGGCCGTAGTGTATTCGGCCCAAAAGGCGAGTGGGAAAATGGAATTTGGTTAGATTTTTTTAAATAGGTTGGAAAGTTGATGAATTTTGAAATACAACAGAGGAGCTCCAAAAATTGTGAACATTTTTGTGCAACCTCTTGACATAGTGAATTTTATTGTGTAATTGTTCTAGAATTTTATCTATTTTATATTGTTCTCAAAAATTCTTTTAAGGTTACTGTTCATATGCAAAGCATTAATTCCATAACATACTCAAAATACTTTCCACATTTATTATCAGTACAATTATCCCAAGTTTGTATTTTTGGGATGTTACACCTTAAGAAGAGGAGGGGCACCACGACGCTGCCAACGACCGGCCCTAAGCTGCCCACACAAGTGCCTGAGCTGCCATGGAGGGGATCGATCCCCTTCCCGTGCACTGCTCTGGATGGAGACCAAGTCTTCAACCTTATCTCTTCCCCTTCTTCTTATGACAGGTGGGCCCTGTCTTTTCTTTTACTTTCCATCTTCTTCTTTTTATCTAATTGAGAACTTTCAAAAGGGCCCCTTGTGTACAACAGCGGCTCCCAGGTAGCCTGGCTAGGCTATGCTCGATGCTCGCCTCCACCCGTGCTTGGTTAATGTTTGCTACCTTGTTTCTACCTCCTAGCCGATGTGTGCCACCGCTGGGGTCAAGCCGCTGCCTGCGAGCCACCCTTCCTGGTCGTCTCACCACTAAGTCGCCCTCGCTCGATGCTCGGTTATCCGATGACTAGTCTAGGATGACTCTAGGCCCGACTTCACATAGCCCGGACGGACTTGCAGACAATGTTGGAGGGAAGGGTGGGTTGGGAGCTGTGTGGGGAATCGAATTTTTTATAATCAATGTAAAACAAAGATTATTTAATATTTGTGTGAAAAAAGTGTAGCATTTCTTTACATAAAGCATGTAAACAAACTTTTTGTCGACAGTGTTATAGTTCTTATCAAAATAAATGCTCACAGTTGTATCCTTCAAGGTAATACAAAACAAATATTACTTTTTTAAGGGAAAATATTCCTTGTGAACAAAAGAAGTAGCATTAACACTAACAAAAGCTTATCTAAATAAACAGATTTTGCATGCCTATTCACGTAGTATTTTTCTACACAAAATTCAATCGATCAAGCATAAATGGTTCAGGTAGCTCTGTGTGGATATCATGGGGATATACTCATGATCTTAGGATGATGATACAATTGGCAATAGTATTGAAGGTTTGTTAAAACACTCAGTTTCAGCAAGCATCAGGAAAATCGGTACTACTGGCAAGTGAGGAGCGGTACTACCGCAGGGTGGTACGACCGCAAGTGTGTTGGTGGTACTACCGCATGTCAAGGGTCCAAACGTGTGGTTCGATCGAACAATTTAAATCGTGGTCCGAATGTTCTCGAGTTAGATCAGTCGATCCTAATGAGTGGTTCAAACGTTTGGCAATCAGTACGATCACTAGTTGTTTTGCGGTACTACCGCAGTGTGGTAATACCGGTCTTAAGAGCGGTACGTAATTTCTAGAGAACGTATTTTGGGAGTTTTGGTTTTCTACTAGAGCGTTACGACTGCACGTTGGTTGGCAGTAGTACCGCATGGCTGTAATACCGCAAGTGTGCGGTATGTAATTTCCAGAGAATCTGTTTTGGGGAGTTTTGATCTTCCATGAGAATCGGTAGTTCTGGTAGTACCGTTGGTTTCTTGGCGGTACTACCGATTGTGCTCTAAGTGTCGACCAACTTGGAGATTTGGCTATGGGTTAGGTCAAGTTTATGAGTTACATTGCATATGTGTTACATGATGCATGTTTTGACTAACGTGGGTCAAGTTGTGAGGAACTTGTTCCCGGAATCAATTTCTTGTCTATTGTTGAGCAGGAAGCTTGGTGGTCAACGACGGTCAACGGCGAGGATGATTGGGACTAGACCTGGAGAGCTAAGGTTCAGAACGATCGAGGATGTCGGGTGATGTCAATGAACACAAGCGTGGCGCAAGATGGACAAGAACGACCGAATGGGCAGTTCGGTGTGACTAGTTGTATCAAGCGGCGTGGGGGTCGGTGCAAGTGCCATGGGGGTTTCGGTGGGAGCCGGATGGGAGAGACTTACCGACATGAAGAGAGCCATTGATCAACCTACACGTAGCGAAGCATGGAATTGCTTTATGAAGATTGGACTCGGTCTTTGGAAAAGTATCGAGAAGAGGTATTTTGGTGATTTCACCAAGATACTACCTTGATGACTTTTGACTAAACCGCGGCGCAAGACGGCGCAAGGAGAAGTGGTTTAGGTCAAGAGAAGTTGAAGACAGCGCTTTAAAATATGTGCGTAAGTGAACCCATTTGTGTGTGGGCTTAACGGGTGCCCATTAGGGTTTTTCTTTCTAGAAGCTAGTCTCTACTATAAATAGAGAAGGGTGTTGGTCTAGCACCTCCCAACCCTTGTATTCAAGAAACCCTAGTTTGTGTTTTAGGGTTTGGAAAGGAAAGTGGAGAGGTTAGGGTTCTAGAGAGTTGGATTGATTGTGTGCTCAAGTGTTGAGTTTTTGTCCTCCATGATGGAGTGGATGTAAACCAACTTCAATCTCCAATCAATCCAAGCAAGATTCATCAAGATGACTCTCTCTTTGTTCTTGCTCCTTCTTTGGTGATTTTGGGTTTTTGATGATCCCTTGGTTTTCCTTTGGTTTCTTATGGTGATCTTGTTTGCTGTGATATGTGGAAGTGCATCTAGGATCATCTTGATCATCCTTTATCCACGAGCAAGTTTTTTAATCCAAATTTGATTTTGGCTCGGTTTTGGAGCAACCTTCATTCAAAAGGAGAAAGATTAGAACTTTGGGAAGGATCTACACGATCTTTGATTGGAATAGGTTCCTAACATTGTAGAGAAGGTATGTTTCAAGTTTCATGAAGTTTGGAACTGCGGATCAAAAGTTGTGCCAATTTTGAATTTCGTTTTTAGGCTATTTTTCCTATTCATCGTCTGATTTCACTGTTCATTGCAGTAGTTTTGATTTTACTGTTCATCAGCGCTTTTGTTTCTTCCGCTATGCCTATCTATTGATCTTCGTAGCTCTCTTAGCTATTGGAGTCAAGATTATGTTGAATCCGATCAAAGCGAAAAATAGATAGTACTCCTATTCACCTCACCCCCTCTAGTCACCGTTTTGCTCCAACAAGTGGTATCAAAGCCCAGTTAGTTCACTCTTGATCTTAACCGGTCTTTGAACTTGGTGATGGAGAAGTACTCCACCAAGTTGCATGTCTTCAATGGGCTCGACTATGTCTATTAGAAGAATCACATGTGTGTCTACCTTCAGAGCGAAGGTCAAGCCATATGGGAGGTTGTTCGAGCCCCGCTCGTTTTGCCTGAGGTTGCTACACAGTCTTCAGCAGCCCTATTGGCTAATGACCATAAGGCAAAGAACCTCTTATATGTCGGGCTTGGTAGACAAGAGTATGACAGAATCTGTCATCTTGAGATCGTGCACGAGATTTGGCACACCCTCGAAAACTATCATGAGGGTTTGTCCCAAATCAAGCAAGTCCGCCAGACGGTCTTCAAGCGAGAGTACAACAAATTTGAGATGCGTCCTGGAGAGAGTATCGATGATGTTTTTACTCGCTTTAACAAAGTGCTTAACCAATTGAGAGCGGTCGACATTGAGTATTCTCAGTCTGAGAATGCCACCCACCTCTTGGCTACAATCAACACCAAGGAGTGGGAGACAAAGGGTACTACCATTGAGGAGAATGTCAATCTCTCTAATCTCACTTTAGAGTTGCTCTATAGTAAGCTCAAGACTCATGAGATTAAGAGGGTTGATCATCCTAAGAAGAAGAACATGACTTTGGTAGCAGACCCTCTCAAGAGAGCTCCTGATGGATATTCTTAGTCTTCTTCTGGATTCTCTTTTGCTTGTTTATCTGCAATCCCTGAAGAGGAACTTGAGAGTTTTTCTGAGTTCGATCTGTCTCTCTTGATCAAAAAATTCACACGAGCCTACAACAATGTGAGAAACAAAAAGAGAGGTGGCCCTGTGAGTTACTATAAGTGTGGAGAGCTCTATCACATCCGAGCAAACAGCCCCAAGCTGAAAGGGAAGAGCAACCACAAGGAAGAAAAGTCAGCTTGGAAGAAGCCACAGGGGCACAAGTCCAAGTTTGATGCTACCAAGCTAAAATACGCCGCTCACCGGATTCTTGCCACTCTTGGAGAACAATCCTTGAGCGATGTGGACTCCGGGAGTGAGAAGGACAAGGAGGAGGAGCTCCCTCAAGAAAATAAGAAAGGAAAGGCTAAGGACTTCACCGACATGTGTTTCATGGCCGACTCTGTCGACACCGATGACAACGATGAGGTACCTCCATCCTATGATGTTCTCTCTGCTAGATGTGATACCATCTTTGAGCAACTGCTTAGCCAGGATCAAGCTTTAGAGGTTACCATGGCTAGGAATAAGGACTTAGAGTCACAAGTCAAAAATCTACAATTAGAACTTGTGAATGCTAAGAGTCTTAATGCTCATGAATGTTCTTCCTGTCATGTTTTACACTCTAAATTTGCACACTCTAAATTTGCTAAATTACAATCTGTTCATGATGTTACTTTGCACCAACTTGAAAATGCTAGGACTGAATGTGAGGACCTCGGGTACTTAACTAGTAACACTTAACCTCCGTATGATTCTAGCATTACTAATTAAATATTCTAAGCCTCGATGGACATGTGCTTCCCAGAATTGCAGCACATGCTCATCATCACAAAATATACATCATTTCCATTTAACATTAAGTTCAACAACGACATACATAAAGTAAAGTTATTACAAAAGAGCCGACCGGCCAAATAACACAATATACAAGAATGACAGCGGAAGCAAAAGGTGCCATAAGATGGCTAAGAACAAAATTCGACCGGTTAGCCAACATAACCCACACGGCAACCGACCGGGCCGCCAAGCTAGTCGCCTTTAACACTGCCACAGCACAACTCACAGAAGTGAGGCCCTTGTGGCTCACCTTCCTCTGCAACAAATACATTAAGCAAGACAAATGAGTACACTAATGTACTCGCAAGACTGACGTGTGGAATAACAGACCTATTCATATGCTACATGCAGACTTATTTAAGTGGAGGTTGTATGTCTCATTTTGCACAAAGCCAACTTTATTTGCAATAATGTAATACTTTCAAAAGCAAGTTTGAAATCTGTTTTTATTGATTGAAATAACACGAGATACAGTAAGTACAAGAGTAACCACCTATTGGTGACTAACCCAATAGCCATCACACATAGCACGAATCCCTGATTCGTACCACCCATCAAGTTTAAATTAAAACATTGTAGTCTAATTCTCACGGGGCGTATCCGAGCGTGTCCATAACCTAGGACGAGGCTATTCGAATAGTTTTAACCCTGCAGGGGTGTACCTATGTACCCACACCTTAGACCACCTTTAAGCCACAAGAGCACACTTCCGAAGGTATGCCGGCACGGCTAAGTCCTACGAGATGTTTTCCAATATTGTGTATTGACTACGAGTCGCTCGTATGGATAGAAACCCATACGCTTACATTGCAAGCCGAAAGACAACAAATCCCATCACGGGTGAAGTCTTTCGGACACTACAATACTCCCAACACCATCCCTCCTGCGACCCCATGCGACCCGGAGCCAATACACGCCAAAGTACTAAGTCAAGAGAGGTCCCATACCCTCTAGTGTGGTTAGCACGCAAATTGATCAGTACGGTGGCACAAGTAATTCGGTCCTTGTTGACTCGGGCACCATTCCAATCACACCCAAAAGCACACCAATCATACCGTTGTGCCCAAGTCCAAATCATTTTATTTTTAGTTTTTAGTTTGCTCAAATAATCATAGCACAAGGTGCTGAAAATAAAGTTATAATAGTCATATGTGTGATCAAGGTTATCGACAAGTCGATAACCGCCCATTTCTACCGGTAGCTAAGCATGACTAAGCATATTTTTCGCAAACTACTAAGTGACAAGGGCTCATCCAATGAACCCTACATCACAGCAAGTAGTCCTAGGCTCATGGTAGTAGAGATCAATTTATTTGCCTAAGGAATGCATCTACTAGGCCAACTAATCGACATTAGTTAAACACAAAATAGCAATGTAATACGTAGAATTTGCAAACAACATATTATACTTGAAAATACAGGGATTAACATGATCAAACTGCTTGCCTTGCTGGAATTGTTCTTGCTGCAGAGGAGAATTCTAAGGTTCAATATATTCTTCGGAACCTAACGCAAAAATGCGATAAAACCAATAAGAACGACGAATACCGAAAGAAACTCAACAGCAAAAGACATCCAAATCTCATGAAATCTATACAGCAGCTAGTGGTAGATTTTATAAAATTTTAGGAGAATTGCTTCATTTGTACTTAGTATGCAAAAGTTATGGTTAATTCAATTTTGCTCAGCCTGATAATTCAATTTAAATCCTATCGGTTACTGTTCATAACACAATTTTCCAGAATGATCTAGACTCTAAAATTTTTATGGCAGGTAGTTAAAGTTATTCCAATGCTAGCAAAATTGAGTTTACACAATTTGGAGTTAAAATGAATTAGTTATGATTTTTCTAAGTTGTAAAACTAGCACATTTCATTTTTCAGTAGCAACAACATGAGCAAGACCTATGCTATACTAAAGTACATTACCAGAGGTATTTTTCAGATTTTAGTTTGCTCATTTTGAGTTTACAGAGAACAAGTTATGCAATTTATAATTTTTGAAGTGATTTTAGAGTATCAATTTATGTGTGAACACCTAATACCACATTTATCAATTTCCACATCAGAATAGAGACTACATTCAGTTTCAAATTAAAGTCTATCCTACCACAGAGCTACTGCAACTTGAATCAATCAAAAAGGAGTTAAAATGATAAAGTTATACACATTAGAAATTTTCAACACTTAATGAATTTGAAAACCCAACTCTCGGGGAGGTCCAACAGAACTGGAGCACCCGAGGATGTCGTGGCCGTTGATCATGCATCGCACGGCTACGGCTCACGGAGTCCAGCGCACCGCGCGGCGCGCACAGGGAAGGTCTGGACCGTTGAGATTGAATCAAACAGTCCCGACGAGTAGAAGCACGGTGCACGGGAAAACCCTAAGCAGAGGACCTCTTCCCGCACTGGAGAGGTCAGGGCCGTCAGATCGAGATCTGGCGGTCCAGAGCTCTGAGGGAGGTCCTAAGGCTTTAGATCTAAAGAAGGAGGTCTGGACGGCGGAGATCGAGTCAGGAAGGTCTTAACGGTCAAGATTTCCACGGAAAGGAGGTCCTGAGGTTCTCTTCGCCAGGACCAGTGGGAGGTCTTTTGCCAAGAGGGCCCCGATGGTTACGATTTAGCCTACGAGGTCTTTTACGGCTAAGATCTACCCAAAGGAGGTCTGGCGACTAAGGACTTTACAGAAAGGACCTAAGGTCCAGATCTCACCTTCGAGAGGTCTTTAACGACAGAGATCAACAAAGGGGGAGGTCTGGGCACTAAGGGCTTCAACAAGAAGATCTAACGACTGGGAGCTAGACCACAGAGGTCCTTCAATGGCTGAGATTACACTAAGAGGTCCCAGGACTTAAAGTTTCAACAGAAATGAACCTACCGCCCAGATCTGATCTCGGGTGATCCTAAACGACTGAGATTAAACTAGGGGGTGGTCTGGAGACTAAAGCTTTTCGGAAATGGTTCTAAGGCTCAGATCTAATCCTGGGGAGGTCATTGACGGCTGAGATTAACCCGAGGAGGTCTGGTGACTTGACAAAATCCTGACAACGTACAGGTCACCGCAGTTTGCTCGCCGGCACGTCGCCGACGACCAAAGCCACGGCGGCGCGAACCAAGGTCACCAAAATGATCCTAATACTATTGCGAACAAGTTGGGACCACTCTCGACGGCGGAGCTAGCCTGTAACGCCGGCGAGCCGGAGAGGGGCGGAGAACACTTTTTGGTAAAAAACGAAAATGCAAAAAACATCACCACGAGCTAACCTAGCTAATCCTTAAGCTCTAATGGACCAAGGTGATCTCACCTGAGTGCAGGGAAGGACCAGGGGAACTCGAAGACGAGTTGGCGACGGAGCAGTTCACCGGAGACGAGGGAGACAACGCGGGCGAGCACCTCCGAGCGAACTGAGTACAGAAGAATGATCGGAACAGGGTCACGATGGACCAAGGATGGTCTAGGATCACGGGATTGGATGGAGAGTGCTTACTGGAGCTGGACACGATGAAGACCCTCTTTCGGCCACGAAGACCTAGAATTCCAATTCAATCCAATCCTGAGAAGCAGATCAGACATCAAGTTAATTGACGAGTTCCAGAGGACCAGGAGGTCCAAGTGACAAGGGAAAAAGTTTAAAGAACCACTAGAGCACCCTAGTTGCCAGTGGAGCTTCCACGGCAACAATGGCGGAGAGAATAACTCACTGAGGTTTGAGTTTGACACTCAGAGAGTGAGCTCGAGGTGTTAGCGAGAGGAAGGGAAGATCTGAAGAGGACATCACTCCTTCGGATACACGCACTACACAAAATCCTCCAGGTCCGATGACAAGAGCTCGTGCACGTCACTTAAATTATGAGGTGAGCTCGTTTCTAGGTGCTAACAATTTATCTATGCAGAATGGTATAATACCTAATAATTTTGATCTTTTGTTACTTAGGAATAATGGGGGAGGATCTACGACCAGGTCTACAAGCGCTACGACCGGGCACGCGGCGCTACGATCAGACATGCGGCACACGACTGAGGCCTCAAGCTTTTCGACCAGATTCTCGGTATTTGCTACGACCGGACCGCCAAAGACTACGACTGGGTCTACAAGCGCCACGACCGGGCCCGCCGGCGCACGACCGGACATGCGGCGCTACGACCGTGTCTCAAGCTTTTCGACCTGATTCTCCGGTACATGCACGACTGACCGGACACGCGACTACGACCAGGTCTCAAGTTCTACGAACAGTCATTAGGTGCTGCGACACCGTTTTGGGCCTAATAGGGCCTTGTAAGCGTGTCGGGTCAAAGCCTAGGTTGTGTACGCCTCTCCCATGACCGCACAACCCTAGGTCAACCTCCTCATGCCCCCCTAATATATATACAACAGCCGCCACAGTATAGGGTTGGGTTTTTCTTAGATGATTCTGCCACTTTGCAGTTTCGCCGTATATCGGTTTGAGTAACCCCACATTGTGAACTTTATTCATATTCGCAATACAATTCAGATTGCATCTTCCTTGTTCTTGTGAGTTGCTTCGATTGCTTGTAGGAATAACAACCCTCGTGGTAAGGTCGACCGCGTGCGAGCGTGGTTGATAACGACAGTCGTGCAGGTGTAGCGAATTGCGAGGTGACGATCTGCTGGTCGGAAGCCTCAAAGCGTCAACGTCCTCACGACGAAATCAATCGAACCTATCGAAGATCGGGTTGCCGTAGACATCAGTTGGTATCAGAGCAAAGGTTGCCCGTTAGGTAATCTCGTTTATCCCCTTTTTGTTAGTTGTGTTCCATCACCTAGAGTCCATAAAATTGTCCACAAAAAGTTTTAGATCTTAGTTTTCCGCTGTCCAAACCACTTTGTGCATTTCGCAATTTTGTTTTCAGTATTCGCGTTGTTGAGTTCGAATCCATCGTCGGTGTCTTTGTTGCTGGTCTAGTCGTCGTGATCTAGTTTCTAGCGTCGAGTCTTTGCTGTTTTGGTCATCGTGTATTTCGGCTTGTCCTTGGTGGCATCCGTTGCAGTTAGGGTTTGTCTGCCATAGCCGAGATTGAGTCACCACCCCATCCGACCACTTACTCGTGACACCACCCCCATCCGACCACCTACTCAAGCCAACACCCCCATTCGACCACCTCCTCGTGTTCGACTACCTAGTCGGATTCGACCACCCACTTGATACGACCACTTCCTCGAATTCGACCACTAGTCGGGTTCGACCATCTACTCGTTTCCGCCCTGACACCCTACTCAGAGTCTATCTGTTTCTGGTTGCTCTCGGACACCCACGCACTCATCATATCGTGCCAGACCAAACAAAGACCGAGAAGAAATTCCATAGCCGAAACAGAGATAGCCAAAGTTCAGAGAGAGAGAGAGTATCTTTTTATTACCTTTATACCCCTGCTCTCCGGGAAAAAGTTTGTGACCTATATATATCCTTAGGCCTGAAAAAGGGTTTTGAAGAGTTGTGAGTCAAGGTCACTTGCGCAAAAAAAAAAGAGAAACCCTAGGTTGGGTTTCGTCAGTCAAAAAAAGAAGAAGAAAGAATCAAAAAAAGAAAAGAAAAAGAGAATAAAAAAAACCACCTCAGTTGGCTCACGACCACCCTCAGTTGGTCTACGACAACCCACCGGAGCTCCACGACCACCCACAAGAGATATCGGTTGCTTTGCAAATTGTGTTCCTTTGTGTTTGTATCTACCCTATCTTTCGGCTTGCTTGAGCTAGTGTTAGGAGCGCGTTTGGGCGGCAAGAATGCGCGATTTAGCATCGTGGACTTTGATTTAACTTTGCTAATCTGATTTCATTATTGCTGCTCCTTGCTACTAAACATTGCCTGTCCGAGCTCCACATACTTTTGGCCCTCATATTTGGATCCTCGCATTCGCCTCCGTCGCAGTCATACATCCCACCTTCTCCGATCATACCACCTACTGCAATTTGGTAAGAAATTCATAAGAGCTTGGTAAGACGCTTGAGAGTGTGTGATTCCACCTTCCACCACCTAGTAGTTGGTAGGGATAATACATTTGTGTTGTCTTTTGTCTCCTACTAACAATGGTAGGTGAGGAATTGAATGCGCAAGAGTGTGTTGTGAGGGAAGAGCTTACAAGGGTGTTGGATGAGCACCGTCATGCTATTAATGACGACATCGAAAGGATGTTTGCGGAGACAAATGCTACACTACAACAGCTCAATGCTAGCATTGCAACACTCAATGCACGTATTGATGGTTTGGCCAATCAACCGCCGAATAATGGTCGTGTGGATCCTCAAGGTGCGACCACGACCATGAGATCGATAACGATAATGAGATGCGCCACCACGATGCCTTGGATGCACGATAACGAACCGATTGAACTTCAACCGTCAAGGTATGAGAGGTAATAACTTTCCGCACCATAATGCACGTGATAATGATGATCCATATGCTAAAGTCAAGTTCACTATACCATCTTTTGCGGGTGCTTATGATCTGTCAAGTATATCTAGATTGGGAGATGACGGTGAGAACAGAAATTTAATGCTCACTTAGTTCCTGAAGTGCATAGAGTTAGACAAGCCACAAGCGAATTTAAAAACTTTGCCATCATTTGGTGGAGTAGAGTATGCAATGATGGATTAGCGCGTACTACCTGGGATGCTTTAAAGGTTGCTATGCGTAACAGATTTATTCCACCCTCTTTTAAATGGGACTTACGTAAGAAATTGCAGCGCTTAAACCAAGGTAATAGATCTGTAGAAGAATATTATCAGGAGCTACAAATTAGTATGTTGCGTTGTGATATTATTGAGGACGAAGAGGCTGCTATGGCACATTTTTATGGAGGACTAACACGTGAAATTTAGGACATACTTGATTACAAAGAATATGATAGTGTTCCTAGATTGTTCCACCTTGCATGTTTGGCAGAAAAGGAATTGTAGGGACGACAGCAGAGGCCAAGGAACAATTTTGGAAGCACGTCTACACCAAGATCAACATCAGGGTAAGTTAAAACAGTACCACCTTTAGCTACACGGTCTGCTGCCCCCTCCTCGAGTAGGGCGCATTCAGCAGCACCTCCAACACCAACACATGCACCCGAGGTAAACAAATCTACTAGTGTGCAGGCCCTAGCCAAGAGTTCTTTTTTGGTTGCTTCCACAGGTCGTACGACTGGGATTATTTGCCATCGTTGCAAGGGGATGGGCTATGTCATGAGGGACTGCCCATGTCAGCGAGCATACCTCGCCACCGAAGATGGAGGTTATGTAAGTGCTAGTGATATTGAGGATGAGTATGTGCTTGCAGCTAACATTGCAGGTGGAGGAGACGAGACAGATAGTGATGCTGATGATGTAGAAGAACAAGTAGCTCTTTGTTGACACGAGGACTCATGTGAGCCTTGTTGCGCGGCCGAGTCTTTGGCGCACAAGTAGAGAGAGTGGAGCAAAATCAGCGGCACAACTTGTTCCAATCCAGATTCCTCGTGAAGGGGAGAGCCTGCAGAGTCATCATTGATGGAGGGAGTTGCAACAACCTTGCAAGCTCCGAGATGGTCGAGAAGCTTGGCTTGACCACACAACCACACCCACGTCCCTACTACATCCAATGGTTCAATTCGTGTGGTAAGTTAAAGGTAAACAAAGTTGTGAGAGTGCAATTTTCAGTAGGTAATTACAAAGATAGCACCGACTTTGATGTAGTGTCTATGCAAGCATGCTCATTGTTGCTCGGTAGGATTTGGATATATGATAATGATGTTTTGCACCATGGTAGAGCTAATACCTACTCGTTCTCACATAGGGGTAAGAAGATTAAGTTGTTGCCTTTGACACCCACTGAAATTGTGAAAGATGAAGTAGAGCGTGCTAGAAATGAAAGAAATACCACTAAACATGATTCTGAAAATCAGCAAGTAGCAAAACATGTTTTCCCACCTAAAGGGGAGAAAGTGACGCCTAGTTCCAAGGCCGAGGGAATTAAATTGAAGGGGTGTGTTATGCTTGCCACTAAATCTAAGCTTGCTGAAATTTGTGGTAATGAGCTGCCACGCTATGCTTTGATATGCAAAGATGCTTTATTTTCACTTGAGGATATATCTAGCTCTTTGCCTCCTGCTATTGCTAACCTTTTGCAGGAGTATGTGGATGTATTTCAGTGAGATACCCGGGATTGCCACCTATTCGAGGGATAGAGCATCAAATTGATTTGATTAGGAGCGACTTTGCCAAACCGTACGCATATAGGACCAATCCGAGGAGACTAAGGAAATTCAGCGACAAGTCCAAGATCTTTTGGACCGTGGGTACGCGTCTGAGAAAGCCTTAGTCCTTGTCTCTGTTCTGTTCTTTTGGTTCCTAAGAAAGATGGAACTTGGCGTATGTGTGTTGATTGTAGAGCCATTAATAATATTACCATAAGATATCGTCATCCTATTCCTAGGCTAGACACATGCTTGATGAGTTGAGTGGCTCTATTATTTTCACAAAGATTGACTTGCGAAGTGGCTACCACCAGATTAGAATGAAACTGGGAGATGAATGTAAAACTACTTTTAAAACTAAGTTCGGCCTATATGAGTGGTTAGTGATGCCTTTTGGTCTAACTAATGCACCTAGTACTTTCATGCGATTAATGAACGAGGTTTTACGTCTTTTCATTGAAAAGTTTGTGGTGGTTTATTTTGATGATATCTTGATTTATAGCAAGTCACATGAGCTACACTTGAATCATATACGTGTTGTTTTTAATGCCTTGAGAGATGCACGTTTGTTTGGTAACCTCAAGAAGTGCACCTTTTGCATCGATCGAGTTGCATTTCTTGGTTATGTTGTGACACCACAGGGCATTGAGGTGGATGAGGCAAAGACTGCAGCCATCCAAAGCTGGCCGACGCCTATCACTGTGTCACAGGTGCGGAGCTTCCATGGACTTGCTGGATTCTATCGACGTTTTGTGCGGGATTTTAGCACCATTGCCGCACCATTGAATGAATTGACAAAGAAAGGAGTGTCTTTCCAATGGGGACCTGCACAAGAGATGGCATTCCACTTATTGAAAGAGAAGCTCACCCAAACACCCCTACTCCAACTCCCTGATTTTGGTAAGACCTTTGAGATTGAATGTGATGCTAGCGGGATTGGGATAGGTGGTGTATTAATTCAAGAAGATAAACCAGTTGCATATTTCAGCGAGAAACTAAATGGGCCTAGTCTGAATTATTCTACCTATGATAAAGAATTTTATGCTTTAGTTCGTGTGCTTCAAACTTGGCAACATTATCTATGACCCAAAGAATTTGTAATACATTCAAATCATGAATCGCTAAAACATATTAGAAGCCAAGCTAAACTAAATAAACGACATGCCAAATGGGTAGAATTTATTGAGTCGTTTCCATATGTCATAAAGCATAAGAAAGGTAAGGACAATGTGATTGCTGATGCGCTTTCTAGACGTTATATCATGTTATCTCAACTTGACCATAAGATTTTTGGTTTAGAGGCCATTAAGGAGTTATATGCTATTGATTTGGACTTTAAGGAAGTACTTGAACATTGTAAAGGAGGGAAAACATGTGATAAATATGTGATAATTGATGGTTTGATCTATCGTGCTAACAAGCTATGCATTCCAGCTAGTTCCGCTCGTCTTTTGTTGTTGCAGGAGGCGCATGGAGGAGGCTTGATGGCGCATTTTGGAGCAAAGAAGACAGAAGATGTGCTGGCCGCCCACTTCTTTTGGCCAAAGATGAGGCGCGATGTTGAGCACTACGTGGCTCGCTGCACTACATGCAACAAAGCTAAGTCCCGTCTCAATCCACATGGACTTTATATGCCTCTCCCTATTCCTAGCGCCCCTTGGGTGGATATTTCTATGGATTTTATTTTAGGATTGCCTAGGACAAAGAGGGGGAGAGACAGTATATTTGTAGTAGTGGATCGATTTTCTAAAATGGCACATTTTATACCTTGTCACAAGAGCGATGATACTACAAACATAGCTGATTTATTTTTTCGAGAAATCATTCGCTTACATGGAGTGCCCAATACTATTGTCTCGGATCGTGACACGAAGTTTTTGAGCCACTTTTGGAGATCACTTTGGAACAAATTGGGGACAAAGCTGCTGTTTTCTACTACGTGCCATCCCCAAACTGATGGACAAACGGAGGTTGTCAACCGCACGTTATCCACCATGTTGCGGGATGTTTTAAAGAAGAATTTGAAGATGTGGGAAGAGTGTTTACCGCACATTGAGTTTGCTTACAATAGGTCGGTACACTCCACCACCAAGGTAAGTCCGTTTCAGGTAGTGTATGGTTTTAACCCCTGTGCTCCTATTGATTTACTACCTTTGCCTACCTCTGAACACATTAATTTAGGTGCTAAGAAGCATGCTGAATTTGTTCTTAAGTTGCATGAAACAACTAAAGAAAATATAGAGCGTATGACTGAAAAGTATAGAGTTGCTGGAAGTAAAGGTAGGAAAGAAATAAAATTTGAACCGGGTGATTTAGTTTGGGTGCATTTGAGAAAGGAAAGGTTTCCGGAATTGAGAAAATCAAAATTGATGCCTAGAGCTGATGGACCATTTAAGATAATTAAGAAGATAAATGACAATGTCTATCAACTGGAGCTACCTGCAGATTTTGGGGTTAGCCCCACATTTAACATCGCATATTTGAAGCCATATGTGGGAGAAGCAGATGAGCTTGAGTCGAGGACGACTCCAATTCAAGAGGGGGAGGATGATGAGGACATCACTCCTTCGGATACATGCACTACACAAAATCCTCCAGGTCCTATGACAAGAGCTCGTGCACGTCACTTAAATTATGAGGTGAGCTCGTTTCTAGGTGCTAATAATTTATCTATGCAGAATGGTATACTATCTAATAATTTTGATCTTTTGTTACTTAGGAATAATGGGGGAGGATCTACGACCAGGTCTACAAGCGCTACGACCGGGCACGCGGCGCTTACGACGGCACTGCGGCGCTATGACCGAGTCTCAAGCTTTTCGACCGATTCGCGGCGCTACAACGGACACGCGGACTACGACTGTGTCTCAAGTTCTACGACCAGTCATTAGGTGTTGCGACACCTTTTTGGGCCTAATAGGGCCTTGTAAGCATGTCGGGGTCAAAGCCTAGGTTGTGTACGCCTCTCCCATGGCCGCACAACCCTAGGTCAACCTCCTCACGCCCCCCCCCTATATATACACAACAGCCGCCACAGTATAGGGTTGGGTTTTTCTTAAATGATTCTGCCACTTTGCAATTTCGCCGTATATCGGTTTGAGGAACCCCACATTGTGAACTTTATTCATATTCGCAATACAATTCAGATTGCATCTTCCTTGTTCTTGTGAGTTGCTTCGATTGCTTGTAGGAATAATAACCCTCGTGGTAAGGTCGATCGCGTGCGAGCGTGGTTGATAACGACAGTCGTGCGGGTGTAGCGAATTGCGAGGTGACGATCTGCTAGTCGGAAGCCTCAAAGCGTTAACGTCCTCACGACGAAATCAATCGAACCTATTGGAAGATCGGGCCGCCGTAGACATCAAGATCAGAAGAGGACCCAGGGGCTTTTGAAGCTACTGAGAAAGGCACAAAAGCAGAGGGGGTCCCCGCGGTGAGTTGCGGCGTTCTCAGCACGAGATCGTGCCAAGGACACACAGAAGAAGATGGACAGTGACGAGCACGTATGCGGCGGCACTGGAGGTCAATAATGGTCCCGACCGGAGGGACTGTGGCGAAATTGATTGACAAGACAAGGTCAAAGCCCACTGTCGGGAACGCTGCGCGAGGAAGAAGACAGAGAGGTGGAAGAAGAAGCTGGGGTGGTCGTGGCCCTTTGATTAGAATCGAATGGACATGATCACGCGAGCTCTTCCGAGGTCTGGCGCGCCCGAGGGAGGTCTGGGGTGTTGGATTTCAATCCAACGGCCGAAACACACGCACACAAACGCGACTTAGCGAATTGGTTCGACTGAGCAGAAAATTGGAGTCGACGAAACAAGGTCGGGTCGACGAGCCCAGTCGACTCGCACTGAGTTGAACTTTTGACTTTTTAAATAAGCTATACTTTGGAGACTTGATTGAGGTAGCAAATTAACTCCAACAATTCTGAAATTTTTACAGGAGCTTGCTAACTAGGGTATTGACCTTGCACAAAATTTCCAGAGGTTTTGGTGCTTTGGATTTTCCTCCAAAAATTTAACAAGTCTTTGGACCTGTTTGACCGAATTCAAACAGTTTGGTATCCTCAAAATCATTCAAAAAATTTCTAAAAATTATGAAATTTTTCAGAGGGGTTGCACATCAACCCTGGAACTTGGGGAAACTATTTCCAAAGGATGATCACCAATTGACATGTAAGGTTTTTGAAGAACAAGATGTTGGCTGAAATGACTTGTGATTTTTGTATTTCCAGAATTTCTTTGCAACCATTGTTCAAAGCATACAGGAAATACAGGATGTAGGAAAAGTTTTAAATTTCCCCTCATTTTCTTACATTTGAAACAGAAGTCCGAAACTTGGGATGTTACAACTCTCCCCTCCCCCCTACAAGAATCTCGACCCGAGATTCCGTTTACTTGGAGAAGAAAGATGGATAATCTGCACAAAGGCGATCTTCTCGCTCCCATGTTGCCTCATCCTCGGAATGATTCGACCACTGAACTTTAAGGAACTTGATGATACGGTTCCTTGTTCTTCGTTCAGACTCTTCAAGGATACGAACAGGATGCTCGCGATAGGTCAAATCTTCTTGTACATCGAGAGCTTCCAACGGAGTTTCCTCAGTTGGAACACGGAGGCACTTCTTAAGGTGGGATACATGGAATACATCATGCACTCCCTCAAGTGTAGCTGACAGCTCCAATCTATATGCAACAGCCCCCAATTTTCTCGACGATGCGATAAGGCCCAATATATCGAGGAGCCAACTTGCTCTTGATGCCAAAACGCTGATGGCCCTTCAGGGGTGAGACTTTGAGATACACAAGGTCATTAGGCTCAAAGCTCAACTCTCGGCGACGACGATCTTCATAGCTCTTTTGCCTGGATTGAGCCGTGCGCAATCGATCACGAATAAGCTGAACTTGACTTTCGGCCTCATTGATCGAGTCCGGCCAAAGAAAGGTCTTTCACCGGTCTCAGAGCAGTTCAACGGGGTCCTACACCGTCGTCCATACAGAGCCTCAAAGGATGCCATACCGAGACTGGCTTGAAAGCTGTTGTTGTACAAAAACTCGGCGAATGGCAAGCATTTCTCCCAATTCTTACCATAGGAGAGATGGGTCTTCCAAAACTTGGTTGACTCGCTCTGTCTAGCCATCAGTTTGGGGATGATAAGCTGAGCTGCAGAGAGATGGGTCCCCATAGCCTCTTGCAAACTATGCCAAAATCGAGAAGTGAATAGAGAACCACGACCAGGGATGATCGTCTTCGGTACCTAGCAAGCTTATGATCCTTGAGACCTACAGCTCAGCCAAGTGACCGGTATGAATCTTGGTTCTGACTGGTAGAATACGCGCCACTTTAGTCGACACGGGGAAACTTACCAAGTCTAGATAAAACAATGATTGACAGACTGAGAGATTCTTCTTGATTCTATGGTTGGTGGTGCAAGGTCGTTGTTAGCTGGTGGAGCGATTTTTCTGGTTAATTCCGCCAACAACGGGATCTCAGCCTGCTAGCTAGTTATGCAGAGTCATCCCTCCATAGCAAGCTTCTTGGAGGAACCATGGCCTTTCTTAGTTGGTGTAGCAATTTGTCTAGTTACTCCACTAACAAATGAGACCTCAGCTAGATAACTAGCTATACGGAGTCATCCCTCCGTAGCTAGTTGATTAGAGGGGCTGCGGCCGTTTAGGTCACAGAAATTTGAGGCAAAAACTGGTATGTGATGCCCTTGGATGTATAAGGAAGGAAAGGTGCCACTCAAGTCAAAAAGCACCAATTAGCCCTGACCTGGGCACAATAACATCCTTTTCAGTTGATCAAGGAAGGAAGAGACTACTGCCCAAAATAGAGTCTTACACAACATACCCAACTGAACAGGTGTTATCCTATTACATTTTCCAAAGGACAGCTATTAGCTGGATACAACTTCCACGGTAGTTTCCACACACCTAGATGTAGTCATCTCGGTTGAAGTTCACAGGGAACTCGTCCAGAAGATGAGCCCCGGGTGATCCGGTGTCGAGTGGAGACAAAGGGTTGAAGAGACGCCTTGGGGATCCCAATAAAGAAACATGACCTTCCGGGGGATCGGACCTCCGATTGCGAGGAAATCCTGCTGTCATGCGGACTTGGCGGTACGGTCCATAGACAGGCACTGGCCCCGTCACTTCCCAAATCAGGGTTTGTATTTCAAATGTATGAAAATGAGAAGAATTTAAAACTTTTGAGCATGATTTGACTTTTTGGAGCATTTGCATGGTTTGTTGCTTTTGAAATTTTTGAAATCAATTAGAACATACAACTCAAATCATAACTCCAAAAGATAATAGAAATAAAAACTTGTGATCATCTTCTGGAAACAATTTATTTCAATCCTATAATATTTATCATGAATAAATATAATTTTTCTCAAATTTTTGGGACTGGTTTAAACCTTAAGAAAATTCAAACAGCCTTTAATGACCTAGACTAAGTTTGAATTTATATAATACAAATTATAATAGTAAAAGTGAGTTTAATAATTGTTATGAACACTAGGGTGTCCCAGGAACACATCTGATTAATTTCATATTTTTAGGAAATTTATTTCTAATTATAAGACCTTGGTCAAAGTAGAATCAATCTAAACTTAAATCAGTCAAACCTCTCACTGTTCATCGGGCTCGAACCCGAGCCCGACTCGTGTTCGACCGCGCCACTCGGCTCGATCGCACCACCTAGCTGCACCGTGCCAAACCAGCGCTCCGGCCGCTCGATGCGGATCGACGCCCACACTGATGCGCCGACGGACTCCGACACCTTTTAGATCCGAGTAGTCCAAGCAAGATCGTGCGGCCCTCGTGGAACCACTTAGAGACAGTAGCACGCGCGCCGTTCTATTTCGCTGATGAGGTGGGCCCGCGGTGTCAGTGTCTTCTTCCTCCTCCTGTTGCCCGCGCAGAGCTTCTGTGCCACACGGCCGCACCGCTCTGAGTTGCTCCGTCACCTCCGTGACCGCACCGCCCTTCCCGACCCGTCCTGGAGCTTCCTTGCCTAACGCCGCCTCCACTCCGCTATCTCCCCACGCATAATACCCCCTCTGGTGCCCCTTTCTTCCTCACTTCTCCTCTCGGTGGCTGAGGAGAGGAAAGCTCGTGTGAGCATTTCTCTCGAGTAAGCTCAACTCCTTCGCATCCCCTAGCTTCCTCCATGCTTACCCTCTCCATTTTTGCTCACAGGAGTTCTTGTGGTCGCTTGTAGGTTCTAAGTCCGGAGCGTGTCTTTTTCGGCTCCAGGACGTGCACTGAATGCCATTCTAACCCATTTCCCTTCCGCGGTAAGTCTTCTTCTCAAACTTGCGCGTCATATTGTGTTCCTGAGCATGACCAAGAGATCCCCTCAACCAATTTTGGTAATGCACTGCAGGAGCTGTGGATTTGGAAGTTTTCCCCAATTTCGGCCAAGAACATCCCTTGACCCATTCCGATCTGGTGAGATATTTTCTGATTCCGTGCTATGGCACCATCTTCATCACCTCCTCAAGCTTACCCTACCATCATTTTATGGTCTTGTTGCCCAGGGAGCTCTCCCCTCGTGAAGCCCTTTTGCCACCGCGGCCTTTATCGTCGTCAAACCACCTCCGAGCTTCCCCGGCCGATTCTAATCTTTGGTGAGCTTCACTAAGTCCCATTGTAGCTCTTGTTCGCGCTAAATCGGCCGAAGCGTTGTCGTAGCACCGTTTTCGTTTTCCCGTACTGTCACTCTACTTCACCTCGTCGCGCCGTGCCCGTCACCTCGACCTTGCCGCCGATGCATCGGGCAGCGCGATAGCGAGATGGTTCTATTTTAGTGCTTGGCCGCCGCCGTCGAGCCCCCCTTCGCCGGCGACACGCCGGCAAATCTCGCGGCCACGGCAAGCTCCCGCGTGGCACGTTCCGACCGCCACTGTAGCGGTGTCATTAGGGTTTAATTGCAATGATTAGCATTTAAGTGTAGATCTTTGTCGGAAATCCACGTTTAGCTGAGAATCTGTGTGTCTTACATGTGGGCCCGGTCGTGTTAAGTGCACAGTAAACTTTCGGTGGACCGTGGGCTGAGCTCATGGCTTTCAGTCCATGCACTATGCATGTGGACCGTGCCAATGACAAGCGGGTCCCACCTGTCAGCAGGAAATTTTAATTCGGGAGTGAATTGAAAAATGCATTGTGCTCTGGACCCCTCTTATCAGTGTCTATGGCTAGGATGGGTATCGGTGTAAAAAGTTTTAATGTTTATATAAAATCTGAAATGCTTTATTTACGAACTGAAAAATCAATTAACTTCAAAAATGCATAACTAATTCATTTTAGCTCCAAAATTGATGATTCAAATTTTTTTAGTTTCTATTTTAAATGCACTTTAATATAAAAATGGATTGAATCATGTTGCTGCTCCAGAAAAAACTTTTGGCAAAATTATTTAGGGTTAGTGTTATTGTTGCACTAAAAATTGCTTTAACTTCAAAAAAAAATACATAAGTATTTCTCTGTAACACCAAATTGAGTGAATCCAATTTTGTTGGCTTCCTATAATAATTAAATTGCTGTTAAAATTGGTTTTAGGCATGTTACTGTTTTTAAAGGAATTGTAAATATAATTAACTTGTGCTCTTTTTCATGTCTTTGGAAATTCATAAAAGATGCATCCTAGCTCCAAATGTGATGAATCCAATTGGGTTGTTCATCTTATGAAGTGCTTGATTTACTGTAAAAATTTCAAATGCACCACCTTTCCAGAAATTTATGCCAAACAATTTAATTATGAAGAATTGTAACAAATTACATTTTTCAAGCTGAGCAGAATTGTTTTGATCATAACTTTTGCATGGAACATCCAAATCAATTGGTTCTTGTTTCTAAATTCATTATAAATCATGTTCTTGATGCTGTAAAATTTTCAGAGCATTTGGAGAAAGTTGATTTTTGAGTCTTTTCGATATTCTTCGTTCTTATCGGTTCCTATTCGCTTGTTCGTTAGGTGCTGACGAGTGTGTTGATCTTGAGAGTGAGCCTCTGCAGCAAACTGAGAAAATCCAGCAAGGCAAGCAGTTTGATCATGTTAATCCTACTATTTTAAAGTCTAATATATTGTTTTCAACTTGTATGTATGCATTGCTTATTTTGTTGTCAAATTGATTAGTTAATCCTTTAGATGCATAATCTGTAGGTAAATGAATATCCTCTACTACCTGAGCCTAGGTTATTTGCTGTGATTAGAGTTCGTTGGATGGGCTCTTGTCACTTAGTAGATTACGGGCTCCAATTGCTTAGCCATGCTTAGCTATCGGTAGTATTGGGCGATCATTGACTTAGTCGATGATCTTGATCACATAAAATTATTATGATCCTTATGTTGCAGCTTTGTGCTATGTTTAAATTGCAAAACTAAAAATGAAAACAAAAATGATTTGGACTTGGGCACAATGGTAAGGTGGTGTGTTTTCGGGTGTGACTGGAATGGTGCCCGGGTCATTTAAGGACCGAACACCTTGTGAGTACCTGTTATCTAGGCAATTGGTGCGTGCTAACCACACTAGAGGGTATGGGACCTCTCTTGACTTAGTACTTTGGCGTGTGTTGGCTACGAGTCGCAGGTGGGCGTGTATGTGTTGCGTTGTGGTAAAATAAGGTGGTTGTGTGCTGGGAGCATTGTAGTTGTCCATAAAGCTCTACCCCGAGGGGTAGTTGTCTTTGCGGCTTTACAATGTAAGCGTATGGTTTTCTGGCCATACGAGCGGCTCGTAGTTGATACACAATATTGAAAATGTCTTGTTAGACTTAGCCGTGCCTGCATACCAAAGGAAGTATGCTAACCGTGGCTGGTGGAAAGGCGGTCTGAAGTGTGGGTACATTGGTACACCCCTGCAGGGTTAAAACTATTCGAATAGCCTCGTCCTAGGTTATGGACACGCTTGGGTAAGCTTTTCAAGAGTTAGACTACAACCTTTTTTAAAAAAAAACTTAAAACTGGATATGAGTGGTATGAATGGGTAATTCATGCTATGGTCGTGGTGACTATTGGGTTAGTCACTTCCAGGATGTGGTTGTCATCTATCTATTGTTATTATGTTGCTCTTGCTGTTATTTCAACAATAAAAATGAATTGCAAACTTGCTCTTTAAAATGTATTACATTATTACAAATAAAGTTTGTTTTGTGCTAAAAATGAGCCATACAGCCTCCACTCAAATAAGCTTGCATGTAGCATATGTATAGGTCTGTTAGTCCACACGTCAGTCTTGCGAGTACATTATTGTACTCATTTGATTTGCTTAATATTATTTGTTGCAGAGGAAGAAGGTGAGCCCCAAGGGCCTCATTTTGTGAATTGTGCTGTGGCGGGGTTTGGGACAACTAGTTGGCGGTCCGGTTGATTGCCTTGTGGGTTAAAGGCACACTGATTTGCTTTTGTTTATCGCCATCTTATGGCACTTTCGCTTCCGCTGTTTACTTAGTTATTTGTATGTCATTTGGCCGGTCGGCCCTCTTTTGTAATAACTCTATTTTGTATGCCTACTGTTTGGTAATGTGTTGCTTTGGATTCTATGTCTAGAATGGAATTGATGCATGATTGTGTGAAGGGGTGTGTATACTGCATTTCTGGGAAGTATACATTTCTGGGAAGTGATTTTAGAGTATCAATTTATGTGTGAACACCTAATACCACATTTATCAATTTCCACATCAGAATAGAGACTACATTCAGTTTCAAATTAAAGTCTATCCTATCACAGAGCTACTGCAACTTGAATCAATCAAAAAGGAGTTAAAATGACAAAGTTATACACATTAGAAATTTTGAACACTTAATGAATTTGAAAATCCAACTCTCGGGGAGGTCCAACAAAACTGGAGCACTCGAGGATGTCGTGGCCGTTGATCTTGCATCGCACGGCTACGGCTCACGGAGCCCAGCGCACCGCGCGGCGTGCACAGGGGAGGTCTGGACCGTTGAGATTGAATCAAACGGTCCCGACGAGTAGAAGCACAGTGCACGGGAAAACCCCGCGCAGAGGGCCTCTTCCCGCACTGGGGAGGTCAGAGCCGTCAGATCGAGATCTGGCGGTCCAGAGCTCTGAGGGAGGTCCTAAGGCTTTAGATCTAAAGAAGGAGGTCTGGACTGCTGAGATCGAGCCAGGGAGGTCTTAACGGTCAAGATTTCCACGGAAAGGAGGTCCTGAGGTTCTCTTCGCCAGGACCAGTGGGAGGTCTTTTGCCAAGAGGAGCCCGACGGTTACGATTTAGCCTACGAGGTCTTTTACGGCTAAGATCTACCCAAAGGAGGTCTGGCGACTAAGGACTTTACAGAAAGGACGTAAGGTCCAGATCTCACCTTCAAGAGGTCTTTAACGGCAGAGATCAACACAGGGGGAGGTCTGGGCACTAAGGGCTTCAACAAGAAGATCTAACGACTAGGAGCTTGTAACATCCCAATTTTGGACTTGTGTTTCAAATGTAAGAAAATGAGTAGAAATTAAAACTTTTTCTTACATCATGTATTTCCTGTTTGTTCTAAACAATTCTTGTACAGGAATTATGGAAATACAAAGTCACAAGTCTTTTGATTCAAAACCCTTGTCTTCCAAAAACAATCTTGTCAAATCTTGCGATCATCTCCTAGAAATATTTTTCCTAAGTTCTAGGGATGGTATGTGACCCCTCTGAAAAATTTCATAATTTTTAGAAATTGTTTGAATACTCTTAGAGGGCAGTCAAACCTGCTTGACTTTCAATCAAACCCTAAACCAAAACCTTGCAGAATTTTTGAGGAAAAATATGCTGCATAAAAACATCTGGAAATTTTATATAAGGTTAATATCTAAGTTAGAAAGCTCGTGTAAAAATTTCAGAATTTTTGGAGTTAGTTTGCTACCTTTAAAAACCTTTCAAAGCTCTCAGCACTTATTTAAAACCCTAAGTCAAACTTGTGTTGGACTCGAGTCAGACTCGAGCCCAACCTCACTTCCTGGTTGAACCCAACCGCCTAATTGCACCGCGGGCCAGCCAAAGGGCGCGTGGCTTTTCCACCATTAGATTGAAATCGAACAGCCCGCGTTGATTGGGCCGTTCGGAACTCGCGGACGCGCCATCTATTTTGCACCGTTGGATTAAGATCCAACCGTCCTGATTCATTGGGTTGTTCGGATCGCTCGAATGCCCCAATTGATCTCAGCCGTTCGTTCTTGATCGAGCCGCCCTGATTGTCTTGAGTGTTAGAAACCCTCAGCCGGCCCCTTTTAATCGTGATCGCCATCTTGAATCCAACGGTCACAACGTCTTCTTCTGTTCTTCTTCCTCCTCGCGCGACCGTACGCGCGTGCGAGCCATGGCAGAGAGAGCCGCTTCGCCTTGTCACTTTGAGCTCGCCCTCGTCAACGTCTCTCTGCGTGGCATTAAATGCGCCCCAGGCTTTCGGCTCCCATGTCCTAATCTTCACTTGCCCCCATCGTTTCGTTGGTCCATGGCAGCTCCATGAACCGAGCTCACCTTAGGGCTTTCATTTTTGCCAAACCCTAATCCTCCCTCTATATAAAGCCCCCCAGAGCCCCTCCTGGTGTTCCTTTACACCATCCCTAGCTCCTTCTTTATTTTTAGAGCTCAACACCACTGAAATTCTCAAATCACCATTGGAGGCCGTGGAGCTCCATTGTGAACTTGGGTGCTCTAGTGGTTCATCTTTGAATCTTTTTGCACCCTTTCGAACTCCTTACCCTCCTATGCATTTCCCCAAACTTAATTTTGTTTGACATTCTCAGGAATTGTCAAATTTGGGGTTTGTTCAAATTCGGCCGAAATCGTCCATTTTCTTCCTCAGCTCTAGTAAGTGGTTCTTTTTGCAATTAATTGCTTATGGAGCTTCTATGAGCTTTAATGAGGCTATTTTAACCACCCAGAGGTGTTCATTTTGCTCAGGTTATCACTTTCATACCTTCTTCCCCAACTCTGGTGGACTCCTTCGCTGTTAGAGCTTCTCCGATCGTCTTTGAAGCTCATCTTGCTTAAGGTAGCTTCTTATTAGTCCTTAGATGCTATGGCACCCGCTTCTTTGGACTGCTGCGGAGCTTTTGAGCTATTTTTGTTTTTGGCCGATTTTGTCGCTGTCATCCTTTTCCGACTCGCAGGCGTTCTGACCTTCGCCGCCGGCGAGGTCACCACCATCGGGCCCGCAAGGTTATTGCGAACCCATTTTAGCCTTTAGGTCGCGCCGCCGTGGCCGGAGCCGCCGGCGGCGAGCCTCTTTTCTCGCTCGGGTTTTGCCGGACGGGAGTCCCTCTCTGTGTCGTTGCCGTTCGGACATCATTAATGTGCTAATGATTGTTAATTATTGTTAATGATTGGTTAGCATTTAATTGGTGTCTGAAATACCTTAATGGGTCATTGCCATGTGGGCCCAACCCCTTAAAACACTCTCTCCCGCACTGTGTGTCAGCGTCTCGGACATCATTAAATGCTAATCATTGGTTAGCAATAAATGACTGTCTTAAAACACTTAGAGTCACTTGCATGTGGGCCCTCAGCCTCTTGAACCCTCTCCGTGCGATATGTTAGGACATAATCAATGCTAATCATCACTAATCATTGGGTTTAGCATTTATTAGTTGTCCTAAGAGCATCTGCAATGTACAATCTTAGCCGGTTCAAAACACTGCTTTAAATGCTACGAACCGATTCAATACACTGCATACCGTCGATTCAATACAGAAGTGGAGAGAGCCGATGCAAAGTTTGGAACCGAATGCAACTGAATAAAATATTGTTTTTCCTGGGTAGTTAGCCGATACAATTAAATTAATTAGCCGTTGCAGTAACTTCCTTTTTTAGCCGTTGCCTTCCACCATTGCCTTCCCAGCTAGCCATCTCACGGCTATATAACACAGAACTGTGTTCTAGTTCACAACACAAGTATTTCAACATGGATAACTCAAAGTCAAGACAAGATCAACCAAATAGCAGCCCATACATTCAAAATTTTCCATCTCAATATCCCTTCCAATCCTCCCAATATGCCCAACAATTTCACCCTCAATATCCCCCTAATTTCCTTTCTTTTGGTGTTCCTACAAACTATCAGCAACAAGTTCCACATACTTCTACATCTTTTCATGGTGTTGAAAACCTGAGCCATGGAATGTTTGGAGGAGCTACAGCCAGCCAGCCCTTGTCCCCAGTTCAAGCAACCAACCTGTTTGGAGTTGTAGGATCCACAACTTCACATGGTTCAGAATCAACCTCTTCGATGCCAGCTGCACCAAAAAGAAGTGAAGAACAATTGAATAAGGAAGATTCAAGTGATAGCAGTCCAGAAGAAGGAAAGAGAGGTACGCGCATGAAGTGGACACAACAAGATAACCTACGACTAATTAGTTCTTGGTTGAACAATTCCAATGATCCTATTGACGGCAACTCAAAGAAGAATGATCAATATTGGAACAAAGTAGTCGATGATTACAATAGTAAGTCCTGCAGACCGAAAAAGATCTGTCGTGCAATGCAAAAACCATTGGAATAGGACTAACACCAAGGTAAATATGTTCAATGCTTGTTGGTGGTTCAATAAAAACCTATATACTAGCGGCCAATCTGATGATCAGCTTTTGGAAAAAGCTCATGAGAAGTACAGGCGTGATACCAAAGGGAAGAACTTCACTTTGATGTATTGGTGGAGAGAAGTGAAGGACCAACCGAAATGGAGAAGAGCATTCGATGATCAAGAAATGAACAAGGGTGCTAAGGTTTCTGCTACAGGAGCTCACACATCATCTTCCAACATTGAATCCGAAGGTGCTGATCGCAATGATCCTACTCGACCCGAAGGGCAAAAGGCGGCCAAACGTGATCGGAAAGGGAAAGGGAGAGGAAAGGCGCAATCTATTTCTAGCCCAGATGAAAATATGAAACTTTACCATGACCTTCAAGCAAAGAAGTCTGCTGCTAATGAAAAAATGGCAGAAGCTGATATGAAGAAATCTGCAGCAATGGAAAAAATGGCAGAAGCCACCAAGGAGAAGGCAAAGGTGTTGAAGTATGATAAGTATGTCGAATTGATGAAGATTGATACTTCAGAAATGAGTGATGCAAAAAGGAAGCAACATGAACAAGTGATAGATCATTTATGCAAGGATCTGTTTGGTGCAAACAATTAGTACGCATGTCTTGACATTTACAAATAATTTGTATCATCCTACTTAATGTATTGTCAGTTGTTGCTTTCAGCTGTATCATTCTACCTAATGTATTTGACATTGTTGCTTTCTTAGTATTTTGTAATGATCTGTCCAAGTAATATATCAGTATTGGGCACCCATTTCCAGTTTTTTTTTGTTCTCTCAAATTGAATATGCTGTACAAGAAGCTCTTACAGTAAAATGTTAACCAACAACAGTTAATTAACAGCCAGCTAGTATAGTATATATTATTTTACTGACATGGATCCCAGATATTATAAGAGAAGCTAGAGTACAAACCGTAATGCTTTGTGGTGGGTGAAGGAAGAATCATGCAGGCTTGCTGTCTTTCTGCACAAGTCACCTTCTGAGATCCACACCACATGCAGATGCCTGTAGCTTTCCCCAAAGAAACATGTCTTTCATTAGTACAGTCTATCAATTGACCTTACTGGACAGTAAACTAGCCGTTATTGATTCAATGCATAGTAAACTAGCCGTTATTGATTCAATGCGATCACCTAAATCCTATAAAATGCATGCACAGTAATTGTGAACTACTAGCCGTTGTAAACTAGTTGTTACATTCTTGTTAAGTGTGAACTAGCCGTTGTGGCTTAGCACCTATAAAATGGGGAGGATGGAATTTCCTATCACCACATGAAACCAAACATTTAGATCACAGGATACACAACTCTTTTCTACCTAGCATACCAGACCACTTGAAATGACTGAAAAATTAGATTCCCAATCTGATTTTTCGGACAGTGATGAAGACTTTAGCGGGTTCATTTCAGACTTTATTGATCCTTTAGAAGGAAAGATCGAAGCCCAAATAGAAGCTCAACTTGAAGCACAACTGTTTGGAAACTCTACTCAGCACCGAAGTAGGTCTCGAAGGTACATTGATCGAGGCTGTCAAGCTGCACACGAGCGGTTGTATGCTGATTACTTCTCTGACAATCCAGTGTACACTGATTATCAATTCCGTCGAAGGTATCGGATGAGAAGGCACTTATTTGAGCGCATTATGCAAGTCCTTAGCGATTGGTCTCCATATTTTCGCCAAAGGAGCGATGCATTCAGTAAGATCGGTTTTTCTCCTCTGCAGAAATGTACTGTTGCTATGCGAATGCTAGCCAATGGTACCCCTGCTGATCTTGTTGATGAAAATTTACGGATGGGTGAAAGCACAGCCATCGAGTGCTTGACCAAATTCATTAAAGGCGTCAGGGAGAATTTTGGAGAACAATATCTTAGAAGGCCAAATGAAGAAGACATCTGAAGGTTACTTCATATAGGGGAGGCCCGTGGATTTCCTGGGATGTTGGGAAGTGTTGATTGCATGCATTGGAGGTGGAAAAATTGCCCGGTCGCATGGAAGGGGCAATTTACACGTGGTGATCAAGGAAAACCGACCATCATGCTCGAAGCCGTAGCCTCACACGACCTATGGATATGGCATGTATTTTTTGGAGTTGCTGGTTCAAACAACGATATTAATGTGTTGAACCAATCAACATTATTCATGGATGTACTACAAGGAAGAGCTCATGTGGTTCAATTTGTAGTGAATGGCAACGAGTATAATATGGGATACTATCTAGCTGATGGCATTTATCCAGAGTGGGCAACATTTGTCAAAACAATCCCTCTTCCTCAAAGTGATAAGGCTAAATTATTTGCACAATTCCAAGAAGGAGCAAGAAAAGATGTTGAACGTGCTTTTGGAGTTTTGCAAGCTCGTTTTGCCATTTTACGTGCGCTGGCACGTCTTTGGGAGAGGGAAACACTTGCTGATATCATGTATGCGTGCATTATATTGCACAACATGATAGTCGAGGATGAGCAAGATTCCTATGAGGTACGCTATGACTACACATATGATGAGGTGGGCATCACTTCCACACCAATCACAGGATTTAGTCACGGGCCAATTCATGAATTTTCAAGGGTCCTAGAGATCAACAGTGTTATTCGTGATCGAGCAACACATCGTCGTCTCAAGGTAGACTTGTTAGAGCATATATGGCAAAGATTCAGTGGTGTCCAAGCTTAGAATTTATTAATAGGTAGTGATTTGCTTGTATTATTTTAATTGACTTTATCATGTCTTAGTTTTTATTTATGCAGTGTTATTTAAATTGAAGGAAACATATCACAATTTTATTTATGTACTGATGCAGATAGAGCAAATGCAGATGCATACTCTACTAATGCAGATGCTAGCTTTAAATTGAAGTAAATCCTAATGTTGCTAGCTTTTGTTTCACTAGTGCAGATGCATACTCTACTAATGTATATACACAGAGTCAATTTCCTAATTGGTAACATCAAGATCCTCGAACAGTAGGCTTGTGTTAACGGGAGTAGAAATACCTGGTGGAATTTTGATCTGCATAGAGGTTCCCTGTCCTGAAGCCTAAATCTGCAACGATCTCGTTATCCTAGTACTGAATATGATGAATCTCCTCTGTCACCTTACAGTCCTGAAACTGAAACTGAAAACTCTTAGGCAACGATCTCGTTCTTATTTAGGCTACTTACATCTTATCGCTGATTTCCTCTAGCAAGTTCATCTACTTACATCTTTAGGCAGAAATGGAACAAGCAAAATATTAGAAGATGTTCAACACTACAAAAGGGGTAATCTCTTTGACATTAAGATGCTCAATTGCTTAGCATTCCTGGTTCAAGCCACCAGCTACCTGCGGTAAAAGTGACCCAACCCAGTGTCCCAGTTTATCTTGTGATTTGATACACCCAATCCCACTCCCCAATGGTGCCATTTCCCCCCTGAGAGGCAAAGACCAAAGCCTACTTGGAGAACAGATATCCCCTACTTTACCAAGATCGCACCAGACCATATTTGCACCTCCACAAATCATTACTTGTGTGCAAGACATACTCTAGCAGATAAACTAATGCCTAAAAATTCCTCATGTCTCAACTCTCAAGAGTAAAAATCCAGGGTTTACTCTACAACTTCTGCTAATCTGACAAACAAAGAAGCAGAATCACTAGGAATAACTAGCAAAGATTCACAGACCGAACCGACCAAGGGTAGGAGACTAGAAACATACTGTATCCCATGACACGGCCGCCGGGGCTGACGGCGGAGAGGAAGTAGTCGGGCCAGCGAGCCAGGTACGTCATGTAGAACGGCATGTTGAACTGCGGCGAGCGAATCTATGGATTAGATCTGGGGAAGGGGACGGGCGGACGCCATCCTCGAATCAAGAAACAAGAAGAGGGAAAGAAGGGAGGGCTTTACGGTCTCCGTGAGGTGGTCTCGGTTGACGGAGGCGAAGCGGAGGAGGTCGTCGCAGCAGAACCGGCGAATGGTCGTCATGGTACATCTCGCCGCTTCCTTGCCTCGACGCGGCTTCTGGCGGCGAAGGCGGAACGGAATCTCGTCGCGGTGCTCCAGATCAGCCATGGTGGGAGTGGAAGTAGCGGCGGCGGAAAGGATTGAGCGGCGTGAGCGTGAGAACATTGACGGAGAAACGAAGGGGTCGAGTTGGGGAATGGGGAATCCTCCTCCTCGCGCCAAGGAAAGGACAGAAATTGGGGAAAGTTGGTTCTGCGTGATTTTTTTATTTCACAGTGGGTCCCGTTTAGATTAGGGTTCGATTCAATACATTGGAGTAAAATACATTTACTTTTGAACCTGCTTACATGGCATAATTTTGAACCTACCTTAATTCAATACATTGGAGATGCTCTAATGCGCCCTCTGTCTCACTGACATGTGGGCCCATGCACTTAAACCTCCCCGTACTTAAAATCCACATGTGTTCTGTGCGCGTAATCGTGGACCGTCGATCTTGTGATCAACAGTCCAGATCTGTGGGACTTTCGGGCCCCCGAATGTCCCCATCACTCGGGGCCGTCCATCTTTAGATCTATGGCTCAGATCGAGTGGCTGTTCGGACCACCCGAAGGGCACAGCGCTCTGAGCCCTCCATCTTGAGATCTACAGCCGTGGTTGTTCGCGGCAATCGCGTCGCCCGAACGGCCCATTTCGCGTGGACCGTTGGATCTAGATCCAACGGTAAGCCCCCGTAGGATTGCATGTGTGCGCTATTCTCCATGCGCGTGGGCCGTTAGATTTTGCATCAAGGGCCCGCGTTCGTCCACGTCACTTTATTTCTGTTAAGATTGATTATATTTCAGTAAGCGTTTATTTATCAACTAAAAATTATATTAAATCTTTAAAAACTCATAACTAATTCATTTTAAATCCTTTTTAGGTGTTTCCAACTGTAATAAATTCTTATTTCACTAAAGTTTAATCTAAAAACGCATTTAGGCATGTTTCTATACCAGAAAATTTTGTAAACATTATTATCTTGATTTCAGCCATTTTAGAATATTCCGGTAATTGAATAAAACCTTGTAAAATGCATATCTTTTTCTGTATAACTCCAAATTGTGCAAACTCAAATTTTGTTAAATTCCTCTGTTAGTGTACTTTAATATGAAATATGTTTTGATCATGGTTGTGTTTTTGTAAAGTAACATGTGCTAGGTTTATAACTTAGAAAAATCATAAGTAATTTATTTTAACTCCAAATTTGGTAAACCCAACTTTGCTAACCTTAGGATGCCATTATCTACCTAGCATAAAAATTTTAGACCTTAGATCATTCTGAAAATTTTCACCATGAACAATACCAGTAATTAATTTTGTTGGAATTAACAGGCTGAAAGAAATTGTTTTAGCTATAACTTTTTCATACTTAGTCCAAATGGCATGTTTCTTGTTTCTGAATTCATTTAAAATCATAACATTGCTGTTGTATGAATTTCATAAGATTTGGGTGAAATTTGCTATTGAGTTTTATTTGGTGTTCTTCGTTCTTATTGGTTTATCGCCCTTTTCATGTTAGGTTCCGAAGACATTATTGACATTGAATCTGATCCTCAGCAACCTGACCCTGTCCTCCAGCAAAGCAAGCAGATGTAGCATCATTTGATCATGTTGGTCCTATTATTTTCAAATTCTAATATATTGTTTGCAAATTTTATGTATGCATTGCTATCTTGTTTTAACTATTGTGGATTAGTTGACCTATTAGATGCATAATCTGTAAATAACATAAAAGTCTTGTCCTTCAGAAATCAACACCACCAGGTCTTTGTGTACACAATCAGACCTTATTTCAAGTGCATAGCAAACTCAAACCAAGTCGGATATAAAGCACAAGTTGTGCAAACACGAAATGCACAAGTCAAGCAAAGAAGTGAAACACGAGATTGTGCGCGCACGTGGACATGCACAACACTTTTATTTTAGGTTTTAGCATGTAGCAACTCCCAAGCCACACTAATATAATCACACCAATATATATTGTTGGAGGCACATCCAGTGAGAAGTAATTATTTAAATATCGCGCAACATCAACTGTAGGCAGCAAAGACAAGAATCGATGTAGTAACCATGCATCTCGAGATCACCGAGTATGAACAATAGAAGTTAGAACCGTGAGAGAAATGTGATCAGCAGTTGAAAAGAAACAAATAGAGTATAATTAGAGCCCTAGATGTTCACATAAGTAGGTATGCACTGTCAAAAGAAATATCGTAAATAGATTTGAACTTATTGTAAACTGATAGAGATTCTGATCTGACGAGAACCTCTGGGCATGGCCTTCTCACAGCAAGTCCCAAGCCATACAAACATAAGTGCGCAATCACAAACTTATAGCATTGTAAACACACGGTAGTAAGTACTTAAATGGTAGCAGCACATCCTGTAGGTAGCAGCATATTGGCCCATGTAGTAGTAAGCTTGCATCCGCTAGATTACCTAGATATCAAAAAACAGAGAACCGAACAAGCAAAACCAGTTGATCAAGAGTTGAACAAAGAATGAGCAGAACATACTTATCTCACAAAGTGCGATGCAAATGATTCTAGATAGGTATAAAGTGAAATCACATTATACAACTAGAGATATGTGCATACCTCGAAGTGATCCTCGGCATGGTCTTCTTGTAGTAGCGAGTGTCGTGGTGCGAAGAGGTGGCGGATTGCCTCCATCCCATCCCACTCCGGCTTGTTCCACCGGTCCTTCTCGCGATCCACCACCGCGGTAGCTTATCACCTCGACGACCACCGTGAATGTCCGCACCACTGAGACCCCGCAGCCTCGAGCTTGATGGTCTCCAGCAGCAGAGCCAACATATCGGTTTCACATATATCTTTGCAACATGGGAGATCATGCGGATGGATGTGTCTCGAGGCTTGGAAATTCTATGCGGTTAGTGATTTTCCTTTGTGAGGTTCCCTTTGGGAAAATCTCGTGAGCTCGCCACGGCATGTGATGTGGATGGTTTCCAAGCTAGCCATGGTGGGAAGGACCAGGAGTATAAAAGTGAGCACAGGGCGGAGTGCAGTGTATATACCGTAGTTTTTGAAAGGCACGGACAGGTGTTGTCGTGTCTTCATGAAACCTGATCTTCCTGCTCCAAATGCATTTGACCGCTGGTAGGTGAGACGCCCAAAGGTTATGTATGCTCAGGAAAGATTCTACTGTCATGGGATATTCATCTAGAAGGAACACAGCATGCAGCTTGGGGCACCTGTCAACACGACACCATCTCATATTATTAAATTGGTTTTGAATGGCTTGTGTACCAACATTAGCAATAGTGATGGAGGAGTGGTCGTGCACATGCAGGGATTCAGCTGTACGCATCAACGAATCCATATTCCGACGATCATGTATGCTTTCCCAATTACATCCTCCTTCAGAAATTTCAATATGACTCTGCAAAGGTTCATGTTGCACGCATGCTTGCACTGAGCAGCCACCATCCTTGTCGACAACCTTGACAGGGACATCCGTATAGGGGAATGACGACCCAATTGCTTGAGAAACACTAAATTTATCACTGAGGCTAATTTCCTTTTGCTTGGTTGTATGGTTGATCGTATGAGAGAGATGTAAATGGAACCTTATATTGGTGTAACCCAACAGATAGTAAACCTTGCCGTCATCACCTTCAAAACAGAAACCTCGAAGGAACCTGGCATCTGCAACAACTATATGGCCCAGCTGATGAGAGGTATCCTGTTGGACCAGGTAGTAGGAACAAGATCCCTGACAATCATCACCCAATGCCCTTTTTGTCTTGACTCGGGTGTCTATGCGTAGCAACTTCAGTGGTGGATTTCTCCGATCACGCCATTTCAACCAGTGAAGATTCTCACAGCCCAACATGAAGAGCAGCTCAAGTTGTTGGGTTTGCATAACGTCGAGGTCAAGTTCTTCGATTGCTGTGTTAGAGAGGTTCAGCTCAATGAGGTTTGGCAATCCACGAAAGAATACACTCTTAAGTGTGCACAACCTTGTAGAGATCTTAGAAACTCTTGGAAACTCTTGACTAGTACGAGCCTTTGGGACGCATCTTTTTACGGCATATCTAGTGAATGCTTCCACCGGATCTTGGTCCAAATCCATCGGTGAATGACTCCAATGATGTAGGAGGACATCGGGTTCAACATGTTTTAACCCGGCACAACCATCAAGAATAAGCACCTTTAGTCTACTTGCCCTGAGATAAATTTGGCAAAACTTCCATGGCATTGTTGCGGATAAGTCGAGAAGCTCCACTTTTCCATTTCCACGAGCAACTCTCGTGCTATAACCTTCAAGTAAGTAGAAGATTCAATTACTCGAACTCGAGAAGATTATGCGACAATTTTAACTTGGGTGAAGTTATGCACCAGCTCCACCTACTAGCTCCAGTGGACTTGACATTTAACTCCGGAGTTCAATCATTAGCTCCATCATCCGTGGGGACAAAATCCAAGGCCAATTTGTGTAGCGTATGTCCAACACCCATAGGCTTTGAAGACATGTCCATTTCTCCTCATGCTTCTCAACCGATCCATCGGTTAACTCAATGTCTTCGCATTTGTCTATCCAGAGAAATCTTAGGTTGTGGCAGCAGAGGAATGGAGGTGATGCAAAGTCAAGGTACAACAAGAGAGTTTTAGCACACCAAGTTTCTTTGGATGAGGAAACAAGTCTTTTGGCAACGTCATTGGTTTCTCGCAATGCCAAGAAATAGGGCGTTGTCTCCCGGGTATGGTGCGGATATTTTTATCTCCACATCCTTTGATGTGATTGAAATCCATCTGGACTTATTTCCTTCTTTGGTTAGAAAACTGGTCGAACCACATTCTCTTGTTTTCTTGATGAGGAAGATGCTCCGATCGCATCGCTTCACAAAGTCTGCCGCTTGCCTCCCATGCACTCTCTCCTTCTATGATGCCATCACATACCCAGAGTTAGAAGCATGGGCATCTTGATCATAGCGCTGAATTTGCCACGACTATCACGCAGAATACCATATACAACCAACAATCAGAGTCAGAGTTGGGTGATATCATGCCTACCGATACAATGACAAAGTTCTGCAGCCTCTTCATGCACTAATGTTGTTACATCTCTACCAGACAGTCCATCTATGGGCCATGCACGTTGAACAACATGCGTGTTTTTCGCATCCTTCAAGCTTAATGTGGGCTCAATTCGAAACCTCCCCCTAAATGTCCATATTAGTTTGCTTTCTGTCCAAAAATCAAATGCAGGAATACCAGATCTTCCTAAATCGATCTCAGCGTCACTTCCATTATGAAAGATGACCAGAAATCTGCTGTCGTTCAAGGCTCGAAAGATGTGGCCAGAGACGTCAGCTATCTCAGCTCTTGAGCTATTTTCTACTCCACTGAAGTCGTCGTCCTCGTCATGTTTATCAAAAATGGCCATCACAGATTTGTCGAGCTTCAATTCCTCTGCAATTCGCCTCTGCATTGATCTTCCGCTTTGCCACGTTGAGCAATCTATGTGGATAACTTTGTCAAAGTTGAATTCTTTAGACTTCGGTAATTCCGCAAGAGCGGCAAGGACGGCTGATGCGCCAATTCCATTCCAACCGTCGAAGCAGACAACATTCTCTCCGCGATAATAATAACGATTGTCGGCACCATTGTCCAAATAATATCGAACTATCGAATTCACCGCTTCACCAATACTTGACACGTCGATGGTCTACATAAGACAAAGTTGGGTGTGGGTCACAACTGTCATTCCAGTGTCAATTGAAAAGCATTTACAGCTGTCGACGGTCTACATAAGACAAAGTTGGGTGTGGGTCCAGAGTCAATTGAAAAGCATTTACAGCAAGTAAAGCACTGCTACTCCTAGTATTAGACTATCAGGTAGGTGTTCATCGATTTTAACCAGCACGCGAATGTGACCAGGTGTTGTCTGCGGTAATTCCTCTCTTGCGTGGTATCAGGGTATCTATAATAATTTGTATCTTAACTTGTTATTAAAAGAAGAAAGAGTACTCAATTTAATAAAAAAAATAAGTCTTTCAATAAATTATTTTTTGAGCTTATGTCTAAAACTTTAATTGCTAATTCTTGATGATCAATAGTGAAGTATAGCTTTGTTGCATACATGTTTTGGTTTATTTATTATATCAATAATGAAGTCGGGCTGCACAAGTGATCCGGTGGATATTTTACTTGAAGATAGTAGGACCCACAAAACACGTTTTTAAATAACAAGTAAGTCTCCAATAGAGTATTTGGTTGTTTCTGTATCTTGGTATCAATAATTTCCCGATTTCTTCATCTAGAAACAACATCACTTTCTCTCCTCACCATCAATCTTTCACATGACCTAAATGTTGATGTAGCAACTTCTTAGTAACAAGTGACATAGACTGTTGTAGATTCTCTTAGAGTATCTATAATAGTTTGTTTTTTAGTTTGTTACTAAGAGGAGAGAGAGTACTCAATCTATTAAAAAGAAACAAGTCTTCCAAAGGATTGTTTCTTGAGCTTGTACCTAAGACTTTAATTGCTACAAGTGTGTATGATTCTTGATGATCAATAATTATATACAACTTTGTGGCCTACATATTTTAGCTCATTTATCATATCAATAATAAAGTCGGACTGCACAAATGATCGGGTAGATATTTTACTTTAAGATAGTAGGATCTATAAAATGTGTTTTTAGGTAACAAGTAAGTCTCCAATATAGTATTTGGTTGTTTTTTGTGTCTTTGTATTAACAATTTGATAGTTTCTTCATCTAGAAACAATCTTACCTTCTCTCCTCACTTTCTCTCCTCCACATCACCTAAATGCTGATATGGTATGTAGAAGTCTGGCTGCATCTACGACGACGTATGTACCAAGAGGTGATCCGTCTGCTAATCAAACCTGCGGATTACCACTCACAGCTAAATGACAAAAGCGTTAATGCTCCCATTCACTGCTCCCACAACCTTGTTCATCACGTGCTAATCTTCTTTGCATGTGTAGGAATTTAATATGAAATTGCTGTGAAAGTTCAATCTTGCTCCCTCTGTTCCGTATTATCAAAGTTATTCTATCTAACCTAGGTTGGGACAAGAACTTGAATAAATTGTACAAAAACCATCTACAGCCCGATTTAAGAAGTGTTAGCGCAAGATAAGCAACAATTATAAGCACAATATTGCAACGGATGCATCTACTTGGGAGTTATAATTAAATTATAAAGTATAGTTACCATACTGTAACTTCCTAGTAATGCAACTTCTTCAAATATCTTTGGCAACATTTCAATTAAACCCCCTACGGCATTTAATTGAAGTGTGGCAACAAGCGCACCGCAATTTTATTTTTTTTTTAAAAAAAAAGCAATTTTCATTCTTTACCATCAACTAGCAAGGTGGCTCACGCCCCCTTGCGGGGCATTTTACTATAATTAATTCTCCGGGGGATTGCCCCCTCCCGGATTGGCCACGTCGTCCAAAATTTTTCATCCGTCCGATCGTGCTCGCGGCAGCTCCAGGCCGTCCGATTCGCGCCCGAGTGCTTCCTGCGTTCCGCACGTTCCCAACGGTGGGCCCCGCCATCGGCGACGCGGCGCCTGTGTAGCCGCGCAATCGCGCGCTCGTGCCTTTCCACGCCCCCGCAAAAGCCCACGGCGCGGGTGAACTTCTAGTCATCATTATAGTTTGAACGAAGTGTTTGGCAAAAGGTCTTACGAAATTTACATGTAGTCGTAGGGCCCGTTTAGAATGTTGAATTTTTTTCCCAGTTTATGTGGGAATTGCACAATTTCCTACGAAATTAGTTCATTCCAAATAGCTCCTTAATGCTTATACGACTGGACGTCATGTCTTAAACCATGGTGATTAGCTGATGTCCTGTATCTAGCTAGGAAACACAAAAGATACCTACTTCAGTTTTCGAATTGAAGATGTATACTTCAGAGTCTTTTTGTTTACAATACCATGGGCAGTGGGTACAAACACCCTCGCTCCCACCACTAGGCCACTGAAAATTATATTCACACTTGTACACTAATTATCATGAGTAATACGTGTGTGTTTAGTAGGAAAACGTGTGCCCTCACTCCGTGAGGTCATGGATTTATCGAAAGCTTAGCAAACCATGGTGTGTGTATATGTGTGTATGTGACCTGTGAGTGGTTGCACTTCTCTCTTACTCTAGAAAAAGTATGAATTTATATATTATAACATCCCAAAATTTTAAAACCAGAATTATTGTTTTCAAAATCATAATTTCTGCATTTTTGAGGATTTTCAAAATTTTATGCATTTATTTAAAGTTTTTTTCTAATTTCTATCATATGTTTTTGAATTTTCAAAAATAATCAAAGCTTGATCAGAACCTAGAAACAATTTATTTAAGTTCCCGATAATCCAACCAGCCTCCCCAAAAAAAATTATATTTTTTGGAGCTCATTTGCTAATTTTTAAAAATGAAACTTCATTTCTGAAATTAAATCAAATCGGAAAAGATTTTAAAATCTGGAAATCCTTATCAGGCCGAATCCTTTCGCTCAGCCTAGCCTGCTATAGTTTTGGCTAGTGTCCAGCCTGTGCACCGTCGTCACGAAGCCATCTTCTTTGTGTCGTCTCCCTTCGCCGAAGGCATATTTTCACTAAGGTGTTTTCTCTCTCGTTGTGTCCGCCACTTCCGCTGACCAGTGGGCCCAAGTCCCACTTGGCAGACATCGTGTTCCACCTCCCGCACCAAGGTGTGCGTGCACGCCAAGAATGCCATGACACTGGGCGCTAACAAAGCCGTGCTACCTGTCGCAGCAGTTGTGCCCTCGCTTCGTCGTCGCCAACGCCGCACAGGTCTGCCTGAGCCATCTCATCCCCGCCAGTGACAACGTGATGCCACGACAGTCTCGACCAGTCAAGAATCCACGAGGAGAATGCCCTTGTCTCACTAGTAAAGCCAGAGCCACGCCTGTCGGCTTCCTCCCTACTCCTTGTCTCCATTTTACCTATCCGTAGCCTCTCTCTTCCTCTGGTTCGCCCGGAATGCCCCCGTCTTTCTTAGATCTCTGGTACATGTGTAATATCCCATTTTTAATTAAGAAATTTGGGCTAGGAGAATTGGGTTTCAGATTTTGGAATTTGAAACTAGGCCCATTAGATGGATGAGGGAGAGAGAGAGTGGTGGGCCATGGCCCAAGGCCCTCTCCCTACCAAACCCCCTCTCTCTGTGTGTGCCCTAGCCGCCTCCCACTGCCACCCCTGGTGCTGTTGCTGTTGGCGACATCAAGGAGAGGAGGAGGAGGTCCAGCAAGGAAGGAGGAAGAAAGAAGAAGAAGGAAGGAGGAAGAAAGAGGAAGGATAAGAAGAAGGAAGGCGAGAAAGACGGAAGAAGAATGAGGAAATTAGGGTCGGTGTTCATCGTCCAAATTTCATGGGTAATGATATGGCCAACCTTGCTTTGATCTTATATTGACGTTTATTGAAGGCTTAGATTAGTTTGGTCGCGGGAATTGTTCGTTTTGGGATGCCTTAGTTCGGTTAATTATACTATAGAACCTTACGGGGGGATTTTGGAGTATCTCTGTCCAGAATCATGATTTTGCCTGGTTAGAAAAGTTTTATATAATTTCCTTAGATTTACATAGAGTCCAGATCATTAAATTTGGATAAGCGAGTAAAACGTTATGGCCTCAGGAGTTGTGAAGATTGCATAAATACATATAATAGATGTGGAAATTAAATTATGGTCATAACTAGGTTTAGCTAGATAATTCTTTGCATATTCTAGAAATATTATGGTTTGCTATTTTTCATGTTGTAGAAAAATAGTTGCAAAATTGTGAAGTCTACGGTTTTGTTAAATTTGGTATAAAATTCAGGATTGGAAACGGGGACCTAGATGGAAAAATAAGAGGATTTGCATAACTAAGATATTGTGGGGAATTTCTTGTAGATTCCATAAAACATAAAGTTTGATATATTTGGAGTCCATTCGCAAACACTATTAACGTTTGATCACCGGGAGAGCGGGTAGGTCGTCCGGTGAAGCTGAGTTAAGTGCATCAAGATTGCGTGCAAGTGCGATACTGTATTGGTTGTTGATTGTGTACTGGTGTGGGATTTTTTGAGATATATTATTGATGTTTGTCCATAAAGGGAAACGGGTAGGCTATACTAGCTGGCAATTCAAAATTTCTACCACGCAACCCAAGAAGTCAAGCAAGTAAGAGATCATAGATCGTTACCACCAGACGCGCGGCGTAGTGGAAGAAGAGTTGGAGTAGCCTAATCCAATGAAGAGTGCGTCGATGAAGTAGTCTTAGTCGATCGTCCAGCGTAGTTGAATGTCCAACGAAGTCGATCGTCCTCGGTATCAATCATCTCCTCTAGCAACCAATCGCGTTTCTTGCGATGTCGTGGATTATCTTTAAGCGCAACAGCAACTGCAGTAGCTTCTCTACGATATCCATACATCTGAGGAAGGAACATCGTGTGCCGATGTGCTAGCACCAACTCGCACGGTAGAGATCTCGGGAAGATGGCGGCTAGGGTTTCGGTAGAATAACTCACGTCAACTCGTATGTCACCAACAGCCTCATGCATCCTCTTATATAGAGCCCATGACGGATCCTATCCAAACACGTTTATTCCAACCTGTTAAGTGTGTGACCCGTCAGGTTAATGTGTAGTCGATTGTGACTCGAAAACCTTTCTGACCATGAGTCGTTAGCAGTTCCTAGCAGGACATAATGATTCCCGAATACACATAAATTATATCGGACGAACCTTGATGCAATATGATCTATGATCAGGTCCTCATCACTTACGACCAGTTTGTATTTAGTCATGACCAATTCGTAACTCCTTACGACCAAGTTTCGACCACTCAGTGATTATATTCGACCAGAATACGACCAGCTCGTATCACCATACAACTAGTCTATATCTTGTCGAACTGAATAATGTGCTCGTGCATTCTCCCTTTGCCTCACAATATCTAGTTGAACTCCAGGTGAGATATTTTTTCATCCATGGACTGTTCAATACTTTCTCAATCAAGTGTTAGATAATTTTATGTCATCGAACTCTTCGACCACAAGTGGCATGACCATGCACTTTCTTTATCTAACCACATCAAGGGGCCTAAAGATATCTCTCCTATTATGTTAGGATGGGCAAATTCCATATCCGACCAGTCACATTCCTTCGCATTTTCATAGCATACCCGAAAGCTACCTTTATAACTACCTAGTTACGAGTAGTGTTTGGCAACCCCTAAGTGTACTATTATACATGTAAGAAACCATGCTGATCTGAGGTCTAAGGATTATACATCATCATTGCTTGAGACCAACTAATGGCACCTGACATCATAACAATCTCAACAATGTCCCAAGATGGGTCAATCCAACACCATGTTCTCTAACATGTGTTCGCATTATTGATTTGATATCCCTACCGGTGAAACATGGTCATCAATCACGATAAATCACTAGTGTTCTGACTAGGGATGCATTTAAAATGATATCATATAAGTTAAAGAGCTTCACCAACAAGTCACATACCTGTTAATCTTTATAACTAATGATTCATTCAAGGAACAGAATAACATTTATTCAATAACTCATAAACACAGACATGATACAATCATCTCTATGATCGCCTCTAGGGCATATCACCAATAGTCCAGGGAGTGTTGCTTCGAGTTCGGTGCCACCTTGGCATCATCTTGTCTTTTGTGGCTAAAAGGCAAGTGCATGGTAGAGCGGTAGACAATGGTTTGTTGGCCCTTGTCTTTACAATTGAATTGATATGATAATTGTTTATGCTTTATTGTGCTTATTTAATGACATAATAATGACGATATGACATGAAGATGACATAACCATGGGGATGACATGGTAATGATTATAATGGTTAACATTGATGATTAATGAACATTGTTGCATCATTTGCATTGCATCGAGCCAGGGTAGTGAGTACTGCCATGTATATGGCTAGTCTGACGTGCATTGTTGCATCATTTGCATTGCATTGCATCCTACAGAGGTAGGGACCCCATCCTAAAGAAGATGGGGGAAGAGTGGTTCATCGATAGGTAATCACTCCGCTATACCGGTATCAGCTGATGAGTTGTATTTGCATACATGAGAAGTTAATGATGTTTTAATTGAAAGATGAACTATTTGTTTATGGTTTTATTTTGTATTTCCTGAGTTGTGGACTCAACCTTGCTTTATTTTTTTGATTTTTTTTATGTGACCGTTGACGGTGACATGCATGGGATGGAGAAGAAGCTCGTTATGGGCTTGAATCTAATTTGATTTTATTATAGTAGTTAATTAGTTAAAATTGAAATGGGTCAATTTGGAATGAAAAGAGGTTAATGAGGCTTGGCTCGATAGTGGCTCGTTAGCTCGCTTTTAAAATAACCACTTAAATAATAAATAAAATGATTTTAAGTCAAACTATGTCAATTTCGAATGAAGCTTGATAATAGCTCGTTAAGCTCGATAGCCAGCCCTAGGTGGAGTAACACATGTGCATCACATGCATTGATCACACAAACATTATCTATTTAGAGCGATTTCATTTAAATCTAGTGACATTGATTATTTTCCTTTACTTTTATTCATAGACTTGGTTATTAATTAATTTATATGCTTGAGACTTTAATTATTTTATTACTAGTTAATTTTTTATTCTTGTTGCCATCCTATGTATCGGGAGAATGGTCCCGACGTTCCTTGGGTGCGGATATCCCAAGCGTTTTCTCGGGTGTCGATATCCCATGTGTTTCACAAGTACATGTATCTTGAGCGCCCTTGGCATGTGACCAAGCTGTGAACTTTTATCCTTATGCATTTACTATGTTTTAATTGATTCACTTGTGACCTATGGACGGGTTTTTGTTCCATGCATGTTTTCTGGAATTATTATTTAATTAAGGTTTAAATTAGTAGCTAGAGTAGTTAGGTGACATTCTGGAATCAATGTTGGGTCAGGGTGTTACAACACGCTCCGTTGTGCTCCCCCTGAGAAAATCTCCTGTCCCTAGTGAGCTCTTGGTTGGCCACCTGTCATCTTGTTCCTCTTTACTCCTTGATCACGTAACCCCTCTCATTTTCAGATTTTTCTGCCGAGGACCATCTTCTTCCCGATTTTTGGCTTCTGCCTCTGCCATCGGTAATTCTTCCTCCCTAGTAAGCCTCTCGCCTGAGCATCAGCTCCTTAAGTATCCTCAAATCACCCTCTTCCTCATTACACCTTCCATTTGCAGCCTGTAACATCCCAAAGCGCTGTTACCAAAATAAAATAAATAAAGTTATTGTTTTATTAGATTTTCTGAAATTTGAAAGAGTTCTATGGTCTTATTTGAATTTCTAAAGTCAAAATTAAAATTTATTTGAAGTTCTTGAAGTTTTATTTGATTTAAACTGAAAAATAAAAATTTAATTAATTTCTCGAATTTTTAAAGCTTTTTCCTAAATATTTTAAAAATAAAAATAATTTATTTACAAAATTAAAAGCTAACTGAAAGTTGGAAATAATTTTAGTAAATCAAAAATAATTAAGGGAATTTCTGTGAATTTTTTTCCTAATTTTTGGATTTATATTGCTATTTTCTAAAGCCTAAAATGAATTACTAGAATTATTTTAATTGAGAAATAAATTTAAAAACTTAAAACCCTTTTGGGCTGAATTCAGCTCGGCCCATCTCTTTTCACCGTGCCCCGGCCCATTTCGGCCCGCTCCACCCTCTCTCGACCATCCGATTTACATCGGACGACCAACGCGCCACACGCCGTTCTCAGCCACCCGATTTCAATCCGACGGCCCCCCTCCATTGTCTCCCCCGCGCCCTTCTTCTCTCATAGCCGCACGCCTCCGCCATTATCGCGCGTGGGAGCTCCAAATCCGGCGCCATTTTCTCCCTCTCCCTTGATGGTTCGCGCGCATTCAAAACCTCCGTTCGTGCCACGCCCGTTCCGGTCCTCTTCCCCCTTTATCACGGGTGAAACCGCCGGATCTTCGCCATCACCGCCGAAGATGCCACACGCACGATCTCCCTCTAAGGGCCTCCCCATGGCCTAAAAAAGGGCCCACTCCTCCTCATTCCAACTCCGCCACCCACTCCTCCTCCCTCGCTCTCTTTTGGCCGAATTTCGCAATTTCTCGCCGCCGGTCGCAAGCTCTTCCTCTGCCACTTCCGGCGCCGACACCGCCTCCTCGCCGTCGCTGCCTACACCATCGGCACCGCCGCCTCCTCGCCGTCCCGGTGCGCGCCCCCTCGACGCCGGAGCCTCGCCAGAACGCCACCACCGCCGCGAGCCTGACACCGCTGCCGCCTTTGAGCTCGCCCTTGCGCCACTGTGGTAAAGCCCCAGACTCCCCACACTTCCCTGTTCGCATTGAGCCCCTCGGCGGAGCTCGCCGTGGCGCGTAGCGCCGACGAGCTCAACGCCGAGCGTCACCGCCGCCTATGCCGACGTGGCACTGCCACCTAATGGCCACCTCACGGCCACGTCGCCCTTTTTGCGTACGTGACCGCCTAGTCACCGCTTGCATGTCCTCCACGTGCACACGCGCCCGCCAGCTCAGCCCCAGCCCTATTCCACAACCACCGTGGACTTAGTCCATATAGACCGTGTCTATGACACATGGGTCCCACATGTTAGTGACCCAATTCCATTTCCTTTACAAATTTAATTCGGTCGAAATCCATTTCCACCTGATGATGTCAGCAGGCGCAATAATCCGGATTTCCTTTAGAAAAATAAATCCAGAAAATCCTTTTTAGGGTTTTCTTTAGGGTTTAAACTTCCCGGGTTCATTCTCCTTCATACGAACTTCGATTTTAGCGATTCAAATTTCTAAATTCCTATAAATTCAAGATCTAGCTAACTAAACCAAAATATTTCAATTTGGAGTTAATTTGAGTTGTCTTTTTGAATTTATTTGAATTTGAATTGAATTCGTCGTATTTTCGCGTATAGATTTCAATGACTTCGGAGAGTCAAATTTCGACGTTGTTTGAAGAGCACATAAGAGGATTGATTTTGACTATATGATCATCGTGATTGTACACTTAGACTATCTAAAAAAAGTACTTGTGAGTAGTAGGTGACTTGTTAAGGAAAACAACATCACCTTAGTACTAGGTGACCTGTTAAGGAAAACAACATCACCTCCTCAAGAAAGACAAGTTATACCCTTGATCATATTGGTCCCATTATTTCAAATTATTTATATTATGTTTTAAATTATTACTGCATGCTTATTTATATTCATTAATTTAAATTCCTATTTTTAAATTCATAGTTATACCTAAATCCTTTGTATGGCCAATGTTGATATTGAATCAAACACATGTCACCCTAGATAAAACCTGGTTGATATGATAGTATGAACTATGATTATTTGAAAAATGTATTGCTTAGCAATGCTTATAGACCAAACTTGTTTAATTTGGGGAATTTCAGCCAAAAATCAATTGTTGTTTAAATTGTATCCATGGCATCAGTGTGTTATGGAAGTTTATAAATGACTTTGAAAAATGAAATAAATAAAAATGGTTTGGACTAGGGCAAAATGGATGTTGGGTGGGTGCAATTTAATGCACGGGCTCAATCGGGCATGGTTGAGGCCCATGGGTTTTGTTGGAAAGTTGTCCAAGTCAGTTAAGGACCGGTCTTCGGGTATATGATGCTAAGTCATACTGTACTACCACATGTCCCTAGTATGGGTCGGGACCTGGCTGACTAATTTGTAATGTTCCATCGTGGTCATGCCATCCAGTTGCGCAAGTCTGTATGACCTACTTTTATGTATTCCCACCTGGTGCAAGAGGGGGCCTGAACCCGGCGAATAGTTAGTCCAAAGGGGGTGAATCCTTAGCGAGGCGGGACCATGGTAAATAGTGCATTGTAAAGGCCTTGACACATGCTCTAGACTACTTACCTAAGGTAGTGAGCGATGGTATCGACGGATGCAGAACAAACTAGAGAAGTCGTGTCTTGTGGGTAAAGCTGTATAACCTCTGCAAAGTGTAAAACTATTCGAATAGCCGTGTCCACGGTTATGGACATGCTAGCAGAACTGCTCAAAGTTAAACTTTGGTTTTGTTTTCAAATAACTTTATAAAATGATTTTGGATTTCTATCCAATCATAAAATTTGGGCAGGTAGCCATGTGATAGGAGGGTATCTTTCACCATTCATGTGTGAATGTTATCTGACTATAAAATTGAGAATTTATAAAATGAATTTTAGTTATAGAATAACTGCTTTGAAACTTAGTACAAGTATTTAAAGAAAATGCTGCTTTATGCAAATCAACCCATAAGCCATCCTTTGTCACATCCATGTATGCATATCATTCTGTTATTTGACAGGTGTAACTTGCGAGCACGGTAGTAGTGCTCATACTTGCTTTATGCAAATAAAATTTCAAAGGAGAAGGACCCTGCGACCAGTGTGGATCTCGACGACTAGGCCGCTACCCCAGTCGATTGCCTGTGGCAGATTACTGGACTCTACTACTTCTTCTTCGTCTTTCGCTGTGTTCTTTATTGTTGGCTTGTAAACTTCTTTTGTAATAAACTCTGTTGATTATTAATAAAGTTGTGATATGAATTTGTTACCATATTTGTTTACTGTGTGAACTAGCTACTGATCATGAGACTAGTTTAGAAATGCCCAGAGGATTTGGGAGAGCTACTCCCGGGTCCTGGCAAAGTGGTATCAAAGGCATATCAAGTATTTCTGAAAATCATCTAGCTTCTTTAAGCTCGGGTTTATGTTTCAAATATCCTTGATTTCTAATATTCAAATTCAAGTTTGAATTTCTCCTCTTTCGAATTTCGGGCCTTCTTCTCTTTTGGCCTTCTATTCTTTCTTGGGCTCAGCCCACTTTTCTTTTGGGTCCGCCATCTTTCTTCCTAGCCTTCCTGGCCCAGCAGCCCACCCGGCCATTTCCTTTTCTTCAGCCCAACTGGCCCTTTCTTTTTCTCCTGGTCCGCTTGGCCCAACGCCACCTCCAGCCTTTTCTTCTTTCGGTCGGCTCTCCCCCACGCCTTCTTCTTCCTTCGGTCAAAGCAACTGAGTGCCGCTCCCTTCTCTCTCTCGCTTATGCGCTTCTGCCGCAGCCGCCTGCTCCTTCCTCTACACACCCACGAGTAGCCTCTGCGCCTCCTCGTGCTCGCGTGTTCCTCTGCGCCTCCTCGTGCTCGCGTGTTCCTCTGCGCCACCACCCACTCCTCACCTGCTCTTGCTGCCATCGGCGACTTAGGTGCCCCTTCTCGCCTTGTCTTGTTTCCATGATTGAATTCGCCCAGTCCGAGCCACGCGCCCGCGTCACCCGTCTCCACGCTCGCATCATCGGCTTCATTACCACGGTCCCCAAGTCATTGCCCCCTCCCTGCCGTGCTCACCGGCTCTTGCCCTGTCATCTCCACACGCAGAACTGCCCACGCAGCATCGGGACCGCGCGACCATCGGAGCCCTCTCCAACGGCTCTCCTCCTCCTCCCTCGGCCTATAAAGGGAGTCCTATGCCCCTTGTCTCCACCACGTCGTCCCTTGAAGCTCCCTCGTAAGCTCCACCCAAAACCGCCCAATTCTTCTTTTCGGTCGACGCCGCCTTCGCCGGCAATCTGCCACTCCGGCAACTCTCCGACACCGCCACCCCCATCACCGTGAGTGCCCGAAGCCCAGGCAGCTTTCCACCAAGTCCCCTTTGGAGATCGTCCACTCCCGTCGCCGAATTTTGCCATCCTCATCACCTCCGGCTGCCACCTTCTCTAGCACCCGCTGCCGGCCACCGTCGTCCTCCGGCTCTCTTTGACGACCCAGTGAGACCACCTGGTCGAACTCCAGTGGCGGAACCAGGAATTTAACAATGGGGGTGCACACTTCAATGATGAAAAAAAACTTGTACGACACATATGTAATTTCATAAGTCCAACACAATTACACAAAAGAGTTCGAAATTAGTTAATAATGCAATACAAATAGTTCAAATAAAATCTTACATGAATAAAAGAGTCCTAAATAGCTAATAGAAATCACAATACCACACGAAGCGATCTCATTCCTTGGAAACACTTGATTATATCATCATCACTAACCTTCGAGAAGATATCTCGCTCTATAAAGGTGATTAAATAATCATTCAATACTTGATCACTCATACTATTTCTCAACTTGTTCTTCACAAGATTCATCGCCGAAAATACTCTTTCAACGCCTAGTTGCCACTGTAGGAGCAATACCAATTGCATTTTTAAGTGACAAGGAAGTGGTATCAGCTACATGAATTACTCTAAGGAACCGCTCACATACCCGTCCTTCTTTATCAACATAACGCAAGCAAAGAGCAAGTTGTTCTTTGTGAGATACATCACTAGACTTATCAGCTAGAATTAAATAGTGATCATCACCAATTTCTTCAATAATGTGCTTGGTAGTTTGGATAGCACAACAATTAATTATGTCCGTTTGTATCTCATGAACAATCGTCTTACAATTCTCAGGGGCATTGCTTAAGACAACCTTTGCAACCTCCTTATTGTTGTTTGCAATCCATTCCAAAAGTTCAAGAAAATTCCCCTTATCGCTAGAATTTGTGCTTTCATCATATCTACGACATGCTAGTTCTTGACATAAAATAAACCTCAAGCATCTAATTGAATAAGTCAACCTAGAAATGTAAAGTTGTTTATCCTCTTCAGTTTGTTTTCTAAGAGCTTGAGCAATTGATGTTGTAGGTTTAACAAAGAAGTTGTATTTCTCTTAAGCTCGATTATGGACACTTCTTATACTACCCACATGCTTGTCAACTGAGTCATACCTATTCCAATTTCTAAATCCTCCTTTAACAAAACTATCGCCTCCCATAATTTTCTCCTTGAACAAATAATAGACAAAGCAAAATATAACATCCTTCTCGACACTATATTCAATCCAATTATACTTATCAAACCAACTAACATTGAAGCGGCGTATTTTACCTGATATTTCAATCCAAGTGCCAATTGCTCATACGTATACCTAGTTTACAAAATTTGCACTTTTTTTAGGTTATACCTAGTTCAAAAAAAATTGCACTTTTTTTTAGGTATACCTAGTTTTTAAAAAATTGCACTTTTTCTGGGGGTGCCTGTGCACCACAGGCACCCCCTCTGGCGCCGCCCATGTCGAGCTCATCCACTTGCTCCACTTCCCTGGCCTAGAGCGTCACTGGAGAACCCCCTCCGCCGTGGTCGAGCTGCAGTAGCCACCGCCGCTCCTCTCCACCGCGCCGCTTCTCCAGCGATCTTCCGGCTGCCCCGCCCCTGTCATCGGCTCCGCCTCCCCGTGAGCTTCCCATTTTGGTGCCTAGCCGCCGCTACCACGCCCTCTCCCGCCGGCGGCGAGGCCAAGCCGCACGCACCCGAGAGCTTCCCTGTGCTGGCATCTTTCAACCGTGAGCAGTGCGCGTGTTGGGAACGCATTTACTGTGGCGTTATGTCCTAATGATTGCTTAGCCGTTTAATTACTTCCTTAACTAAACCTAATGCAATCATTTGTAATTAGTATGCCCTAATGGCCGGTTCCTTTCAATGACAGCGGGCCCGCGCAACAGTAATCACCCAGGATTCCCCCTCCTTTCATTGACAAGCGGGCCCTGTGCTACTGTTCATGTGCACCCGGTGCACCGTGGACCATGCACAGTGCATATGGATCTCTGGTCTATGGCACTGTACATGTGGACCCGACATTGTTCATTTCCTTTTTCTGATTTAATTTCAAATTAAACTTCGGAAGCTTCGTTCTCCTCCGTTATAGCTCCAAAAATTATGATTTTGTTTCTCAAATTTTGTAAATTCAAGGTCTTACTAATGGCATAGGTCTTGTTTAATTTGGAGTTAATTTGTTATTCTTCTTGTATTTATTTGCTCTCTTTGACTGTTATGCCTTTTTCCGGTACATTCATCCGAATAGGATTTGAAGACATGGGAGACCTCCATGTTGATCAAGCCTAAGAATATCAAGACTCTCTTGCCTGTAACCAAGGTGAGTCAATGCTTTGATCATATTGATCCTACGTTTTATGTAAACTATATTCATTTAAATTACCAAAATTGCATGCTTTAATTCTTTAATCAAATGTATGTTAAAGCTTAAGGTAGTTAAATGTCCATTTAATGATTAATTAATTAATATGCCACCCATTGATATTTGAATCCATTATTCCATGTCACCCTAGTAACTATGTGGTAAATACTTGCTATAGGTTGTACTTAAGCGGCATGCTAGACTTGCTTAAGTATCAGGGTATTACATACCCCAATCATCATATCTTCAAACACGAAATGATTTTGGGCAGCCATTGGTGGTCCATGACTGAAATGAATGAGATAATTTGGTTTTACTCCTCAAAACCCTAATAACTTGCTATTACCACATCTAGGTGGATGGAATGAATGGGGTGTGCTGATAGAGCACGAGAGTGGTTGGTATAGGGAATGAACCGCCCGGATGAATTAAGGACTTAATTTTATCATGACCTCTCGTGTCAACAAGTACAACCATAAGTCTACAAACTGCAACTTGGCTTAGTAAATTTATTAAACCTTGGATGTCATCTTGCGGGAGTGGGTAATAGGAATGTGCATGCGCGTGATGGTTCCGGCTTGAATGGGACACCGAGGCAAGGTGAAGTAAGCCAGTCGCTATGGGGTAGTTCAGCTACTCCAAATCGCCAAGGCGAACATCCCGCACAATGTATGGGTGTAACACCATATGGGTGAAATGACGGAAAGGGCGAGGTAATTTGAAAAGTTACTGTGACGGTCGCTAAACTACATGACTAAGGAATCGTGTGGGGGTAATGAGTATGATTATCTCTTGTGGGTACAGTGTACAACCTCTGTAGAGTCTAAACTGTTTAAATAGCTATGCCTACGGTGAAAGACGGACATTGGAACTTTACTTGAGTTAGTTCTATTTCAAAAACCTTTGTCGGTAGTATGAAAAATGTAGAGGGCTCACCTAGCCCTAGATTTGGATTTTCCTAGGGAAATGAACATCAGTGGTGATTACGAGTAGAGGTAGCTCAAATCACAATAAGCATAAAGGTGGAGGTAACCTCTGCTGTTACAATTATTGCACAATTATTCTCTTTAATAAAATGCAATTTTTTAAAATGCTAAGTAATAAGAATTTGTAATTATGATAGTTGAAAACATTACTTTAGCAAATAAAAGAACTCAAGCCATCCTTGTTAAGCCTTGCATATATTATTGCATTGTTTGTATTGGCTCGCGAGCACGGAAGTTGTGCTCATTCTCGCTCTCCCCAAATCCTTCAGACAATGAGGAGCAAGGAGACTACGCATACTATGAAGACCTAGAAGTTGATGGACAAGGAAACAATGAAGAGTAGTATAGTTCTATAGTCTAGGTCTCGCCCCAATCTAGTGGACTCATTGGTACTTGCGTACAACCGATATTATCCAGCTCTTGGTTAATATCTGTCGTACACAGGTTGCCCCAGTTGCTTGCCTGTGGTGAGATAAGCTCCACTCCCATTTTGCTTCCACTGTACTTTACGTTGCTTCATGTAATGTAATCAATTTGGCCTTGTTCGGCCCCTTTTGTAAAACTCGACCCAACGTAGTCTATGTCACTCTGTGTTGTAATATATTTGAATGTTTTAATTCACACCTTGTATGAATGATTCAGCAATGTGCCTGTGAGTGCTATCTACTGATCTAGGGAATAGCACAATATTTTCATTGAGGATTTGGATTCTCAAAATTCGGGTCTGACAGCGCTGGTATCAAAGCATACGACTGTAGAACCCCTAGTTAGATTGGTCGTTGCCTTAGGACTTGGATCTTATTTCTAAAAGATAAGAAAAGCTTTTTCAAAATATAGAGTACTTATTGCTTCTGCTCATCACTCCTAGTTCTTCGCTTATCCCTACCTCATTTAAGTTTTACTTAGTTCTGACTCTCGTTCTCATTTCAAAAATTGTAGATGGCAACCCTGTTGTCCGATAGCCTGTGGGACTTTTTCTCTCACGAAGAAGACAGAAGCGAGTTCGTGGACATTCTCCTCCAGCTGATGCTACACCTGGATTACAACCGCATGCCTATCTTCAGAGGCTGAAAGACCCAGACCCTGGATCAAGAGTCGTGGGCCATGGAGGTTTTCCTCTATGCCAGAGAGGGCGAGTTCATCACTCACACCTTCAGTCCAAGACGCAGCACACTTCACCTGCACCTGTTTGAGCCATATGCACGAGGATTTTCTGGTGGAATCGCCCTTCCACTACTTCCTGCCTCTCTAGGAGGGAGAGATCAACCACGAGATCTTCATCGTCATGTTAGAGTAGTCAGGATAGTCTAGGTTAGCTAGTAGTACTTGCTAGGCGTCTTTTGGGTTGTATGCACTTTCTGTTTCTTCTTTTGTAGATGATGTGTTTGTATCCTATGTTGTGACTTAGCTTAGCCTATATGCTATGTTTTAGGAGTCATGTAACACTTAATCCCCTTAATATAATGCAATCATTCTAAGCTTTGTATTGTACCTATTTGATCCTCTTGTTGGTTTAAAATTCTTCTGTGTGCCTTAGAGGGCTAGTGAACCCTTATATACTCCCTCTAGTTCTAAGCCTTAGCTTCTCTTCAGGATGCCACCAGGAAGAGCTGCAGCCCCAAGATGAGGTGCTTTTGAAACTAGCCGAGGAAGAGGCCGTGGCATAGGCCGTGGTCGTGGCTAAGGACAAGATCTACCTCCCCCACCGTCAGCTCACCCGACATTGGCACAAGTGATGCTCCAACAGACTCAGATTCTTTAGGCATTGCTCAACAATCAGCACACTGGACCAGCCGATCGCAACTCCAAGCATGCTGACTTCCTCAAGATAAGGCCCCTCACCTTTGCTACAGCCAACGAACCTCTAGAAGCTGAAGACTAGCTTTGAGACACTGAGAAGAAGCTTCGACTTGCCTGCTGCTCGAATGAAGACAAGGTGGACTTTGCCACTCACCAACTGAAAGGAGTCGCCGCTACATGGTGGGAAAACTACCTCCCTGCTCGAGGTGGTGACTGTCTAGTGTTAGAAGAAGAAGAAGAAGAAGAAGCAGTAATGCCAGACATAGTAGCACCAGAAGCCGCAGCATCTGCAACTAGAGAACAACCAGCCCCTATCGCCGGAGCCGCTGCAGAAGAAATTGCTGAAGCACCACTGGATGAAGATGAACCAACATGGCAAACAATTCCTTGGGCGGAATTCAAAGTTTCTTTCAGAACCAAGTTCGTACCAGCCGGTACAATAAGGATGAAGAAAAATGAGTTCAGAGCTCTCAAGCAAGGTCATATGACAGTCAATGAATACTTAACCAAGTTTAATCAGCTTGCCCGCTACGATCCCCATGACGTAGCCGATGAAGAGGAAAAGATTGATCGCTTCGTGGAAGGCATGTGCAAAGACATGCGGGTTCAGCTCATCCTCCATAACTTTTCCAGCTTCCATCACTTAGTCAACAAAGCCTTAGTGCTAGAAAATAAGAAAAAGACTGCAGAAGCCAATCGCAAAAGGAAGATGTCATTCCAGAGGCCACAAGGCAACTTTCAACATTTCAAGGCAGTTCCTCATTCCGATCATCTGCAGCCACACTGCAGAAAAGCTCCGCTCCAGCCCCAAGACCCCAAGGAAGTGGTTTCCGCACTCTTCGCCCCGCTGGACAACCTACCACCATCAACCCAGTAGCTAACCTCCACTGCTTCAACTGTAGAGAGAAATGGCACTTTGCTAACAGGTGCCCCCAACATCAGAGCACTGCCACAAGGTTCAATGCAGGAGCCACTCCAACTCAAGGCCAGGCATCACATCAAAGCAAGAGTCAGCAAAATTCGCAAGCTTCAAGGTCTACCCCGACACCATGCCGCGACTGAGTGAATCATGTCACCACTGAAGAGGCCCAGGATGCCGTAGAAGTGCTAATGGGTACGTTCTCTGTTAATTCAGTACCCACACAAGTTTTGTTTGATTCTAGAGCTTCACACACTTTTGTTTCAAGAAAGTTTGTTGAAAGGCTTAAGTTGCCGACCTATAAGTTATCGAAACCCATGGTACTTAGTTCACCCAGAGGACCCCTCTATGCTATCTCAGTTAGTCCCAAAGTAGAGATTGCTTTGGAAGATTTCGGTTTCCTAGCAATCCTTCTTGTGCTAGAATCCCAAACTCTTGATATCATCCTAGGGATGGATTGGTTGGCCAAATGTCAAGGATTAATAAATTGTGCTAACAGAAAAGTGGTGCTCACCAAGAACCCAGAAACCACAATAAAGGTTAGTGTGGATCGTTCCTCTCCTTTGGATCGAGCAATCCACCACCTTGGAGAGTTGTCTCTAGAGACAACGCCTGTAGTCCAATCTTACCCCGATGTCTTCCCAAAAGAATTGCCTGGCATGCCACCAGACAGAGAAGTTGAGTTGTAACAACTTGAAACTAGGGACAGCCTCAATTGCCAAGACACCATACAGAATGGTCATCGACGAACTTGAAGAGCTCAAGACACAAATTGAAGAATTGCAAGAAAAAGGATTCATTAGACCTAGTTCTTCTCCCTAGGGTTCGCTAGTACTCTTTGTAAAGAAGAAGGATGGCTCTGCTAGATCATATGTGGGTTGCAGAGCACTTAATGATATGACCATCAAGAACAAGTATCCCTTGCCTCGCATTGATGACCTGTTCGATCAGTTGTTAGGAACAGTAGTTTTCTCCAAGATAGACCTAAGGTCAGGATACTATCAACTCAAAATTAGGAATAAGGATATTCCTAAAACGGCTTTTACCACTTGGTATGGCCTGTATGAGTTCACAGTCATGTCGTTCAGCTTGACCAATGCACCAGCCTACTTCATGAACCTCATGAACAATGTATTTATGGAATACTTAGATAAGTTTGTAGTCGTGTTCATCGACGACATCTTGATCTATTCCAAGATCAATGAAGGACATGCTAAACATCTGCATTTTGTCCTAGAAAAGCTTAAAGAGCACGAGTTTTATGCCAAGTACAGTAAATGTGAATTTTGACTTCATGAGATCAGTTTTCTCGGACACATTGTATCCGCTAGAGGAATCACAGTTGATCCATCCAAAGTAGAAGCTGTAATGGAATGGAAGCAGCCTACATCAGTAACGGAAGTGCGTAGTTTTCTCGGTTTGGTCGGATACTATAGATGCTTCATTAAAGGATTCTCTAAGCTTTCTAAACCAATAGCCCATCTGCTTAAAAAGGAAAAGAAGTATGAATGACTAGAAGCTTGTGAAAATAGTTTCCAAGAACTGAAGAAGTTAACTTTTGCACCAGTGTTGATCCTACTGAATATTCATCAAGACTTTGAAGTCTACTGTGATGCTTCACGTCAAGGTCTTGGTTGCATACTCATGCAAGGAGGAAAAGTTGTAGCCTACGCATCTAGACTACTTCGCCCTCACGAAGACAACTATCCAACTCATGACTTGGAGTTAGCAGCAGCAGTGCATGCCCTCAAAATTTGGTGGCATTACTTGATTGGAAATCATTGTGATATCTACACAGACCACAAGAGTCTCAAGTACATTTTCACTCAAGCAGATCTCAACCTCCGACAAAGAAGATGGTTAGAACTGATAAAAGATTACAATTTGGATGTCCATTATCATCCCGGAAAGGCTAATGTAGTCACTGATGCATTAAGACATAAGTCCTATTGCAGTAATGTTATGATCCAAGAGTATCAACCTGAGCTCTACAAAGAATTTGAAGCACTCAACCTTTGTTTAATAGAACAAAGCACCCTAGACGCTGTGGAAGTACATCCAACTTTAGAAGAGCAGATCAAGACCGCTCAAGAAGGACATCCTGGAGTCTAGAGATTCAAGCATCTCATGGCAAAAGGAAAAACCCCCCAAGATGATAGAAGATCGGCAAGGAATACTATGGTATGGAAAACGTCTCTTTGTTCCCCACCAAAAGGAACTCAAGGATTTGATACTAAAGGAAGCTCACAGCTCAGCATATACCCTACATCCAGGCAACACCAAGATGTATCAAGATATGAAGATTTTGTATTGGTGGCCACGAATGAAAAGAGACATCGTCAAGTATGTAGCTTGTTGTCATGTATGCCAGTGAATCAAAGCTGAGCATCAAAGACCAGTAGGATTACTTCAACCATTACAGATCCCTCAGTGGAAATAGGAAGAAATTAGAATGGATTTCATTACAGGTCTACCTCGAACTAAGTCTAGATGTGACTCAGTATGGGTTATAGTTGACAAATTAACCTAAGTCGCCCATTTTATCCCTGTGAAGACAACCTACAAGGAAGACAAGTTAGTCGAGTTGTATATGGCTCGTATTATGTGTTTACATGGAGTACCCAAGAGGATAGTCTCAGATCGAGGTTCTCAGTTCACCTCGCATTTCTAGGCTACTTTGCATGGCGCCCTTGGAACACACCTTGCTTTTAGCATAGCATATCATCCGCAGACTGATGGCCAGACAGAAAGAACAAATCATATCCTAGAAGACATGCTTCGAGCCTGTGCTTTGGAATTTACAGTAGACTGGGAAAAATATCTACCATATGCCGAGTTTGCATATAATAATAGTTTTCAGTCAAGTCTGAAAATGTCCCCATTTGAAGTGTCTACGAAAGAAAATGTAGAACACCTCTGCATTGGTCAGAATCAGGTGAAGGATATATCTTTGGACCAGATACTCTCAAGCAAGCTAAAGAGAAAGTTCGACTAATTAGAAATCGCCTACAAGCAGCTCAGTCAAGACAAAAGAGTTATGCCGACAATCGTCGAAGAGAATTAACCTTTGAAGTTGGAGATGTTGTGTACATCAATGTATCACCGCTTCGTGGAACTCAAAGATTTCAAGTTAAAGGCAAACTCGTACCAAAATACATAGGCCCATTCCCAATCACCGCCAAGCGTGGAGAAGTCGCCTATCAACTGGAGCTACCAGAAAGTTTGTTAGACGTCCACAACGTGTTTCACGTTTTACAGCTCAAGAAATGTCTCCGAGTACCTGAGAGCAGACGCACGTCAAAGCCATCGCCCTTCAGCAAGACCTGACATACCCTGAGCATTCGATCAAGATCCTCGACGTTATCGAGAAGCGAATAAGACACCAAGTCATCCGCCATTGCAAAGTTTAGTGGAACCAACACTCAGAAAAAGAAGCCACCTGGGAATGCGAAGATCAACTGAAGCAGGATTACCCGCCCCTGTTCTTGGAGCAGCTCGAATCTCGGGGTCAAGATTCCATTTAAGGTGGGTAGGTTTGTAACGTCCCGTTTTCAGACGAGTAATAGTGTTTACTAATTTGGTTTCGGTTTTTGGTTTTCTGTTGTATTTAAAATTATCAAGTATTTCCAAAAATCTTCTAGCTTCTTTAAGCTCGGGTTTGTGTTTCAAATATCCTTGATTTCTGAAATTCAAATTCGGGTTTGAATTTCTCCTCTTTCAAATTTTGGGCCTTCTTCTCATTTGGCCTTCTATTATTTCTTGGGCTTAGCCCACTTTTCTTTTGGTCCAGCCTTCTTTCTTCCTAGCCTTCCTGGCCTAGTAGCCCACCCGACCATTTCCTTTTTCTTCGGCCCAACCGACCCTTTCTTTTTCTCCCAGCGCGCTTGGCCCAACACCGCCTCCAGCCTTTTCTTCTTTGGCCCGGATCTCCCCCATGCCTTCCTCTTCCTTCAGTCAAAGCCACCGAGCGCCGCTCCCTTCTCTTTCTCGCTCGTGCGCTTCTGCCGTAGCCGCCTGCTCCTTCCTCTGCGCACCCACGAGTAGCCTCTACACCTCCTCATGCCCGCGTGTTCCTCTACGCCACCACCCACTCCTCACGTGCTCTCGCTGCCATCGGCGACTTAGGTGCCCCTTCTCGCCTTGTCTTGTCACCATGACCAGATCTGCCCAGTCTGAGCCGTGCGCCCACGTTACCCGTCTCCCTGCCCGCATCATTGGCTTCATCACTGCGGCCCCCAAGTCATTGCCCCCTCCCTGCCATGCTCACCAGCTCCTGCCCTGGCATCTCCACACGCAGAATTACCCACGCTGCATCGAGACCGTGCGACCACAGGAGCCCTCTCCAACGGCTCTCCTCCTCCTCCTCTCTCAGCCTATAAAGGGAGTCTTGTGCCCCTTGTCTCCACCACGCCGCCCCTTGAAGCTCCCTCGTAACCTCCACCCAAAACCGCTTGATTCTTCTTTTTGGCCAACGCCCTTCTCCGCCGGCAATCTGCCACTCTAGCAACTCTCCGGTGCCTCCACCCCCATCACCGTGAGCGCCCGAAGCCCAGGAAGCTTTCCCCCAAGTCCCCTTTGTAGATCGTCCACTCCCGCTGCCGAATTTCGTCGTCTTCACCGTCTCCGGCTGCCACCTTCTCGAGCACTCGCTGTCGGCCACTATAGTCCTCTGGCTTCCTTTGACGACCCGGTGAGACCGCCTCGTCGTGCTCTTCCCCGTGCTCCCCTTCCCCAGCCCCAAGCACCACTCGAGCTCCCCCTCCGTTGTGGCCACACCGTCACCGCCGCTCCTCTCCACCACGCCGCTTCTCCGGCGATCTTCAGACCGCCCCGACCCCGTCGCCGGCTCTGCCTCCCCGCGAGCTTCCCATTTTGGTGCCTAGCCGCCGCTGCCGCGCCCTCTCCTGCCGGCAGCAAGGCCAAGCCATGCACACCCGAGAGCTTCCCTGTGATGGTATCCTCAGATCGTGAGGAGTGCGCCTACTGGGAACGCAATTACTGTGGTGTTATGTCTTAATGATTTCTTAGCCGTTTAATTACTGCCTTAACTAAACCTAATGCAATCATTTGTAATTAGTATGCCCTAATGGCCGGTTCCTTTCAATGACAGCGGGCCTGCGTTACAGTTCGCGTGCACCCGGTGCACCGTGGACCATGCACAGTGCATATGGACCTCCGGTATATGCACTATACATGTGGACCTGGCACTGTTCATTTCCTTTTTCCGATTTAATTTCAAATTAAACTTTGGAAGCTCCGTTCTCCTCTGTTATAGCTCCAAAAATTATGAATTTTATTTCTAAAATTTTGTAACTTAAAGATCTTGTTAATGGCATAGGTCTTGTTTAATTTGCAATTCATTTGTTATTCTTTTTGTATTTATTTGCTCTCTTTGCATGTTGTGGCTTTTTTTCGGTACGTTCGTCCAAATAGGATTTAAAGACACAAGAGACCTACAAGTTGATCAAGTCCAAGAATATCAAGACTTTCTTGCCTATAACCAAGGCCAGTCAATGCTTTGATCATATTGATCCTACATTTTATGTAAATTATATTCATTTAAATTACCAAAATTGCATGCTTTAATTCTTTAATTAAATGTATGTTAAAGCTTAAGGTAGTTAAATATCTACTTAATGATTAATTAATTAATATGCCACCCATTGATATTTGAATCCATTATTTCATGTCACCCTAGTAACTATGTGGTAAATACTAGCTGTAGGTTGTACTTAAATGACATGCTAGACTTGCTTAAGTACTAGGGTATTAAATACCCTAATCATCATTTCTTCAAACACAAAATGATTTTGGGCAGTCATTGATGGTCCATGACTGAAATGAATGAGATAATTTGATTTTACTCCTCAAAACTCTAATAACTTGCTATTACCACATCTGGGCAGATGGAATGAATGGTGGGTGCTGACAGAGCACGAGAGTGGTTGGTATGGGGAATGAATCGCCCGAATGAATTAAGACTTAATCTTGTCACGACCTCTCATGTAAAATAAGTACAACCACAAGTCTGCAAACTGCAACTTGGCTTAGTAAATTTATTAAACCCTAGATGTCATCTCGTGGGGTGGATAATGGGAACGTGCAAGCGCGTGATGGTTCCGGCTTGAATGGGACACCGAGGCAAGGTGAAGTAAGCCAGTTACTATGGGGTAGTTCAACTACTTCAGATCGCCGAGGCGAACATCTCGCACAATGTATAGGTGTAACCCCATATAGGTGAAATAACGAAAAGGGCGAGGTAATTTCAAAAGTTACTGTGATGGCCGCTCAACTTCATGATTAAGGAATCGTGTGGGGTAATGAGTACGACTATCTCTTGTGGATATAGTGTACAACCTTTGAAGAGTCTAAACTGTTTAAACAGCTGTGCCTACAGTCAAAAGCGGCTATAGGAACTTTACTTGAGTTAGTTCTATTTCAAAAACCTTTTGGGTGGTATAAAAAATATGGAGGGCTCACCTAACCCTAGAATCCTTCAGGCAATGAGGAGCAAGGAGACTACGCATACTATGAAGACCCAGAAGCTGATGGACAAGGAAACAATGAAGAGTAGCATAGTTCTATAGTTTAGGTCTCGCCCCAGTCTAATGGACTCGTTGGTACTTGCATACAACCGATATTATCCAGCTCTTGGTTAATATCCATCGTACATAGGTTGCCCCAGTCGCTTGCCTGTGGTGAGATGAGCTTCACTCCCTTTTTGCTTCCGCTATAGTTTACGTTGCTTCACGTAATGTAATCAATTTGGCATTGTTCGGCCTCTTTTGTATAACTCGACCCGACGTGATCTATATCACTTTGTGTTGTAATATATTTGAATGTTTTAATTCACGCCTTGTATGAATGATTCAGCAATGTGTCTATAAGTACTATCTACTGATCCAAGAAATAATACAGTATTTTCTTACAGGATTTGGATTCTCAGAATCCGGATCCGACACGGCCTCAGAAACGACTACGCTTACGTCGGGTGGCCTGAAGCCCGGACACATGCATGGTTGACACAATATTCCGTCTAACGAAGTCTAGTAAATACGATGTCGTGAATTACCAACTCATATAGAAAAATGTCATATACCATCAAGACTGTACGTACTTAAATTTGCTAAACAACAGAAGCACGAGCACCCTGATTGGTGAAGAGAAGATAAAATGCACGAGATAGAGGGTACCTTGTCTTGCACCATGATGCCTTTATTGAAAGACGGCCTTGAACGAAAATGGCAGTAAATCTAGCCCATCAAGTATTAGCCGAAAATTAACCCCTCCAATTCCTGCACACAGCATATCATGTTTGTTCGTCGACAATGGCAAACCAACACAAAAATTTTGTCGACAGAACAAAGTTGGCAAAATGCAGATCGAAGCAAATGAATTGTTTCTCGTGCCTCGTCAATTAGCAGCCCAACAGCCAGGCGGAAGAGAGAGAGAGAGAGTTCCCAGGAGACCACTTGAGATATATCAGACGCTCAGCTAGCAAAAGCGCAGAACTGTTCAAATGAAATCTCTCTGTGGTATCAATGCCTTGGAATTAAGCTGCCTCTACACTTTTGGCGTTGCTTTGGCCAGTGTTGCTTTACTTTGTCTAAAGCATAACCGTGCACGAATGATTATTTGCTTGTAGCTGGAGTTAAAGATATTTGGCCATGGCTGTCGTGTGAATTAAAGAGAACCGGTCGCTTGTTCAGTCAAAAAAGTCGATTCGTTAAGAAGTACGGACACGGTATGTCAGGACCCCAGGTATGCAACTCCGGAACTCTCTGTGCATTATGAACTAGTCTCAGATCAGTAGCTAGTCCGCACAATCACAACAAAGATGTAATCACAACTATACAACATAATAACGATGAAGTGGACAAATTAATATTACTTAGTAGCAAAAAGACCTTATAGTCAAGTCTTACAGAGTTGCCACGCAAGGCTTATCAAGAAAAGATAACTTGCAGCAGAACCAAAATATCTCGTGGTGGCCAGTCGATATGCTCACAGGCAATCGAGTGGAGGACACGACCTAGTTCGCATAACCTTCGAAGTACTCCTCTCCATAGAACTCTAAGCTTTCTGGGTCTTCTTCAGTGACTGATAAACCTGAGGACATAAAACCGTAAGTACTTTGAATATACTCAACAAGCCGCAGGAAAATATATGCAATTATTATTCATGCTAGGCTTGACAAGGATAGCTTGATGTTTAATTCGCATAAAACAGCATTTACAGTAAATACGGTAAGTAGATTGAAAAGCATAATTTAAAAGATTAATACATAAGTAATAAGTTTCTTCGAAAACAACAAGTGAACTTCTCAATCATTCCACCCAAACCATCGTTCAGATCCAACCAAACCATGCCCACATTTTTGAGAAAAACTCTACCCCTTGCGTGGAATCTCTGGGCATGTCCATAACCGGGGACACGGCTATTCGAATAGTTTTTACACTCTGCAGAGGTTGTACAGCTTTACCCACAATACACGACTTCTCTAGTTTATTTGGCATCCATCGATACCACCGCTCACTAACTTAGGTGAGCAGTCTAGAGCACGTGACAAGGACTTTACAAAGTCCTACTTTAACCTAGTTCTGTTCGCTAAGGATTTGCCGTTACGGGCCCCTCTTGTGTTATTCTCAACCCAAACAGAACCAAATCAAAACATAGCTAATTAGTCGGCCATGTCCATTCCATCCTAGACATGTAGTCGTATGGTGTGACCCAGATCAATGGCGTACAAGGTTAAGTCCTTAGTGATTTGCTCAGACGAGACTATCCGCATCCCAATGTGCTTCCACACCCTCACTCACCACCGCCCACTCGTCCGAGCATAAATCGTTTTTGTTCAACCCAGCCAAATGACAATCCCTGTCATGGTATAACATCTTTTAATAATAGTGCCCGCGCCACAATTTCATAGTTCATTAAGTCATGTTTATTCATACGAGCATGTGATCACGAATCTACCAGATAACTAGAGCACTGGCTAAGCATGTACGATACCCATGTTTGTTTTATAATATGCCCAACTAGAATAAACCCTCCTAAGGTGTCCAAGGATTCATGTCAATCAAGGATACATGCTGTCAACGAGGCATAATGGCAATTTGGTAATTAACTATTTTCGAAACCATTTAATAAAAATTTAGCGATGCATGTTTATAACAAACAATATAGTTTTGTAAAATAGGTTCAATATGATCAAAGGTCTACGACTTGCTTTTGTTGAAGAGTTAAGGTGCTTCGGTCGTCGGGTCCGAGAAATCTTCCGAAACACCGGAATCTACACGTTCGAACGAAGCCAAATAAATAAAACAACTCCAAATAAATTCCAAATAAATACCAAATTAGCACGAACAGCAAGAGGAGGATTTTAGATGAATTTAAAAATTTGAATCACTCGAATCGGAGTTCGAACGAAGAAGTTACGGCCTCTCGAAGTTTAAAAATCAAGAAAAAGGGATTCTTCTGATTTTTAGAATTATTTTTCTAAAGAAAAAGGGGTTTATTGTGCCAGCTGACGTCAGCGGCGGGATTTAATTTCCAACTGAATTATTTTTCAATAAGAAAATAAAGGAAAATCCACGCGGTCGCTGACTGGGCGACCACGTCAGCAGAGTGCTGAGGTGGCGTTGATGTGGCGCTACGTGGCGCTGCCACGTAGGCACCGAGGCAGCATCGCTCACGGCCCAAGGGTCGCTGGCGTTTGGCTGGGAGATGGCCGACGGCGTAGGCATCTTCGCGAAGAGGGAGACGTGGCGATGCTGGTGCTCATAGTCTCGAGGACACGACAGCATGGGTTGGTTGGCGATGGGACCAGCGAGGCGGCGGTCGGCGGCGCGACGCCCATGGGCTCTGGGAAGGGAGGTGCGCACAAGGTAACTCTCGGCGTGGCGAACCCGAAGGTGACGACGATGACGGCGGAGTAGGCTCGGAGGCAGCGCAAATGGTGGTGGCGATCTTCGATGGCCGACGGTGAAGAGCTCCAATCGCGACCGGAGGAGAGCGAGAGAGGGCGAGGGAGAACGGGAAAAAGAGAGAGGAGGAGGCCGGGCACCTGGTGCTCGGGTTAAATAGGCACGGGGAGGCCTGAGAGAGGGGGGCAAGGTCGGCGGCTTTTGCGGCGGCGAGGACAGGGATGGCATGGGAAAAAGGGGGCGACGGGACAGGGAATGGTGGCAGCAGCAGGCGCAGTGGCGGAAGACAATGAATCTGACAGGTGGACCCTACATGTCAGTGAGAGAGAGAGAGACGTGTGGAGGGTTGCGAAGGCGAGGGCCGTTCGATTGAAATCGGATGGTCCACAATAGATGGGGCGAGAACGCACGGTGCGAACTGATGCGAGGGAGCTGGGCCGTTCAATCTTGATCGGACGGGATCGGATGACTCACAATAGGTGGGGCGTTCGGACTTGCCGAACATGCGATGCGATCGTGACCGTCCGATCTTGATCGGACGGCTCACGAGGAGGGAGGGCACGGGCGTGCATGGGAGTGGGGTGGAGGAACTGGGCTACGCGAGGAAAAGAAAAGGATTCGGCCTAAAGGCCAAGGGGGAATTAAAATACATTTTCGATTAAAGAAATGCTAGAAAAGTAAAAAGGTTTTTAGAAAATAGCTAATAAAGTCTAAAAATTCTAGAAAAATTCACAGAAGTCCCTTGAATTATTTAGAACTTAATATAAATACTTTTAACTATACTTTAGCTTTTAATTTTACAAACAAAATATATTTTAACTTCAGATAAAAGGAAAAACCAATTCTAAAATCCAGAAAAACAAGAAAGGCTTAAAATCCAAATAAAATCAAGAGAACTCAAATAAACTAACTTTTTAATTTTATTGAAGTTGGATTAATTCAATTTAAATGGTTTTTGATTTTAAAATTTGAAGTTAAGCTTTTGCAACTTAATTAAACCAAATGGTTATTTTTTTTAAAAAAATTATTTTTTAAAAAAAACTCTGCAAATTAGAGTTGTTACACAGTAGCATCTTGTGTTGCTAGTAGTCGTTGCGCGCGCGAGGTGAGATTGCTGAAACAACCTTGTTTCGAGTGTTGCTGTTACACATTACGTATGGACTACTTATCATTCTACAACTGATCTTTAATTAGAAGCAAGACTTATCTACAAACAACCAATGGGATTAAATATACCTCCTTCTTTTAAGAGGACTATAAAATCCCACAATAATCGTTAAATCAGAAGAGCGCAAAACTCCTAGAAATTCTCTCGTTAATCGAGAGAAAAATAAAGATCTCACACATCTATTAGATGGCCTACGTATAATTATAACGATGAGGATTGACGAGGATCTAATAATCCTTATTTTGTTATTTATCTGTAATTAGCATTAAGGGTAAATATGACGTCACACGGTTATTTAAGTATACCCTTTATAATCCTACAGGGAAAGCCAATCAGGTGGTCGTAAGTTCTTCTACGACCACTCCCATAGTCGTAAGATCTTCTACGACTATCATGTAATCGTAAGTTATCCTACGATTACCTCTGGTCGTAAGTCCTTCTACGACCAGTACCTAGTCGTAAGCTTTTCTACGACTATCCCTTGATTGTAAGTCCTTCTACGATCAGCTCTGCCATGACTTCTTCACAGCTAACTAGGGCCACTTTCCTATAGGCCTAATTAACTGTGAGATCTGAGCAGTCGATATACGCAGTTATTCTCTGGAATAACTGCAGATACCGCTCCATTATCTCTGATTGGTAACTGTCAGGCAATGTGGGGAGGTTACTACTCTGGTAATTACTACCATTATTACAGAATAAAGGGGCATCTTTTGACCCGGAACGACTACCTCTGCACACACTATAAAAAGACTTCAATCAGGGACTGGTAGGGAGGACTTTTTGGAGAGCAATCAGTAGTAGGATAAGTGTAAGTCTTTTCACTGATTGTAACCAGGATACCTAATATAATACACACAGGAGTAGGGTTGTTATTCTCTCTGGAGAAGGCCCGAATCTGTATAAAAATCCCTGTGTCTTTTTCCGTCTGCGTGATCAATTGTAGAGACCCCCGAATCAAACAATCTTTACATAAGATCGGTTCTAAAACACCGGCAATGATATATACAAACAACTAGTAAGATTAAAGGTACCTCCTTCATTTAAGTGGACTAGAAAATCCTACAATAATCCTTAAATTAGGAAAAAAAACAAATTCCTAGAAATTATATCGTTAATCGAGAGAAAAAAAATATCGCACACATCTATCAGATGGCCCACATATAATTATAACGGTGAGGATGTCTCGTACCTAGTGCTATATGTACCTATCACATTAGTAGAGACCAAGCTATCGTTTCCAAAATCAAAGTTCCAAACAGTCACCGAACTCTCCTAATTAGACTATCAACCGAGTCTGACTCTTCTAATGGTGCTATTGATGTATCCGATTCCAACAATAATCAAACTGTTGTTGTATCCGAATAAAAAATAAAAGAAAAACATGAAACCTCTATACTCTGTTTGCCAACAAAGATGACTTGCGCAAGTACATCCCACCAATTCAAATCCCTGCTGAAAAAATAGCTTTCACCATCAAATTGATTTCAGCTGATCAGATTTGATGTCAAGCACTTTCTACATCCACTCGATCAGTGGATCAAACTTTATATCAAGAACAAGGTATGATTATAATATATGCTTAATGTGCTTATGCTTCCTTATAATCTTCCGTTTAGTCCATCTCATAAGCATCTCGCCACACCGATTTTTGTAATGTGCAGTTACCAGAAGAATCTGGTTTCCATCTTCTGTATCGAAAAGACTTCTTATACTTCTAATCTTCCTGTGAATTAATACACCCCGTAAGCCATACTATACAATATACGTATAAAATACTTGACAATGTAGAACATATAACATCAATAGGTACTTAGTGAGGAGTCGTTATAATTATGTGAGCCACCTTATGGACACGCAAGATCTTTTCTTTTTGTGAGATTTTCAGCGTAATTAGCACAGGAGTTACGATAGGTGAAAGTGAGCTTAATTAGCACTAATTAGATGATAAGTTAACTAATTTGATTAACTATCACAATTCGGAATGCTTCCATCCGCGACCATTCGGTTGATTGAGCACCGCTCATTTATCCGTGAACTATCATGCAGTTCTACACATTATAGGAAAAATGGAAGTGAGCTTAATTTGCACTAATTGGATGACAAATTAAATAATTTGATGAACTATCAGAATTTGGAGTGCTTCCGTCCGCGACCATTCGGTTGATTGAGCACCGCTCATTTATCCGTGAACTATCTGCAATTCTACACATTTTAGGAAAAAATGACTTTAAATTTTCAAAATATATGGTCACACGGTAAAGTTTTTTTTAATTCCATATGTGCCATGACACAAAGTTAATTCGGATATTACCAATATTGAAACTCGAACAACATATTGCTATTCATATTAAAAAGCCTTAGGCATCACATGCAGTTGAACACAGACAAGACACCAAAGGCCTAAAAAGAAAGTACAAGTATTAGATGTAATTTTTTTTAAGAGTTGGTGCAATTAACTTTTTAAGATTTTCAGTGTAATTAGCATAGGGTTTACGACGGACTAAAGTGAGCTTAATTAGCACTAATTCGGTGATAAATTAACTAATTTGATAAACTACTAGAATTCCGAACAATACATGATTGTATATATACGGCTTATTAGTCTCATTAGGAAATGAGATTAGAGACTATGTATACAATACTCCCTCCATCTGCACATAGACTAGTACTCCCTCCATCTGCACATAGACTAAGGAGACATTAAAAAGATTAGACTACCCCTAAATATTATGTCTAAGTATTATATCCAATGCATGTATGTAGGAAATACAAAAGAAAGCTGGATATTTATTAAGGGTACAGAGGGAACAACACACATATTTTGTATTGGAATATGAAATAAGCCCTATATTTGTAGATAGGACCATTAAAAAAATACGCCCTATATTTTGGAGTAATAGAAAGAAGCAAATGTACATTGAACCTTTGAAAGGCTGAAGTGAGCTTAATTAGTATAGGGTTTACGACAGACTAAAGCGAGCTTAATTAGTACTAATTTGATCATAAATTAACTAACTTGATGAACTATCAGAATTTGAAGCAATACATAGTTATATATGTGCGGCATATTAGTCCCATTAGTTAATGAGATTAGGGACTATATATACAATAATAGAAAGAAACAAATCTAAGTTGAAACCTTTGAAAGGCAAAGCAAGATATATAATTGAAGCTACAAAAGGAAGTTGAACAAGAGAGAAGTAAACATGTTATGAACATTGTTTCAATCAGATCATGGATGTGACGACTAAAATCCGAAAGACAAGCAGTGATTGACGCGGCATCTACATTCTAGCATCAGGAGGTTCCTTTAATGTTAACAGTTACTTACATGGATGCGAATTAGGAATTATATAGAAACAAAAGTCCAATAACTAACTAAAAAGAAGTAGTAGGACTAGATAGCCGCGCAATTAGGCTGGCTATTTTGCTAGTAATATATAGCAGAGACTTAGTTTCCTGATTGCATAACACCAAACAACTGCCGTGAGCCAGAGATATCACCCCACTTGTGAAGCCGTGAAGGGCTTCTAGAGGCGATTTTTTAAAAAAATAATATATTTTAAAATAGAATTGTAGAAATAAATGCTCGTTTAATAAAATTACAAAAAAAGGCTTCTGTCGTTAATCCAAACGGCAATAGGGGTTGGCGACAGGAGCCCTGTCGCCAACAAAACAGTGTCAAAGATCCTCGTCGTCATTCCAAATGGCCACAGAGACTTAAGTCGTCATTCAAAATAGCGACAGGTTCTGCCTCCAATTCAAATAGCGACACGAGCTAGTTTTTTTTTTTTGGCATACAATGCAAAGCTTGCCTTAGATTCTGTTGGCACCAACGTACGTGTCATTTCTTTAGGGTCTACTCGTCTGTTTGGTCTACACGATGTGTGAGGTGTCCCGCACAAGGTTAGTCATACGCACAACAACAAATGAGATAAAAAATCAACAGAAGCACAATGTTAGTTGTACAAAAATTAATATCTACATAATATAAGTCGTACATCTACTCACGGGCCCTCTTCAGGCGTACTCCACGGGTGGCCTCTCCCCTCTTCCGATAGTCTCACGGCTCGTGCGAGTATGTCAAGGGGTCCGACGCTCGAACTACCCTAGAAGGGTGACCAACCTCCATAGGTGTGTCCAATCCCAGCTATGTCAGCTGGGACGGTGGAGGCGCATCAAGGAGCTATAAAGCCCAAACGGCGACCTGGCTGGGATCGCCCTTCGGTTGTGGAGGCACACCATCATCGGGAGGAAACAGGACCTCGTTGACATCGTAGTCCGAGTGTTGTATCCCCTACTGTGTGGCTCAGTATCCCTCCACCCAACCATGATGACACCCTGTTAAACAGTAAGACATGCATTTAAATGTAATGCAAATGAAAATTGGAAACACGACAAGGGAGCAGTAAATAACCTGGTTGTTGCATCAGAAGGGATGTCCCCCATGCTGTGGCCTCGTGTACGCATGGAAGTGAGGTCCTGTTCAACAAATTGGCGTCAGTAGAAAAATCAGTTAGAAATCAACAAGCACATGTGAGTGGTGAGTTGTAGAGCTGTATTTGCAAACTTGGGAGGTGAACACCTGACATGGTGCCACGAGGACCCACCTGAGACATTCGGGTGTGGAGCCATCGTTGTGCGCGCCTAGCCTGACGCATTGTGGCTTACCCTCCGCCCACGTACTATGTTGGTGCGTGACATTGCGTCTACCACGCCTCTCACCATCCGATAAGACGTGATCTCGCCGACACGCCTCTCTCACAGTCCATGAGCTGGACCATGCCCTCTCTCAGCTCCTCCAGCGTCATGTCGAGGTGGTTCCCGATCCGACTGTGAACAAACCTCGCCTCGGCATGCACCTCCCATCCGAGATCGCTCTATCAGGCACAAAGATCTAGTTAGAACATAATAACATGACAAGTAAAGAAATACTATGGAGTGTTCACTATGTACCATGTAGTGGTACACAGAGTACGGCTATGGGTCACCCATGAACCGAATGTAACACACTATTGTCTAAGTGTTGTACCACTCGATGTAGTCATAGTACATTCGGTGGTTGTACGGGGCAGCCTCCTAGACCACATTGTCCAATGAATGTATCCACTGTTGCACCCATGGCGCCTTGCGAACTGCCCAACATGTGCTACTTGGGATACCCTTCCTAGTGTGCCTGGGGAAAGCAACACGACAAAAATGTTAGTACATAGGAAAAACAATTATGTACTATATTCAAGATGAACTTACTCGTGGACATTCGGTGGCACGGCACTCCCCAGGGGACTAGGACCTCTGGCTGTAGACCGAACAACCTCGTCACCCTATGGACGGAGTACGCCTCCACGTACATGTCATGTACCAAGCAACTCTGCGTGAGCCAGTAGGCGGAGTCTCACGTGCACTCGCTAGACAACCCGTTGGGTGCACGGGCGAACACACTCTCGGGGGTGTACGGTGGCCAAATGATGCGGCCATCCGTCAGCTGGTTGAACATCGCCACATAGTCCGAGTATGAGGTGTGCGTAGTGACCGGTGTGAATGTGACCTGTTGAAGAAAACAATACACACCTTAGCACGTAGTGTCGAAACAACTACAAAACAGATGAACAGTACGAAAAAACTTACCTGTCGGTGACAACACACCGTACCCATGGTTAGTCCATCAACGTCGTCATTGACATAGAGACTGAGGGGGCACGCCCTCAAGTCGATATGTGGTTGTCCGATCTAAAATCGCTCGAACGACCATAGCTACAGTAGGAGTGGGCATCTGAATAGTACAGAGCTATCCCGGACACTTTGGCAGGCGTCGCAGAGGCCTTGGTATGTCGCACACAGCACTGCTAGTCCCTAGGCGCACTATTGGATCTCCTCCAACTCCGCGTCTGCCAACTCGTGTGCCTACTAGATGTAGAGCTTGTCGATGCAGTCGTCGTGGGATCCACAAAATAAGACCTACCCAAAGAGCCATAGCAAGTAGACCTCGAAGTGTATCATGACCGTGTAGTTGGGGGCATTAGGGGCCATACCCTGTGGCTGCAAAATGACATGGACCAATTAGTAAGTTCGATGAATAGAAAGTAAGCGTGAACACCAGAAAGGGGGGAACTTGCTTAGAACTGGCAGAGCCACTTCAGCGAAGGCCCGTGCGTACTCTCGAACACGCTGCTGTGCTATAGCACCCCAGCAAACCTGGTGACGTTGTGCCCTTCAATAGGAGAGCTCGCGCAAGGGACAACCATGAGGTACGCAACATCCTGCAGCATAGGAGCCATCTCCTCGAACGGAAGGTGGAACATGTGCGTTTCTGGCCTCCAACGGTCCACCAACGCCGTCAACATGCATCAGTCGTACGGAAAACGACTAGATGAATGAATGTCCCAGTCGTCCTCCCATGTGGCCTCCACCATCCTCGTAAGCGGAAGCAAGCCAGACGCTCTCAGCCTATGTCAAAACGATCTCGGAACCCACCATGGGTCGATCCTCCATGCCCTGATTGGCATGCACTGACGCAACATGCCATGCTCCATGGGTAACTCGCCAGGCTGGGGCTGGACGGTACTGAGACAGCTACGGTGGCTAGCGTCAATGGCCGGGTCTAGTAGCTTGAAGGGTCATTGCATAGAGCCTCCTGTGGACATCATACCTGAAATAGTGTGAAACATAAAAGACAGTGATTACATTATTATTAATAAGAAAACATCAATAGCGACATAAGCTAATTTTTCTAATTTCATTAAACATGCATTTATTCCTGTAATTCTATTAAAAAGTAATATTAAAATAGGAACATTACCAACATATCTACAGCTAAACTACACACACCTAAAAATATTTATTAGACTACAAAATAATACGTCTCAAACTATCTAATCCATTCAATTACTATGCCTTAAAAAATATCTACATGATTAACAACACATCTAAAACTACTGGCAATGATATTGACATTGGTCTCAAAATCACAAATGGTACCTCCTTCCTCTTCATATTCTTCAAGAAGGCCCTCCTCATTGTTAGGACCAACATCATTGTCACTTGTGGAATCATAGCTGCCATCTTTACTCACAATCATGGAATAGTTATTGGGGCAATCTCTAGCCGTGTGACCTCATCCCAAGCACTTGAAACATTGAATGCCACTACTCTTCGATATAAAACCCACTAAGGAAGTAGCACTCATTGTTGGACCCTTCTTTGTAATGCCACTAGACATCTCCTTTCCACTTGATATAACACCTGGTTTGGAAGCAACACTAGCTATAGAATTGTTAGTTCTGAAAGTATTGAACTTGGATGTAGGTTTACCTCCTGTAGGTGCTGAACGTGTAGCATAAGAAGATGTCCTGGTCATTCTAGAATCTTGTTGTACTTGACATTCGGCATTTGTAGCTTGGTGCACCAATTCTACCACAATGTTGTAAAGCTTAAATTTAGTAACGCACTTGATTGGTTGATGCAATCCAGCTAGAAACCTCGCCATGGTTTACTCTTCATGTTCATACTCGTTGGCTCTTATCATGGCCTTCTCCATCTCCTTATAGTACTCCTCCACCGAGCTACTCCCTTGCTTGAAATTTTGCAATTTATCAAATAAATCATGCTTATAATGCTTAGGCACAAACCTTGCTCTCATTTCATGCTTCATTTTAGCCCATGATGCAACGGGATGCTCACCATGTTCCTCTATGTGGGTCAACACTTGTTCCCACCATAGGAGCGCGGAATCGTCAAACTCAAGTGACGCCATTGCAAGTTTCTTGTCTTCGGAGTATTTGTGCATGCGGAATACTTTGTCCACCTTGAGTTCCCAAGTGAGATAGTCCTCCGGATCTGCACCACCTGAAAACTTAGGCATAGAAAATTTAAACTTACCAAACTTCACTTCATCGTGTCGATCATCGCCATTGCGGTTTCGGCGACGATACCCATCGTTGCAATGTAGCAAGAACTCATCCTCCTCATCAAGGACAGCACCACCTCACCCCCCACGTCCATGGCCCCTCCCCATACCATGGGCGACGACTCCACCATGCATGGGTGGTGGTGGCCGAATGGCATTAGCGGTCACTCAGTCGCATTGTCATTGAGCTTCTTGAGTGACACGGGCAACGGCCTACTCATCAGTCTTATCAACCATTGGTTGACGCACACTTGCGTCATCTTGTTGATGTCAAAGCTCCTGAACAATGTCGGCAACCACGTTCGTGCGTAGAACGTTCAATTGTTCATTCATCTCAATTTGAAGATCCTTCACCAAGCTGGTTATCTCCTCTCGTAGTTATTCTTGTCTCCTCCAAAGATGAAGTTCCCACTTGGAACTCCACCCCTAGTGTATCTCGTAGTGCACAGTATTGCATGCGAGTGACCGGTGCGTTGAGATCACCTTCATCAAAGTTGTCACCTCCACCTAACATGGTTAGCACTGCAAAACAACAAGAGACTAAATTATATTAGTGTAAATAAATATGTGTCTCACTCTCAACCTCACCTTCCCTTACCAATGACGTTCTTACTCACTTTATGCTGAAATTGTGGAGAACCTCACACTTGAAGTGGTGTAGAAAAACTCAATGGTGATGGTAAAGCGAGTTCACAGTCGAGTAATTGCACTAACACACTGATATATGGAGCTGGGAAGGTATAGTGTATGTGCTAAACAATCTGAATTCTAGAATTTTTTTCGATAAGTAAAAATCCAAACTAGAATAGTTAATGCACGTATGATATAAGTGGAGATCAAGGCAACACACACACACACACACTAAGATGATGTAACTTAATGCAACCAAGGAATGAGCTAGCAAGACATAAGTGAAGAAAAAAATAGTCCTTGTCGCAAAAGTTATAGAAAGATACTAGCTTGTTGCAATTGATATGTAGGGCACTAGATTACACAAATCAGTAATGAGTCACACAAGAGAGGACAAGGCCCAAGCGAGATCAAAGGTTTTGGCCACCACTTTTGTTTTCTCCTATTTTATTTTATTTTCTTTCTTTTCCTTTTTTATTTTCTTTTATTTCCTCTCTTTTTGCTAGTGCCCGACACAATTGACACACAAGAATGTGAACTCCACAAATATTCAACTCTCTCGGTTTGGACTAAAAACAAAGTAATTGTGCAGCCCTAAAGCAAACTCAAATAGCTAGTCTTTAATAGGATCAAAGTATTTGCAAAAATTAGAATGATTGGTGTATTTTGGAATGAACGAAAACTCAAAGGGATTATGAAAATATGACCAAAATGGGTGTGCAAACTTGTCGGCCCTGAAACAGGGTGAAAACGGCCAAATTTTGCGAATTTTGGGGTGGAAACATTATCCCGTGCTTATGCACTGGATCTCAAGCGTATAGGGCTCGCAGTAAGCTTTCCAACAAGTACTTTAAGCACCCCAAACAGTCTTAGTATGTAAAAGTTATGACAGTTTTACTAAACAGTGCACGAAAGACTAGAGATTGAAAATCAGCACAAGAGATTAATTCGGATTGCAAACTTCAAACCGAAACCAAATCAAAGGAATTCGGGATGGTCATGTTTGGCCATGTTTGTTTTCCGTTTCCTAATTAAAGCAAGAATGAATCATATTCTTTGCTTGTATGTGGAGTAAAGATCTTGAAACAGTTAAAAGATTAGAGTACTAGTATTTACAGTTGGGATTAAAACATCTTTACCGATTGCCGAGCCAAAGATTAATTGATTCGTAAAGAAAAAGTAGGAAATTAAAGTACAAGACAAGATGATATATCTGTTGCCTTTGAATGTGAAAAAGCAAAGCTTCGCAGCAGTTTATGAAATGCATGGAGGAATCAATGATCCAGTGGACTTTGGCCCACCAAACTTTTGCAGACAATATACTGACACAGTGTCACAACCTAGAGATCTTATCGGGTAAGTGCGGATTGTGGGAGGCTTTGGCCTGGCTTCTTCCTAGGAGCCGTGACCTCGATGGAGGATAGGGCACATGGGAGCAGCGATGTGCTGGAGGCAGGGCGCACAAAGGGGGTCGGGAGAGAAGAGAGAAATTAGGGAGGATGATTACAGATAACTTCTTGATTGATTCCTGTAATATCTCATTTAAGCTTTAGGGATTAAATGAATTAGAAAGGTAATTAAATGGATTTAATTAGGGAATTTCAGAATTTGGGAGAGGAATTAGAACTTGGGTCTTCGGCGGCCTTTGGCCCAAGGGGCTGGCCGACCATAAGAGCAAGAGGGGAGGGCATCCAAGATTTTTTTTGCTAAATTAGCACGGTTTGGACACAGATTAGCAGAAATGGCACTGTCCTGGCGAAATTTGCAAAAGTGGCATCCGAAACCATCCCGGGTGGCACGAACGACTCCTATGCCGCCACGTCAGTGCGTCCGCACCACCCGCGGACGGATAGCCTCGTCCGTCTCTCCTTCCTTCGGACAGCACCTCCCGCCTTCGGATAGCACCATGTGGTGGGCGTCCGTCCGCTCATGGGACGGAGCCACCTCGTCCATTTAAGCTTTAGGGATTAAATGAATTAGAAAGGTAATTAAATGGATTTAATTAGGGAATTTCAGAATTTGGGAGAGGAATTAGAACTTGGGTCTTGGCCTTTGGCCCAAGCTCCAAGGTGGCATCATCACACCGAATGGCCGACCATAAGAGCAGAGGAGGGCATCAAGATTTTTTGCTAAATTAGCACGGTTTGGACACAGTTAGCGAAATGGCAGGTGCGCTGAAATTAAAGTTAAAGGGCAACGATGGAGGCGAAATTTGCAAAGTGGCATCGAAACCATCGGGTGGCACGAGCGACTCCTATGCCGCCACGTCGGTAACCGCTCTATGCAAGCACCTCCAGAGCGTTCGCCGCCTCACACGCCTTCTCGGCGTCTCCATCACTTCGCGTAGCCCAGCGCGACCCCTCATCTGCCACCTCGCACCTCCAGAGCTCCCCACACCTCTAGAGCATCCACCACCTCGCGCGACCCCTCGGCATCTCCACCGCTTCGTGCGACCCCTGCACCTCCGAAGCTTCCAACACAAGATTATGGAAGCTTGGCCCGGTGCAAAAAGTTAGCTCATGGCACTTGGTCATAAAGGGATTGGGAAACAACTAGATCCCCAAATCCTTATCCCCGTACGACTAGTTGGGCTGGCTAAAGGGTCACCAAGAAACTAATTCACTCATTTTCTGATGCAACTACCGTTCAAAACCACCAGGACTTTTTTTGGAATATCAAGCTCAATATGAAAATCACAATTCAAGACTACCCCTTTTGGCGATTCTTCTCAAAACGCCAAGGGGAGGGGGGCTAGTGTTGGAAGAATAATTTTACCCTTCCACTAACGGGCCCGCTCTATAAGAAACACACACATACAAATCACAGGACTACCATTATGCTTAGAAAAGACTACGAGCCGCTCGTATGGATAAAAACCTATACGCTTACATTGTAAAGCCGAAAAACAACTACCCACCTAGGGTAAAGCTTTCGGACAACTACAATGCTCCCAATATCTTCCCTCCTACAACCTCCTGCGACTCGGAGCCAACACACGCCAAAGTTCTAAGTCAAGAGAGGTCCCATGCCCTCTAGTGTGGTTAGCACGCAAAAAGTGCTTGGATCAATGGCGCAAGTAATTCGCTCCTTATTGACTCGGGCACCATTCTAGTCACACCCAAAAATACACCAACATACCATTGTGCCCAAGTTCAAATCATTTTGTTTTCAGTTTTAGTTTTCACAATTAAACATAGCACAATGCTGAATATAAAGTCATAATAAGTTTGTATGATCAAGGTTATCGACTAAGTTGACAACCGCCCATTTCTACCGGTAACTAAGCATGACTAAGCAACATTAACTCATGACTACTAAGTGACAAGGGCTCATCCAACGAACCCAAAATCACAGCAAGATAATCCTAGGCTCAGTAGTAGAGGATAAACATTTGCCTACTGATTATGCATCTAATGGGTCAACTAATCGACAATAGTTTAACACAAGATAGCAATGCATACGTAGAATTTGCAAACAACATATTAGACTTTAAAAATAATAGGAGTAATATGATCAAATGATGCTACATCTGCTTACCTTGCTGGATGTGCTCTTGCTGCAGAGGATCACTCTCGGGCTCAACAAACTCTTCGGAACCTAACGCAAAACGCGAATATTCCAATAAGAACGAAGAACACCGAAAGAAACTCAAAAGCCAAAGTCATCCAAATTCCATGAAATTTACACTGCAGTGAGGGTATGATTTTAAATGAATTTAGCAATAAGAATCATTTCATTTGGACTAAGCATGCAAAAGTTATAGCCTAAACTATTTCTTTCAGCCTGAAAATTCAAATTAAATTAATTTCAGTTACTGTTCATGGCACAATTTTCCAGAAAGATCTAGAACCTGAAATTTTTATGGTAGGTAGAACATGGCATTCTAAGAACAGCAAAACTGAGTTCACTTCATTTGGAGTTAGTTTGAATTACTTATGATTTTTCTAAGTTATAAAAGTAGCACGAAGTTAATTTCAGGAGCAAAGACCAACATGAAACACATTCTATGCTAACACATATTAACAGAGGAACCTAACACATTTTAGTTTGCTCAATTTGGAATCACAGAGAATTACTTATGTATTTTTCAAGTTTTAAATGAATTTCTAGATAAAATTTAATGTTCAAACAAGATAACACAATCTATACCATTTTCTGCTACAGAATAGCACCCAAACACATTTTTAGATTAAAGTTTACGTAAACAGGAATTTAACCCAACAGGAATCATCCAAAAAGGAGCCAAAATGAATTAGTTATGAATTTTTTAAGTTTTAATACCATTTCCAGTCGGCAAATAAAAGATTATCGGATTTAAAACCAACTTATCCAAAAGGAAATGACATGGAACAACGTAGGTCATAGATCGCGAATCGAATGGCCCAAGCGCGAGGGCCGAACGTAACGCGCACAGCGCCACGCATCCTCAAATGTTGGATTAGATCCAACGGTCCACCGCGAGGGAGGTCCTCGGTGGTCCGAACGTCCCTGTGGCCTAGACCTCCTCTGTGTTATCTTTTTGGTTTAGACCTCCTTAGGTTTATACCTCCTTTGTGTTTGGACCTTTTCTTTGTCAAGACCTTCCCTGGGTTCTGACCTCCCTTTAGGTCGCAACCACCATCGAGCTATTCTAAGCTCGGGTTTGTGTTTCAAACCCCTTTGATTCCTGAAATTCGATTTTGAATTGAGTTTCCCCTTTTAGGACCTCCCCTTGTTAGATCTTGACCGTGAGGATCTCCCTTGATACCATCCTGATTGTTACTACCTTCTTGAACCTTTTTCCTTGGACCTCTCCGTTAGATCCTTTTCCCTTTTTTGTATCTTATTCATTGAAACTCCTCCTTGTCTGGACCTCCCTTAAGTCCAGACCTCCTCGCGCCTTCCCCTCTCGAGGACCATTGGATTTTGCTTGGAGGGCCCGATTGAGAGGAGGCGTTCGGATGGTCTGAGCGTTCTTTTCCCCTTGGACTACCCGATCAAGATCGTGTGGCCCCGGTTTATTGCGCCCTTTTTCCTTTGTCCTTCAGACCTCCTTGTCCTTAGGACCTCCCATGGTCTTTTTGCAAAGACCACCCTCTTTTGTCACGACCACCCAATGTGGTCATGACCTCTGGTGTTTTTGCAAAGACCACCCTCTTTTGTCACGACCACCCTATGTGGTCAGGACCTCTGGTCATTTTGCAAAGACCATCCTAGTGGAACATGACCTCCTTTGCCTTCTGTGGAACTCTCTTTCAGGACCTCTTCCTAAGACCACCCCGTAGTTGGATCTCTTCTTTGGTCACGACTTTCTCCTGTTGCTTTGACACACCTCTTTGTTTGAGCCAGCCTTATCCACTTTCCCCTTTCTGCACGCTTGCAGTAGAAAGTCTCTGAACATTTAATGTTGCTGCGGCACATTAAATGTCGTCATATCTGAGGTACTTTGTTCCTCCTTTTGATGGCATACATTGTCTTATCCTTGTCCTGTTTTTCACCTACCCTTGACACGTTTGCCCTGAGCCTCAGTGTTTCCTCCGCAACCTCCAGCTATTTGTAGCCCGAGCATACCTCCCTTCATCACCTTTTTCCTCATTTCTAACTTCCTTGCTCTCATCTAGTTCCCTTCATGCTTGTATTTGGAGTTTCACTCTCCTTTGGGTTGGACCTCCCCTCTCGCCAGGACCTCTTGCTCTTCTGTTTTTGAGTTGAAATTGTTTAAGTTCTTTTGAGTCTTTTAAGTTCTTTCGCCCCGAGTTTGCCTTGTTTATTTAGTTCTTTGCGAATGTATAGGTCCCGAGTTCGAAGAAGAGTACTTGAATCCAGCAGCCTCTACCGAAGCCTCACCACTTCTCAATGAAGGCAAGTCGCAGACCTTTGATCATGTTGAACCTAGCATTTTCAAAGGTATATTGTTTTACTTTATCATGTATGGCTACTTTTATAGCAAAGTTTTGGGCAGTAGTTAAATCCACTTTTGATATTATGCCTCCTTGAACATTTGTACCCGACATGTTGCCATGTCCCCCTTTGACACCTTAGAATGGGTACTTTTTGTTGGTATTGTTTGGTTTTGCCAACATGGGACCGTAGTTATGCTTAACCTTGCTTTAGAACCGTTGGTCTTGATAATCTTGTTTTTTCTTTAATAATCTTGACTAAATGAACTATGGAACTGTGGTGAGATGCCACTATTGAGCAACTGTGGTGAGATGCCATCGTTGTGTCGATTCTAGTGTGATGTCACTTTTGTAAAACTTGTGGTGCCAAGAATAGGGTGGTCTTTTGGTCGGGTTGAACCCAAAACTGTTTTCTCACCCAGGGAAGTGATCGTGCAGTAAAGGGGAGGTGCTATACGCACTATGGGATGAGGTTGTCTTCTCTGGGTGGCTTAAGGACTTAACTTTGTGTTCCTTTGATACGGGTATTACCGTGCAACCACAAGACCATTTTATGAGGGTAATCTGGGCCAAATAATTGACAATGAGCTGGCTTGGTTCTGTTGTGGCGGAGCGTGCTGATTCGCTGGCGCAAGAGGGGGCACGAATCTGGCGGGTGTGAGGCCCGTTAGAAGCGAAACCTTAGCGGGCAGCTCCGAGTAGGTTCAAAGCTTTGTATAGGCCTTGTCACGCTCTCTAGGCTGCTCACCTTTGGAAGTGAGCAAGGGTTCAGATGGGAACCCACCCCGCTAGAGAGGTCGTGAATTGTGGGTAAAGTTGTACACCTCTGCAGAGTGTAAAATCTATTCGAATAGCCAAGTCCTTGGTCATGGACATTTGCTTGGTGATTTGTGCAAGGGGTAGCTTTTCAAAAGAGGTCTTGTGCACCCTAGGGTGGTCCAAGGTGCTCTAGAGTTGGTGCTCAGGGAGATCTTGGAGTCTTAGGGTGGTCTTTGGGAGCTCTGGAGTTGGTGCTCTAAGGTGGTCTTTGGGAGCTCTGGAGTTGGTGCTCTAGGGTGGTCGTAGGATGGTCCTGGACATGGGTGCACCCAGACCTCCCACGAGTGGTCTTGGGAGTGAGTTGGTGCTCACGACCTCCTTTTAAAACAAATGTACTTATGTATTATTGTTTTGATTTTGTTTCAAACTTGATCTTGCAATCTACCTATGTTATTTCCAGTAAAATATTGCTTTCTGCAACTAACCCTACAGCTCCCCATTGTCAATGCCAATGCATGAATAATAATTGCATACTTGTTCCCTGTGATTTGTTGAGTACATTCAACGTACTCATGGCTTTAAGCCCTCTGTTTGAGCAGTGGCCGAAGATGATCAGGGACAAGGTTGATCAGACCTCTTCGAGGAGGAGTTCTTCGATGACCCTACCTTCTAGGAGACGTCCTTCACTCGACAGTCTGTGGGCTTATCGGATGGCTTCACGCATTTTTGGTGGTTCCGTTGTGAGGTGTTGTTGTCGCTTTTGTAAGCCCTCGTTGGCAACCTCTGTAAACAATCTTGGCCGTTAGACAAGGAAACAATCTTGGCCGTAAGACCCTTGTCTAATATAAGTTTTACTTTATCTGTGGTTCCAGTTGTTAGACTGTGTGGTTGTGATTTCACCTATGTTGATCTGTGCGAGTTAGCTTCAGTTCCTGGGACTAACTCAGTGCATAGAGGCCAGACCTCCGGGAGGTCTTACAAATCTCTTAGGAGGTCCTGGAGGATCTCCTCTTAGGGTGTTCTTGGAGGACCTGCCAGACCTCCGGGTGGTCCTGTCGGACCTCCCTAAGAGGTCCTGGGAGGCAACTCCCAGTATATCCCGAGAGGGTCTTGACATGCTGACCCAGATGAAATTACCAGCTAACCCCCCCCTTTCTGAACCATGCCAAATGCATCACATGCCCTCGGACGTTTCTAACCATTGCTTTTTGTATAATAGCATTGAACCCTTCATCGCCTTCTCCGCCACAGCAGTGCTAGTTCCACTTCTTCCTCCCTCAAGCGAGCTTGAGCTCTAGGTAAGGCTCGAGCGCTCGCTTCAGCCAAGCGCCACCGCAACGCCGCCATCGTTGGTGACCCCCATCAGTAAGGCCCTTCTTCCTTGTGTGAGTCAGCTCATCTCTCATGACGTGAGAGACTTTTTCCCTCAATTGGTTCTGCTCCTTGCGCATAGGAACCGCCGCCAACCTTGTTCTTCCTCCCTTCCGGCCAAGTTAGCCAAGGAGTCGAGTCAACCTTGCTGGAGAGGTGCAACCCAAGTCATTCCCTCGAAGCCATCTACCTACTCTCCTGAAGCTGCCCTGAGGGTTGAAGACTACTCTCTTCCCTTGGGTCCTCATTGTTGTGAAGAGCTTCGCTCACTGTTACGGTCCACCGTTGCAAGCCCAGCTCCGGCTAGCTTGTCCTCTTCAGGTCATACTGGTACGTTCCTAGTGGCCCAGATGCTTCTCCTCATTCTAGCTGCCTTGTTCTTTTTCTAGTTCTTTCGACCGCGTTGAGCAGTCGAAGCTCTCTTCTTTCTTTCGACCACTGTTGAGTAGTTGAAGTCTGCGTTGTCTCAACCACTGTTGTGTGATCGAATCCTTCTTTATTTCGACTACGCCCAGTCGAATCCTCCACAACCACATAGTTGAAATTCATTTGACTACACACAATCGAACCTTCTACGGCCACATAGTCGAAACTCCTTCGACTACGCATGGTCGGATCATCTACGACCACGTAGCCGAAACTCGTTCTTCTACATAGTCGGATCCTTTACATCCACGTAGTCGAAACTCCTTCGACTACTTACAGTCGCGCCTTCTACGACCACACATAGTCAAAACTCCTTTGACTACTTCTAGCCGTACCCCCTACGACTACACCCAGCCATACTTCCAACTACACCTAGTCATGTCACCTCCGACTACATGTAGTCATGTCACCTCCGACAACATCCAGTCATTCCCCTCTGACTACATGTAGTCGTATTCTTCTTGTAGTCTTCCTATGATCACATTGAGTCATCGTAGTCTTCCTATGACCACGTTGAGCATTCGTATTCTTCTTGCATCCTTCCTACGACCACATTGAGCCATCGTAGTCTTCCTACAACCATGTTGAGCAGTCGTATTCTTCTTGTATCCTTCCTACAACCACATTCAGCCGTCGTAGTCTTCCTACGACCACATTGAGCCGTCGTAGTCTTCCTACGACCACTTGAGTAGTCATAACCTTCTTGTGACCACGTCGAGTAGTTGTATCTTTCTTTGGACCTAGTAGTCCCCTTTCTGACTACACGTAGTCGTACCTCTTCGACTACACATAGTTGAACCTCTTTCCAACCAGGTAGTCGAATTTTCCTTGACTATGTATAGGTAAACCTCCTTCGACTACACATAGTCGTACCTCCCTCGACTGCAGGTAGTTGAACCTCCTTGTAGTCGAACCTCCTCCCGACTGATAGTCGAAACTCCATTCGACCACACTGGTCTTTGATTTCGACCACTCAGTTTTGACATCTTTGTTCGACCACACAGTTCGACCACTGTGTTTGGCCACACAGTTTGACCAATTTTCGACCACTGTGTTTTGACCACACAATTTGACCACCCTTTTGACCACTGTGTTTTGACCACACAGTCTTGACCAACCTTTCGTCCACTGTGTTTTGACCACAGAGTTTCGACCAATGTGCCTCGACCATAGAGTTCGACCACTGTGTCTCGACCACACGGTTTCAACCAGTGTGTCTCGACCACACAGTTCAACCACTCATTCTCGACCACTGTGTTCGACCACACAGTTTCGACCACTGTGTTTCAACCACACAATATCGACCACTGAGTTTTTACCACTCAGTTTCGACTGCTCATTTGATCACTCAGTTTTAACCACTGAGTTTCGACCACTCAGTTCTGACCACTCAGTTCAACCACTACGTTCCGACCACTTAGTTTCGATCACTGAGTTCCGGCCACTCAGTTTCGTCGACCATACTAATCCACACCTCCGACCACCTTGGTCTAAACTTTGTCCACACCGGCCTAAGGCCTCTGGTCTAAGACTTTGCCTGTATGTGTGAGACACATACGTGTTCAAGTCCAACAATAACGGCTTACTTCAAAGACCATTTGTAACTTGAAAGAGGATCTGAGAGTATTACCTAACCAGGTAATCTCTCATGGCTAGGTAACTATTGAGGAATGTTCCTATGAATACTCTTTCTCTCTCTCTCTCTATGTTAGAGTTGTCCGCTTTAATCTGAAGTGTTCCCTGTTGGGATTGAATTGCTCAATCCTCTCTCTCTTGGAAATCACCCACTGGTCTCTCTCGTATCTCTGGATAAACATACGCAGAGAGGAAACTCCTTGGGATTGAATCACTCAATCTCTATTGTGCTTCATTCCTTTAACAAGAAATACTCGGCTTAAATAAGCCTCCTGCACGTAAGGTCGCACGACCTGTACTCAACGCACCCACTAACTCCACCAGGGCCTATTCTCATGCCACGAGCTCCTAGAACCTCTCCACTATCCAAAAGACTCGGCCAACTTGTTGACTCAGACTACCGCTTCATTCGGGTGTTCCTCTTATGAGTACACTAGATGCTACGACCACTCGAGTGCTATGACTAGATAGCCCGCTATGACACTGTAGCTCTGCAGCACTGTAGCACCTACAAGTATCGTAGAACCCATGGGTACTGTAGCATCTACGAGTACTGTAGCGCTACAACCACTCGGGTGATACGACTACACAGCCCGCTACGACCACGACCACTGTAGCTTTCTATGACCACCACCTGGTCGTAAGTTCCTCTATGACCAGTCCCTAGTCATAAGCGTTTATATGACTATCCCCTGATCAAAAGTCCTTCTATGATCAGTTTGTGGTCGTAAGTTCCTTTACGACCAGTCCCTGTGATGGAGGCGAAATGCCTGATCTTTCGATGAAATTGACAACTATCAATTTTGCGATCCGACTACAACCGTATGACGACGCTTGCACCTTAGTAATCGTTGAACCAACTCTGAGATGTTATGGACCTTGCTGGAAGCGCGATCAACCTGAACACAAGGTTCAATTTCTGCAAGCAATCGAAGAACTAGAGAGAATAAGACGTAGGCAATCTGATATTACGAATAGGATTGTAGTGTTTATGGTATTAAAAACAAAGATGGGATGTCGAAGCCTGTCTTGATAGGTGGTCAACCGACACAACTGAAGAACAGAAGTTTGCATAATGGCTAAACCTAAACTCAATGAAATCCGAGTTCTAGCAAAGGGAGGCGGCGGCTCCAATATGGGGAGACGACCAGGGGTGGCGGCCAGGGAAGTAGACGCACGCCCCTAGGGTTACAAGGCCCATGGGCCCAAGAGGAGGTGGCACAGCACCCTTTTGACTCGGGCTCAAAAACAGACATGGATTGTTTTGTTTATTGTGGCCGATTCGGATGAAATTTGAAGATGAGGTTGGATTTGTTGGAAGTAGACTTGATAAGCTTTCAATGAAGTCCAAGAACATCCAAAACGGAGTCCGTATGAAGCAGTTACGGCCGTTTGAACTTAGTGCTATCACAGCAGTCCGAATTCGAATCCAGAACATGTCCAACTCGAACTTTTGCTTGGCTCGGACCCAAAGTGACATGGTTACCTCCATTGTGCCTTCCATGCCTGTCCATGACTCCACATACCTCTCCTTGGTCCTTTCCCATGTTTCTAAGCACAATTAAATCACTTGCATTAGGTAACGGTCTATTCTCAATAATATATAAACCTATGAACGAATTAACCTGGTTATTAAGATGGCGAGCACAAGATCGAGTAACTGGTCCTTGTAACACTAGTTGTGGATGAGTTGTGTGTGTAGGCGCGGTTGTATCCAAGTTAGGGATGTCATCATCATCCTCCCCTTCTTGCATTTGAGCCATCCCCTACTCAAGCTCATCCTCTTCCCCCAAGTATAGCTTCAAATCTGTAATGTTAAATGTGGAACTAACCCCAAAATCTACAGGCAATTCAAGCTTGTATGCATTATCATTAATCCTTTCTAACACTTTGAAAGGACCATCAGCTCGAGGTATCAATTTTGACTTTCTCATTTCAGAGAGCCTATTTTTTCTCAAGTGCAACTAAATAAGATCTCCAGGTTCAAAAGTTAAATATTTTCTCCCCTGACTACCAGCAAGTTTATATTTAGCATTCATTGCTCTATATTCTCCTTAGTTGTCTCATGTATTTTTAAAATCAATTCAGCATGTTGTTTAGCATCAAAGTTCAATTTATCCGAAGATGGAATAGATATTAAATCAATAGGAGCATGAGACACAAAACCATAAACAACCTCAAAAGGGCACATCTTTGTAGTAGAATGCAATTAATGATTATAAGCAAACTCAATATGAGGCAAGCATTCATCCCACATTTTAAAATTCTTTTTCATCATAGCCCTAAGTATTGTAGATAAAGTTCTATTCACAACTTCAGTTTGTCCATCAGTTTGGGGATGACAAGTAGTAGAAAATAACAGCTTAGTCCCCAATTTAGCCTATAAAGTTATCCAAAAGTGGCTAAGAAATTTAGCATCACGATCTGAAACTATAGAATTAGGCACACCATGCAAGCGAACAATTTCACGAAAGAATAAATTAGCAATATGGGTAGCATCATTGCTCTTATGACATGGTACAAAGTGGGCTATCTTAGAAAATCTATCAACAACAACGAATATACTATCGCTCCCCTTCTTTGTTCTAGGCAATCCTCAAACAAAGTCCATTGAAATATCTTCCCGCAGAACGCTAGGAACAGGTAGAGGCATATATAAACCATGAGGAATAAGTTGTGACCTAGCTCTTTGACATGTAGTGCAGTGAGCAATGTAGGGCTCGACGTCTCGTCTCATCTTTGGCCAAAAGAAATGATCAGCAAGTATATCCTCCATTTGCTTCACACCAAAGTGTCCCATCGGCCCGCCTCCATGCACTTCCTATAACAACAACAAATGAACGGAGCTAGCTGGAATGCATAGCTTGTTAGCTCTAAACATAAACCTATCATTAATGAAAATTTTGTTCCACATTTTCCCTTCTGTACAATTCAACAATATATCTATAAAATCAACATCATGCACATATTGCTCTTTAATAGTCTCCAATAGAAAAATTTTAAAGTCAAATTGTGAAATCATGGTATATCTCCTAGACAAAGCATCAGCAATAACATTCACCTTTCCCTTCTTGTGTTTTATGACATAAGGACAAAAACTCAATAAATTCAACCCACTTTGCATGCCTACGGTTCAGTTTACTTTGACTTCAAATATGCTTCAAAGATTCGTGATCAAAATGTATAACAAATTCTTTTGGCCATAAATAATGTTGCCATGTTTCCAAAGTTCAAAATAATGCATATAATTCCTTATCATAAGTAGAATAGTTCAAACTAGGCCCACTCAATTTCTCACTAAAGTATGTTATAGGTTTACCTTCTTGTAACAATACGCCACCTAAACTAAGTCTGCTAGCATCATATTCTAGTTCAAAAGTCTTATTAAAATCAGACAGTTGGAGTAGTGGTGCATGTGTTAACTTATCTTTCAATGTGGTGAAGGCGTTCTCGTGTGCGGTGCTCCAAACAAATGGCACACCCTTCCTGGTGAGCTCATTCAATGGTGCAACGATGGTGCTGAAATCCCTAAGGAAGCGGCGGTAGAATCCAGCAAGTCTAAAAAAGCTTCGTACATGTGTGATTGTGTTAGGAGTCGGCCAACTCTGTATTGCTTCAACCTTGGCTTGATCAACTTCAATTCCCTGTGGAGTAACAACATAGTCAAGAAACGCGACTCGATCGGTGCAAAAGGTGCACTTCTCAAGGTTACCAAATAAATGTGCACCATGTAAAGCATTAAAAACAGCACGTAAATGGTCGAGATGCTCATCTAATGATTTGTTATATATCAATATGTCATCAAAATAAACCACCACAAATCTACCAATAAAAGCACGCAAAACTTCGTTCATTAGTCTCATGAAGGTGCTAGGTGCATTAGTTAAACCAAAAGAGATTACTAACCACTCATATAACCCGAACTTAGTTTTAAATGCTGTTTTTCATTCATCACCTAATTTCATACGAATTTGATTGTAACGTCCCAAAATTTGGCTTTTCAAAAATCTTTTGAGTAGTTTAGGTCCCTGGAAAATTTTACCAATTTTATTTGAATTAATAAAGCTTAATTGGGAATTTTTTAAATTTAAAATATTTAATTTGACTAATATAAACATTAATTAAATAAAAACTTGTGTTATTTGGCTTCCTTGCCTTTTAAGGAATTTTTGGGTATTTTCTGAGATTTTTTTGGATTTGTTTGCTATTTATTTGATCTTCTTGATTTTTGGCCATTTATTTTAATTCCGAAAATCCAGTATTTTCTCTCTCCTGCCATGTGCTACAGTAATTTGTGAATCCCTGTTCATCATGAACCTCCAACCGAACAGCCAGCAGAGTCCAGAACGTATACGTAACGAACTGAAAACTTCAAAATTCCATCTCTTCCTCCACGGTGTATATAAAAGCGAACAGTTTGCGCTCACGCGTCCGTTTTGATCTCCTCTTCCAATCCCCTGATTTGGTTTCCTCCAAACCGATCTATTTTTGTCACAATCTCTAGAAAACCGAGCTCCAAACGAAGCTCTTCTCTGGCGAACTGCGCCTTCGTCCGGCGTTCGCCGGCCGAACTGTCTGTGGTGTTGGCTTTGCGTCGTCGCCCTCTACGTCACGGTTCCATCCACTTCGCCCGAAGATCGCCGGAGCACCGTCGGCCATTAAAGCCAAACCGTTTTCATCGCGTTGCTCGCTTCCTCGGTGAGTTTTTCCTAAATCCGATCGCGCCATCGTGTCCGGCTCGTCGTTTCCTTTCCGTTTTGCCCCTTCGCCTCGCTACCGGATGTCGTCATCCCCATATGCCGAACCGGCCGAGCGAATGTTGTCACTGTTCATTGCTGAGTCCAGTACGTGTGCATGTGTATCTCGGTTGAGGGTGCTATTCCTTGTTGGCTGCTCTGCTAGTCATTCTCTATGATTGTTTCTCCTCTGTTAATCCTTCTCTAATCCTTGCAGTACCAGGCCGCCACCTCCTTGCATCAAAATTGGCATGTAACTTCGGTTCATGTTCTTGTCTAGCATCTAGTACGTGAATATATGGTTTGTTCTCTAGTCACATTCTCTCTCTGTTAATTATTTCCCTAATACATGCTTTGTCAATTCAGTGCAAAATCTTTGCTAAAACCTTGCCATGCAATTGCACCTAAACCCAACGTGCAGAGGTCTGTTCTCTGTTCGTTCATCTGCTCTATTGGCATCTTCTCGTTTTCTCTCATGTGTGTGGACCTACAGGCTACATATCATCTAATCAGTGTATATATAGCAGAACAAACTCTTTTATAGCAACTTGGTCCTACTTGTCATCCACACTATCCAATTCGCCCATATATCTATATCTCTTTCATGTAGACCCCACATGTCATCCTCCCAATTAAAACTCTAATTATTTATCTCACTTACATGCGGGTCCCACATGTCAGTCAACCTTGGTCAAACCCTAGTTCATGAGCTTGGTCCACCGTGGACTAACTTATCTCTGTAGACCTGGTCCATAGACCAGTGGCCCACATGTCAACCCCTAATCCTATTTTTGGGAATTAATTTAATTCTTCAAAAATCCTTTTATCTTATTGGTCCCACATGTCACTCTCTCTACCTTATTTCTAGAATTATTTTAATTCTAAAAATCCATCAATACCAATCGGTCTCACCTATCATACACTCATTCTTTTCCTAATATTTCCGGAATAGAATATTCTGAGAATATTCTGTAGAGTTTTTTCATCATTTCATGTAAATTCCAATCTTCCGAGAGCCATATCTTCTTCATCCGAATTCCGATTGAACCCATTCAAGTTTCTAAATTCATCTAAATTCAATATCTACCTTCCAGTACCATTCAATTTCAATTTGTAGTTTATTTTATTTGCCTTTTGAATTTAGTTTGTTTTGTGCTTTATTTCTCGTTAGACGCTGAAGTCCCGGAATCGTCCGAAGGAGCTGAAGATCAAGCAAGTAGAAGATTGAAGATAAATTAAGATCATCATTGCTATAGCGAGGCAAGTTATACCTTTGATCATATTGAATCCCAGTTTTTAAAATTACTTTGATTCAAATTATTGCATTTACTTTAAGTAATTATTTAAATACTTTTGGGTTTAGCTATTAATCCAATTTGTTATATCCACTTTGTCTATTGTATGTCATAATCTTTTGTCACCCTAGATTGGTTCATATTTAGTTGGTGCTATGGTTATACCAATATGGGTTGGTTAGTGCGAGTAGATTGCTTAGCTATGCAACGAGTCATCATCATCACTTGAGTTACAATTATAAATTTGACTAAGTGATTATGGAACTTTGTGATAAAACTCTGTGTGCTATGTGTTATTACTTTGTGATAGCATGTGTTGCACTAAACCAACATGGTGGGAAATGATTTAGACTAAGGCAAGTGGTGGATACTAAGTGATATGGTGGACTTTGTGAATGGGAATGATAATCTTTGTGACATAGTTAGAAAATAGAAGTCTTGCATTGGTCAATTAAGGACTTAACTTTGTGCACCATTGAACTGAGCGTTACTGTACGATCACATGCCTAATGGGACGGGCCTAACTTAGTAGGTTATGGATTCTTGGTATTGATTACTCAGGCTATAGGTTAGGCTATGGGTGGAGGTGTGTACTACAAGGTAGTCGCATCACGGGGCGGTTCGCCGTGTCCCTGTCCAGCGGTGTGTGTTATGCCAAAGCGCTTCGTTAGGGTTGACATAGCGGTTTGTAAGCACATCGGGAGTGTCAATGTTGAGATGAAGTTTCTGAAAGGTTATGTTGTGATCAGCTCTGATCCAGTTGATTGCATCTTGTGGGTAAAGTGTACAACCTCTGCAGAGTGTTAAACAATCTATTCGAATAGCCGCGTCCACAGTCATGGACATGCTCGGGGATTTCACATGAGGGGTAGATTTTCATAAAACTATTGGGAAGGGACAACTGTGTGATTTAAGTCATATGGCTGTGTGAAAGAATTTGATTAGGCTATGTGTCTTTGTGAAAACAAATGTTAAATTAATATTCTCTATTTGTTTTGAATTATGCTTTCAATCTATTATTTGTATTCAATTGCAAATGCTGTATTTCTGCAAAAGAACCACAGAAACCATTTCCTTTAGAATAAGCCATCATCTATAAATTGCATTATGTGGTATGACTTGCGAGTACGATTGTGTACTCACGCTTGTTGTAAAACTTACGCCCAAACCTACAGAAATGGAGGAATCGTCAGTCAACAAGGTCTACTTCAAGGATCAAGGAGAACTAGGTCGTGCACCCCAGCCGATTGCCTGTGGGCATATAGATGGGCTTCACTAAAGTTATTCCGTTTCATTCTGCTGCAGCTTCATTGAGCTATTCGCCTTTTGAGGCATTAATTGTAAGCTTGACCTTAAAGTCTTTACTCTGATATTTATTGTTATTTGCCTATTTATTAGTCATCTTTGTATATAGAAATGATATTTCATCGATGTTGCCACTGTGTGCACTAGCGTGATCCTGGACTAGTGCAGTATACACAGAGGGTCCAGAATTGCATTTTTTGGGTCTCGACAGAGGTGGTATCAGAGCCATATCGACTGTAGGTCGCGACCTTAGTTAGAATGGCCGTTTTTAAGGAAAACTTAAAAACTTATTTTACAAATGAAAAATCTTAATGATGTGCTATTCTCATCTTGTCTAGCTTCTATACTCTTCCATTCTATTCCTTTCTCATCGATATTCGTCCTCACCATTTGGAGTATTAAATTGAACTCGCTTTCCTCATAACTTCTATAGTCGTCGTTATCTGTACCAAATGTGTTGTTGGATGCCCAAGAGCTGTTTTGAGCAACTGTTTGAAGAACATGCAACCAACAACAACGTATCTACATCTCCCCAAGTGTTCAAGACAAGCTCGTCGCAAGAATTCAAGACTTAGAAGAAGTGGTACGTCACCCCTACCTTCTCCAAGCTTCGCCTCCAAGGATCGCAAGCAGTCAACGTTTGATGAAGACCGTGACCAGTTCGATTTTTCTTCAGACCAGCCATATAGGATAAATCAGCATAGGCTCCTCCCGTGTGTTGAACCAAGTCGCCCGGTTAAGTTAGAGTTTAATCGACTAGACGATTAGATCTTTATTTCCCTTCTTCGGTGTAGTTTGGCTGAGTTTTATGCTTCTTAATAGTTTTCCAGCTATTTGTGTGTTCTTTGGGTTAAACCTGCTTCCTTTAGTAGATTGTCTTCCCTTACCTTATGCTTTTCCCTCGCATCTATGAGCCCTGGTCAGCCAGCAGATGGAGAACCCCAGTGAAGCCAGCCTTGTCAGTAATCTCGAGACGATGCATACGGCTTAGATCTTGTCAATCCCATCGGGCGATTGCCGCATCGGGAGTAGCAGATCCAGTCATGGAACAATTTTTGGTAGCTCAGACTCAACTCACGAACACGATAATGCAGAACATGAACAACAGGATGACCTAGCATAATCAGACCACCGCTACCTTAATCAATTTGTTGAATCAGAATAATCATGCATGCCGTCGTACCATCGCCAGTGTCAGTACCAGAGCAGACAATAACCAGCTACTATCTCAGTGCCAGTACTGACACATTAGAACCCGAGCCAGTTCCCTATCGCCCAGAATCAGATCATGCAAGTGATGATACAACCATTAGACAATATTACTGTTCGCAATGGTGCACAACTCGTTGCTATCCCAACGACACACCCTCAGTTCAAGCTTGCAAAGTTCTTAAGGACCAAGCCGCCTATCTTTGAAGGGTCAACCACACTCAATGAAGCAGAATCTTGGATTCGCACCATAGAAGAAAAGCTAACTATTGTGCAGTGCAACGATAATGAGAAAGTTTTCTATGCTGCTCATCAATTAGAAGGAGTTGCATTAGATTGGTGGAAAAAATTTCGCGTCACCCATCAGGACAAGCACACCATCACTTGGGCAGAGTTCACCACCGCTTTGTGCCAATAGCATGCAATATCAAGCATAAGTGATCAAGAGAAACCTGCTATTTCGATATCCTACACCAAATCTAGCCGTTGTCAGTTGAAGTACTGCCAATCAGATAAGCAAGAAGATTGTGCATGTACCCGTTGTGGAGAAATAGGCCATAGCGCCGATGAGCTTGACGCTGAATTTCTTTAGTTTCTTCTGGATTGGTCCTATATGGTGCGTTGTTGGGCAGTGATGTGTCGGGAATTAAATCAATTTGATGCTCAATCCCTCGAAGCGGTGGAAACCCCGACGGTATGTCCTTCGAAAAAACGTCGTTGTACTCCTGCAAAATGTTAGTGACAGCAGGAGATAAAGAAGAAGGTATATTCTCAAATGAAAATAAGGCTTCTTTGCAAACTAATGCATAGTAAACGGAATTACTAGCATCCAATTCAGTCATATCAGATTTGGTAGCAAGAAAACTAGTATCTTTCAATTTAATTTCTTTATTCTTCACATGAGCATATTTAGGTTCTTTCTTCTTATGTTGCTCAAACTCTTTTACTACAATCTGGTTTTCGCTCGTAGCATTCTCCTGATTTTTCTCTCTACTAGCTCTAGCAAGTTCATCTTTAACAATTTGTTCAGGAGTCATAGGATGCAGCACAATTTTCTTTCCTTTAAACATGAGAGAGTATTGATTATTTCTATCATGATGCGCACAATCAGTATCGTATTGCCAAGGTCTTCCTAATAACAAAGAACAAGCTCGCATAGGAACAACATCGCAATCAACATAATCATGGTATGAACCCATCGAAAAATATACTCTCACCATTCGTGTTACCTTCAACTTACCACTATTGTTGAACCATTGAATATGGTAAGGGTGGGGATAAGGGTTGGTCGGCAAAGCAAGCTTCTCCACCATATCCATACACGTCAAATTGTTGCAACTCCCGCCATCAATAATTATGCGAATCGAGCGTTCCTTGACAATGCCCTTGATTTGGAATAAATTATGGCACTGATTTTGCTCAGCACGAGAAACTTAAGCACTCAGTACGCATTGCACCATAATGCTCAAATACTTGTCAGCATCTTCGGCGCTAACATGTTCCGCCTCATGATCAGATTCATCATCATTTCCTGCAGGGTCAGTTGTAAGCATAGCATATGTTTCATCATCAAAATCACTAGTAGAAGAATAACCACCATCATCGTGTATAATCAGTACACGCTTGTTTGGACAGTCTTGCATTATGTGTCCATAGCCTTTGCACCGATGACATTGAATATCCTTAGTTTGTCCTGTCGAAGCAACCGAAGATGAGGATTTTGCAGAAGCTTGTGGTGCTGATTTGGCTGCTTCGGAAACTCGTGGTGCTGAATCTGAAGTAACGGGGCGCTGCTTGTTGTTGAAGGGTGGCGTGGGGTGCACCGTGGTGGGGGCGATGAGCGGTGCATGGTGTCCATGAGTTTATGTGACATGCAGAAGAGTTAGATCGTCTCCTCGTCTGGCATCCCTGCACTTCACGTTCAGCTTTCCAAGCAAGATGAAACAATCTAGTAATGGAGTTGTAATCTTTATAATCAAGGATGTCTTGAATTTCTCGATTCAATCCTCCCAAAAAAATCTAGCCATTGATGCCTCCTCATTCTCATCTAAACCACAACGCAACATGCCAATTTGTAATTCTTGATAGTAGTCTTCCATAGACTTTGTACCTTGTCGTAAGCATTGAAATTTATTTAACAAATCATGAACATAATATGAGAGAACAAATTGATGCCGCATAAGCAATTTTAAAGCCTCCCAAGTGTTAGGTATGTTATTGGGATATTAACGGCAATGTTCTTTCCATCAAACAGAAGCAAAGTCAGTAACTCATCTAATCTGAGTAGCAGCCCTAACTCATCTAATCTGAGTAAATTCATGACAAGTAAATTTTTGATCCACAGCTAGTTCCTAATTAAGATAAACATCAAGATCATATTTACCATTAAAAGAGAGCATAGTGAATTTAACCTTAGCAAAAGAATCATCGTGGTCATGTACCTCATGTCGTGGGGGGTCTCGTTGCATACCTTGTCGATTAAAACACAACTGTCGATGAGCTCGATCGTTGTTGTGGTTACTCATGTCATTGGCCTCGGTATCAGTCACGTAGTCGAATTCATCTTGTCCTTCTACCACCGAGGCAGCAGGAGGAACAACAGTGGATGCCTAGGCAATCTCGTCAAGGAGCGCCATAATACCTGTCAAACAAGTGTTAGTGACGCCTTGCGCTCTTTCCATCGCGGCGAGTGTGGCGTTTGTCTCAATCTGGGCGCCCTCAAGTTGAGCAAGTCGCTCATTCGTGACCCTGACATCTTCCTCAAGACCCTCCGTACAAAGGTTCATGATGCGCCGGAAATATTGTATGATTGCTTTTGTATGAGGAGTATGATATGTATCATCATCCAAATGCTCCGCATAACCTATCATTGTTAGCAAAATACAAGTATATGTCCCTAGCAACTACTAGGATGTGCTGGTTCAAAAGTCGCTCACACTCAAGCTTTCTATCGAATTCTTACCAAGCAAACAGGGGTGATCGGCAACCAGCGGTGTCAACGTCTCTCCGAAGATTGGATGGAGCAATTGCCAGGTGAAGTTCAGCCCGTACGATGTAGAAAAGGTGTAGCTGGGAAGGCTCAAGTATGGTAGCAATGGATTAGCAACAATCGAATCAGAGAATGCAAGCTGAAAAATCGTTCAACGCCAGTTAGTGCTGGTCCTAGGCTAGACCGTACTAGAGAAGCGAGCCTAGAACACAAACGAAAGCACGGTGCGGCGGAGCTAGAGAACGTTGCACACGGAGTTTGGATGCTCGAAAAAGGATGTCGTCTTCACGGGGAACCTTAGAATCACTTGTAAAAGGGCTCTGACAATTTTGAGTGAATTCTGATAAACTTGTTTTTTTATTGTCGCTCTTATTTTTTTTGCACCTCTTTTTTTTTGCAAATCTGCACCTCACTCAAAACTCTTTAAATTCCTCTTCTGGGCCTAGGGAGGTATATGGGTCACAAACGTTTTTTGTAAAAGGCAGGGGTAAAAAGGTAATTCAAATTCCTCTCTCTCTCTCTAAACTTTGATTTTTTATCACGTTGCCGAAGTCAGATGAATCTTAGGTTTCCTTCCGGCAGCACGAAAACAACCTCTTCTTTTGTTTCTTTTTTTTTGCATCATTTTCTTCTCTGTCACAAACCGAAACGAACCTTTATTCTTGGTTAGGATTTCCCTTGGTGTGGCGGCAACAGGAGGATGGTGGCTTACTGTGGCAGAAGGATGCTGGCCACGGTAGGACACGGCAAGGGATGGCGGCAGCAATGGTGGTTGCGGCAACGGCTCTGGTGGTCGCAGTAGCGCGAAGGCAGAGACGGCAGCAGCTCTACCGGCGCGACAAAGACCGGCAATAGTGGAGGTAGGCGGCAGATTGAACCCAACGGCAACGATGCGACCAAACGTGAGTAGAACTCGAAACTCTAAAGAACTAGATACTAAGACCAGCAAAGGACACGATGATGCAACCAAAAGTTCAACAATACAATGCACTAAAAAAGAAAGATGCAATGGTGCAATCGGTCATGGACAGATAGGTGATCTAATCCAATAAAAAAAAATTGGCTTTTTCTGGACTTTCGGAATTAAGCAACCTAACTACGAAAAATAGTAAATTCTCACCGAACAACCTTGAGCTCTTATACCACTTGATGGAGGCGGAGTGCCCGATCTTTTGATGAGATTGATAACTATCGATTTTGGTGGAGATGACTCTCGCGATCTGACTACAACCGTATGACAACGATTGCACCTTAGCAATTGTTGAACCAACTCCGAAATGTTATTGACCTTGCTGGAAGCGCGATCAACCTGAACACGAGGTTCAATTCCTGCGAGCAATCGAAGAACTAGCAAGAATAAGATGTAGGTAATCAGATATTGTGAATAGGATTGTAGCTTTTATGGTATTAAAAACAAAGATGGGATCCCGAAGGCTGTCTTGACAGGCGGTCAATCGACACAACTGAAGAACAAAAGTTTACACAATGGCTAAACCTAAACTCAACGAAATCCGAGTTCTAGCAATGGGAGGCGGTGGCTCCTATATGGGGAGATGACCAAGGGTTGCGGCCAGGGAACTGAACGCACTCCCCTAGGGTTACAAGGCCCATGGGCCCGAGAGGAGGTGGCGCAGCACCCTTTTGACTCGGGCTTAAAAACAAATGCGGATTGTTTTGTTTATTATGGACAGATCATATGTAATTTGAAGATGAGGTTAGATTTTTTGGAAAGTAGACTTGATAAGATTTCAATTAAGGCCAAGAACATCCAAAACAGAGTCCGTATGAAGAAGTTACGGTCGTTTGAACTTAGTGTTGTCGCAGTAGTCCTAATTCGAATCCAGAACGGGTCCAACTCGAACTCCTGCTTGACTTGGACCCAAAGTGACGTGGTGACCTCCATTGTGCCTTCCATGCTTATCCATGACTCCACATGCCTCTCCTTGGTCCTTTCCCATGTTCCTAGCACAATTAAATCACTTGCATCAGGTAGCGGTCTATTCTCAGTAATATATAAACCTATGAACGAATTCACTTGGTTATTAAGATGGCGAGCACGAGCTCGAGTAAGTGGTCCTTGTAACAATTGTTGTGGATGAGTTGTGTGTGTAGGCGTCGTTGTATCCAAGTTAGGGATGTCCTCATCACCCTGGTCGTAAGACTCTACATCTATTCCCTGATCGTAAGTCCTCCTACGATTGATCTGTGATTTTAAGCCTCACTATGACCACCACTTAGTCGCAAGTTCCTCTACGACCAGTCCCTAATCGCGAGCTTCTCTACGACTATTCCCTGATCGTGAGTCCTACGATCAGCCTGTAGTCGTAGGCCTTTCTACAACCATCCCCTGGTCGTAAGTCCTTCTACGACCAGTCTCTAGTCGATGAGGCTTACAGACGTGTAGGCCTAGTCGTTCTGTCGAGTTGTCGTTAGATATGTTTGCACTCATTTGAATTGTTTCATTTATTTGCATGTATTTGGACTTATTAAATTTCATTTGGTTATTTTCAGTCGCTCTTGGGTTTAATAGTAGTCTGCGTAGTTAGACTCTAACACTATGATGGGACCACAATCCCAACAAAATCAATATGGTTAGGCTATTGAACAGGATTATTATTAGCACGTTAAGCGAGATTATTACCAGGATATCGAGAAGGGCGAATATGAGGACATAGAGCTTTATCAGAATATTGAGCAAGGTGAATCAACACTTTGATCATATTGCACCTACTCTTTGCAAATTATGTTGCTTTAAATTACGAAATTGCATTTCGATGATTTATGCAACTATATTTATATTTGGTCTAGTCGTAGCTAATGCCTTAACCATAATTGTGCATAAGCTTCCAACCCTTGAACTTGGACACTATCCATTTTCACCCTAGGCTTAATGGATTACATACTAGATAGTAAGTCTATATTTAAGTGTCATGCTTAGCCTTGCTTAGATATATTGTCATTTGGGCATTAAATTACTCGACATTATTCACTCATTTAAAAATAAATTTAGGCAGTCGAGGCTTGGAGCCTGGCTGGTATGTTGGATGAAAGGATTATTTTCAAAACAAAATAAAACCCAAAAACTGATTTCGACTCAGGTGGCTAGAAAGAGTGGCTGATGCCTAGGGCACGAGAGGATGTGGGTATGTGGATGTACCACCCGAGTCAATTAAGGACCGAATCCTGTGATGACCTCTCAGGTAAAAAACAGTGCAACCACAATCGATAACACCTACGACCTGGCTAAGGGTTTCACCGTTGGTGGATGCGGGTGGATAGTCGGGGGGGAGAATGAAGCCACAGGAACTGCACGGCGCAAAAGGGAGACCACCTGTGGGCGAGTGGAGGCCCTAGGGAGGTGATACCTAGTGGTGCGAAGTTGCAAAGAGGTGGAACATTGTAAAGGCCTTGTGATAATCAACATTAGCCACACACCTACGGAAGTGTGTCAGGGCAGTATAAGTTAATTTATCTCTTGTGGGGAAAGTGCATAAACTCTACAGAGTAAGAAAACTATCTGGACAGCCATGCTCACGGTCAAGAGCGGTGCTAAGAACTTGCTTGGTATAGCTTTCCTTTTATAAAAACCAATTTGTGGATGGAAAAGAAAGATGGGGTGGAACCCCATGGATTTGAGAAAGCCTGGTCTGGGACTAGTGGTAAATACGGGATAGCCTGAGCATTGAGTGGATGGAGCCACTCAATGGTATAGGAGATTGGACCTCCACTAGTACTTTACAACAAAAACTCAATTTATAAAACTTGTGTTAGCTAAATGCTAAGTCTTAGGTTTTGCTACTACTTACCTTATTTCAAACTGGTGGCTTTATGCAAATAAAAGAAACCATGAGCTTCCCCATTGATTAGCCTTGCATCTATAACAATTGCATTGTGTGTTGGCTCGCGAGTACGGTTGTGTACTTATGCTCGCTATTTACATTCTTTTAACTCTTAAGCATATAAGAAGGCTACTGGGACAAGTGTGAGCACTGTTCACATCGAGGACTGTTCACCCCGAGAACTGTTCATACAGAGGACTGTTCACCCCGAGAACTATTCATACCGAGGATTGTTCACACCGAGGACTATTCATGCCTTGGGCTGCTTGGATCGCCCCCTTCAGCGCAACATGGTGGCATCTGGTCGTAGACATCGACCAGCCGCTCCACGCATCGCACGACTACAACCTCCGACCGAGACCTGGTCATAGGCCTGCCTTGGGGGTAATTATGGATGCTGATCAAGACTAAAGACCAAGAAAGCCAAGAACTAGGTCGCGAGCCCACGGTCGATTACCAGTGGGTATATCATGAGGGTTCCATGTGTTATGCCTTGAATCTTCTTCCGCTGCTATTTTCTAAAAGTATTTGGCCTAACCGGTCATTCTGCAAGTCAAAAGCCGTAAGGTATACTTATGTTTTGTCTAGTATTATGTTATAGCTTGCATTTTCGTGATATGTGTTTGAACCAATGATGTATCTATGTGTGCTATCTACTGATCCAGGGAAAGGCACAAATGTACACAGAGGATTCCAAGTTCCAAATTTGGGGTCCAACAGAAGGTGGAACATGTGCGTCTCCGGCCTCCAACTATCCACCAATGCCGTCAACAGGCACCGGTCTTACGGAAAATGACTGGATAAACAGATGTCCCGGTCATCCTCCCACATGGCCTCTACCATCCTCACAGGCAGAAGCAAGCCAGACGCTCTCAGCCTATGTCAAAACGATGTCAGAACCCATCGTGGGTTGATCCTCCATGCCCTCTGTAACACCCTGGCTATCCGGAAGCCAAGATGTCACCTAAAACATCTAACATACATCCATAATGCGGAAGAATTTGAAACAAGTATATCAACTAAAGACAGCATTAAGTTAAACAGGATATGATGAAGGTATCCTTCCTTCACCTTCTAAGTTATTTAATTCCGATCATCAATAAAGAAGGTTCACACGCAGTAATAAATCAACATCCATGTGGAGAAGGTATCCTTCCTTCACCAATTATAATTTAATTATTACAGTTCATCATCAACGAATGTAAGATAAAACTAAATTTAATCTTGAACATGAATAGGATGATGTGAACGAGTAGTGCGTGTCTACTCCTCCCAAGTGAGCCAACATCGGGGTTACCTAAAATAAACAAACAACGCAAGAGTGAGTCCATGACTCACAAGTCTGATGAAAGAGAAAGAACACATATACAAACAGGACATCACCATTTAAGAATGCGAACCTTGCATCGAGTGAACACTTATGAAAACATGAAATGAATGAATGTAATCAAGGATGGACTGCACACATGCATATACCGGTATAGTGAGTGACACACCCGTCGGTGTTCACTTAAGCCCGCACCTTAACAAAAGTGCGGATCCAAGTCCTATATGAAGAACGTTTCATATAGGTGTCCAAAGCGCCCATACTGGAATTGATGGGTCTTACGTGCCCATACGGGAATTGATGGGTCTTTCAATCCACTCCCGTGGACGGGACATGACAATGTCCAAAATTGCCCACATTGGAATGGTGGGACTTACAATCCACTCCCGTGGACATAACATGAATAAAAGGATGCATGATATGAACATGAGCAGTGATAATACCATCTCTCGTTATATACTCCACATAATGAAAGAACATAACCAATTCAAGATCTCGGGTAACACAATATGTCACACTATATTCATGAAAACATTCACAATCATAACACTCAAAAGCAACAAAGTACTTGCCTTCGCGTTGCGCAAGCGTTAGTGTGCAACGATGGCGCTCCCAAACCGTAGCCTCGTGGCCTAAACAATTAAATAACCGAAATAAGAACAACATAGAATCCAACCGAATTAATAGTCTACAATACCCCTTGAACTCCCAAGGAATCACCATAAAACCTAATCTGAAAAACAGGCTGCAACCCAAAACGTGTCGGGACAGCAGCACGAAAATGACAGTAGTTAATGACGTGGGACTCGAAATGAGATGAGTCCAGATCCTACCTCATCTTAACGAACATATCTATAACATTCAAGTTGATGAGATTTCCCAATTCGGCCAATAAACTTCTCTAATAAAGAAAACAAAACAGCAGCACAGCTTCTGTCTGAACAAACAGGACAGCAATACTAAAACAACCATAACTTTTAATCTACAACTCCGAATTGAGCGTTCTTTAACAATCTGAAAAGGTTATGAAATTACCTACAATAAACTAGTTGGCACAACATTCAAATTTTGCCTTTAACAAAAAGTGGCACACGGGTCAAAACTAAAGATAGAAACTGACATACAATCTGGACAGATTGATCTACAATCTGGACATTCACAAAGAAAAGTGCATAACTTTTGATCTATAAATCCAAATGGGGTGTTCTTTATCAATCCTGAAAGATAGTGATATTACCTTCAAAATTTGTTATGGGCAAGACCTCTGAATCACCCTCTAACTAGGCCATATATCAACCTAAACAGAGACTGCTAATTCTCGTCAGGATTCTGGACAGCAGATATTAAATCTATCATAACTTTTGACTCGAAAGTCGGAATTAGGTGATCTTGGCGGCCACCGAAAGCTAAGAACAAGACCTACATATCTCTAGGAGATGGGAAACTCAGATTCGGCCTCTAACATCACGAAAAAGTCCACGCAACAATCTGGACAGAATCGAATTTCTACCCGCAGCAAATCGATATAATCAAAATTGAACCAAAACACATCTACCACTAATCAAACGATGAGGATCGGCACTCGTTACCCTTGTAGCAACCAGGACGTAGGTGGGAGAACCTTGGAGAAGATGATCTTCCTCCTCCTTTCTCCTTCTCCCTTCTTCTCCTTCCACCATGGCCGGCGACACCTCGGAGCTTCTTCCTCATCTTGGTAGAGCAGCACGGAGGGGGGGCTGCTACAGTACCGCGTGCTACAGTGCAGCGCGGTACTGTAGCAGAGGGTAGGGTTTTGGGAAGGAGACCCCTTCTTGACTCCACTACAAGGCCGCCCACTTGGCTAGGACACCTTGGGCTAAAAGCCGAAGGTCCAATCCTCTCTCAAATCCTGAATTTTCTTTCAATTTTCCTCTAAACTTTAATGCATTCAAATTTGAATAAATTTCTCTTCCGAATAATATGTTCTCTCTATTTGATATTCGAGGTATTACATTCTACCCCCCTTAATAGAATTCGACCTCGAATTCTAACCGTCGAAATAAACGAAAGAATAATTGCCACCGAAAAGAAACATCTATTAACATATGCCCGGAGCAAACATGTCTGGATAAAACTCGCGCATTGACATCAACACAAAAACATTTCTTCGATCCAATTATCTTTATCAAGATTCTAATTCTTAGAGAGTTACTTACTACGTCCAAGTCATTCATGGCAATAATCCAACAATCTCGGCTATCTCTTTAATCTCTTTAACGATCAGATCACTTTGCTAATATTACTCCCATTACAACACCATCATATTTCATCTACACAACCACGCAAGGTACTCAACCGCGACACTCTAATACATTGATCAAGATTTTCATACTTTGGATAATTCTATGTTCCATTGAAATGAACAAAAGAACTTGGACTACGTCTCGCTATAGATTCTACTAGTTGTAACCATGCAATCAGTTTAACCTCCAAAGGCAACCTTCTAATGAGATAAACTCCTCTTAAATAACTATATTACGAAATTATTTCATCCTCCAATGCTCATCGAATAATTTCCAACCCAAAGTTTCACAACTACAATCATTAAACACCTCAAAAGACTCCGGTGAAACGAATAGATTGATTCTTTCTCAAAAGGAAGAGCGAATGAAATCAATTTTCTTCAACTAGGAAAACATGTGCCACCCGCAGTGAACAAAGGATCAAGAAAAAATAGTCACTTAGGCAAAGTACTGGAAAACATAAGGAAAATCAATAGTCGAGGGCTCAAGCCCTATTGAAAGCAAATACCAAACCACAAATGAGAAGAAGGTAATGCCCTTTGAAAATTTGATAAACTCTTATGGAACAAATGCATAAGGTTTAAGCACACCCAAATAAACGCAAGTGGCTAAACGCGACTTAAATCTCAAATACTTTTACTTCACTCCTTCCTTTAACCAGAAAGTTATTTTTCGTGATTACTACATCACTTTGCCACTTAAACAAGATAAGCTCTTAAGACCAAATCATAAGAACCACTTAAGAACCAATAAAATCTTTCAACCCGTCTCTTTGCTCAAAGCAGACAAAGTTACCACATAACTCATGAGGTCCAAAGATAACAAACGCAAAACTCAAACACTTTCACTAAAAAAAGATCATGCAAATGATTTTTTCGTTGAACATTATCATCACAACCACAAATCGACAATCACACTAATCAACGAAATAATATGCTATTGGCGAGAATCATCAAATCTCTTAACACTCCATGAACTTTTGAAAAGAATCACAATGAACTACTTCATCATGTCTCTAAAATCTAAATAAGGTTACATATACTTGATCTAGGAAAACCTAGTGCAAAAACCTTATAATTGAAACAAACTCTTTCAACAAGATGATAATAGAACATGACAATCTCACCAATGTACACCATGTAAATCTCGATTAGCTTTCATCCATTTAACTCTTAGTGACACTCGATGCCAAGATAGTACACACTAAATGCTCTCTAGCCACACATGGCACAAACATGATCCTACCTCTGTTTGCAACCTCAACAACAATTAAGAGGATATAATCAGATTCTAACTTATGATCAGCAATTAGAATAAAATGTCCTTAACTTCAATAATATAGGACACATAAGTCAAGGTTTCACAAGGCGATACATCATCGTTCATCTAGTCATTTAAACATGTTTCAATAATTTTTAGCATGGCAAGAATCAAGTAAAGCTATCATTTAAATAAGATCATCAAGATCCAAATAGAAGACAAATTCAAGATTAATATTTATCAAGACAACATTCGAACACATCCTTAACTTAACCATCACTAGCGGTTAGAATAATCGAAAGAGGACCTAGATTTCAACTTATCTAACAAATTTATCAGATTATCCGATCGTAAAGATCAACCCGATACATCCACATTTTTTCCACAATTCTTAACAACAATAGCTTCTTGAACAAATATGAACAACCTCTTATCTAAAACTCATCCTGTACCAAATACAACGACATTTCACTTTAAGCAATTCACTTCCACGGATACTAGTTAAGAATAGACTGCTTGCACAAAGCTAATAACCCAAATCGATAACTCATACCATAATAATTAATTCATTTAATTAACACCTCGCACTTAAGCATGTCAAGACATCACTTAAAGATTTTAACCTAATCTTTCGTAAAAGAGGCATTACATTCCAACACTGGAACTAATCCAAAAGAAATACATAAAGTCAAAGCTTTCACATGTTAAAGAATTTGCAATGTAAAACTTTCAGCACCTGAATACTCAATGAATAAATGATTCACATTCTCCAATAAGAAGGGCGAACTCCCAAGAAAAGATAAGTTTTTTTTGCCGATATCCAACGATCCCAAGAACAACTTTAGACCAGAGAATCGGAGAACAAGTAGTCGACTTATGGAACCAAGAAAGTCCAATGAGAACTCATCAAGAAATGTAAAACACTAACTCAAGAAAACTTCATCAAACGCAACTATTACCGAATCGCCACATACAGAACCAAGGAAGAGAATAATATTTTCTAAAGAATCTCACCTCAACACTCCACTATGGTATTCGGGTAGATACTACTCTATTCTCGCTACCACAAATCTGGTGCAATCGACAAAGTCCGGGGCCACAACCACGGCCTCCACTTCTTAACCTCCATCATCGACACGTTTAAACAATATAATCAATTATGATTATACATGATCATATCATGACAATCATAGAATAGATTCATAGATATGGAATATCATAACATATCATAGATTAACAACAAGAAAGATAATACAAAAGCAATTCAACAATTGCTCAACGAATGAAACATAACAATAGAAATACGAAACAATGGATTTCTCAACCCCACCCTCTGTGTACAAGTGTGTCAATTTAATATTCAATTACCACGGACCTAAAGCCCGCTCGATACCAATCGTAACACTCGCTATCAGGAAGCCAAGATGTCACCTAAAACATCTAACATACATCCATAATGCGGAAGAATTTGAAACAAGTATATCAACTAAAGACAAGATTAAGTTAAACAGATATGATGAAGGTATCCTTCCTTCACCTTCTAAGTTATTTAATTCGATCATCAATAAAGAAGGTTCACACGCAGTAATAAATCAACATCCATGTGGAGAAGGTATCCTTCCTTCACCAATTATAATTTAATTATTACAGTTCATCATCAACGAATGTAAGATAAAACTAAATTTAATCTTGAACATGAATAGGATGATGTGAACGAGTAGTGCGTGTCTACTCCCTCCCAAGTGAGCCAACATCGGGGTTACCTAAAATAAACAAACAACGCAAGAGTGAGTCCATGACTCAGCAAGTCTGATGAAAGAGAAAGAACACATATACAAACAGACATCACCATTTAAGAATGCGAACCTTGCATCGAGTGAACACTTATGAAAACATGAAATGAATGAATGTAATCAGGATGGACTGCACACATGCATATACAGTATAGTGAGTGACACACCGTCGGTGTTCACTTAAGCCCGCACCTTAACAAAAGTGCGGGATCCAAGTCCTATATGAAGAACGTTTCATATAGGTGTCCAAAGCGCCCATACTGGAATTGATGGGTCTTACGTGCCCATACGGGAATTGATGGGTCTTTCAATCCACTCCGTGGACGGGACATGACAATGTCCAAAATTGCCCACATTGGAATGGTGGGACTTACAATCCACTCCGTGGACATAACATGAATAAAAGGATGCATGATATGAACATGAGCAGTGATAATACCATCTCTCAAGATATACTCCACATAATGAAAGAACATAACCAATTCAGCATCTCGGTAACACAATATGTCACACTATATTCATGAAAACATTCACAATCATAACACTCAAAAGCAACAAAGTACTTGCCTTCGCGTTGCGACGCAAGTTAGCGAGCAACGATGGCGCTCCCAAACCGGTAGCCTCGTGGCCTAAACAATTAAATAACCGAAATAAGAACAACATAGAATCCAACCCGAATTAATAGTCTACAATACCCCTTGAACTCCCAAGGAATCACCATAAAACCTAATCTGAAAAACAGGCTGCAACCCAAAAGCGTGTCGGGACAGCAGCACGAAAATGACAGTAGTTAATGACGTGGGACTCGAAATGAGATGAGTCCAGATCCTACCTCATCTTAACGAACATATCTATAACATTCAAGTTGATGAGATTTCCCAATTCGGCCAATAAACTTCTCTAATAAAGAAAACAAAACAGCAGCACAGCTTCTGTCTGAACAAACAGGACAGCAATACTAAAACAACCATAACTTTTAATCTACAACTCCGAATTGAGCGTTCTTTAACAATCTGAAAAGGTTATGAAATTACCTACAATAAACTAGTTGGCACAACATTCAAATTTTGCCTTTAACAAAAAGTGGCACACGGGTCAAAACTAAAGATAGAAACTGACATACAATCTGGACAGATTGATCTACAATCTGGACAGTCACAAAGAAAAGTGCATAACTTTTGATCTATAAATCCAAATGAGGTGTTCTTTATCAATCCTGAAAGATAGTGATATTACCTTCAAAATTTGTTATGGGCAAGACCTCTGAATCACCCTCTAACTAGGCCATATATCAACCTAAACAGAGACTGCTAATTCTCGTCAGGATTCTGGACAGCAGATATTAAATCTATCATAACTTTTGACTCGAAAGTCGGAATTAGGTGATCTTGGCGGCCACCGAAAGCTAAGAACAAGACCTACATATCTCTAGGAGATGGGAAACTCAGATTCGGCCTCTAACATCACGAAAAAGTCCACGCAACAATCTGGACAGAATCGAATTTCTACCCGCAGCAAATCGATATAATCAAAATTGAACCAAAACACATCTACCACTAATCAAACGATGAGGATCGGCACTCGTTACCCTTGTAGCAACCAGGACGTAGGTGGGAGAACCTTGAGAAGATGATCTTCCTCCTCCTTTCTCCTTCTCCTTCTTCTCCTTCCACCATGGCCGCGACACCTCGGAGCTTCTTCCTCATCTTGGTAGAGCAGCACGGAGGGGGGCGTGCTACAGTGCGGCGCGGTACTGTAGCAGAGGGTAGGGTTTTGGGGAAGGAGACCCCCCCTTCTTGACTCCACTACAAGGCCGGCCCACTTGGCTAGGACACCTTGGGCTAAAAGCCGAAGGTCCAATCCTCTCTCAAATCCTGAATTTTCTTTCAATTTTCCTCTAAACTTTAATGCATTCAAATTTGAATAAATTTCTCTTCCGAATAATATGTTCTCTCTATTTGATATTCGAGGTATTACACCCTCATTGGCATGCGCAAACGCAACGTGCCAAGCTCCATGGGTAACTCGCTAGGTTGGGGCTGGATGGTACTCAGGCAGCTACAGTGGCTGGAGTCAATGACCAGGTCTAGTAGCTCGAAGGGTCATTGTGTAGAGCCTCCTGTGGACACCATACTTCAAATAGTGTGAAACATAAAAGACAGTGATTACATTATTATTAACAAAAACATCAATAACGACATAAGCTTATTTTTCTAATTTCATTAAACGTGCATTTATTTCGATAATTTTATTAAAAAGTAATATTAAAATAGAAACATTACCAACATATCTACAAGTAAACTAATTCTATTAAAAAGTAATATTAAAATAGAAACATTACCAACATATCTACAACTAAACTACACACACCTAAAAATATTTACTAGACTACAAAACAATACATCTCAAACTATCTAATCCATTCAATTACTATGCCATAAAAAGTATCTACATGATTAACAACACATATAAAATTAAACTACACAGATCGAAAAATATTTGCTACAAAGAACTACGCTACATAACTTACATCTAAAACTATCTAAACCATTCAATTACTATACTATAAATAAATTCTTTAGACTAACCATATTTCTATGACTAAACTACACATGCCTAATAAAGATGTACTACACCGAACTACACTACATAACCATACATCTAAAACTATCTAATCTATTAAATTATGGACCTACTAGTTCTGGTTGCTAACCTACTAGGGTTTTGAATTTAAATGTAAAGTTGCAAAAAAATGACCTGCAATGTGGGTGACTGAATCTGCACCTCCCTCTCTCCCCTCCATGGCTATGGATGGACAAGGCTTCACTACATCTTCTCCTCCCCTCTCCTCCTCTCCCTCCTCCCCCTCTTTTCCTTTTTCAGATTAAAACTGATTTTAGGATGGATTTTTGGACCTTTTATAGCCTAGCCTCTGTCGCCATTTCAAATGGTGACAGGAACCTTTGACACTGTATTGCTGGCGACAGAGCTCCTGTCGCCAATCCAAATGATGATAGGGGTCTGTCACCATTTGGAATGGTGACATAAGGTCATTTTTGTAATTTTATTAAATGGACATTTATTTATGTAATTCTATTAAAAATGTATTATTTAAATAATATATTCTAGAGGTCGTGGGCCCCTAACCTAACGACCGTTGAATCCATGTTCATCCTCCATATTCCTGGAAACTCATCAATGCAAACAAGATGATGAGAACTTTGATTTTGAAAGATAGCTCGTCCCTTTTTCATCCTGTTGGGCAGTGGCTGTGTTATGCATCACCTAAAAGAGCGAGAATAGTTGTACCTAATAAACATTCTAAAGTTTGATTATCAATATATTTAAAACTATCAAGATTAACTATCCTAAAACTATATCATTTATTTTTAAATTAAAAATACTTTCATAACATTATAATTTATTAGTATATCTTAATATAAAGTTATAAAAAGCAATGGTCAAAATCGCATCTCGAAGACCTTAAAAAGTCAGAAACGACAAATATAAAAATAACGGGTTGAGTTTCAGCTATACACTCATCGGCTTACAGCTTTTCAGCTTTTTATAACCCATTCTAATCTTCTTATTTTTCTTACGGGTCTCTTACTAGTTGACCTTGTACTTTTGTACTTTTCTTTGTTAGATATCTCTTGTTTTTTATGTGCTTGTTCATTGACTTCTTTCCCAATCTACCTAATCAAAGAATACAAGTGTTACTCTTATGTATTGTTATGTTTTAGATATCTTGTTGTTTAAGGAAAGTTCAAGACTTAATGCACTGCTTACGTGGTTAGTCCAGTTGGTCATGATAGTGGTAACCAATAGACTCTTGGTGGGGTGGTGGAGTTCGTTGGAAGTTATGCAGTTTTAGCAAATATTCAAACATAATTCCATCAATAATTATGATCGTAAAAGCATATTTCCAGCAGCATCTAATTGACAGAAGCAACATATAAGAATTTAATTTAGCATGTAAACTTCTCATGACAATTAAACAGGAAAATATGCTCAAAAGATAGAACAATTGGGCAACTAAAATCAGCATATTGCTAAGATTTAATTAGTTACTTATTGCTCTCAAATGTCGGGCTGCTCAAGTGTTAATACTTCGCCTCCTCGCTACTTAGGTCAAGTTTCAATCACAAATTAATTATGATAATTTCTCTGAAATAAATTAGGCCTTGAGCTCAAATAAAATCTTGCTAAACTAAATGGTCACATAAAGCATTTAACAATTCAATGTTCACTGGACAGCCAGCAATTGAGCCAACATGACAAGGTAACAAGATACCAATTCCCAATGATATATAATAGAGGCCGAAAATGATAACTCATAGTGAATAGACAAGCATGTAAATATATGACAAACAAGAAACAACAACTAATCTACAAGTCAAGACCAAATTTCTCATCGAGCAATTCACAAGCCCTCAATATTACCATGCAAAGTCACCATGTGCTAGAGATAAATCAAAGACAAAATAATTTGAAAAGTACTAGCACGGCATACTTATGCACAGTAACAGTAAAGAAACGAAAGGTGCAAACTCACTGAGCGATAGCACTCAAAGCCACCAAGTCGGCTGGCAAGGCACGCCAAGGCACTGTTTCAGAAAACCAATCGCCCCACTGTGCCACGGTGTACAGACATGGTCGTCGGAGATACAATGCTGCTCTTCACAATTCGGGACACACCAATTGTGAAGTCGAGGTACAGGGGAAAATGCTGCACAAGAATCACCACAGGATGCACCAGCTGAGAGCACTAGTGAGCAAACCCACTAACACTGACACCTTTCTTCTCACCCAAGACACGTACAGAGCCGACTGGAGCCAACCACAATGGCGCGCCACCCTGGCTTCCTCAGCAACCTTGACAAGGAGGTGGTGTAAGGAGGCAGTTAGGGAGTGCTCAAGGAGGATGAGACCAGACCTCACCACCGGCGGCACCGTGCTGAAATCATAGAAGAAAAAAAGATAGGGAAAATTGGAAGGGAGTGATTGTATGGTGCGAGAAAAAAGAAGAAGACACCCTTAAGAAGAGGAGGATCCCCCCGAGCCACCCACGCCTACACCATCATGGAGCAAAGAGAGGGGATCGATCCCCTCCCGTGCTCAGCCTCTGGTTGGAGACCAAGTCTCCAACCTTATCTCTTCCCTTCTTCCTATGACAGGTGGGCCCCACCTTTTATTTTACTTTCCATTTTCTTCTTTTCTCAAATTGAAAAATTACAAAAAGGCCCCTTACATACAATAATCCCTACCAATTTATCAATTTGATAATAGATGCTCAAATTCTTGTTTGATATACTGTTGTTCGATGGTGGGTACCTTGCGGGTTTGAACCCAAATCCTAGCACCAAGGACTACAACTCTGCACCGACAAAGGAGAACTTTGCCTTGATCCAATGCCTTGGTGTGACAGTTTTTGCCCAAGTTACATTCTGTACTAGGCGGCTTGCCCTTTTCTCTCTCGGGTTGGGACGTTACGGTCGTATCCCCATATCTAGCCCGTGAGTACTTAAGAAAGTATACCCTTATCTTCTTTTGATCGCGACCTCACGATCGTACTCACGTAGGTGAATTCTCCAAGGAATCTTGTAGGATGATTCCCATTGCCATATAGGTATCGAATTTATTAAGAGCTATTGCTCAGCCTGCCATATAGATGGAGCACTACAACTAATGGTACCCTTAGATATGTTCTCTAATCCCACACAGTTTTTTGTCCTAGAGCCAAGTTCATGGGATCTCCAATCTCCTAGGATAGGTTACCACCAATGTGGGCCCTTACAAGGATATGAGCCACATTCCCTTCGACGGTGCAAAGATGGCCTTCCGCACCATTCCTTTAGTGAAAGGATCTGCCAAGTTTCTTTCAGACTAGATATATTTCATGGTAATAACACCCGACCCTCCAGCATGCCTTACCGACTTAAGTCATCTCTTTATATGTTTTGAGGACTTCATATTGTCCTTCCTACTTTTTACCTTAACCAAAATGGTTTGATTATCGCAATAGGTTACTATAGCTGGAATTGGCTTTTCTAGCACCGGTAGGTCAGATAGAAGTTCTCTAGCTAGAATGGGCTTTTCTAGCACCGATAGGTCAGATGGAAGTTCTCTAATCAATTCTACCTCTACAGTCACTAAGTCAAGCGTTACTAATTTAGTCTCCAGGGTGGACCGTGTAAGGATAGTCTGTTTAGAAGACTTCCATGAAATGGCCCCACCTGCTAGAGTGAAAACATAGCCACCCATAGCCTTCATATCATTCGAGTCACTGATCTAGTTAGAATCACTGAATCCTTCTGAGACAGCCGGATGGCCTTCCCAAATTTATGTTCCTCTTTTGGTACCTAAGTACCCTCTCTAGTGCTATTTAGTGATCCTCTCCAGGATTAGCCGTATAATGACTCAATCCGCTTACAACATACGAGATGTCAGGTCTTATTGCACTAGTAAGATACATTAAGGACCCAATTATTTGAGAATATTTAAGCTGGTCTTTTCCATGTCTAGTGTTTTTATGTAGCTTAATATTTGGATCATAAGGTGTGGCTACTGATTTACAGTCCATGAACCCAAATATGGTTAAGACCTTGTCCACATAATGGGATTGTGATAGAGTAATCCTATTATCACCCTTTAACAGCTTGATGTTTAAGATAACATCAGCTTCACCCAAGTCTTTCATATCAAAGTTCTGGAAGAGAAAAGATTTAGTTCTGGCGTCGAGAACAAAGCGCACGTTCCCGCAAAACCAAGGAGTGATAACCTCTAGTTTGCGTGGAAATGTAATGGAGACAAGCGGAGGAAGACGATGATGCTATTGTACGGCTTGTGTACTGTTGAAAATGGCACAATATGGTGGCGAGATAGCGGCGTGCGCACAAGAAAATCGGTGGCAGTGATGGTGCCCTGGCGATGTGACAGAAGTTGGCACAGGCGATGTGATACCGAGCATAATGAGGAGGCGACAGGGGCAGTTGAGCTCCAAAATGGTGAGCGGTGGTCGTTTACCATGGATGAGCGGCGGAACAGGCGCGAGGGCGCTGCCGCGTAGGCGCATTGTGAGGAGGACGAAGGCACCTGACGCGTGGGCCCAGCATGTCAGCAAAAGGAATGTGGGGGAGCGGGCGCTTGCTGGCTGGGCCATGGTGGCACACGGGTGAGTTGGGTCGTGGCGTATTCGGCCCAAAAAGCGAGTGGGAAAATGGAATTTGGTTTGAATTTTTGAAATAGGTTGGAAACTTGACGAATTTTTAAATACAACAAAGGAGCTCCAAAAAGTGTGAACATTTTTGTGGAGCCTCCTGACACAATGAATTTTATTGTGTAATTGTTCCAGAATGTTATCTATTTTATATTGTTCTAAAAAATTCTTTTAAGGCTATTGTTCATATGCAAAGCATTAATTCCAAAACATGCTCAAAATACTTTCCATATTTATTATCAGTATAATTATCCCAAGTTTGCATTTTTGGGATGTTACACGATGCTGCCAATGATCGGCCCTGAGCTGCCCACGCAAGTGCCTGTGTAGCCATGGAGGAGATCGATCCCCTTCCCATGCACTGCTCTAGATGGAGACCAAGTCTTCAACCTTATCTCTTCCCCTTCTTCTTATGATAGGTGGGCCATGTCTTTTCTTTTACTTTCCATTTTCTTCTTTTATCTAATTGAGAACTTACAAAAGGACCCTTGTGTACAACAGTGCTCAGCAGCTGGCTAGGCTATGCTCAGTGCTCACCTCCACCCGCTTTGTTAGTGATTGCTACCTTGTTCCTGCCTCCTAGTCGACGTGTGCCGCCGCTGGGGTCAAGCTGCTGCCTGGGAGCCACCCTCGCCTGGTCGTCTCACCACTAAGTTGCCCTCGCTCGACGCTTGGTTGCCCGATGACTAGCCTAGGATGACTCTAGGCCCGACTTCACATAGCCTAGACAGACTTGCTGCCAACGTTGGAGGGAAGAGTGGGGTTGCAAACTTGCAGAGTTGCAGGTAGGATGTCTCACCCGGTTTTCACAATCCAGAATCCTCTGTGAATAGTACAGTGATATTCCCTAGATCAGTAGATAACCCTCAAATATACATTACTGAATCATTTCATACATAACATAGACCAAACCAAACTTCAATATTACAAACATCATAGTCACATAGACCACATTGGGTCAGGTTTACAATAGGGCCAATCAGGCCTAATATTTACAATAATAAATCACAAAGCAAGAGCGTACAAAAGGGTAGGGCTCATCTTGCCACAAGCAAGCGACTGGGGAAACCAGTGTACGACCGATATTATCCAGAGACCTGGGTAATATTGGTAGTACACGAGTACCGACGTAGTTAGCTAGACTGAGGCAAGACTAGGGAAACTACAGATTAAACTATTCTTCATCAGCTCCTTGGCCTTCCACATCTGGATCCTTGTAGTATTCATAATGTCCGGGATCCGCAGCTTCTGAAGGTTTGAGGGAAAGAGCGAGGGTGAGCACAACTACCGTGCTCACGAGCCAATACACAATGCAATATTTATACATGCAAGGCTTTATCAAGGATGGCTCGGGTTCTTTTATTTGCTAAAGCAACATTTTCAATTATTGTAGATAGAAATTCTTATCACTTAGCATTATGACTAAAACACATTTTATAAAAGAGATTAATTGTGTAATATTTATAACAGCAGGTTACCTTCACCTATGCTTATTTTTTTTATTGGGGTTACATCCACCTATTAACGACACAGGGTACGACAACCCAAGAAAATCCAAATTCAGGGTCATAACGGCCTAACGAGTTTTCATCCCACCCACAAAGTTTTATAAATAGAACTAACTCGAGTAAGTTCCCATGATCGCCTCGATCAGTAAGTACTACTGTTCGAACATTTTATACTCTACAGAGACTGTACACTTTACCCACAAGAGATAATCATCTTGACATATACACGCGTTTCCTTAGACATGTAAGTCAAGGGGAGAATACCACAAGGCCTTTACAACGCATCCTTAAGTATTTGTTACACCCGCTAAGGTTTCACCTGAAAAGGGTTATGCTCCCACACCTGCGTCAACCCTTACCCAGACCCACTCTTGCGCCTTCACGACTTACGCTTACACAAATCTGTAAGTCATGCACCCCTACCCGTAACCACGAAGGTCCACGGCGTAGTAGGTCATCTACCTGGTGCAACCCGTACTGATGGATACAAATTATTTAGCCAGGTCGACACCATTATAGACTTATGGTTGCATTATTTTACATTGGGAGGTCATCATAAGATGAAGTCTTTAGGAACCATCTGGGCGGTTCATACCACATACCACCAATTCACATACCAACATGCCTTGGGCTACATCAGCACCCATCACCATCATACCATCCGCCCAGATATGGTAACAACAATTATTAGGGTTTTTGGAGAAACACAAAATATATTACTCAACCATTCCAATCATTTACCTGCAATGACTGCCCAAAACAATTTCATGATTTTAAGGATGATGATTAGGTATTTAATACCCCAGTACTTAAGCAAGACTAGCATGTCGCTTAAGTACGACCTACAGCTAGTATAGTTACCACATAATTACTAGGGTGACAGGGATTAGGTATTTAAATTGTCAAGGATGGCATAATATCATTTAATTATCAAGTTGGTATTTAACTACCTTAAGACCATTTGACATACATTTTCATAAGGGAATTAAAGTATGCAAGTCGATATTTTAAAAGGATATAATTTACATAAAATGTAGGTTCAATATGATCAAAGTATTGACTCGCCTGGGTCTAGGGAAAGAGCGTCTTGATTGTCTTGGGCTTGATCGAACTGAGGTCCTTCCGCGTTCTCGAACTCTACTCGATCGATCGCGCCGGAAAAGAAACAACAAATAACCAAAATAGATAAATCCAAGAGAAATATCAAATGAACTCTAAAATAAACAAAACCTCTGCCATTAGCAAGATCTTGAATTTAGAAATTTTTGGAAACAAACCTCACTTGAATCGGACTTAAAACGGAGAAGATCGAGACGTCCGAAGTTTTGATTTTGAAATAAAAACCAACAAAATAAAAAGGGAGAGCAAAAATCTTTAGCTGACATGAGAGGCCCACGGAATAGTGGTCTGGTCCATATGTACAGTGCATGGATCGGAGGTCAACATGCACTGTGTATGTGGTCCATGGGTCTACTAAGGCTTCGACCGCCATTTAAAAAGGCTCGGGCCCACTCGACAATGACACAGAGAAAAACAGGGATTAACCCAATAATTCATCTCGGGTCCCATATGTCATTGAATCAGATCACAATTAAACCGGTAGTCATTAACTTCTAAACGCTAAAGACAATTATTTGGTGCTTTAACTGCCGATCCAAATGTCATAGATACTAGACATGAATTAACCAGCAGTAATTAATGTGTTTAACCCTTAATGCAAAGATTGAGTTTATTTCATCAAGCATGCACAGGTCCACTAATGATTGACTGCCATTAGCTCCTTGGCTTGAATACTTGGCCCACATGTCAATGAAAGTAGACTGCAGTAATTAGCTGGCAAACATATACATCTAAACCCTATGGACAGTGATACTGATGATTAACGTGCTTACAGGACTTGTCCATGTGACATCTCTCAGAGGAGCCATCAGCTAGTCAATATCTCATAGCTAAGCATTGAATTAGTCCTTAAGGACCAAAATCTGGTTACATAAATGATGCACATGGGCTTGGTCTGAAGTTCAGACAACAGAGGGGAGAGGCTACGGGCGCTGGCCGCTCGGCTCGGCTCGGGCTCAGGCTCGCCGCCAGCAGGGAAGAGCGTGGCAGCGCCGGTGTTAGGATCCGATTGTATTGGCCCGAAAATGGACATATTGCAAAGTAGTATTTGGGGGATTTTCTCAGTTTGTATATATAGGAAGGAACAAGATGATACAACTGAGTTCTAAATAGTAAAGTAGATGCGATAGAATGAACTAGGGTTTTCAAGCGTGGTTCTTCCGATTACAATGAGGCTATTTATACATCTAAACATCGAGAATGACTAATAACGACAAACAACAAAGTTACGGCAGTGTAGTTGTAATTCTTCTTTACGCTGAATAGTAAAGTAACTAAATGGTCTTCGGCTGTTAGATCCGATTGAAACGCCATCTTGCAATTTGGTCCGCTCATTCTTCGCCCAGTCCAAAGGTAAGTCCGAACGTTCACTGAAATGAGTTTTGATCCTCTTCTGAACTTAACTCAGACTTCCCAGAACCTAACAGCCAGGCAAGGCTAAAACAAGGTGCCAAGAGGGCGGCGCCCACGAGGGCACTGGCGTCGGGGCCGGCGATGCCGTGGAGCAGCGACGCGGGGCCAAAAAGGCGGCGGCGGCGCCGGCGTCGGGGTGGCTCGGGGAGGAGGGGGCGCGCACAGGCTGTGCCCAGGGAAGGGGAAGCCGGCGGGGTGGTCAGGGCAGCTTAGGGGCAGCCGTGGTGGTGGGGCGGCGGCGACCGTGGGCGGGGAAGGAGCGGCGGGGAGGAAGAGTGGAAATGGGGGAAGTGTAGAGGACCATGAGACGCACAGGGTGACGGGGTTGGCCGGAGAAAAGGTGTTGAATGTATGAGCATTTTTCGAATTACATTAATCCAGAAAAGTACTAGATAAATCATGGAGAATACTATAGCCATTTTCACAAAGCAGATATACAAGAACACTATAGATATATGAATTTCTAGAAGGACAGAAACTACCATACCTATCTCAGTGTTCAAGTAAACAACAAATAATAAAACTAAGTAAACAACAAGTGTGAGATAGGCATACCCAGAACCAGCGGAAGGAGCAGCAGAAGTAGAAGCAGGAGTCTTGGTGAGGTCATCGTTAGTCATAGCGTAGTGGATGCAGCAGAGACCTTCGTGGATGTCGTGGTAGTAGTCGCGCAAATGTAGTCGTAGCAGAAAATCAGATGAAGCGAGCAGTCGCGCGAACGCTCCCCAAAAACCTTATTCGTCCTCGCTCGTGCAAGCCTTCAAGGACGGGGTTCCGGAGGCCTGCTCTCCCGGTGCGACCGTACACGCGCAACGCCGGGATGGAGATCGCCAGAGATAGCAACAAAACCAGTGGTATACTATTGTCTTTTGTGGAGAGTGTTGATCAGCCAGAAGAACAAGTGCTCTGTTCCATATAATGGCAAAAACCCAGAGACTAGAAACGGACGTCATTACTCACTAGTAACTGCAGCCATTACCCAGTCACTAGTAACCGCGGCCATTACCCAGTCACTAGTAACCGCAGCCATTACTGCTACCGATACAGAGCATGTTCTACTTAGTGGCAAAAACAAAGAGACTAGAAACGGTCACCATTACTGCCAGCCGTTTGTTAATGCCATTAACTGCGAGTCAGTGCGTTTCGATTTTCGAATAGATAAAGAAAAACGTGCACGCACCTGACACGCCTGCGTACACACACACGCACACGCACGGCTCGGCGAGGCGAGGGGTGGCGTGGCGAGGCGAGCGAGTGAGCGCGCGCGTGTATTGGCTCTCTCCAATTCTACAAGGGGGCTACCACATTCCACCTTTTAAAGTGGTGTAACTCCCATTCAACTCTCCATATGGGACTAAATAGTTTTAGCACATGCACATGGGCCTTTGGGATTTTCCAGGAATTAATTAGAATTAAACATGGGCCCAGCCCGTATTAATTCCAACAATCCCCCACCAGATCCCAAGGGCACATGTCAAATGCCTTGAACCACAATATTATTTTGATATACCAGTATTTTGATGGAGACCGGTTAAGGTTGAACATCCACCTAGAATAGAAGCTACACTTATCCACAACTGCACAATGGACTGAGCCTTGAATTGACAGTTTTGTGTGAATAAGTTTTACTTAAGTCCTTAACTGATACGAGGCTGCGAGGCATCCCCGCGGGTTGAAGCATATGAGTCATACTCCTGGCCTATTCATGAGCTTCCTAGAGATTACCCTATCTCATAGACTGTGACTAGTAGTCGGGCTCATATAGGTGTGTTCTTTCAAGACTGCTCTGTAGAACAACATCTTTGCTTAAACAAGCCACATAACACATTAAGATAAAAATCAACCTGCCATACAGATTTAGGAGAGAATTGCATCTCCAATGGAGTGGGTCTATAAAAGTACTCCTCCCGCTAACCAAAAGCTTGTTTCGCTAATCCTACTTCACGGGATCTCCGATCATATAGGATGGGTTACCACTATGGTATAACTCACGTGGGTCTCAAACCCATCTCCTCGATGCATTGTCTATCACATTCGTGATAAATCCTTTGTGAAGGGATCGCGATTCTTAGTCGTTTGGATATAATCCAAAGCTATTACTCGGAGTTTCTCATTTTTCCGATGATTGATCTTCTCTTCACATATCTTGATGCCTTCATATTATCCTTAGAACTGCTCACTTTGGCGATCACATCGATTCTCACATTCATCGAATAGCCGTACCGTTTTTCAACCACCGCAAATCCATCAAGAGCTCATGAAGCCATTCGGCTTCAACAAAGGATGATCTAATGCCGTGAGTTCGCTTCCATTGTTGACCTCGTTAAGATGGTGCGCTTGCAAGACTTCCATGAAACAAAGACCACCTCCAAGTGTGAAGACATATCCACTTGTGGCCTTAATCTCATCAACATTAGATATCCAGTTTGAATCGCTATAACCCTCCAGTACCCTAGGGTACCCGGTATAGTGAATGTCATAGCTCATAGTACCCTTTAGATAGCGCATTACCCTCTCAAGAGCATGCCAATGATCATATCCCGGATTGGAAACAAAACGGCTTAGTTTGCTCACAGCAAACGAGATGTCAGGCCTAGTACCGCTAGCTAAATACATGAGTGAACCAATTATCTGAGAATATCTCAATTGGTCTCTGGCTATTCTCCGATTCTTCCTAAGCAACATGCTAGGGTCATAAGGTGTTGGAGAGGATTTGCAGTCGCTATAACCAAAACGAGTCAAAACCTTTTCCACATAATGAGATTGCAACAATGTAATCCCACCATCATCACCTCTCAACAGCTTGATGTTCAAGATAACATCAGCTACTCCCAGATCTTTCATCTCAAAATTCTAAGACAAGAAATCCTTGACTTCCTTAATCACATTAAGGTTGATCCCAAAAATCAGTATGTCATCAACATACAGACATAGAATGACTCCCTCGCCCCCACCATGGCGATAATACACACATCTGTCAGCTTCATTCACAATAAAGCCTGCAGATGTTAAAGTTCTGTCGAACTTTTCATGCCACTGCTTAGGTGCTTGTTTAAGACCATACAAAGATTTCAACAATTTGCACACATTTCCTTCTTGATCATCTACTACAAATCCATCTGGCTGTTCCATGTAAATTTACTCGTCCAACTCTCCATTTAGGAAAGCCGTCTTAACGTCCATCTGATGAACGAGAAGACCGTGTGAGGCAGCCAGAGATAGTAGTACTCGAATAGTGGTCAATCTAGCCACACGTGAGTAAGTATCAAAGAAATCTTCGCCTTCCTTTTGGGTATAACCCTTGGCCACAAGCCGTGCCCTGTACTTCTCGATAGTACCATCAGGCCTAAGCTTCTTTTTGAACACCCACTTACATCCTACAGGTTTACAACCATAAGGACGCTCAGTGATCTCCCAAGTTCCATTAGAGATAATGGAATCCATTTCACTACGGACTGCTTCCTTCCAGTATTCAGCATCTCGAGAAGCATATGCTTCAGAAATGGTACTTGGAGTATCATCCACAAGGTACACAATGAAATCAGGACCAAAAGACTTTGCAGTCCTTTGTCTTTTACTCTTCCTCAGAATTTCATTGTCTTCCTTCTCAGGAATTTGCTCAGGGTTTTGCTCAAAATATTCCATTGGAATGGCAGTTTCAGGAGTTGTATCAGGCTCCTGACTTGATGAAATAGGCATATCTTTCATCGGAAAAATATCCTCAAAGAATGTAGCATCTCTGGACTCCATAATTGTACCGACATGCACATCAGGTACTCCAGATTTCATCACTAGAAATCTATATCCAACGCTATGATGAGCATAGCCTAGAAAAACGCAATCCACAGTTTTTGGTCCAAGCTTACGCTTTTTGAAAATTGGCACATTGACTTTCGCCAAACAACCCCAAGTGCGCAAGTATGAAAGTGATAGTATTTTCTTCTCCCATTGTTCATATGGGGTTATCTCTTTATTCTTTGTGGGAATCCTGTTTAGGACATGACATGAAGTCAATATAGCCTCCCCCCACCATGCTTTGGAAAGACCCGCTGTTTCTAACATGGCGTTAACCAAATCTGTTAGAGTGCGGTTCTTTCTTTCAGCAACCCCGTTTGACTGGGGTGAATTGGGAGGCGTCCTCTCATGGATTATACCATGTTCCTCATAGAATAAATTGAACTCATTAGAAAAGTACTCGCCGCCATGATCAGACCTAACCCTTTTGATTTTCTTTTCAAGTTGGTTCTTAGCTTCTGTTTTATAGATTTTAAAGTAGTGAAGAGCTTCATCTTTAGTTTTCAAAAGATACACATAACAGAACCTAGTGGAGTCATCAATCAAAGTCATGAAATATCTATTACCACCTTTTGTCAACACACCATTCATCTCACACAGATCTGAATGTATGAGTTCTAATGGTGCCAAGTTTCTTACCTCCGCGGCCTTATGAGGCTTACGAGGCTGCTTTGATTGAACACAAACTTGACACTTAGAACCTTTGGCAAGGATGAATTTCGGGATTAACTCTAAACTGGCTAACCGCATGCAACCAAAATTTATGTGACAAAGTCGTGAATGCCAAATAGTAGTCTCATTACCACTGAAAACATGGTTCACAATATTATTACACAAATCTGAAAGAGATAGGCGGAACAAGCCTCCGCACACATAGCCTTTACCAACAAATTGTCCACACTTGGACATTACAAATTTATTGGACTCAAATACCAATCTAAAGCCATCTCTACACAGAAAAGATCCGCTCACGAGATTCTTATTGATAGACGGCACATGATGCACATTCTTCAGTTGCACAATCTTCCCCGAAGTAAACTTCAGATCGACCATGCCAACACCATGAACAGTGGCATGTGACCCGTTCCCCATTAGAACGGTTGAATCCCGAGTGACCTGGTAAGAAGAGAACAATGAAATATCAGCACACACATGTATATTAGCACCAGTGTCTATCCACCAATCGGTAGATTGACATACGGAAAGAACAGTAGGTAAATTACTATACCCTGATGTTCCCGTCTCAATAGTACCAACAACAACATTAGCAGACTTAAAATTCTGCCCTTGCTGATTCTTCCCACCCTTGCGTTGACTGCAATCCTTGGCCCAATGACCAGGTTCGCCACACACAAAGCAAAGGCTATCCTTTGTGTTCTTCTTCTTCTTCTTGAAACTAGTTGTTTGTGCGGTCTTGTTCTTGCCTTTGAACTTTTGAGCTTGGCCATTCTTCTTCTGTACCACATTGGCACTAGAATGTCCCTCATTACCTCTAATGTGTGTATCTTTTGCCCTCGCCTTCTCTTCAACATCAAGAGACCCAATGCTATTTTGAACAGAAAACTCTTGTCTCTTGTGTTTCAGGGAAGTAGCAAAATTCATCCAAGAAGGAGGAAGCTTGGCAATAATGCCTCCCGCGACAAACTTGTCCGGTAACACACATTTGAAGTGCTCTAGTTCTTTGGCCATGGATTGTATCTCATGAGCTTGCTCAACTACAGAATGGTTGTCAACCATTCTATAGTCATGATATTGCTCCATGAGATACAATTCACTGCCTGCATCCGAAACCCCAAACTTGGCCTCGAGTGCACCCCACATCTCTTTTCCAGTTTTGATCACCATGTATGCATCAACTAACTTCTCACCAAGAACGCTAATCACGGCACCTTTAAAAAGGTTATCAGCAGCCTCGAACGCTTGCTCCTGTTAAAGAGTAAGTATTCCTTCAGGCTTGCCACTTGCCACATGAAAAACGTTCATGGCAGTTAGCCAAAGCACCATCTTGGTGCGCCACCTCTTGTAATTCGCACCGTCGAATTCAGAGGGTTTTAACACAGCGGCAAAACTAGTTGACCAAAAATGCCTAAAATAAGGTTTTTGGATTGTTGAATGTATGAGCATTTTTCGAATTACATTAATCCATAAAAGTACTAGATAAATCATGGAGAATACTATAGCCATTTTCACAAAGTAGATATACAAGAACACTATAGATATATGAATTTCTAGAAGGACAGAAACTACCATACCTATCTCATTGTTCAAGTAAACAACAGATAATAAAACTAAGTAAACAACAAGTGTGAGATAGGCATACCCAGAACCAGCGGAAGGAGCAGCAGAAGTAGAAGCAGGAGTCTTGGTGAGGTCATCGTTAGTCATAGCGTAGTGGATGCAGCAGAGACCTTCGTGGATGTCGTGGTAGTAGTCGCGCAAATGTAGTCGTAGCAGAAAATCAGATGAAGCGAGCAGTCGCGCGAACGCTCCCCAAAAACCTTATTCGTCCTCGCTCGTGCAAGCCTTCAAGGACGGGGTTCCGAGGCTCGCTCTCCGGCCGCGACCACACACGCGCAATGCCGGATGGAGATCGCCAGAGACAAAGAACAAAACCAGTGGTATACTATTGTCTTTGTGGAGAGTGTTGATCGGCCGTAAGAACAAGTGCTCGCTCCATATAATGGCAAAAACCCAGAGACTAGAAACGGTCGTCATTACTCACTAGTAACTGCAGCCATTACCAGTCACTAGTAACCGCGGCCATTACCCAGTCACTAGTAACCGCAGCCATTACTGCTACCGATACAGAGCATGTTCTACTTAGTGGCAAAAGCAAAGAGACTAGAAACGGTCACCATTACTGCTAGTCGTTTGTTAATGCTATTAACTGCGAGTCAGTGCGTTTCGATTTTCGAATAGATAAAGAAAAACGCGCACGCACCCGACACGCTGCAGACGTGCGGCAGACGGCGCGCAAGACGGCTCGGCGAGGCGAGCGAGCGCGCGCATGTATTGGCTCTCTCCAATTCCACAAGGGGGCTACCATATTCCAACTTTTAAAGTGGTGTAACTCCCATTCAACTCTCCATATGGGACTAAATAGTTTTAGCACATGCACATGGGCCTTTGGGATTTTCCAGGAATTAATTAGAATTAAACATAGGCCCAGCCCGTATTAATTCCAACAAATGGCTCACCGGAGCGGCACTTGACGTCGGCGTCGCCCGGGCGGGAGGGAGCTCGGCTCCGGCTTGTTCTTGCACTCGGGAAGAAGGGGGAGAGGAATGGTGTGGGAGGAGCAAGGGGGGATGCACTGAGGCGTTCTCTTATAGCCAAGGGAGGGGAAGAACCTGGGTGGGGGGGAGGAGGAGGAGGCAAGGGGGGATGGAGCTGGGCGCGAGCGGAGTGGCCGGGGGGAGGCAGGAGGCCAGGGGAAAGCAAAGGGGATGCACCGGGGGAGGCTAGGGCTAAGCCCAAAAGGATTTGAGGTAATTCAAAATCCGAATTTTTGAGAGATTTTGTTTTGAGCTTTTGAAATCAAAATGAACTTTGAAACTCCTGACCAAACTGAAGAACAGGCTGTTACATAGGAGAAGATGACGTGGGAGGTGTGTGGGGAATTGAAAATTTTTAATCAATGTAAAACAAAGATTATTTAATGTTTGTGTGAAAAAAGTGTAGCATTTCTTAACATAAAGCATGTTAACAAACTTTTTTTGTCGACAGTGTTATAGTTCTTATCAAAATAAATGCTAAGAGTTGTATCCTTCGAAGTAATACAAAACAAATATTACTTTTTAAGGGAAAAATATTCCTTGTGAACAAAAGGAGTAGCATTAACACTAACAAAAGCTTATCTAAATAAACAGATTTCGCATGCCTATTCGCGTAGTATTTTTCTGTACAAAATTCAATCGGTCAAGCATAAATGGTTCAGGTAGCTTTGGAACTTAGGTCTAGATAAGTGATAACTACAATGGCCGCCTGATCACCCTGTTAGCGCATCCGCTAGTTGACAATCATAACTAATTGGACTCAAACTCATTAATGAAGTAGTAAATTCTCTGCTCCTGCAGATCGCTAGTAAGATTGAGAACTGTACCGGATGAATCATGGTGAATCGCTTTGGAGAAGTCCAGAAACAGAAAGCAGCGACAATGGCAGTAAATCTAACCAACCCATAGATATGTCAGTGGAAGGTTAAATCGTCCAGTTCCTGCACAGCATGATATGTTAATACATCATCTTCTTGTTCTTTGCGAGAATGTTAATTCTTCGAAATTGACAAATCATTACATACACAATTCTTCTGACAGAACAGATTTGTAAAGATGCAGATGGAAGCAAATGCACGGGAAAACAAATTGGCTACCGTTCCAAATAGAAAAACTAAGAAACACCGTGCTCTCTGAGCTAAAAGATACCGGTAACTAGGAAACAAGCACCGAAGCAGAACATGCAATACCTTCTCTTCAAAGAAGACCAGCTATCAGCGGAAACAGCAGCAAGTCTAACCCACGATCAGCAGTAAGACCAACAATTCCTGGGAAGCACGATATGACAGTTCTCCGAAATTGTCAAACCACTATGTAATTTTTCCCCCCGTTTTGACAGAACATGCAGATCGAAGCAAATGAAATATTTGTCGTACATCGGTAATTAGTGTTGGAATTGGGTCCATCGTCTAAATGGTCATTCATTCCTAATTCCAAAGAATGATATGGTTTAGTATCACATTACTTGGACGGGTGAAAGGAGAGAAATATAAAAGGTGGAGTTTTTGCAACCACTTAAAACAAATGACATATGGCATGATGTGATATGAGAGGAACTATAGCTAAATACATGCACGCACGCACACGTGAGAGCAGGAACTAAATTCTTTCATTCCTCTCTACTTCGTCTTCTTCCGTTGGTTAGCGCATCTGCACGATCACTTGCTTCCCTGCTTTGTCTATTTTCTACACCGCATCGAGCTTGCACTGCTTTTTATTGTTCATCAAGCCTAACGGTAAGTTGTTTATGTGACCAAACAACTCTGTTATAATTATTTTCCTGCATATATTTCAAAGTACAATGTGTTGCATGCTGTTAGTATCGCTTTATGCGTCTCTAGTTATCTGTGATATATGCCTTATAATAAAATCTAGAATTAAAATATTACACATATTTCTAACAATTAGCAGCCCAACAAACTGGTGGAAGCAAGCACGGAGAATTTCCAGAAGACCAACGATATGGAATGAACAGCTAACAATGTACAGAATAGATCTTCAAATGATATTGATCGCTTTGTCTGTATGCCTTACAACCCGCCCTTGCGCTTTAGGCACTGCCTTGGCCATGTTTGCTTTCCGTTTCCGTTTCCTAATTAAAGCAAGAATGGATCATATTCTTTGCTTGTATGTGGAGTAAAGACCTTGGCACAGGTAAAAGTGTTGGACCGGAAAGGCGACTAGAGGGGGGGTGAATAGGAGCACGCTCAACTTTTTCACCAACGATCGAATTTAATACGAATCTCACTCCAATAGCTATGAAAGCTATGAAGATCAATCAATCAAGCACAGCGGAAGACTTGTATTAAATCCAATCAAAACCCCGAGGCAAAACCTACAAAAACTCTTATCACCAAGTCTCGGGCGGTCTGACCGCTCAGAAATCGGTCTGACCTTTGGAATCGGTCTGACCTCTCAATACATGGGCGGTCTGACCTCTCAGAAATCGGGTCGAATATTTTGCCTAGCGGTCAGACCTCTCACACGGGCGGTCTGACCGATTTGCCTAGCGGTCTGACCTCTCAGGTGGGCGGTCTGACCTCTAGCACGATGAACAGGAAAATCAGCCCGAAAAACCGAAACGCAAATTGATCTAACTTTTGATTCGTGCGTCCAAACTTCGTGAAATTTGACACACACCTTCCTAAGGATGTCAGGAACCTATTCCAAGCAACGATCGTGATGATCCTTGCCAAGATTCTGACCTTTTCCCGTTTGAGCGAAGTTAGGTCAAAAACCGAGTCAAAACAAAAATATGATCTTGAAACTTGCTCGTGGGTGGTTGATGATCTTGATGATCCTAGATGTATTCCCACACGTCACAGCAAGCTAGATCACGTCCAGAAACCACGCAAAAACTCGCGGATCAAAGAAAGACTCAAATCATCAAATAGAGAGAAAGAAAGCAAATGAACTCATCTTGAAGAAACTTTCTTTGGATTGATTTGATATGGTATTGGTTTACAGCCACTCCAACAATGGATGACAAAGACTCAATACATGAGCACGAAATCAAATCCAACTCTCTAGAACCCTAACCTCCACTCTTTTCTCCTCCCCTAACAACACAAATTAGGGTTTTGATATCTAAGGGTTCGGGGGGTGCAGCCACCTCCCTCATCTATTTATAGTGGAGGCTTAGGGTTTCTAATAGAGTCTCCCTAATGGGCTCCCGTTAAGGCCCAAAACAAACGGGTGACACATGCACGCATTTTAAAGCGCCGTGTCCATCTCCTCTTGACCTAATCTGCTTCTCCACGCACCACCATGCGCCGCGGGTTAGCAAAAGGTCACCAAGGCGATATTTGGTAAGATTACCAAAATACCCCTTCTCGGTCCTTCTCCAAGACCGAGTCGGTGACAGCGGCACTCGCTGCTCGCCACGTGTAGGTTGATCCACGGCTCTCATCATGTCGGCAAGTCTCTCCCATCCGCCCCACCGAAACCACCATAGCACTTGCACCACCCCGCGCCGCTTGATTCAACCGCCGCACCGAATCGCCCGTTCGGTCACCTTTGTCCATCTTGCACCATACTTGAGTCCAATGACTTCACCCGCATCGCCGATCGTTACGAACCTCGGCTCTCAAGCCTAGTCCCGATCATCCTCGCCGTTGACCGTCGTTGACCACCAAGCAACCTGCACAACAATAGACAAGCAAATCGAATTCGGGAACAAGTTCTTCACAACTTGACCCACGTTAGTCAAAACATGCATCATGCAACACATATGCCATGAAACCCACGAACTTGACCTAACACGCAACCATCGCCGCCACACGGGCTGACGATTTAAGTGAAAACCGGTCGACCGCCACTTTGGCGGTCGACCGCCATCGCCGGCCCGATCGCCAGCGAAGGCGGTCAGACCGCCACCAAAGGACTTAGCCAAAATTTCAACACGAAATCCGCAACCTCTCGGAAATTTAAAACGAATAGAACTTTTGATCGAGGCACCAAAATTATGGGACCAAGTGCGAGAATCTCCTCACTTGCCTACACCTCTATTTTTGGCCCACTCAAAATCCAAACTTCACTTAATGGCGGTCGACCGCTCACAGGTTTGGTCGACCGCCACATCGCCGGTCGGATCGCCATACGGCGGTCGGACCGCCACCGCATACCAAGACAAAACACCCAAAATGCGGCCGGTCGATCGCCACCATGGCCGGTCGGACCACCGAGGCTCGATGAACCTCGAACTTTGCCGAAAACTCGTGTTTCCGCAAACCTTCAACGTCATTGCCAATTGTCACATCATCCTAAGATCATGAGCATATCCCCATGATATCCACAAAAAGATTAGAGTACTAGTATTTACAGGATATATCCGTTGCCTTTGGCCCGCTTGAACGGCCGCTTCGGCTTTCGTCGAAAGCCGAAGCCGTTCAAACTGCCGCTTTTGAAGCGCTTCATCTCAACGGAGAAAGCGGAAGCGAGCTGCCCTTCGCCAGACTTCCCGCGGCTTTCCACCACCCCACTTCCGAATTTACCCCCGAACTTCAGGGGTATTTACCCGCCAAATGCCATTGAATAAAATACCCTCCCCGGTCGCCTCCCAAGCCCACTCCTCCCGTGCGAGCGCCTCCTCCTCCTCCCGCTCCTCCCGAGCGCCTCCTCCTCCTCCCGCGCCGCCCTTCCCCTTCGGCTCCGGCGAGGCCACGCCGCCCTCCCCTTCTCCCTCCTGCTCCCCTGCCGCGCTCCCCCCTCCCCCCGAGCCACCGCCGCCTTCCTCCCACCCCCCCCAGATCTGGGCGCCTCCTCCTCCCGTGCGTGCTTCCTTCTCCGGCTCCGACGAGGCCGCGCTCCCCTCCCCCCCCTCCTCCCCTCCCCGCGCTCCCCTCCCCCGAGCCACCGCCGCTTCTCCCGCCCGGTCTGGATTCGCCAGATCCGGGAGCGCGCCTCTGCGCATGCTTCCTCCTCCGGCTCCCGGCGGCCGCCGCCTCCCCTCTGCTCCCGCCACGCTCCCGAGCCACCGCTGCTCTCCCCGCCCGGATCTGGGATCCGGTCTGGCGCCCTCCCGGCTCCAGCGAGAACGCGCCGCCTCCCCTCCTCCTCCACCCCGACGCGCGCCGCCTCCCTACTCCTCCCCGCCGGCTCCTCTCCTCCTCCCGACGCGCCGCCGCCTCCCTACTCCTCCCCGCGCACTCCTCTCCTCCTCCCCCGAGCCACCGCCGCCTTCTCCTCTCCCAACGGCCGACGTCCAACTCCCGTGCCTCGGCGCCTCCGCCTTGCCCTCAGTCACCGCCGAGCTCCTCCCCCACCACTGCCGCCGTGGCGGCCTCCTCCGCCGCCACCACCGGAAGCTAACCCTAGTTTTCCTTTTTTTTGTTTTCTTTATTTATTTGCTTTGTTTTCTTTTTTTTCTGTAATGATTATTGTTAATTGTAATTGTAATTGTAATAATTGTTATTTATTGTAAATATTTATCTAATAATTATCGATTTTAATAATTATGTGTAGTAATAATTGTTAATTGTAATAATTATCGATAATTGTTGTTAATCGCGGTAATTGTGCTAAATTGCGGTATATTTCAATAGTCGTCGTCAAATGCGACCAATTGCCCTAATTGCGGTAGTCGGCGTTAATTATCGTTAAATATCGTTAATTGCGGTAGTTATCATCAATTGTGTTAGTTCTTCGTTGTCTTTAGATATTGTTAATTATCATCAATTGACGTTAGTTTTGGTTAATAGTCATCAATTATCGTTAAACGATGTTAATTGCGTAAAACGGTATTAAACTAGTCATTACTGTCTTCATGGGTATTTTAGATATTTCTCATCTCGGAAGCTATAGCCAGTCTACCTAAAAGCCAGACAGCCAAACACCAAATCGAAAAGCTCAAATTGTTCAAACTCACAAATTAAAGCCTGCGCAAAGACAACCAAAGCCGCTTTTTAGAAAAGCACAGCCGTTCCAAACAGGACCTTTGAACGTGAAAAAGCAAAGCTTCGCGGCGGTTTATGACATGCATGGAGGAATCAGTGTAAGCGTGAATTTTGGCCCACCAAACTTTTGAAGACAATATAGTGACACAGTGTCACGACCTAGAGATCTTATCGGGTAAGCGTGGATTGTGGCCCATGCGGTGACGTATCTACTAAGACGCAAACAAAGCAAACGAATTACAACTCTCTTTCTCTCTCTCTCTCTATAATGGCTTAAGGCCAAAACAAGGAAACGTATCACCTAATGATTTGCGGCTGCCGAAGGATCTGCTGCAGCATACTGACACGAATTTGGGACTAGGAACCAATTCATAATGCATTTCATCCTTCCACAGTGTTGATAAGGTCCATGGTTACAAATACACGCTGAATAAAGAGTTAAGACTCATAATGCATTTCAATGGTAACTGGACTTCTATATATAACCCACCTCCATAATCTTTGTCGTAGAAAGCATCTTGTAACTTGACGTGAAAAGTGTTGATGAACTGTCGCTGGCAAGTCCAGTTCGAGCGATAACCTCGTAGACAAACTCAGAATCGTAAGAACAATGCATGAACACAATAACAGAATAAGAGATAGAACACAGAAATGTAGGGGGACTTCTTGCTTCTCTTTATTCATTCATCCATCGATCAATCCTTTACAATGAATAGCACCCCCTATTTATAGGCTACGACCCTGCTAGGGTTTGGGATGGGGCGCCCACTAATGGGCCGACTGCAGGGTCAGGCTCATGGTTTCCCAACACTCCCCCTTGGGCACCCATTCTTCATGTCCATGTCTCGTCAAAACTCCATAAAAACCCAGTGGGAAAAATTTGGAGAAAGAGTACATGATACACGTTCTGCTGTGATGCACGAATTGCCTCATTAAAAACCTTGGCCGAGAAACTTCAGGAAAACTCGTCAAGGGAAAAAGAGTACAATCCACCCAATTTCATTTAATCTCCTGGATTTATTCTTTGGGTACTCGATCTTCATGATCAAGGTTTAATAATGAGTTTGTGAAGGTTCTCCCCCTGAATTCTGCACTTCTCTAAGTCTCATCATTCCAATTCACATATGCATCTTTCAAAGTTAGACGCTGGAAGTGACTTAGTGAATAAATCTGCAAGATTCTCACATGACTTAGTACGCAGTACTTTAAAAATGTTCATCTTTTGCAATTCATGAGCATAGAAGAACTTGGGGTTGATATGCTTTGTGAGAGGATTCTTCACATAACCATCTGTACTTGTGCAACACAAGCTGCATTTATCCTCATAGATAATAGTGGGGGTTAGTGCGGCATTCAATCCACATAACTGTTGGATGTGGTGAATCATCCGTCGAAGCCAAGCACATTTTTGTGAAGCCTCGTGTAGTGCTATTGTTTCCGAGTGGTTCGTCGAAATCGGTACAAGACTCTGCTTAGACGATTTTTATGGAATTACGGTTCCACCACATAGGAATACATAGCCTGTTTGCTATTTGGCTGAATGCGGGTCCTACAAGTACCCGTTATCTGCATTGTCATTCATAGTTAAGTCTTTGTTCTTTCTGTAGAACAGACTAAATTCTTTGCTTCTTGGGAGGTATCGGAAGATGCCCTTTATTCCCTGTCAATGACTTTGGTAGGTTCTGCACTATACCTTGCTAGTAGGATCATGGCAAATACAATGTCCGTTCTAGTACAGTTTGCTAAATACATTAGTGCTTCTATTGCACTTCAGTGTGGGAATTCTGGTCCCAGGACTTCCTCCCCCTCTTCTTTAGGTCTATACAGGTCTTTGTCTTGCTGCAAAGATCTCCCGACCATTGGCACTTTCAAAGGGTATGCCTTTGCAAAGTCGAACCTTTCTGACACCTTCTGAGTGTAGGTTGACTGATATACTAATATTCCTTCAGGGACATGCTCAAGCTCAAGTCTAGGCAATATTTGGTTTTACCCAAATCTTTTATTTCGAACTCCGACTGCAGGTAAGAGCTTGCTTTCCTAATATCCTTCAGGGTTCTGATGATATTCAGATCAACTTTTTTTTCAACTTGGAAAACATGTACCACTGCAGCGAACACAAGACCAAGGAAACTGTCACTTAGGCCAAGAACTCGAAAAAACATAAGGGAACGTCAACAGTCAAGGGCTCAAGCCCTACTGATAGCGAATACCAAACCACAAAAGAGAAGAACGTAATACCCTTTGAACATTGATAAACCCTTATGGAACAACTGCATAAGGTTTAAGTACTCTCAAATAAACCGCAAGATGCGAAACGACTTAAATCTCAAACACTTAACTTCTCTCCTTCCTTTAACAAGGATAGTTATTTTCTGTGATTACTACATCACCTTGCCAGCTTAAACAAGATAAGCTCTTATGTCCAAATCATAGGAACAATTTGAGAACCAATAAAATCTTTCAACATATCACTTTGTTCAAAGCAACTCAATCACCACATAACTCAAGAGGTCCAAATGATCCCCACCGCAAAACTCGAAACACTCTCACAAAATCTCATTTACGAAAGACGATCAAATTACTTTACTTCTAAAAGAATCATCACCACACACTCAAGTCACCATCTCTTGCAAATAATCTTACTAACATCAGAATAATATACTCTGAACACGAATATTTATCATCAACTATTCCATTAGAAAGGCCCCAGAGTTTCACCAAAAGTTCCCATACTATCCTTTCATCCCATCTTCAAAACGAGTGTATACCAAAACCATACAACATCAATACATCAACCTATTAAACTTAGAAGGCGTCTACTATACAATTGAAAAGCTCCTACCATAACCCTTTCATCAAGGTCACATTATCAACCGTTTAATTCACAATTAGATGGGCATAAGCCCATATCAGTTCAACTCTTAGCGATGTTCATCATCAAACTTCAACACACAATGCTTATACCACAACCATTGTTGTTATCAATCGCTTCATTATGAAATCTAGTTGCTACCTACTTTTATTCCCAAATCACATGGACATTAACAAACACGTATCCAACTGTTCCTCCTCGTATTTGGATTTCAGCAAAAATACACTAAAACTTCAAAATCGAAATCTTCTATCGATCAAAAGTCTTAACAATGTTACAACCAAATTCATCGCGTCATTCTATACAGAAGAACTACATAGAACTCCCCTCATAACTTCTAGATTTACCGATATTCAATCCAGTCAACCGGTTATACACAGCCCAAAGAACTAATCATACTAAGGAATACATAAACGGTATTCCTCTAATTTTTTTTTCTTTCCACACAATTAAATTAATCCATGGGAACCAAAGAACCCAACAAGTTTAGCAACCTAAACAGCTTTTAATGACCAGACTAGTTCATCAAGGTTCCATACTTCTTGATATCTCTTAATCACTACTCATATATACCGCTCATCAAGAACTAGGAAAAGACAACATCAACTTAATCAATTTCACTTCCAAGGTTACTAATTAATATTAATTATGCACCATACCAATGACTCATCTTGATACCCATACCATATCAAGTTATTTGATTACAATCTCGATTTAACCATAACGAGGCATCAAAAAGATTTTAACAATTTCCAACGTAAAAGAAATGCCTTAAACTTCAACACTCTGAATTATCCAAAAGGAACACTTAGAGCCAAAGCTTTCTCATGCTAACAAACTTGCAACTTCAAACTCTCAATACCCAACTATCAAACGAATAAATGAGTCATTCTTTGCTAAAGAGAAAGAAGGAACAACCAAGGAATTATCAATAATTGCCAATTGAGAAAGATCACAAGTAGCAAAGCGACTGACAAATCGAGAAAACAATAATTGTTTGAGAGAACTATAAGAGACCATTGACACTCAACAACCACCATAAACCAAGAACCCCAGAGAAATTCATCATCCATCACAGATCAAGAATTTGCCAAGATTGAGGTCAAGAAAGAAATCAACTTTCTAAAACAGCTCACGCTCAACTCTTGCAACTAAGGTATTCAGGGTAACTACTTTATGCGTCTACCACGAATGGTGGTATAGCCTGACAAAGTCCAAGGCCACAACCACGGTCTCCACTTCTTAACAACCATTATCGACACGCATAAACAATATAATCCAATATGATTATTCATGATCATCTCATGGCAATCATAGAATAAATTCATAGATATAGAATATCATAACATCTCATTTCATAGATTAACAACAAAAAAGGATAGCACAGAGGCAATTCAACAATTGCTCAACAAATGGAACAAAGCAATAGATAATGCGGAAGCAATGTAATTCCCAACCCCACCTCATCAGGTACAAGTGTGTCAATTTAATATTTTTCTATTAACCACGGACCTAAAGCCCGCTCTGATACCAACTGTAACACCCCAGCTCAGCATTGAGCCTGGAATGCTACTAAAATTAAACTAAACTAAACTAAACTAAGACCAATTACAAATTTTCGGCAAAACCTCCTTTGTATAGTCAGCTATACCGAGGTTCCAACAATTAATCATGGCATTTATCAAAGTCTTAAAATCAGGTTCATTCAAGCAAGCAGGATAATCTCTTAAACATAACCAAAATTTGCTATTCTCATTATTACAGTTAATCTGAAACTCAAACCATCTATAAGTAATTTTTATGATTGAGTGGTAGAGCGTGCATCCAAACATCTACTCCCTCCCATGCATGCGGGTCTTGCCAGTTGTACCTAAAACACATCAAAGCAAGAGTGAGCCCAAAGACTCAGCAAGTACCAACAAGGCTAAGCAAGTTATCATTCATAGCATCAACAATCCAAGATAAACAATGCACCAAAGTATAGCCTTCATGCTCATGTGAATGCAACCAATGCAATGCACCTTTCTCAACTTTATCTCTTTTCGCATTTTACCGTAATGCGGGTATACAACCGTCATTGTGTACCCTTGCTCGTGCCCACGCGCGCAGGACCAAGAGCCTATACACCACATGTATAGGGACCATTGCCCATCATCTTAATGATGGGGACCTCTTTGCTCATAGCCCACATTCCACGAATGTGGGGACCTCAAGCCCGTCATTTACATGACGGGGACTCAATCAGATGTGCTTGGTCACCACGTGACCAAGGCACTGTATGCTCTCAACATGCGTATGCACCATGATAACGTTCTTCATATGCAGGAACTCAACATATTATCATTAACATGTAAGCATTAACAACAACATCATACATGAATAAACTTATTCATACTTCTAGCATTCTACATCATTGATATTCATAGCATTCTAGCATCCATGAATAGCACATTTAATCATAATACTAGCACACTTGAACAATCACTCATGAATATCAATTAATCATTTCTCTAGTATCCTTCATCCTTAATCTTACTTACCATACTATCAACCTTGCATGGTTATTACGCATCAAAGTATTAGCATCCTCTATCAAACAGTCATAATTAGTCACTCAAAAGCAGTACTTGCATTCACCAAGATAAATTGGAACTCATCACCATAACATCCATGCATAGCTATTATGAGCCAAACACAAACAATCCAAAGATACTGAGCATAAATATACAATAGCCCGAATACTTGCCTCAACGCGCGAGAACGGGGCGGACGAAGTGGGTGCTGCCCTTGGGATCTCGCTGCCACTGGACAAGTAGATAACCCCAAACTAAGAATAGCATATCTGGACCAAAATCAAACATCACATTCTGTTGGAGATATGCCCTAGAGGCAATCATATTGATGATGATATTTCATTGTATCCATGATTTAATAAATGTTCCTTGAATATTGCCTTTGTGTTGATTAACAAGTATGTGACTTGTTTGTGAAACTCTTTACTTGTATGGTTATTCTAAAGTTGTCCCTAGTCGGAGTTCATGTGAGGACACACGTGAATGATGGATTAGCACATGTATCGGTTGATGACCATGTTTCATGTGTCATAGACATGGAGATGTCAAACCAATAATGTGGACACATGTTTAGAACATGGGGTTGGACCGACCCAACATGAGACATAGCTTTTATACTTATGGTTCTCTCTACACAATGTGTACGCCTTGTCCTTAGACACGAGATTGTCGCATGTACTTGAGATGTGAATCGACCTACTTAGGGGCTATCAAACGCTACTCCGTGAATCGGGTAGTTATAAAGGTAGCTTCGGGTTTGTCATGAGCATGTGCGAGGCATGGTCGGTCGAGATGGGATTTGCCCTCTCTACAGAGAGATATCTCTGGGCCCTCGGTGATCGGATCCGTAAATGCATGGCCATGCTACTTAAGGTTAAGAGTTAACCTAGTAAGGGATTCCGGATCACAAGATCGAGAAAGAGTGGTCGCTTGGAGCTCGAGAATATCGTGAGGCAAAGGGATTGGCATGTACATAACGTTGTGATGGTTCGTCCGATATGATCTTTACGTATGTTTAGGAGTTGCACGTCTTGCCAGAGGCCGCTACCAACTATTGACCAAGTATGTGTACTCGCGTCATGTCTAAACATATGTGAACCATAGTCACACACTTAAGGGTTGAAGCCTAATTCGGATTGGATCCGAATTAGATGGCATTGAGTCCTAATGGGCCTCTATTCGTAGAAGCCCATTATAAGGACGTCTATAAAAGGAGGGCAGGCGGTACGGTTGAGGATGAGTTTTTCGTGACATCCTCAAACCCTGCCGCCACCCTCCCACGCCCTAGTCGCTCGCGCGGATCTAGTAGTCCGGCGTCGCGTCGCTTCCTCCCGCACGTGTGGATACCTTTGAGGCGCTGCATCTGCGTGGCGTTGGGACGAACCGCAAGAAAGGAGCATGCGTGGGGACGCCGCGACGAGGACGAGAAGTAGTACGACTACTCCGCCCGACGCATCGCATCAATCGAGTACGACTACACCGCCTGACGTCGTCGCATCAACTTCCGCACTGCGCGTCTAGTGGTAAGACCGTGATCTATAGCTCGCAGTGATCTTGGTTTACGGGTAGAATTTTTAATTTGCGCTAGTGTAGCCTACTGTTTCCCTCTGATGGTATCGAGCGGTTCTTTGTCATGTTATAGGTTGGGTGATTTGCATATGGCGATATGTAAATCGGTATGATCGATGTGATCGATTGTATAGTTCTCGTAATGGATTGATCCGTTTCGTGATCATGCCGCTAAGGTCGTGAAACAACATACCCCTACCGGTCGGATTCGCCATCGGGTAGATAGTGACACGTAAAACCGCTATGGAATGCGAAGATCAATATGATTGATCGAATCGAACCTAGATTAATAATCGATGTACCGTGATCATGCCGCTAAGGTCGTGAAACAACATACCCCTACTGGTCGGATTCGCCATCGGGTGAGCGGTGACACATAAAACCGGTTGCAGCATGCGAAGATCGATACAAATTGGTCGAATCGAACATTAGTCGATTTGTGGTAAATATGATTTGCCGATCAAAATCCCATGTAAAAATTGCATAGATTGGATCTGCTTTTTACGAATGTCCGGACGCCGGAGATACTGCGGGCGCCCCTTCGAACCCGCGGGAAACCCCTCACCCCTATCCCAGTAGATTGCGATTCTATGCATAAACTTGTTTTTGCAGGATGTATGTGACCAGATGGCCTAATGTGTATGTGATGCATGTTTATAATATTTGCATGACTGCGTGTCGTGGAGTGCGGCAACACGGTGGAGCCATTGTGTTGTCAAAGTATTGTATTAACGGCTGCGTGCCGACTTGTGATGATTCCTAGTATCCATGTATTTTATTACTCGGAGGACACATCACTTGGAGGATGGCACACATGAACCATGGAGATGGAGATCATCATGGTGGATGATTCTATGGCGATGGAGATCACCATGAGAAAATGGGCCATCTTGAGTCACAATTGTGTGAATGCTATTCTGTTGTTTTACTCCTATGCATGTTTGAATGGTAGAAGTATAGCGATCCCTCACAAAATGTTAAGTTAAACATATGCCCTCCCAATTAAACTTTGCACCATCCTATGTCTTGTAAATTGATGGTGGGTCTATAAAATTAGGGCACCATCAACTTTCCTTGACTAGATGGGTTTTGTATTGGATACTTACATGCATAAGGATTGGTGAACTTAACAAGGTTATCATAAAGGTTATGGGCCTTGGGGCATAAAGGTTGGGCGGGGCATAGAGATGTCACCCAACAACAAGAGTCATATAGAGATATGATTAGCAAGGTGTTGCTTACGAATTACCTTGTCTCCTAGCGGTGATGCAAAAGCTCACTAGTAGACTCGTTAATTGCGGATCTTGAATCGCTAAGAATCAACAGAGGATGTTGATTTTAGTGGGAGTACATTCTATTAAATTTGTTTAATACAATTTACTCTATCATGGTTTTATTTGTCTTAGTATTTTGCATTTCCTATTGTAGATCAATGGCATCTAGCAACCACGCACACCCTTTTGCTTTGCGATCGATTCTTGAGAAAGAGAAATTAAATGGAACAAACTATTCGGATTGGTCCAGTAACGAGAATTGTTCTCGGGCGGATAAAAGGAAAACGTTCGACACCCCAATCCCGAAGAACACGCTAACAATGTGTCTGCTCTTTGTTAAAAATGCCTACAAGAAAGCATGTGATGACTCTCTTGAGATTAGTGTCTTATGCTTGCATGCATGGAACGACCTTCAAAAGCGGTTTGAGGATCGAAGCGTATGATATGATCATAGCGCTTAAGGACATGTTCGCATACGAGCCGGGACTGAACGGTTCAATGTCTCTAAGGCTTTTCGGAATGCAAGTTAATGAAGGTGCACCAGTAGGCCCACATGTGATCAAAATGGTTGGTTACTGATCGGACTTTGGATAAACTTGGTTTTCCAATTGGCCAAGAGTTGGCAAGCGATTTCATTTAGCGTCTCTTCCACCTAGCTATGGGCATTTCATTTGAACTACCATATGCATGGGGCGGATAAGGGCCTTAATGAGCTTTGTGGGATGCTCAAAAAGCAGAGAGTGACATTAAGAAGTGTGCAGGGCCTAGCCATGTGATGGTGTGTGAGAACAAGTCTAGCTTCAAGAAAAAGGGTAAGAAGCCATGGCCAAAGAATAAGGGCAAGGTTAAGGATATGATCTCGAAGCCAACGCCTAAGCCTAATCTTTGGACTCGAGCCGAGACAAGTATGCTTCTATTGTAAAGAAACCGCTTTGGAAGAGAAAGCGCAAGAAGTACGTGGATTCCGATGAATGCAAGAAGAAGGTGAAGTAAGACTTCCACCCATGGTACACTTGTCATAAATGTTTTAGGCATTTTCTCAGATTCTCCTATTAACTCTTGGGTATTTGATACCGGATCGATTGCTCACATTTGCAACTCGATGCGGGGCTAATAAGAAGTAGAGGAGTCGCAAGAGGTGAAGTTGATTTTGCGTCGGGAATAAAGCAAGGGTTCTTTGCGTTGACCGTCGGCACCATGCAACTTCAGCTTCCTTCAAGATTTATTATGGAATTGAATAATTGTTATTATGTTCCTAGTATGAGTCGAAACATTTTATCCCCTCATGTTTGATGAGAGATGGTTATTCATTTGCAAGTAAAGACAATGGTTGTTTGATCTCTAAAAATGGAATGTTTATGGCTTTTAGCCCATTGTGAATGGGTTATTTATTTTAAATCTTGATGATGCGCCTATCTTTAACATAAATGCTAAAAGACTTCGACCTAATGATTTGAATCCCACCTATGTTTGGCATTGTCGTTTGGGTCACATAAGTGAAAAGCGCATGAAGAAGCTCCATCTCGATGGTCTTCTAACCGTTTGATTTTGAATCATACGAGACATGTGAAGCTTGTTTGCTTGGTAAGATGACCAAATCACCTTTCAAAGGTTCTTTTGAGAGGCGTCGGACTTGTTGGAAATCATACATACCGATGTATGTGGACCAATGAGCACGATCGCTAGAGGTGGATTTCATTACTTCATAACTTTCATCGATGATTTTAGTAGATATGGCTATGTCTACTTAATGAAACATAACTCAAACTTTTGAAAAGTTCAAAGAGTTCCGAATGAAGTTGAAAATCAACGTGCCAAGAAAATTAAGGCTCTGCGATCGATCGTGGTGGCGAGTATTTGAGTCATGAATTTAGCAATCATCCAAGAGTTGCGGAATTGTTCCACGACTAACACCGCCGGAACGCCTCAAAGAAACGGGGTATCCGAGCGTGTCGGACCTTGTTGGACATGGTTCGATCGATGATGAGCGATCAGATTTACCATTATCCTTTGGGGTTACGCTCTAGAAACGGCAGCTTTCACACTTAATAGGTACCGTCTAAATCCGTAGTTAAGACACCATATGAGATATGGGTAGGAAGAGTCACGCTTGTCTTTTCTAAAGATTTGGGGATGTGAGGCGTTTGTCAAGCGACTACAGTCGGACAAGCTCACACCCAAGTCGGATAAATGCATTTTCGTGGGATATCCGAAGGAAACCTTTGGATATTACTTCTACAACCGACTAGAGGGCAAAGTGTTTGTCGCTCGAAGTGGTGTTTTCCTAGAGAAAGAGTTTCTCAACGGGAGACAAGTGGAAGAACGGTGCGGCTTGAAGAAGTTCAAGATGAACCAATCGGGGAAGACTCGACGAATGATGCCCATGTGGCAGAACAAGTTGAGGAACCCATGGCAAAGGAAGCACCACCACCACGAAGGTCGGAAAGGCTCCGCAATGCGCGAGATATGTTATTGTTAGACAATGATGAGCCTACGACCTATGCGGAAGCAATGATGGACCCAGACTCTGAGAAATGGCATAGTGCCATGAGATCCGAGATAGCATCCATGGGAGACAATCAAGTTTGGAATTTGGTTGACCCGTCTGATGGTGTTAAAACCATAGAGTGCAAATGGATCTATAAAAGGAAGATTGATATGGATGGAAATGTTCATATCCATAAAGCTCGACTTGTCGCAAAAGGTTTTCGCAAGTTCAAGGAGTTGACTACGATGAGACTTTCTACTTTGTAGCGATGCTTAAATCAATACGAATCATTCTAGCTATTCGCATATTGCGACTATGAGATATGGCGGATGGATGTCAAAACGGCTTTCCTTAATGGAAATTTAACCGAGGACGTGTATATGATACGAAACCCGAGGTTTTGTCGATCCAAACAATGCTAGAAAAGTATGCAAACTTCAAAAATCCATTTATGGATTGAAGCAAGCATCTCGGAGTTGGAACATTCATTTTGATGAAGTAGTCAAAGGGTTTGACTTCATCAAAAGCGAAGAAGAATCTTGTGTTTACAAGAAGACAAGTGGGAGCTCACTCGTATTTCTAATCTTATATGTAGATGACATATTCGATTGGAAATGATATTCCTATGCTCGAGTCCGTTAAGACCTCACTTGAAAAATAGTTTCTCAATGAAGGACTTAGGGAAGCGGCATATATTTTGGGTATTAAGATCTATAGAGATAGATCAAAAGGCTAATAGGATTAAGCCGTAGTACTTACATTGACAAAGTGTTGAAACGGTTCAACATGGAGGAGGCAAAGAAAGGGTTCTTGCCCATGTCTCATGGCATAAATCTTGGCAAGACTCGGTGTCCTTCGACAACCGATGAGCGAGATCGCATGAGTAAGATTCCATATGCTTCGCCATTGGATCTATCATGTATGCTATGATATGTACTCGCCAGATGTTTCCTATGCTCTAAGTGTTACGAGCAGATACCTGGTGATCCAGTGAGAGTCATGGACAGCGGTTAAAAACATCCTCAAGTATTTGAGAAGAACTAAGGATGTGTTCTAGTCTACGGAGGTGAGGAAGAGCTCGTTGTAAATGGTTACACCGATGCAAGCTTCCAAACCGACAAAGATGATTACAAATCGCAATCGGGTTTTGTGTTCCTTTTGAACGGTGGTGCGGTAAGTTGGAAGAGTTCCAAGCGGAGATCGTTGTCGACTCTACAACGGAGGTCGAGTACATTGCGGCTTCAAGCAAAGAAAAGAAGGTGTTTGGATAAGGAAGTTCATAATCGAACTAGGTGTGGTTCCTAGTGCGTGCGATCCTCCGGATCTTTCTTTGTGATAACGGTGGGGCCATTGCGCAAGCCAAGGAGCCGAGGAATCACCAAAAGAACAAACACATCTGCGGCGGTTTCATCTCATTCGAGAGATCCTTAATCGAGGAGATTTAAAGATATGCAAAATACACAGATTTGAATATTTCAGATCCTTTGTGAAGCCTCTCCCACAGCCTAAGCATGAGGCGCACACAAGAGCTATGGGTATTAGATATCTTCTAGATTGACTCTAGTGCAAGTGGGAGACTGTTGGAGATATGCCTAGAGGCAATCATATTGATGATGATATTTCATTGTATCCATGATTTAATAAATGTTCCTTGAATATTGCCTTTGTGTTGATTAACAAGTATGTGACTTGTTTGTGAAACTCTTTACTTGTATGGTTATTCTAAAGTTGTCCCTAGTCGGAGTTCATGTGAGGACACACGTGAATGATGGATTAGCACATGTATCGGTTGATGACCATGTTTCACGTGTCATAGACATGGAGATGTCAAACCAATAATGTGGACACATGTTTAGAACATGGGGTTGGACCGACCCAACATGAGACATAGCTTTTATACTTATGGTTCTCTCTACACAATGTGTACGCCTTGTCCTTAGACACGAGATTGTCGCATGTACTTGAGATGTGAATCGACCTACTTAGGGGCTATCAAACGCTACTCCGTGGAATCGGGTAGTTATAAAGGTAGCTTTCGGGTTTGTCATGAAGCATCTTTGCGAGGCATGGTCGGTCGAGATGGGATTTGCCCCTCTCTACGAGAGAGATATCTGGGCCTCGAGTGATCGGATCCGAAATGCATGGCCATGCTACTTAAGGTTAAGAGTTAACCTAGTAAGGGATTCGGATCACAAGATCGAGAAAGAGTGGTCGACTTGGAGCTCGACCGAATATCGTGAGGCAAAGGGATTGGCATGTACATAACGTTGTGATGGTTCGTCCGATATGATCTTTACGTATGTTTAGGAGTTGGCACGTCTTGCTAGAGGCCGCTACCAACTATTGACCAAGTATGTGTACTCGCGTCATGTCTAAACATATGTGAACCATAGGTCACACACTTGAAGTGAAGCCTAATTCGGATTGGATCCGAATTAGATGGGCATTGAGTCCTAATGGGCCTCTATTCGTAGAAGCCCATTATAAGGACGTCTATAAAGGAGGGCAGGGGCGCTGGTTGAGGATGAGTTTTCGTGACATCCTCAAACCACGCCGCCACCCTCCCACGCCCTAGTCGCCGCGCGGATCTAGTAGTCCGGCGTCGCGTCGCTTCCTCCGCACGTGTGGATACCTTTGGGCGCTGCAGACTGCGTGGCGTTGGGACGAACCGCAAGAAAGAAGTCATGCGTGGGGCGCCGCGGCGAGGACGAGGAAGTAGTACGACTACTCTGCCCCGACGTACTGCATCAACTGAGTACGACTACACTGCCCCGACGTGCTGCATCAACTTCCGCACCTGCGCGTCTAGTGGTAAGACCGTGATCTATAACTGCAGTGATCTTGGTTTACGGGTAGAATTTTTTAATTTGCGCTAGTGTAGCCTACCTGTTTCCCTACAATTACAATCGAAATCGCTAATCTTCTTATCACGTCTAGCTTTTCTAATTTCTAGCGATCGGTCACTGCGGACAGCAGACTTCAAAAATTGATAACTTTCTGCTCAAGAGTCCAAATAGGATGATCTTGGACAATCTGAAAAGGTAATTGAAATGTCTAAATAAACTTAGTTGGGGAGACCCTCTGATTCGGCCATCTACCAGACCTACCAATCTATTTAATTAGAGCAAACATTTCACGTCGGGTTTCTGGACAGAGACAAAGAAACTATCATAACTTTCTCTACGTTCGTCCAAATTCAGTGATCTTTAGCTTTCCTGAAAGCTAAGAGGATTAGCCTCATTTTTCGTTATGGTGAGACCCTCTGGAAACCCATCTAAATAAGCGCTTCTATCAGGTTAACTAACACTAGCAAATCTGCTTCTCTCCAGAAACACAGAACTACTAATAAATTCATAACTTTGGCTACCGAAGTCCGAATGACTTGATTCTTGTCGGCAATGAAAGGTAACTACGATATCTACAACTTTCTAGGAGACACCCAGACCCAAATCTGCCTCTAACCTAATCAAAACCGACAAACTTCACTGCTGCAGAATATCGACGAACTGACATCCGAGAATTAGACAACTAGAAATTGACCTAAAACAAAGAACCACAGGTTACCCTTGCCGAAACGAAGAGAGTACACAGCGGGGATGAAGACCACCACGCTACCGCTGCGGATCCCTTCTTCTCCCTCTTCTTCTCTTCTCTTCTCCCTCTCCTTCTTCTTCCTTCTCTTCCTTTCTCCTTCTTCTTCCTCCTTGGCCGGCTGCAATGGAGTTCCTTCTCCTCCTTGGCCAGCAGCAATGGAGGTGGTGGGGGAGTGGGGAGGGGCGCAAGGGAGGGTGGAGGGAGGTGGAGAGGGGGAGAGGGGAGAGGGGAGAGGGGCGGCCGGTTGGGAGTGGGAGGGGAAAGGGGAGAGGGGAGGAGGGGCTAGGGTTTGGGGAGGAGCCCCTGGCGGCCACCCAGATGGGCCTTGGCCCAGGCCCAAGTTGCCGCCAAATTGCTCTTTCCCCCTCAAAAACTGCAGACCGACAACAATCCAATTAGTCCCTCCCGACGTTCCGTTTGATTCTTCCCCGAATAATCGATCTCTCCCGAAATAAAATTAATCTTCCTCGATTCAAATCTTAACTCACTTTCGGGATATTACACATTGTTCGTGTAGCCTTTCTTGCATAGAAAGTCGCTTCAAACGATTATACCACATTCTGCCTGATTGCTTAAGTTCGTACAATGACTTTCTGAGTTTCACACTGTACATATTTCTATTTGCTCTGTTTTGGTTCGGGACAGTGATACATTCAGGTATCTTCATATAAATGTCCGAATCCAATATTTCATAAAGGTATGCTGGTACCCCATCCATCAATTTCACTTCTAACTTCAAGTTCACTGCCATTGAGATAAATATTTAAAAGGGAGTTCCGCCCATGACCGGAGAATAGGTTTCTTCATAATCATCTTCTGGATGTCCAGTGAAAACTTGTACAACGAGCCTTGCTTCTTTTCATTTCTCTTTTGAACAAATACCCACTTATACCCTACGGGGTGCACAAGGGGAGACGTGCGGCTTACAAGCCCAAACGTCTTTCTTTTATTTGGAGAGAATAATTCAGTTTCTATTGCCTTCTGCCAATCTTCTCAATCTGATCTTTTCTTTCGTTCAGCGAGCAATGCAGGCTCTGGATCAAGATCGTTGATTGTGGCAATTTTCTTTGTAAAATAAATGTCGACATTGGCTGTTGTCATATTCAAAGGTTCTCCCAAGGTCATAAAGTTTATAACTATTTCTTCAAGGGGCGATTCTTTTAATGCTTCTACTTGCTCACCGCTGCTTCCAATTTCGGGCAAGTCCTTTAGTTTTTCGATTCGATGTGTGCGCACACATCCATGCTGATGTCTCCCTTCATGGGGATGTTTAATTCTGGTATGCCTTTTCTGAAGGTTCCATACCAATGCCAGGTCTCAACTGGCTCCCCTTCTAGTTTTTGGGCACTTCGATGACCGGCTGTGTCAAGTCCTTCTTACCCTTTTTCACCAGGCGTCCCCGGTTACTTCGGATTCGAGGGACCGGAGTTCTCATCCTTTCAGAGGCCTTAGGACGGGATTAGGGATACCTTCATTGGTATTTCAACCCTCTCTGGTGCATTGCGTATAGGCAAATGCTACTTGGTCACGCTCTTCAAATCACTAAAGTGGTCTGGCAGTTGATTCACTAATACTTGCAAATCAATTATCTTCTGGACTTCAATTGTCTTCTAGACTTCAATTCAATTGTCTTCTGGACTGCAATTATCTTCTGGACTTCTCTATTTGCTTCACTAGTGCGCGGGTCATATGTATAGATTTCAATTATCTTCTGGACTTCAAATGTCTTCTAGACTTCAATTGTTTCCCGACATTATCATCAAGGGTTGATTTCCTCCCCCTAATGATGGGAAACTAACCTCATCTAATGTACTATCAGCGAATCGGGCATTATACAAATCTCCAGTCATATGGTCCAAATACTTGATTATGGATGATGTCTCATAACCAACGTATATCCCAGACTTTCAGAGAAGACCCATTTCAGTTCGCTGCGGTGGTGGTATAGGTATATAACCCTTGCAACCAAACCTGCGAAGATGAGGAATTTTCAGTGCTGACCCTTGCGCTAGTTGCATAGTTGGATGGATGTTATAGGCCGACGGTCTAAAATTGATGAGAGCTGCTACGAGCAAGACTGCGTGTCCCCAACATATAGTTGGTAAATTACAATTCTTCAAAGTTACATTAGTCCGCTCACAGGTGCGGATGTGCGGTATAGAATGCTCAACTTTAATTCCCATTTTCATACAATAATCATCGATGCCTTGAGTACATTCTCGGCGTTGTCCATTCGAGATGGACTTCACGTGATGATTAGGAAATTATTTTTTAATTGTTAATTATCTGCGAGATTTTAGCTTTGCAAAAGCATGGTTTCTCATAGACAATAAACATACGTGCGACCATTCCGAGGAAGCATCGATGAGCACCATAAAATACCTAAATGACCCTTACAGAGGTCAGATAGGGTGTAAAAGTCTCTCTCGATACGATCCAGAATGCGAGGACTTCATCCTTCGCTTTGAGCAAAGGTCTAATAATTAATTTCCCAGTGGCACATGCGGGGCACACAAAATCTTCCAGATTCAGGAAATTCTTTATATTCATATTATGTCCCTGTGAATTGTTAATTATATCTCTCATTAGCCTAAGACCTAGGCGGCATAATCTATCTTGCCAGAGATAGAAAAGTTCAGAGCTTCTAAAATCGTTTTCAAGGCAGTACAGGCTGCAAATGCCTTAATATTAGTGTAGTATAGCCCAATTTCATATGAAGGAAGACATTCTAATGCTATTTTTCACTTTCTTCACGCTTTGTAATGAGTAGGTATTCTGTACCATACTCTTCTTCAGTCTCTACACGGAAACTGTTAGCGCAAATATCCTTGAGAGTTCTAGTCAATTCTAGGTACAACAAGTCTTCTTCAATGACCAAAGTTATGCCCATTGGGAGTATAATTGTGGCCCTTCCTGAGCCTATTATACAAGTATCGCTGCTTGCGATTGTCGTAAGACTACCAGCATTCTTGCTGATCGACTGGAAAAATTTTCATTTCTCTCAGGATGGTATTCGTTGTGCCGCTACATACTAAGCACACTTCCTCCATAGGGCGCCACACGCGTTCTAATATAATGTACTTTATTAATATGTAGCAGAAAGCAAGCAACACATAAATAAAATACTTCAAATATCATAACATAACTTGCTATTATAAAGACGGGGAAATAAGTCTTGCAGGACTCATAATAAGAATTTTAATGCTTTGCTCTGCTAGAGCTTGCAACCATTATTCAATAATTCAAAATTCTGCTTCAATTACAAACTGCAAGTTTCTATAAAAGATCCGAGTGCCATGCGTGCACTAGATCGAATCGACAAAGTATTCAGGAACTTCTGCCTCAATCTGCTCCATGGCGATCTTCTCATCTTGGGCAACTACGACTGCGGGCGTAGCAATGTCCAAAGGAGGGTTGATGGGGGCTGCTATTAGGCTGTCCACATCCATAGGTGCAGCTAATGGATGTAGACCCTCTATGCCTGCAATGGCGAGGTGTGCCACATGTTGTTTATTTGCCCTTCTTCTTAGAATGAAAATCATCAATAACGTGCGACTCATGACCTTACTCTTCTTGCTCCTCTCATTCGTGAGAGGCTTCATCACCTTGTAGCTGCTAGCAGTGGCTTCATGACCAACATTACTACTAGGTGGCTGCAAGATGTAGTTCTTTCTTAGAACATCATCTTGAGTTTTCGCAACTTACATGATGTCAATTAATTCGGCATACTGCATGTAGCCGTCTTGACGATAGTTGCGTGCGGATTGCACCGCGTTCTGGTGAAAGGTAGAGAGAGCCTTCTCAATCTTCTGCTGCATCCGTGATTACATTACCACAGAATTAAAGACTGATACAAATTCTATACAAAATCTGGCCATACTGGGCCAGTTCTTCGAACTACTGGTTCGTGATGCCAGTCATATTCATATTCATACAAAAAATTCAAAGGATTACTGCTGGTAATCTGCATAAAATGGTTGCAAAATTCTCACAATGCTCATCGAACTCCAGGTTCGTATTCCCGTATTTTCTATGCATTTTTCATGATTTACTGCTATTTTCAGTGATTAAAAGCAATATAAACAATCACAGATAATCAAAATAGTAAATGTGATACATAAATTGCATAGAAACAACAATAACAAAGTTAAACATGCTTCAAAAGTTCAAAATATGCAAAAATTTGGATTCCCGAGGCCCTTTTCTGCTGGAAAATAACTTTTCGGTGAAATCTGCAAGTTTCAGGGGTTAACATGCAAAATATCAGTTCTGAGACATTTTGCGTGTAATTTCAGGACTTCCGAGGCCCTTTCTACAAAAAAAAAAATTCGCAAAACTTCACCGAAAATTTCAGAATTGCTGAGGGCCTTTTTGAAAAAAAATCTGGAATTTTCCACCGCCCCCCTCCTTTTTTTTCTTTCCGCCGGCTGGGCCCCCTTTTTTCTGAAATCCCACCGTGCCCGGCCCATTTTCGGCCCAATCCCATGGCCGGCCTGCCCCGTCCGCTTCAAAGGGGAGCTAGGGTTTCCCTAGCTCCTTTTCTTAGTGGCGGCGGCGTCCTGCGTGGGACCAGCGGCAATTGGCGGGCGGCGGCAGGCGCGGCGCGGCGCGACGGCGGCGGGATGGATGCGCGGCGGCGCGCCTCGGGGCAGCGGGGCGGCGGCCAGCGCGGCCGGCGGCGGAGCGCCGGCTGCTGCGGGCGTGGGGAGCGGCGCGGTTCGGGCCATGGCCGGCGGGGCGGCGTGGCCGGCGCCGGCGGCGGGCGGCGGGGCGCGGCCGGCCGGCGCCGCTGCGGGCGGCGGGAGCGGAGGCTAGGGAGGTCATTGCGCGGCCGGGCACGGAGGAGAGGCGTTGCGGCGGGCCATCGTGGCGGCTTCGCCCCTTGTTGTTGTTTTTTCTCTTTCTATTTGCTTGCCGCGCGCTCGTTGGGCGGCGCACGGGGCCGCTCGGCCGACGCGAACGCCACTTCAAAGCGGCGCGCGGGGACGACGGGCGGTGGCGCGGCGCGCTCCATCCTCCCTTTTTCTCCCCCCTTCCTTCTTCTTTCCCCTTTTCCTTGCTTTGGATTGAGGGCCAACCGATCAACCGTGCGGGGCTGCCGGCGGCATCATGCGGGGAGGTGGCCATGGGACGCTATGCAGATGGCCGGTGCTTCAGGCGGCAGTATGGAGGGGAGCCCGTGCGAGGGTGACGCCGGCCGATGGTGGTGTGGCTCCAGGTCGGCTCGCACGCGCATGCGGGCGGCGTGCAAATATATATATTTTTTCTTCATACTGCTTAATGTATGCGATGCAATGTGTTATGTAATACAAGATTGCAACGGAGGCGCGGCTTCATGCCGTCATGTGCGTGCTTGCCACGTGCTAGCGGCGTGGCACTGTCATTGCCTCCGTGGCGAGACATGATGGCGGACTATGCCGACCGGTAACGTGTCGCGGAGGTAGTGACAGCCGCTTACAGGCGGTGCCGTGCACATGGTGCCTTTCATGCGATTGCATCTACTACCTACGGTACAATCATCATCTACTCTTTCATGCAATCCACCGATCGGCTTGGCTGGCGACTTCAAGTCGGCTCGCGGTAGATTAGAGCGGATTTGCACCGTAGGAAACCAATCTAGAAAGCTAAATTTGCAGAATTGAAAGCAATCTAGAAAACGATTCAATCTACGAGCGCCGTTCATCGACGGTTACCTTTCGATGCGAGGAGAGTCGATCGTGCTGATAACGTGTTGAGGAACCGTCGCTGGCGAGTCCAGTCCGAGCGATAACCTCGTAGACAAACTCAGAATCGTAAGAACAATGCATGAACACAAGAACAGAATAAGAGATAGAACACAGAAATGTAGGGGGACTTCTTGCTTCTCTTTATTCATTCATCCATCGATCAATCCTTTACAATGAATAGCACCCCCTATTTATAGGCTACGACCCGGCTAGGGTTTGAGATGGGACGCCCACTAATGGGCCGACTGCAGGGTCAGGCCTATGGTTTCCCAACAAAAAGATTTGTTCTCCGGTCCAACTGACGATTCAAGTGCATCATTTTAGATAGACCGTTAAATGCATCAAGATGTTCAGTTAATGACATGCAAACGATTCCGAAAAAAGACATTCAAACGAAACGATGACTATCTTGTAGCCAAATTTCATGGAAAGAGGAATCTGCAAAACATGCTGACAACCAACATGCAGATGGAAAGTTGGAAACTTCTTCATTAAACAACATTAGGATCGCAGAGCTTCAAAATCGTAATTGTCCTCTACTCTGATAAACACACCTTTTGAACAAAATGAGGAAAATCGCATGGCTACCAGGACTTCAACTGTAAGCACCTTGGAGAGCATGAAAGAAGTTTGCACTTGCATTATGTCCCACAGTCAAACAGAAAAGGAAATTTTATGAGTATCATCTTCGGGTCTAGGAACAAAACTTAACCAGGTAACTATGTCAGTGTGTCTTGAATGATAGTGCACAATTATAACTCCAGAACAGTTTTCTAGCATAGCTTCATTTAAAAATGCTTCAATGAAATGCACAACTTAGGATGACTCGAACTGAAGCATTATACCACATATAAGCTTAGCTTTCCTTTTCGAACAAACAGCTAACAGATTTAGTTATTCCTACTTACATAGAGATATTTGCATCCATATTCAAGGAACCGAATTTGAACTTGCTCTGGGTCAAAATAGCACTGAAGCACAAGTCAAGAAAATAACCTCTTCAACACCGCCAGCGTTGTCCCAGCAAGAGCTTAATGCCTGGCTCAACGACATGACCAAACCACCAGCGGCCCTCCTCCGCGTCCAACCCAGACACTCGTGGCAGCCTTGTCCACGCACTATCCACCGCATCAAACATCACCAGCCTCCCGTCCACAGCAGAACTTTTTTTTTTATTTAATCTTTTTTTTTAATTTATTTTTAAAGTTAACACCTCGCAAACTTTATTTCCAATTCTGACCCCTTTGGTCACGCCACTACCCGTGGCGTGACCAAACAACACTGTCACGCCACAGGATAAATCTCTAAAATCGCACTTTTTGTCACACCACTGGTGGTGGCGTGACCAAACAATATTGTCACGCCACCACGGTGGCGTGACAAGACTTTGACAGTAAATGGGGCGTGGCGTGATATTGTTTGGTCACGCCACGTGGTGGCGTGACCAAAGGTCGAATTAGAAATAAAGTTTGCGAGGGGTTAACTTTAAAATTAAATTAAAAAAAAGATTAAATAATAAAAAAAAATTCTCCACAGCATTGTATAGGCGAACAATACCCATTCTGTCCGCAGCCTGAAAATGCCAGAAACTGCCGTGCCTACCTGCCACCAACTCATCAAACACCTCTGCCGGCATCGTGCCAACCTCCCTCCACCCCACCACTGCCTCCTCGTCGTCCAGCCGCCACACCACCACCCGTTCAACCTCCCCAAACCTCTCCACCCCGCCTACCAAGAACGGCCGCCCGTCGAAAACAAACAGGTGGGCCGTGGTGAGGTCGTGCGGCATCACAACCGGCAGCACCCCCCACCACCCCGTCGCAAGATGGAACTCGAGAAGCGCGTCAGGTCCGCGGCCGAGCACGAAGATCAGGCCACGGTCGCCAGCGACCGCCGCAATGCCAAGAAGCGCGAAAGGCAGCGGGAGATCCCCGAGGCGCCACCGCCGTGAGGATCGCGAGTCGAGGTGTCGGCGGACACCGGCGCTGTGGTGACAAAGAATGAGGTGTAATCGCCGCTGAGGAGGAGCCCAAGACGACAACGGCGAGGAGGGTAGGGTGGCGGGAAGTGGCGGAGGCGGAGGAGACGAGGGAGGGAGGAAGAAGAATCTAGCGGGGCGAGAGGGCACGGGAGGATGCGGCGGGAGAGGGGTGGAAGGCGGCGCGGGAGAGGAGGCGTGGAAGGCCCGGAGCGGAGGAGGCGCGGGGCGGGAGACGGCGGCGACGGGAGGAGCGGTGAGCGGGAGGAGGGAGAGGATGCGCTCTTGGAGGTGCAGGGAGGCGTCCCACGGCGGCGGCGGATGCCATTGCGGGGAACTCAGTATCACGAAATTAAAAATATACCACTCTAATTTCTTATTTATTTGAAATTTGCTATTATCTTCACTTTTCTCCTATTTTCTTTTTTTTCTCATATTTTCCATCAATTTCCTGCTGAACTGCCCCTTTTGCCCCTTTTGCCCCTTTCGCCATTGGATCAACCGACGTGGCGACGTCCCTGTCCCCCCTTTCCACCTACGGCCAACGGGCGCCGTCGATCGACATTCCCGAAGCATCAAACCAGCCAAAGTTTGGTCCCATTTGCAGCGGTACTAGTACATGTCATTCCCCAACTAAAACAGATGATGGAATCGGATTAATTAATAGAGATTCACGTCACCGAATACGTGAAGAACGGTTGAGTACACTTCTCTGCTTCCGTGTTGTGAACTGAAGCAGAGGTTTCCGTTTCTCTTACTATGTAAGCAAGGGAATTGAAGTGGCAGAACATCCCTTGATCAAGCCACTAAACTAAAGATTGACGAAACAAAAGACTGCAAATTGAAGGGTTTTCAATTCCATACTCTCCAAATCCATTTATGTTTATGTTACAGCCTACTAGTTCATGACCAATCTCTGTATGAGTATGTATGAAATACAATATACTGATGGCTACAACCGAACAAGTGAAAAAAGATATAAGTACTCCTCCAATGTTACAAAGAACCAATAATACCTATATCTATACGTATGACTATGTATCACGCACTCTTTGTACAAGAGCAGGAACAAATCAAACAATAGCGGCACCGAACAAATGAACGAATAGTGTTGAACTTCAATTTCACCACTAGACCAAAAACTTTTGATGAATCAGATCCATGCAGATGTTCACGCGGTGAGAAGGCGAGGGGGCTCTGCACCTCCTCGTCCTCCCACATCTTCTTGCCCTTGGCGCACGGCCGCCTCACGAACTCCGGCACGGCCGGAAGGTTCAGGTCGAATGCCCGGGCGGCGGAGTTCCCGTTGCCGTTGCCACCCCCCCCCCCACCTCGGACTCGACAGCCGCGGCGGCGGCCAGAAGCTCAGTTAACGAGGCGGCGCCACCCACACCTCCGTCGTAGTGCTTCCTCTTGTGCCCGCCGAGCGCCTGCCCGGTCGGGAACTCCTTGCGGCAGATGGAGCACTTGTGGGCTCTGTTCGTCGCACCATCGGAGGACGCGGTGGTGGATGACGTGGCCGGCTCGCGGTCGTCGGCTGCGGGCGGCAGGAAGGCAGCGACGGGGGTGGGGGCCACGAGGGGAGCGGCGGCGGGAGCCGCCTGCTTGACCCGGTGGCTCATCTTGTGGCCGCCGAGCGCCTGGTAGGAACAGATGAGGGGCAAAGGGGCAGTTCAGTAGGGAATTAATGGAAAATAAAAGAAAATAAGAGAAAAATAGAGATAATGATAAATTTCAAATGAACAAGAAACTAGAGTGGTATGTTTATAATTTTGTGATACTGAGTGATATATCTCGAAATGACAACTTTCTCAGTGAAATTTTGCCGAAAGTTTTCTACTGTGTTCAGATAACATTTATGAATGTACAGCTTGGATGAAATAAGTTCTAAAATTGTGTTATCCGTATTTTCTTGAAAAAAAAGTAACTAAATATTGTCACTCTGGTTATAATTGCATCAACCAAGAAAAGAAGACATTGTCAAACTAGATTTAGATCTCTCTGGTGGATGTAAACAACACTGGGACAGTGAATTCGAGCTACCTAAAACACAGAAGTAAGTTAGAACCATTGCGAGGCAGTTTTTTCTTTCTTTCAGGGAAATCCTAATAAGAAAACGCAAATGGTTTCCCCTTTGTTCAGTGAAGCGCAACAAGGTTGGGAACCTTAAGATATCAGACAGATCCTACAGGCCTTATCCGTGAATAAAAGCATCAAGTCAAGGTGGGCGTAGCGATCGTATCGGGTAGGAATGAGTTGTGGGAGGCTTCGGCCCTGGTTTCCGGCGAGGCGCCGTGATGTAGATGGGTACTAGGGCACACGGAACAGCAAGGCGCAAGGGGAAAGGGGCGCAGAGTAGGGTTCGGCAGAGAGGAGAAATTGAGAGGGATGATTGGAAATAACCTCTTGATTACCTTCTCAATAGATGGCCGATTCCCTATATTATGGAGTGGCCCCCTAACAATTGGAATCTAATCCTACCATATCTCTAAGTGGCTTAAGGCCCAAGCAAAGCAAATGAATTACAGCTCTATCTCTTAATAAGGAAACTTATCTCCTAATGAGATGTGGCAGCTGAAGGCTCTGCCCTAGCCGAATTGCTGCCCTTGGCACGCCGGCCATATTAGGCATCTAGTCTGAAATATATCATCTAAGTAGGCTGTTAAGGTTTCTGGTATCCAGTCTTGATGAGATTTACATGTTGTGCAGTTAGTAGAAATATGGTTCCTCGTATCCCAATTTGAAAGCATTAAATTCATAGGACATCTTTAGGATATATAAGATAACTAACCTTTACTTCCGGTTGCTATCCATGCACATGCTCCAGTAGTACCTACTCATAGAAAATTGTGTTGGCTATGTGATGATCTCGACCAACTCACAGTAACTAAAACGATGTAATGTGTACATCCTTCCTTGCTGGATTCCACTGTGGCACATAATCTTGAATAGCTGCTCACAAGGTTTCCCTTCTCATTCAGCTCCCACATCTACAGTTAATGTTAATGTGATTAATCATGTCATGAATTCAATAACCAAGTAGGATAAGTAACCATTTTGCTAGGATTTGCTAAAGGACTACTAGGTAGAGTAAATGGCCTAGATAGGTTCAAACAAATCAAGCAACTTCGTGTCTGATAGGATGGAGAATGACGCTCCTATAGAAATTGAACTCGATGTAACCCATGGTGAACTAGTTGCTGTTTATTCAAACATGTAATAGTGATTAGTGATAGAAGAGTAGTGATCTTCACGAACTGTTTGCTATTTTATTATGATATGTACTTGAGATATTGGATGAACATTTTCAGTACAGAAGCCCGACCACATACAGCCATACATGTTGGACTATTAGAAAATCATGAAATCTCTGTTAAACATTTTCACTTTTTCAGCACAGAAGCCCAGAGCCTCGCCTTCTGTAGGTGCTACACCTACATGGTCAGGCATTCAAGATGTACAAAAACCCCTAAATGTGGTAACACAAAATCGAAGTAGTTGGGCAAATTATTTTGGAAAAACTCTGTAAGACATGTACATGTTAAGTGTAGAAGCTGTGGGACCAACAGTCATATCAGCTGCCATAATTATGTGATAAATCAAGGAACATTACAAATTTGACTTTGAAACGGAAAATGAAATTTCATTGGTAGTGTGAGGACCCGCGTTAATTAGCCCTAACCTCGTAGCAGTAATCTGTAATTAGCAGCTGTTAGCCTCGTCTTAGTGGTGAGTTAACGGTAGTATTAAGATCGCTCTTAAGTAACTAAAGCATAGCGCATCATTCATACACTCACATCATTCTTGCATTCTCATCATTCAGCAATAAGAGGGTCGAGTCGGTAATTAAAATGCATTATCAATTGCATTAGATAATACATCAGTAGTTCATTTTACACCAACCAAATCTAGAAGCATTGGCATCATTACATTAGTACAGCTTGCATCTCAGCCTTAAAGCAATTGTAGCACAAGTGCCCAGACTCCTTCCATTCTGATCACAAGCATCACAGTGTGTCATTAGCACAGTGCAACCTAATCCTTTTCAACAGTTCGCAGCCACGTTCAACCACTGCAAAATGCACAGCGCGTTCTCATCCGTTCGCACAGCAACCCATCCCCCCTGCCATCAAGCCGAGCAGCACCCTCTATTTCCCAGCCCCCCACCCATTCTCCCCCAGTCCAGAAGCCAACACAGCTAGGGAGGCCGAAGAACCCACAAGGCGCCAGGAGCTCGGCATCGCCAAGGCCAGCGACACCACCCTGCTCACCGCCGGCATCCCCGCTCTGAGCATTGTCGGCCATCCTCGCAGAACAATCACACCAAAACAAGCTCAATCAATCTCCCACCACCAGGTAAAAGCATCTACCTTTTGAGCTTGAGGTGAGCACCTTCATACTTCCGGTAGCCCTTCCCTTCCAGATCCACCACCCACTGACCTGCATTCATGCATTTAGCAACCGATTAGTTGAGCTTCTAGTAGAACCAAGTGAGCTTAGTAGGGGGGAGGCGTCGGTGCTTGGTGCCGGCGGCCGGGAGGCCGAGCCGGCCAGGCCAAAGTCCCCGGGACCGGTAGATCTGCGCGCCGGAGAGGTAGCCTCGGGCCGGAGATGGACCGAGCTGAGGGGAGGGGGAAGGCAGAGGCGCGGCGGCGCTGGCCTCTGGCCGCGCCGAGAGCAGAGCCGAGAGGAGAGCAGAGGCAGCCTGGGGAAGCGGCGTGAAACCGGATCTGAGCCGGATCTAGGCCGAGTAGGGGCCGGTGGTGGCAGAAGAAGAAGGGAGGAGGGGGAGACCGAAGCTGAGCTGGAGGGCGGTGGCGTCGGGTGAGCCGAGAGAGAGAGAGAGGGGAGAGGGATCAGGCGAAGTTAGGTGCCGGGCTGGCAGTGCAGGCGGTGCCCGAAGGAGGGGGGGCTGGTGAGGACCCGAGCGGCGACGACACCAGCCCCTGGCCGCGCTGGGGGAAGAAGACCGAGAGGGAGGCGTGGGGGCCGGGCCGCAAGAAGCGGTGTCGGGTCGTCGGGAGCTGGCGCGAGGGAGAGCCTAGGGGCGGCGGCGCCTTGGGCTGAAGGGGGAAAGAAGGGGAATCGGGAGAGAGAGAGATTAGGGGGGGTGCTGTGTGTGTTGGGGGAGGGCCGCCGAGTGAAGGTGATAATAGAGAGAGAGAGAGAGAGATTAAAGGGAGAGATTAGGGTTAGGTTAAGACTTTAGATTTAGAATTGGGTTAATCTCAGTTAAGTTGTAGATTCCTGTTGCTCTGTGGTTTGGCTGCTAGAATAGGTTGTATAGCTATTACTTCTGTTGTTATTAAACTAGCTGGTGCGTATAGACAGTCCGGCGACTTTCGGGAAGTGCTAACTTCGTTTAGATCTCGAAAATATTTTAGTTAATTAAAATGTGCTAAATTGTAGTCGTCACTAACTTATGTATTCCTATTATCACTCAAATCAAATACATATTTACTTATACTATTATTCGTGTTGCCGACTTGCTACAGAAGGCGAACCGGCACCGACAGGAGCAGCTGGCCAGAATTTCGTCGACGCCAACCTTTCCTACTTCTACGAAGGCAAGCGACCCTCTTGAACATGAATATAGTTACTTTAAAAATATACCCTATCTTGCACTATTATAAGTATTGCATCAAAAATGGTTTGTCAAAACCTAAAGAAAATGATTGAGATAAGATGATTAAGATGATTGAGAAAGAAATGAGACTTACTAGGAGGGTAAAAGGGGGCCCTGGCTGGGGGAAAAGCGACGATGATGACGATGAGGTAAGAGGTGGGCCCCTTTTTACATATGGTTATAATATAAGGACCAACAAAACTCTTGCTCGGTCTGATACCGTAAATTTAGCGCCAACCATTTTCCCGTTTCGGCGGGCAGGAAATGCTACCTTGTTACGTGATTATGCTCTCCACATCGGGTAAGTAATAGGTGTGAGTAAGTGAGATGGAGGAACCCAGGACCGGTGGGGGAAAGTCCGGAAGTGGGGGATCCGATGCGCTATAGCGCTAAGGTGGAGTGTTGAGTGCAGGATAGAAGCTGCCTCAACCAACCTCACAAGAACTCGGTGGATGATGAGGGCTGCCGGTACTCCAGGGCAGACAAGAGAAGCGGGGAAGTTCCCTTGGGTATTTGTATAAAACTTGTATTAAGACCTTTGCCCTGTGTGGCTAACTGTTCAAATAAAGAACAGTTTCTATCTTATTGTTCTGCTGCGTAACTCTGGTGAAGGCTTACTATTCGTTGGAGCAGTGTTCTACTGAGCAAACGAATAGTAATCCGTGTGCTTAAGTGTTATTACCCCTGGGGTAATGACACGTGACGTCACAGGTAGTACATTCAGATGCTGTAAAAAGAGCTCCCAGGACTTTAAAAGGAATCCAAGCAATCCTAATAGAGAACATTCAAATACAAAGATTTTTCAAATGCAGACTCAAGCTGTAGCGATTTTATTATTTGGTAGAAGAATCTTATTTGCCATTTACCTGCTTTGCATGCCACTTGCACCTGGAAAACATGGGGAACTTGATCTCTGAGGCAGTCCGCCGTCGACTAGCTGATGCATTGAAACAAGCATCATCGATGTCTGTAATTGCCAGATGAAACTTTGTTTGGTATTCCTCCTTGTCCATGATAATATCATCCCTAAAATGTACCAAATGTGATCATACAAATCATCAAGTGAGTAATTCTCGATTTATGAATTGGTTGGCAGTTACGATGCCAGAAGAGGGTTTTTTTCCAGGCAAAATGAGATGTTTTTGTAATTCTGTATCCCGTAGTTCCTGCATATATGATCTGGCTGCCCATCTTGTGAAAACCTATACCATCCATTAGTTTTGTCTTCGCTGCAAGCAGTGAGACCAAGAACCACACCATCATTCTTTGTCAGGTATACACGATATCGGGACCTCAAGCGACTAGAATGTTGCCCATGTTCGGAAGTCCTTGCACCGTACACATAATGGAACTGGAAATATCCACAAGTCAGCTTATTGTCCATTTATGCCCACAAAATGCTCTAATGGGAAGCCTCAAATGCAGGTACCTCCATGTTATTTTTGCTGTAGTGGTTTATTTTCAATAATGTAGGATTGGTAATTATGCTAAGTGTATTATTTTCAAGATGTCTCAAATCTCCTCCATACATGAGAGGCGACTTAGCCATTGACCAAAGTGCCATCTGCAAGGCCGTGTCAACACAGAGCGTTTAGTGGATAGAGCACACTGAATATCAGGCATGAAGTCTCTTAAGTGCAAACCTGTGTTTTCTGTTCATCAGATGTAAGGTTACATTTCCTATGAGGGCCCTGATTGACACCTGTATTAAAGGAAGAAAAGAACTATTCCGGTTATAACTAACTATCGGTTGTCTGTTCAGTACCATGGGCAGCCGGTGAAGGATGGTGTTGCTGACAAGAACAAGAGGTATTGCGTCAGATGCAAGGAGAACGGACGTACCATTGCTGCTTGTCCAGTTGTGTTGCATTGTGATATTTGTGCCTATACCAATCATTTGGCACTAAGATGTCCTTTGCTCAAATTACCCAAACCAGTGGCAAATTTCTGTGGATACGGGGATGATGGTCTAGGGTTCTATACGGTACCCTCTGCAGGGCCATCGAGGTCGAGGGATGAACAGGGCACGCTGGGGGTAGTAAGGATTGTCGATGGGCAACTGTCAGTTGAAGGGGTCATTGGAGAGTTAAGAAGACTCATCACGATTGATTGGCAGTGGGATGTGAAAGAAAATGGTCGGAATTCCTTTTTAGTTCAATTTTCGACGCCCATTGAATTAGCAAGAATGGTTCAGATTGGGGATATACAGGTCAAAATGCAAGGGGTGGTGCTTCGTTTTGAGGAATGGAAGCCTAGCCCTACTCCGAAGTTTCAGCTTCGCTCAATCTAGGTGCAAGTTTTTGGGGTTCCATATGAGGTTAGAGACTACCTTAGTCTTTGTGCCATTGGTTCTATTGTTGGCGCTACCCTCAAGGTGGACATGATAAGTACAAGGAAAAAAGATCTTGTCAGGCTGCAGGTGGGGGTTATAGATGTTTCTCTAATCCCTATGAGTGTTGATATTGTTGTTGGACACAATGTGTATGAATTATTTTTTAAAGTTGAGCAAGACTTAGATGGACATATGGGACAAGAAAATGTGGGGGATGAGCAAAATAATGGAGGCGGCCAGGATAAAGAGGGGGGGGACAAAGATGAGGATATGAAGGACTATGAGATGATGGACCGTGATGCTAAGAGGGCAAAAAATACTGCAGAGAGGATGGGACCGAATTCAAGAGGTACCACCTCGTCGCCTCAAGCTAGTAATCCAGTTCTTAGCAATAGTCTTGTTTGTGTCATTCCTATTTCACAGCAAGAGGTTGTCGAAGAGGGATTGGATGGATCGAAAATAGTGGAGGTCAAGGTTCCCGCGCTAGAGGGGGCAATGGTGTTGTGGCAGCCAGTAGTACCGGTTGAAAAGGTCTTGCCGGCCGATGATGCAGATATGGAGGTGTACTCGTCGGAGGCAGCTACGCCGCCGGGGTGGGAGGTGAAATTGTCTCTAGGAGGGCATGAGGGTTCAATTTTACCGCTGGTGGATATGACCAAGAAAGGAGGGTCGGCTGGTGCGGTGGAAAAGATGCCGCGGGAATGATCGATGGGGGCACTGCTATCCGATGGTTTGGAATGGACAGTGGTTCAGAAAAAAGGGGAGGTCGGCGGGGGCGGTGGCAAATGAAGGGGGGTCGGCTGGTATGGTTTCGAAACAGGAGCCAAGGTGGAGCCGGTGTCTCGCGAACAAACTTAGAGCGGATGAGGACTCCTTGGTGAAGGCTGTTCGAAGGGCCAAGTATAAAAAATTGGAGGAGAGCAAAGGTACTAATTTAAATAATGCACTTTCAATTTTGGATATTTCAGATGAGGTTGCTATTTCTAATTTGAATCAAATAGGAGTTTCTTTAGGAATTAATAATTTGGAAAAGACCTCTTCTTTAGAAGCTATTAAAAAGACCGAACTTGGTAGGTTGACTTGTAGATTGGCTTGTTCGGGCAAAATTAGTAAAGAACATACCTCCCAAGAGGATTTGGATGAGGAAACCGATAGCCTTGATTTATCCTTTCTAAATAGCTTATGTAGCGATTTGTGTTATGAGGAACTAGCTACGGGTGATGATCATGATTTGCAATTGGTCTCGCACAAAAAGAAAAGGACGGGTGTTAAGAAAGCGCTTGCGAAAGTTGTTGAATCTCGCATTAAAAACAAACAAAGGAAAAAATGAAAGGTGTTTTTTTTAATAGTAGGGGTCTTGGCGACCCAGCGAAGCATAGATTCATTGCGGAGTTAGTTCGGGAACAACATATGGATTTTGTTGCTATTTTAGAAACTGTTAAGAAGGATTTTTCCAATTCACATTTAAAACATCTTAGCGGTGGTATGAATTTTTTTTGGCACTGGCTACCACCCCATGGCCGTTCTGGGGGTATTTTACTTGGTGTGAATATGGCTGTTTTTGAGGTTGGCTCCATTTTTGAGGGAGAATTTTTTTTATTAAACTTCATTTACGTAATAAGGAAGATGGGTTCCAGTGGATCCTTGTGGCTGTGTATGGTGCTGCACAACCAGCTTATAAAGATAAATTTTTAACTGAATTAGTTCAAGCATGTAGCAAGGAAACCTTGCCTATTCTAATTGGTGGTGATTTTAATATCATAAGGTGTAGTGAGGAGAAAAATAATGATAATTTTGAATGGCATTATCCTTTTCTTTTTAATGCTGTTATTGAGAGTCTAGACTTAAGAGAACTTAGACTATCGGGTAGACAATTTACATGGACAAATAATTTGGATAATCCTACTTTTGAAAAACTTGATAGAATCCTTGTGAGTACGGATTGGGAACAGAAATACCCTTTGACCACTGTAAATGTTTTGGAACGTGTTCTTTCTGACCATACGCCTATTGTTCTTAACACTAGGGCTGCCTCTGATACTGGGAACCAACATCTGTTTAAATTTGAGTTGGGCTGGCTTAAGAGGGCTGGGTTTTTTGATCTGGTGGTTCAGGTGTGGCAACAAAATAATGTTGCTAATACTGCAATTGACCGTTGGCAAAACAAAATTAGAGCGCTTAGACAATTTCTTAGAGGGTGGACTAAAAATACTAGTGGTGTGTATAAATTAGAGAAAAAACCTCTTTTTAATATCATTGATAATATTGATAAGAAAGCTGAGTCTACAGGATTATCTAATTTTGAAATTAATCTTAAGCACAATTCTAATGAGCGTCTTGCCCATTTGCTACAAGAGGAAGAAATCAAATGGTATCAACGGGCTAAGTCAAAGCATTTGCTTGAAGGGGATAGTAATACTCGGTATTTTCATTTGATAGCCAATGGTAAACATAGGAAACAACAAATTTTTCGGTTGAAACAGGAGGAGGGTGTTATTTCGGGTGAGGTTCATTTAAAGCAGTACATTACAAATTATTATAAAGGTCTTTTTGGACCTCCTGATAGCAATCACTTTTCAATGGTTGAGACTATTATGGATTATATACCTCAAGTTTCTGCCTTTGAAAATGATTATCTTACTTCCGAGTTTACTGAAAAGGAAGTGAAAGATGCAATTTTTCAAATAGAGCATAATAAAGCTCCAGGTCTAGATGGTTTTCTAGCTGAATTTTATCAAGTTTTTTAGAATATTATTAAAAATGACTTGATGGCTCGCTTTGAGATTTTCATAGAGACTATTTACCTCTTTCCAGGCTCAATTTTGGTGTCATTTCTTTACTTCCAAAAAAAGAAGATGCATGACAAATTCAGCAATATAGGCCAATTTGCCTATTAAATGTGAGTTTTAAATTTTTTACTAAAGTAGGTACTAATCGTCTCATGGGCATTGCCCAAAAGGTTGTTCGATCATCTCAAACGGCTTTTATGCCGGGGAGAAATATTATGGAAGGAGTAGTTGTTTTACATGAAACAATCCACGAGCTTCATAAAAGGAAATTAGATGGTATCATTCTTAAAATTGATTTTGAAAAGGCTTATGATAAGGTCAAATGGCCTTTTCTACAGCAAACTCTTAGAATGAAGGGTTTCTCTCCAAGTTGGTGTGCTTGGATTGACAAATTTGTTGCAGGGGGCAGTGTGGGGATTAAGATTAATGATAGCATTGGACCTTATTTCCAAACCAAAAAAGGGCTTAGGCAATGGGACCTTCTGTCTCCAATTCTTTTTAATATTGTTGCGGATATATTAGCTATTTTGATTAGAAGGGCCAAGAATGAGGGCCATGTCAATGGGATCATTCCGCATTTGGTAGATGATGGTCTTTTTATCCTTCAATATGCTGACGATACTATTCTTTTTATGGATCACAATTTTGATCAAGCAAAAAATTTGAAGCTTATTCTTTGTGCGTTTGAGCAACTTTCAGGTTTAAAGATTAATTTTCATAAAAGTGAGCTCTTTTGCTTCGGAGAAGCAAAAAAAATTGAATCTCAATACCTAGATTTATTTGGATGTGAGAGGGGTTCTTTCCCCTTTAAATATTTGAGTATTCCGATTCATTTTAGAAAGTTGAGGAATAATAAATAGAAGGGTTTGGAAGATCGCTTCGAAAAAAGGTTGAGTAATTGGAAAGGGAAAAATTTATCTACTGGTGGTAGACTGGTACTTATAAATTCGGTTTTGAGTGGCCTTCCTATGTTTATGCTTTCTTTCTTTGAGATACCTAAAGGGGTCCTTAAAAGACTGGATTTTTTTAGGTCCAGATTTTATTGGCAGAGTGACAACCATAAAAAAAGTATAGGTTGGCTAAATAGAATATTCTTTGTAGGCCCAAAGAACAAGGTGGCTTGGGAATCCAAAACCTCGAGATAAAAAATAAGTGTATGTTGGCTAAATGGTTGTTTAAACTTTTGAATGAGGAAGGAGTTTGTGAGTAATTGCTTAAAAATAAATATTTGAATGATAATTCTGTCTCTCAAGTTAAGAGTAAACCTGGGGATTCCTATTTTTGGAAGGGTTTGATGAAGGTAAAGCATGATTTTATTCAATACTGTTCTTTTAATATTGGGGGTGGGAAATAAATCAGATTTTGGAAGGACATTTGGGTTGGGCATCGACCTCTTTCTGAACTTTATCCAACTTTGTTTGAGGTAGTCCGGAAGAAACAGGCTTTGGTTGCGGATGTTTTAGGAACTACGCCTTTAATATTGAGTTTTAGGAGAGCGATTATTGGATCAAATTTGATTGCTTTCAATAATCTTATGGTGAGAACAGCCAATGCTCATCTTACCATGAATTCGGTTCGTTGGAATTTGCATAAGAATGGACAATTTTTCGTCAAATCTATGTATGATGTTTTAGGTGATACCAATTGTCGTTTTCGATATCAAAAGTTATGAAAAGTTAAAGTACCCTTAAGATAAAAATTTTCTTGTGGTATCTTTGTAGAGGAGTTACTCTGACTAAGGATAATTTATTAAAACAGAACTGGAGAGGCGATACAAATTGTTGTTTTTGTGATAAAAAAGAGACCATACAATATTTGTTTTTTGATTGTCGCTTTGCCCGTTTTGCTTGGCGCATAGTCCAAATTACTTTTAATCTTAATAGACCTAATACTATTCGCAATATCTTTGGGAACTAGTTATTAGGTCTTAATTCGGATTCAAAAGCAACTATTTTGGTGGGGGCGGCGGTGCTCTGCTGGTCTATTTGGTTATGTCGTAATGATGTCGTTTTTTATAAAAAAATTATTGACCATCCTCTGCAGATTATATTCAGATGCATCTATTGGATTCACTCTTGGTCAGCTTTGCAATGCCAAGGGAGGCCTTGGTAGCTGAGAGCAAAGCGTTGGAGGTCATTATAAGGGAGATCTTTAACAAGAATGAGTGGAAGCTATGTAATAGACTTCGAGATGTTTGAAGCATTTTTATGTCATTGTTTCTCTTCAGAAGGATATTTTCTGTTTTTACGGCTTTTGTTTTGCCGTTGGTTTTTGTTTTTGCGGCGTTTGTTTTGTCGCTTCATTATGGTTTATAGGGCTGCTGTTTCGCCTGGTTAAGAAGTTTGTATAATAAATTTTGAGCTGTGTGTATCTTCGGATATAGAGACCGAGAAAAGTTTTTTCTTCCATTATCTAAAAAAAGTCTATCACTCCATGGAATCTGGGTATTTATTGATGAAGTTGCATACCTAGCAAACATTTCAAGAAAAACCTTCTAGTAGATAACTTACATGTTATGTAGTTCGATAAATCAAGGAGGTATTAGTTGAGATTTTCCACATTCAGTATATAGTTTGATATATGCATATTCCAGAATCTGTTATAATTTATTACAAAATTTGTGATATGATTTCTCTCCCAAGTTCCAATTATTGAAAACTGAGATATCCATATTTTGCAGTACTTATCTAATGGCATTAAATGTTCTATTTCCACAATACCAATATCAAGGCCCATCCAGCTCCAATACCCGTATTAACACTCATAAATCCATGTGGCATCCATGCGCATGTTCTTTGGGTAAGACCTATATCGCAAGCTGTCCAGTGCTGGCCATTCTCTATGTACGGTTTTCCCTGAAAAGGATCACATGATAACACACTAAGAAAAATAAACTGAAGTTCATGACTTCCATTGCAATTCAGTTATTGTTTTAGTATTGCAACTCCCTGATTTCAAAGTTCATTTGTTAAATTTTAGATAAAAGTTCTAACTTTGCAGGAAAACACAGCAGCTAAATTCTTCGAAGCATCAGATGATAAAATACAGAAAATGTTGTATGAACAATGAAAGACTATGATAAGGACAACATCATTTTACACACTGATAATTTATAATGGAGCAGATTAGTAATTTTCCTGTAATGATAAAATGTTTGTCTGTAAGATTATTGTAGGACATTCTCAGTCAGTCCATCTAAGATGGGTGATGTAACTTTTAAACTCTATTCCTCTCTGAAATGAATGGGCAGAACTCCTGCCATCTGTTTTAAAAAAAGATTATGGTACAACATTGAAAAACCATCAAGGTTATCTCTACTGCTCCCCCTCCCAGATCCATGAGATTATTCTGCATAAAAAATCAATTTAAAAATGGCATTGGAGCGTCTTCTGTTATACAACATAATGTTAACAAGGATTGAAAACAAAGTTGAGGCACTCTGAAAAAGGAAGGAAAAAATAACCAATCCTCTCATTGTAAGTACTAAATACAATAATGAGAAGATAATTATGAAACAGCAGTAGTTGTCATCTAATAGCATTTCAAAGGAGGAGCAGTACCGTTTCAATGTCCAAGATGTGCGTGTTTGCATTAACAGCCTGCGTACTTATTCCTTTCATTAAGCGGATGCCGAATTTCAAGCCCATCTCATGAACCTTACTGGCAATCTGACTGAACCCTTTATCACCTCTGGTCTCTGGATGATGGAAATCTTTGAAGATCAGGAAATGGTCGACCCCATTCATCAATGTGGTCAAATCCATATGAATCTGTATACGCCCCATCAACATACTTCCGGTACCAGAGGAAATCTATAACTGCATACTACCCATAGATATGAGATAGAGTAGATAGTTAAATTGATGATTTGTTCGTATTTATTTTGCTATCAATATAGCCAAATTAAAGCATTCTAAAAGGTAACCTGATATCCATGTGGAAGTAACTTTTCTGCTAAGATATCTGCATTTTTCATGTATGCATTTTCATCAACCGTCCATGAAAAGGAATCACAGGAATTCCACCTCGGAAGTGCCCCTGAAATGTAAAAAGTATGAACGAATGGAAATCATTTCTCTTTAGCTAAGAATGAGCTTGGTTATACAAGGATCAGATACTGGTGTTCAAATTAAAATTGTTCTCTTGACAGCGCTTAAATTGTACTTTTTTTTACATTTACATATAATTTTTATTTTGGAATGAAAGAGAAATGAATAGAGAGAAACGCAGAAAAAAATTACAGAGGGAGCATAGATGGTGAATCCATTTGAATAAAAGCTTCCAGAGTCACTCAAAAAAGGAGGAATTTTTTTATTATATAATCCTTTTTAATCAATATTTTAAAGTTAATCCTCACGACCTTTATTTCCAATTCTGACCTCTTTAGCTACGCCATCACCCGTGGTATGGCTAAAATGTACTATCACGCCAAACCTCTTAGCATGATAAAACATGCTACTCAAGCTCTCGCCCACCCGTCGTGCCAGCGTGGAGGCTTGCGTGGCAGTAGTCACGCCAACGATAGTGGCGTGACAATGGCTGTAGTCACGCCCACTAGCGTGGCCTGATAGTGGTAACTTAGTTGCGGCTGCCGATCCCGTTCTTCATTTTTTCCCTGACCCTTCACCTCCTCCCGAGCTGTGTCTCTCCTCCCCAAATCCGTCCTCTAAGCCGCCGCTGGATTCCGCCGGCCTCCCCCACGTCGTCCTCCCCACGGTGGCATCTTCCCTGCGTCGGCCTCCCTCCACCTCCGCCGGCCTCCCTCGACCTCCGCCTGACTCCGTTGGCCCGGGCGACCTCAGACGACTGCCGTCTTCCTCCTCCTTCGTCCCTCCGTTGCCGCCGGTCCGCCGGCCCCCTACGCCGCCCTGCTCCTCACGCCGGCCTCCTCCACGTCGTCCTCCCCGCGCCGGACTAGGCCCTCTCGTTGAGCCCAACAGCGGCCCCGACATCAAGGTAACATTGTTGCCCTCCTCATCCCTAGATCTCCAATTTCTATGATTATGTGGATATGCTGTGATTGTCGAGCACAAGTTGGTGTAGTCTCCATTGACTCACGAGGATAATTCAGGTACTTGAAAAGATATTGTTGGTAAAAATTGATGAGATTCAACCACACACGCTTCTACTCACTGCATCACTTTTGTACAATCCTATATGAATCGTCGGTCAAAAGGTGTTTGGCTAATTAAAGTGCAACCGTTCTTTTAATCCTAAGTCACATTAGTTAGGTTGAGATGAGATGTTATTTCATCTTTGCACGGCGTGTGCAAAACTAAATGTTACTTTGATGTACCCAATAATCATATCAATGGATGCACACGCCGTAGTTAAGGTCTCGTGGAAACTATCTATATTTAATTCATGCTAATATGCATGTACTGGTAGTTTGCATGAAATTCGTGTGGAACATACTCATTTTTTCCCTCTGTGCAATTTGGTGACGGAGTAATAGTAGCATTGCCTTTATCTGTGACACAAGCTGGATCATCCGTAGAAAGAAAGAGCACAACTACCACATATCACTATGATTCAACAGAAATAACAAAATTAAAGATTGCTGTCCATTGAATGTTGAGTGAGAAGTGCAATGTTGATTGTTGAATGTGAGTCTAAGCATGAACACAAAGCTATAGTATAGAGTATGGAACATGTGGTATGCATGTCTCATGACCACTAGACACTGGCACTGAAAAGAAGTAATCTGCATTGTGCTCAAGCTCTCACCTCATGTCCTGCAGAAATAGTTTACCGAATATAAATTACGAAAGGACCTCAAGAGAAATTAAATATAGGCTGAAGGCAAAAAAAATGTGACTTATCTCCTTTCTACATATCAGATTTTCCGAACGAGTGGTTCGTGGCACTCCGAGCGTGTAGCTCTGGCGTACCCATGAGCAAAGTCCTGGGCGTATTCAGGAATGAGTCCTGAGCGGTCCCAAACACGTGGTTTGGGCGGTCTTGAGAACGGGATCTCGAGCGTACCTGGGCACGTGAATCTAGGGTAGCGTAGGTCGCACTTAGAGGCAAACTCTGAGCGGTCCCAGACACGTGGTTTGGGCGGCCTCGAGAACGGGATCTCGAGCGTGACTGAGCACGAGAGACTCAGATAGTGTAGGATTTGGATCTTTTGGCAACTTTTTGTTTCTTGGTGTTATTTGTTCACTATGTATGGCATAACACACCTCAAAAAAGGGTTAGTCTCCGCCAGAGAAATATGAGAGTTATAGCTCACAATTGCCCCCTTGTTTCAAAATTGACAATGGAGTATCTCTTTCTCAATCATTGTCAAACAACCGGAAAACATCATTTAACAAGACAAACTGTTCCATGATTACTGTAAACCATCATGATTGTTACTGTAACTACAACATATTACTGTCATAGTACAAAACTAAAATAAAGTTGTAATTAACCATACGTTTGTACGGATGTGGGAGCGTTTCCCCGTGGGTCGGCCCACTCGTGCTCCCTTGCAGGTAATCATTTATTCCATTCGTCATAGAATTCACCTTCCACCAAAAAAGCAACTGTAATCTATATCTCCTTGCAGGCATGGCCCCTTCAGGACCCTGCGTTCGGACCAACAGTAGCCTACCTTGGAGCTCCATCGTTGCACCTACTGGGCGTCCGAGGTCGCGGTACATTGCGTATGCAAACGAGCTCGACATCATCACGCAAGACCAAGTGCGTAACTCATACCTATTCGAACTATGATTTTATCGCTTCTGTTTGACACATCTGGTGCAGGTCACATGGTTGCCATACACGCGCGACGAGGTTGTCCAAATGGAGCTAAACCTGATGTGCGAGCGGGACATCGCCTTGTGGATGACGCTCTCACCACTAATCTTCTTCCATGCGGTGGAGTACCAATTGCCCCATCGGGTGATGAGGCAGTTTGGGAAGCTCCAGGCCACACCGCCAATGGTGTTCTCGACCAATCTAAATCTTCACCGGTAGGGGTACCAACCACCACTCCTTTGCAGCTTCCGTAGTGGTTTCTATCCTAAAAGTTTGATTCTAGATGTGGCAGGATGAACCGAAGGCGGAGGTACAGCCACACCAACTGGGCCGCCTATCACCGTGCCTACTTGTTGGAGTGCGAAAACCGGGCGAATCGGTCCAGGGACGCGCCGCCGATCCATCAGAAGGCTCAGTTCGTTCGATACCTCGAGTGGCTCCACGACGTTGTGCGCCTCCGGCTTCGATCGGCCATGACCGATGTGGACATAGGGGAGGGGCACTCCTCCGAGGAGGATATCGTGGACAACTCCGACGAGTTCACACGGAACGACATGCAGCCGGAGAGGGCCCCCATCAACACCTATTATGTGAGTATATTTTATCCCGCTACTACTTTGCAAAGTCACGGTGAGCAAACTAAATTACTTTGTCAAACCCTTTGCAGGGAACGCAGCTCGCACGCATATGCAATGAGGCCGGTGAGGCCTTCAAGCTACCCGAGGGTTCATAAGGGAGCTTCAAGTATTTAAGGGATTTTGCTGAGGTAACATTTTATTCCTTTTGTACTGCAATTTACAATACTTAATGCTTTCATACCCGTGTTATTCCTTTTGTTGGATTAAACTACAATATCCTTTTTTGGTTAACCTTGTAGATGGTTCGCCGCCGATGTCAGCGATTGGCCGCAAAAAGGAACTGCGCGGCGACGGCGGGAGAAGTCGTGCAACCTGCCCCGGATCGGCGTGGCTCCTCGCGTGCTACAACATCAGGAGTGACGACATCTGCTTCGGCCGCACGACACGAGGATGCGGAGGAAGACGAGGAGGGTGGTGAGGACGACGAGGAGGACATCGATGCTAGGCTTCCAGATGAGATGGTCCTCGGAGACCTTGTTGGTGCACCGTCCCCCACGCAGCCGACTCAGGCTACGCCTCCGCGCCATAAACGGCGTGATCGTGCGAACATTAGTTTGGTAAACATCGTGGAGGGCACGCGAGGCCAACACCCAGTAGCAAGGTTCACACCAGGATCGGGTGCGAGCCGAAAGTGCAAGTGATGAGATGAATTGGTGTATGCATGTCTGTATAGTTCATATTGAATGAAATCAGATGAATCTGCTGGAATGGAACTTTCTATGACTATGTTCGAAGAAAATGATTGCGTGAAATGAATCGTCTAAACAAAGGCGCACATATAATAATAATATCAAATATTAAGATGAATAGAAATCGAATACTATTTTCTTATTTTATAATATCTATTTTTTGATTAGGTTATTACATAGTATTCTTTTTTACTTATTGATTTTTGCAATTCATTGATATTGCAATTTGAATATTGCAATAATTTATATTGAAAAGACGATAGCCAATAAATTGCCTAATTTGAATTTGTATGTACCATTCGTATAATTAAATTTCTTAGTTGATGGATTTTGAATGTTGAATGATTTGAGATGACTGATGGATGATTCTTATTGCATGAATTGTTGTTTGAATTAAATCAATGTAATGATTCTTATTGCACGAAATGTTGATTGAATGAAGTCAATTTGGATGATTGTACCGAGTATTTGTTGCTACTGTCATGCCATTTATAGTGGCGTGACAAAGCAGTCCTATCACACCGGGATAAAGGGAGTGACAGGACTTAGCACCAGAGCACTAGCCTTTTGCTGCAACGCCTCTGGAACAGCAAGCAATTTGGCGTGGCAGTATGGTTTTGCCACGCCATGTATAGTGGCATGCAAGGCACTCCTGTCACGCCGATATAAATGGCGTGACAGGACTTAGCACCAGAGCGCTCGCCTTTTTTTCGCAACGTCTCTGGAACGGTAAGTAAATTGGCGTGGCAGTATGGTTTTGCCACGCCATAGATAGTGGCGTGATAAAGCAACCCTGTCACGCCGGGATAAATGGCGTGACAGGATGTTCAGATGGTCCGATCAGCCTATAAGTGTTGTTTGGACGGTCTGGTCGGCTCAAAAGTGACGTTCGGCCGGTCCGAACGTTACTAGGATAACTGTTTTAACTTCAAACCCCTCAAGTTTGACAAGGCTAAAAAAAAGCAAATAAATTCCTAAAATTATATAAATTTTTAGAGGTGTTCCTGAGATGATCTAGCACCCAAAGAAAATTTGTAACCTTGCTATTCAAGATTTATTCTTCTTATTTTAATTCATTAACAGCAAGGGCTTTGAGAACTTGGTTTGAATTTTTACAAGGTTGAATTAAGCTCTAAAAATTTCAAAACAACTATATTTATTCATGATAAATATTATAGTATTTAAATAAATTATTTCCCAGAGATGATCACATGTTTTGTTTCTGTTTTCTTTTGGGAGTTTCTTTTTTAGGTGAAAGTTTAATGTTTGATTAAGATTTTCCAAGTGCAACAAATGATGAAAATGCTTCAAAAACAATATGCATGCTCATGAGATGCATAAAAATTCTATTTAGGCTTAGGGTTTAGGGTTTTAGGGTTTTAGGTTCAGGTTTACGTTAGGGTTTACATTAGGGTTTAGGGTTTTACGGCCTAAGGGTTTTAGGGTTTAGGTTTAAGGTTTTAGGTTCAGGTTTACGTTAGGGTTTATGTTAGGTTTAGAGTTTTAGGTTTTAAGGTTTTAGGTTTTAGGGTTTACGTTAGGGTTTACGGTTTACGGGTTTAGGGTTTAAGGTTTTAGGTTCAGGTTTACGTTAAGGTCTAGAATTTTTAAGTTTTAGGTTTTAGGTTTTAGGGTTTTTAGGGTTTTAGGTTCAGGTTTACGTTTATGTTTAGGTTAGGGTTTAGGGCAGGACGTGACAATACTCTCCAAAGTAAGACGTAACAACACTCTATCTCGCCAGCTTTTTAGATCGACATGACAACACTCTACATACTCAACTTTTCAGACCGAAAAGACAGTACTCTGCAAAGCAGGACGTGACAGCTCCCTACAAAGTAAGACATGACAACACTCTGTCTCACCAGTGACTTTTCATAAAGACAAGGCAACACTTTGCCTCGTAGGCTACTCACATGAAATTAAATACAGCATGCCAACCCTGTGGCTTATAAAAGGAGATGGAAGAGATCTGGGAGAGAACACTACACAACCAAATCCAACACTACACTAGAGCTTGCTCACCACGTCGGAATGGACAAGATGTAGAAGAAGCAATGGGACAAGATGAAGAGACAATGGGACGAGATCCGTGAACAAGCAAGGGCTGCTGGGGCCCGAGACGAACAAGCAAGGGCTACGGCGGCCCGAGTCGAACAAGAGGAGCATGCCAGGATGGCAGCTCTCCCTAGATCCGCTATGTGGCTTCCGCAAATGGATCGACCTAGAGATCCACCCACACGACCAGCGGCAAATCAACTACGAGGAGTGAGATGTCAAAAGGTCCCACGAGATCCGGAGGAGGAGCACCGCAACGACGAGCAAAACGAGCGTATACGTTGGGAGGAGAAAGCTCATCTCGAGGCGTGCAGGTGCAAGGAGTGCGAGGCTCACGAGAGCAAGGTAGTCAGAGTCGAGATCCTAAGTTGGATCGATTTGCCTTCAGTAGGATTGAAATTGTAGTATCAAATCGTAGAATCGGTGATTCTACGGAATTGTAAAAATACACATATTTAACATATATACTATAAGTTTGTATAATTCTTATATGGTTTACCAGTTACATGTTCCTTAAAAGCAGCTAGACATACTCCAGGAATAAAAATAGTTTATTATTATCAAGCTCAAGATTGTTCATGCCATAATATAGATATTAGTACTAGCATTATCACACTGATACAATATTTTGCATGCTCCTTGTTTATTTATAGTTTTATTCTCAGAAATTAATACCAATAAATTTTGCTCTAAAACAAATTATCAGCAAAGTCTCGCCTCTAAAAAAATTGCAATTTTTTTTGCCCTAAGTCTCTACGAGTAGGATTGACTGTGCGATTTGGATCGACAGGCTATCGTGGGTTCGTAGAATCGTAAGACTCTAAGAGTAGAATCGCGATCCTAACTACCTTGCACGAGAGGAAGCGCGAGAAAAAGAGGGAAATAGCGGCCAAGGCCAAAGAGGCCGGTGAGGAGTTCAACGCCGACCTTGCAAGGAAGGGAAAATAGCCTTGGTCCACGCAGTAGGTCGGGTCATTCTGTACTAGTCCCCGTCGAAGGTCAAATTTATTTCCATTCCAAAAAGGCACATATGTATCGTAGGAGTACTTCGGTTTGTTGCATCGTGCATGATGTTGTTTCTTATGCACATAACCAAACCCGGTGCATCGTGTTATTCCTAGCTTTATTATGAAGTATATTTTAATTCGCAACTTCAAATCGTGTCGTCTTTTCGCATTCAATTCTTCGCGTAGGCACGAAATGGTCTACGACCACAAAGTGACGAAGAGCACCACCTATCATTCCAGTAGGATGTCTACGCATCTTTCATCAGCTAACTGTATAGCATATGTCCGTTCTTGTGCCTCATGTTGTACATGTACATGGTGTTATGTATCATCGTACCACACGGTCCACATATTAGTCATTTTTTCCAGAATGCAGAATGTATCACTTCTGGGACACGGCTTGGAAATATTGAGTGGGTGTTTATGATGGATATATACGCTGAAGTGTCAAAGGTTATCAATCCACAAAAAGATTAGCGGTCCATATATGTATTTACTTTCGGTTAAAAGGATGGTGTTATATTTGGTTCACATATAGATTCTCTATTTTTAAGTTATGGATTGTTAAATGTTACATGTACATAGTGTTATGTATCACCGTACCTTCAAAAAAAATTATCCTTCAAAAGGAAGTCCCTTTGTTATCATCTTATTACCAAAACAAAACATCAATAAGTACTTGTGATCATCAATTGGAAATAATTTATTTAAATCTTATAATATTTATCTTGATTAAATATGTTTTTTTTTCAAAAATTTTGGAATTTATTTCAACCTTGTTAAAATTCAAGCCAAGTTCTAAAAATCCCTACGGTTTTGAATTTAAAATAAGCAAATAAATCATTAAAAGTAAGGTTATAAAATTTATTTGGGTATTAGATCTTCCCAGGAAGACCTCTGAAATTTTTTATAATTTTACGAATTTATTTGCTATTTTATTTAGCTCGGTCAAACTTGAGGGGTTTGAAGTTAAAACAGTAGCTGGTCGGCTTGACTTGGGCCGTTCGGACCGTCCGAACAGACCCGACTCCGATCGGACCAGTTCGAACCAACACCCTGTCACGCCGTAGGATATGACGTGACTAGACAGGCTTGTCACACCGTGGGATATAGCGTGACTAATGCCACACAAGCCTCCACGCTAGCACGGTGGGTGAATGAGGGTTTGCGTAGCATGTTTTGTCATGCCATTGCATATGGCATGACAGTACTGTAATATCCCGTATATCGATAAGAGAGAAACTTGTTCGGAAGAGAAAAATTAAATTAAATTTAAGGATTCTATTAGAATTGGGAACTTGGGCCTTCAGCCCGAGCTAAGGGTTGTCTTTGGCCGGCCATGAAGTGGGCCATTAAGGGGGGAGGCGCCCCTAAGGCCCATGGCCCAAGCTGCCCCCTTTTTCCCCTAAAACCCTAGACAACCACCCCTGTACTATAGCACAGTACTGTAGCGCCACCCTAGGTACTGTAGCACCGCCTGGTACTGTAGCATGCCCCCCATACACCCCTGCATCTCCTTCCTTGCTGCTGCCATTGGCCAAAAGGAAGAGGGAGAAAGGGATTTCGGCAAGAGAAGAAAGGAGATAGGGAAGAAGGAGAAGAGGAGAGGTTGTCCTCGCCGGGTTTGATCAGGATAACACGCATCTCCAAGGGTATCAATTCGTTTCCCCACTGTTTGATGTTTAGATGTGAAATTGGATTAGTTTGATTGGATTGAGTTCGTCCTGTTATAGATTCAATTCTGTCCAGTGGATTGCGTGGTCAGTTTCGGTTTCTTAGAGGCTGAATTAGAAGTTTTGATCTCCTAGAGTTATTTAGATAATGTTCTTAGCTTTCGGTGGCCGCCAATAACACCTGATTCGATGTACGGATCAAAAGTTATGATCGTTTTAGTTTCTGCTGTCCAGAATTCTGACGAGAATTAGCAGTCATTGTAATTGTTAAAATATGACCTAGTTAGAGGATGATGCAAAAGTCTTTCCCATAACGACTTTTGTACGTGATCTCATTAGCTTTTAGTATTGATAAAGAACACCCCATTTGGATTTATATAATAAAAGTTATGCATGTTTTAAATTGACTGTCCAGAACCCTGACGAGACTGAATTGTCAAATTTCCTTTTTATATATGACCAAGTTAATGGCAAATTCAGGGCTTTCACCCAACTAGGTTATTGTAGGCATGGGTCTTAGCTTTCAATATTGATAAAGAACGCTAAGATTGGTTTGGCCAATTATAAGTTATGGCCATTTTCGTGCTGCTGCCCAGAAGTGTCGGGCAGTTCTGACAGAGGGTGTTCATCGGTCTTTTGGAGCTTGGTACATTCGGAATTTGGGATTTCCATCAACTAGGTTGTTGTAGATAATCTTGTTACCTTTCAAACAAGCCTGAGTTTACATTTTTATGAATTTCAAAGTAAATGTTATGTCACTTTTACTGCTGCTGTCCGTTACGGCTTCCAGTTAGAATGTAGTTCAATTCGCATAAAGTATGCAATGAAACATTGTGGTGTTGGGTATGTGTTGCGAGTAGTGTCTTGACATGATGGTTCTTATTGAGTAATCTAATGGTGTAGGAGGTGAGGCTCCGGAGTTAGCGGCATAGTTATTGCCTCCTAACGCATCGCAACGCTAAAGGCAAGTACATTGACTTTTGTGTGATTTGTAAATACTGGATGCTCGATGATTAGTATTGTGTTTTGTTTGATATGAGAGAAGCTTCAATATTCATGTTCCGTCCACGGGAGTGGAATATCCACGGGAGTGGAGATTAAAGAATACAAGAGGTTCCAAGGATTATGTTCCTTGCGTATGTTCTTTCATATGTGTGCAGATGATGTTAGTCATAATACTTACGCTCATTAATGCATCCATGTTCATGTTCGCCCACGGAGCCCACGGAGTGGAGTCTAAAGTCCCATCAATTCCAAGATGGGCATGTGAAGTCCCACCATTCCAATGTGGGCAGTTTTGGACACCCGTATGAAACGTTCTTCATACGGTATTTTGGATCCCCGTATTTCGATAAATACGAGCTTAAGTGAACACCGACGGGTGTGTCACTAGTTATACCGGTATAAGCACGTGTGCAGTCCATTCCTTTCAATCAATCCATTCATTTTATTCATTCATATATTCATTCGATGTTATGTTCTTATTCTTAAAGATGTTGCCTTGTTCATAATTGTTGTAGGTTCAATTATTCACTGTACTTGCTGAGTCTCGGACTCATTCTTTCTTTGTTTGTTTATTTTAGGTGATCGTTGATGATGGCTCTATTGGGAGGGAATAGACATACACTATTCGTTCACTTCACCATATCTCAATTCAATAATAGGACTTGGTTCTAGCCTTCATTCGTTAATTGATGAACTGTAATAATTAAATTTAGATGTGGTTAATAACCTCTCTATGTTATGATTGATTATGTATTGCTTGAGATCTTCGATCACCCTTCGTTATACTTGCTTGAATTCAGACTATTGTCATGCCTTGGTTCTATTAAATAGTGATCTTTTTAAGTCATTAGTTGATATTATTCAAATCCTTCCGCATTATGGTTGTATGTTAGATGATTTAGGTGACATCTTGGCTTTCGAATAGCCAGGGTGTTACAAGTACGGTTTGGTCATGTCACGGGTGGTGGCGTGACCAAAGGGGTCAGAATTGAAAATAAAGTTCATGAGGGATTAACTTTAAAATATTTTTTAAAAAAAGATTAAATAATAATAAAATATATAAAGGAAGGTTGAAGGCAAAAAAAATGCAATATGTTATAAATAATGTCAAACAATCAACGGCTTAACCAAACAAAAAGTCAAGTTTGATACACACAAACTAATCATCTAGCACAACTGTGTAGTGGATACACAATATCTTTTACAAAAGGGAAAAAATATTTACAAATTAGAGGTGCAGCCAACCTCCTTTCCTTTAACTCTATCCAGAAACAGATACAAAATTGTCTGCTAGTCCATTTATACTCTCAAAATACACTACAAGAGCTTGTAGTAAGCAAAGTGACCATTCTCCTGCTGATTTGCAGTTGTGTAAAGATATTCTAGGTTCACTTAAGAATGGTTCAGTTTTTAATTTTTGAAAGTGTGAAGAAGCACTACCAATTTTCTTTTCTTTTCATTTTTTACACTGGGAGGGTGTTACTTGTTAAGTTGGGGATAAAAGTAAAATATAGAAGCACAGCGGTTGGGAATGTTCTTCCTTTTTTTCCTCTGAAAGAAGGATTAATTCTTGTATGCCACTGATTTTCTGAGAAATTCCTTGTTTTCTCACTGACAAGGTGGTGCGGGTCCACCTGTCAGTGAGACAACGAGTGAAATGTAAAGGATGGGTAAATGTTTGGTGGCATATAAGGAAATCACCCCTGAAGAATGATTGTTCTGCCAAATAAACCCGTATCCTCACACCGAAATTATAGATTTCAAGCAAATACTCTTACAACATTGTCTCATTAATCAGGTAGGGAAACAAGACAACTCCAATCAATCAATGCTAACCGAAGAACCAAATGAAACAAGCAACGCATCGATGATCTCGGAACACCAAACGGTGACTCCATATTTCGGACCTAAAACAAGAAATCTCTACAACCCGAACAGGAAGCATTCATCTAAAACGTACACTAGGGTGAGTAACACTCCCAGAAGGTGAATTAGTCCAAGCAAAAAATCAAAAGAAATGGCATCGTTCCCATCCATCGAGGATTGATAGGAAAGAAGACTGACAGGAGGAATAGGAGGAAGAGAAGGACGAAGCAGAGGAGGTGACGATGCCATGGTGGCCGAGGAGGAAAGGCTGGAGCGCCCAGTACCATCCCCACCGAGAAGAGCAGAGCTGAGCCCAGGAGAGGTGAGGTCAGAGGTGAGGACCGAGGAGGGAGGGCAGAGGAGGCAAGCCAAGCGGCAGGCGGCATCACTGATGAGTGATGATGAGCGATGAAGTGGGAGTGGGTTATTTGGGGTTTGGGGCCCGTGGTGGGGATGTCGTGTCGTATCTTGCGATCGCGAGGAAGCCAGCAGAACGTCACTTGTGGAATTTGTTTTAAAAAAATAATATATTTTTTAAAAATATTTACAAAAATAAATAATCATCCCAAAAAATTACAAAAATATGTCTCTGTCGCCAGTTCAACTAGCGACAGGAACCTATCGCCAGTTGAACTGGCGACAGGGACCCTGTCGCCGGTTGAGCTATCTATCACCAGTTCAACTGGCGACAGGAAGCTATCGCCGTTTAAACTAGCGACAGGCCCCTGTCGCCGGTTGAACTGGCGATAGGTACCTCAACCCTATTCTACTTGGCCAGTTTTTTATTTTTATAAAATTTAAACGGGACGAAATCTGTTAGACTAGCAATAACATTTTGTTATCGTCGTATGTTGTTCTACTACGATTAATTTTTGAAGAATTTAGCGAGGACGATTGAGGTATCAATGATTCGTAAAGAGGAATGTAAGTGATATTGCGATTCGCCCGGGAATTCATACACACTGATATTACAGAACTTATAGCAGATCGTCATAACACTTAATTGAAATGATAATTTAGAACATTGGTAATAATATATTACTACTGTCCATTTTTTCTTGTGGTCGCGACCTCAACGTCTCCCATGTGGACCGCCTCGAGTCGGGGCACCGGATGAGGTCCCCGCGGCGACGTCCGGAGTGCCGATGTCTCCTTCGTCCTGAGGATTTCGCGTGGGGCATATCTTGAAGGTGTGTCCAGACTCCCTGCAAATGGAGCACTTCTTCATACGACGTCCGGCTTCTACCTCATCCATATCGTTCCTGATGTGTCGTACCTGTCGCCGGCCAACCTTTCCCTTGAGTCTACCAATGTCCGCGGCCTAGATTAGTTGCTCCCAGGTGGGATGGCTAGTGAAATGGCCAACCACGGCGTAACCATACATCTCTCCACTCTATCTTTGCATCACCGCCTCCTTGGTGAAATAGTCAGAGAGGTACTAGCCGGGATGCTGCGCCACCGTCGAACAGGCGGTCATGACATGGGAGCAGAGCCTATGCAGAAGGAGTTTGTTACAAGTGCATACGCAACTATCGCGGCGTAGCGTGCACTCATGGGTGACCCTCTCGCGGTTCGTCCCACGACGTCCTTTATCCCTGCACATTATCTCGAAGCGAAGCTCCCTCGTGTCCATCTTGAATGCCGGTGCATCTCACCCTTCTTGCTCTTCTACTCCATGTATTTGGTGATCATAGCAGAGTAGAGTACTCTGTCATTTGCCATGACGAGCGACGCTGTAGGATCGATAATGACATTTAGAGGGGGTGAATGATTGTGGAAGATTTTTTTTGAGATACATATATATCTATGGCATGCTTGAAGCATACATATTTGCAATTGACTCTTTCTCATTTTTTTTATATATATAACATGCCAAATTGAGTGAGCACAAAAATATTGCAATAAGAGACAAATGAGCCTCAACCAAGATTTAAAATGAGACTCACAATCAATCTAATCCTTTTCGTTGAACATTGCAAAGTAATAACTATAATCAATCTAGTCAAAGTATTCCGCCATGTCATATTTTAGTTCAAATGTAGCAAATTTATTAAACCAGTCATGATCAAAGCTACACAGCACATGAGTAAATATGATAACGAAAGCTCTACACCTCATTCGATTTTAATGGCTTGGACTTGATGAATTGTTTGACAAGTATAATAAACAAAACTTCTGAAATTTAAACAACAAGCTCCCCCTCAGAATAATCCCATAGGATGCAACACACCCAACTCACTTCGTAAAAGAGTAAATCGTGCAGAATCAAGCGGTTTTGTGAGAATATCAGCAACTTGAGAATCTGTATCAATAAAATGCAAAACAACATCCTCATTTTTTACATGGTCACTAAGAAAGTGATACCGAATATCAATGTGTTTGGTTCTTGAATGTTGCATAGGATTTTTAGCAATATTAATAGCACTAGTGTTATCACAGAAAAGCGGTACACTATCCAATTCTAAGCCAAAATCCTTAAAGTGTAGATATCATCCAAAGCAATTGTGAGCAACAAGAAGCAGCAGCTACATATTCAGCCTCAGTAGTGGAAAGTGCAACAGACAACTGTTTCCTAGAAGCCCATGAAACAAGAGATGTGCCTAAAAAGTGACATGTGCCAAAAGTGCTCTTTCTATCAATTCTACAACCCCCAAAATCCGCATCTGAATAAGCTCTAAGGGTAAGGCAAGAAGAAGAAGAGTACCATAAACCAAATTATAAAGTTGACTGAAGATACCTGAAAATTCGCTTAACTGCCTGACGATGTGAAGTACGTGGGGAAGCTTGAAAATGAGCACACAGACATACAGCGAAGTGAATATCTTGCCTTGAAGCAGTGAGATATAGAAGTGAACCAATCATGCTTCTGTATTCTTTTTGATCAACAGGCTCTCCATCCTCATCGGGGTCTAACACTGCAGTGGATCCCATTGGTGTGGAGACTGGTTTGCTCGTCCCCATATCGAAACAACGAAGTAGGTCCTTGGTGTACTTGATTTGATGAACAAAAATAACCAGCTTTGATTGTTTGATCTGAAAGCCTAGGAAGAACATGAGTTCTCCCATCATGCTCATCTCAAATTCCTTGCCCATAGTATTTGAAAACTTGGAAACAAGAGCATGAGAGGAGCCACCAAAGATGATATCATCCACATAAATCTGAACGAGTAAAAGATCATTATCATGCTTGAGAGTAAACAATGTTTTATCTACCTTGCCCATTTGAAAGTCATTTTTAAGCAATTTAAGCCTATCATACCACGCTCTCGGTGCTTGTTTTAAACCATATAAAGCTTTGGATAGTTTATAGACATGATCAGGAAATTTGGGATTTTCAAAACCAGACGGTTGTCTTACATAAAATTCTTCCTCAATATAACCATTAAGAAAAGTGCTCTTAACATCCATTTGATACAACCTAAAACCCTTAGATGCAGCAAATGCTAAAAGGATTCTAATGGCTTCTAATTGAGCAACAGGAGCAAAAGTTTCACCAAAATCAAGACCTTCTACCTGGGTAAAACCCTGAGCCACAAGTCTAGCCTTATTTCAAACAATAACACCATCCTCACCTTGTTTATTCTTAATAATCCATTTAGTTCCAATAATATTATGGCCATGAGGAGGTGAAACTAAATCCAGACTTTATTACACTCAAAATTTTCTAATTCCTCATGCATGGCATTAATCCAAGACTCATCAGATAAAGCGTGACTTACATCTTGGGGTTCAAAAGATAAAACAAAAGCAGCATGAGCATATGATGCCTCAGAGTTATACCTGTTGCGAAGCACTCTCTTATCTAACTCACCAATCATTTGTTCAGGAGGATGACGTCGTTGAATATGTGGAGGAGCCTGTGGGGTCGTTGGTGACAAAGGTGTAGTAGTAGTGACCTCTACCTCATTGGAGGTAGGAGCAGAGCCACTAGGTGTAGACTCCATCAGTGTAGATATGTGTGTCGTAGAGTGAATCGGGGTTATCCTTTCATCGTCGTCAGAGTCATAGAAGATGTCTTCGGGTGCGTCATTTACCTGTATACCTGCATTGTCGGATCTAATACCAGGACTAGCTTCATCAAAAGTGACCTCGCAGGTTTCTGCAATTTTGTTAGTTTCTAAGTTGAATACACGATAACCTCGAGTATGTGCTGTATATCCAAGAAAAATACCATCTGAGGATCTAGATTCAAACTTATCAAGATTTTCATGTTTAAGAATGAAACATCGACATCCAAACACCCACAGATGAGAAATATTAGGAGAATGACCAAAACGAAGTTCATAGGAAGTCTTATACAATTTAGCTCGCAAAAACACTCTATTAGAAATATAGCAAGCAGTACAAATAGCTTCAGCCCAAAACTTCCTAGGAGTAGCATGTTCATTTAACATTGTTCTAGCCATCTCAACCAAAGTTCTGTTTTTTCGTTCTACAACACCATTCTGTTGAGGCACACGAGCTGAAGAGAATTGATGATCTAAACCTTTTTCAGTACAAAAAGAAACAAATAAAGTGTTCTTGAATTCAGTTCCATTATCACTTCTAATTGCTCTAAGTGCTCCTGGGAGTTCAGTGGCAAGTCTAAGAGCAAGTTCTCTAAAGTGACCAAAAGCTTCGTTCTTAGATGCCATGGGAAAGACCCAAGAGTATCTAGAATAATCATCAACAATAACAAGAACATACCATTTACCACCAATTGACTGAACTCTAGCAGGTCCTACAGTATCCATGTGCAATAGTTGTCCAGGTGCATCAGTCATTACACGTGAGAGTGGAGGATGTGATGCAGAGACCATCTTACCATAACGACATGGAGTGCAAACAAAATCCATTGATTTTTCAATTTTAAGACCAGGTATTCCTCTAACAAGATTCACATTACTGATACGAGTGAGATAATCAAAACCAATATGACCTAATCTTTGGTGCTAGTGAAAAATATCTTTAGAAGCAGATGAGACAAGGCACCTAAGATCAGATGAAGAGGAATAAGAAAAATCGCCCTTAAACAGACGACCAACTCGAGTAATTTTGCACACTAGATCACCAGATGAATCTAAAATGAAGCAAGAATGCCTTTTAAAGCTCACCTCAAGATTGTCGTCTATCAATTGTGAAACTGAAAGCAGATTATAGCTCAACTTACTGACAAGAGCAACATCTTTTAAAATGAACTTATCGTTGACGCGCACAGTACCTTTTGCAAGAACTCGTCCTTGAGCATTGTCTCCAAAAGTGATCATCTCATCACCAGTGGTATGAGTGAGGGAGGAGAACCATCGTGAGTCTCCAGTCATGTGTCGAGAGCAACCGGAGTCAATGAACCATATGTTCTCCTTCCGCTTACGACGAGTCTACAAAGCACGAACAATTGTCGGTATCTTAGTACTGGGGTTAGAAAATAAAGATTTAGGTAGCCAGTACTGAGATACACGACGAACAGGAGCAACAACACTAGAGCAGAAACATGTGTGCGTGAGTGATCAGAACGCCAAAAAGAAGCCTGTCTAATTGCCCCTTGAAATGCATACAATGCTGAATAAACATTATTTGAATTATAACCCAAACCAGCACCTGAAATAGATTGAAAATCATCATAAAAGTTCTCTACAAACCTAGCTTTTGCATTAGCTCTAGGAACAACAAAAGAGGATGCATGTTTTTGTCTTAAAGCATTCAATTTTTCCTTTTTCTCTTTCTTAACACGCCTAAAGCAAAATTCATGCAAGTGCACATCTCTACCACAATAGGTGCAATGAAATTTAACATAATTAGAATTCTTTTGAGATGATGAGCTAGCACCTACACCATTAGTAGAAGAGCTTTGCACAAAACCAACAGATTTAAACACAGTTTGTTTTGGTTCAGATTTTGCTTCAAATTTTCCAGGTTCAAGAACCTTAACAACTGTAGGAGGATTATTCTTGGCATGCTCAACAAAATTAAATCCTAGACCATGATTTTTAACACTCACTTTTGATTTGTCTAGAATCATATTCAAATTTTTCTTCCCAAAAGAAAATCTTTCTAGAGTGTCCTTAAGATACTCAATTTCTTTAGCTAGAGCAGGACAAGCAGTGCATGTGAGAGATTCATTCACAATCTTCTTAGAAGCACTAGACCGAGCTAACCTTTCTTTTTCAACAAAATTATTAAGTTGTCTGGTCAAGGCTTCTATTTCTATGGTGAGTTTAGGACAGTTAGAGCAAGAGGCTATCTCATGATAGAGCATCTGTTGAATTGTTTCCTAAGATGAATTAAGTCTAGCTTCTAGCAACCCACAATTAGAGCAAGTTTTAGTTTGAGCATTTAAAATACTTGACTCTAAACAGGTAGAAGCATTAAACTTGAGCTTTTCAATTTCAATATTTGCAAGTTTTAACTTTTCATCACAAGAATCATGTGTCAATCTTAGTTCATCAAGTTTAGCAGTTACCTCATCAAGTTGAACTAAGGTTGATACATTAATTGTTCTAGCAGTCTCTAACTCAGAGTGTAAAACTTGACACGACTCACAAGATTCATCATTGGAAATAGAAACTCTAAGTCTATTCATTTCAAAAGTTAAGTTTTCAACAAGACAATTATTTTCTTTCAGTTTTTTTAGTCTTTTTCAAATCAATAGCAAGTTTAATCAAACCAACTTCAAGTTCATCATATGATGGTCTTACCTCATCGGGATCACTGTCATCGTCGTCGTTGTTGTCGTTTCTTGCCATGAAGCACATGCCCGTGAAGTCGTCATTGTTCTTCTTCTTACCTTTAGCATCATCATTGTCGTGGTCATCGTCGTCACAACTTTCATATTCCACATCCCTCAGATCAAGGTGCTCGAGAGCTGAAAGAACCTTTTCAGCAAATTTTCGACGGAAATTACCACCCTTGGTGTTGTTGTTCTTGGATGGCCTACGACGGTAATTCTTGTCTTCCTTGATCATCTTCCCCTTGGGCTTAGGACAATCCACCTTAATGTGACCTGGTTCGCCACACTCATAGTACCTGATCGAACTTGACATGCCACCTCGCTTCCTCATTCTTACATTGTTGAGTGCCTTGTATGCCCGTGAGGAGATCAACACCAAATCCTCTTCAGGGAGCTGTTCGAACTGTTCCTCTGAAAAAGAAGACAAAGCAGACAAACGAAAAGAACTCGACGAAACAGTCTACACGGGGTTAGTCACAAGTGCTAAAGATGAAGATTTATCAATCTTAGATGGAAAAGCTTTCATCTCATAGGTTTTCAATCTAGAGAAAAGATCATCCATGGTTAAAGTATCTAGATCGATAGTTTGATTGATAGTTGTGACAACCATCAACCACTCAGAACCTAAAGATCTCAAAATTTTAGTTGCATTATCTTCATCAGTAGGAATGACATTAATATCGCGCAAATTACTCAATATTTTTTCAAAACGAGCAAAAAGTTCATCGAGAGACTCACCAGGCTTCATAGCAAAATCAAAATATTCTTTTTGATAAAGATTTTTACGCACTTTCTTGATTTTTGTGGTTCCTTTATGATAATCGCAAAGAGTCTTCCATATTAAGTGAGCATAATTAATATGACCAACACGATCAAATTCTTTGCGAGAAATCCCTTGAAACAACAAGTTACGAGCTTGTGCATTTAAATCAACATCAATTTTATTTAGATCAGTAACAGTAACAGGAACCTCATAAGGTCTAGAAACCTTATTCCAAACATCACTACCTTGAGTCTCAATATAAGCTTGCATACGACACTTCCAAAAAGCGAAATCAGTACCATCTAGCATGGGGGGATGATTCACATACCTCTCTGACGCCATAGCAACCTCGCTCTGATACCACTTGTAGGATCGATAATGACAATCAGAGGGGGGTGAATGATTGTGGGAGATTTTTCACACCCTACAACCAATCAACTAGTAGCGTTCCTAGTATATGACAAATAGCAGGAATTTCTCCGTCTAGATGCGCAAGGAATAACTAACTAGATGTATAAATGGAATGAACTGTAGCAGCACAATAAGCAATTAATTAATCCAAAAATCTCAAGCCACAACTAGCAAATCTCATGGGTCATAAATTCTGTCATGTACGGTTGCCACATGCACTCACATGAAATCAACAGAACTTATAGCAAATAGATTAGCATACAAGGACAAAACAGCATGCATGGAGGTGCTGATCATGCACATGGCCACCAAAAGCAATATTGCTACCTCAATGCACGTACAAGAGTCAAGCTCACCCAGCCACATCAAATCTCATGTACTAATTCATGTCAGAATAGCCATAGCACATCACCTTTTCTTTGTGCATCGCCACAACCGGCTTTTGATTTCTTTCCTACCGCCACAGCTGGCCCTAATCTCCTTTTTCTCCTTTTCGCGCAGCAACCCTAGCACCGAAATCCCCGAGACCTGCCGCCGCCTCCCAGAATACAAGCGTCGACCCTATTTTTTTTCTCTGCAATGCACCGCTCGGAGCCCTGTCTCGTTTTCTTCAGCCGCCGCTAGTAGAGCCCCAAAAACCTAACACCTCAGGTGCACAGCTCTTGGGGCTTTTATACTTAAGCAAAACAGGCCAAAGGCCGTGCATCTACATGGACACGGACTCGACCCAAATAGCCCTCAACTCAAGTCCATACATGTAGCCCAAAATTCTAGTTTTCTAATTTTTCTTGGACTTCTAATTTTGAACACCCCAAAATTGTCATGTATCGTAGCCTCCGGACCGCACCTCCGTAGCTCCAGCACGCATCATCCATCTTTGATCTCTCTGTGCTCCAACTCGAGCTCGACCGTTTTCTCCAGCATCCTCGACTCTCTGGACCATGACTTCACACCAAGCCACCTCCCGGTCACCACCGTAGACCACGATCGCCTCCGAAGTTACACCTGCACATGCAAAGATCAAAACACCATTTTTCCCTGGCACAAGTTCTTTCCAACTTGACCGATATAAGTCCACACAAGCACACACAGCACAAATAACTTTAGTACCCAACATTGTCAATTATTTATCACTAAAATATTCTAGACCTGGCCACATGGTCTAACAGACGCATTGCTGTATCTGTTAACAAAATAGTTTGTGGTACCGCGGAGAATTATCTCCACAATACCAACCAAAGGGAGGCATCTGGCGCCGCGCATGACCCAGTTTTACACCTCAGCTAGATTGGTTGTCATAATACCATATCGAACACCACCCCTGTCATGTAGCAATGACCACTTCTCCTTAGGCTCGTGCTCAATTCAGTCCGAGAAGTATTTCACCTGTGCCCCTGTCTTCCTCGTGACACTAGGACCGTCTGTGGGTAGTTGTGGCAATGCTTCGGGGTCCTAGTCAGCGCTTGGGGCGGCCCTTCTCGCTGCCTCCCTTCTGTGGGTTTGGGTCCGGTCATCCAGAATCTTTCAGAGTGTTTCGAACTTCCACTGCTGGTTCTGGTTGCACAGCCGCTTGAATAGGTTCATTAAGTTCTTGTTGCGGAACTGGTTATAGAAGTTTTGTGAGACCCTGGTTTATTTAGCTTGTAATACTTCTCCTTCTATTGGCTCTAGCATCACAAACAAAATACACCGTATCTCGATGGGCATGTGCCTCGCAGAATTGCAGCACATATACATCATTACAAAATCATGCATCAATTCCATACATCACATTAACAAGTCTACCAAAAGACATACATAATATAAGTTATTACAAAAGAGTGGGTCGACTGGCCAAATGACTATAAAAACAACAGTAACAGCGGAAGCAAAAGTGCCATAAGATGGCTATGAACAAGAGCCAATTAGTGTGCCTCAACCCATAAGGCAACCAACCGGACCGCCGAGCTAGTCGTCCCAAAAGCCGCACATTTCACAAAAGTAAGGCCCTTGGGGCTCACCCTCTTCCTCTGCACACAACAAGCAATGCAGATGAGTACATGTACTCGCAAGACTTACGAGTAACAAACCTATACATAGCTACATGAGGGCTGAATCCAAAGGAAATGGTTATATAGTTGTTTGGACGCATAAGACAATTTTCATTTGTAATAATGTAATAGATTGAAGGCAATTGATAAAATCTGTTTTTAAGTATTGAAATAACAGCGAGTAACAATAAATAATAGAGTAACCATCTAGAAGTGACTAACCCAATAGCCACCACAATATAGCATGAATCCCTGATTCATGCCACCCATCAAGTTTTAATTGAAATGTTGTAGTCTAGTTCTCACAGGGCGTATCCGAGCGTGTCCATAACCTATGACAAGGCTATTCAAATAGTTCAAAACCCTCTAGGGGTGTACCAATGTACCCACACTTCAGACCGCCTTTTTGCCAAGCTATTAAACATACTTCCTTTGGTATGCCAGCACGGCTAAGTCCTACGAGACATTTTCAATGGAAAATGCTAATCAAGAGCCACACGTATGGGGGTTAACCCTTAGTGATCTGTCGACGAAATATGGATCACAAGGACCCATACGTGGAGTAGGAGACACTGGCCTTGGCGGGTGCTCCACTCCCCCACAAACATGTCCATGTTGCATATAGTTAAATATACAACCCACACGCGACTCATTAATTAACACCCCCCAAAGTACTTAGTCAAGAGAGGTCCCATATATCTCTAGTGTGGTTAGCACGCGCATTGCTCAGTACGGTGGCGTAAGTAACTCGGTCCTTAATGACTCGGGCACCATTCCAGCCACACCCAAAAGCACACCAACATACCATTGTGCCCAAGTCCAAATCATTTTATTTTCAGATTTTAGTTTTTGCAATTAGACAAAGCACAAAACTGAAACATGAGGATCATAATAAGTTTGTGTGATCAAGGTTATTGACAAGTCGATAACCGCCCATTGCTACCGATAGCTAAGCATGGCTAAGCACATTGACTCGTAAACTACTAAGTGACAAGGGTCCATCCAACGAACCCAAAATCACAGCAAATAGCCCTAGGCTCAGTAGTAGAGGATAAACATTTGCCTACTGAAAATGCATCTAATAGGTCAACTAATCGACAATAGTTTAAAACAAGATAGCAATGCATACATAGAATTTACAAACAATATATTAGAATTTGAAAGTAATAGGAACAATATGATCAAATGATGTTATATCTGCTTGCCTTGCTATAGGGTAGGGTCTGACTGCTGAGGCTCAGAATCGAGATCGATAATATCCTCGGAACCTAACGCGAAAAGGCGATAAACCAATAAGAACGAAGAACACCAAAGGAAACTCAACAGCAAAAGTCACCCAAATCTTATGAAATTCATACAGCAGCAAGATGATGATTTTAAATGAATTTAGAAACAAGAATCAGGCCAATTGGACTAAGTATGAAAAAGTTATAGCTAAAACAATTTCTTTCAGCATGTTAAATCCAATGAAATTAATTACTGGTACTGTTCATAGAAAAAATTTCCAGAATGATCTAAGGTCTAAAATTTTTATGCTAGGTAGATAATGGCATACTAAGGTCAGCAAAGTTGAGTTTATCAAATTTGGAGTTAAAATAAATTACTTATGATTTTTCTAAGTTGTAAACCTAGCACATACTATTTTACAGAAACCCAACCATGATCAAAACCTATTCCATGTTAAAGTATACTAACAGAGGAATTTAACAAAATTAATTTTGCACAAATTGGAATTATACAGAAAAAGATATGCATTCTACAAGGTTTAATTCAATTTCTGGAATATGCTAAAATGACTGAAAACAAGTTAATATTACTTGCAAAATTTTCTGGCACAGGACAATGACTAAAAGCATTTTTAGATTAAACTTTATTTAAACACGAATTTATTCTAGCTGGAATTACCTAAAAAGGGTTTACAATGAATTAGTTATGAGTTTTCAAAGTTTAATACAATTTTCAGTTAATAAATAAAAGCTTACCGAAACATAATCAAACTTAACAGAAAGAAAATGACGTGGACGAATGTGGCCCCTTGATGCGAAATCGCACGGCCCACGCGCAAGGAGAACAGCGCACACGCGATCAAAAGGAGCTCACCGTTGGATCTAGATCCAACGGTCTACGCAAAATGGGTCGTCCGGGCGACGCGGTTGTCGCGAACAACCTCGTCTGTAGATCTGAAGATGAGCGGCTCAGAATGCGGAGCTCTTCGGGGGAACCCGAACAGCACACGCATCTCAGCCACAGATCTAGAGATGGACGGTTGAGATTGATATTGCAACCGGGGGGCCCGAAAGTACCCACGATCTCAGTCGCAGATCGTGAGATGGACGACCCTGAGTGATTGGGACAATCGGGGGACCTGAAAGTCCCACAGATCTGGTCCGTTGATCACAAGATCGACGGTCCACGATTACGCGTATAGAACACAGGTGGATATTAAGTGCGGGGGACGTTTAAGTGCATGGACCCACAAGTTAGTGAGACAGAGGGCGCATTAGGACAACTAATAAATGCTAAACCCAATGATTAGTGATGATTAGCATTAATTATGTCTTAATGTTTTCGCACGGAGAGGGTTTAAGAGGATAGGACTTAAAGCCAGTTTAAGACAACCATTAAATGCTAAACAATGATTAGAAATGATTAACATTAATAATGTCCGAACGGCGTTTGCACAGGGCTGAGGGGGGGTTTAAATGGTTGGGTCCACCCGTCAGTGACACACAAACCGCATTAAGACAACCATTTAATACTAACACATGATTAGCAATGATTAATCAATGATCAGACATTAATGGTGTCCTAACGACAATGGTTTAGGGAGGATTTTCGTCCGGTAAAGCCGAGTGCAAACAGAGGCTTGCCGCGGCAGCTCCGGCCACGGCGGCGCCCACAACCTACCAAAATGGGTTCGCAATAGGCTTGCAGACCCAAAGGTGGTGACCTCGCCGGCGGCAATGGCCCAGAACGCCGGCGAGCCGGAAAAGGATGACAACGACAAAATCGGTCGAAAACGAAAATAGCTCCAAAGCTCCGCAGCAGTCCAAAGAAGCGTGTGCCGCAGTATCTAAGGACTAATAAGAAGCTACCTTGACCAAGAAGAGCTTCAAAAGATAGCCAGAGAGCTTTGACAGAGAAAGAACCCGCCGGAGTTGAAGAAGATGATATGAAGATGACAACCTGAGCAAAATGAACACCACTGGGTGGTCATAATAGCTTCATTCAAGCTCATAAGAAGCTTCACAAGCAATTAATTGCAAAAATAACCACTTACCAGAGCCGGAGAAGAAAAGGGGTAGAATCGGCCGAAAAGATCCAAACTTAAAATTGGTCCATTCCTCAGAATATCAACCCAAATTAAGTTAGGGGAAATGCAAAGGGGGTTAAGGAGCTCGAAAGGGTACAAAAAGATTTAAAGAAGAACCACTGAAGCACAAAGATCCTCAATGGAGCTCCATGGCCTCCAATGGTGATTTGAGAATTTCAGTGGTGATGAGCTCCAAAAACAAAGAAGAAGCTAGGGGTGATGTAAAGCAACACCAGGAGGGGTCTTTGGGGGGTTATTTATAGTTGGAAAACAAGGGTTTGACCTAGGACTTAGCTCAATGGTGAGCTCGGTTCATGAAGTAGCCATGGACCAACGAAATGGTGGGGGCAAGTGAAGATCAGGACATGGGAGCCGAAAGCCTGGGCGCATTTAATGCCCCGCAGAGAGACGTTGACGAGGGCGAGCTCGAAGTGACAAGGCGAAGCGTCTCTCTGCCATGGCTCGCGCACTGGTACGGAAGCCAGAGGAGGAAGAAGAACAGGGAAGAGAGACTACGACCGTTTGATTCAAGATGGACGGTCACGATTAAAAGGGCCGGCTGAGGGTTTCTAATCACTCGAGACAATCAGGGAGGATCGATCAAGAACGAACGGCTGAGATCAATTGGGGCATTCGGGTGACCTAAACAACCCAACGAATTAGGACTGTTGGATCTTAATCCAACGGTCTCGATTAGATGGCGCGTTCGCGAGTCCTGAACGGCCCAATCAACACGGGCTCTTCGATCTAAATCTAACGGCTGAGAAGAGGCGCACGCTATAAGTGAGCCTGGTGTGGTTAGTTGGTTCGACCGAGTCCACTGGCTCGAGCCCGAGTCTGATTCGAACCCAAAGAACAGTGAAACCAGATTAGGGTTTTAAATTTGATCTAAGACTTTGGGGATTCATTCGAGATAGCAAAACAACTCCAAAAATTCTGAAATTTTTACAGGAGCTTGATAACTTTGACATTGACCTCGTATACAATTTTTAGAGATTTCTGTTTAGTAAATTCTTCTCCAAAAATTCTACATGGTTCTGAGTTAAGGTTTGACTGCCCTCTAAAAATGCTCAAATAATTTCTAAACATTGTGAAATTTTCAAGAGGGGTCACATACCATCCCTAGAACTTAGGAAAAATACTTTCAGGAGATGATCAAAAGATTTGACAAGATTATTTTTGGAAGACAAGGGTTTTGGATCAAAATACTTGTGACTTTGTATTTCTATAATTCTTTTACAAGGTTTGTCCAGAACATACAGGAAATACATGTTGTAAGAAAAAGTTTTAATTTCTACTCATTTTCTTACATTTGAAACACAAATCCAAGATTGGGATGTTACAAGTTTGCACCCAAGTGCCTCACGCACCACCTGCTCTGTAGATCCAGCCATGGAAGTGGTACGTTCTCTCCTCGTTGTAGCTGAGTTATTGCACGCAGTAGGCCTGCGTGCCTATCATGTATGAGGCATACGTTGGGACGGCCTTGCAAAACAGAAATACTCACAATCTTCAAAAACCATAGCCACTTATCCGTGTTCTCGCTTTCAACAAAAGCGAATGCCATAGGAAGAACTTGATTGTTTTCATCCGTCGCTATTGCAGTCAGTATCTGGCCCTTGTACCTCCCAGTCAGTAATGTGCCATCGATGCACAAGATTGGACGACAGTGCCGGAATGCATTGATGCATGGACTAAAGGCGAAGAATGCTCGCTGTAGTACCCTCTTATTGGGCCACTTCGGATGCGTGGCGTCTTGAATGTCGACATGAGTGCCGGGATTCTTGTCTTGTATAACTCGGAGTTGCCCAGGGAGGTTGCAGTAGGAATCCTCGAACGTGCCGAACCTTGATTCCAATGCCTTCTGTTTTGCCCTCCAAGCCTTGGCATAGCTGATAGTGTACTGGAACCTTACCTCAATGACCCGAATGATGGATCGTGGCTCAAAATCTAGATTATCTATGATCTCACTGTACATGAGGTTGGCGATGAAACCTGATGACAGGTTCCGGTGGGACTGCACTGACTCAGCGACGACGCATGTGTGAGAGAACACTATAGAGCACTTTCAGTAGGTGTCCCACTTAGGCTGAAATGCGTGCACTCGTCAAGGACATCCCTCTATGCCGCACTTCATGTCGTAGCATCTTGGGGTAGACTTGACGACGGTGAATGTGCGTCACACCGATAATGCCCAGAATTTGACCACATCCTGCACGGCCTCCTTGCATTTGTACATAGCTTCTAGTCTGACCTCACTCTGGTCGTACCCCACGGCACATGGGAGCCTTCGTTGACGATGAGGTTGTCGAACTGGTATGTGTTCCACTCAGATAGAACCGCCTGCTGATCCACATCATCCTCGTCATTGAACCTTCATCTTCGGACAATGCCATGTAGTCCCGGTCTTCGAGATCCATCCTTTGCACTAGGGCTTCCAGCTCCTCACCCTCGTCAGCAAGCCCACCAGCTTGTCTCACTGAAGGAGCTACTTCGGCATAGTCTTCATCGACAACATCAGCAACCCCTTGTCCTTCAGCCATTGTGTGCGCCGCGCTCGAGTCCCCGACTTCTTCGGTGTCAGCAACCCCTTCTTGTTCAGCCGCGGATGCTGGAGTGGGTTTGGTATATGCCTGGACCAGAAGAACCAATTTCCACCCTCTCTCCCTCGCCATGCATACATATGATTACCATGAATTTGTTCCCTTTAGTTGCACTAACTCTCAATATGTGGGTTGTCCTGCCCGGGGAGCGAGACAACTCAATGTCAGATCGTACACATCACGGTCCACTTGGAACGTATGGAACAATCACCGCTTCATAGCGCTGAATGTACGCTGCTCAGATCTTGGTAGGGGCATGTCCGCTGACTAGAAATAATGCAAATCAATTCCCTCACGACGCTCCAAAATAGTCCCTCGACCATAGTAAATTTTGAAATTGACGACGTCAGACATATTTGACGCACTACAGTATGAAGAACATTTATACGATTAACTATATATCTAAAACTAAACAACCCACCAAAAAATATTATGTAAAACATACTACACTATATAACCGTACATAAAAAAACTATGTAATCCATTCTATTAAAAAATTTACCCGAGAGGTGAGCAACCGGACAAACAGCGCTTCACTAGCTTTTCTTCTCCTCTCTCTTCTCTCCTTTTCTTTTTTCTGAATAAAACTGAGTCCTATGTCGAATATTGAGGGTTTCAAGAGGGTTTTATAGGGGTCAGGGGCCTGTTGCCAGTTTAAACGGCGATAGCTTCCTGTCGCTAGTTGAACTGACGATAGATAGCTCAACCGGCGACAGGGGAGCGACAGGGTCTCTGTCGTCGATTCAACTAGCGATAAGGAGTCATTTTTGTAATTTTTTGGGGCGGCTATTTATTTCTGTAAATATCTTTTACAAATATATTATTTTTTGAAAAAAAAATTGCAACCGGTTGAACTGGCGACAGGAATCTGAAACCCTAAACAACTTGCTTTGTTTGTGATTTTCGTAGAATTGCAACGGTACGAAATAGGTTAAACTAATAATAGGATTTTGTGATCGTCGTGTATTGTTCTAGTAAGGTGATTTTTGTAAGATTTTTTTTAGGACGATTGAGGTATCAATGATTCGTAAGTACGAAGCCAAGTGATATTACAATGCATCCGGGAATTCATACACGATGTTTGCCTGATGAGATGGCCAATACTGATTTTCATGGTGTGAGAACTTTGGAGAAATGACGCAACGATAACAACACGACATTTGATCGGACAAGGGGGTTACATGGCACGCAGGCTAACGAATCGAGGATGGTACACGTATGCCTTTAGAGAAATAGAAATACATGGGATATGTGGACGAAGAGGGTAGAATTACTCGTGGAACGTGGCCATTTGTCCTTGCGGCCCAGCTCGGCGTTGTACTCATCGCCTTGCGCCTTAGCTCTCGCCGCGATGGCCCTCTTTCGCTCCCTCTCGGCCTCCCGTCGCCTGGCATGCTAACACTCCTGCTCCTCACACCGCCGCCCCGCCGCTCGCCGCCTCTCGCTGCAATTCTTTGAGGCGCCTTTCACGGGTCTCGATGTCCTCCCTGGCCTAGCTCTTCCGTGTCAGCAACCACCACATGTCATAGGGGTGGATCTTGTCGTCGATCCACTGACTGAAGTCGCATAGGCGTGGCGGAGACTGCGGTGGGTAGAGAGAGTTGGTTACGCCGTTACGGGAAGAAAAACAATATTGTACACCGAAATGCGACTTCATTACCGGCTGCCCGTGGTCGGTGTAGTCCATGGCGTAGTTTGGGCAGCACCAATAGCGCTGACCAATGGTCCACTCGTCGGTTGATTTGACGCACTTGTAGGCGTCCCAACACCAGCATAGGGGTGGCGCCACCCCTATCAGGGGCCCTTCTAGAGGGTGTTCAGCAGGCATAGGTGGGGGCCGCGCTCGACCCCAATCGTTGGGCGCATCATGAGGCGGCTTCCGAGATCCACCACTCCTAAAAGTTTGGGATGTGAAAGGCTGCTGACTAGCGGCATGATGGCGAGCGGCAGTCTCATGGGGATACACCCAGTCCTTCAAAAGCTTGCGGATTTTCTCCCATTCCTTCTCCTTGTCCATGTTTTGTAGTTAGTGGTGCTGGTGTGGAGTTGCTGGATGAGTAGCGCTGTATTTATAGCTAGAGCAGACGCAGCCGTAGCAAGGGCTCCATTGCAATGTTGTGCGGATGCGTTTCACGTCTGTGGGTCACGTCGTTCTGAAAAGCTGCCTCGTTGGGTCACATCGTCCTGAAAAGCTAGCTCGTCTGGTCACGTTGTCGTAAAAGCCGCTCGCCGTGTCATATCATCCCAAAAGCTAGCTCGCCCGTCACGCGCCCTAAAAGCCGCTCGCCGTCACATCGCCCTAAAAAGCCGCTCATCCGTCACGCCGCCCTAAAAAGCCGCTCATCCGCCACATCGTCTTGAAAAGCTAGCTCGTCTAGTCATGTCGTGCTAAAAAGCTAGCTCATCGGGTTACATCATCCTGAAAAGCTAGCTCGTCTGGTCACGCTGTCCTAAATAGCTGGCTCAAGAAAAAAAGAGATATCGAAACACGAGACTACCATAATAATAGTTGCACACAGATTAATATTTACATGCCTACCATTATTGATATTTTGAGAAATAAATATCTACTGGCGTCCCCTCTTGGGGCGTACCCCGCGTGTCGCCCCGGGCCTCGCCTGTCGATGGTCCGAGTACGTCAGAGGGTCAGGATGTCTGACTACCCGACCCAAGCGAGTAGCCTGCGGTGGTGTCGCAAGGGGCTGCTCCTGCGTCGGCTGGGTCGATCCCGGCGCACCGTACAGCTTAGAAGCCTCCAAAGAGAATTGGGTGTCACACGGGTCCCTGAAGAAGTCCTCGAGGGGTGTCGATAGGTCTGCATCGTCTTGCGACAATGCATCGTCCTCCCAAGCCGTTCTGTGAAGCATTACGTTACAAACGTAATCATGGCGAAAAGGACATTACGCAAGCAAGCAAGGTGATCTTACTTGCTGGCCCAAAGATGTGCTTCGACGACTCGGCATACTCCTGCCCCGCGTACGGGTGGAGCTGAGGACCTGTAACAAAAGATCGTCATTACTAACTTGTGAGGTTCGAAATAAAGAAGCGATATGAGCGTGTCCTACACACCTCCAAAATGTCCCGCGATGCTCCCCCACAGTGCCACGACGACGAGCCCGCCACGTCCGCGATAGGAGCCTGTGGCCATGAACTACCTCGGCTGACCCCTCGTCCTCGCACAGGTCAATCCACCGGGTCCCTCGGCGTGCGACAAGTCACGATCTGGACCCCTCGTCTCGCGGCCTCCCTGATCTGTTATAGGACCACTCTCATGGCCCCTAGCGTCATGTGCTGTGCGGAGTCCGTCAAGTCGATAATCTCCCGGTGTAGATCCGTCTGCACAAATGAACAAGTTAGAAACATAAATATGGCAAATTACATATGATTTAAGGACAGTTCAATACGTACAGAGCGGTGGAAAGTGGAGTCCGGCTGGGTGGGGTACGTGTCGAACATCGCAGCCTCATGTCGTGGTGGGTCACCCATGACACGGACGCAGCGAAGCCTCGTCCGACTAGCGCATTTCACTCCATGTACTCGTGACGCCTCCGGTCGAGGTATCATTGCCGACCGATGCGGCCGCCGTGGTGCGCCACTCCAAGCCTCAACCCAAGGGGCCATCCTGTCCGCCCAAGACATCATGTCCCGTACTCCCTTCCTAGTGTACCTGCGTACAGCAAGATAATTATTTAGTCAACATGTAAAGCACATTGTACGAAAGTAGTAAAACGTGAACTTACGCGTGAACGTGCGCGCGGCGCCCCCCCCCCGCAAACCGAGCCTGATCTCGCCGCACTTGGTACTGGCCGAGCCGGGCATCATGACCCGCTGCACTTGGTACTCCTCAACGAAGACATCATGCACCAATGCGTCGCACTTCTCTGTGTACGAAGCCGGGCACATAGTCACGCACTTCTGTGTACTCCTCAACGAAGACATCATGCACCAATGCCCTCACCGTACCAAGACACATAGTCTCGCGGCCTTCTCGGACATGTGCGCACGCAATCTCGCCGTCATCCGTCAAGCCGATCGAACATCGCAATGCATCGTGTCCAGATGCGCGTCACGCAACCGATCGAACATCTCGAGTGTATGGTGTCCACGGTCCCGAGTGATGGTGCAGATGACGCGTGCACGACAACCATCGCAACGCATCCGGCACGGACTCCTACCAAGACGACTCCTCTCGAGGTATGGTGTTCGGCGGTCATCCAACAATCGATCGAACATCGCAACGCACTGCAGGTAGGACCCCTCTGTCTCTCGAGTGTATGGTGTCCGTGATGACGCGTCATCCGTCAACCGATCGAACATCGCACGATCGAACATCGCAACGACTGGTAGGACCCCTACCGGCGATCGGCGATAGGTGACCTATCCACCAACATCAATGCCGAATCCATAACTTACTAAGTTAGTCTGGCCCCATACTGCATGTGGTCGCATCGTAGCAGGACCCTACGGCGATCGGCGATAGGTGACCGCAATAGACCAAGGCAAGACTTCCATTTTCTAACTAAGCCACACAGATTATCGCTCCCATCACATAGTCCACCATGTCACGCGCCCACCACTTGCCTCGGCCTAAATCCTTTACCACCCGCTTGGTTTTAGTGCAACACATGCCATCACAAAGTAATAACATACAAAGCGCTTTACACAAAGCCCTTACGCATCGGGCAGGACCCCTACGGCGATCGGCGATAGGTGTGTGTACAGAACACCGTAGTTAGCACGTAAAATCGTGATTATAATACGAAAATAACAAATGGTCATGAAACTAACTCGCCGGGCCGCACCACAACGCGCTCCATGGTCGCTCGCCCACATCGCCGCCCCGAACGCATAAGCCGACCATGTACGCTCCCAAGTCCACCGTGGTCGCTCGACCGAAGCGCCCAAGGACCACAACATGTATAGCGGCATCCGGAGAGGATGGAGCTGTCTCGGCTCGGTGGCATGCGCCGCACAAAGGCGCAAGACGTCGTGCACAACACGGCCGACTCTGCGTATTGCCGATCTCGATCGATCGGCGAAGTTCGCCACCTCACGCGCGCATCGGACGAGTGCTTGACGACGCCGCCGTTGTGGGAACCCAGAACAAGACCCACCCAAAAACCACGAGGGCCGGCCAGACGGAAACGTCTAGACATAAGACCAGGACCGCGGTCCTGGTCGTCCTCCCACGTCGCCTCCACCATCCTCGCAAGTGGAAGGAGGCCTGCCGCTCGCAACCTGTGTCAAAACGATTAAAAACAAACATGACTGCACATGAAGTAAATAAACCTCGGTGGAGTGCATTACGTTATAAATCTACGATCTCGAACCCACCGCATGCACCTCCATGCCTCGATGGTGTGCGAATCGCAACGCGCCAAGCTCAATCGCTCTCCTCCGGGGAGCACGGTACTCAGACGGCTACAGTGATGCACGTCAACCACCGGATCAAGCAACTCGGACTGCCTGCGTCTGTCATACCTAAAAATGCAGCAATAAACAAAGTTCAGTATCTTTACGTAGGATATGTAGCAATTACAGATTTTTTTTTACGATTTTTATGTGTCAGGCTATTCTCCAAGATTAACTGTATTTCTGGCACTAACAAAATAATTACTTTACTTAGCTACTCAATACATTTTTAACAAAATAATTACTCTTCCTATTTCTGGAGATTGATTCTTAATCGTTCCAGTGCTACATAATTCCGACCTTACTCAGCTACTCTGGATTTTCTTTATAATCTTCAAATGTGTCATGCAATTTTTCTAGTTCAAAAGATAACTCCTGCATTAATAATATAATTACCACGCACAAATGGGGAGCTTAATAAAACTGGAATTATTCTGATGTGCCATTGTGCTATCACTACCGGCTACACAACTTAAAATACATGCTACACAATTTGACTACTTTTATCTAACCTACTCAACCCTATGTCGCTATTTTTGTTTGCTAACCAACAAAGTTTTCACATAATGTACAAAGTTTCGGAAAAATGTACCTGCGAGATGACCGATCGGACTCGATGCTCTGACGACAATCTCTCTCCTCCGCGACAAACTGACAGAGCTTCGCTACCTTTCTTCTCTCCCTCTCCTTTTCTCTCTCGTTTTTTTCCTGGAATTAAAATGAATTATGGACTGATTTTTCGGCGCCATAGCCGCTAATCGCCGGCAGGACCCTGCTCATCTTTCGCCGCCGCTCAATCTGGCGATAGGTAGTTGACCGCGATGTGGCTGAACAGATCCCCGCCGCCGCTCAATCGGCGATAGGCTCTCGCCATTATGATAGGTTCGCCGCCGCTGGCACATGGACATATTTTTGTAATTTTTTGGAACGACTATTTATTTTTGTAATTATCTTTTAAAATAATATTATTTTAAAAAAACGTCACTTGTGTTGGGTTGCACGCGAGAATTTTGTCTCCTTGTGCGGCTGTGGAGACGATAATACCGGCACGTTTTGGTTGGGTCGGCGTATGGTCCAGGCGGCCGCCTAGGATCCTCGGGAGGTGGCTACGCCGTTGGCCCTGGTCACTTGCTGGAGTAAGAAAAAACACTAGCACGATAGCATTCTGTATACGCAACAGATTTTCAAAATTTCGGAAATTGAATCGTGAAACTCTCACATTTCAATCAGGCTTCAAAAATTAGTTTGAATGATTGGTATGCTACCGTAAACTGTGAATCAGTGTGTTAGTAAAACGCTAATGTGAAGTAAAATGCACAGTTTCTCAAATCATTGCTAACACGAATTTGGTTGATTATTTCCAAATGGAACACACTATGCGGATCGATGTAACCTCAATAGATAACTATGAGTATGAGGATAACTGCACTACGGTCTAATTTAGGATCATGACTCTTTAAGTATAACTATCACAGGTAACAAATTATTAATGAGCTGGGTCTTCACCAGATCGCTAATGTGAAGTAAATGCACAGTTTCTCAAGGCCTTTAAGCCTTGAGTGAATTACTCGACACGACACTTCTTTCCATCGTAGAAAGCCTCCTTTAACCCTAGTGATTTCAAGGGCATCCAACAATTTGTAGTGTCAAAAGGGTGGGTCATCCATTATATTTTTTGTGGTTTAGGATTTTCCTATCTAGACGGCCAGAAGAAGAAGAGCACCTACTCGCTAAGCGCCCACGAGCAACGCTTCAACCGTAGCGGTCGAAGGTCGTAAAGCCCCCACCATCGTGCTCATGCACAACCCCGCCTCATCTGTGCAAGCACACCGCGAGGAGCGGGAGTTCAACCACCAACTCACATCGAATCAACTCAAAGAAACCAAACGAGCTTTGCTCGCTCTCGGTCCGCATTCATTATAGAACCGAGTTCATTTGCTATTTACGCTGCCATGATCGTCGTGGGTGGCGTGGAAGGTTGTGGGCCGTCCGGTGGGGATCGGACGGTGGGGGCGAGAGAGAGGAAAGGCTGGGGTGGAGCGGGCCGAGATGGGCTGACGCGCGGTGGAGGAGAGATGGGCCGGGGAGTGTTTCGGCCCAAAAGCCATTTTCTGATTTTAATTGTTTTAACAATTTATATATTCCAGTTAATTAAAAAGGGCTTTAGAAAATAGCAAATAAATTCCAAAAATTATAGGAAAATTCACAGAAATTCCTTGAGGCATTTTGGACTTAAATAAAATAGTTCCAACTTAAAGTTGGCTATAGTTTTTGCAAATAAATTATTTTGGCTTTTAAAAATTTTAGGAAAAAGCTTTTAAAAACTCAAAAAATTCAGAAATTAATTAAATTTTTATTTTTAAGGTAAAACCAAATAAGACTTCAAGAAATTCAAATCAGACAAACAAACTCTAACCAAATTCAGAAAATCCAATAACTTTATTTATTTTATTTTGGTAACATAACCTTGGGATGTTACAGAATTGGACAGGAAGCCATGTGATAGGAGGGTATCCTTCACCATTCATGTGTGAATGTTATCTGACTATAAAATTGAGAATTTTATAAATTTTAGTTATAAAATAACTGCTTTGGAACTTAGTACAAGTATTTAAAGAAAATACTGTTTTATGCAAATGACCTTATAAGCTATCCTTTGTTACATCCATATATGCATGTCATTCTGTTACTTGACGGGTGTAACTTGCGAGCACGAAAGTTGTGCTCATACTTGCTTTATGCAAATAAAATTTCAGAGGAGAAGGACTTCACTACAAGTGTGGATCTCGACGACTAGGCCGCTACCCCAGTCGATTGCCTGTGGCAGATTGCTGGACTCTACTACTTCATCTTCATCTTCCGCTGTGTTTATTTAATGCTGGCTTGTAAGCCTTTCTTGTAATAAACTCTGTTGAATATTAATAAAATCGTGATATGAATTTGTTATCATATTTGTTTACTGTGTGAACTAGCTACTGATCATGGGACTAGTTCAGTTATGCACAGAAGATCTGGGATGTTAATCCCGGGTCCTCACAAAATTCCAAGTCACATACGGTTTTTAATACAAACCGTCTGTGATGAGATACTTATCCCAGACAGTTCGTATCAAAAATCGTCTGTGAAGTATCACAAATGATTCGTGATATGAACCGTCTGTGATATATCGTCACAGATGATTTTTGTCTGAAATCGTCTGTGATTGGCAACACGGGAGTTCGAAAAATTTTAAATGCGTACACGGGAGGCAAAATGTTTTGACATTGTCCTTATATATTATAGGCACCCACCTTGTCTTCTATCTGATGTTGTGTTGTGTTGTGTCGTGTATGGTGGTGAGTGCAATGGATGTGAGTGAGGACTCGATGGAGTGCTCCAAGGAGATGGTGACACCGAGGACCGCCGCATCCTAGGTGGATGAAGAGGAGAAGAAGGCGGCCGCGTCGGAGGTGCCTGTGGAGCGCACCATCGAGGTGGTCGAGGAGGATGGTACCGGGAGTGAAGCCGGGGAGGTAGGGAGGAGGTCATGGTGGATGCGTTGTCGCCTGAAGCTGGTGAGCAGGAACAAGCGGGTAAGGTGGATGCGAAGGCGAAGGTGCATCCCCAACGTTTTGAAGCTGTGAGGTCTCATTGGGTGGGTTGTTTTGTGCTGCAGGTGGTGCGGGGACCTACAGTGGCGGTGGCTGCCGTGGGGCATCAGCAACATGGTGGAATTGCTGCAGGCTTTTTGATGCAGTTGTTGGTTCAGAGAGATAGATGGATCATGGAGGTGAGATGGTTCTGTGTGCCATGATTGTGTTTCTGATATTGCTTTGGTGAATTGAAATGGCATTCAATATGTAATTTCTATGAATTCTGTAATTTGCTACGTAAATGTGGTATTTGGGAATAGTTGATGAATTTTTATTAGGGTGAACCTTTGAAACATGAGATGCAGATTTGTATTTTCTTTAGGCCTTGTTTGGTATGGCTCCAACTCCCAACTTCTTAGTTGGAGTAGATGGAGCTGTGCCCAATGGGCTAAAGCCTGTTTGGTACAGCTCTGCTCTAAGTTTTTTCAGCTCCAACTCCAGCTTCACTCTTGGATCCACTTCTATGAGAAGTTAGAGCAATCTGAGAAGGTGTTTGGTTAAAAAGTTAGCTCCAACTCCAGGAATAAGAATGATATTTGTAAAAATACTACACTATCCTCGTCTTGTGACTTATAATCTTCTTTTTTTTCATATTGCACAACTTATAACAGTTTAGTAAGTTGGTTCCAGTCATGTTGTGCTTTTATTTTTATTTTTTTAGTCATATTGTACCATCTTTTCCGCCTGCAATCGATTTTTTTTAAATAAGCATGCGTAAACATATGAAGTTCATAACAAAGGTTCTAATTCAATGAGTATTATAACAAAATCATAGAGAGCACAGGAATCAGAATTACAGCGCTCAGAATCACCACTCAGTCAATTTGTTACACACAAGTCGATACAATATACAATATTACAATGCATACAAAGCATCAGTTGAGAAGTTGTGAAAAACAAAACTCTTGGTGCATGTCTCCATGCAAATCACACATTCATCCTCCATTTCCACATGCTTGTTACAAAGCACCCTCCAATCTTTCATGCGCTTCCTACTCCATTGACCCTTCCCTTTCGTGTCCCTCTCAAGAGTTACCATGCACAGCATAAACTCACAATAAGGAATCAGACGATATAACATCATGAGATTGCAAACAATCAAAACAAAGATGCATCGGGCACTAATTCAAATCCTGACCACTACTTTCTACATTTGCAAGACTGAAATGGTATCATTCCTCATCACAGTAATGTGCATTGCAATTACTAAGCCATCACCAATTCATAAAAGTATAAAACAAATTCAACCACACCTCATGGAGTGTGAAAAATTCAGTACATTTTGTCATATCCACACCTCATGGCAGTAATGCAAAGTGATTTTTTAAGAGGAATAGGGGAAACTCTCCCAATGTCTAATTGAAAATAGAAAAACAATTATGTGGAAAGCTCAGCTCAGAATGTACAGGTTAAAATGAAAAATAGATCCAGGAACATAGGTGTGACAACCTTCACCCACCAGCACATTGCGGAACAAGTTCTCAAATCTAGTTTGTATACAAATCTCCAAGGTTTGCAATATCCAAACCTATTCTCATGCATACCAGCTCCCATTAGCTAGATGGTATTCGCACTTATTTTCCTCATGACTGCAGAACAACCTAATCCTAGGTTTATATAGTTCTGCTACTATTCAATTCCCATATAAGTTCATTTGGAAAACGAAAAACGCCTTTTAAGAATTGAAGTGTTCATGTGGCTCTTCAATAGAAAAGTTATTCTCACTAAAGATAACCTAGTGAGAAGAAATCGGAGGGAGGAACAATGATTGTTATTTCTACTCCATGGCTGAAAAGCATTCAGATCTCTTTTTTTTACCTGTCCTTTGGCTCGCTAAGCATTCATAAATTTGGCAGAGTTTTCGAAAAACCACTCTTAGATGCAGAGCAAAGTAATAGAATTGAAAAGAATAAAGTGAAGGAATGCAAGAGGTGGTTACGATTGGAAGCGGAGCTGATCTTCGGGGACACTGTCGATGAGATTGTTTGGTCATACAGCGAGAAGGTCCTCCTGGTCACATTCACGCCCCCAATCAGATCAAGAATTCAGAAGAACAAGAACCAAGGCTTCTCTGGTCTGGGAGGAAGGGAAACCGATGCGTGCGTACCTGAGAGACGGAGGTGCCCGAGCACGGGGCACCGGAGATGGGTTCGCAGTGCTGACTTCACCACCGGCGCAAAGATCGCCAACGCCTTCTACCCTCGTGACGCCATCCTCTCGCCGACCTCCATCGGCCAAACCAAACAAGGGTGGACCAAGGGGATGAGAAGGGGCGCGAACAGCGAGATGCGAAGGAGGTGAGGGGTGGGGGGGCACTGCGGGTTGGGGTTGGGGTGCGTAGGGTAGTCGAGTGGCATATTGCGGGTAATTACTCTTAACTTTTAGGAGTATTTCATTTTACCTGCTCTAGAAAATTATACTAGAGACTGTTTCACTCCAGTTTGCTCCAACTCTAACAATTTTGTGAAGTACTGTCCAGTAATTGATTGGTTTAGCTCAAAATCTGATTTTTTTTTGCAATAGAAAAAACTACCACAGATAGTTCTTGTTCAGAAACGTCTGTGTGAAAATAGACTATCACAGACGGTTCTGAACAAGAACCGTCTGTGATACTTACTATCACAGACGGTTCTTGTTGATAGCTTTTTTTCATAGACGATTTGAAAACCGTCTGTGATGACCGCCTGTTATCACAGACACATAAATTCAGACGGTTCAGAAACCGTCTGTGATGATGGTTTAGAACCGTCTGTGATGACCCTTTTGTAGTAGTGCCTGTGCCCCCTCTGGCACTGGCAAACTTCTCCCCCATCGCTCGTCTCCTCCTCTGCCTCGTCCCCAAATCCATGCAGCCGCTGCCGGCACCACTTTCTTCCTCCTTGACACCCCACGCCGAGGAAAATGTAGGTAATAATGGTTTAAATTTAGAGTGAATGGTGTTGTGGTGATATTCCAGACTCTTTATTGGGCTGGAGTATTACAGATGGTATCAAAACACCATCCTTCCCTGCACGGGCACGTACGGGACAAGGATGAAGGCATATGGTGCATGACGGGTGTGGACCCGATGTGGACACACGATATGACATATGTGCCGGCACTAGACGTACGGACGTGTACCGAGGGATGGTTCTAGGCATTTGTCGCGTATACGATATGCTACCGAGGGCGTTAGCCTTTAAGGAGAGTGAATGTAACACCTTGGTTTGCTCATAGTGCAGCCCACGTGGAGTTGCGTATGTGGCCTATGTGGAGTTGCGTTGTGAGATTAATCACATATTGCTGGTCTAAAGTGAGTTGTAGTATATAATGCATGTTGGGTCCAAACATAACACCTCTAAGTTAACCCTTTTACATAAAACTTGAACGAAAGTGTAAGTGAAGTGCGATCTATATGCAGGTCCACCCTGAAAGATCTAGACCTGCCATTATGTGGTAATGGAGTTTTGGTGATTAATGATAAATCTAATTGGGAGACTAACACTTTTATTGATATACATATTGTGTAGTCTTATTTGGATATAAAGGTGAAAATCATGAAGGCATGCAAGTGATTAAGTGATTAATGACAAATGCACTTGTGAGACTAATACTCTTATTGTTATATCATGCTTAGTCTCAGCTTGGATATAAAAGCAAAAATCCAAACAGGTATGTATTCATAAATGATAATCTATTTGTGAGACTAACAATTCTATTGATTATCTATTGCTTAGTCTCGTTTGGATATAAAGATGGAAATACAAGAGGTATGCATTCTACTTTCATTTTATTATATCTTGTTGCATTCCTCGGATCCAAAATATAGGATAAACTCCACCAAAAAGTTTAACTTGGATATGTGCATATGTTTCCATTACATATTTGTGTATGCACACATTTAGGGGGAGTTCATTCTATATTTTGTGGTTTCATTAGTATTGATCCATATTCTCTTTCCACATATACTAAGGATCTTTACTTTGAAACATATCCTTGAATATGTTTAACTTGTGCAGTTAATATATTCATATGAGTACATGAGAGCATATGAGACTTGTGTAGTTCATAGATGCTCGTATATCCTTGAATATATTTAACTTGTGTAGTTAATATATTCATATGAGTATATACAACTTGTGTAGTTCGTATACACTCATATTTAGTATATACAACTTGTAGTTCGTATATACTCATGGTATATATAACTCGTGTAGTTTATATATACTCATGTTTATCTATATTCAATTATTTGAGATTGCATTGTGGGACTAACATGTGTACTAAGATGTTTGAAGGCTTAGTCCCAATTCATGGACGGCGACATGGTAAGGGAAATGCATGACAATAGAGGGATCATGACTAATAGCTTGATAGCATGGTTTTTGGATCAAGTTAGGATCATGCATGCATTTGAATTTGAGTTTTGGAAACTCTAAGTGTTTTTGTCAGAAATCGGATGAACCGACGTGTTATGGGCGGTTCGACCGTCGCGTTCGACCGATCTTGGTGCGGTATGACCGCACATCGGTCGTTCGATTTCTAGTTGGCGGTTGCATAAAACCAGGAACGATGCATTTTGGCTCGGAGCTCTCTCTGAAAATCGGTCGTACCGCATTTGAGAAACGGTTGTACCGCGATGCGGTTGTACCGAATTTTGTTATGCCGTTTGAATTTTCCCGAGGAGCAGTTGTTTCGGCAGTTTGGAAACCCTGAAATCGGTAGTACCGCTTCCTTTGTGCGGTACGACCGGACCAAGCGGTAGTACCGCAATTTGGTTGGCGGTTGTACCGGTCCAGGTTTTTCAACAGCTTGTTTATAAGTATTTTGAAGGTATATCTTGCTAATTAATGTTAATCATTATGGGACTAACATTTTCCATGAGTTGGATGAATAGGTTATGTTCCAGGGTAACGAAGACTTCGGATGGCATCATGAGTTGATCGTCATCAAGTAAAGGTTCAAGAAGAGGATGCATCATGTGTTGATGCATATCAAGATCTCGAAGAAGAGATGATCATGAGTTGATCATCAAGTCAAGAGAAGACTCATCATGTGTTGATTGAGGTCAAGTAAAGAATGCATCATGGGTTGATGCATGTCAAGATGATGACCCGGACTTGAAGTGAAGATGTGCGTCATCAACCTTCAAGAAGATGCTCAAGGCAAAGGTATGACTAGCTAGGGCTAAGGATGTGTTCCTAGTCTTTTACCGGTCTTGGTGTTTGGTTGGAAGACCGGATTGCTAGTATAGGTTGCCGTACTATTAAGAGGGGTCTTGTCTAGTAGCTTGAGTCTCATCATATGTTGGTAACTCAATCTCACTTGCTCTAGCTCTCTGTGGCATGATGCTATTATTTGCAAATGTGTTTTGCAAATGTCGAGGCTTATGCATTTAATCCTTGTAGCATGTGACTATACTTTGCAAATGTGTTTTGCAAATGGTTGAAGTCCATGTACCTACTCCTTGTGGAATGATCTAAGTTTGCAAATGTGTTTTGCAAATTGTTGGGATTCATGTATCTTCCCTTGGCATGGTCTAAGATTGCTTGTTGCTATCATTTGGACTTAGACCATGGTAGTGGCTCTTTGGAATTATGCTTTTTGATTTGATAAAATGTGTTTGACATCAAATCAAATAGGTGGGTTGTGTAGCCCACTGAATATGCTTTCAATAGAGTCCAAGATCACTCAATTCCGACATCGGAGTCAAAAGTTATGACCTTTTTACCGAGTAAATCAGGCTGATTTTGAGCTGCGGTACGACCGCCATGTAAAGAGATGCACGATCGCCCTGAACGGTTGTACTGCCCTTGTTAGGCGGTACGACCGCAAATGGTCTGTAACGACTAGTTTTTGGCTGTTTCATCTCCAAACGGCTAGTTTTTGTGTAGGGGCTATAAATACCCTTGGCGGTTGAGAGACAACATTTGGCATCCCATTTCACTCTCTTGAGCTAGTGTGAGCTTCTCCTCTCAATTGTGCATGTGTTGCACCTTGTGAGCAAGGAGAGAGGTCTCTAGTTGCATGTGTTGCATCTAGAGGTGGATTTCAGATCCACTTGAGCTTGTGCATTCGTTGTATGTGGTGAGAGTCAAGCAAGGGGCTTGGCTTATTACTCTTGGTGTTTGCCGACACCTAGACGGCGTGGAGGCGCGTGGTCCGTGATCTTCTCAAGTGAAGCTTGTGAGAAGGCCGGTGTTTGTGAGTGGCTTGGTGCTCGCCATCTCCGGAGTGGAGTAAGAGCAACCCTAGTGGAGCGAGGTGGTTGATACCTCTGAGGAAGGCTTAATTGGTGGAGCCGGCCCAATAGGTTTGGGTTTCTCAACGTGGATTATGGGAGACCGCAAGTCTCCACCACCACGGTAAAACATCGTTGTGTCACGTGTGTTTCTTGTTATTAGCTTTCATATGCTTTACATTGTGCAATTTACATTCATTGTATAATTGCTTATTCATTTGTATGATTGCTATCTTGTATGTGCTTAATTAATCATATCATTAGTTGATAGCTTACAAGTCTTTGCTAAACTACTCTATGTATTATTGACTTGTATTGTTGGTGCACTTAGTGAACTTAGTTGATTTAGGCTAAACCGAATTGATATTTAGCTTCCGCATTAGAAATCGGTTTTAGCGCATAGAAGTTTTTAAATTGACTATTCACTCCCCTCTAGTCGGCCTCCTCGATCTTACACACCCCCATAGTAAGCTAGGCATTTAACGGATTTTGGATGAGGGTGTTACACTCGTCTGTTGAACCCGGAGCCTTTCAAAGGATCAGAGTGTGATTAACAGCAGACTACAAGTCGTGAGGCGACCGATCGACTGACACGGCACAAAACCTTTCCCTGCGTTGATTTCTTCTTCCTGATAGAAAATTAGAAACCTTGCATGTGCCAATTAATTAAAGAGCTCTCTGACTGCTATCCCGACCCAGCCAATAATGTTTTACACCAAATTAGACCCCTTCTTTGGTCTCGACTCTCGACAGGTCAACATCACCATACCTTCTGAAACACCCCAGCTGCAGCTGCACGAAGCTTCTTCCTATCTCCTCCGATCCTTTGTTTGATCTCTAGCTGTACTAATTGCATAAGCAGCCGTTGCATTGAAATTCCCACACATGCCTAGCTATCAGCTATCGCAATATATCATCCATCAGATTATATATACACCAATCTGTTCATTCTTGCACTAGCCAGCGCATACCTCGTAGCACATACACGGCAGATCATACATATAGCACTAGTGATGGCCATTTGGAGGAAGAAGGAGAGCGCCACCGCCGCCGCCGACCCGGCTTGCTATGTCCGTTCCGTCGGCAAAGGCCTCGTTCCGATGGTGCTGGTCGGCGACGGGGAAGGTGGCAAGGAGAGGGTCCTGGTGCACGTCGAAATGCTCAAGGAGCCTCGCGTTCTGGCGCTGCTGGAGTTGTCCGCGCAGCAGTTTGGGTACGGTTGTCTCTAAACAGTTTCAAGATATGATTGATCATGATAGGAAGTTGGCTCAGTTTGCTTCTAAGGGCCCTGTTAGCTCACCATGCATTAATTGTAACAAACTAAAATCTGACTTGATTGCTTTGGATGAGAAATGTGTGAAGCTAACTAAGGACCTTCTAGAGAAGCCACATTGTGCTTGTAATGTGATTGATGGTGTGGGGGGAGAAGCCCTAGGGTAAGGGTGAGACGCCTAGAGACGCAAACCAACCTGCTAGTAGTAGGACTGTCCCCTCAGAGTCGGCTGTGTGTGCACAAGCCATTCTTTCCTCTACTGTTGGTTCTTCTTACGCTCCCTTACCTTCTTTGTCTCTTCTTCCCCGCTCTTCTTGCACTCTCTGTTTCGGGAGTGTCAGTACCTTATGAACACTCTCGAGAGATTTGTAGGAGGCAAGAAGAAGCTCAATCTTATTCTAGACCAATCTAAGATCTGCAGATTTAATCAAGATCTAGGATATGATTTTTATGAGGACATAAGGAAGCATCCACCGGCCGTGCTTAGAACCATAGCACCAGGTGTGATCAAGACTAAGCCCAGGACCGAGAAAGTCCAATTTAAGTCAGCGGGCTATATCCAGGGGATTTCTGACAGTAAGGTGATTCCACCCATCGCCAGACCTCTCGTAAGCGAAGCCTCCCCGTGCTATTTCTACCTCTCAGAAGCTGAAGTATCACTGCACTTTCTATCAGAAGGATGGACATACAGTTGATCGATGCTTCAGGCGCGCCAAGATCGCGCGTAGAGACCGTGTTGAGTCTCTTAGGCGTATTCAGGGTCGGCCCCAGACCTTGAGTGCACCTAGGACCAACACGAGGTCTAGGACTGTTGAGTCTGTGTTTGGGCAGTATCGAGGACTCGATTTTACTGAGTTTTCTGGTTTTCGTCCTCGATATGCCCCTGGTCGTGACCTCCGTCGTCCTGAGGGTAGATCTCGTTTTCTCCATCAAGATAGCTACCCGCGGCGTGATCAGCTTGTTGCCGGTGTTCCTACTCGCTCTCCCGTAGTAGTCGGACCTAGCAACAGCTTCAGGTCTGCTCATAGACCTTCTGCTTTGAGTGACAGAGAGCGTAGGGTAGATAGAGGTCAGTCGTGCTTGACTACTTCATCTGCTCGACGTGTGACTCAGTATTGGGTGCCAAAATCACTGTTGATTTACCCCAGTGCTGAGACTTTACTCTCTTGTTGACTCAGGTTCGCCGGGCAGGGAAGGGAAATGTTTGGCTCGTCGACTCCGGGTGTTGTCGACACATGACCGGAGATTCTTGTTGGTTTTCTTCCCTAGTCCGTGCTCCAGGTGATGAGAAGATCACCTTCGGAGATGCTTCATTTGGGCGCGTCATCGCCAAAGGTACTGTGCACGTTAATGATTCTTTCTTTTTGAAAGATGTTGCTTTGGTTAGCAAGCTGCAGTACAATTTGCTTTCAGTTTCTTAGCTTACCGATGACGGTTTCGAGGTGAGCTTTAAGAAAAACAATCGCAAAATTCTTGATTCTTCGGGTAGTCTGGTTTGCGGGATTTCTCGTTATGGGAGGATCTTTCGTGCTGAGTTTTCTGAGTCGTCTGGCGATCCTCTCAAGTGTTTAGTTGCTTCTGAGTCCCGTGATCTCTCTTTCTGGCATAGGAGACTTGGTCATATTGGATTTGACCATTTGACCCGAGTTAGTGGCCACGATCTCATTCGTGGTCTGCCGAAACTCAAGATGGTCAAAGATCTAGTTTGCTCTCCATGCCGACACGGCAAGATGGTTGCCGCTTCTCATCCTCGGTCACAAGCATTATGACCGATGCACGTGACACTGCTCCACATGGACACAGTTGGACCAGCTCGAGTGCAATCAGCAGGAGGGAAGTGGTATGTTCTTGTTGTGGTCGATGACTTCTCGAGGTATTCTTGGGTGTTTTTCTTAACCTCAAAGGATGAGACGTTTTCACATTTTCAAGGTCTTTTAGTAGGCTTTCGTTGAGCTTCCGGGTGCCTTACGAGCGATCCATGATGACAATGGCACGGAATTCAAGAATTCCTACTTTGAGAGTTTCGTGGTGAGACAGTGTAGAGCACCGCTCTCTTCTCCATACGCCCTCAAGCGAATGGCGTTGTGGAGAGGAAGAACCGCACCTTGGTCGAGATGGCCAGGACGATGCTTGATGAGTACTCTACACCGAGGAAGTTTTGGGCTGAAGCCATTGCGACCGCATGCCATGTTTCGAATCGAGTTTTTCTTCGGGCACTCTTGCACCGCACTTCTTATGAGTCGAGATACGCGAAAGCCCGCGTCTCTCATTTTCGTGTGTTTGGTTGCAAGTGCTTTATTCTGAAGTCTGGGAACCTAAACAAGTTCGAGTCACGTTCCTGTGACGGTATCTTTCTAGGCTACTCGACTTTTTCGCGGGCTTATAGGGTCTGGAACTGCGAGTCTAGCAAGTTGGTAGAGACCTACGAGGTGACCTTTGATGAGGCCAGTCCGGGGACTAGGCCAGATATCTCAGGTTCTTTGGAGCAGTCCGAGACCATCTTTGTGGATGATGAGGACGATGGAGACGATGGTTGTTTACCTGATCCAGCTTCTCATCCTCCCCTTGAGATGTCGTCTTCCACGGCACCTCAAGGTGATCAGCCCTTGCCTACCGTTTCCTCCGGAGCTAGTGGCTCTATCCCTGCCTCGTCTGCATACGAGGTAGAGGCCACTTCTTCTCCTCATCCAGGACCTCCCCGACATATCCAGAGAAGACATCCTTCAGAGCAGATAATTGGAGACCTATTCGAGCGTGTCACACGCTCTAAGTCTGGCTCTTCTCAATTCTGTCTTCATTCTGCCTTTGTTGCCTCCTTTGAACCCAAGGACGTTTGTCACGCCCTTTCTGATGAGTCTTGGGTCAATGCCATGCATGAGGAGCTAGAAAATTTCGAGAGGAACAAGGTCTGGTCGCTTGTCGAGCCCCCGCAAGGTCACAATATTATTGGGACTAAGTGGGTGTTCAAGAACAAGCAGAGTGAGGATGGGGTAGTCATTCGGAACAAGGCTAGGTTGGTAGCTCAGGGTTTCTCCCAGGTTGAGGGTTTAGATTTTGAGGAGACCTTTGCCCCTGTAGCTAGGCTAGAGGCCATTAGGATTTTGCTTGCTTTCGCGGCGTCTAAGGGCTTCAAGCTTTACCAGATGGATGTCAAGAGTGCCTTCCTCAATGGGTATATTGAGGAAGAGGTTTATGTTAGACAGCCTCCAGGTTTCGAGAACCCCAAATACCCAAACCATGTCTACAAGCTTTCCAAAGCCTTGTATGGACTTAAGCAGGCCCCTAGAGCTTGGTATGAGAGGCTTAAGTCCTATTTGTTGAGTCATAGGTTTGAGATGGGTAAGGTAGACAAGACCTTGTTCATTCGCAGGCATGGCAATGACTTCTTGCTCGTCCAAATTTATGTGGATGACATCATCTTCGGCGGCTCCTCTCATGATCTTGTCTCTCAGTTCTCCGATGTCATGAGTTCAGAGTTTGAGATGAGCATGATGGGCGAGTTGAGCTTCTTCCTTGGCTTTCAGATCAAGCAGACTAGGGAGGGTACCTTCTTACATCAGGGCAAGTACACTCGAGACCTCCTGAGACGCTTCGATATGAGTGATGGAAAGCCGGTGTCCACTCCTATGGCGACATCAGCTTCACTCGACCCAGATGAGGATGGCGAGCCAGTTGATCAGAAGGAGTATCGCAGCATGATTGGCTCCCTTTGTACCTCAACGCTCGAGACCGACATACACTTCTCCGTGTGTCTATGTGCTCGCTTTCAGGCTTCTCCTCGCGTATCTCACCGCCAGGCGATGAAGCGCATCCTTCGATACCTTCGAGCTACCATTGACTATGGTATCTGGTACTCTTCCTCATCCTGTCTTTCCCCCGAGCCTACCGAGATGCGGACTTTGTCGGGTCAGAGGATAGATAGGAAGAGTACTTCTGGCACCTGCCAATTCATTGGCACTTCTCTTGTGTCTTGGTCTTCTAGGAAGCAGTCCGGTGTTGCACAGTCCACCGCAGAGGCCGAGTATGTTGCTGCCGCCAGTTGCTGTAGCCAGGTGCTTTGGATGGTTTCGACCTTGCGGGACTTTGGGTTAGCTATAGACAGTGTTCCACTCCTTTGTGATAACACTTCTGCTATTCACATTGCCAAGAACCCAATGCAACATTCTCGGACCAAGCACATTGATATCAGATATCACTTCCTTCGAGATCATGTGGAGAAGGGTGACATAGTGCTCGGGCCAGGAGAGTGACCACCAGTTGGCTGATATCTTTACCAAGCCTTTGGATAGCTCTAGGTTTTCAGCCTTGCGGGGAGAGCTTGGGGTGGTCTGTCCATACGGACTGTAGTGAGGGGGAGTTTATATTCTTTACTGCTTTACTTTACTAATTTTTTTTTGCTCTTACTCCTTGTTCTTGCATTGCATTTTGGGTGCATTTGGGATTAGTCCTCCTAGTATAGATTAGAGTGTTTCTCTAGTCGAGTTGCTTAGCCTTCCTACTCTTATCTTGTGATTCCAGGATGTTGCTTATTAGCTGTCTCTCTTCTCACTAGGTTGAGCTTACTCACTACTTATAGGTTCTAGCGAGGGTCGGGCCACCCTCAGGTAGACAGGGTACGTGTTTGCTCCTAGGTGTGTTAGGTGGGCAGTTGATAGTCCTAGAGTCATATGGGGTAGATGAGAGTCAGTCTGAGCCATAGTATTCTTTATATCTTATCTATGTTTTAAGGACTACCTGTTTTATGTTTTCTTTGCCAGCTTCTCGATTTATTGTTTTGGTTCAAGGGAAGTTCATTTGGGAGCTTCTGGAGCTTAATATTGACATAACTCAACTTGAACTAAAAGTTGCATCTAATGTTGAGGGGGAGCTGGATCTTCTGCATTTCTAGCATTCTGCATTGTAATATAACTACATTGAGCCTTGATTATTATCCTGCTATAACATGTTTACAATGCTTTACACCTTGCCATGACTTGTGCTTATTTGCTAGATTTATCATGACTTCATATGTGTAGCCTAGCTTTTGCCATGATAAGTTAATTAAAATTGCTCAACTTAAACTAAAACTTGTCATGTTATCACTTGAGATTAGTCTTTCTTGAGCTATCCTTTTATGATTCATGCCATGTCAAATAGGCTGGGTAGAGCGTTGACTCTATATTGAGCCTTAGATTGAGCTGTTTTAGTCTCTTGATGATGCATGAGTTAGTACAACTTGTTAAAAGGCAAAAGATCTCTTTTGTGCGAAAAAACTGATCTCACCAATTCTCTCCTATGAGACGGCTTGCCATTGCACTTGGCATGAACTTAGGGGGATTTTTGGGTGACCTAGACTATCTTCTTAAGCTTCTCGCTTGGAGTAGTCGCATAAGGCTTGAGACCTAGCACATGATAAAACAAAAATCTGGTTGGCAACAACCATGAATTTCAAAAGAAAATATGTTTTATGTGTTCAATTTGCTTAAAGCTGCAAAAAGAAATCAAGTACTTAACCAGTGTTTCAATATTGAGCATAGCACTCTATTTGGTCTCAATAATAGTTCCCTGTTCCGCTTAGCTTATTGACATGGCCTGCATCATCCTTGGATATCTCTAGCTTGACTTTGCTCATTGATGACTTGACTTACTCATAAAATGCATTACATTTCAAATTGTCATCTATGTGCTCTAGTTGGCTTATATATATGTTGTCATGATCTAGATAGCGTTTTATTGAGTTATGGCTTGGTGTATTACATTATGGTCAGTATGGATAATCCTCATGGCTCTAAATGCTTAAATAAACAAACTTCAGTCTTTTCACCCTTTGACATGTCATATTCTCTCTATTGCATCTTGATGCGGTTATTGTCAAAAGGGGGAGAATAGAGAAGAAAAAGTCTGTTGGAAACAATTTAGAGCTTTGGAGATCAATTTGCTCTTTCAGTTGTTGCTCTAGTGTTTCTTCTGTCGACATGGTCATTAGCTTCTTTTTCTTTTCTTTGGACCATGTTGGTTTCTTCAAAATCAAACTCAACTTCTTGCTTTTTCTGGGTTTGTCAATATACTTATCAAGGGGGAGATTGATGAACCATGTGGAGGTAACCACATGTGTATGATGAGTAATTGACATTGGTTTAAGTAAGTCGAGTTTGGTTTGAGTGGTTCGAAGTCGAGTCGTTGCGTGGCGTAGTCGGGCTCGATCGGACTTGGTCAAACTTGGTCGTATGGTATTAGGATGCATATTCTGATAATTTCGACAGGTTTGGACTTCGGCATAGTAAGTGATGTTATTTACGCTTTCATGTATCGAGCGGTGCTATTTGATGTGTTTTTTGTCTGTGTGGCTGCAGGTCGGCGAGGTGGAGTCGTGGCGAGACACGGTGGACCGGACTAGGCGCAGGTGGCGCTGAGGTCAGAACGGTCGGGATGTGTCAAAGATGACGTGGACTCGAGGTGGTTGCGAGGCGTGCGAGGCAAGGAGCGCGGAAGCCTCCCAGAAGGTGCGGGAGGGGCGAACGGAATTTCGCAAGGTCGCATGCGGAGCGGCTCTGTTGGACTTAGCGGGCGTAACGGGGTGGAGACCCGTTAGCCAAGGCTATATAAAGGATTGAGGGCTGCATGCCCACCTATGCACTTGAGAAAGAGTTAGGGTTTTGTGAGTCAAAAGAGGCTTTGGAGTTGGTTTTACCTTTGCGTCTTTAGTTGGTGAGAGGGGGCAGAAGGCAGGTGTGTCGTGTTCCCTGTGTGGCTCTTTTAATGGTTTTCTGTGTTCGTTTTTCATCCCTCTGAAGCATGGTCCTGTGTTCTTGAGTTGGAAAGGGAGAGGATTGAGTGGAGAGTCTTGTAAGCATCCTTTTGTTTGAATGTCCATGCGTATGGGGACGTAGCTCTCTGTAATCCTTGTGATTGGAATGAAAAATCTGAAGTTTTTCTCTGTTCATTCTGTTCTTGCTTTGATGGCTTCACTTTGTGATTTTTGAGTGTTTGTGTTTGGAGTTCTTGCTTGATGAGGAGTACCAAAATGAGTTGCTATGACATGGGAGATGCTCAAAAGCCATTTGGCTAGTTGATCCAAAGAGCAAACCAAGTTTAATCATGGATTTCCTCATTTGAGTTCCTCTCTTGCTTTTGAGTTTCTAGGGTTTAGGTGGAAATCTCGTTTCCCTCTTTGAGATGGCTTGAAATTTGGCTTGTAGAGTCCTGAGACTATCTATTAACTTTCCTCAAAGTTTTATTGCTAAGGGATCAAAGATGGAGGAGAAATTCGATTTTTGGTGAAGGCCCTGTAGGTTTCAGATTTCAGAACTGAATTCTTTTGTTTTCGGCTGTTTGGGATTTGCGTAACTTTTGATTCCCTTTGTGAAGTAGCATGAAAATTGGTATCTAGAGACCTCAGGCTATTAATTAGCTATCCTGAAAATTTCATGAGCAAAGAGTCAAAGATTGAGAGAAATTTGATTTTTGGTGGAGTCCCTGTAAGTTCTCAGATTTTGGGCACAAATCTAAAATTCTAAGGTTTCAGTTGGATTCTTTGTAGTTTGTTTCCTCCGATGTGCTTAGTTTAGTCCCTTGAAGATTTGCCTTAAAGGGCTTTGAAGCTTCTCTTCCCTTCTCTTGTTTTTTCGGCAAATCTGAAATCTGAAAGCTTCTCTTGTTTAAAGGGCAGCACTGCAGTCTCTAGCTCTCGGCCGAATGTTGTGTTGTTCAGCAGCAGCTTCTACAGTTCATTTTCTTTTTTGCTGATTTTCAACCATTTTGCATGCAGATCAAACAGCGATATTTTCAGTTGAATTTTTTACTGGCTGGTCTCTGATTTATGCTGAATTTTTCAGTGTCACATGCATTCCAGGTTTCAGCAAAATTAATTCTCTGTGAGTTGCTTTGTTTTGCTTTTTTTTTTTAAAAAAAAAACAGTGTACGTATTCTCGGGGGCGATTTTAAAGAGAGCGACATTCACCCCCTCTGTCGCCATTTCGGTCCTACAATGATCTTTTTTTGTTATTCGAGGAAACACATATAGCCATATAGGGAAGATGGATACATAATGTAATGCCCTGTGCATCATTAAGAAAAAACAGAGATGCACCTTTTATACCCACAAATTTATACAAAAAATGGTGCTAAAAGGAATCTAGACCAGTTCTCTTCTAAGAGGATAAAATGGGATATGAACATTCCGACAAATTCATCACGTGAGCGAGCATATATTAATATGGAGTCACAAATTTCGTAAAATTGCAACTTTACCAGTAAAACTATCAGTTTACTACAACTTCAGAGAAAGGAGAAGATCTACTAGGTCACAAAGCCTCAACATGCAGTGCTAAAGTGCAGAGGTAAGGCGTTAATGCGAAGCAAAGTGCGTGTTGTCCCGAGGACGTGCACGATGACGGGATCGCAAGGACTTTACGATTTAAAGTATCAAGAAACTGTAACTTTTGTGCCGCTTGCGTGGCGTCCCGGTTGGTGCTTACGTGTCACCTCGTAACGGCCTCAACACCGTGTTTTTATGACATGTGGACTCGGCTTGTCAAACAGCCCGTTTGTGATGGAGTTGTAGTTTTTTTTTTAAATGAAAAATTGGTTTCTTAAAGGTGCAGCTACCCGACATCCTTGTTTAAAGTTATGGGTAATGATACGTGTCAGACGTCCGGTGGAACGGATGCCTTCACTCTCTTTCCCCCATGCTCTCACAGCCACACATTCTTATCCTTGCTCCCCCGTTTCCCTTTCTCCCCACTGCTTTCCTCTCCTCACGCTCATCTCTCACACGCCACCCCTCCTACCTAGTCGCCGATGCCGGCTGCTCCCCTCTGCCTCCCCTCGCCCCTAGATCTGCCAGCCTCGCGCGCGCATGACGCAGCATCTGCCGTAGTGGTCCTCAAGAAGTCATCAGCGCCGGCGCGCTTTGCGTCGTCGACCCCGCGGGAGCGCGTCCCTACTCCGCCGACGCCTCCTTGGCCCTCGTCGGCAGCCTCCGAGCCCATCAGCAGGGGCGCGCAGGTGCCCGTGCGCATGCCGACGGGTCACCTTCCCATGGGGGCAGCGCCACGTGCTCTGGCTCAGCGCTGTGGTGGTCTCCGCCGCCGAGGATGGCTTCCTCCACGTCGTCTACAAAGGCAAGTTCCTGCTGGACAACCCCTTCCACATCGTGCACGTCGCCAGGGACCAGGTCAAGAAGAGCCCGAGCGGCCACCAGCGGAAGAGCCTATGGCTCGGTTCCCCTCTCTCCCTTTTATTGATTTTTGGATTTTGATAAAATGTTGCATTTGTAGAAAAAATATTGCATCTGTAGAAAAAAAAATGTTACATACGGTTTACGGTGATGTTGCAGTTTTTTCCAACGACTTTTTCTCAAAATGCTTTGTTTTCATTTGTGATGTTGCAACTATTGTCCGATGATGTTACAACTGTTGTCCGGTGATGTTGCAATCATTGTTCGAAAAATGTTGCAACCGTTCTCTAAAGATGTTGCATTTCGGACCGTACGATAGGAGACTCCCACCCGTACGTCTGATTCCTAGTTGGTCCGTAAAGTTATAGGTGTAGTCCACGAACGCTTGACAAAATAATCGAGATGTGTGTGAATTAAGCAGGCACACTGACTTCTCTGGTACGCCGGAGCCTTTCAGTGACTAGAATCATAGTTAACCAGCAGCTACGTACAAGTCACCTTTCGACTGACACCGCACAAAACCTTCCACATGTGTTGATTTCTTCTTCCTGATAGAAACCTTCTGTCAATTAATTAAAGATAGCTCCCTCATTAGCTATTCTGACCCAGCCCATAATATTTTACACCAAATTAGACCCCTTCTTCAGTCTCCACAGGTCAACATGACAACATCACCATACCTTCTCAAACACCCCAGCTGCAGGCTGCAGCTGCGTGAAGCTTCTTCCCATATCCTGCTCTGTCCACTCTCAGTTTGATCTCTCACGTATTATATAAGCAGCCGTTGCATTTCAATTCTCACACATGCTCAGCTAGCTCATCATATCGCAATATATATATCGTCCATCAGATTATACACTTATCAGTTCCTTCTTGCACTAGCTAGAGCATACCTCACATACACAGCTCATATAGCACTAACAATGGCCATTCGGATGAAGAAGGAGAGCGCCGCCGCTGCTGCCGACCCGGTTTTCTATGTCCGTTCCGTCGGCAAAGACCTTGCGAGGATCCCGAAAGGGTATGTTCCGATGGTGCTGGTCGGCGACGAGGAAGATGGCGAGGAGAGGGTCCTGGTGCACGTCGAAATGCTGGAGCCGCGTGTTCTGGCGCTGCTGGAGATGACCGCGCAGCAGTTTGGGTACGGCCAGCGCGGTGTCCTGAGGATCCCCTGCGGCGTGCAGCGGTTCGATCAGATGGTACGCGACGGCCAGCGGGAGATGCAAGATCATGCGTGCACATGCAGCACACACTAGCTGGGCAGACGGTGTTCATAGTTAATTTTGTCGGTGGCTTGTTGTATTGGATTTGGATCCTATCTTATTGATTCAATTTGTGTGTTGTGTATATTAATTCTTTGGTAAGAGACTATAGCAAGGTATACTGTTGGGAACGTACTTGAGTTTCAAGCAAGTTTCATAATGATTTCACAAGTTTCGAGTAAGTTTCATCTGATTTTGAAGTTTTGAGCACGTTTCAGCCATGTTTCAAAAAGTTTCATTTGCGTTCCAGAAAATTTCAAAGAAGTTTGAAAGAGTATCATGCGTGTTTCAGTATGTTTCACAGAAGTTTTCACAAGTGTCAAAAGAAGTCACAAAGTTTCAAAGAAGTTTTAGAGAGTTTCATGCGTGTTTCAGTATGTTTCACAGAAGTCCCAAAGTTTCCAAGAAGTTTAAGAGAGTTTCATGTCTATTTCAGTATGTTTCACAGAAGTTTTCACAAGTTTCATAGAAGTCCCAAAGTTTTAAAGAAGTTTAGAGAGTTTCATGCGTGTTTCAGTATGTTTCGCTGGAGTTTTCACAAGTTTCAAAGAAGTCCTACCGGTTTTAAACAAAATTTGAGCACATTTCAATATAAAAAAAACAATAAGTCAGTATAAATTTCAAAGCAAAATGCTAAATTTTGAGTTTCAAATATGTAGATGATACATCTGAACCCCGAGCTATGGAGGATTAGCTCAATGGCGGACCTCCGTGTCATCGTGGTGGCGGAGCATGCGCTGGCCGCTGAAACTCCCCCCTGCCCACCGTGCCATCTTGCGCGCCAGTTCGATTCAACGCGTCTGCTATTGTGATTCGCTACCACTGTGCCTTGTCTCCACGCATGACCGCGCCAGCCGCAGTGTCCTGAAGGCCTTTTGGCGTTGGATTTGCCGATTTGGGCCTAATTTGGGGATTTTAGTTCTCACGGAGAGAGAGAGAGAGAGAGAGAGAGAAAAGAGATAAATGCTTCGATGGGGAGGAGACAAGTAAGTCCAAGGGATTCATAGGACCAACCCACGGTCGATTGCTGTCCCGTTCGTTCAGCTTCGAACAGTACCTTGCGTTAGCTTTTTCTAATTCTTTTCGATCTCCTCATGTTGCTTGGTAAGATGCAATGAGTAGATATACAATGCTGCAAACGGTGAAATGTATTCTTGATTAATATGGTGAACGATCGTTTACTCGAAAGATTTGTTGCCAACTCGAAAGATTTGTTGCCAATTCTGTGGATGGTTTTTCTTTTGCTTTCTTGTCAGTTTTGTTACAAAACCAACTCTCACACGGGAGGAGTACGGTGCCCCCGGTGACCCCTCACGGTTTCTTCTTCTCAAAGGAGAGGTGGCTGTATACCAAAACCTTGCTAGTTATTTGACTATAAACATGCAGGAGTGGTTATCTATTTGGTACACATCAAATCATTGGAATAAAAAAGTTGACAGATTGCGCTCTCTCATCTCTTGTCTCAATTTGTTCATCTACTTTTGCCCTTGCTAATTACTCTCTCCAGTCACAAAAGAATATTATTTAAGACACGACACTATCACCAAAACGCAACTTTAACCACTAATTTTTATTATAATATATTTATAAAATCTCAAATTATACTTTTATTAAAGTTCTTTTCAAGACAAATCTGTACATAACATTTTCATGTGTTCAATCTAAATATAAAAAAACATATTTATAATTAAAGTTTAGAAAGTTTGACTACACATGACCTAAAACGATATTCTTTTGTGACTAGATGGAGTATTATGATTGCTCTTGTTATAGTTGTATTGATTGGCTTTTAGATCACTCGGCGACACTAGTTATTCAACAAGTTTCAAGGAGATGGAACCTAGCTAGCCAACCAATGGCAGTTGAAACAAACGGGCATAATCTCGCCTTTAAACATGGAAAATAGATTTCATTACTTAAGCGCGCGCTAGCTTGCGATATCGGTGAGCACCCTTTTAGAAATAATAAAAGTCTGGTATGGCTAATGGTAGCAATTGTCACTGGGTCCAAATTACAACAAAATTTAGTGTTAGAGGATAGGTCATGTCGTGTTGCCGACGATCAATCACACGAACGAAAAGTGGATGAACATAAAATGTAGTCCTGACAGCCTTCTCTTTACTGGTGTTTTCTTGTAGTTGTGGTATGTGCAATTTTTGTGGTCCGAAGCACCTAATAGACATGTTTCTGTAAAGTGTTTAGACAAGAATTCTCATATAGAAGTTTTTTTTGGAGATCAAATTTAGCAGCTAGTTGATCTACCTTATTCGCTACATAATTCACGAGTACAATTGTGGAACATGGGACTGCACCTACACGGTCACCAATCTATCTAACGAGCGCATACCACATCATACCTCACGCGATCTTTTTGTTATTCAAAGAAACAAATATAGGGAATATGGATTCGATTTCTTTATGAAAAAATGTATATAATTAAGAAAACAGTGATGGACCTTTTGTACTCGCAAATTTATACAAAACATTTGTGCTAAAAGGAATCTAGAGCAAATTTCAAAGCATTCAGTAAGCATAGCATTGCTCAAAGAATGTAATACAGTTGTGTACATCTTACTAGAGTAATATAATCATTTCGCCATGTTTTGGTTTCTAGAGTAGAAGAAAAACTCTACAGGATATGATTGGCGCTAGACCTAAGCCAAATCAGCTCGGTATGGCCCAAGCACGATCGCCTAGCCGTGGCTCGACCTCTCGAGCCAATAGGCAACTGCGTGCTTGTCCAAACCAGTTTGGGTAACCGGTTTCAAAATTTTACCGGAGGTTAGTTCTGGTTTGGCCGAAAATCGAAAAAATTCAGTCAATTTTGGCCGGAATTTGAAAAATTTCAAAGTTGAAATGGAAAAGGCTAAAAAATAGTTTAGTTACTTAGGTCTGAACCCAAGACCTGCCTTCCTAGTCTTTTTTATATTAATTGGACAAAAATAATCCAAAACATATTTTTTTGCCGGTTTTGAATGTTACTAGGGTAGCCGGTAGAACCGATTTTCCTGGTTTTTGGCCGGTTACCCAAACCTGGTCCAAACAATGAGAGGGATCTTGTTGAAATTGGTTTCTAGGTAGGGGTGGATATTGAGCTAGGTGATCGGAGCCGAACCGAGCCAGAGTGAAATCCAATTTTATTCGAAATTGACTCATTTCAATGTTTAACCAAATAAAGACTTTAATTGAAGCAATTTTGAACTAAGCCGACGAGCCCCACTAATGAGTTTCTTTTTCCACCCCTATTTCTAGGTGGCCCAAACAAAGCCCGACCCGGTCCAAGTATTGCTCATGTTTTTTTTTTTCCGTAAAAGTATTGCTCATGTCTAAGCCAGTAGTCGTTACTCTTTTAAAAGAAGTTGGTGACGGTGATGTCAAGTCTGCCTTGCCTCTCCTCGCTCATATTACTTCAAAATATCTTTTGTGGATGGATCTATATATAGACGTGCATATGTTACTTGCAAGATTTTTTTTTTTTTGTAGAATATTGGATCTTTTGTAAATATGTATGTGTATGTGATTGGTTGATTTGATGCGTATTATGTATCAATTTTTTAGATTTGAGGATAATTATTTCTGCATTTTTTTAGTTTAGAACTTATGGTAATCTAAGATATGTCACAACGCATGGGCACTACACTAATAAAAAAAATCAGAATCACCGGTACGCTTGCTGCTAAGCTTAAACATTCAGCAATTTGTACTATAGCACCACTGAGTTTTGACTGCAGTGGTGGCAAGGCAAACCACTCACGTCGATCGCTTGCTCTGCTAAGTCAAGAAGCGAGTGACACAAGGCAAAATAATCTTGTTATAGCTTTGACTAATCTATATGTTCCGATGGAGCAAAACATCATGTAGATAGACTAAATTAGACAGACCCCTTCAATTCGTCTACGCAGCTCAGCATCAGCACACCTTGTCACAGACGTTAATCTTGCCTATGCTTCGACAACTTCGTCACCGCTGTCCCCAGTCCCCACCTCCCTTGAAAACTATAGTTGACAACCTAGTTCACTGATCTCAACATTTTATTTGCTGTGACCTAAGTAATCGTCTAAAGCACCAAATTGTCTGAAACAACTTTCAAAAAAGAGTGTGTCATGGTTATCCATAGGGCATTGGCAAAATACCTTCCACACATTTTCGAATGGCTGAGAAAATTAGCTTAATCCTGTTTTTTTTCCTTGTTTTGTAAATTTGTTGTATACCTTTCTATTTACTTTTTTTATATATTTTATATATATCCACAGTAGGAACCTTTCCTACTGTTTCACCCTAAAAAAATTTCCAACAATTCATCAAGCTCATGATATACGGAAACAGCATTTGACATCCTCCATGGTGGAGATGGAGGTCTGATCAGGGGAAGATAATTGGGCAGCTGGGCTCAGTGTGCCGGGTTTCTTCGGTTGAGTTACAACATATATTTTAGTATGTGATATCATAGTTTTCACAATGTGGAGATCATGCGTATGATCATAATCTTAGTGTGTTGAACAATTGGTATCAGGGTCAAGGTGTTTGAGAGAATCCCTCGGTTTAGTAGAGTGTCGCCGACTATCAGGTCGTAGGCGGTCTGACCGGCCTTGAGGCTAGCGGTCTGACCAGCCGTGGCCAACAAAGTGGAATTTTGAGAAATGTGATCAAACAGTTGTGTAAGAGTGCTTGGAGGTGTGTTTGCACCAGGTTTCATAGAAAATGGAGACTGGACCGAAATGTCCAAAGAGGGTGTTTTCCCAACTAGGGAAGTGGTCTAACCGGCCAATGGTTAGCGGTCAGACCGGTTGGCAGTCAGACCGGACAGAGTGGAGGTCAAACCGGCATGCTGGTGGTCGGACCGGTTGAGGGCGGCGATCAGACTGGCCAGAGGCGCATTCATGCACCGGGAAAGTGGTGAATGTTGTGGAATTGGTCAAAGTTATGAGTTTCAGTGCATAGGTATTGTATGATACATGTTTTGGCTAACGTGAGTCAACTTGCGATGAACTTGTGCCGGAATCGATTACTAGGTCTATTGTTGTGTAGGTGGCTTGGAGTCAACTATTGATGAGGATATCAACCCTAAGGATGCATCCACTGCTTCGACTCACTGCACTGCATCCACATCTTCTCTGATCGAACTTTCGGCGACTGCATTGCCATATTTTCCAGTTGGACCGAGCTGCCGCTACGCATATATGCCGGGCTACATCTACTGCTTCTACTCATATGTGTCGGGCTACGTCTACATGCTATGGTGATGCGTCACCAATTGTTGGCCCATAGGTTATGTAACGAATGGGCTAATTTGGCTACATTTGCCCATGTGACCCATATAGCTGCCCCTAGGGTTTTGGGTACTGTTCAGGTGGTACTATTCACAAGTGTACAGTACCACCACCCCCTCCCTCTTCCTCCTATAGATAGTGGTCGTCGCCCCTTTAGTTCCTTGGGTTTTGTTGATTGAAGTTTAGCTTTGTTACTTTATACTTTGTCCTCTTGTTCGGCGAGTTCAACAGCGACATTGTCTTCGGAACCCCACTTATCAATACATTCAATTCATATTTGTAATTTCAGATTGCTTATTTATGTTGTTCTTGCGTGCTTCTTCGGTGTATGCAGGAATCGATATTCGTGATCAAGTCTACCGGGTATTCGTGCACAGTTGATAACGACTTGTCGAGCAGTTCAGCGATTGCGTGGTTTCAAGCCTTGCGAGTTCATAGCCAGGATCGTGAGAGTTGAGCGACTACCACCGAACATATCCTTCTCATCGAAAGATCGAGCCAAAACAGGACCTTCGCGGTTCATCAAGTGGTATCAGAGCTACAGTTCATCTGTGAGAATTTTTTCCTACAGTCCAAAGCCACGAAAATAAAAAAATAGGGTTAGTTCTTATAGTCCAAACCAATCTGAGCTTTTTGCAATATTTCTTTTCGGTGTTTGCTTGTTGAATTATTGATTGCATCGTCATGTCTAGTTGCTGATTTCTAGTTTAGTTAGAGTTTAGTTCGTCATTGTTTAGTTTGCATCTTGTTCGTTGTGTATACTTTATGTAGCTTTATTTTTGTTCTACCACAACCATCATCATCCCTGTCGTGCAATTCCTCCCTACCGCAGCAGCCCAAGTTCTCCACCACCACATCTCCCTGCCACGGCAACCACCAAAACCACCCTGCCACTGCTCACAGCTCCTTGGCGTCCTCCCTGCCGCGTCCACCAGAGCCGTTGTCGACACTGCCTCAAGCGCTGCCGTGGCAATCACTACCTCTTGCTGCCACTTCCACTCGTTGTCGTGACAACCGAAGGCCCTGTCGTCGCTACATCTCGCTGCCATGGTCCTCTGCCTCACCAACCTCGTCATCTGGAAGCCTTATTTGTTTCGGTTTACTAGAGGAGAGGAAAATATTGATTCAGATTGAAAAAGAGAGAGAGAGAGAGAAAGAAGAAAAAATAGAGAAAAAAAACAGACGAAACAGAAAAAGGAGTCCCTCTGTCCGAAAGGAGTCATACTCATCAGGACATACCTAGAACATGGAATGCTTTGAAAAAAAGTAATGAGACATAGATTTTTACCTTCCTATTATTCTCGTGATTTGCTTAATAAATTGCAACGCTTAAGACAAGGTAGTAGTTCTATAGAGGATTATTATCAAGAATTGTAAACTGGTTTATTGCGTTGTGGTTTAGATGAAACAAAAGATGCTAAGATGACTAGATTTTTAGGTGGTTTAAACCGAGAAATTCAGGGCATACTTGATTATAAATAATACAATTCTATCATTCGTTTGTTCCATCTTACTTGCAAAGCTGAAAGAGAAGTGCAGGGTCGACAATCTCGCTCTAGGGGCAATTTTGGAAGATCTTTTATAGGTCGGACAAGTCAGCAACAACATATGGCACCCTTCTCAAGCCGTGCACCCCCTGCTGCTCCTACCACTCCTATGCATGTCCCTGATGCAAGCAAATCAGCAAATGTACAAGTTCCTACAAAAAATGTTTCTTTCGTTGCTTCTACAGGGCAGACTAGAGATGTACAATGTCACCATCGCAAAGGTTTTAGACACTTGATGTGTGATTGTCCAAGTCAGTGAGATTTACTTATCAAGGACAATGGTGAGTACACTTCAGCTAGCAATATTGAGGAAGAACATGTTTTGGTTGCAACTAACAATGCAGGTGATAAAACTGAGGAAGAACATATAAGCCATGAGGCATCTGATATGTACCAAAGCTTAGTTGTCCAGCGTGTGCTAAGTGCTCAAATGGAGCGTGCTGAACAAAATCAACATCACACCTTCTTCTAATCGAAGTTCATCATCAAGGAACATTCCTGTAAAGTCATCATCGATGGTGGAAGTTGTAACAATCTTGCTAGCACAGACATTGTCGAGAAGTTTGGCTTGACCACAACTCAACACCCTCATCCATACTACATTCAGTGGCTGACTTCTTGTGGTAAGTTGAAGGTAACTAAACTTGTGCGCGTACATTTTCTATTGGATCATATCATGATTATGTTGATTGCGATGTCGTACATATGCAAGCATGCTTGTTATTATTAGGTAGACCTTGGCAATATGATCAATATACTGAACATTATAGTAGGTCTAATCATTATAGTTTCACATATAAAGAAAAGAAAATCATTTTGCTTTCAATGTCTCCTACTACCATATTAAAGGATGAAATAGAAATAACTAAGAGAACAAGTCAGCAGAACATGAATCTGAATGCTATACTATGATTTACAAAGAATCTTTATGTCCATTAGAATAACTATGTGTTTCTTTGCCTCCTATTGCTACTAACCTTTTGTAGGAAAGTAATGATTTGAAGAATACGATTGAATCGAGGATGACTCAAATTCAAGAAAGGGAGGATGATGAGGACATCAACCCTAAGGATGCATCCACTGCTTCGACTCACTACACTGCGTCCACATCTTCTCCGATCGAACTTTCGGCGACTGCATTGCCATATTTTCCAGTTGGATCGAGCTGCTGCTACGCATATATGTCGGGCTACATCTACTGCTTCTACTCATACGTGTCGGGCTACGTCTACATGCCATGGTGCTGCATCACCAATTGTTGGCCCATAGGTTATGTAACAAATGGGTTGATTTGGCCACATTGGCCCATGTGGCCCATATAGCTGCCCCTAGGGTTTCGGGGTATTGTTCAGGTGGTACTATTCACATGTGTACAGTACCACCACCCCTCCTCTTCCTCCTATAGATAGTTGTCGTCGCCCCTTTAGTTCCTTGGGTTTTGTTTATTGAAGTTTAGCTTTGCTACTTTATACTTTGTCCTCTTGTTCGGCAAGTTCAACAGTGACATTGTCTTCGGAACCCATTTATCAATACATCCAATTTATATTTGTAATTTCAAATTACTTATTTATCTTGTTCTTGCGTGCTTCTTCGGTGTATGCAGGAATCGATCTTCGTGATCAGGTCAACCGAGTATTCGTGCACGGTTGATAACGACTTGCAGAGCAGTTCAGCGATTGCATAGTTTCGAGCCTTGCGAGTTCGTAGCTAGGATCATGAGAGTTGAGTGGCTACCACCGAACGTATCCTTCTCATCGAAAGATCGGGCCAAAACAGGACCTTCGCGGTTCATCAACTATGGTCAGTGACGAGGAGCACTAAGACTTCGTTAGGAGAACCAAGGTCTGGAACAGTTATGGATACCGAGTGAGATGGTTAGACTCAAGCAAGGTGCAAGATGGATAAGAATCATGGAAGGCAAAGTTTTAGCAAAGATCTTTTGAGATCAGGACTAAGATAGGAGCTACGTCATGGTGACATGGATGGGATCAAGACTAAGATAGGAGAGCTTAGGTCCAGAACAATCATGGAGTCGTTGGAAGATGACTGAGGCTACCATGGTGGTTACAAGATGAGAAGACAAAGAACCGAAGCAGGAATTACCACTAATGTACATGACGGGCAATGGTAAGGTGGACCGGGGCTAAACACAATGAGGTCTAGGATGATCAGGGAAGCCAGGTGTAGTCATGGTGCATGGTAAGGCATGTGGTGCGCCAAGTGACTTGGGCCCGTTTCCAAGCTAGGACGATTATGTGGGATCTGCACGCATGAGAGGTTTGACCGGAAGTCATTGGGACCACATAGTCGATGACAAAGCATAGGCGATACTTCGATGTGAAGGAATCAGAAAAGGTCGGTGGAGGGGCATTTTGTAAATTGCCCAATACCGGACAAGTGGTGGTTTGTGAAACCACGGCAGCGAAAGCATGATGGATTTGGTATAATGGAGCTAAAGATGAAGATGACACCTTGAGAAGCGTGCGTGAGTTAGACCCGTTTGTATGTGGGATTAACGGGTGTCCATTAAGGTTTTCTTTCTAGACCTAGCCTCCACTATATAAGGGGGTGGTGTATAATTTGCACACCCACCTAAGCCAAAGAACCCTAATGTGAAAATTTGGAAAAAGTGAAGAGAGGAGGCAATGATTTGAGATATGTATTGACAGATATTAGAGCACTTGTGTGTGTGCTGCCCTAGTGGCTTTGTCCACCCAAGAGAGTAGCCGTAAACATTCATCTCTTAGAAGAAATCAAATCTTCAAATTCGTCCAAGTCTTTCTATTATATGCTCAAGTATTGATTTCTTGATTTTGTTTTGTTTTTTGTGTTCCTTCCTCCCCTATTGATCTTGCTTTGTACCTACGACGTTTAAGTGATGGATATATATTTTGGAGACCATATCCCATCCATTTAGGTACTTTCTATTGCAAATACTTGAGTTTGCCCGATTTTAGTGGAAGAAATGGTGATTTTGGGAATCTGCTCTTGAGGGCTTTTGACTTGATTCTTGCTGTAATTGAGGGTGCTAGGATGTGTGGAAACCATCATTAGCCATCTTGTATTGATAACTCCCACGAGCTCATCTCAATCATTGTTTGCATATTTGGCCCGGTTTTGGTGCAACATTCACTCAAACGGAAAAACATTGGAACTTTAGCGAAGATTTTTAGTATCTTTGATTGGAATAGATTTCTGACATCCTAATCCTAGAGAAGATGTGTTTCATGTTTCATAAAGTTTGGACTTGTGGATCAAAAGTGGGATCATCTTGTGATTTTGAAATCGTGCTGAAATTCAGTTCTGGTGCTAATTGTACTCTTCACCATTTTGAGCGCTACTGTTTATCCAGTCTGACCGATTAGATGGGGATTTTGGCGAGTATTAATCGTCTTGTTGCCTTTTTCTTGTTTGAATAATTCTCTTTGATCTTCATAACCCCACATAGCTATTGCAGTAAAAGAATCTTGAACTCCTTAAGGCAAAAGATTTTTTGAAAAGGTCGTTGATTGTGTGGTGCCTATTCAACCCCTTTCTAGCCGCCTCCTTGGTCGAACATGCACCCTCGAAATTGTACTAATATCAAATATTGTAATCTAGAAAAATCCATTCTTATACAATGTCATGACCTGACCAGGGGTCACTCGAGAGGACCCCCTAGAACTCCCAAAAAGTCCACCACGACCCCCAGGAGGTCCAGCAGGACCACTCGAGAGGACCTCCAAGACCACCCAGGAGGTCCAGCAGGACCACCCGGAGGTTCGGAGACTGACCCAAGGAGGTCTTGAGACCTAGGACCTCCCCAAGTGTCATGACCAGACCTAGGAGAGGTCGAGAGACCCAGCCCGAGGAGGTTGTGGGACTGGGAAAAGCCCTACGTCTCCTTTGTTCTAAACTAGTCCCAAGGATCAACAGCTATTTCATACAGCAAACACAAGTGATAATCATACATCAACGAGAACTTTATTAACAACAAAAGAGTTGATTACAAGATTGGCTTACAAGCTGACAAAAGGCAACTTTACACAGCGGAATCAAAAGACAAGTCCATCCAATACACCATAGGCAATTGGCTGGAAAGTGTAACCTAGTCGTCCAGGACCTCTTGGTCCTCAGCAAAGACCTCTTCACCTGCTCAAAAGATTAATTCAAGCAAGAGTGAGCACAACAACCGTGCTCGTAAGTCACACCCGTCAAATAACAGAATGACATGCATAAATGGATATCACAATGGAGAGCTTATAGGGTTGTTTTGCATAAAACCATGTTTCTTTCAAGATACAAGTAATAGGTTCTAAAGCAGATTACACCATACATAAAATTCATTTTCTAAAATAGTTTTGATTGATTGATAACAAGATTGAAGGGTGAAGGATAACCTCCTGTCACTAGGCTAACCGCTAGGGCTCCCCGCCCAAAGCTTATTTGGATAGAGATCCAAAACCAGTTTTCAAAAGCATTTGAAAACCAAAACCAAAATCTAATTTGGAGAGGTTTTGCTAGCATGTCCATGACCGTGGACACGGCTATCCGAATATATTTTCACTCTGCAGAGGTACACAGCTTTACCCACAAGAGATAATCAATTTACACTGTTCGCCCACACACTTTTGAAGGTGTGCGACTAAAAGGTTATCACAATGCCTTTACAATGCTCCTTCTCACCACAGTCCCCATCGCTAAGGTTTCACTCCCATTGGGCTACCCACTAGTAGGGTTCAGACCCCCTCTTGCGGCAGACGGGAATGTAAGAAAGTAGGTCATGAAGGAACACCCACAAATCCAAAGGGACAACCATGGTGAGACATTGCAAATTATTCGACCAGGTCCCGCCCATGCAAGACTTGTGGGTTGCACGTAGGGACATAGCAAAGTAATGCTCGAAGACCGGTCCTTAACTGACTTGGACGACAACCTCAACCCAGGGGCATCGGCTCACACGACCCCCGTGCATTCCCCATGCACCCACCATACAACCAACCAAGTTCGCCCAAGTACAAATCCTTTTTCCATTTATTTGCCTTTGAAAACAGTAACCGATTTCCATGACAACCCAATGCCATGGTTAAAACATTTGAGATAAAACAGTGGTCTTTGGTGAAAACTTCCCAATCAAGATTTTGGTCTAAGCAGAACTAAGCATTTCTTTTCCAAAAGGTTCTGGTCATACTAAAGCATTAACCAGGTTTTTAGCTAAGGCGACAACAAGTTCAGTTGTAACATCAATATTGGCTATACAAAGGAGTTAGGTCTAACTATAAGTGTAAACACTGGTATTGAAATACTAAGTAAAATATGCATGCAATACTTAACTTGAAACAGAAAGTACATAGGTTGAAATAATGGGTGTCAACATGATCAAGGGTATGACTTGCCTTGCTTGAAGGCTTGGTGGTCTTCCTCCTCAAAGAACTCGGGCTTGTCGGCGTCCTCGCAATCTACACAAGAGAACAAAATCAACTCAAACAAAGGTTAAGCAAAAAACCAAAAGAACTTCAAAGAAAGCAGCACTAGAACTAATAAAAGAACTCTGAGGGTTTGGAGGATGTCTAGAGAGCTGGTCGGAGGAGGTCCAAAGCTCCTATACCACCGCTGTGAGGACCTCCCTCGGGTTGCACCAGGAGAGATCTCCCAGGACCTCCCAAGAAGTCCGTTAGGACCACTTGGTGGTTTGGGAGGTCCTCTAAGACCACCCAAGGAGGTCTCCCAGGACCTCCCCAAGACCCAAAGGTCCACCCGGAGGTCCTCCAAGACCACCTAAGGAGTCCCAGACCTTGTGCTCATTGAGCTAGTCCCAAGATCAGATTGGCTAGCTCGCACAGACTCAACTTCAGTGTGATCAAATCCATACAACAAGCTCAAAGAGAAGCAATAGACAACATAACACATATATTAGCAAAAGACCTTATGGTCAAGGTTTTTACAAGGTTGCAACACAGGGCTTACAACCCAAAAGAGAACCTGCAGCAGAAACCGAAAACCTGTGAAGGCCACTCAGCAAGCCCACAAGCTACTGAGTAGAGGACGTCTCCTATGAGCGAGGTCTTCAAAAGAGCTCCCCTTCAAAGGGCACTGCACTCCCTGGATCTCCCTCCTATGCTGATTAAAACAGAGGGCACAAGCCATGAGTACTTTGAATGTACTTAGCAAGCCGTGGGGAAAATTATATGCAAATAATATTTATACACGACTTGACAATGGAGAGCTATAAGGTTAGTTGTAGAAAGCAATATTTGACAGTGAAATAGCATAAATAGATGGCAAAGCTCAAGTTAAAAGAGATATACATAAGTACATTTATTTTTGAAGGAGGTCGTGAGCACCAACTCACTCCCAAGACCACTCCCAAAACAACCCAGGCTGCACCCACAGCCAAGACCACCCACCAGACCACTCAGAGCTCCAGGACCTCCTTTGGGCACCAACCCTGGAGCATCTAGGACCAGACAAGGAAGAGTTTCAACGGGTGAGATTTCAAAGGGGAAAAGATCTAACGGAGGAGATCCAAGGAAAGAGGTCCAAGGAGGTCCTAACAGTCAAGGTGGAACCAACGGAGGTCCTGACGATCAAGATAAGACCAGAGGAGATCTCAACGGTCACGATGAGATCAAAGGAGGTTTGAAACACAAACCCAAGCTTAGAATAGCTCGAGAGTAGTCATGACCTAAAAGGGAGGTCAGAACCACAAGGAGATCTGGACAAAGAAGAGGTCCAAACACAAAGGAGGTCAAAACCAAAGAAAAAACATATAGGGGGTTTAGACCTGAGGAGGTCTAAACCAAAGAGAAAACACAGAGGAGGTCTAGATCTGAAGAGGTCTCAACCAAAGAGAAGGGTTGGCCGAGGAAAAACAAAGCAAGCACAGAAAAGGGAGGGAACACCAGAGCCCCCAGCACTCCATCAAACCGGCAAACCCAATAGAGAATTTAGTTAAAGTTTGAGTTAATCAGTTGGAAACCATTCTGAAATCTCAATTTAAGCCTTTAAACTCTGATGAAACCAATGATTCGTTTTATTTTGAAATTTTCAAAAAGCTTCAAAAAACCAGGGTGTTACATACAACAACAAAATATTTGAGAACAAAAAACAACAAAATATATTTTGGTTCCAGCATGCATGGAATCTGATAATTCACCTTCTGTAGATAGTAACAAATGGCTAATTCTTACTTCGGAGTTCATGAAAAAATTCACTAGCTCTGTTTCAGTAGGCTACTTTTACTCTGCATTAGTTCAATTACTGTGGATTTCAATTATTCGTTTCTATTGTGTTCCAACAAAATTGATAGTGTCATGTTTTTTCACTCAAAGGTGATAACACTCTATTTATTCTTGAATATTGTCTTACAAGATGTTGCACGATTATCAAGAGCAAGATACTATCCTCATATACCTATGCAAAGCACAAGATGTGCAACCTCATTCCCGCAATTTATTCCTCACTGTGCTGAAACATGATTGAAATCCTAACGCAGAGATTGGCACTCTTTTATCAACTGCGTCCAACAAAGAAATCAATCAACAATGCCATGAGCAAGATTTCATGGCAGCACTGTGTCTACGCACAACCAAGTCTTTAATCTGTAGCATTTTCGGGATTATTGCGTGTCCCTTTTGAGATCCCCATACCCTTTATTTATAATGTCAAATATTACAGACCGACTCTGACACGACTTGGACTCTTACCTAAACTCTGGACTCTTTCCTAATCTCTAATATCTCCAACACTCTCTTCAAGATAGGCATGAGATAACACTCATGTCTATCTTGTTACATATTACAACATTATTACTATAATTTATCAAACCTACCATCGACTAAAGACCAAAAAGTTGCTCACCACCAATTACTACCAGAGACGTCACTAAATCTATCTCCACTATCTACCAGTTGACCGACCTCAACCTCATCTTCCTCTACCCTCATGCCCCCAGCTACCCCCGGCCTCCTCCACTCTGCCCACACACCCCCAGTCTCGACCTCCACCACCTTTACCTCTACCATATCCTATTACGTTTGACTACAGTCCCAATCCTCTTCTCCCTTCTACCACTTCTTTGATTGTGTAGTCTTCTCCTCTGTCATGGTTGCATTTGCCCTAAGTCCACCTCTTCCCCTTTCTCTACCTCCACCTTGACCTTCTTTAGCAGATCTACTATTCTCACCACCACCTCTACTAGGGCGAGATGCCCCACACTTATAACACTTAGTCCTCCTTGCAAAGTTTGAGTTACCGCATCTTGCATCACGGCAAATCCAGTCACCATCGTGCCCTCCAGTTCGTGAGAGAGAACATGCCCAACTCAGATGTCATGTTTGCTTACAGTTATAACACTTCCTGTCATCAGCTATGGCGTACGCTGACCTTATAGGATTGTTACCCACCATCACTCTCTGTCGAGTTTCCTCGACAACCATAGCTGAAATAGCCTCATAGTTGGCAATATTACCTGATGACATATTGAAACCCTCTTGCTCTCAAACTAAGGGTTCAAACCTTTCAAGAAGTGAGTGACCCTCCTACGTTGTAGCCACGCCTTACCAAACTCAATATCACCAGCAAACGTCAGCTGCAGTGGATCATATTGATCCAAATCTACCCATAACTGCTATAGCTCACTAGCATATTCTTGAACATTTTTCTCCCCTGTTTCAAAGCATCTACCTTGCCTTGAACCTCTACCATAATCATTACATTGCCAGCCCCAGAGTACATGTTCCCTAATGTCTTCCATATCACCGTTGCACTTGGGATCGCCTCCACCATCCTAGCAATGGATGGGGATACTGAAATCAACAACCATACCACCACCACAGAGTTGGTGGTGTTTCACACCCTCCAATCAGTACTCCCCCTGTTCGTAGGCTCGATGAAGGTCTCCTTCAGATAGTGTTCTACACCATTCGTCTTCAGAATTAACTGAGTCCTCCTTGACCAACTCAGGTAAGTCTTGCTCCCTTAGCTTCACATCATTTAGCATCAACTCCAGCTTCAACTCTGACGATCTTGTTTCAGTCCTAGGACCTATCAAACCCATTGCGATGAGGTCCTGCAATATACCTCTCATCTCACCTTTTGTGACCAAAGAAGATTCTCCACTCCCCCTATCCATGCTCACAATACTCTTCTCCGTAGCCTTTCGCACAATTTCTTCCTCAGCCTTTTTCACGACTTCGATCTCCTTGGGATTCATCTCCTACTTTCAACACCGATTACACACTCCTCACCAACTCCTCCTCTTCCAGCCTATTGTCGTGCGTATTAACGATCACAGCAACGTCTCCACGTATCAATAGATCGCAACTCCACGATCATAATCACAATCGAACACCTTTTAAACCATCCCTGAAACCAGCAGCCACACCAAGCCATGCGAAAAATCCACACTGGATCTAATCTCCTTCACACCGGATCTCAAAAAGTCCACATCGGATTGATTCCCCTGAGCAGCGACTTCTCCCGAGCGCCCCGAGCAGCAACTTCTCACAAGCGAGCGGTGCACGCTTCTTCTCTCGATCCCCTCCTTTCCATCGAAACCGAAGCACGCCGGCGAGCGCCTCTTCCCCCGAGCGGCGCCTTCTTCTCCCCAGCGGTCGGATCTGCTTCTCCCCTCACGATCTCCTCTCCTCCTCCACCATCGGCCAGAGCGGCGGTTCCCCTTTCCTCTCCCCGAGCACCAGAGCAGCAGTTCCCCCTTCGTATCCCTCAGAAGCGCCAAGGCCGAGCAGTGAGCAGCGGCCCGAGCGGCAGCTATGGCCCGCACGCCCACTCGCAAGGTGAAGTGGCGGCGGCCCGCGTGCCCGCCCGAGCGGTGGCGGCGGCTAGTGGCTACGCAGGTGCGGGGACGACTTCGAGTTGAACGGCGGCGGCGGATTGGATTTCAGGTGAGTACGGCTAGGGTTAGTAGGGTTGGGTGGTGGGATGGCTCTGATATCATGTAGCATTTTCGGGAATATTGTGTCTCTTTTGGGGTTCTCATCCCTTTATTTATAGTGTCAAATATTACAGACCAATTTTAACGCGACTTGGACTCCTACCTAAACTCTGGACTCTTTCCTAATCTCTAATATCTCCAACATAATCCCCTCTCATTTTGCTACTGCTTTGACTTTTTCAAAGAGAACACAATCATTTGTTCTTCACATAAATAACAGAAAAGTCTTGTCCTTCAGAAATCAACACCATCAGGTCCTTGTGTACACCATATTTCAAGTGCATAGCAAACTCAAACCAAGTCGAACATAAAACACAAGTTGTGCAAACACGAAATGCACAAGTCAAGTAGTAATCGTGAAACACAGAGATTGTGTGCGTGCACAGGGACATGCACAACACTTTTATTCTAGGTTTTAGCATGTAGCAACTCTCTAACAACCCCAAAACTAGGGTTTGTATTTCACATGTATAAAAGTATGAAAACCTAAAAACTTTTGTTGTATCTCTTGGTCATGCTCTTGGTTTCCTAAAACTAGTGTGTGCAATTTTAAACTTTTGATGTTTTGTATTAAAGTTTGTGTTGAAATTTCAAAACTTTTAAACTTAAATTCCATTTCTATTTGATATCCAGAAAAATGTGTGAATGAAAGTTCCTGAAAATAATTTATTCAAATACTAGATTATTTATACTAAATTGTAATTATTGTTACCAAATTTTTAGAAGTGTTTCTCACTTTACTAAAATTCAAATGAAATCCCAAATGCAGATTTGAAAGTAATTTAATTCTAGCAAATTTTCATATACAAAGTGTTTGAAATTATTTTTCCTAAGTCCCTTGTGAATCTCAGAATGTCCACAAAAATTTGCAGAATTTTTCGAATTTTATTTCTAATTCAATCGGCTAGGTCAAACTTGCATATTTTCGGTCAAATACTAAAACCCTAAATCCAAATCCTAGTCCGAGCACTGTTCCTCCGACCGGACCACTTGTCTTGGCTGGACTCAACCGCGTCGTCGCCGAACCCGAACTCGAGTCCGACCGGACCCCTTCGCCACCGGGTCTGACCAGACCAGCTCGCACCGAGCCATCCCTCTCCCCTCTCACTTACCTATGGGCCCCCGTCGTCATAACCTCTTCTCCACGCGGCGCTTTCGCCTGCGCCAGCTCGCCCGCGCGACGCTCGCCGCCGCCTCGCCGCATGCATGCCACGTCGAGCCGCCAGTCACCTCGCCGCCCATGCCGCCTCCACCTCGCTGCCTCCGCCTTCCCCTTCAAAGGCCAGCCGAGAGCCACCTACCCTGGCTTTCCCTTCCTCTCCTCTGTCCATTTTCACCACCGAGCTCCAGGAGCCGAGAGCAGCGCCGCACCGCCTCCAAGCATGCCGCCACTCCGGTGATCCCCGACCACCCACAACCGCGTCACGGCGCGTCCCTCGCCTAGAGGAGCAAAAGCCCTCTGTCAATTCGAGGAAATCGCCACCGAGGAGCTGCGCGCACTCCTTCTTCCCCGACCACGACCGCCACCACCATTCCTAGCGCCACTTCTTCTCCGGCGACTCCTCCTCCGATTCCTCCCTCTATGAGTATGCTTGGGCCTCCTTTTTCCTTCCCCGATCATTCACTCGCGTCGCTTTGCTCCACAGGAACCCCTCCACGGTGACCACCCCGCGCCACCGCCGGCTCGTCGTCGCCGGCTCTCTCCGGCCACTCTCCGTCATCACCGAGCACCCCGGTGAGTTCCCTGAGCCCTACTCATGCCCATGCGTGCCCTATTTTCCACCCCTTTCCTCTCCGGCGCCGTCGCCCCTTTTTACCTCCACGGCCGGCTGCTGCGTCCTGTCGCCGCGCCGCCACCATGCCTCTCTGGCCACCCCGCGACCACCCATAGCTTCCTTGATGCCCTGGCGACCCATTTTCGCCATCGCCATGGTCTCCCCGCAGCTCCAACCGCCGGCGATTTGCTGCTCCCAAACCGGCCCGAGCCCCCTGTTCATCATCTCTGTAAAGCCCCTCTCTGTGTTTTGTTGTTAAAACACTTAAGAAGAAGTGCTTAGTGAAGGATTAACTGAATTGGTAATTCCATGTTTTTAACACTCTTGTTTGTATGGAGGATCAGAGAAGAAGTTTAGAAGAAAAACCTAATGTCGGTTCTCTGTAAATGAGATTCTCCACTCTTCTATACCAATGCTAATAGAATTTGTTTTATACCTCTTAAATCACTTAAGGGGGAGTGCTTAGCAAATGAATTTTGGAATTGGAAATTTTTGGTTTTAGACACTCTTAGTTGTATGTGTGAGCAGAGAAGGTGTTTAGAAGGAATTTTGCTTTGTCAGTGGAAACCACATGAAAACCTACCCAGCTAATGCTAACAATCTTTAGGGTGTGAAATTTCTGAAAAAAGCCAACAGAGAATAACCTTGTTGACTGTCAATGGTGCCACTCAAGATAGAGATTAGAAGAAAAGGAGTATTGTCAGTATAACCCATTTGCAAAATCTTTTGTCTGTGACAAGCAAAGGTTAACTAGTAAGAGGTTAGCTAGTTTCTGTCTTGTTGCCAGCTCTTTGCAAATCCATTCCAGTAGATGGATAGTAGCAAAGAGTGATCAGGTTTGATTTTGACTGTATCTTTACTGTGGAAAATAAGTGAGTTTGGGAAGATCAATCACAAGAAATCCTATCTAATTTAAATAAACTCCGAATCAACTAATTTGTTGTTCCTAAATTCATAATCCATCTTTTGTGTTATTAATTTTTGGATCTTTTGGCATTCTGGTGTTTATTCGCTGTTTTTCGCTTTGACAGTTTTTATCGTTAGATGACGTTGATTACGAGAGTGATCCTCTGCAGCAGGTCGAATATCTCTAGCAAGGCAAAGGCAAGTAGTTTGATCATATGTAACAGCCCAAATTTCAATTTCCAGTTGAAAATAAAGTTTAATTATTTTATTGGATTTTTGTGGAATTTTTTAAAAGCTTTTCCTTAACCAAATTAAAGCTAAAACAAAAGTATGTGCAAAATCTATTATCAGATAATAGCTAGAAATATTTTTCTTAAATCCTAAATGCTCCAGAGAATTTCGTGAATTTTCTCATAATTTTGGAATTAATTTGCTACATTCTAAAGCCTAAATGAATTATCGCATTTAATTAAATCGAAATCGAAAGAAATCTCCAAAAGCAGTGTTTGGGCGAAACCCTCGGCCCACGTTCTTCCATGTAGCGCACGCCCGCTCCGCCGCGCGCCTCCTCCTTCGGCCGACAGTAGGGTCCACCCGTCAGTCCTTTCTCTCTCTCCCATCACACCAGTGCATCCCAACCGTTGGATTAAAATCCAACGGTCAGGATTTCACAAAGCATTCAGAAGGTCCGAATGTTCTACGCAATCGGGACCGTTAGATCTAAATCCAACGGCCCACGTGCATCAGTCACTTAATGATTCACCGCAACCCCGTGATCTATTTCAACCGTTAGATCGAGATCAAACGGCTACGGCCGATTACAACTTACCGCTTCGCCAATCTTTTGTTCACCGTCGATCAAAATGGACGTGTCCCGCTTGTCGTCTTCCTCGTCGTCTTCTCGCGCGACCCTCACACCGCCGCCATTAAAACCGACGACGAACTCGTAACGGCGCCTTCAATCGTCGCATCCCCGCACTGCGTGCACGACTCACCGCCTCCCGCCCCACCTCGGCCCCCCTTCTCGCGTGACGGTTTAATCCACGATCACCGTAAAGCCGCGCGCATGAAATTCGCATCGCCACTACTTCCGGTCTTCCCGCCCTATAAATAGGAGCCATGGTAGCCCTTCTCCTCCTTCACCTTTTTCCCCACGCATTACTCCGCACGCCCTAGCCCGCCGTAGCGGCCGTGGAAGCTCCTTCACCGCGATCGCCTTCTTCCCCGATTCCGGCGCCCCGACGACGCTCCGTCCTCGCCGCGCCACCAGCAACCGCCACATCATCGCCGACCGGTGCTCACCTCCGCTTCGCGGGACGCGCGGAATCGCGTTGTCGCCAACACCGAACCTCTCCGCGCTTCAACCTCGCCACGGTCACCACCGTCCACCTCGACCACCCGGAGCTAGTCCAACAGTTCACAATAGTCATAGCTACACTGCTGGTACCACCCATCACCGCGAAACCTCGCCGTTCGCGCTGCCGTTGGTTCCGTGCGCCACCGTCGCCGGTCCGGCGTGTCACGCCGCGTGGCGATGCCACCTAAGCGCCACCTCAACCCTCGCTTGCGTGGTATGCGCGTGGCGTCCGTTCATCGCCACGTGAGCACGCGTGTCGAGTTCACCGCGCAGATCACCTCGGCTCGGTGGAATCGGCCCACCGTGAGCCGAAGTCTATGACATGTGGACCCGCTTGTCGGAAAAATCATTATAATTCTTTTAATTTCGGAAATTCTTTTTGGCGTCAAGCATTCGCAATAAATAGAATTTCCTTTAGAAAATAATTCAGAGAATTCAATTAAATTCCAGATTTTGGTATTAAACTTCTAAAATTCATATCTTTTGCATTTGAACTCCAAATTGAGTGGTTCAAGTTGCAAAATTTGTCTAAATTCATAATCTAGCTAACTAAAGCAAAATATTTTAATTTGGAGTTAGTTTGATCTGAGTTTTTGAATTTATTTGAATTTGAGTTGAATTTGTCGTATTTTCACGTATAGACTTCGACGACTCCGGAGAGTTAGATCCTTCCGACGATTTAGAGTTCCAAGACTTCAACGAAGGCAAGTTACACTATTGATCATATTGTTCCTATTGTTTTAAAGTATTTATTTACTATCTACAATTTACTATTGCATGCATATGTTTATAAAGATATCCGATTAACTCGATTATGTATATAGTTGTTCCAAACTCCTTGGTATGGCCAATTTGATTATCAAACCTGAATACCTTGACACCATAGATAAAATTTGTCAAATGCTTAGCCTTGCTTAGATAATATTTACAAATTTGGGAGAATTTAGTCAAATCTTTACAATGTAATTTAAATGTGTTCTGTGGTATTGTTTTATCACGAAAGGATTTTACTCTAAATAAAATAAAATGGGTTTGGACTTGGCGAAATGGATGGATGGTGGGTGCGAGTTCATGCAGGTCTAATCTGGTTAGGATTACGACCCGTGGTTTTAAATTGGAAGTCGCCCAGTCGATTAAGGACCGGTCTTTGAGCGTATTTTGCTACGCCTTACCGTACCACCACATGTCTGTATGGGCAGGATTTGGCTAAATAATCTGTAGTGTCTTAGTGTTATTTGTGCTATGTTGTATGTGTGGGTGTTGGTCGACATTAGTCCCACCGCGCAAGAGGGCTTAGGAGGATGGATAGTCCAAAGGTAGCGAAACCTTAGCGGGCATGAATACAATATGACATCGCTTGTAACGGCCTCATGATAATTGCTTAGTCACACGCCTCGAAGCGTGCTTTGGGCGACATTAAAAGCATTTTATCTCGTGTGGGTAAAGCTGCACAACCTCTGCAGAGTGTAAAACTATTCGAATAGCGCGTCATGATCATGGACATGCTAGCAAAGCCACTCTAAGTTAGAATTGTTTTGGTTTATAAAATGTGTTCAACAGATGTTTTAGGATGGATAGTCCTATGGTAAAAATTGGGTGGTTAGCCAAGTGTTAGGAGGATATCCTTCAATAATCAACTAGTGGAGGTCATCCAATATTAGTTGTCAATTTTGTCACTATCTTTATTCGAATTATTAAAATTGGCATTACAAAAGTATTAGCAATATAATCTGAAAATCTTTGTTTATGCAAAACAACCGTGCCATTACCTTTGTTTACCTTATGCATGCATTAAACTTTCTATATTGGGTGTGACTTGCGAGCACGGTAGTAGTGCTCACTCTTGCTGAATAAATCTTATTCAGGAGAAGATGTTTTCCCCGACGGTGAGGATCTTGACGAATAGGCTGCGCCCCCAGACGATTGCCTGTGGCAAGTCGTGTGGCCTACTACTTCTACTACTCTTCCGCTGTGTTATTTCTTTTCTTTTGGCCGTAGGCCCTTTTGTAATAAACTTTAAATTATTATCAATAAACTCGTGATATGATTGTGCTACCACTTTTGTTTAACTGTGTACACTAGAAATCCTGGACTAGTGTATGAACACAGAGAATTTGGGATCCTTCGTTCCGGGTTCGACAAAAGTGGTATCGAGCCATATCGATCGTAGGTCGTGGCCCCACAAATGTCCTAAGGACTCACTTGCAAAAATTAAAACTATTTTGAGTCTATCGAGTCATCTCTCAACCCTTCTCTTTAAAAGCGATTCTCGACTTGTCTATTCCTCAAAATTTTAGATGGCCGGCACGGACGCTATCTCCCACGGAATCATTGCGGACACGGTTTGAACTTCTGCAGGAAGTGATGCGAAGACTTGGACTACAAGAAGAGGCCAACGTTTCGGGCTACTGGTACAAGTTGGGAGAACGGCGTCTCGGAGAGTGGAAGTACTAATCTACTCCGACACTGCGCCAAACACCGTCTTCCATACCTTCCACGCCCGATCCGACGCGACACCTTCACGATGGCATTCGGGATGCGAGAGAAGCGGTTCGTCGACTCGCCATACCTACGATCGCCACCTCAACGGCACGGGTTTCACTATTTCCGATGCATCTTCCAACTGAGACTTTGCGGTGTCTTCCGCACCACCGAGGAGGAAGATTCCCGAGTTGACGCACAGTGGACTCGACAAAGGCACCGGACTACGCCTATGGAAACGCCTTGGGACGACTTGCGTACCACTCGGGATAGTCTAGAGTATCGAGGCGAGATCAAAGCGATCGAAGAGGAGCTGGCTATTTACAAATCAGGCCAAGGCAGTACCAGCAATTCCCCCGAATACACCCCATCCACCCCATAGATGTTTTTTTTTTTTTTTTTTTCTCATCCGTACTTTAGCTACGTATTATGAGCTATCAACTACTCATGTGATAGCCATAATATATTAATAAAATAAATGAATAAAGAAACCATTTTGAAAAGTTGATTCTTTGTTTGCGTGCTTTTTCGTTCTTGGGCTATTTTAGATTTATCCCCACGAATTCCTTGCTATCTCTTCTAAATCATTGGAGGATTCGCGAGATGGTGACCACCAGAAACGGCAATGCGGCAGCGGTGCCAACGGTCAAGGAAACGATCAAAGCGGATCACGGGATAACCACATTTCGCGGCCGCCACCACCGCCGCAGAAGGACCGATCGGCGCCAGATGATGGCGAATCAGACCCATCTGATTGACCTTCTTGCCCGATCAACGCAGAATGTTCGAACACTCGTGCCGCTACAAAGAAGCAGCAGCTCGGCTCTACCTCCGCATAACCAAAGGTCGACGATATGCGAGTTTATGAGGATCGCCGCCGACATTCTCAAATAATCTTGAACCAATGGACGCCGACGGCGGCGGGCTATTGGAAAGAAACTAGACATTAGTCGGTGTTACGGCCGAGAGGGTCTGTTTGCCTCTCACCAACCGAATGGCCCGCATCGAATGGTGGGACAACCATCGCATCGCACACAATGATGCTCGATCCATCACATGGGCCGACTTCGTGCGAGCTTTTCGTCATGCACATATCCCGGCAGGGATGATGACGCTCAAGAAGAAGGAGTTCCACGCGCTCCGACAAGGCAACCGTACGGTGAATGAGTATCTTCACCGCTTTAACCAACTTGCCCGCTACGCCCCAGCCGACATAGCCAGAGATGAGGACAGACAGGAAAGGTTCCTGGATGGATTGAATGACGATATCTCTGCCCAACTTATTTCTCAATTTCACCGACTTCCGCAGTTGGTGGATAAAGCAATCGAGCAGAGGCTAAACACGCAGAAATGGAGAACCGCAAGCGGAGGATGGCCGCCCAGAGGTTTAACGCAGGAGGTCTGCCCAAACCTCGCATCACCACACCGCAACCGCAGCGAACGTGGGAAGTTTCAATCTTCCACGTCTCGTACTCGGCACCGCCACGGCGCTCCAACCCTCCAACTTCCGTGGCACTTCATTAGGAGGCGGTTCAGTGAAGCACTCTACCTCCTCGGCACGGAGTCACGTGCTTCCACCGCAACGAGACAGGCATTATGCCAATAAATGTCCAAAGAAGCAACAAGGTTTGGCACCAACAAGGCCAACCTCGGAGTTCAAGCTACCGCGGCACCATCGGACCAAACAAACCAGTTCACCAAGGGCGGGTGAACCATGTCACCGCCGAGAAGCTCAGCGACACGGATGTTGTTCTCAGATGCGTTCCTCGTTAATTCGCATACCAAACATCTGTCCTATTTGATTACGGAGCTTCACTCTTTTGTGTCATATAAGTTTGTGGGAAAATACGGGTTACCTATATCCTCTTTAGCTACTCCCATGATAATTCATTCCCGGGCTCGAGAGATGAGAACCAATTCTCTATGCCCTAATCTCACTCTCAAGATATCGGAGTAACTTTTCTAGCAGATCGATAGTTTTACACTCCCAAGGTTTGGATGTAATACTTGGAATGGATAGCTAGCCAAAAATCACGGTCAAATAGATCGTGCCAATAGATCCATCACCCTCACTAATGAACAAGGTGTGTCTCATTGAATTCAAACACGAGACTCGAAGGAGGAAGTTCCATACTTACAGATTGAAGGAAGTGAAGCTTGAAGATATACCGTGGCACGAGAGTATCCCGCGTCTTTCCGGATAATCTACCGGTATGCCACCGGATAGGGACATCATGTTCCTAATTGATCTAGTCCGGGACAGCTCAGATCTCAAAACGACCTATAGAATGCCACCAACGAGTTAGCGAATTGAAGAAACAGATTGAAGAACTACGAAAAGGCGCACATTCGACCCAGTTCCTCACCATGGGAGCCCGGTACTATTTGTCAAGAAGAAAGACAATAGCATGAGAATGTGCGTCGATTACAGATCACTCAACGAAGTAACAATCAAGAATAAATACCCATTGCCCGAATTGATGATTTGTTTGATCGATTAAAGGAGCAAGTATTTTCTCAAAGATCGATCGAGATCCGGTTATCACCAATTAAAGATTAGACCGAAGATATTCAAAGCGCCTTCACCACCGATATGGACTATATGAGTTCACAGTAATGTCATTTGGATTGACCAACGCCCCTGCCTATTTCATGAATATGATGAACAAGGTGTTCATGGAATTCCTGGATAAATTAGTAGTCGTCTTTATTGACGACATTCTCATCTACTCGAAGAACGAAAAAGAACATGAAGAGCATCTCCGGATGATACTAGACAAGCTCAGGGAGCACCAACTCTATGCCAAGTTCAGCAAGAGTGAATTCTGGCTAAGACAAGTTGCATTCCTCGGACATATTGTATCCGCAGGAGGAATTGCGATGAGACCGCCAAGGTTGAAGCGATAATGGGTGAAACACCAAATCAGGCCACCGAGGTGAGAAGTTTTCGGGTGGCAGATATTATCGTCGGTTTATTGAGGGTTTTCTAAACTTGCCAAACCCATGACTCAACTTCAAGAAAGAAAAGAAGTTTGAATGGTCAAGCGCTGTGAAGAAAGTTTCAAGAAGCAAAAGAGGCTAGTCTCAAGACGGTGTTAATTTTAAGGACATCCGCAAGGATTTTGAGATCTTTGTGACGCATCCCGTCAAGGCCTCGGATGTGTATTGATGCAGAATGCAAAGTTGTAGCTTATGCATCCCGGCGATTGAGGCCACACGAAGGGAATTACCCGACTCATGATGCGGAGTTAGCGGCAATTGTGCACGCCCAAAATCGCGGCATTATCTCATTGGTAACCGTTGTGAGATTTTCACGGACCATAAAAGTTTGAAGTACATATTCACATGATCCGAGCTCAATCTCGACAAAGAAGATGGTTGGAACTAATAAAGGATTATGATCTCGAATTCATTATCATCCGGCAAGGCCAATGTGGTAGCAGATGCCTTGAGCAGAAAAGCATATTGCAACACCATCATGGTGCAACAAAATCAGCCGAGTGTATGAAGAGTCAAGCACCGAACCGGAGATTGTCAACCAAGGCCGTAAACGCTTTAGAAGTTCAACCAACTCTTCAGATCGATTAGAACAAAACAGTTGGAAGATGAAGATATCCAAGAAATCAAGAAAATATGAGAAGAGGCAAAGCCCGGTTTCTCTCAAGATGAGCAAGGGATAGTGTGGTTCGGATACGCATCTGTGTGCCTAATCGCCAGGAGTTAAAGACTCAGTCAAAGAAGCTCATGAGTCACCATACTCCATTCATCTGGCGAGCACCAAAATGTACCGGGATCTAAAAGAAAGATATTGGTGGGTCAAGCATGAAGCGTGAAATTGCTGATTTCGTGCGCTCGTTGTGACGTTTGTCAAAGAGTCAAGGCACAACACCAAAGACCTCACGGTCTGTTGCAACCATTACCAATTCCGAGTGGAAGTGGGAAGAAGTCGGTATGGATTTCATCACTGGACTTCCCAAGACCCAATCGGGATATGACTCCATCGGGTGGTAATTGACCGGTTAACTAAAGTAGCTCACTTTATTCTGTCAAGACCACCTATCGAGTAGTAAACTAGCGAATTGTACATGGCCGGATCGTGCACTCGCACGGAGTACCCAAAAAGATTGTGTCGCATCGAGGTTCCCAATTTACCTCTCGGCTTTGGAAAAGTCCGCATGAAGCCTTGGGAACCGGACTCAATTTTAGCACGGCGTATCATCCTCAGACCGATGGTCGATTGTAACGCACCAATCAAGTTCTTGAAGATATGCTTCGAGCCCGTGCCTTAGAATTCGGAAAAGGTTGGGATAAGGATCGCCATATGCGAGTTCTCATACAATAATAGCTATCAAGCCGGTTTGCGGATGGCTCCATTTGAAGCTCAGATGGCAGAAATGTCGAACCCGCTTCTTTGGGATGAGGTAGAGAGCGTCGGCTCCTTGGACTGAGTTGATCAAAGAAGCCGAGAGTAAAGTGAAAACTATTCAGGAACGTCTGAAAGCAGCCCAATCCCGACAAAAGAGTTATGCCGATAACCGCCGTAGGGAATTAAGTTTTGAGGTAGGAGATGTTGTCTATCTCGAGTAACCCCACTCGGAGGTGTGAAGAGATTAGGACAAAAGGTAAACTCGCACCCTGGTATATTGGGCCATACAAGATCTTGGCAAAACGTGGAGAAGTAGCTTATCAGCTAGAGCTGCCAGAAGCCCTATCAGCAGTACATAACGTCTTTCACGTGTCGCAATTAAAGAAATGCTCGCAAGAACGGAAGACCATACCTTTCGAAAGCTTTGACCTTCAAGAAGATCTCACCTACGTGGAGCGACCGATTAAAATTGTAGATGTCGCGAGCGTGTTACCGAGCGAATAATCGGATCGTACAAGGTGCGGGAGTCACCATCCGTAAAGAAGCCACGTGGGAGAATGAAGAAGAACTCAAGGCTAACTACCCTGATCTTTTTGTTAACCAAGTCTGAATCTCGGGGTCGAGATTCCCTTTAAGGGGGGTAGGTTTGTAACAGCCCAAATTTCAATTTCCAGTTGAAAATAAAGTTTAATTATTTTATTGGATTTTGTGGAATTTTTAAAAGCTTTTCCTTAACCAAATTAAAGCTAAAACAAAAGTATGTGCAAAATCTATTATCGATAATAGCTAGAAATATTTTTCTTAAATCCTAAATGCTCCAGAGAATTTCGTGAATTTTCTCATAATTTTGGAATTAATTTGCTACATTCTAAAGCCTAAATGAATTATCAGCATTTAATTAAATCGAAATCGAAAGAAATCTCCAAAGCAGTGTTTGGGCGAAACCAGCTCGCCCACGTTCTTCCCATTGCAGACGCCCGCTCCGCCGCGCGCCTCCTCCTCTCGACGGTATGGGTCCACCCGCAGTCCTTTCTCTCTCTCCCATCACACGATGCATCCCAACCGTTGGATTAAAATCAACGGTCGAATTCTAAAGCATTCGAAGGTCCGAATGTTCTCACGCAATCGGGACCGTTAGATCTAAATCCAACGCCCACGTGCATCGGTCACTTAATGATTCACCGCAACCCGTGATCTATTTCAACCGTTAGATCGAGATCAAACGGCTACGCCGACATAACTTACCGCCGCCAATCTTTTGTTCACCGTCTGATCAAAATCGGACGTGCCCCAGTTGTCGTCTTCCTCGTCGTCTTCTCCGCGCGACCCTCACACCGCCGCCATTAAAACCGACGCACGAACTCTGGTAACGGCCGCCTTCAATCGTCCGCATCCCCCGCACGCGTGCACACGACTCACCGCCTCCCGCCGCCTACCTCGGCCGTTTCCCCTTCTCCGCATCGGTTTAATCCACGATCACCGTAAAGCCGCCGCCGCATGAAATTCGCATCGCCACTACTCCCGGTCTTCCCCGGCCCTATAAATAGGAGCCATGGGTAGCCCTTCTCCTCCTTCACCTTTTTCCCCCACGCATTACTCCTCGCACGCCCTAGCTTCGCCAGAACCGGCCGTGGAAGCTCCTTCACCGCGATCGCCTTCTTCCCTGATTCCGGCGCCCTCGACGACGCTCCGTCCTCGCCGCCGCCACCAACGGCTTCGCCACATCATCGCCGACCCGGTGCTCACCTCCGCTTCGCCAGGACGCCGCCGGAATCGCGTTGTCGCCAACACCCGAACCTCTCCGCCGCTTCAACCTCGCCGCCGGTCACCACCGTCCACCTCGACCACCCGGAGCTAGTCCAACAGGTTCACAATAGTCATAGCTACACACTGGTACCACCCATCACCGGCGAAACCTCGCCGTTCGCCGTTGCCGTTGGTTCCCGTGCGCCACCGTCGCCGGTCCGACGTGTCACGCCGCGTGGCAGTGCCACCTAAGCGCCACCTCAACCCCCTGCTTGCGTGGTGTACGCGTGGCGTCCCGTTCATCGCCACGTGAGCACCCGCGTGTCAGGTTCACCGCGCCAGATCACCCTCGGCTCGGTGGAATCAGTCCACCGTGAGCCGAGTCTATGACATGTGGGACCCGCTTGTCAGAAAAATCATTATAATTCTTTTAATTTCCGGAAATTCTTTCGTGGCGTCCAAGATTGCGCAATAAATAGAATTTCCTTTAGAAAATAATTCGAGAATTCAATTAAATTCCAGATTTTGGTATTAAACTTCTAAAATTCATATCTTTTGCATTTGAACTCCAAATTGAGTGGTTCAAGTTGCAAAATTTGTCTAAATTCATAATCTAGCTAACTAAAGCAAAATATTTTAATTTGGAGTTAGTTTGATCTGAGTTTTTGAATTTATTTGAATTTGAGTTGAATTTGTCGTATTTTCACGTATAGACTTGACGACTCGGAGAGTTAGATCCTTCCGACGATTTAGAGTTCCAAGACTTCAACGAAGGCAAGTTACACTATTGATCATATTGTTCCTATTGTTTTAAAGTATTTATTTACTATCTACAATTTACTATTGCATGCATATGTTTATAAAGATATCCGATTAACTTTGATTATGTATATAGTTGTTCCAAACTCCTTGGTATGGCCAATTTGATTATCAAACCTGAATACCTTGACACCATAGATAAAATTTGTCAAATGCTTAGCCTTGCTTAGATAATATTTACAAATTTGGGAGAATTTAGTCAAATCTTTACAATGTAATTTAAATGTGTTCTGTGGTATTGTTTTATCACGAAAGGATTTTACTCTAAATAAAATAAAATGGGTTTGGACTTGGCGAAATGGATGGATGGTGGGTGCAGTTCATGCAGGTCTAATCTGGTTAGGATTACGACCCGGGTTTTAAATTGGAAGTCGCTCAGTCGATTAAGGACCGGTCTTTGAGCGTATTTTGCTACGCCTTACCGTACCACCACATGTCTGTATGGGCGGGATTTGGCTAAATAATCTGTAGTGTCTTAGTGTTATTTGTGCTATGTTGTATGTGTGGGTGTTGGTCAGACATTAGTCCCACCTGGCGCAAGAGGGGGCTTCAGGAGGATGGATAGTCCAAAGGTAGCGAAACCTTAGCGGGCATGAATACAATATGACACTGCTTGTAACGGCCTCATGATAATTGCTTAGTCACACGCCGGGCGTGCTTTGGCCGACATTAAAAGCATTTTATCTCGTGTGGGTAAAGCTGTACAACCTCTGCAGAGTGTAAAACTATTCGAATAGCCGCGTCCGCGGTCATGGACATGCTAGCAAAGCCACTCTAAGTTAGAATTGTTTTTGGTTTATAAAATGTGTTCAACAGATGTTTTAGGATGGATAGTCCTATGGTAAAAATTGGGTGGTTAGCCAAGTGTTAGGAGGATATCCTTCAATAATCAACTAGTGGAGGTCATCCAATATTCGTTGTCAATTTTGTCACTATCTTTATTCGAATTATTAAAATTGGCATTACAAAAGTATTAGCAATATAATCTGAAAATGCTGTTTATGCAAAACAACCGTGCCATTACCTTTGTTTACCTTATGCATGCATTAAACTTTCTATATTGGGTGTGACTTGCGAGCACGGTAGTAGTGCTCACTCTTGCTGAATAAATCTTATTCAGGAGAAGATGTTTTCCCCGACGGTGAGGATCTTGACGAATAGGCTGCGCCCCCAGACGATTGCCTGTGGCAAGTCGTGTGGCCTACTACTTCTACTACTCTTCCGCTGTGTTATTTCTTTTCTTTTGGCCGTAGGCCCTTTTGTAATAAACTTTAAATTATTATCAATAAACTCGTGATATGATTGTGCTATCACTTTTTGTTTAACTGTGTACACTAGAAATCCTGGACTAGTGTATGAACACAGAGAATTTGGGATCCTTCGTTCCCGGGTTCGACATCATATCCACTTAATCCCATTACTTTTAAAATCTAATACTTTGTCTTACTTGTACGTATGCATGCTTTTGTGTCAATGATTAATTTTGTCGATTAGAGGTAGTTAATCCCATTGCATTGTTGCCCTGAAATTGTTCACCACTGCCACTACCTTAGGAATATTATTCTCACTGGTGAATTAGAGCCCGGTGAATGATTTAGGGTCTTTTATTTGTCTTTGCGATATGATGCTTAGCAATGCTTAGATACCGGTAGAATTGGGCGGTTATCGACTTAGTCGGTAACCTTGATCACACAAAATTATTATAACTTTATGATTCAGCATTTTTGCTATGTTTATTTGTGAAAACTAAAAATTAAAACAAAATAATTTGGACTTGGGCATAATGGTAAGTTGGTGTGCTTTTGGGTGTGACTGGAATGGTGCCCGAGTCAATTAAGGACCGAACATCTTGTGAGTACCTGTTATCCAGGCAATTTTGCGTGCTAACCACACTAGAGGGTATGGGACCTCTCTTGACTTAGTACTTTGGCGTGTATTGGCTCCGGGTCGTAGGAGGTCGCAGGAGGGACGGTGTTGGGAGCATGGTAGTTGCCCGAAAAGCTTTACCCTTTGTGGGTAGTTGTCTTTTCGGCTTTACCATGTAAGCGTATGGATTTCTATCCATACGAGTGGCTCGTAGTTAATACACAATATTGGAAATGTCTCGTAGGACTTAGCTGTGCCGGCATACCTTCGGAAGTGAGCTTTGTGGCAAAAGGCGGTCTGAGGTGTGGGTACATTGGTACACCCCTGCAGGGTTTGATCTATTCGAATAGCCTCGTCCTAGGTTATGGACACGCTTGGGTAAGCTTTTCAAGAGTTAGACTACAACATTTAATTAAAACTTGATGGGTTGGTATGAATGGATGTTCATACTATTGTTGTGGTGACCATTGGGATGGTCACTTCCAGGTTGTCTTTACTGTTGTTATTATTATTGTATCGCTGTTATTTCAACAATTGCAAATAGTTTGTCAAATGGCTTTGAATCTATTACATTATTGCAAATGAAAACTTGCTTTACGCTAAAAGTAAGTCCAGAGCCCCCTCCACTTAAATAAAGCTTGCATGTAGTTAATTATAGTTCTGTTACCCTTACATGTCAGTCTTGCGAGTACAAAAATAATTTTTGTACTCAGTTGCTTTGCTTAATGTTTTGTTGCAGAGAAAGAAGGTGAGCCCCAAGGGCTTCCCTTTTGTGAGCTGTGCTGCGGGTTTGACGACTAGCTTGGCGGCCCGGTTGGTTGCCTTGTGGGTAAAAGGCACACTAATTGGCTCTTTTGTTTATCGCCATCTTATGGAACTTTTGCTTCTCTGTTTAATTGTTATTTAGTTGTCTTTTGGCCGGTTGGCCCTTGTTGTATTAAATCTCTCTATTGTATGTCTTTTGTTAGACTTGTTGTATGGAATTGATGCATGATTTTGTAATAGGGTGTGTATACTGCATTTCTGGGAAGTATACATATCCCCAGGCTTGGTTTATTTGAATTGTGATGCTAGGGTCAATGGAAGGCTAAGCATTACAAGTCGAATAAACCGGGGTCCTCACAAAGTTGGTATCAGAGCCATACTGACCGTAGAAACCCTAGCTTGGTCGTCTTTATGATATTTTGAAAAACTTATTTTCAAAATGTCAAATGGTTTATGAAAACTTAAGTAAGTTCTCAGATTTTACTCCTTACCTATCTTAACTTGCTCATCTTACCTTATTCTTGTTGAGTTTTCGAAAAAGTTGTTCCCCTCTCTTCTCCCTTCAAAGTTAGTTGGTTATCGGTTAAATTCGGTTTGGGGAATAATGAGAGTTAAAAATATGAAGTATTGGTTGTTATTTAGTGAAGATTTGGAGGACTCGAAGTTGAAGCACTCATCTCGGAGCTCGGATACAAAATCTGGACAGCAAGCACAAGTTTTGGACTGCGAGCACTTAGTTCGTCGTTAGGGTTAAAAACGAGATGATAAATCAACTAAAACTCATGGGATTAAAAGGGTGAAATGTGATATTAGATGGCTAGTGCCCAATGCACCCTTATATGGTTTTTCCCATGCCTTTTAGATGCGTTAGAACTTGAGTTGTGTTCTAAAATGTTATCATCCTAAACGATTGCTTGTTCGTTCAATACGAGTTAGTCGTACCGGGAAACAAATCTTTTGCTTTGTGGTTTTGCGCTGGTCTTATGCTTTCATACAAATATTTGGAGTTCATTTTTTTGCTTGTTATGTGTTTGCAATCAGGTTAGGGTAATGTCTATTTCCCCTAGACGATGTCTTATTGCGATATTAGGATTAAATTAGAGTTTATTCATAGAATATATACGCCCTAATGATATTACTTAGATTATAGACGCTGGATTCTGTAATCACTTGCTCTCCTTGTTCCAAATAGTTGCGCATCGCCTACGGGCGACATGCATCGCAATTATGTTGGAAAACTATCGGTGGTTCGATTGATCTCACAATAGTGATTTTGGAATGATTAGTACATGCTAGAATTAAATTGCATACCCATTACTATTCCCTCACCTTATGCCCATTCTTTCCTCAACTTATCTTTCATGCCCCGAAATATTTAAAGGGGGTAGAAGATACCTCCAATTACTTGTTAGGCATCTTGATTCTTATACTTTGATCATGCATATAGTTTCTAAATTAAGTCAAGCATGTCATGTTAATCAAGTTGCATAAAACAAGAAGCATGCATGTGAGCATTTGCATTTCGGTAGAAGCATGTAAGCATGCATGTCAGTATTTGCACTCTCACTAATCAAACTTAAATTTGTCTTAAAAATGACTGCATGTATGCATCCTTTCATGCATTCATTTGATACGTTCCTCTCCAAGCCGGACAATTAGAACTAGAGAAGTGAGGATAAGCGAGACCACCTTAAACCTTGCTTGCCTTCTCTTTTCTACACTGAATCCTGGTATTGATACTAGATTACCATCTAACCAGTCTTTCCGTTCTATCGATCGATGTCCCTTTCGGTCGACTGAGTGGAGCCGAGTCTTTCATACTACCAGAAGCCGACGTGAAGCGTGATGTCAAACTATCTTCAAATCAAGAAAGGAAAGGTTAAACAAAGCAATGGAAAGGAAAATGTGGCAGCAATGTCAGGATACTGCGTCATGATCTTCCAGCACTATCTCTGAAAGAAATCAAGACAACAGATGGTGCATTTCGTTTAGAGTTGAAAAGAACCACTTAGAAAACAATTAACAGAAGGACATTAGAAATCCTTCAACAAAGCTTCCCACTTTAGAACCTAAAACTTCTGAAGAACCTCTCTGGATTCAGATTTGAGTTCGGTTTGCGGCAAAATCCGAAAAGTGACACCGTGACCAAACCCACCTAGGTTGCCACAGCCTTTCATTCCGACTTCCGAACTACTGAATCTCGGGACGAAATTCTGTTTAAGGGGGTAGATTTGTAACAACCCCAAAACTAGGGTTTGTATTTCACATGTATAAAAGTATGAAATCCTAAAAAATTTTGTTGTATCTCTTGGTCATGCTCTTGGTTTCCTAAAACTTGTGTGTGCAATTTTAAACTTTTGATGTTTTGTATTAAAGTTTGTGTTGAAATTTCAAAACTTTTAAACTTAAATTCCATTTCTATTTGAATTCCAAAAAATGTGTAATGAAAGTTCCTGAAAATAATTTATTCAAATACTAGATTATTTATACTAAATTTTAATTATTTTTACCAAATTTTTAGAAGTGTTTCTGACTTTACTAAAATTCAAATGAAATCCCAAATGCAGATTTGAAAGTAATTTAATTCTAGCAAATTTTCATATACAAAGTGTTTGAAATTATTTTTCCTAAGTCCCTTGTGAATCTCAAAATGTCCACAAAAATTTGCAGAATTTTTCAAATTTTATTTCTAATTCAATCGGTCAAACTTGCATATTTTTGGTCAAATACTAAAACCCTAAATCCAAATCCTAGTCCGAGCACTGTTCCTCCGACCGGACCACTTGTCTTGGCTGGACTCAACCGCGTCGTCGCGAACCCGAACTCGAGCCCGACCGGACCCCTTCGCCACCGGTTCGACGGACCAGCTCACCGCACCGAGCCATCCTCTCCCTCTCACTTACCTGGGCCCCGTCGTCATAACCTCTTCTCCACGCGGCGCTTTCGCTGCGCCCGGCCGCCGCATGCCTTCGCCGCCGCCGCGCGCATGCATGCCACGCCGAGCCGCGATCACCTCGCCGCCCATGCCGCCTCCACCTCGCCGCCTCGCCTTCCCCTTCAAAGGCACCGAGAGCCACCTACCCGGCTTTCCCTTCTCTCTCTGTCCATTTTCACCACCGAGCTCCGGAGCCGAGAGCGCGCGCACCGCCTCCAAGCACGCGGCCACTCCGGTGATCCCGACCACCCACAACGCGCCACGGCGGCGTCCCTCGCCTAGAGGAGCAAAGCCCTCTGTCATTCGAGAAATCGCCACCGAGAGCGCGCGCACTCCTTCTTCCCCGACCACGACCGCCACCACCATTCCTAGCGCCACTTCTTCTCCGGCGACTCCTCCTCCGATTCCTCCCTCTATGAGTATGCTTGGGCCTCCTTTTTCCTTCCCCGATCATTCACTCGCGTCGCTTTGCTCCACAGGAACCCCTCCACGGTGACCACCCCGCGCCACCGCCGGCTCGTCGTCGCCGGCTCTCTCCGGCCACTCTCCGTCATCACCGAGCACCCCGGTGAGTTCCCTGAGCCCTACTCATGCCCATGCCTCGCCGCATGCATGCCACGTCGAGCCGCCGGTCACCTCGCCGCCCATGCCGCCTCCACCTCGCTGCCTCCGCCTTCCCCTTCAATGGCCAGCCGAGAGCCACCTACCCTGGCTTTCCCTTCCTCTCCTCTGTCCATTTTCACCACCGAGCTCCAGGAGCCGAGAGCAGCGCCGCGCCGCCTCCAAGCATGCCGGCCACTCCGGTGATCCCCGACCACCCACAACCGCGTCACGGCGCGTCCCTCGCCTAGAGGAGCAAAAACCCTCTATCAATTCGAGGAAATCGCCACCAAGGAGCTGCGCGCACTCCTTCTTCCCGACCACGGCCGCCACCGCCATTCCTAGCGCCACTTCTTCTCCGGCGACTCCTCCTCCGATTCCTCCTTCTATGAGTATGCTTGGGCCTCCTTTTTCCTTCCCCGATCATTCACTTGCGTCGCTTTGCTCCACAGGAACCCCTCCACGGTGACCACCCCGCGCTACCGCCGGCTCGTCGTCGCCAGCTCTCTCCGGCCACTCTCCGTCATCACCGAGCACCCCGGTGAGTTCCCTGAGCCCTACTCATGCCCATGCGCGCCCTATTTTCCACCCCTTTCCTCTCCGACGCCGTCGCCCCTTTTTACCTCCACGGCTGGCCGCTGCGTCCTGTCGCTGCGCCGCCACCGTGCCTCTCCGGCCACCCCGCGACCACCCATAGCTTCCTTGACGCCCTGGCGACCCATTTTGGCCATCGCCATGGTCTCCCCGCAGCTCCAACCGCCGGCGATTTGCTGCTCCCAAACCGGCCCGAGCCCCCTGTTCATCATCTCTGTAAAGCCCCTCTCTGTGTTTTGTTGTTAAAACACTTAAGAAGAAGTGCTTAGTGAAGGATTAACTGAATTGCTAATTCCAAGTTTTTAACACTCTTGTTTGTATGGAGGATCAGAGAAGAAGTTTAGAAGAAAAACCTGTTGTCGGTTCTCTGTAAATGAGATTCTCCACTCTTCTATACCAATGCTAATAGAATTTGTTTTATACCTCTTAAATCACTTAAGGAGGAGTGATTAGCAAATGAATTCTGGAATTGGAAATTTTTGGTTTTAGACACTCTTAGTTGTATGTGTGAGCAGAGAAGGTGTTTAGAAGGAATTTTGCTTTGTCAGTGGAAACCACATGAAAACCTACCCAGCTAATGCTAACAATCTTTAGGGTGTGAAATTTCTGAAAAAAGCCAACAGAGAATAACCTTGTTGACTGTCAATGGTGCCACTCAAGATAGAGATTAGAAGAAAAGGAGTATTGTCAGTATAACCCATTTGCAAAATCTTTTGTCTGTGACAAGCAAAGGTTAACTAGTAAGAGGTTAGCTAGTTTCTGTCTTGTTGTCAGCTCTTTGCAAATCCATTCCAGTAGATGGATAGTAGCAGAGAGTGACCAGGTTTGATTTTGACTGTATGTTTATCGTGGAAAATAAGTGAGTTTGGGAAGATCAATCACAAGAAATCCTATCTAATTTAAATAAACTCCGAATCAACTAATTTGTTGTTCCTAAATTCATAATCCATCTTTTGTGTTATTAATTTTTGGATCTTTTGGCATTCTGGTGTTTATTCGCTGTTTTTCGCTTTGGCAATTTTTTCGTTAGATGACGTTGATTACGAGAGTGTTCCTCTGCAGCAAGTCGAATATCTCTAGCAAGGCAAAGGCAAGCAGTTTGATCATATCCACTCAATCCCATTACTTTTAAAATCTAATACTTTGTCTTACTCGTACGTATGCATGCTTTTGTGTCAATAATTAATTTTGTCGATTAGAGATAGTTAATCCCATTGCATTGTTGCCCTGAAATTGTTCACCACTGCCACTACCTTAGGAATATTATTCTCACTAGTGAATTAGAGCCCGGTGAATGATTTAGGGCCTTTTATTTGTCTTTGTGATATGATGCTTAGCAATGCTTAGATACCGGTAGAATTGGGCGGTTATCGACTTAGTCGGTAACCTTGATCACACAAAATTATTATAACTTTATGATTCAGCATTTTTGCTATGTTTATTTGTGAAAACTAAAAATGAAAACAAAATGATTTGGACTTGGGCACAATGGTAAGTTGGTGTGCTTTTGGGTGTGACTAGAATGGTGCCCGAGTCAATTAAGGACCGAATATCTTGTGAGTACCTGTTATCCAGGCAATTTTTGCGTGCTAACCACACTAGAGGGTATGGGACCTCTCTTGACTTAGTACTTTGGCGTGTATTGGCCCGGTCGCAGGAGGTCGCAGGAGGGACGGTGTTGGGAGCATGGTAGTTGTCCGAAAAGCTTTACCCTTTGTGGGTAGTTGTCTTTTCGGCTTTACCATGTAAGCGTATGGATTTCTATCCATACGAGTGGCTCGTAGTTAATACACAATATTGGAAATGTCTCGTAGGACTTAGCTGTGCCGGTATACCTTCGGAAGTGTGCTTTGTGGCAAAAGGGCGGCCTGAGGTGTGGGTATATTGGTACACCCCTGCAGGGTTTGATCTATTCGAATAGCCTCGTCCTAGGTTATGAACACGCTTGGGTAAGCTTTTCAAGAGTTAGACTACAACATTTAATTAAAACTTGATGGGTTGGTATGAATGGATGTTCAAACTATTGTTGTGGTGACCATTGGGATGGTCACTTCCAGGTTGTATTTACTGTTGTTATTATTATTGTATCGCTGTTATTTCAACAATTGCAAATAGTTTGTCAAATGGCTTTGAATCTATTACATTATTGCAAATGAAAACTTGCTTTACGCTAAAAGTAAGTCCAGAGCCCCCTCCACTTAAATAAAGCTTGCATGTAGTTAATTATAGTTCTGTTACCCTTACATGTCAGTCTTGCGAGTACAAAAACAATTTTTGTACTCAGTTGCTTTGCTTAATGTTTTTGTTGCAGAGAAAGAAGGTGAGCCCAAGGGCTTCCCTTTTGTGAGCTATGCTGCGGGTTTGACGACTAGCTTGGCGGTCCGGTTGGTTGCCTTGTGGGTAAAAGGCACACTAATTGGCTCTTTTGTTTATCGCCATCTTATGACACTTTTGCTTCCGCTGTTTAATTGTTATTTAGTTGTCTTTTGGCCAGTTGGCCCTTGTTGTATTAAATCTCTCTATTGTATGTCTTTTGTTAGACTTGTTGTATGGAATTGATGCATGATTTTGTAACAAGGTGTGTATACTGCATTTCTGGGAAGTATACATATCCCGAGGCTTGATTTATTTGAATTGTGATGCTAGGGTCAATGGAAGGCTAAGCATTACAAGTTAAATAAACCGGGGTCCTCACAAACTCACAAGCCACACTAATATAATCACACCAATATATATTGTTGGAGGTACATCTAGTGAGAAGTAATTATTTAAATATCGCCGCAACATCAATCTGGTAGGTAGCAGCACAGTAATCGATGTAGTAACCATGCATCTCAGAGATCACCTGAGTATGAACAATAGAAGTTAGAACCAGTAGAGAAATGTGATCAGCAGTCGAAAAGAAACAAATAGAGTATAATTAGAGCCCTAGATGTTCACCTAAGTAGGTATGCTCTGTCAAAAGAAATATCGTAAATAGATTTGAACTTATTGTAAACTGATAGGGATTCTGACCTGACAAGAGAACCTCTGGGCATGGCCTTCTCACAGCAAGTCCCAAGCCACACAAACATAAATGCGCAATCACAAACTTATAGCATTGTAAACACACGGCAGTAAGTACTTAAATGGTCGCAGCAACATCCTGTAGGTAGCAGTATATTGGCCCATGTAGTAGTAAGCTTGCATCCGCTAGATTACCTAGATATCAAAAAACAGAGAACCGAACAAGCAAAACCAGTTGATCAGTAGTTGAACAGCAATGAGCAGAACATACTTATCTCACAGGCTGCGATGCAAATGATTCCAGATAGGTATAAAGTGGAATCACGTTATACAACTAGAGATATGTGCATACCTTAGAAGTGATCCTCTCGGCATGGTCTTCTTGTAGTAGCGCGAGTGTCGTGATCTGAAGAGGTGGCGGCTTGTCTCCAACCCATCCCACTCCAGCTTGTTCCACCAGTCCTCCTCGCAGTCGCAGTCCACCACCGCCGGTAGCTTATCACCTCGACGACCACTGTGAATGTCTGGCAGCCGCCTGAGACCCCAGCAGCCCCTGAGCTTGATTGTCTCCAGCGCAGGAGCCAACATATCGGTTTCACATATATGCAGCAACATGGGGAGATCATGGAGATGGATGTGTGTGAGGCTTGGGAATTCTATGCGGTTAGCAGATTTTCCTTTGTAAGGTTCCCCCTTTGGGAAAATCTCTGTGAGCTCGCCACAGCATGTGATGTGGATGGTTTCAAGCTAGCCATGGTGGGGAAGGACCAGGGGAGTATAAAAGTGAGCCTGGGGCAGGAGTGCAGGTGTATATACCGTAGTTTTTCAAAGGCACGGACAGGTGTTGTTGTGTCTTCATAAAACCTGATCTTCCTGCTCCAAATGCATTTGACCGCTGGTAGGTGAGACGCCCAAAGGGTCTCTATGCTCATGAAAGATTCTACTGTCATGGGATATTCATCTAGAAGGAACACAGCATGCAGCTTAGAGCACCTGTCAACACGACACCATCTCATATGCACAAATTGTTCTCTAATGGCTTGTGTACCAACATTAGCAATGGTGATGGAGGAGTGGTCGTGCACATGCAGGGATTCAGCTATAGACATCAACAAATCCATATTCCCACGATCCTGTCTGCTTTCCCAATTACATCCTCCTTCAGAAATTTCAATATGACTCTGCAAAGGTTCATGTTGCACGCATGCTTGCACTGAGCAACCATCTTCACCATCCTTGTCGACAACCTTGACAGGGACATCCGTATAGGGGAATGACGACCCAATTGCTTGAGAAACGCTCAATTTATCACTGAGGCTAATTTCCTTTTGCTTGTCGGTTCCTTTAACTTGTGTATGGTTGATAGTATGAGAGAGATGTAAATGGAATCTTATATTGGGGTTACGCAACACACTGTCAACACCGTCATCACCTCCAAAACCGAAACCTCGAAGGAACCTGGCATCTGCAACAACTATATGGCCCAGCTGATGAGAGGTATCCTGTTGGACCAGGTAGTAGGAACAAGATCCCTGACAATCATCATCCAATGCCCTTTTTGTCTTGACTCGGGTGTCTATGCGTAGCAACTTCAGTGGTGGATTTCTCGGATCACACCATTTCAACCAGTGAAGATTCTCACAGCCCAACATGAAGAGCAGCTCAAGTTCTTGGGTTTGCATAGCGTCGAGGTCAAGTTCTTCGATTGCTGTGTTAGAGAGGTTCAGCTCCATGAGGTTTGGCAATCCACGAAAGAATATACTCTTAATCTGTGCACAACCTTGTAGAGAGATCTTAGAAACTCTTGGAGACTCTTGACTAGTACGATCACTGGGACGCATCTTTTTTTCTGGCATATCTAGTGAATGCTTCCACCCGGATGCTGGTCCAAATCCATCGAAGCTGAATGACTCCAATGATGTAGGGAGGACATCAGGTTCAACATGTTTCAACCCAGCACAACCATCAAGAATAAGCACCTTTAGTCTACTTGCCCCAGATAAATTTGGCAAAACTTCCATGGCTCTGTTGCCAGATAAGTCGAGAAGCTCCAGCTTTTCCATTTCGACGAGCAACTCCTGTGGTATAGCCTTCAAGTGAGCAGAAGATTCAATTACTCTGAACCTGAGAAGATTACGCAGCAATTTTAACTTGGGTGTAGTTATGCACCAGGTCCACCTATTAGCTCCAGCGGACTTGACATTTAACTCCCGGAGTTCAATCATTAGCTCCATCATCTGTGGGGATAAAATCCAAGGCCAATTTGTGTCGCGTATGTCCAACACCCATAGGCTTTGAAGACATGTCCATTTCTCCTCATGCTTCTCAACTGATCCATCGGTTAACTCAATGTCTTTGCAGCTGTCTATCCAGAGAAATCTTAGGTTGTGGCAGCAGAGGAATGGAGGTGATGCAAAGCTGAAGGTACAACAAGAGAGTTTTAGCACACCAAGTTTGCTGGACTGAGGAAACAAGTCTTTTGGCAACGTCATTGGTTTATGCAATGCCAAGAAATAGGACGTTGTCTCCTGGGGTATGGTCTGGATATTTTGTATCTCCACATCCTTTGATGTGATTGAAATCCATCTGGACTTATTTCCTTGGTGGTTAGAAAACTGGTCGAACCACATTCTCTTGATTTCTTCAGTAGGAAGATGCTCCGATCGCATCGCTTCACAAAGTCTGCTGCTGGCCTCCCATGCACTCTCTCCTCCTATGATGCCATCACATACCCAGTAGTTAGAAGCATGGGCATCCTGATCATAGCCGCTGAATTTGCCACGACTATCACGCAGTAATACCATATACAACCAACAATCTGTAGCTGTAGCTGGGGTGATATCGTGCCTACCGATACAATGACAAAGTTCTGCAGCCTCTTCGTGCACTAATGTTGTTACATCTCCATCAGACAGTCCACCATCTCTGGGCCATGCATCAAGTACAACATGCGTGTTTTTCAAATCCTTCAAGTTGAATGTGGACTCAATTCGAAACCTCCCCCTAAATGTCCATACTAGTTTGTTTTCCGTCCAATCAGATGCAGGAATACCAAATCTTGTTAAATCGATCTCAGCGTCACTTCCATTATGAAAGATGACCAGAAATCTATGGGTGTCCTTAAAGGCTCGAACGATGTGGCCAGAGACGTCAGCTATCTCAGCTCTTGAGCTTTTGTCTACTCCACTGAAGTCGTCGTCCTCGTCGTGTTTATCGAAAATGGCCATCACAGATTTGTCAAGCTTCAATTCCTCTGCAATTCGCCTCTGCATTGATCTTCTGCTTTGCCACGTTGAGCAATCTATGTGGATAACTTTGTCAAAGTTGAATTTTTTAGACTTCGGTAATTCCGCTAGAGCGGCAAGGACGGCTGACGCGCCAATTCCATTCCAACCGTCAAAGCAGACAACATTCTGTCCGCGCTCATAATCACGATTGTCGGCACCATTGTCAAAATATATTCCAACTATGATCCTCACCGCTTTACCAATACTTGACACGTAGAAGGTCTACAGAAGACAAAGTTGGGTGTGGGTCACAACTGTCATTCCAGTGTCAATTGAAAAGCATTTACAGCGAGTAAAGCACTGCTACTCCTAGTATTAGACTATTAGGTGTTGATCGATTTTAACCAGCACGCGCATGTGACCAGGTGTTGTCTGCGGTATATAATTCCTCTCTTGCATGGTATTAATACACTGCTACTAGTCTGGCTGCATCTACGACGACGTACGTATGTACCAAGAGGTACGTGATCCGTCTGCTAATCAAACCAGCGGATTACCACTCACAGCTAAACGACAAAAGCGTTAATGCTCCCATTCACTGCCCCCACAAACCATGTTCATCACGTGCTAGTGCTGCTGCACCGTGTAGGAATTTAATATGAAATTGCTGTGAAAGTTCAATCTTGCTCCCTCTGTTCCGTATTAACAAACTTATTCTACCTAGCCTCGGTTGGGACAAGAACTTGAATAAGTTGTACAAAAACCATCTACAGCCCGATTTAATATGTGTTAGCGCAAGATAAGCAGCAATTATAAGCACAATATTGCAACGGATGCATCGACTTGGGAGTTATAATTAAATTATAAAGTATAGTTAACATACTGTAACTTCCTAGTAATGCAACTCCTTCAAATATCTTTGGCAACATTTCAATTAAACCCCGTACGGCATTAAATTGAAGTGTGGCAACAAGCGCACTGCAATTTAAAAAACAAAAAAAATAGTATTTTCCATTCTTTAGCATCATCATTATAGTTTGAATGAAGTGTTTTCGTGCAGTCGTAGGGCCCGTTTAGAATGTTGTATTTTTTTTTTCTGAATATGTGGTTGCACTGAAAATGCTTGGGTCAATCTCATAGGCTTTAGTCGGTAGGTGTTATCTGGGGCACTTGCATTAGACAATTGTAAGTGATGTCTAGGTCCATGCAAGTGTTACCAAAACAATTGTAAACTCTCTTGATGATTGTAAATGACGTTTATATCTTGAGGAGTTAGCTCACAGGGTGGGGCAGATGTAAGGGTGAGGTACTGTAAAGACTTTGTTGTGATCTACTTCGTCGCATGCTCAAGGACGTGTCATGGCCGACTGTATAAGTTGACCACATCGTGTGGGTAAAGTGGTACATCTTTTGTAGAGTGAGATCTTAAATCTATTCAAATAGTTGTGTCCCCGGTCGTGGACATCGCTTGATGATACCACACTTGGTTAGATTTTTTGGTTTTCTCCAAAAATAGTTCTATTGGGAATTGGTATGGATGGTAGATATCCATGCTCGAAAGATTTTGACAAAGGACTGTCAAAAGTAATGTGATGGTAAAGGATAGTCACGGATCACAACTACTATATGCGCATATGTTATTTCATATTAAAGACAAATGACTTTATAAAGTTGATCTTTAAAGGATAATATCTCTATTGCAAATAAAACTTGTATTCAGCAAAAGAAACTAGATAGGATGGCCATCCTTTGATATAGCTTGCATATATTCATACCTTTGATATAAAGTCTTGCGGAATACATTCTTGTACTCACCATTGCTTGTTGAACAATTGTCAGAGCAAGAAATTGAAGACCCGCGTTCAACTACTATTACACTGTGGGAGTTGGAGATGATGTTAGTGCCAAATTCTAGGGCATTAACCTAGTCGGTTGCCTTTGGTTATGACATACCACGTGGGTTATTTACCCCGAATTATCGTTTATTTCTCCTGCAAGTACTCTTAATTGTGATTTATTTGGCCGGTCGGCCCTATTGTGTAAAACTTTGTCTTAATAGCCTTTGTTCAACTGCTTAATATTATGTACTACTCTATTTTATTTACTTGTGTATGGATGTGATTCAGTGTTGTAAATGTGTGTGCTAGTGAGGACTAGCACGGTATACACATAGGATTTGGAATTAAATCTTTGGGTCTGACATATATTGTAGATGAATAGGATTAAGATATTGTAATCTTTGGGAAATGTAAATATATAGTAGGTAAATAGGATTAAGATATTGTAAACATTGAGATTTCCAATTAATACCATGCTACGAAATAGTCGATGAGTATGTCCCTTATCAAGTTACATGTTTGGACCTGTCATCTCTTTTTTCTGGGCATCATACATTTTTTTGCTTGTCTAATTTTCTTCATGCATTTTGAGATGATGACGTGGCAGCCAATGTGGTGAGAACCGCCCATGATACCAGTCTAGGTATGTGATTTGCATAGTTTTGATATTTGAGGGACAGATTCTAAACGGTATTGGAGATAAGAGACGGAAATTAGCCTCCAAAAAGAATTGAGGGACCACATATATATGTACTTTTTCCATTTTGTTGAGGAACTACTATGGACTTTTTCCACAAAATTTCATCTATAAATGTAGGTGCATCTAAAAAGGTTGAATAGTTTGACCTGAGTTACAAAGGACGGTTACCCTTCCAAACCTTTATACATATTAATTGTTGGAAGCCCTATAATCCTGAGGAAAAAATAGCTACAAATTCTCTAATTAATCAGACAAAAAGTAAAGGGATGTAATCGCTCAACTAATGGACCATCCTATTATAATGGCTTAGAAATCATGTCTACAAGTTTGATAATTCAATTCAAATATATAAAACTGAAAGGCAAAATTGGCTACAGGATACCGTTACTTTGTGGCATTTGCTGTGGTACACTGAAAATTCGTGTCTATGTAGAAACACATTGCAAAAATATGGCTCTTTGCTGTAGGACACCGTGCCCATCATAATATCATTTTCGGGTGAGCCAGGAGAAAGAGTACGCTGATGAAATTTGCATTATACCCTTTAGGTCGGAGTCATTTCATGTAGCAGTCAGCGCTCCATCAAACCACCTTAGTCACCCATTCCCTCTCACCCGCATGGACCATTGAGTCCGTGCTATTCAGTTCAACCAGATCAGGATATGTCGAGGAGAAGCCATTTTCATTTACAGAAATCTCTCTGTCTAACTCAGCCAGAAATGATGTTATAATAGACACAAGTGTTCTATAGCAAAGAGCCATGTTTTTTCAGTGTGTTTCAGCAAATACATGAATTACCACCGTCTAACAGCAAACGCCACAATATTATGGTGTCCTATAGCTAATTTTGCCAAAGTTAAAATGTACTCAGATTTAGTTCTATTTTTTCCAGAATATATATCCATCTAAGTTTCGAAATAACATTGAAATTCAATATGAAATTAAATTAGTAATATATAAATTCATATCCGAAAATGATTATAAAATGGAGTTAACTTAAATATTGAAACTACATTAATTCATGACTAAACTTAAATTGGATAATTATATACATTAAAAATTAATAAATACTACTAAAATATGACTTAAAATTATAGTCTCCCATATTAATCCTAGGAGGGAAAAGTCCTATAGATTTGTATATTAATGTGAAGAAAATAACTGCAAATTCTCTAATACATCCACCCAATGGTCTTACCTCGTAATGGTTTAGAAATCTAGACTACAAGTTCGATATTACAATCAAGAACCCACATGTCATGTTTGAAATAAAATATTGAATTGAATATGAATAAGTACAAACAAAAATATAATGATATTCTGTACTAAAATAATTCTTTAATAAAATAAATTCATTTTTGAAGTATTTGAATTGAACTTGAATAAGTAAAAACTAAATATATTGAATTTTCTCGATTTTTTTAACAAATAAAATTTGAAGTCAAATAAGTTCGGAATATATGAACAAAAATTTATCAAAAAGTTAAATATAGTTATTTTTTATTTGAAGAAAGTTGTCATTATATAAAGTAAAAAACTTCAAGTAATAAATCCAAAACAAAATGGAATTCGGAATTAATTTTGAAACTACATTAATTTATGTTTCTAAAAATAAATAATTTATGTTTGTAAAAATAAATTTAATCATAATTATACTAAGTCAAAAATTAAATTAAATCTCCTCAAGAAAATTAATCTTTCGCTAATTTATTGAATTCAAAATTGAACTAATATATATATATATATATATATATATATATAAGAGTAAATTTCTTAAAACTTCACGTGCGCTCTCTAAAGACTCGTAAAACCACACGTTTCACAAAAAAAATTCGTGGAACTGCACGTAGTTTGCTAAAATGTATTAGAGAATCTAATACTTTCTGAGCCAACGGGTTATGACGACATGGGCCCTCCTACAATAGAAACAAGACACAGCCCGCCAGATGATATGTGTGTTTCATCTGGCAACCAAACTAGATTTGTGGTCGTTGATATGTGATTCGAATTCTAAAGAGGTCAAGGTTTGGAGACGCGGAGACTGAGTCAGTTTTATACCACCATATATACCCTTGTAAGTCGTAAGGAAAGAGTTGATGACTCGTTAATTTGTGTTTCATCGGGCAACCAAACTAGATTTGTGGTCGTTGATATGTGATTTGAATTCTAAAGAGGTCAAGGTTTGGAGACGCAGAGACCCGAGTCAGTTTTATACCACCATATATACCCCTTGTAAGCCGTAAGGAAAGAGTTGATGACTCGTTAATTTTGTAAACACTTTTCCTGATATAGTGAAGATCATTGTCGTGTGCCTATGGTTTTTTTTCTCACGAGTTTTTCATGTAAAAATCGATGTCTCTCTGTTCATGATCTACTTTGTTATTTGCTTGTCGATTTCTAACAGTGACTTTTGTGACTCGGCACATCCTGTCATTACTTGTTGGCTTGGACAAGATTCTGATTTCTGAAACATTTCTGCAAACTATAAATGCAGTTTCCTGAATGTTTTCTTTTAAAAACACCACTCAAGATCTATCGATTACTGTGCTTAACGAACTAGTGTAGTTGCTAATGTGAGCAGTTTAATTTTTTTATCGGATGTCTAGAAAGCTCAAATGGCATTAGAGCAGGTACAATAGGGTGACATCAGCCGCCTATAATACTTGTCACGTAAGATTTTTTGTGATATGGATGAGAGAAGGAGGAGAGGTAGAAGAAGCACTGGCATGCAAATGAGACGGTCTATAAGGTCCTTATAGACATCACTTTTGTTGTTGTATCTATGCCGTCTGTAACTCACATGTTTTGTAACCTCATTTTATGGTGGACATTTATAGACAATTTAAAGACAACTCATTGTATGAGTTGTATTTAGTTTTGTCTATAGATGATATGAAAAGTATTACAGACAACCACTATCTATACCACTGTACATGCCCTTCCAAGTTCTCCACGGAACGGCCTCAAACGACTACGCTTACGTCGGGTGGCCTGAAGCCTGGACACTTGGCAGGCTAGTACCTTTGCATGGTTGTCACAATATAGAAAAATGTCATATACCATCGAGACTGTACGTACTGAAATTTGCTAAACAACAGAAGCACGAGCACCCTGATGGGTGAAGACAAGAGAGAATGCACGAGATAGAGGGTACCCATTCATTCACCATGATGCCTCTATTGAAAGACGGCCTTGAGCGAAAATGGCAGTAAATCTAACCCATCAAGTATCAGCCGAAAATTAACCCCTCCAATTCCTGCACACAGCATGTCAAGTTTGTTCGTCGACAATGGCAAACCAACACAAAAATTTTGTCGACAGAACAAAGTCGGCAAAATGCAGATCGAAGCAACTGATTTGTTTCTCGTACCTCGTCAATTAGCAGCCCAACAGCCAGGCGGAAGAGAGAGTTCCCAGGAGACCACTTGAGATCTATCAGACGCTCAGCTAGCAAAAGCGCAGAACTGTTCAAATGAAATCTCTCTGTGGTATCAATGCCTTGGAATTAAGCTGCCTCTACACTTTTGGCGTTGGTTTGGCCAGTGTTGCTTTACTTTCTCTAAAGCATAACCGTGCACGAATGATTATTTGCTTGTAGCTGGAGTTAAAGATATTTGGCCATCGCTGTCGTGTGAATGAAAGAGTACCGGTCGCTTGTTCACTCAAAAAAGTTGATTCGTTAAGAAGTAGGGACAAGGCAGCATCTTGTGTTGCCAGTAGTCGTTGCGCGCGCGAGGTGAGATAGCTGAAACAACCTTGTTTTGAGTGTTGCTGTTACACATTACGTATGGACTGCCTATCATTCTATCACTGATCTTTAATTAGATGCAAGACTTGTCTACAAACAACCTGTTAGATTAAATATACCTCTTTTTATGAGGACTAGAAAATCCCACAATAATCGTTAAATTAGAAGAAAACAAAATTCCTAGAAATTTTCTCATTAATCGAGAGAAAAATATTAGATGACCCACGTATAATTATAACGGTGAGGATATCTACAAACAATTGGTGAGATTAAAGATACCTTCTTCATTTAAGAGGACTAGAAAATCCTACGATAATCCTTAAATCAGAAAAAAAACAAAATTTTTAGAAATTATCTCATTAATTGAGACAAAAAAAAACATCGCACACATCATTCAGATGGCCTATGTATAATTATAACGGTGAGGATGTCTCGTACCTAGTGCTATATGTACTTATCACGTTAGTAGAGACCAAGCTATCGTTTCCAAAATCAAAGTTCCAAACAGTCACCGAACTCTCCTAATTAGACTATCAACCGAGTCTGACTCTTGTAATGGAGCTATTGATGTATCCGATTCCAACAATAATCAAACTGTTGTTGTATCCGAATTAAAAAAAGCAAATAAAAACATGAAACCTCTATACTCTGTTTGCCAACAAAGCATGACTTGCACATGTACATCCCACCAATTCAAATCACTGCTGGAAAAATAGCTTTTACCATCAAATTGATCTCAGCTGATCAGATTTGATGTCAAGCACTTTCTACGTCAACTCGATCAGTGGATCAAACTTTATATCAAGAACTGGGTATGATTGAGGACTGAGCGAGAGCTCAGTTGGCAAAGAGGAGCTTGAGGCTCCCAGCCCAACCACGATTGAGCACTCGTGGGTGCCTTGCGAGGCTTTTTCTTTAATGTGGATTGAAATGAAAAATATCCCGAGCATAAAAAAAAGAACAGGGTATGATTATAATCTATGTTTAACGTGCTTATGCTTCCTTATAATCTTCCGTTTAGTCCATCTTATAAGCATCTCGCCACACCAATTTTAGTAATGTGCAGTTACCAGCAGAATCTGGTTTCCATCGTCTGTATCGAAAAGACTTTTTATACTTCTAATCTTCCCGTGAATTAATTCACCCCGTAAGCCATACTATACAATATACGAATAAAATACTTGACAATGTAGAACATATAACATCAATAGGTACTTAGTAAGGAGTCGTTATAATTATGTGAGCCACCTTATGGACACGTAAGATCTTTTTGTTTTGTGAGATTTTCAGCCTAATTAGCATAGGAGTTACGACAGGCGAAAGTGAGCTTAATTAGCACTAATTAGTCGTTATAATTACTATCACAAATCGGAGTGCTTCCATCCGCGACCATTCGGTTGATTGAGCACTGCTCATTTCTCCGTGAACTATCTGCAGTTCTACACATTATAGGAAAAATGGAAGTGAGCTTAATTTGCACTAATTCGATGAAAAATTAAATAATTTGATGAACTATCAGAATTTGAGTGCTTCCGTCCGCGATCACTCGGTTGATTGAGCACCGCTCATTTTTCCGTGAACTATCTGCAGCTCTACACATTTTAGGAAAAATGACTTTAAATTTTCAAAATATATGGTCACACGGTCACTACTACAAAAAAACGTCATCACAGACGGTTCTAAACCGTCATCACAGACGGTTTTGTGAACCGTCTGTATTTATGCGTCTATGATAACAGGCGTTCATCACGAGCGGTTTTCAAACCGCTCGCGAAAATAGCTATCGCTGAGCGGTTCTTAACGAGAACCGCTGCGATATTACAATCACGCAGCGGTTCTTGTTCATAACCGTCGTGATAGTTCATTTTCGCGACGATTTTAACAAGAACCGTCTGTGATAGTAATTATCACAGATGGTTCTTGTTCAGAACCGTCTGTGATAGTTTTTTGTATTGCAAAAAAAAATCAGCATATGTTGTTTCCATTCTACATAGAACGTTGTTTGCAGCGCACAATGTGGAGCACCAGGCTATCTAGCACACCCAAACATGATCATCAAGAACCCACCAGCACACATTGTGTAGCACACCATGTCATCTACAATTCCACCAGCAGCAATAACCGGAATGCAGCCTTAGGACCTTCGGCCGGCTCTCATCCTTCCTTCCCTCCTCCCTTTTTCAGCATCCACCTCTCTCAGCATACATCATCATCACCAAGAACCCCACAGCTAGCGGCTTCACCCCCTTTTCATGCATAGAACAAACCACATGAAGCAAAGCATCAAAAGATAAATAATACTCAATATGAAACAAAAAAGGGAAGGAGGGGAGCAGAGGGAGGACTGAGCCGGGTAGCCTGCGTGGTGGCGCTGTGTTAAGGGCCGGAGGCCTGCGGGTCAGAGGAGGCAGCACCCAGTGGAGCAAAGGAGGAGGGAAGGAAGGATGAGAGCCAGCTTGAGGTGTAAGGGGGCCGAGGGAGAGGAAGACAACGTTGGGGTAGCTATAATATATAAGGACAGCGTCAAAATACTTTGCCTCCGCGCACGCTGCTCAAAATTTTTCGAACTCCCGCCTCGCTGCTGCGAATCACGCAGCGGTTTCATACAAAACCGTTTATGATGACATATCACAGCGGTTCGTATATGAACCGTCAGGATAGTATATCATCACAAACGGTTCTTAATACGAACCGCCTGTGATAATGATGTAATGCCCGCTTTTTCCCTCCCCGGTCAACCCTCGCCGCGGACCCCCTCTTCCTCCCGTCAACCCCGCCGGGCCCCTTCCTCGCGTCGTCCGTCGCGACCGTCTTCGTCGCCGGCGCACGCCACCCCTCCGCACCTCCTCGCACGTCCTCCCGCACGCTGCCGAGCCGTCATCATTACCCCGCGCCGCACGCCGCCCTCCTCCACGCCCGACCCCTTCCCCGAGCTCCTCGCCGGCTTTAAAAGCCCCACCGCCTTGCCCTCTCCCACCTCACCTCCTTCTTCCCAAGCAGCTACCCAAAGCAAGAAGAGCAGAAAGAGAGGAAGAAGAAGAGGAGCCGAGCTTACCGCCTCCGGCCGCCGCCGCCTAGCCGCACCTCCCGTCACCCGTCGCCGTCTTCATCATCGCCGCTGTTGCCGGTGGGCTCCTCGTCGCGCCGCCGCGCCGATTCCCCCTCGCGTCTCCGCTGCCGCCGCCGCTCCCATCTCCCTCCCTCCGCTCGCCGCCGCCCCATCTCCCTCTCCCCGCGCGCCGTGCGCCGCCTCCCCCTGTCTCGCCCCCTTCCCGCTCGCTTTTAGGGCGACGCCGCCGTGGGCCGCGCCTTGCCCCGTGGGCCGCGCCCACGCGCGCGCGCGTTTTGGCCCAGGCCTTGGGCCGGGCCGTTTTCAACTGTGGGCAGCCTGCGATTTTTTTCTTTTATTTGATTTTTGTTTTTGTTTTTCCTTTTTATTTCAAAAGTAAGACTTCAAATATACATAACTCCCCCATTTCAACTCCAAAAATTATAAAGTAAATTTCTAAAAATTTGTAAAATCAAGACCTTGCTAATGGCATAGGTTTTGTTCATTTTGGAGTTTATTTGGGTATTCTTGTGTATTTATTGGTCCTTTTGCCTATTGTGTCTTTTTTCCAGATTTACTCACGTAGAGTTCTGGAGACACCGAGACCTCCACGTTGATCAAGAACAAGACTACTCGGACCCTCTTGCCTACACTCAAGGCGAGTCAATACTTTGATCATATTGAGCCTACATTTCATGTAAATTATGTTCTTTTAAAAATAGCAAAATGCATGCTTTAATTTCATAATCAATGTATGTTAATGTTTAAGGTAGATAAATACCCAGTTGTGGAATAACTAATTAATATGTCATCCTTGATAATTTGAATCCCTTAAATTCCGTTGTCACCCTAGTAACTATATGGTAATACTAGCCATAGGTTGTACTTAAGCGACATGCTAGACTTGCTTAAGTACCGGGACATTAAAATGTCCTAATCATCATCCTTTCAAACATAAAATGATTTGGGCAGTCATTGCGGGTAAATGACTGAGATGGTTGAATTGTTGTATTTACATCTCAAAACCCTAAATCGCTAATACCCCGTCCGTGGATGGTAAGATGGTGGGTGCGGATGTAGCACGGAATGGCGGGAATGTGGTTGAGCCGCCCGACAACCCTAAGGACTTAATCTTGTCACGACCTCCTGTATAACAGTACAACCACAAGTCTGCAACAAACCGCGACTTGGCTTAGTACATTTATCAAATCTCAAAGTCACCTCACCGAGGGACAAAGGGCAAAAGCTCGGGTATATCGGGCGGATGGGACACCGAGTCAAGGGTGAAGTTCACCGCCGGCCGAGGTGTAGCCACGCCACGCCGCCGCCGAGGTGGACATCCCGCGCAACGTATGGGCGCAACCCCATATGGGTGAGATGATGGAAAGGACGAGATAATTAGAAAAGTTATTGTGACAACCTCTCGACTACACGACTACGGAATCGTAGAGCAACGAGTTAATTGTCTCTTGTGGGTAAAGTGTACAATCTCTACTGAGTTATAAACTGCTTAAACACCGTGCCTACGGTCAAAGCGGACATGGGAACTTAACTTGAGTTAGTTCTATTTCAAAACCTTGCTGGGTGGTATGCAAATTGTGGCGGGCTCACCTAGCCCTGAGATTGGTTATTCCTGGGTCTTTGTACCCAGTGTCGTTTAGTGGTGGATGTAACCACAATCAAAATAAGCATGAAGGTGGAGGTAACCTCACGATACAAATATTGCACAATTTCTCTCTTTAACTAAAATGAAATTTGCTAAAACCGCTAAGTGCTAGGAATTTGTACTTATGATATTTAAAAGTATCGCTTTGCAAATAAAAGAACCGAGCCATCCTTGTAAGCCTTGCATGTATATTATTGCATTGTGTATTGGCTCGCGAGCACGGAAGTTGTGCTCATTCTCGCTCTCCCCCAAACCCTTCAGATGACGCTGAAGAAGGAGACTATGCGTACTACGAGGATCCAAGAGACGATGGACAAGGAAACGAGGAAGAGTAGTCTAGGATCGTAGTCTAGGCCTCGTCGCGATCTAAGTGGACTCGTTGGTACTTATGCATAAACCGATATTACCCGATCCTTGGTTAATATCGATGCATACAAAGCTGCCCACCGCTTGCACTCGTGAAGAGGTGAGCCCTACCCTTTGCTTCCGCTTATCGTATTCGGTGTTCTGTATTGTAATCAATTTGGCCTGATCGGCCCCTGTTGTAAAACCCGACCCGACGTGGTCTATGTCACTCTGTTGGTTGTAATAAATTTGGCACTCTAGTTCGCGCCATGTATGAATGATTCAGCAATGCCTGTGAGTGCTATCTACTGATCCAGGGAATAGCACGGTGTTTTCACAGAGGATTTGGATTAGAAAATCCAGGTCCGACAAATGACCTCATTACAGACGGTTGGTATTAAGAACCGTCTGTGACTTGAATTTTACCATGGCTTGGAATTTTTCTTACTCTCTGATTTTACCATGGCCTCTGATTTTACCATGGCTTCAAATTGGAAGCCATGGTAAAATTAGAGTACCACGACTTCAAATTGGAAGCCATGGTAAAATCCAAATCACAGACGGTTGTTAAATCCAACCGCTCGTGATAACTACTCATCACTGCGGTTGGTATCACGAATCGTCAGGAGTATCCTGACGGTTCGTCATACCAACCGTCTGTGATGAGGTAGTTATCACAGACGGTTCGTATTATGAACCGTCTGTGATACTTCACCGACGGTTCTTAATACAAACTGTCTGTGATAATGATGTATCACAGCCGGTTTCAAAAGGAACCGTCTGTGATATAACAACACAGACGGTTCCAAAAGAACCGTCTGTGATGAACCGTCTATTATGACCTATTTTGTAGTAGTGGGTAAAGTTTCTTTTATTCCATATGTGCCTGACACAAAGTTAATTTGGATATTACCAATATTGAAACTCGAACAACATATTGCTATTCGTATTAAAAAGCCTTGGGCATCACATGTAGATGGAAACAAGATTTATGGCATGCATAGAGAGAGCATGAAGTAGCAGCATGGCACAAGAGACCAAAGGCCTAAAATGAAAGTACAAGAAGTACTAGATGTAATTTTTTTCGGTTCTGTCTTTCTATGTGGCGCTCAGTGGAAGTTGTCGAGACCCCATGCGGGATTCTTTTTGGTTCATTAAAATACCATTAAAAGTGAAAATCTTCTTATGATATCTCAAAAGAGGGGGTGTTATTAACTAAAGATAATCTGTTTAAAAGAAATGGGAAGGGAAGCAATAAGTATTGTTTCTATATTAAAGAGGAAACAATTCAGCGTCTTTTTATTGACTATCTCTTTGCACGTCTTGCATGGTGGACGCGGATTCAATATGCGTTCAATTTACCTCCTTCTACGACTATAGCATACATATTTGGGAACTGGTTAGTTGGCATTCCAAAAAAATTAAAGCTACGACTCCTAGTGAGAGCTAGTGCCTTGTGTTGGTCTATTTAGTTATGTCAGAATGATGTCGTTTTTAATCAAAAGATTATTACTAATCCCTTGCATATTATCTTTTTGAGTGGGAACTGGCTATGCGCTTAGGCAAATTTGCAGAATTTGGCTCAGAAGGAGTCATATTGGCTAGAAGCACCGGGTTGGAATTGGTGGCTAAGCACATTCTCAACATTCATAGGTGACGGTCTAGTCATAGGATTTGTAATGATTGAGTTTAAACTTTCAGTCATCTTTTGGTTGTAAGGCTTCAAGCCATATTTTGGTACTTTTACTTCTTTAATAAAATAGGCTGTGTGCATCCATGATGCAGAGGTCGGGAGAGTTATCTCTTTCATTATCTAAAAAAGTTGTGATTTTTTTAAGAGTTGATGCAATTAACTTTTTAATATTTTCAGTGTAATTAGCATAGGGTTTACAACAGACTAAAGTGAGCTTAATTAGCACTAATTCAGTGATAAATTAACTAATTTGATAAACTACTAGAATTCCGAACAATACATAATTGTTTATATACGGCTTATTAGTCTCATTAGGAAATGAGATTAGGGACTATGTATACAATACTCCCTCCATCTGCACATAGACTAAGGAGACATTAAAAAGATTAGACTACCCCTAAATATTATGCCTAAGTACTATATCCAATGCATGTATGTAGGGAATACAAAAGAAAACTGGATATTTATTAAGGGTACAGAGGGAACAATACACTTATTTGTATTGGAATATGAAATAAGCCCTATATTTGTAGATAAGACTATTAAAAAAATGCACCCTATATTTTTGGACGGAGGTAGTAATAGAAAGAAGCAAATGTACATTGAACCTTTGAAAGGCTAAAGTGAGCTTAATTAGCATAGGGTTTACAACAGACTAAAGAGAGCTTAATTAGTACTAATTTGATGATAAATTAACTAACTTGATGAACTATCCGAATTTGGAGCAATACATTATATGTGCGGCATATTAGTCCCATTAGTTAATGAGATTAGGGACTATGTATACAACAATAGAAAGAAGCAGATCTAAGTTGAACCTTTGAAAGGTAAAGCAAGAGATATAATTGAAGCTACGAAAGGAAGTTGAACAAGAAGAGAGAAGTAAACATATTATGAACATTGTTTCAATCAGATCATGGATGTGACGACTAAAATCCGAAAGACTAGCAGTATATTGACGCGGCATCTACATTCTAGCACGAGGAGGCACCTTTAATGTTAACAGTTACTTACATGGATGCAAATTAGGAATTATATAGGAAACAAAAGTCCAATAACTAACTAAAAAGAAGTAGTAGGACTAGATAGCCATGCAATTAGGCGGGCTATTTTGCTAGTTATATATAGCAAAGACTTAGTTTCCTAATTGCGTAACACCAAACAACCGCCGTGAGCCACAGATATCCCCCCACTTGTGAAGCCGTGAAGGGATTCTAGACAGGGTTTTCTTTACCAGGACGACTTAGGCTTTCAAAATCATTTGATAGTTTTAAAACTAAGTTTTCCAAAATATTCTAAGGACGACCAAGCTAGAGGTTTCTACGGTCAGTATGTCTCTGATACCAACTTTGTGAGGACCCCGATTTATTCAACTTGTAATGCTTAGCCTTCCGTTGACCCTAGCACCACAAATCGAATAAACCAAGCCTCGAGATATGTATACTTCCCAGAAATGCAGTATACACACCCCGCTACAAAATCATGCATCAATTCCATACAACTCATAATAACAAGTCTAGCAAAAGACGTACAATAGATAAAATTATTACAAAAGAGAGGCCAACCGGCCAAGAACTAAAAGAACAGCGGAAGCGAAATGCCATAAGATGGCTAAGACAAAAGCCAACCGGTTGCCACACACCCACAAGGCAAACCGACCGGGCCGCCAAGCTAGTCGTCCACACCGAAGCAAAACTCACCAAAGTCAATCCCTTGGGGATTAACCTTCTTCCTCTGCAACAATTAAGCAAAGCAAATGAGTACAAAAATGTACTCGCAAGACTTACGGGTAACAAAGCCTAGTTACTACTATATGCAGGCTTTAATCAAAGGAGAAGGCTCAAGGTTAATTTTCAGCATAAAGCAAGTTTTATTTGCAATAGATAATATGTTGAAGGCAATTTTGACAATCTGAATTTTATTTGCATAAATAACAGCGGAAAGATAAAGTAATGACACAACGATATCCTGGAGATGACCAACCCGATGGCCACCACAACAATAGCACGAGTTACCCACTGCATTCACCCGCATCAAGTTTTTATTTTTAAAAGGTTGTAGTCTAGTTCTTGCACGACCTACCAAGCATGTCCATAACCTAGGGACGAGGCTATTCGAATAGATCAAAACCCCAGAGGGGTGTACTAATGTACCCACACTTCGCATCGCTTTTCGCTAAGCTATTAAGCACACTTCCTTTGGTATGCCGCACGGCTAAGTCCTACGAGACGTTTCCAATGGAATGCGTTAATTAAGAGTCGCACGATGGGGTTTACCCTTAGTGGTCGGCCGTGAAATAGACCATTAGGACCATACGTTGTGGTGGAGGCAAGCAAAGCCGGAGTCATTAGCCATTTAGGTAACGCTAGCGGACATTACAAGACCCCATCGGTGGAGGACCAAGAAAGGAACCACCCGGTCACGCCCTTGTGATCCTTTTCTCTATAAACTACACCACGACTCATTAATTAATGCATCCCAAAGTACTAATTCAAGAGAGGTCCCATACCCTCCAAAGGTGGTTAGCACGCAAATGCGCTTGGCTTAGTGACACAAGTAACTCGGTCCTTACATGACATGGGCGACATCCTTCAAACCCGGGAGCCCGATGAACCACACCCTCTGCACGCCGAACCTGCACCCACCTGAAACAACCAAGTTTCGCCACGCCCAAACCATTTTGCTTTCGCTTTTGGTTTTCACAAGTAAAACATAGCACCAAGGCTGAAATCATGAAGTCATAATAAGTTTGTGTGATCAAGGTTATCGACAAGTCGATAACCGCCCAATTCTACCGGTAACTAAGCATTGCTAAGCATCATATCGTAAAGACAAATAAAAGACCATAATTCATTCACCGGGCTCTAATTCACCAGTGAGAATAATAAACTATGGCAGTGGCAGGGGTGAACAATTTTAAGGCAACAATGCAATAGGCTTAACTACCTCTAGTCGACAAAATTAACTTTGACACAAGAAGCATGCATACTTAGTTTTTACAAACAAGATATTAGAATTTAAACGTAGTAGGAGCAATATGATCAAATGATGTTACACTGCTTGCCTTGCTGGAAGTGCTCTTGCTGCAGAGGATTAATACTCAGGGTTCACAATAATCTCTCCGGAACCTAACGTGAAAAGCAACAAAACCAATAAGAACGAGGAACACCAAACAAAACTCAACAGCAAAGGTTCTCCAAATACCATGAAATTTATACAGCAGCTAGAGGTCGATTTTAGACAAATTTAGGAACAAGAATCAAGCCATTTGGATTAGGTATGAAAAATTTATGACTAAAACAATTTTCCTCGGCCTGAAAAATCCTAATTAAATTAATTTCGGTTACTGTTCATGGCGAAAATTTCTATAATGATCTAGAGTCTGAAATTTTTATGGTAGGTAGATAAGGTCACCCTAACAACAGCAAAACTGAGTTTGCACAAATGGGAGTTGAAATGAAATAGTTATGATTTTTCTAAGTTCTAAAACTAGTAGATCATTAATTTCGGTGGCAAGGATCATATGAAGACCTATTCTATATTACAGTACATTCCTAGTGGGTTTTAACAAAACTTAGTTTGCTCAGTTTGGAATTACAGAGAAAGAGTTATGCATTTTATAAATTTTCAATGAATTTCTAGACATCATTTTTCACTAAACAAGATCATGTAGTTAAAATCATTTTCTGCTACATAACAGTGCCTAAATTCATTTTCAAATTAAAGTTCATACTCTAACAGAGCTACAGCAACTGGAATCATTCAAAAAGGAGTTAAAATGACAAAGTTATGCACTTTTGAAATTTTGAAACATTAAAGGACTTAGAAAATTTGAGCTCTCGGGAGGTCCAAATGGACTGAAAGAAAACGGGGAGGTCGTGGCCGTCGATCCTTCATCGCACGCTGCTGCACTGGCAAGCAAGACGCGGAGGAACTACTCGCGCTATCAGGTCGTGACCGCCGATCAAGATCCGCGGTCCCGAGCACTAGGAGGTCCGAGCCATTAGATCTAAATCTAACGGTCCGAATCTGCGAGGAGGTCCTAAAGCTAAATCTACGAGAGGAGGTCCGGACGGCTAAGATGTCACGAGGAGGTCCTCAACGGTCTAGATCTCCAGAGGGAGGTCTTTAACGGTCACGATCAAGCGAGGGAGGTCCTGAACGGTTAAGATTTTCCGAGGAGGTCTTAACAGCTAAGATCTCCAGGAGGTCTAGGCCGTTAGATGGAAATCCAACAGTCCAGAGCTACGGGGAGGTCCTCAAGTTAAAGATCTAATCGGAGGAGGTCGGAACGGTGAGATCTGAAGGAGGGAGGTCTTAGATGGTCAAGATCTCCAGGGGGTGGTCTTGAACGGTCAAGATTGACTTGCGGGGGAGGTTCGGGGTTGTCTTTATAAAAGACCCGGGGTGGTCTTTTACAAAGAGGACCCCCAAAGGTAGTTTCGAAGGTTTTCTTTACAAAAGACCAGGGGTGGTCTTTTGCAAAGAGGACCTCTGGGTGACCAGGTGGTTTTTATAAACGACTAAGGGAGGCCTTTTGCAAAGAGGACCCCAAGGAGGTCCGAGAGGGTGGTTTTATAACACGCCTGTGGGTGGTCTTTTGCAAAGAGGACCTCTGAGGAGGTCTTTGTAAAGAGGACCCCAAGGTGTAGGGTGATCCTAGCGGCTCGGGACAGACCCGGGACGTCCCGGACGGCCGAGATCCAACCAGGAGGTCGTGAGCACTTACGGGTTGTACGGAAAGGATCTAAGGGTCCAGATCTAGCCCTAGGGAGGTCCTCAATGGTTGAGATGCAACCGAGGAGGTCCGGGACTAGGATTTTTCAGAAACAGCTCCAACGGTCGATCTAAACTTGGGAGGTCTTTACGGTTAGGATTGATCCAAGAGGTCCAAATGACTTAGCGATTTTATCGGAACGGCTCTACGGCTCGAGATCTAGCCAGGTGGTCTTAGACGGCCATGATTAACGCGGAGGGAGGTCCCGAGGAGGAGGTCCTAGCGGAATTACAGAAGTGATCTGACGGCTAAGTTTTAACTCGGAGAGGTCTTAAACGGTGCGGATCACTCGAGGAGGTCGAGCGGGGAGGTCTGGGCGGGGTTTTGCCGTACGACAACAGGAGGAGGAGGCCCACTCGCAGCGAGAGGCCTCCGCGATTCCGACAGCCAATCATTGGCTACCGGGGCTGTCCGAATCTTACGCGACAAAAGCCCGAGCGTCTAAACGAGCTCACCGCCGGCGATGGGAAGCTCGCCGGCGAGAACCAAGGACACGACTGAGTTCCAAATAACGTCAAGAACCTAAAGGACGTGCTCTCGACGGCGGCGACGGCCTTGAACGCCGGCGAGCCGGAGAATAGCGGAGGGCAAGGTTTTCGGCAAAATCCGAAAACGGTGGAAACGAGCGTTACGAGTTAAGCCATTTAGACCTAGGGCTCTACGGGACAAAGGCGAACTCACCCGAGTGTAGGGAAGGTCCGAGCAAAGACGGAGGCGCGCCGCGCGAGCGATCACCGGAGTCGAGGAAGAAGGGAGGTGCTCCTCGCCGAATCAGATCTCCCGCAATTTGGTCAACCCCTGTGAGAGGCAAACCAGAGAGATTAGGGAGAGTTCCTAGGTTACCAGAGGACCAGAGGAAGAGAAAGGAACCAATTTGAACCACTGGAGCTCCAAGGGTGACAATGGTGGTCTGAGATGTGGTGTTCTAGGGTGCTCGAGTTTGAGACCCCTTCACAACCGAGGAGTTCAAGCACAACAAAGAGTGGAGAAAGAAAGGAGAAAGGAGGTCTCGGGCTATTCATAGCCGTGGAGCTTGAACAAGGGCTAGGGCAACCATCGGGAGCATGAACCATGCCCCTGCCATGGACTGGCTCGATTTGACAAGTGCAGGTAGGGGTGATGTGAGGACCCCAATTTATTTGGCTTGTAATGCTTAACCAACCACCTGGTCCTAGCATCACAAATCAAATAAACCGATCCTCGAGATATGTGCACTTCCCAGAAAGCAGTATACACATCTCACCACAAAATTATGCATCAACTTCATTCCAAACATAGAGTCCAAACATCACACTACTAAGCAGAAAGAAACAACAGAAGAGTTATTATGATAATGGCCGACCGCCAAAAGATACATAAATACGGTAAGAACGGCAATGAAGCAAAAGTGCCATAAGATGGCTATAAACAAAGCCAATCGTGCCTTCAACCCACAAGGTATCGACCGGACCGCCAAGCCTAGTCGTCGAACACGGCGGCAGAGAACTCACGTATGAGGCCCTTGGGGCTCACCTTCTTCCTCTGCAACAAAAATATTAAGCAAAGCCAATGAGTACAAAGATTGTCTTTGTACTGCAAGACCGACGTGTGAACTAGCGCACTGCTCATATGCTACATGCAGGCTTATTTGGTGGAGGCAATATGTTTCATTTGCACAAAGCCAAATTTATTTGCAATAAAGTAATACAGTTTGAAGGCAGGTTTGCAATTCATTTTTAATGTTGAAATACAGTAAAGGTAATAATAACAAAAGAGAAAGATAAACAACCTAGAAGTGACTATCCCAATAGTCACCACAACAATAGCACGAATCCCAGATTCGTACCACCCATCAAGTTTTAATTTAAAAGGTTGTAGTCTAACTCTTGAAAAGCTTACCCAAGCGTGTCCATCACCTAGGACGAGGCTATTCGAATAGTTTTAACCTGCGCAGGTGTACCACTGCACCCACACTTGCATCGCCTTTAAGCCAAAGCACACTTCCAAGGTATGCCGTACACGGCTAAGTCCTACGAGACGTTTTCCAATATTGTGTATTAACGAGAGCTCGTATGGATAGAAATCCATACGCTTACATGGTAAAGCCGAAAAGACAACTACCCACTCAGGGTAAAGCTTTTCGGACAACTACCATGCTCCCAACACCATCCCTCCTGCGACCCGGAGCCAATACACGCCAAAGTACTAGGTCAAGAGAGGTCCCATATACTCTAGTGTGGTTAGCACGCCGAAATGCCTGGATAAAAATTCACTCACAAGATGTTCGGTCCTTAATTGACCCGGGCACCTTTCCAGTCACACCCAACAGATCACACCAATCTTACCATTGTGCCCGCGTCTAAATCGTTTTTGTTTTCAGTTTTAGTTTTGCAATTAACATAGCACAAGATGGAACATAAGAACAATAATAATTTTATGTGATCAAAATCATCGACTAAGTCGATGATCGCCCAAATCTACCGGAAGCTAAGCATGGCTAAGCAACTGAACTCGTAATCTACTAAGTGATAAGAGTTCATCCAACGAACTCTAATCACAGCAAGTAACCTAGGCTCAGGTAGTAGAGATCAATGTTTTACCTACAGGATATGCAGCTACGGATTTAACTAATCAATTTAACACAAATTAAGCAATGCATACATACAGCTGAAACAAAATATTAGACTTTAAAATACTGGGATTAACATGATCAAACCGCTTTTTGATTGCTGCTGCTCAATAGGCTCAATGCATTGCGGAGGATCACTCTCGATAAAACCAGACTCGTCGCAATCTATCGATTGAACAAAAACGACAAATAAGAACAAGTAACACCCATAATCAAAATTCACTTTAAACAAACAAGCACAAATTTCATACAGCAGCTAGAGCAAGATTTTACAAAATTTTAGAAACAGAGAACATTTTATTTGGAGTTATGAAGAATTTTCTAGGAATTTTGCAAGTTTGAAATACATAAAGACACCAAATTAATTATTTAACAAAAATTTATGAACAGAGGCATACTAAAACTCATTTTGGAAAATAGAACATTAAAAATGAAAATTAACAAAATTGGTTTCATTCGAATTGGATAAAAATTGACTTAGTTATGAATTTTATAAGTTTAATTGAATTAACAGTGCAAGAGAATTTCAATTCGGAAATCCTAAAGGCATTATTTACTTCTTCTACCGACGCTCAATGAGCCATCGCCATCGACCAGGTGGGCAATGAGCACAGCACGACGAAAGATCTCAAGCGATCGAGGAGGTCGTGGCCGTTAGATCAAGATCTGACAGTCCAGAGCTCCACGAGGAGGTCTTAAGGTCAACGTTGAACAGAAAGAGATCTTAACGGTTCAGATCTACCCGGGGTGGTCCTGAACGGTCGAGATCTACCCGGGGTGGTCCTGAATGGTTGCGATTTACACAAGGGAGGTCCGGAGGTTTTCTTTACAAAAAGACCAGGGGTGGCTTTTTACAAAGAAGACCCCGAGGGTGGCCTTAGGGGTGGTCCTTGCAAAATGACCATGGGGAGGTCTTTTGCGCGGAGAAGATCTAAACGGCTAGGATTTAACTGTGGTGGTCCTAGACGGCTAGGATTGACTCAAGGGAGGTCCGGCATTTACAGATTTTATGACCAAGGATCCGACGGTCTAGAGCTAACCTAGGAGGTCTTTAATGGCTGAGATTGATCCAAAGAGGTCCTGAGACTTAGCATTTTTACTGACAAAGGCTCTACGGTCCAGATCTAATCCTGGGGAGGTCATGGACGGCCACGATTAACCCAAGGAGGTCCGATGACCTGACAGAAACGCGACAATGGTATAGAGCTCAACGTTGAGCTCGCCGGCACGTCGCCGACGACCAAAACCACGGCGGTGCTAACCAACTAAGCCAATATGTTCGCAATACCATTGCGAACCTAATGGGAGCATTCCCGACGGCGAAGCAGGCCTAGAACGCCGACGAGCCGGAGAAGGGCGGAGGACAAACTTACGGCAAAAACTGAAAATGGCGAAAACAAGTGCCACGAGCTAAGCTAGCTAAGCCTAAAGCTCTAAAGGACTAACGTGAACTTACCCGAGTGTAGGGGAGGTCCAGAGGAAGTCGGAGGATCGCTGGCGGCGGAGCAGGCCACCGGAGATGAAGACGATGACGACAACGGAGTGCTCTGAGCCAACAGAGGCAAAGAGACAGATTAGGATAGCCACGCGACGACCATAGGGTGGTCAAGGAGCAAGGAATGGCACAGAGGATACTCACCGGAGTTGAGGACGAAGATTCCAACTCACGGCCGAAGAAGAGGGAATCAGAAATCCGACGGCTCCTGTGAATGAATCTCAAAATTAGTTGAGGGGAAACATGAGTGATGAGCTGGAACACAAGATGACGCGCAAGGAAGAAGGCGAGCTTCACTGGTCGTGGTGATGACACGGCGGCGGTGCTACGGCCGTGAACCAGAGCTTGCGCACCTCCTCAACTTGAGCTCGAAGGAAGCAATGGGTGGCAGAAGATGGTCTTACGGTGTCCAAAGGAGGAGGAAGAAGCTTCGGGTGTCCTTAAGTAGGGAAAAGAGCGGAGGAATGCGAGAGGCGAAGCTTTCGGCACCGAGGAGCTCAAGAGCGGTGCCGACGAGCTGGTGAGGGAAAAGATGGGTGATTAATGCCGCTCAGGACATGGCCTAACAGCGGACGATGCGGCCGAGGGATTGCGCGCGAGAAAAACCGGAAAACGGTGACGGGACAGCGAGGCGAGGTGGCGTCCATGCGCGCTGCCGGCGGCACTCGGCTTTAAGCCACGAGGTAGGTGACGGTTCTGACAAAAGGGGCCCACGAGTCAGCGACAGAGACAAAGCGGCGTGAGTCGGAGTCTGGTGCGCTGCAAAGAATTGGTTCGACTCGATCAAGAAGACGCTGACCGTTGGATTTAAGATGGATGGTCGAGGTTCGGTGTATAAGGATCGTCCGAATAGATCGGGCGTGTGGCCGCACGATTTGCATCGGACGGTCAAGCACCCATCGTGCTCGGCGGTGTGGTTAGTTGGTGCGGTTGAACCAAGCGACGGATGGACTCGAGCGAGTTGAGTCCGAGCCCGAGAACAGAGAGTTCCGAGTTTGAATCCAAAAGGGTGAGCGTGTTTGGGGAAGCTTCTTGGAACAGATCAACATTGTGTAATTTTTCCAGAATTTTCATGCACTAGATTTCTCCCAAGAAAATTCACAAGCTGATGCCTAAGGGTTTGACCAGAATTTGGAATAGTTTGACTTGCTCTTTTGAAATAGCAAACAAAATCTAAAAATTGTGAAATTTTTCAGAGAGGTATCTAGGATGATCAAGATGATAGGAAAATTATTCCTAGAGGACGATCACAAGTTTAAGGCCAAGGATTTTGATGACAACAACTTCCATTCACAAGAATTTAATTCTAGAAAATGGAAATTGTTAGGGGAAAATTAAGAAATCTTCCAAATGATTTCATGAGGCATCAAAAGTTTTTATTTCTCCTCATAATTTACATTTGAAACACAAACCCTAACTTAGGGTCATATGGGTGACTTCTTATTAGGCAAAGGTATCGACACATTAATGCGTGGCGAAAGGAGCCGTTGACAAGGACAAAAGGTGACCTCTCCTCGCTCCCAACCGCTCGTCTCACGACACGGCAAAGGCGCACGAAAAACTAAGAAGACCAGGACTCAAGGAGGTCGGGAGGAAGAAAACAGATCGAGGGGTCCGGACGTCCCAAATGTGCTCGGGTTGGTCTGGGACGTCCCGAGATCACCCGAGGTGGGAGGTCCTTTGCGGGTGAGGAGGTCCCGGGCCGCACGATTAGAAGTGAACGGCCGATCAATGGGGCCCTCGGAGGTGGGAAGAGGTAGGGAGGTCGTGGTCGTTGGATTGAAATCTAACGCCCACAACGCACGCAGCGTTAGAAAGGGCCGAGGGCGGCACCGAGTTGGGTGGTCGGACCGAGAAAGAGAATGGGCTTGAGCCTGACTTGAGCCCGAGGAACAGTGCAGCTGAGACTTTGAGGATTTCATTGAGGTAGTAAATCTACTCCAAAAATTATGAAATTTTAACTGGAGGTTGCTGAGTTTAGGATTAACCTCCCATAAAATTTTCAAGAGACTTTGGTGCACTAGAATTTTCTCAAGAAATTCTAGAAGGTTATTTCAGAGGTTTGACAGTGGTTTGACTCGCCTCTAAAATGTTTCAAACAATTTCCAAAAATTATGAAATAATTCAGAGGTGTCACCAAGCAACCCTAGAACCAAGGAAAACTATCCCCAGAGGATGATCACAAGGTTGGGCAAGAATGTTTTTGGAAGACAAGGTTTTCGATCAGAGTGACTTGTGACTTGTAATCCCATAATTCTTTTGTAAGAACTCTTTAGGACATACAAGAATTTCAAGATGTAAGAAAAAGTTTTAATTTCTACTCATTTTCTTACATTTGGAACGCAAGCCAAAACTTGGGCTGTTACACGACCACAGCTACAGCAGGAGTGGGCATCTGAATAGTGCAGATCAATCTCAGACACTCTAGCAGGCGTCGTAGAGGCCTCGATATGTCACACACAACACTACCAGCCCCTAGGCTTACTACTGGATCTCCTCTAGCTCTGTGTCTGCCAACTCCTGTGCGTACCAGATGTAGAGCTTATTGACATTGTCGCTGTGGGGTCCACAAAATAAGACCTACCTGAAGAGCCATAGCAAGTAGACCTCGAAGTGTATCCTGACCGTGTAGTCGGGGGCATCAAGGGCCATACCCTGTGGCTCCAAAATGACAAGGATATGTTAGTAAGTTCAATGAACAGAAAGTAAACGTGAACAACAGAGAGGAGGGAACTTACGTAGAACTGGCAGAGCCACTTCAGTGAAGGCTCGTGCGTACTCTCGAACACACCGCTCTACTATAGCACCCCAGCGAACCTGGTAAGGAAGTCCACGTGCAACATCAGCGCGACATCGTGCCCTTCCATAGGAGAGCCCACACAAGGGACAACCGTGAGGTACGCAACATCCTGCAGCGTAGGAGCCATCTCCTCGCACGAAAAGCGGAACATGTGCGTTTTCGGCCTCCAACGGTCCACCAACACCGTCAACAAGCATCGGTCGTACGAAAAACGGCTGGACGAATGGATGTCCCGTTCGTCCTCCCACGTGGCCTCCACCATCCTCACAAGCGAAAGCAAGCCGGACGCTCTCAGCCTATGTCAAAACGATGTCGGAACCCACTATGGGTTGATCCTCCATGCCCTCATCGGTGTGCGCTGACGCAACATGCCAAGCTCCATGGGTAACTCGCCAAGCTGGGGCTGGACGATACTGTGGCAGCTACGGTGGCTAGCATCAACGGCTGGGTCTAGTAGGTCGAAGGGTCACTGCGTAGAGCCTCCTGTGGGCGTCATACCTGAAATAGTGTGAAACATAAAAGATAGTGATTACATTATTATTAATAAGAAAACATCAACAGCGACATAAGCTAATTTTTCTAATTTCATTAAATGTGCATTTATTTTGGTAATTCTATTAAAAAGTAATATTAAAATAGAAATATTACCAACATATCTACAACTAAATTACACACACCTAAAAATATTTAATTACTAGACTACAAAACAATACGTCTCAAACTGTCTAATCCATTCAATTACCTGCCTTAAAAAATATCTACATGATTAACAACACATCTAAAACCAATGGCAATGAGATTGACACTGCTCTGAAAATCACAAATGGTACCTCCTTCCTCTTCATCTTCTTCGGGAAGGCCCTCCTCATTGTTAGACCAACATCATTCACTTGTGGAATCATAGCCACCATCTTTAGTCATAATGATGGAACGGTTATTGGGGCACTCTCTAGCCATGTGACCTCGTCCCAAGCACTTGAAACATTGAATGTCACTACTCTTTGATGTAGAACCCACTGAGGAAGTAGCACTCATTGTTGGACCCTTCTTTGTAATGGTACTAGACATCTCTTTTCCACTTGATGTAACACCTAGTTTGGAAGCAACACTAGCAATAGAATTGTTAGTTCTGAAAGTATTGAACTTGGATGTATGTTTACCTCCTGTAGGTGTTGAACGTGTAGCATAAGAAGATGTCCTAGTCACTCTAGAATCTTGTTGTACTTGATGTTCGGCCTTTGTAGCTCGGTGCACCAATTCTACCACAAGGTTGTAAAGCTAAAATTCAATGATGCACTTGATTCGTTGATGAAATCCAGTTAGAAACCTCACCATGGTTTGCTCTTCATGTTCATGCTTGTTGGCTCTTATCATGGCCTTCTCCATCTCCTTGTAGTACTCCTCCACCGAGCTACTCCCTTTATTCAAATTCTACAATTTATCAAATAAATCATGTTTATAATGCTTAGGAACAAACCTTACTCTCATTTCATGCTTCATTTAAGCCCATGATGCAATGGGACGCTCGTCATGTTCTTCTCTTTGGGTCAACACTTGTTCCCACCACAGGAGCGCGAAATCATCAAACTCAAGTGACGCCATTGCAAATTTCTTGTCTTCGGAGTAGTTGTGTGATACCGGGGGGGGGGGTGTCCGATCTACACGACGTAGGATCTCCCTTTACAGATTGATATGTGGCTAACCTGAAATCCCGTGAATTCTGATGAACAGAAGCACACGATTGCCTGTCTCGATTACAAACTCCTGTGTACCGGAATTCAACTAGCAACACGCTCTGGATCTCCGTCTTCTCACCATGCCAAGAAGAACGACCTTGCTGATCCGTGAGGAACAACGAGAACACTGGTAACCGGTAATTTGGTGGAACGATAACTACTCAGCTTTCCAACTCTCGTGGAAGCACAAAGCATAAACCAAAGAGCAAGAAATTGCTTATACTCAAAATTAACATTCGAGGGTTACAGGGGGGTGATGGCCAAGGCTTTATAGCTATCCCAACCAATCTGGCCGGCCACCGAACGAAAACCTAACTTAAAACTGAAAACAATAAGAAGTGACGGGCTGGTCACCTTGGTTTGCGTGCCCACGAGGTGGGCCCCATGTGGTGGCTGGCCCATGAGTGTGGCGCACAACTCCCTTGGCAACAGCCCAACTTCCCTTACGGCCCAAGTATTCGTTTTCAGCCCGTTTGAAGCTTTAGCATCGCCATCACCTCAAAGCTGAACCAAAACGAATACTAAAGCCCAACACGCATATAATATGTCTTAATATAGATACAAACCAGCCCATGACACATGGAACTTGGCCAAAAACCCAAACGAACTCATAATTAAAAACTGGACACAAATGTGCTTCCGATGCGTAATCTTCTCCAATCTTCAATCCAAAGCTTGAAAACTTGATTCATACAACTTGGTGGCTTCTTCCACTGATATAAGTGAAGTGTCATCGTCTCCTCCTTTTGGACCCTCTCTTGGTGCGCCAGCCTCCCTCTCCTCTCGCTTGGTAGCACCAAGTTCTTGCTCACTTAATAACATGAGAATGCACAAAGTGGAAGCATCAGGTAGCAAGCTGTCCTTATCAGTGAAATCAAAGGAACTTAGGATCAGATTCACCTATTTAGTGAGTTCCCTTGCTCTAGCTCAAGTGATTGGTCCCTTGTACAATTCTTGTAAAGCTTCGGCCGTAGGACTAACACTAGTCTTGTCATTGTCATTGTTGCTTGAATCTGATGATGGAGGTAATGATGATGTAGATGAAGCCTTCATGGTAGTGATGTCCTCATCATTGTGCATGCGGAATACTTTGTCCACCTTGAGTTCCCAAGTGAGATACTCCTCTGGATCTACACCACCTGAAAACTTAGGCATAGAAAATTTAAGCTTACCAAACTTCACTTGTAACACCCCATTTTCTTCCTCCTTGGGTCAACCCGCCGACCCCCTCGCGTGCTCGTCGCGCCACGCCGCAGGCACGTCGCCCCCACCTGACCCGCACCCACATCACCGTGCCTCCGCCGACAGTGCCCGCACTGGCCGCTCCCACCGACGCCCTGCCCTGTCCCGTGCACACCCGCGCCGCACGCACGTTGCGTCCCGTCCCGGTTCCCCCGCCTCCGCGCCCATGCCTTGTCGTCGCCGCATGCGCGCCACCTCGCCCATCCCGCGTGCCCGCGCCCCCGCCGCCTCCTCGCGTGCCCACCGCCCCCGCCGCCCCTGCGCCCCGCATGCCCCTTGTCGACGCCGCGGACCCCCTCCCGAGCCTCCCGCTCCTCCTCGGCCTATAAAACTCGGCGCCCTCCCCCTCCTCCCCCTTTTTCTTCCCAAGCAAAGAGGGCAGAGGAAGAAGAGCAAGAAAAGAGGAAGAAGAAGAGAGGTCGAAGCCTTACCTTCGCCGTCGCCGCCGCTCGGTGAACCTTGCCGCCGCACCCTGAGCCTCCCACTCCCCTCCGTCGCTGTCGCCGTCGCCGCCGCCACTCTCCCCCGAGCCTCCTCTCCTCCCTCCCCGCCGCCGCCGCCCCATCCCCATCGCCTCGGCCCGAGTCGAAACCCCTTTAGGGGACGCCCCTGGGTGGGCGCCCATTCGGCCACGCGTGGGCAGGCCGATTCTTGTCCATGGGCCGCCGCTGTTTTTCTTTTTTGTTTGATTTTCTTTTTCTAATTTAATTCAAAAGAAAGACTTCAAAAATTCATATCTCCCTCATTTTAACTCCAAAAATTGTGTTTTAAGTTTCTAAAAATTTGTAAATTAAAGATCTTGCTAATGGCATAGGTCTTGTTTAATTTAAAGTTCATTTGCTATTTTATTTGCTTGTTGTTTATTTTCCGGTACGTTCATCCGAATAGGATTTGAAGACGCCGGAGATCTCCAAATTGATCAAGAACAAGATTATCAAGATCCTCTTACCTATATCCCAGGCGAGTCAATACTTTGATCATATTGAGCCTACATTTATGCAAATTATATTCTTTTAAAATAGCAAATTGCATGCTTTAATTCTTTAAGCAAATATATGTTAAGCTTAAGGTAGTTAAATACCCATTTGATGATTAATTAATTAGTATGCCATCCTTGACAACTTGAATTCCTTAATCTTTATCACCTTAGTAACTATATGGTAATACTAGCTATAGGTTGTACTTAAGCGATATACTAGTCTTGCTTAAGTACCAGGATATTAAAATGTTCCAATCATCATCTCTTTTAAACATGAGAATGGTTTGGGTAGTCATTGGTAGTCCATGACTGAGATAAATGTGGTAATTTGGTTTTACTCCTCAAAAACCCTAATATTGTTGTTACTGTCTGAGCGGACTGTGTGATGGGACGTATGTTGATGGGTGCTAATGCAGCCCAAAGAATGCTGATGTGTGAAATGATCCGCCCATACAACCCTAAGGACTTAATATTGTCATGACCTCCCGTGTAAAATAAGTACAACCACAAGTCTGCAAACTGCAACTTGGCTTAGTAGATTTATTGAACCTTGAAAGCCAGTCTCATGAGAGGAACAAAAAAAAGGGGTGCAAGTGTGAGCTTGATCATGATTGAATGGGACACCAATGGTGAAGTGCCTTCTACGGCAAGACGTAGGAGGTGACATCCCGCACCAACATATGGGCGTAACCCCATGTAGGTGAGATTACAGAAGGGGCAAGATATTTTGAAAGGTTACTGTGACGGTCGCTCAACTACATGACTAAGGAATCATATGTGGTAACGAGTATGACTATCTCTTGTGGGTAAAGCGTACAATCTCTGCAGAGTCTAAACTGTTTAAACAGCCGCGCCTACGGTCAAAGGCGGACATGGGAATCTTTACTCGAGTTAGTTCTATTTCAAAAATCTTTATGGGTGGGATGAAAAGTGTGGTGGGCTCACCTAGCCCTGAGATTGGATTTTCCCTGAGTGTTCGAACTCAGTGATGTTAGTAATTGGGGACGGACCCAATCAAAAGTAAGCATAATGTAGAGTTTCCGACAGAGGGAACCTCTGCTGTTATAAATTATTGCACAATTAATCTCTTTAATAAAATACAATTTGGTTAAAATTCTAAGTATTAGGAATTTGTAATTATGATAATTAAAAACATTGCTTTAGCAAATAAAAGAACCAAGCCATCTTTGTTAAGCTTTGCATGTATATCATTGCATTGTGTATTAGCTCGCGAGTACGGAAGTTATGCTCATCCTCACTCTTTCCCCAAAAACCTCAGAAGCAGGAAACCTTGGAGACTACGACTACTACGAGGATCCAGAAGCTGGAGGCCCAGGAGATGATGAAGCGTAGTATAGTCTTTAGCTGTTCTAGTCTCGCCTTAGTCTAGTTGACTTCGTCGGTGTTTGCGTGCATCCTATATTATCTGAGACTTTAGGTAATATCAGACACACACGGGTTTCCCTAGTCGCTTGCCTGTGGAGAGATGTGCTCTCACCCCTTTTGCTTCTATTATCGTTTTCGCTACTTTTGTAATGTAATCCTTTGGCCTGTTCGGCCCTTATTGTAAAACCTGACCCGACGCGGTCTATGTAAACTCTGATGTGTTAAATTAATGAATGGTATGGTTCTACGCCATGTATGAATTGATTCAGTGATGTATCTGTGAGTGCTATCTACTGATCCAGGGAATAGCACGGTGTTTTCACAGAGGATTTTGGATTGTAAAATCCAGGTCCGACATCACTTCATCATGTCGATCATCACCATTGCGATTCCGGCAACGATACCCATCGTTGCAGTTTAGCAATAACTCGTCATCCCCATCAAGGACAACACCACCTCGTCCCCCACGTCCATGGCCCCTCCCCGAACCATGGGCGACTCCTCCTCCACCACGCATGGGTGGTGGTGGCCAAATGGCATTAACAGTCACTCAGTCGCATTGTCATTGAGCTTCTTGTGTGGCACGAGCAGCAGCCTACTCGTCAGTCTTATCAACCACCGGTTGACGCACACTTGCATCATCTTGTTGATGTCGAAGCTTCTGAACAATGTCGGCAACCACGTGTTGGGAAACAGGTAGGCTACACTAGCGCAAATTAAAAAATTCTACCCGTAAACCAAGATCACTGCGAGCTTATAGATCACGGTCTTACCACTAGACGCGCAGTGCGGAAGTTGATGCAGACGTCGGGGCGGTGTAGTCGCACTCGATTGATGCGATGCGTCGGGGCGAGTAGTCGTACTACTTCTTCGTCCTCGTCGCGGCGCCCCCGCACAGCTCCTTTCTTGCGGTTCGTCCCAACGCCACGGATGCGGCGCCCAAAGGTATCCACACGCACGGAGGAAGCGACGACACCGGACTACTAGATCGCGCGAGCGACTAGGGCGTGGGAGGGTGGCGGCGTGGTTTGAGGATGTCACGAAAAACTCAACCTCAACAGTAGCGCCGCCCTCCTTTTATAGACGTCCTTATAATGGGCTTCTACGAATAGAGGCCCATTAGGACTCAATGCCCGATCTAATTTAGATCCAATCCGAATTAGGCTTCAGCCCTTAAGTGTGTGACCCTATGGTTCACATATGTTTAGACATGACGCGAGTACACATACTTGGTCAATAGTTGGTAGCGCCTCTAGCAAGACGTGCCAACTCCTAAACATACGTAAAGATCATATCGGACGAACCATCACAACGTTATGTACATGCCAATCCCTTTGCCTCACGATATTCGGTCGAGCTCCAAGTGACCACTCTTTCTCGATCTCGTGATCCTAATCCCTTACTAGGTTAACTCTTAACCTTAAGTAGCATGGCCATGCATTTCGGATCCGATCACTCGAGGCCCAGAGATATCTCTCTGTGTAGAGGGGCAAATCCCATCTCGACCGACCATGCCTCGCAGCATGCTTCATGACAAACCCGAAGCTACCTTTATAACTACCCGATTCACGGAGTAGCGTTTGATAGCCCCTAAGTAGGTCGATTCACATCTCAAGTACATATGACAATCTCGTGTCTAAGGACAAGCGCATACATTGTGTAGAGAGAACCATAAGAATAATTACTATGTCTCATGTTGGTCGGTCCAACCCCATGTTCTAAACATGTGTCCACATTATTGGTTTGACATCTCCATGTCTATGACCTGTGAAACATGGTCATCAACTGATACATGTGCTAATCCATCATTCACGTGTGTCCTCACATGAACTCCGACTAGGGACAACTTTAGAATAACCATACAAGTAAAGAGTTTCACAAACAAGTCACATACTTGTTAATCAACACAAAGGCAATATTCAAGGAACATTTATTAAATCATGGATACAATGAAATATCATCATCAATATGATTGCCTCTAGGCATATCTCCAACAGCCTCCCACTTGCACTAGAGTCAATCTAGAAGATATCTAATACCCATAGCTCTTGTGTGCGCCTCATGCTTGGTGTGGGAGAGGCTTCGTCAAAGGATCTGAAATATTCAAATCCGTGTGTATTTTGCATATCTTTAAATCTCCTCGATTAAGGATCTCTCGAATGAGATGAAACCGCGCAAAGATGTGTTTGTTCTTTTGGTGATTCCTCGGCTCCTTGGCTTGCGCAATGGCCCCACCTGTTATCACAAGAAAGATCCAGAGGATCGCACGCACTAGGAACCACACCTAGTTCGGTTATGAACTTCCTTATCCAAACACCTTCCTTTCTTCGCTCGAAGCGCAATGTACTCGGCCTCCGTTGTAGAGTCGACAGCGATCTCCGCTTGGAACTCTTCCAACTTACCGCACCACCGTTCAAAAGGAACACAAAACCCGATTGCGATTTGTAATCATCTTTGTCGGTTTGGAAGCTTGCATCGGTGTAACCATTTACAACGAGCTCTTCCTCACCTCCGTAGACTAGGAACACATCCTTAGTTCTTCTCAAATACTTGAGGATGTTTTTAAGCGCTGTCCATGACTCTCACCGATCACCTGCATATCGCCAGAACACTTAGAGCATAGGAAATATCTCGGGCGAGTACACATCATAGCATACATGATAGATCCAATGGCGAAGCATATGGAATCTTACTCATGCGATCTCGCTCATCGGTTGTCGAAGGACACCGAGTCTTGCCAAGATTTATGCCATGAGACATGGGCAAGAACCCTTTCTTTGCCTCCTCCATGTTGAACCGTTTCAACACTTTGTCAATGTAAGTACTACGGCTTAATCCTATTAGCCTTTTGATCTATCTCTATAGATCTTAATACCCAAAATATATACCGCTTCCCTAAGTCCTTCATTGAGAAACTATTTTTCAGTGAGGTCTTAACGGACTCGAGCATAGGAATATCATTTCCAATCGAGAATATGTCATCTACATATAAGATTAGAAATACGAGTGAGCTCCCACTTGTCTTCTTGTAAACACAAGATTCTTCTTCGTTTTTGATGAAGTCAAACCCTTTGACCACTTCATCAAAACAGATGTTCCAACTCCGAGATGCTTGCTTCAATCCATAAATGGATTTTTGAAGTTTGCATACTTTTCTAGCATTGTTTGGATCGACAAAACCCTCGGCTGTATCATACACGTCCTCGGTTAAATTTCCATTAAGGAAAGCCGTTTTGACATCCATCCGCCATATCTCATAGTCGAAATATGCGGCAATAGCTAGAATGATCCGTATTGATTTAAGCATCGCTACAGTGAGAAAGTCTCATCGTAGTCAACTCCTTGAACTTGCCGAAAACCTTTGCGACAAGTCGAGCTTTATGGATATGAACATTTCCATCCATATCAATCTTCCTTTATAGATCCATTTGCACTCTATGGTTTTAACACCATCGGTAGGTCAACCAAATTCCAAACTTGATTGTCTCCCATGGATGCTATCTCGGATCTCATGGCACTATGCCATTTCTCGTAGTCTGGGTCCATCATTGCTTCCGCATAGGTCGAGGCTCATCATTGTCTAACAATAATATATCTCGCGCATTGCGAGCCTTCCGACCTTCGTGGTGGTGGTGCTTCCTTTGCCATGGGTTCCTCAACTTGTTCTCGCCACATGGGCATCATTCGTCGAGTCTTCCCGATTGGTTCATCTTGAACTTCTTCAAGCCGCACCGTTCTTCCACTTGTCTCCTGTTGAGAAACTCTTTCTCTAGGAAAACACCACTGAGCGACAAACACTTTGCCCTCTAGTCGGTTGTAGAAGTAATATCCAAAGGTTTCTTCTGATATCCCACGAAAATGCATTTATCCGACTTGGGTGTGAGCTTGTCCGATCAGAGTCGCTGACAAACGCCTCACATCCCCAAATCTTTAGAAAAGACAAGCGTGACTCTTCCGGTCCATATCTCATATGGTGTCTTAACTACGGATTTAGGCGGTACCTATTAAGTGTGAAAGCTGCCGTTTCTAGAGCGTAACCCCAAAAGGATAATGGTAACTGATCGCTCATCATCGATCGAACCATGTCCAACAAGGTCGACACGCGCTCGGATACCCGTTTCTTTGAGGCGTTCGGGCGGTGTTAGGCGTGGAACAATTCCACAACTCTTGGATGATTGCTAAATTCATGACTCAAATACTCGCCACCACGATCGGATCGCAGAGCCTTAATTTTCTTGGCACGTTGATTTTCAACCTCATTCGGAACTCTTTGAACTTTTCAAAAGTTTGGACTTATGCTTCATTAAGTAGACATAGCCATATCTACTAAAATCATCGATGAAAGTTATGAAGTAATGAAATCCACCTCTAGCGATCGTGCTCATTGGTCCACATACATCGGATGTATGATTTCCAACAAGTCGACGCCCTCTCAAAAGAACCTTTGAAAGGTGATTTGGTCATCTTACCAAGCAAACAAGCTTCACATGTCTCGTATGATTCAAAATCAAACGAAGTTAGAAGACCATCGACATGGAGCTTCTTCATGCGCTTTTCACTTATGTGACCCAAACGACAATGCCAAAGCGTAGGTGGGATTCAAATCATTAGGTCGAAGTCTTTTAGCATTTATGTTAAAGATAGGCGCATCATCAAGATTTAAAATAAATAACCCATTCACAATGGCGCAAAAGCCATAAACATTCCATTTTTAGAAATCAAACAACCATTGTCTTTACTTGCAAATGAATAACCATCTCTCATCAAACATGAGGGGATAAAATGTTTCACTCATACTAGGAACATAATAACAATTATTCAATTCCATAATAAATCTTGAAGGAAGCTGAAGTTGCATGGTGCCGACGGTCAACGCAAACAACCCTTGCTTTATTCCCGACGCGAAAATCAACTTCACCTCTTGCGACTCCTCTACTTTTATTAGCCCTCGCATCGAGTTGCAAATGTGAGCAAGCGATCCGGTATCAAATACCCAAGAGTTAATAGGAGAATCTGCGAGAAAAATGTCTAAAACATTTATGACAAGTGTACCATGGGTGGAAGTCTTACTTCGGCCTTCTTCTTGCATTCATCGGAATCCATGTACTTCTTGCGTTTCTCTTCCAAAGTGGCAGTTTCTTTACAATAGAAGCATACTGTCTCACCTGAGTCCAAAGATTAGGCTTAGGCGTTGGCTTTGAGATCATATCTTTAACCTTACCCTTATTCTTTGGCCATGGCTTACCCTTTTCTTGAAGCTAGACTTGTTACGCATGACACCATCACATGGCTAGGCCTCGCACACTTCTTAATGTCATTCTCTGCTGTTTTGAGCATCCCACAAAGCTCATTAAGGCCCTTATCCGCCCCATGCATATGTCGATTGAAATGAAATGCCCATAGCTAGGTGGAAGAGACGCTAAATGAAATCGATTGCCAACTCTTGGCCAATTGGAAAACCAAGTTTATCCAAAGTCCGATTGTAACCAACCATTTTGATCACATGTGGGCCTACGGTGCACCTTCATTAACTGCATTCCGAAAAGCCTTAGAGACATTGAACCGCTCGGTCCCGCACGTGTCCGAACATGTCCTTAAGCGCTATGATCATATCATACGCTCTCGATCCTCAAACCGCTTTTGAAGGTCGTTCCATGCATGCAAGCATAAGACGCTAATCTCAAGAGAGTCATCACATGCTTTCTTGTAGGCATTTTTAACAAAGCAGCAGACGCATTATTTGCGTGTTCTTACGGGATTGGGGTGTCGAGCGTTTTCCTTTTTATACGCCCTGAGAACAATTCTCGTGTTACGGATCAAATCAGAATAGTTTGTTCCATTTAATTTCTCTTTCTCAAGAATCGATCGCAAAGCAAAAGGGTGTGCGTGGTTGCTAGATGCCATTGATCTACAATAGGAAATGCAAAATACTAAGACAAATAAAACCATGATAGAGTAAAGCTGTATTAAACAAATTTAATAGAATGTACTCCCACTAAAATCAACATCCTCTGTTGATTCTTAGCGATTCAAGATCCGCATTAACGAGTCTACTAGTGAGCTTTTGCATCACCGCTAGGAGACAAGGTACTTGATAAGCAACACCTTGCTAATCATATCTCTATATGACTCTTGTTGTTGGGTGACATCTCTATGCTCCGCGCCCAACCTTTATGCCCCAAGGCCCATAACCTTTATGATAACCTTGTTAAGTTCACCAATCCTTATGCATGTAAGTATCCGATACAAAACCCATCTAGTCAAGGAAAGTTGATGGTGCCCTAATTTTATAGACCCACCATCAATTTACAAGACATGGGATGGTGCAAAGTTTAATTGGGAGGGCATATGTTTAACTTAACATTTTGTGAGGGATCGCTATACTTCTACCATTCAAACATGCATAGGAGTAAAACAATAGGAATAGCATTCACACAGTTTGTGACTCAAGATGGCCCATTTTCTCATGGTGATCTCCATCGCCATAGAATCATCCACCATGATGATCTCCATCTCCATGGTTCATGTGTGCCATCCCTCCAAGTGATGTGTCCTCCGAGTACTACTATAAGCTATTACTCATAACAGACTAGTAATAAAATACATGGATACTAGGAATCATCACAAGTCGACACGCAGCCGTTAATACAATACTTTGACAACACAATGGCTCGGCCGTGTTGCCGTACCGACACGCAGTCATGCAAATATTACAAACATGCATCACATACACATTAGGCCATCTTGGTCACATACATCCTGCAAAAACAAGTTTATGCATAGAATCGCAATCTCTGGGATAGGGGTCGTGGGGTTTCCCCTCGGGTTCGAAGGCGGCGCCTATCAGTATCTCGGCGTCCGGACCTTCAAAAACAGAGATCCAATCTATGCAATTTTTACATAGGATTTTGATCGGCAAATCATATTTACCACAAATCGACTCATCGCTCCGATTCACCAATTTGTATTGCGATCTTCGCATGCCGCAACCGGTTTTACGTGTCACATCTACCCGATGGCGAATCCGACCGGTAGGGGTATGTTGTTTCACGACCTTAGCAAAAGATGATCACGGTACATCGATTATTAATCTAGGTTCCGATTCGATCAATCATATTGATCTTCGCATTCCAATCGGTTTTACGTGTCATCGCGTCTACCCCGATGGCGAATCCGACCGTAGGGTATGTTGTTTCACGACCTTAGCGGCATGATCACGAAACCGATCAATCCATTACGAGAACTATACAATCGATCACATCGATCATACCGATTACATATCGCCATATGCAAATCACGAACCTATAACATGACAAAGAACGCTCGATACCATCGTTGGGAAAGCGGTAGGCTACACTAGCGCAAATTAAAAAATTCTACCAGTAAACCAAGATCACTGCGATTATAGATCACGGTCTTACCACTCAGACGCGGTGCGGAAGTTGATGCGACACGTCGGGCGGTGTAGTCGTGCTCGATTGATGCAAAGACGTCGGGCGAGTAGTCGTACTACTTCTTCGCCCTCGTCGCGGCGCCCCACGTCTGACTCCTTTCTTGCGGTTCGTCCCAACGCCACGCATGCGGCGCCTCCAAAGGTATCCACACGCACGGAGGAAGCGACGCACACCGGACTACTAGATCCGCGCGGCGACTAGGGCGTGGGAGGTGGCGGCCGTGGTTTGAGGATGTCACGAAAAACTCAACCTCAACCGCGCCCCTGCCCTCCTTTTATAGGCGTCCTTATAATGGGCTTCTACGAATAGAGGCCCATTAGGACTCAATGCCCGCCTAATTTAGATCCAATCCGAATTAGGCTTCACCCTTTAAGTGTGTGACCTATGGTTCACATATGTTTAGACATGACGCGAGTACACATACTTGGTCAATAGTTGGTAGCGGCCTCTAGCAAGGCGTGCCAACTCCTAAACATACGTAAAGATCATATCGGACGAACCATCACAACGTTATGTACATGCCAATCCCTTTGCCTCACGATATTGATCGAGCTCCAAGTGACCACTCTTTCGATCCGTGATCAGGAATCCCTTACTAGGTTAACTCTTAACCTTAAGTAGCATGGCCATGCATTTACGGATCCGATCACTCGAGGCCCAGAGATATCTCGGGTAGAGAGGGCAAATCCCATCTCGACCGACCATGCCTCGCAGCATGCTTCATGACAAACCCGAAAGCTACCTTTATAACTACCCAGTTACGGAGTAGCGTTTGATAGCCCCTAAGTAGGTCGATTCACATCTCAAGTACATATGACAATCTCAGGTCTAAGGACAAGGCGTACACATTGTGTAGAGAGAACCATAAGAATAATTACTATGTCTCATGTTGGGTCGGTCCAACCCCATGTTCTAAACATGTGTCCACATTATTGGTTTGACATCTCCATGTCTATGACCTGTGAAACATGGTCATCAACCGATACATGTGCTAATCCATCATTCACGTGTGTCCTCACATGAACTCCGACTAGGGACAACTTTAGAATAACCATACAAGTAAAGAGTTTCACAAACAAGTCACATACTTGTTAATCAACACAAAGGCAATATTCAAGGAACATTTATTAAATCATGGATACAATGAAATATCATCATCAATATGATTGCCTCTAGGGCATATCTCCAACACCACGTTCATGCGTACAACGTTCAATTGCTCATTCATCTCAATATGGAGATCCTTCACCAAGTTGGTCATCTCCTCTCATAGTTATTCTTGTCTCCCCTCCAAAGATGAAGTTCCTGCTTGGAACTCCCGTCGTAGTGTTTCTCGTAGTGCACGATATTGCATGCGAGTCACCAGTGTGTTGAGATCACCTTCATCAAAGCTGTCACCTCCACCTGACATGGTTAGCAGTGCAAAACAGCAAGAGACAAAATTAAATTAGTGTAAATAAATATGTGTGTCACTCTCAGTCTCACCTTCCCTTACCAATAAGGTTCTTACTCTATGCTGAAAATTGTGGAGTACCTCACACTTGAAGTGGTGTAGAACAACTCAATGGTGATGGTAAAGCGAGTTCACAGTTGAGTAATTGCACTAACACGATGATATATGGAGCTTGGAAGGTATAGTGTATGTCCTAAACAATCTGAATTCTAGAATTTTGTTCGATAAGTAAAAATCCAAACTAGAATTCAATGAATAGTTTATGCACGTATGATATAAGTGGAGATCAAGGCAACACACACACTAAGATGATGTAACTTAATGCAACTAAGGAATGAGCTAGCAAGATATAAGTGAAGAAAAAAATAGCTCGTGTTGCAAAAGTTATAGAAAGACACTAGCTTGTTGCAATTGATATGTAGGGCACTAGATTGCACAAATCAGTAATAAGCCCAAGTGAGATCAAAGGTTTCGGCCACCACTTTTGTTTTCTCCTATTTTCTTTTGTTTTCTTTCTTTTCCTTTTTCTTTTATTTTCTTCCTTTTTTTTTACTCTCTTTTTGTTAGTGCCCGACGCAATCAACACACTGAAATGTGAGCTCCACAAATATTCAACTCTCTCAGTTTGGACTAAAAAATGAAGTAATTGTGCAGCCCTAAAGCAAACTCAAATAGCTAGTCTTTAATAGGATCAAAGTATTTGAAAAAATCAGAATAATTGGTGTATTTTGGAATGAACGGAAACTCAAAGGGATCATGAAAATATGACCAAAACAGGTGCGCAAACTTGTTGGCCCAGAAACAGGGTGAAAACGGCCGAATTTTGCGAAACATCCCGTGCTTATGCACCGGATATTGAGCGTATAGAGCTCATGGTAAGCTTTCCAACAAATAGTATGCAAAAGTTATGACATTTTTACTAGACAGGGCACGAAAGACTAGAGATTGAAAATCAGCACAAGAGATCAATTCGGAATGCAAGCTTCAAACCGAAACCAACTCAAAGGAATTCGGGATGGTCATGTATGGCCATGTTTGCTTTCCGTTTCCTATTTAAAGCAAGAATGAATCATATTCTTTGCTTGTATGTGGAGTAAAGATCTCGACAGTTAAAAGATTAGAGTACTAGTTTTTACAGTTGGGAATAAAACTTCTTTACCGATTGCCGAGCCAAAGATTAATTGATTCGTAAAGAAAAAGTAGGAAATTAAAGTACAAGACAAGATGATATATCTGTTGCCTTTGAACGTGAGAAAGCAAAGCTTCGCAGCAGTTTATGACCTAGAGATCTTATCGAGTAAGTGTGGATAGTGGGGGCTTTGGCCTGGCTTCTTCCTAGGAGCCGTGACCTAGATGGAGGATAGGGCACATGGGAGCAGTGATGTGCTGGAGGCAGGGCGCACAAAGGGGGTCGGGAGAGGAGAGAAATTAGGGAGGATGATTACAGATAACTTCTTGATTGATTCCTGTAATATCTCATTTAAGCTTTAGGAATTAAATGAATTGGAAAGGTAATTAAATGGATTTAATTAGGGAATTTCAGAATTTGGGAGAAGAATTAGAACTTAGGTCTTTGGCAGCCTTTGGCCCAATGGGGCCGGCCGACCATAAGAGCAAGAGGGGAGGGCATCCAAGATTTTTTTTTTTGCTAAATTGGGACGGTTTGGACACAGATTAGCAAAAATGGCACTGTCCCGGCGAAATTTGTAAAAGTGGCGTCCGAAACCGTCCTTGAGTGGCACGGACGGCTCCCGTGCCGCCACGTCAGTGCGTCCGCACCACCCACGGACGGATAGCCTCGTCCGCCTCTCCCTCCTTCGAACAGCACCTCCCGCCTTCGGATAGCACCATGTGGCGGGCGTTCGTCCGCACGTGGGACGGAGCCACCTTGTCCGCACCCCAAGCGTTCGGACAAGGCCACGTTGCACCATCCCGGCCGTCCGTCCCTCTCCTGGACGGCAGGTCCGCGTCCGCTCACGTGTGGGGCGGTTGCTCCGCTTCCGTCCGCGCCTGGGACGGCAGCCCGGCGTGGTGCGCCAGGCCATCCGTCCTGCGTATGCGAGGACGCGACTAGCTGCGACTTTATTCCTCGCTGCGTATGCGATACTGTTGAGTGCTTCTAAAATTTTGGTCAGTGTTTCTATATTCTCTAGTTGGTACAGAATTGAAACAAGAGGGAAGATTGCATTGCTTGCCAGTGGCCCTAGGAGAGAGGGGCCAGAGAAGAGCCGAGGAGCCAGGAGGGCGGATGCCAAGAATTGGAAATTTTTGCATATTTGGCCCTCTAGCAAATTTGAATTTCAAAAATAGCCCCGTTCGATCGAGAATTTCAAAAATAGCCCCAAAGCGGTGCTCCTACGCGCATCTGAGGGCGACCACCACTGCCCCGGCTGGGCGCTGCAGCTACCCCTGCGCCCGGTAGCGGCGCGCTGCCCTTTTCGGATTTTTAAAAAATAAGAATAACAACTTAAAAATTGAAAAAAATTTAAAATTAAATAAAAATCGCAAAAAAAAGTCTAATTTTTTTTAAAACATGAAATATTATTTAAAATATAAAAAAATTAGGAGCGTTGTGACAGCAGCTCCCCGTATTTATGATGGTCGCGCCTCGACGTTCGCTGCGCCGCGTCTTTGCACCAAAGTAAAAAGCGTTTTGTTTTTCTCTTTAAATCACGTCGAAGTCACATCGTGTCACGCTGCCTCGTCTCGCGCGGCGCGCGCGCATGCACGAGGCGCGCAGCAGCCCTCGCGTAATTCACGGCGGTGGCGCCTCGTCTCGGGGCCACGTGTCGCGTCCACGGAGGTTAGCGGCAAGCCCTCCACGATTTACGTGGCATTGTCGCCTCGGTGCCATGCGCCGCGTCTTTGCATGCAGCGAGGGACGCTCGCGCGCGCATGGTTTTCCACCGAAAGCAAAAAGCGTTTTTGTTTTTTTCTCTTTAAATCACGTCGAAGTCACATCGCGTCACATCAGGTCTTTCTTTGTCTGTTTCGCGCTGCGTATATATGAACGAACGTCGCGCTCGATCGTATAGCGCAGCGCGTTCTGACATTGTGATAACATTAGGCAATTAATTTTCTTAATGCAGTTTTGCGGGTTACGTACGTACTTAGATCACTAATCATTTGCTGTTGTCTATTTGCAGCAATGGCCCATGTTGTACCACCCCTTCTTGAGGAGGCATGGGACGCCCAGCATCGCTACCACGCTTGGATCGGTGGCGATGCACCGCCAACTCTGGTGACGCGGGACCGAGGAGACTTGGCGTTGGGCGGCGGTATGTTCCAAGACCGTCAATCGACGGGTGATTGCGTTCGCTCGCATCTTGAACATGGGGCGAACCTCGATCGATGCCGCCTTCTTTCCGCCTTGGTTGATCGTTGGCGGCGGAGACCCCACGTTCCACTTCAGGTGGGGAGATGACCGTGACAACGCAAGGCGTCGGCTTCATTACCGGGCTGCCCGTTGCGAGGCCGTGCGGTTGTTCCCCCTCCGAGGTCCGAATTTGGAAGGCGCGTCTACATCACCGCCGGGCATCCTATCCCGAGAGGTCTAAGGGCGTTCGCTTGCGCTTTGTTGCGTCATTTCATGCATTGCCCAAATGGCGCATGAGAGGAGGTGGTTCGATGCCACCTAATTGCATATTCTTTATTTATTTTGGGTGGGTCATGTTCCCTAGCACGCAGGGAGACATGGTGTACCAGTTATATTCACCTTGCGGAGTCCATCGTGGGCGCCGCGATGACGACGTGCGCGATGCGATTGGGGTTGGTGTACTATGTGCTACATGCCGTAGTGCGTGCGGCGCTTGCGGCGTCGCCACAGAGCGAGCCCGTCTTTGTCGGGTTGCCACACGCTATTACAGTTGTGGTCTTGGGAGCACTGCGGTCGAACGGCCGTACTTCCGACGCATGATCCACCCTTACCGCGCACACAACATTTATATGGTTTGGCGGACGGCGAGGATCCGTGGAAGGCCCAACCATGGGATCCCGATGGGCTGTGGCGGCACCGGGTGGTCTAGGGATAGGCGCGTCCCATATACCCCGAGTTCCACAGCGAATTCGAGGTCTTGCATGAGGGCGACGTAATATGGGCTCCTTGGGCGGATGTCTTCGTGCAAGGCACTGGCGCCGACAGGTTGAGCTTGCTATGCGGCCGGAGATGCGGCGTCTTGGAGGACAACTTTGTCATCTAGTCTTCTCCCACATGGTTGAGCCTACAACCCACAGCAGGTGATGAGGCGATTCAGTGCACCGGGAGATCCCAGGCTCTAGGGCGACCGCTTGCGGCGCGATCACTTGTAAGTACATTGCATTGCTTAATAATATCGTAGGTCATTTAGTCATATGTTATCTCGGTACCATAATTTGTTGTGTTTGTTCCACTGTAGCGAGGACGAAGAAGGGCCAAGAAGCGATGGCGCCGACGCAGCGGCCGTGGGTAGATGCATGGCAAGCGGCCCGCGCTTCCGTTTGCGGGAGGCGCGGCCTTACGATGAAGGGAGTTACGGCATGTATGCCTGCAATGGTACGTCGCCACACGCGACGAGGTAGCGAGCACCCCGGCCCGACATGGAGATCCTACCACGCCCGAGCGGTTGGGCTTGGGCATGGGCGCGCACCGTGCATCACGGCGTGATGATTGGTATGTTGAGCACGTAGTACATTAACCACCCTCTGCCATAGGGTTGAGTAACCAAATTTCGATTGTTCCGTGACCATGCAGGTGGACCGGTTGGAGAGCGTTCTGGAGCGCGCCGGCCGAGAGCTCGAGCGGGCACGAACAACACGGTTGAACGCTTCTATTCGGTGATGAAGACGCTTGTTGACGATGTTAAGCAAGTCGTTCGTAACATGAGCTATGGAAGGCACTCCGATGCCGACCTGAGGCATCGGAGGGAGCATCGTCGTGTACCCTCGCCCCCTCCATCTTCCCGTCCGAGCGAGTCGACCCGGCGGCGCAGAAGCATGGACGCCGGATCACCGTCGCAGTTGCCACGCGGAGACCGTACGCTGATGCGGTCTCGGTCCTCGTCGCAGATGGACCCTACGCTGGTCCCGTCCTCATCGCGGATGGACCCTACGCTGGTCCCGTCCTCGTCGCGGCCGGACCCTACGCTGATCCCGTCCTCGTCGCGGCAGGAAGACGACATTAGAGATAGCACGGATGTGCAACCCAAAGCTTGAGGTTATCCGATTCTCCTCGACCTTACACTCACGGGCCATTTGCAATGGGCGATACAGCGCCATGGTACCAATTTGGCTACACACCATACCCAGAGCAGTTTCCCCAGTTCACCTCCCAAGCTGAGCCGACTTGGTGCCCTTCCGCGGATCCTGCTGCAGATCCTAATGCTTGGATCACTGACTTGTTGTCGACGCCAGTCCAGCAGGTGATGCCCCCCATGTACGACGACACGGCTGTTGAAGAGCCCCGCTATGACCTGTGGCATAACCCACGGTCACCTGATAGGCTCACGTTTTCAAGAGGCGGTCGGCAGAGACCTACGGCGACAACACGCGCGGAAGGCGATCACGAGGTCCTATGCCGATAGTGCGAGAACAGCGAGGAGTAGTAACATTAGAAGTGTATTATGTGTTGTAACTTGTAATCCAGTTGCTTATTTGTAATGTGATTGCACTTGTTCAGTTCGTTGTCTATGTGAGAAGAACAATTTTATTCTCATGAACCGCGTCTTATGAACTCTTTCCATCCCGTGTGGAAAGCACGATTTGAATGCTCTCTAAAATTATTCAAATAATTTGTACACATTGTGAGATTCTTCGGATGGGTCACCTTAACGCAATGGATGATCACAAGGTTAGAAATACCCCATGCAAGCAAAGTTTTAATTTCCGCACATGTTGTTACATTTCAAACACATAGAAAGCAGAAAGGTCTACTACTTGGGATATTTCACATAGAAAGCAGTAAAGGTTACAACGCAAATCACTCTGACCTTGCCATGACTTAGTACACTGGATAGCTTGCGGATACACAATGGCGCGGAGGAAGAAGGCCTATTGGGCGGTTCTAAATGAGTGCCCATGAGTCTTGCATAGCCTACACCTTATTGGTCTTGGCGATCTCCAAGTTGGCTCACGTCCATGTCGTTGCGGATCGCCTTGCACACGCCTTTGCCACGGCACGGATGTCGCGATTCTTCATTCGGTGACCACTTAACTACTCCGTGCCATATGTCCTGTAGTGGCCTTGGCGCGTAGGAGTTGAACTCTCGTTCAAGTATCATACAGTGTCGTATGTCATAGTACTCCGGCGTATACATGTTACAAGATTGGTGAAATCTGGCACATGCGGCATATACGTGCGAGCACGGCTTGTGCAGGAGTTGAGGCTTATTGCAAGTGCAAGCGCCACATCGCCTATAGTGCGAGGCGTGCTTCGGTCACCTCTCATGTGGCCACGAGCGTACTTGTCATGAGCGGACCTCGAACTTCCTCGACGCCATCCATTGTGATAGCTACATGGGATCGGGACTTCGTAATCTTCTTGTCCATGTAGGCGAGGGTAACCTCGTCTTTGCTTCCCTTAATCGAAATGCTTCTTCGCCATTGTTGCCCGATTGATGAAGTATCCGGCCGTGCGGTTCCATGTCTCCTCAACAACGGTTTGTGATGGGTAGGGGCGAACCCCTTTCAACACACCGTTGTAGACTTGGACATGTTGGTTGTCATGATGCGTGCATCGAGCACCATAGGTGTCGTGAAGAAGGACCATTTGTCATAGTCGGGGCATGCAAGCGTATCCACTCAGCGAACTTCGCTGCGGTGCGCTGGGTCTAAACCTCCACTAGCACGCTCGGTTTCGACTTGAGCTCCCACCCACGGCATCGAACTTGCGCTACGGTTTTGCGAGGCAAAGCTTCTTGAACTTCTTCATGAGGTCTTTGCTCTTGAATCGCGTGTGGAAGTTGGCGGCTAGATGGCGCATGCACCAGCGTGTGCGCATGTCGTTCCATTGGTGCGGTGGGCTCGCACTGCGTCTTTGCATGGTGGCAGCGCGGACAACAACCAGCATGATGATCGGTTATAGCGCACACATTCGTCGGTCCCTTACAACATGTTGCTTTATGTTCCCTAGGAACCACAACCAACTATTAGTGCTCGCTCTCTACAATGGCAAAGGCAGCTGAGAGCAGCGGTGCGTTGCCATCGGCAATAAGCGGTGAGAATGGTGCCCTTGTACTTCCGCAAAAGAAAGTACCGTCCATAGTCGGGACGGAGACGGCAATGGGAGAAACACTGATTGCCGGGCCAAATGCCCAAAAGACTCGATCAAGGATAAGGGAATGTGGGTTGTTCGGCCCGTCGGGCTGTCCTCCCTATTGACACATGTCCCGGATTGGCATCCGCAATTTGTAAGCGTGCGGGACTAGATCGTGCGCCTCCTTATGCGCGCGTACAACCCTTCAAGGACAATCCGCCGCCCGCCATACCTTCTCGTACCTAACGGCGTACCTAATGTATTCGCTCGTGAGCCATGAGGACCTTGGGCGAAAGCGGTCAAATCGGCGACAACTACATGGCTTACGATGCTCGCGATGTACACAGAGGTTACATTCGGATGCATTTGCAATGGCTCTTGAAGCTTCGCCGCGTGTGACTGTGCGATCATGTCGCGGAAGGCGTTCGGCCCGGGGAATCTCTGCACGCACTTTGCGGGGCAAGAGGTATGCACGCACTTAACTATGTGCGTGTCGAGATTAGACTGCGGTAATGGAAACCATGTAATAATTAGTGCCATTTACCGTACATAGTTCAAAGCAACAACAAACAATGTCGAACGCGCACTGTAAACTCGGTAAGTCCATTGGTCTTCACGCGAAACTCACGATAGCTTGCACGTGCTGACCTTGTGTGGGAGCTGTTGGCCCACAAGTAGGGTGTCGCATCGAAGGCCCACGAAGACTTCGTGCTCGTGGGACGAGAACAAGGAAGAGGCCGCCGCAATCCAACGACTTGGAACATAGTCCATGTAGGTGAAACAATGCCACCAAGCGATCCCACCGCGTCGTCGCCTTCATCCTCGTTGGATTGCGAGTCAAAATTCGCCTCATCTTAGTGGCGGCGCCATCGGACATGCCATCAATAGTCTTGTGACAATCAACACGAGCACCGCTCCATTTGTCGGCACCTTCATTGGTTCGAAACCACGAATCTTCATGTCTTTGGAGCCTTTGGACATCTCCCGTCGTCAACAAACCGAAGAGGGGAGCGGGCGTCACGCCTCGTTCAACGGCGCCCCACCAAAGGATTGATCGGATAAACAAAATGGACATACACCATGGGTCGTCGATAGATCGGGCGTGAGGATTGCTTACAATCTCCATGTGATGTGCCCACATAGCGCTCTTTGGTCACCTTCGCGAGCCCCACACGATGTGCTGTGTGGAGCGGCCGTGTTCGCGGTGATCGCCTCTATTACTATCTTATTCCTAGCGGCGTGCCCATCGAACAAGCGCGAATGCGGCGTCGTAGCTCGAGCAAATCGGCGTGTGCGGGTTGGGAATGTTAAGCAAGGCACGTTGGCGATTCGACAAATCCACTCGTGCGGACCGGGCGCACATTTCCGTGGAACACGTCTGGCGTCTCCATTTACGGCGAAAATAAGACAATATTTGATCAAAAACACCGTAAAAACCGTGCGCGTGTTGCGATAATAAGCTTACCGTTACGGCGACTTTTGCGGATAGTGCGAACAACGGACAAATAAAAATTTGGCCACACGGACGGGAGGCACCTCACAAAGGGGAATGATCGGCCGGATTCGGTGTCCATGCGTTTATATGGCGAGCACGGAGGCGCGCGATAAGGCCACCGCAGGCAGCTTTCGCGGCGACAAGACCGCGCGCCTCGGCTTTGCGGCGACAAGACCACACTGCGGCTCAACTGCGCGGCTGCGCGGCGACAAGACCACGGGGCAGCTTTGCGGTGACAAGACCACACGGGGCGGCTTTGCGCGGCGACAAGACCACCGCGGCTCGACTGCGTAGCTTTGCGCGGCGACAAGACCACCGCGGGGCGGCTTTGTGCAATGACAAGGCCACGCGGCTCGACTTTGCGACTTTGCGCGATGACAAGACCACCGCGGGCGCTTTGCGTGGCGACAAGACCACGCGGCTCGACTGCGCGCTTTGCGGCGACAAGACCACGCGGGTAGCTGCGCAATGACAAGGCCACATGGCTCGACTTTGCGACTTTGCGCGGCGACAAGACCGCCGCAGGGCGGCTTTGCGCAATGACAAGACCCACGGGGCGGCTTTGCGCGGCGACAAGACCACTGCGGCTCGACTTTGCGCGTGACGGGACCTCCCCGTGAGATCTTGACCGTTAAGGACCTCCCTCGCTTGATCTTAGCCGTCCAGGACCTCCCCGGGTAGATCTGAATCGTTCGGTACTTCCTAGGGGGGATCTGAGCCGTTAAGATCTCGTCTGTTCAATCGTTGACCTTTAGGCCTCCCTAGTGCTCGGAACGCGGATCTTCATCGGCGGTTACGACCTCCGTTTGGCGCGAGGACCTCCTTTGCGTGCGCTGTGTATGCACTGGTCGTGGCCGTTGGATCCAATCTGAACGGTCCAGACCTCCCCAGAGCGGGAGGACGTCGTATGTGCGCTGTGCTTCGAGGTCCGTGGCCTTGCGATGCAAGATCAACGACCCACGACCTCCCGTATTCATTCCTCGTAGGCTACTCACGAGAACTTAACCATCGTGACCACCCCGGGCTTATAAAAGGGGTGACACAGTGCGAAGAGAACACTACACAACCAAACCCAACACTCTGAAGAGCTTCCTTCACCACGTCGGGATGGACAAGAGCGAGAAGAAGCAATGGGACAAGATGACAAAGCAATGGGAAGAGATCCGCGGACTAGCAAGGGCCGCTGGGAGGCGGGACGACCAAGTGAAGGCTGCTGCGGCCGGGTCCAAAGAAGAGGCGCTTGCTAGGATGGCGCTCTGTGGTGAGGCCCCGTAGCGACAACCCCATCACGAGCGTTCCAACCGGCGTTCGCGCGGCCCGCCGCAGGGGAGCGCGCCCCTCTGTTGGTGCATGGACCCATGCAAGTTCTTCAAGTCTAAGCACCGGCTAAGCTCGAGCATGCGTTCTCGGGGTTGTGCGAACTACTCTGTGACTATCCCGACCGCCGTTGGGACACACGCGACTATCGGCGGCGGTAAGGTCGATTCTGATATGTTCTTATACCCTTTCTCTTTCGAAGAATGCACTAACAACCTCTCCCATGTACGTAGTCCCCGGATCCGCTATGTGGCTACGCAAGTGGATCGACCACGAATCCACCCGCACGACGGTGGACTCTCGACCGAGGTGGGATGTCAAAGCGGCCGCGAGATCCGGGAGGAAGAGCGCGCAACAACGAGCAAAGCAGCGTATCGTCGGAGACAAAAACTCATCTCGAGGCGTGCGATCGCGAGCATCGCGAGGCTCGCGAGAGGAGCGCGAAAAGAGGGAAATAGCAGCCAAGGCCAAAGAGGCGGCGAGAGTTCAACGCCGAGGTCGCAAGGAAGGAAAATGGCCCGATCCTCGCGATGGGTCGGGTCATTCCGTAGTGATCCTTCGTCCTACTCGCCATGTTTTTACTATCCCTAAAGGCATGTATGTATACTTACATAGTCCGGATGCTTTTGTCGCACTGTACCGTAGTAGTAGCAAGGATGACTCAAGCAATTAGCCCCACTAGCATGCCATGTGACCACGTGTAATGTGCCTCTGTTTTCGGATTCTAATGTACTTCTGGTTCCGTGCAAGCGACGTGACCCGACGAGTCAGCTTTTGCGCAATGATGTGACCCGAGCAGTCAGCTTTTGTGCAGTGACAACACCACACGGGTCAGCTTTAGCGCAGTCATTGACCCGACGAGTCAGCTTTTGTACAGTTATGTGACCCGACGACTCGGGACAAAATCTTAAAGACATCACGCAACACTACCAAATGATTCCTCCTCAGGCCAGCTACCTCACGGACGCGGATATCCTTGCACCCAATTGCAATTTAGCCACAGGCTATATATGAATGCTTTGGCAGCCATTGACCTCACTCTTCACTTCCTCTTCTCCTTTCTTCCATTCTATAACAACATGTCTTCGGCCTCATCTAACTTTCGATGCGGCGGACAATTAGAATCGCTGCGCGACACCTCGTGTGCCCTCGTTGCGGGGATCCGGCAAATGTGTTCACCTCGCATCGCCAGCGAATCCATCGAGTGTTCATGAAGTGTTCAAATCTTACGGTAAATCTTGCCTAATCATCCCAAATGAATTCCATTCGAAATACCACGTTCTTCTTTTCACTTCAAGCTGCAATTCCTTTTCAGAACACAACATGTCGTTTTTGGCAGTGGGCTAATGAAGCTGCCCCAGTAGTTCGAGATATTGCAGCATAAATTCTGCCTTACAAGAAGACACTCGTGGTGTTGCCGCATTTAAATCGATGGCTCGAGCCTCCGATCAACCAATGCAAAATGAACCTATGAGACTTAAAAATGGATGAAAGGATGGAAATGGTTGAGAAAATGCTTCAGAAATTACTTCACATAGTTAGTTTTGCGGTATTTCTTCTATTATTTCTTGTTCTTACCAAGTAGAAGTCCAGTTGTAATAAGATTGTAATGTTCACTCTTTATCTATGTATCGTAGTCCTTCATAAATAGATCAACTGTCGTGTATCCCTGCATTACATGACGTATAGCATATTTCGAATACATGACGTATAGCGATATTGTTGTACTTTCGCGATACGACGTTAACAAAATATTATTCCGAGTGTAACATATAGTTTTCCAGAAGTACGCGAAAGTATAGCATATTTGGAATATCCCACAACCTCCTCTAGACCGCAAATATACCTTGCTATCAAGACTGCAAACCCTTTTATTTTTTTCATTTCTGCAAACCCTAATCGAAATGACTGAAGAAAATTGTGCAGTGCATATAGAGTATGGAACCACAATATTTCTGACCCCAAACATTTTAAAGTACTGTTTTAGACCATCTTCATAATCACAACGAGGGTTCTCAGCCCCTTTAATTGTATTTTGTACAAGCTCCATAAAGTATTATGCTATAACTTGTCATTTTTAACAAGCATAAAGTAATATCACTTACCTTCCTCCTTACGACTCGTTACTATCTTAGTAGTAAATCGTAAAATTTCTCGAAATTTAGCGCACTACAACAATATCGCGATTACAAAATGTTATTGCGAGTCTGACAAATTTTGTGCCCTTCATAATCTACAAAAATAACAAACAGACCAACCAACGTTGTCAAGCATAAAGTAATATCACTTACCTTCCTCCTTACGACTCGTTACTATCTTAGTCGTCGTCGTAAAATTTCTCAGAAATTTAGCGCACTACAACAATATACGACGATTACAAAATGTTATTGCGAGTCTGACAAATTTTGTGTCCTTCATAATCTACAAAAATAACAAACAGACCAACCAACGTTGTCAAGCGTAAAGTAATATCACTTACCTTCCTCCTTACGAATCGTTACTATCTTAGTCGTCGTCGTAAAATTTCTCCGAAATTTAGCGCACTACAACAATATACGACGATTACAAAATGTTATTGCGAGTCTGACAAATTTTGTGCCCTTCATAATCTACAAAAATAACAAACAGACCAACCAACGTTGTCATGCATAAAGTAATATCACTTACCTTCCTCCTTACGACTCGTTACTATCTTACTCGTCGTCGTAAAATTTCTCAGAAATTTAGCGCACTACAACAATATACGGCGATTACAAAATGTTATTGCGAGTCTGGCAAATTTTGTGCCCTTCATATTCTACAAAAATAACAAACAGACCAACCAACGTTGTCACCACATTTTTATTTCCAAAAAAAATAATAACATCATACAATAAATATTTAATATTTTTTATTTTTTATATCTTTTAAATAATATTTCATGTTTTAAAAAAAATTAGAATTTTTTTTTGCGATTTTTATTTAATTTTTAAAAAAAATTTCAATTTTTTAAGTTGTTATTCTTATTTTTTTAAAAAATCCCAAAAGGGAGGGGGCCGCTCTGCCGCGCGGGCAAGGCGGTAACTCACGCGCCGGCCGAGGCGGCGGTGGTTGCCGCCCTCGATGCGCGGTAGGAGCACCTTGTTTTGGGGCTATTTTTGAAATTCTCGATCGAACGGGGCTATTTTTGAAATTAAAATTTGCTACAGGGCCAAATATGCAAAAATTTCCAAGAATTGGGCGCGTGGATCCTCTTGGGTACAGAAGAGGAATTGCATGTGCAGCAAGGAAAGGCGTCCAGCAGGGGGCATGAAGGCTTTTACGTGGGTTCTATCTGGACGCCAACTGCTACATACGAGAAACAAGTGAAACATGTTAAGAGTCTCGGTTTAACCAAAACCGGTTTCGGTTCATAGGAGCCGGATTAGGATATGTGAGTTTGAGTAGGAAATGGCATTAGGTCGTGCATGCTATGTTCAGGTTGGCCGCACCTCTTGGGTGCCTATATAAGGCCAGGGCTTTAGCCCATGTAGGGATTAGGTTTTGCATTAAGAAAGAAAATACCGAGAAAATCGTTAGGATTGGCGGCAATTTTACTGTGCGTGTGTTTGTGATTTTTCTCTCAAGAAATCACTTTTTGCGTCATGAGTTTGACTCTGTGATTCAAGTTCACGTGCTGGTCGAAATCGATCACTTTCCTTCGTTCATGAACTGAGTTGTCTTCGGGTGGAGAAGCTGCTACAGATCGGATCGCTACTCGTTGGAAGTGATTTGCTGTTGCTGCTTAGGAGATCAATTGGTGCCTCCTCTGTTGATACGTGGGAAGTCAAGAGACCAACTGTTCTCTTGATTGTTCTTTGAAGTTGACGCCCGGCATCCAATTCCGTCTCGCGTGTGTGGAAGTCACATTTGGAGATTTTCCATGACACTTCCCGAATTGTTTAATGCATCAGAACTGAGTTCCTTCATTAATTGGTGTTGTTGTTCTGTTGATTAAAGTATTTAGGGCTGCTGCTTGTTGTGTGGTATGTGAGAAGAGGGAACAAGGACTACTAGTTGTTATTCCAACACAAATCAAAATATTGTTTATGTGAACAGTAATTTACTTGTTGTTGGTTGCTGTTCACGTAAGAGAGACCTGACTTGTTGCTGTTTTTAGTTAGGTCTGGAAAAAAAAACTCGCGGCTCGTGAGCCGACTCAGCTCGAGCTCATTTTTTTCCGAGCCGAGCCGAGCAATATGTCTAGCTCGGCAAAAACTCGAGCCAAGGGCCCATCCGCCGTCTCCTCATCTGACGCGCCGCCCCGTCCTCCTCAGGCATCCGTGCTCCATCCGTCGACCTCTCCATCCACTGCGTCGTCCAAGACTCCATGTCTAACTGACGCACATGGATTGGCACCAACAGAGCTTGGAGTCTCATGCGCTAGGGACGAAATTGGCCGACGTTGGGGCCTCCGCCTCGGCACTAGCTGGCGAGCGTGGAACTGGTCGTCGCCTCCTTAGCTCCTCCCAGCCGCCTCCTGAAATCGCCACCAAACCGACATCCTCGTCCTCGGTGAGTCTTCACTCTTCACTTCAGTAGTGTCCTCTCGAGATAATGTGCTTCTTCAATCTTCAGTATAATGTGCTATTCGGCAGTTAAATGAATGTACAAGCATTTATGTGTTTGCACTTCACAGTGTGGAAGTTTCAGATAAACAAAGATATGATGCTTAATATACGTAGAGGGATTATCAATTTATCATAGCTTGCTAGAGTCATGTTAGACTGTTAGTGCTGCTCGCGTGTATAGTCAGTGCTACACATTGCTTATCATATAGCAGGAAGGCTGCTTCTAACAAACACAATATAATACACACATAGAAAAGGACAGATGGTTACTTGTTTAGTCACTCTTTTTGTTCATCTCCAACATGGAGTTTCTTTTTATGACTTGTAGTCATGAAAGACATCATTTAGTTTTCATGAGGGTTAAAGAGTTCATGTAGGCTGTACCTATCTGGAAAGAACTCACATGCAAAATTGTTTATGGAGTACATCTTTTGTTTATGGAGTACATTATTCATATATTCTTACTTGAGCTTAATATATTCTACTTGTTTTAGACATGCTGTGAGATTCCCTGTCTAATTATCTCCATTTTTTATCGCAGTCGTCTAGCGAGGATGTGGATTGGGAGCATATGGCTGATGATGATGAACCATCTAACGTGGAGGGGGAACAAGGACATATCTCGGTGGATTCTTCAAGTTCAAATGATGATTAACAAGGAGCCATGGAATTAACAGAAGATGGTACTACCGTGTCTCAAGGAAGATCAAAGAGGGAGGCAAAAAGGCAGAAGGGGTCTCCAAAGGCAACTGGGAGACAAAAACAAAGATAAGATTGTTAGAAGATCTTCAAGGTGGTGACTGTTCCATCGAAGACAAAGAAGGGGAGATTGTTGGAAGATCTTCAAGATGGTGGCTGCTGCAATGTTGGACAAGTTTGATAAGTATTGAGAAGAAAAGAACAATGTCATGGTTCTTGCTACTATTCTTGATCCCATGTTTAAGATGAGATTCATTGGTTGGTGCTTCAACCAAATGTATGAGCCCTCAAAGGCTGCATATGAGCTTGATGATGTGAGGGTCGAGCTGGAAGATTTGTATTCACAGTTCGAGATGGATCATCGGCACAACAAGGTGGCTAGTACAGGTGATGTAACCTCCTCTTCGGCTATGGGTACAAGCAGCTCTTTATCCTCAGTCTCATCTTAGTTTCAATCATTCTTACAGTCCACTTCTACCGAGCATTCAAAGTCATAGTTGCTTATCTATCTAGATGAAGAGAATGAGAGTTTAGATAAAAAGAGCTTCAAATTGCTTGAGTGTCAAAGATGGCTAAAAATTTCTTGACTGTACCAGCTAGCAGTGTATCTTCATAATCAACTTTCAGTGCTGGAGGTAGAGTACTAAATGACTATCGGAGTTCTCTATGTCCGACTATGGTTCAGTATTTGGTGTGTGCCTCTAGCTGGATTAGAGGTGCAGTTGATGACATGAGACCTATATTTGTGGTAGGTTCTTGCATACTTTAATATGTCTTTTCTAATCTTTCTTGTTCATGGCTGACTCGATTATTATTGTTGTTTTAAGGAAAAAGATGATGAGGATGATGTCGAGACCATTCTATTTCCTCAAAGCATCGTGGAGAGCAACTAGTGAGTACTACTACTTCTAAGTGCTCTTTTACTTCATAACAAATATACAATGTTTTACATATATCAAGTGCTCTAAATAAAAATGAGAAGGCTTGCTTGTGCAACTGTGAGAAGTGAGCACTGAGCAATTATGATTTTGTTGTTGTGGTCAGAATGTGACACATTCTAGTTTGAAGTGTTGTTTTCACTCTGATCTATGCATGAAGCATGGAAAACTAAAATCGAACAAATCGACCTTGAAAATTAAGTAACAAGGTTATATGAACAACTATACCTGTAAGTAGTTATTAAGTTATTTTGATACTTTCTCATGAAACCAGTAAACACACTATATATTTGTCCAATAAAAATGTTACCTGTTGTATATTCCGATAACAAGTGTATTTCCAAAAGATGCTTTGTACAATGACAGTTTCAAGCTCATGGATTATTTTGATGACCCTGAACTGTTAGACCTCCTTTTGCCTTTGTGCTAACTAGTATAGACCTCCTTTTGCGTTTTGCTAACTAGTATGGTGTTACAGCTCCAGGTGTTGTAGGGATGAGATACATAACATGCACATATGCCTTAAGACAACATTTATACCACAACTCAAGGCTCATGCATGTCTTGTACAATGTACTAAATTTTCCCTCTTACTGCAGAAAATGGGTAGAACATCTGTGTCATTTCGGCTGATTTTGCATTGATTTTGTAGGATCATTGGATGCTTCGGATGACAAGATGACACCAATACGCTATGACATTGGGCCAAGAGGACCTTTTATTTTGGAGTTTAGACTTTAGATTGTTATTTTGAACTCTCGTACATTAAGTGCTTACTACTTACCATAGATCCATGGACTGTTATATAGATCCATGGACTGTTATATGGATCAATGGATGGATGGACTATTATGTTATATCATGTATGGATTATAGACTGTTATATGGATCAATTGATGGACTGTTATGTGGATGTATCATGTATGGATTATGGATTGGACTGTTATGATGAATGCTTGTGGCTGTATCATGTATGGATTAAGGACTGTTATGATGAATGCTTGTGGCTGTATCATGTATGTATGGATTATAGACTGTTATGATGGATGGCTTTGTTTATGATGAATGGATTAGGAATTTATGATGAATGACTTTGTTTATGATGAATGGATTATGAATTTATGAATGCTTGTGGCTGTGTCATACTATCATGTATGAATTATGGACTGAGATGTTGAATGATTCACATTCAACTGAATTGGAACCCTGGCTTGAACGAGCCTTCGAGCCGGCTCGAGCCTTGTTTCGAGCCGAGCCGGCCTCCGAGCTCGTTTTCTAAACAAGCCAAGCCGAGCCGAAGTTCAGACCGAGCCTGGGCGACCTTGGCTCGAGCTAGCTTGGCTCAGCTCATTTCCAGCCCTAGTTTTAGTACCGTGAAAGATCGGGTCATCATACACGTTCCAATCAAATTACTAGTCGGGCCGTATGTGGTATCAGAGCGCCAAGTTATTCACGATGCTGTTTTTGCTTACTATTCAAGATGGTGAATTCAGCTGGTATTGTGCATGGCTCACATTATGGTGTTTATGAAGAGGTGCTGCACATCAAGGAGGAGATGCCAACTGCTATCCGTACGAACCTTGAGGCAACCAATCGACACTTTACGGGAAGGTGTAACGCACTACAAGAAAGCATTGACAACTTGTGTGTCGAGTTGGTGGAGCGCATTGATCAGGTGGAGAATCACAATAATGTGCACTTCATTGAACAAATGCAGGCCAATGATATTCGGTTCGCTCCTATAACCGACTCACTGCAATGTTTGGAGTGAGCTTTAGGACCAGGAGGTGCTGCTGCTGCCCCTGTGCAACCGCCACCACATCATCGGCGCCACGACAATCATCATATCGGGGGTGAGTTATTCAATGACAATTTTGATGAGATCCATTCAGATGGTGCTTTTTGTGGGAACTACTATAACCAGGAACCAAGACGTGGCTACAACAATCATCGTGGTGCTGGTCGTGCGCCCAATTTTTTTGAGCACAATGGCAGTGGTGCGGGTCACAACCACGACGACGATGGCATTGGGAGACTGAAAATTTCCATGCCGACGTTCAATGGGCATACAGATCTAGATGTGTACCTAAAGTGGATCAATTTTTTGATAGCCACAATTTTACTGAGGAGAAGAAGGTGCACTTTGCATCAATTGAGTTCACTGAATATGCTCTTGTTTGGTGGAACCAATTGTATCGTGCTGGAGGATCCAGCACAACCCGACACATGGGAACATATGAAGAACATCATTAAGCAGTGGTTTGTGCCAGCGCACTACACTCGAACCTTGCACACGAAGTTGCAACGACTTCATCAAGGTTCCTTGTCTGTGGATGACTACTACAAGGAGATGGAGATTCTCATGATTAAATGCAGGCGTGAAGCGAACCTGAGGAGACAACCATGGCTCGCTTCTTTGAGGGTTTGAATGATGATGTGCAAGAGAAGACGGAGTCGTCGGACTACAACAATCTACAAGACCTTGTGCATCATGCGGTGCGGTCTGAACAACGTCTTTTGCAACGCCAAGCCCGTGGCAGTCGCACTACCCACAACAGTACATGGAGGCATTCACAACAGCAAGGAGATGATATTGGCGCAAGCTCCAAGGTGGCATCATCACACCGAACAACCGGGGCTATGTTCACAGAGGCGTCAAAGGCTGCGAGTAATGGAGGTAAAGAAGCCTCTAAAGCTAATTTTAGTGCATTTTCTTCTACTCGTACTAGTGACATTGAATGCTTCAAGTGTAAAGGAAGAGGACACATGATGCGTGATTGTCCAAATCAGCATAAGGTGTTGCTCACTGAGGAAGGTTATGTCACGGAGAGCTCTAGTAGCGAGTCTGAACACGACAAATCAGAAAAACTGGAGACCGTTGTTTGTTCTTATGAAACAGGGACATCCATTGATGATTTGCCCCCTCAAAGTGGTTTGAACATGCTAGTTCGAAAGGTGCAAAATACTAACATTAAAGCTAAAGGGCAACCATGGAGTGTTTTCCAAACGAAGTGTAAGATCAAGGAGAAAGCGTGCAAGCTGATCATTGACGGTAGGAGTTTTACCAATGTGATTAGCAAAGATTTGGTGTACGCTTTGGAGTTGTCCACATGGAGGCACTACTAAAAAAAGCTAATACTGGACGCTTGATCACAGACGATTGACCAAAATCGTCTGTTTTAAACACAATCACAGATGATTTTGGTTTAGCGACCGTCTGTGTTACTTGCTATGTTAAAAACTGTCTGTGTTGACCATAATATCACAGACGGTTCATGTTGAAAACCATCTGTGAAATATCACAGACGGTTCTTGTTTAGACGGATTTTTGTTTGAAACCGTCTGTAATTCGCAGCGCAGGATGGCGGAAATTTTTGGATGCCTGTGCGGGAGGCGAAATATTTTAGCGTTGTCCTTATATATTATAGACACCCCTGCCTTGTCTTCCATCAATCTCTCCCTCTCCCCTCCCCACACCGAGCTCCGACTAGCGCCGACTATCGTTGTGAGCTCCTCCGCCTCCAGTTGTGATGTCACGGTTCACTTAACAAGGCACTCTTGTCGTAAGAGTGTCTTGTGCAGTGTTACCGCCTTGACACAACGGTGATGCTGCCGTCGCCTCTCCATTGCCGGTGATATCCCCCATCTGATCCCATCCCCTCTCCTTGGTTGATATCCCCCATGCCAGTAAGTGATAAATCGTTTGTCGCATCCCCCTACCTTGTTGCTTTTGGTTTTTGGTGACTCTCAGTGGTGACTGTGGTTTTCTTGTGAATGAATAGGTCAATATAAGATTACGGATATCAATAGCAAGCACCTCGGCATCCCTGACTCCGAGTACCAGACCATCGTTCGCCTCTTCGTCTCAGACTCGTCTTCGCGCACTGTCAGGTAAAACAGCTATAACTTTTGCATACGAACTCAGATTGCGACGTTCTTTGGCTCGTTTGAAAGCTAACAAAAAGTTCAATCCGAAAATCCTCCTAAACTTCCCGCACCTCCAGAGCATCCGCCGCCTCACGTGCCCTCTCGGCATCTCCATCGCTTCGCGCGGCCCCTCACCGGCCACCTCGCACCTCCGGAGCGTCCACCGCCTCACGCACCCTCTCGACGTCTCCATCGCTTCGCATAGCCCAGCGCGGCCCCTCATCGGCCGCCTCGCGCCTCCGGAGCTCCCCACACCTTTGGAGCGTTTGCCGCCTTGCGCGACCCCTCGGCATCTCCACCGCTTCGCACGACCCCTACACCTCCGGAACTTCCAACACAAGATTATGGAAGCTTGGCCCAGTGCAGAAAGTTAGCTGATGGCACTAGGTCATAAAGGGATTGGGAAGCAACCAGATCCCCACATCTCCTTGTCCCCATACGACTAGTTGGGCTGGCTAAAGGGTCACCAAGAAACTAATTCACTCATTTTCGGATGCAACTACCGTTCAAAACCACCAGGACTTTTTTGGAATATCAACCTCAGCATGAAAATCACAATTCAAGACTACCCCTTTTTGGCGATTCTTCTCAAAACACCAAGGGGCAGGGGGGCTAGTGTTGGAAGAATAATTTTACCCTTCCACTAACGGGCTCGCTCTGCAAGAAACGCACACATACAAATCACAGGACTACCATTATGCTTAGAAAATACTATAATACCCCTCACTTGTACTCATAGTGTAGCTATCCCCCAAGGGGTATTTTGGTCATTTGTATAGGCCCAAGAGCCTATAAATACCCCATGTATACCTGTTTTCAAAGGGAGCTCTCTTGATCAATAAAGAAGTATATGAAAACTGGTGAGCCCTCGGGGTCTCCCTCCCGGAAGTAACCCTCCGTTGGCTCACCGACAGGAGTAGGGCGGTTCTCTCGGGCCCCTGAACCTATATATACCCTCGTGTTATTTTTTACTCTTGTGGACGATGGCCCATTAGATAGCCGACGTCCACCCCCTCACTGGTGTTTGGTTTTTACACCTACAATAACACCTAAACCGCTACAACAATCTAATCAATCGCATCCCTCAATATATCATCACAAGATCACACACAAGCACAATTAGGACATAACTGGAGAGTTATACCGGTCTTAAGCTACCAAATTATTTTTACAATTAAACATGCATAAATATATGCCATACTCATGACTAGTATGCAACATACACGACTAATATCAAAGCGTGGTAACAAAAACAACACTAAAGATTTTATCGCAATGCTAGATGTGCGAACCGTCACCAGGTGTCGTCTTCTCGGCTCCCTGTCCACGTCCGCCGTAGTCATCACTGATCCCACGTCCACTCCACCTCTCGTCCGCATCTGCCGTAGTTGTCGCCGAGCTTGTCCGCATCCACGTCCCGCTCCGCACTAGCTCTGTCGCTCTCGGCCACGCCCATGGAGCTGCCTTGCCCACGCCATACCTCCTCGCCTCGCTCAGGCCGCCGCGCCATCGCATGCATGGCCGTTGCATGCATACGCCGTGTTCCCGGCCGGCTCCTCCATGTCGCCGTCTTCGCGCCGCTGGCCGCACCGTCAAGCCTCGCGTCCTCGGCTCCTCGCTCAGCGCCAAGCCGCTACCTCCTTGTCTCGTCGCCGCATCATGCCTCAGTGTCGATGCGCCCTGGGCGCCGCACCATGCCGCCCTTGTCGCCATGCCGCAACCGCCCTCGCCGCGGCCTCGCGTCGCAAGGCTACCTCCTCGCCTCGGCGTGCACCGCGCCGGCCTTAGGTTGGCCTCGCCATCTGCCGTGCGCGGCGAGCATGCGCGCGCAACGCGCCGATGCCATCTTTGCGCGCAAGCCGCCGCCTCGCCGAGCCGCTAGGCACTCTCCTAGCGCGCCGCACGCGCCGATTCGGCCTCGGCGCCACGCCGCTCACCGCTGCCTCTGTCAATGCCGCGTCTTTGGCGCGCCCACCTCGTCGCCCGTGCCTTGGCGCCACGTCGTGCGCGGCGCAACGAGGACACCGCTGCTGCTGGGCTATGCCGTGCGCCGCTGCTGGCCGCGCCCGTCATTCTTGCATCTTTGCCCAAGCCGCGCATGCCGATAGTGCCCAACGCATAGTGTGTCGCCTCCTCTCTCTTCTTGCAAAATTATTCAAACAACTCGCATGCAAAAAATACTTATAAGGATGGGAAGCCTATGAGAAGATGAACAAGATAGTATAACATGCATTGAGATATTTTCAGTTTTTGGGGAAGATTGGAAAGAGAGATGTAGTTGAGATGAACAAGTGTTGTAGTTTTGCGTGGTGACTAGAAGAGGATAGGAGAAGGATGTGCTGTTCGGTTTGGCTTGGAAGAAGAAAAGAAATGGTAGGGAGTAACATGGTTCGGCTGGGCAAATCAAATGAGCAGTGGGGGAGGTTTTGGCTGGGAACAATGAATGGGAAATGGCAGTGGGTAGTGGGTGCTCTGTTGGGTAAAGAATGAGCAGGGAGATGGCTTGTTCGGTTGGGGCAAGAAATGGATAGTGGGGTGCTTTTTTAGTCTCTGCATTAATGATGAATTTTTAAAAAAAAATAGAAGAGAAAAACTCTCTCAGCCTCTGCATCAAGAATAGACTAGCCTATTTTATTACAGAGTTGATAATACCACAATAACCAAAGAGTTTACAAGTGGCGTAAAGCCTTACAACCAAAAGATGATTGAAAATTAAACTCAATCATTACAAATCATGTGACTAAACCGTCACCTATGAATGCCACAAACTCTAACCTGGCGCTTCTGGTCAACATGACCTCTTTCTGGGCCGATTTTTGCAAATTTGCCCAAGCACTCAGCCAGTACCCGTTCAAAAAGATAATCTACAAGGGATTTTCAAAAACTACACTATTCCGACATAACCAAATAGACCAATATAAGGCATTAGTTCTCACTAGGAGTTGTGACTTTAAAATTGTTGGAATACTGGCTAACCAATTCCCAAATATATGTGCAATACTTGTAGGAGGAAATAAATTAAACGCACAGTGGACAACCCACCATGCAAGCTGTGCAAAAGGACAGTCAATAAACAGATATTGAATTGTTTTCTCTTTAATACATAAACAACATTTTTTGCTTCCCCTCTAATTTTTTTTGAACTGGTTATCTTTAGTTAAGACTACACTCATTTGAGGTACTATAGAAATATTTTCACTTTTAATGAAACTTTAAAGAACCCAAAAAAAAATCCCTACTTGGGGCTCTAGTAGTTCCACTAAGGGCCACATAAAAGTACGGTACCGTGAAAAGACCAGATTTATTCTAATTCTACCTAAACGTCCTTTTGTCTCAATTGTAAATTAATGATTCTCATAATTAACTATTGCGAATGAAATACACCGGGTAATCTTCACCCAGCACCCTTGAACTATATCTTCGGTTTGTAAAACAGGAACCAAATCAGTGAGATGAATAGTTGCCATACTGTAGCGTATCTGGCATTGCCTGAATTGTAGCGATTGTGATCACGGCGAAATAGGCCATTGCTCGAATTGTAGCGATTGTGATCACATTGATAGGCTGTTGCCTAAGTTGTAGCAATTCAGTAAATCTTGCCTTGTATACTCATCCTTGTATAAAAGGAGAAGAAGCCCTATGTGATTAATACGGCAAAACACATCTTCAGACTAAACAGTTTTTTGACTTGGTATCAGAGCCTGATCCAAAGAGACCATCATGTCTTCTCTTGCAGGTCTCGAATCCGGCACCACCGGCGCCCTGATCTCATCACCAAGCAATAGTGTGTCGATTCGGCGTTGGTCATCTCACGACATCAAACCGACCGTGAGAACTTTCTACTCGAAAGCACAGTCGAACCCTTCCTATGTGGCCAAAACATGTATGGTTATGTAGATGGGAGCACTGCTGCGCCAACCATGATGCTGACAGAAGGAACCGGCGATGCCATACGCCAAGTACCAAATCCTGCATACCTTCATTGGTTTCGCCAGATAAGGTTGTCTTGAAGCGCTTCTTTAAATCGATGACGGAGGATATCCTCGGTTAAGTCGCTCGTCTCACCACCTCCGCTGAAGTATGGGGGGCATTGAGCGCTATGTTCTCATCACAGAACAGAGCTAGAACGATGCAAGTTCGATATCAACTATCGAACCTGAAGAAGAAGGACATGCCGGCGTCCGAATACTTCCACAAGATGAAGGGCCATGCTAATGTTTTGGCATCAATTGGTAAGCCCCTCTCTGATGAAGAAGTAATTGGCTATATACTGGCAGGGCTCGGATCAGATTACGATCCTCTGGTCACTTCGATCACAACTCATAATGATCCAGTGAGCCTCAATGATCTTTATGCATACCTTTTGAGCTATGAACTTCGCACGAAAGGAACAATTCTCAACGGAGATTCATTAAATGCGCTATCATCGTGATGCGCCACCACGACAACAACAACAATCAAGGTGGCGATCGCGATGGACAAGGACGTGGTCACGGCCGCAATCAACCTCGGGGCGGGGCGGCGGCGGAAGAGGAAAATCCACATGCCAGGTATGTAAGAAATACGGGCATGATGCGCTGCGTTGTCACGCGATTCAACCATGCATATCAACCAGAAAATCATCAGTACCATCATACTGGTAATGCGGCTACCTTCGGGTCGTACAACGTCGACACCAACTGGTATGCAGATACCGGCGCCACAGATCATCTCACGAGTGATCTAGATAGGCTCACAGTGCATGAGCGCTATGCCGCAAGGATCAAGTCAGTCGCCAGCAGTGCGGTCCGAAAATTTCGCATATTGGTCATTCATTTTATCCGCTCAAATAAATCCCTTTCTCTAAAAAATGTTCTCCATGTTCCACACATTAGCAAACACCTTCTCTCTGTTCACAGATTAGTCTCAGACAATAATGTCTTTGTTGAATTCCATCCTGACTCTTTCTTTGTAAAGGACAAAGTCACGAGGAAGGTGCTTCTTCACGGTAAAAGCAAAGGAGGTCTTTATCCGATGCACATCGGTCGTTTGTCTACACAAAGGCGGCTTCAACTTCGATCGGCAAGGGTACTCCGGTGTCAAGCTATCTCCGGAGCAATGGCACAGGAGGCTCGGTCATCCTTCACATTCTGTAGTCGAGTCCATTCTTAGTTCAAATAAATTGGCTTGTTCTCCTTCTAAAGAATTGTTAGTATGTGACGCTTGTCAGCAAGCGAAGATTCACAAACTACCATATAATAAATCCATTCGTGTGACTACTTCCCCTCTCGAGCTAGTTCATTCTGATGTTTGGGGGCCAGCTCGCACCTCGGTGGGAGGTTTTAAGTATTATGTCAGTTTTCTTGATGATTTCAGTCGGTTCACTTGGATTTACTTACTCAAACATAAGTCTGATGTTGAGCCTGCTTTCTATCAGTTTCAAAATCATGTAGAGCGCTTGTTGAAAACAAAGATCCGAACTGTGCAGTCGGACTGGGGTGGGGAGTATCATAAACTTCACCATTTCTTTCTAAAACTTGGCATCTCTCATCGAGTGTCTTGTCCACATACGTCCCAACAGAATGGAGTGGCCGAACGGAAACACCGACATATCGTTGAAACCGGACTTGCTCTTCTTGCTCAAGCCTCCCTTCCTGTTCGTTTTTGGGACGAGGCCTTCCTCACTGCTTGTTTTCTCATTAATAGAATGCCTAGCCGGGTCATCGACAATGTCAGTCCTCTTGCTCGGCTCCTAAATCAAAACCCCGATTACTCGTTTCTTCGCACATTTGGCTGTGCATGTTGGCCGAACTTGCGTCCTTATAACAATCATAAACTTGATTTTCGTTCCAAACAGTGCGTGTTCTTGGGATATAGTAACATGCATAAGGGGTACAAATGCCTTGATCGCTCCACTGGTCGTATATACATCTCACGTGATGTCGTGTTTGATGAATCCGTGTTTCCATTTGCTGTTCCCACGAAAACTCCAAGTACTGCTTCCTCTATTGATCAACTTTCTCTGTTGTTTCCTTTATCTGAGCCGGTAGTCCAGAATGATCACATGCGTCATTATAACCTGAACCTATTGGGGACTAATGGTGATCTGCGCAGTTCTTTGTCTCTGATGATGCACCGCAAGCTCTCTTGATGTGCGCACGCCACGGATGCATCGGCACTCATGGCGCCTCGGGCGACAACGGCGGTGCTGCACCTAACGGGTCACGGCGTGGTGTGCATTTGAGCTCCCATGCCTACCACATCCACTCGCCATCACCCAATGCAGACTCGGCGGAAAAACAATATCCTTCAGCCCAAGCAATTCACTGACGGGACTGTACGATATTCACCCAACCGCCGTGCGTTTCTTGTTGAGCCGGTTTCTCATCGAGTGGCATTGTCTGATCCTCAGTGGCGTGCCGCGATGGAAGTAGAGTTCGCTGCTCTTCAGCAGAATAAGACCTGGTGTCTTGTTCCTCGGCCACATGATAAAAACATAATTGGGTGCAAATGGATTTTCAAGTTGAAACATCGTTGGGATGGTTCGATTGATAAGTATAAAGCCCGGCTTGTGGCAAGAGGGTTCACTCAGCGCTATGGCATTGATTATCTCGATACCTTCAGCCCGGTTGTCAAACCGGCTACAGTACGCTTGGTGATTTCTGTAGCTGTCTCCAAAGGCTGGAATTTGCGTCAGATTGATGTCAATAATGCCTTTTTGCACGGTGTTCTCAGTGAGGATGTTTATATGAATCAGCCGCCGGGTTTTGAAGACTGTCACCATCCTTCGTATGTTTGCAAACTTAAAAAATCGCTATATGGCTTGAAGCAATCACCTCGAGCATGGTATTCCCGTCTTAGTGACAAACTGCAGCAACTCGGTTTTTTCCCTTCCCAGGCAGATACCTCCTTGTTTATTTTCTGTCATGGTGGCGTAACGATGTATATGCTAGTATATGTTGACGACATTATCATTGTCAGTTCTTGCTCACAGGCGACTGAAAAATTACTTCATCACCTTGCTGCTGATTTCCCTCTCAAAGATCTTGGTCAGTTGAGTTACTTCCTTGGAATAGAAGCTGCTGTGCATTCAGGGGGAATGACCTTGACACAGAAGAAGTATGCTCTTGATCTTCTTCACCGAGCACATCTGGAGAATTGCAAAGCAACTTCTACCCCAATGTCGGTACAAGAAAAACTGTCAAGCGAGGCTGGGCGTCTGCTGAGTGACGATGATGCTCTCAAATACCGCAGCATGGTGGGAGGTTTGCAGTATCTCACTTTAACACGACCGGATATTTCTTTTGCTGTAAACAAGGTCTGTCAGTATATGTCAAAACCAACTGATGTACATTGGGAGGCAGTCAAGAGAATACTTCGGTATGTTAAAGGAACAGTCTCCACTGGATTGAGCATACGACGTTCCCAATCTACACTCCTCAGTGTGTTTACTGACGCTGATTGGGCAGGTTGTACTGATGATCGCCGCTCAACCGGAAGATTTGCAGTATTCTTCGGCACAAATCTGATTTCATGGAGTGCTCGAAAGCAACCTACTGTCTCTCGCTCAAGCACCGAGGCGGAATACAAAGCATTAGCAAATGGCACTGCAGAAGTAACCTGGGTACAATCTCTACTTAAGGAATTGAACATTCCACAGCCAAGAGCACCAATTTTGTGGTGTGATAACTTAGGCGCAACTTACTTGACAGCCAACCCTGTGTTTCATGCTAGAACGAAACACATAGAAGTGGACTTCCATTTCGTAAGAGAGAAAGTGGCGCTCGGAGCACTGGAAGTGCGCTTTGTTTCCTCGGCTGATCAAGTAGCAGATGCGTTCACTAAACCAGCGACCAAACAGATGTTGGATCGATTGCGGTACAATCTCAACCTCAGCTCCACCGGATGAGATTGAGGGGGAATGTAAAACAGGAACCAAATCAGTGAGACGAATAGTTGCCATACTGTAGCGTATCTGGCATTGCCTGAATTGTAGCGATTGTGATCACAGCCGAAATAGGCCATTGCCTGAATTGTAGTGATTGTGATCACATTGATAGGCTGTTGCCTAAGTTGTAGCAATTCTGTAAATCTTGCCTTGTATACTCATCCTTGTATAAAAAGGAGAAGAAGCCCTATGTGATTAATACGGCAAAACACATCTTCAGACTAAACAGTTTTTTGACTCGGTTAATATGTGTGATTGTGTGCTATCCCGGCAGAACAATTTTCGTTTACCGTCGAAATAACTCACCTGAAAAACTGACACGTTTGGTGACAAGGTTGAGCTTATATTTTTCTGCCTCGACAAAGCCATTAGCATGCACCGACCAAAGGACAGCGACTTCGCTCTTCTCAACGCCATTGCAGAGATTGAGTTCAGTCCGTTCCTGGTACCAAGTAAAACACCACATTTCTGCACACACAGAGAGAAAAATAGCTCATATACACATCCTACATGGCACGCAGCCTGGCCCGGCAGAGTGGAGACGGGAGGCTGCACGCACGAGCAGAGTACGGAGTAGGACAATTCTTCTGAAGAATCAACGTACCGAGTCGCGACCAGGTCGACATCAACAACAAGAACTCGTAGATGCATCATGCGTGGATACTCTCGCGCCAATACTCCTCTTATCATTTGGCGCTGCGACGGCGACTCTTAACCAATCCCCGTAGTGCGCCGCCGCCGTTGCTCTGCACGCCTGCGCTATATAAGCTGTCTCGCAGCTTGGAAGTTGGTATCAGCAGAGCGGCAAAGCAAAGCCTGAGCAGAGCAGAGCAGAGCAGGGAAGCACAGAGCTAACTCCCCTTGCAGATCCACCACCTCCCAGAATCGTTCGCGCCCGCAGCTCGGCGGCCATCGACATGGACGCCGGAGACGCCATGGAGAGGGGCGAGCGCGCGACGCTCTTGCCGCCGGAGGTAACGGTCGTGGTCAAGCACTATCTCATTCCCTCCCTCAATTGCTGCACGCATGGCTCACTCGTTCATCACTAGGTTTAGAACGATCGATCAGGGTCGTCTTAGTTCAGCATTGATGCATTGTTGATTTATCAACAGTGTTGATGCGAATTCCTCAACCGGCCGATCGAAATGGCAGCTGGCTGGAATGATCGTGAGATGGAAATTCAAATGCTAAATTCTTTAGTATATGTGCGTATGTTCGGTGAACATAAATCGTTTGTCATCAGGCTTCCGTGCCTTTTTTTTTCATTACCTCATCGAATCTGTGTCAGATTGAGGCATGCATGATGCATGCAGACATGACATGGAATGCAACCTTTCTCAAGGAAGAGCGCAGTTGCGATTAGGAGGTGCGAGTTGGTAGCTAGCAGCAACATTAGACTAAGTCTAAAAATTAAACGAGACAGAAGAGAAATATATACTTCTTAAAATGATCAATTCTTTGCTTGATAGATACATCGAAATTGAGTTTTGAAAACATGAGCGAGGCTTTACAAAGAATTAAAGAACCAATAATCGATCTGAATTAGGAGACAGCTCGAAAATACACCTCACAAGACAACCAGGGAAAACATTCTCGGTGACAACAAAATTTCGGACCCCTTCGAGAGAACCGAATTTCACAACCACTGTTCGTCTTGCCTTCTACTAAGTTATACTTGTTTAATTTAATTTAAATAGGATCTTTCTTTCCTTTGCGCTAATGCAAATAACATCGACATCATACATGCGCATCATAATATATGCTGATAATTATGAACTTATTTGTTTAGAAATTGACAAATTGGGCAATTATTTAGTCTCCGACAATCACAGAGTCACGAGATAAAGATTCAAGACAAGAGCCTGGAAGAGCCACTCGTCAAGAAGGGTAAAAAACACACCGGAAGCAAGGCACCATTGGTAGTTCTAGGTGAGTTCCATGCATGTTCCAAATTAGCAATGTAAATAAAATACAATTCAACTGCTCCCTTTAGGATCTCATAGATAGCTTTACTTCGAAATGGCAAAAAGAAATGCAAGCATATTGCAATTTTTTTTCTCTTACCAACGATCCCTGCAACATGGCGCAGGGTTCGAGTGCCTGGAAAGCACAGCGTTCAATGGCATCTCGACGAACCTGGTGGTGTACCTGGAGACCGTCCACGGCAGCAACCTCGCGAGCGCGTCCAACGTCACGACGTGGTACGGCACGAGCTACCTCACCCCGATCTTGGGCGCCATCGTTGCCGACACCTTCTGGGGCAACTAAAACACCATCCTCGTCTCCCTCGCCGTCTACCTCCTCGGAATGATGCTGGTCAACTTCTCGGGCCTTCCTGCCGACCACGGCGGCCAGCGCCGGCACGTCGTCCGTGCTGAGCATGCAGAGCTTGGCGTTCCTCGGGCTGTACCTGGTGGCGGTCGGCGGCGGCGGGGTGCGATCGTCGCTGCTGCCGTTTGGCGCGGAGCAGTTTGACGAGGAGAGCGCGGCGGGCCGGGAGGGCAAGGCGTCCTTCTTCAGCTGGTTCTACCTCTGCGTCGATTTCGGCCCCATCGTCTCCGGCGTGTTCCTCGTCTGGATCCAACAGAACGTCAGCTGGGGCCTCGGCTTCGGCATCTCCACCGCTTGCATCGCGCTCGCCATGGCCGCCTTCGTGTTCGCCATCGCGCTTTCAGGATTTGATAAATTTACTAAGTCAAGTCGCGATTTATTGCAGACTTGTGGTTGTACTTGTTATACACAGGAGGTCATGACAAGATTAAGTTCTTAGGATTATCTGGGCGGTTCTTCCACATACCAACCACAAAATAACATTTTTTGGGCTACATTAGCACCTAATATTATACCATCCACCTCTCCATCCACCCAGATAGGGTAATAGCAATTTTAGGGTTTTTGAGAAGTAAAAACAACAACTCAGCCATCTCAGTCATTTACCCGTAATGACTGCCCAAATCATTTTATGTTTGAAGAGATGATGATTGGGACAGTTTAATGTCCCGGTACTTAAGCAAGTCTAGCATGTCGCTTAAGTACAACCTATAGCTAGTATCACCATATAGTTACTAGGGTGACAATTGAATTAAGGGATTCAATTTATCAAGGATGGCATATTAATTAATTATTCATCAAATGGGTATTTAACTACCTTAATCTTTAACATACGTTTGTTTAAAGAATTAAAGTACGCAATTTGCTATTTTAAAAGAATATAATTTGCATAAAATGTAGACTCAATATGATCAAAGTATTGACTCACCTTGATTGTAGGGAAGAGAGTCTAGGTAGTCTTGTTCTTGATGAACTTGGAGGTCTCCCGCGTCTTCAAATCCTAATCGAACGATCGTACTGGAAAAAGACACAAACAAGCAAATATAGCAAATAAATAATAGAGGACAACAAATGAACTCCAAAATAAACAAGACCTATGCTATTACTAAGATCTTGAATTTACAAATTTTTAGAAATTTATTTTGTAATTTTTGGAGTTAAAATGAGGGAGAAAGGAATTTTTAAAACCTTTCTTTTGAATTTAAAATAGAAAAGGAAAAAGAAAATCAAACCAAAAAGAAAAACGCAGTGGCCCACAACCGAAAATTAGCCCGGCCCATGGCCTTGGGCCGAAAGCGGCGCGCAGCCCACGGAGGCGCGGGGCACGGCCACCGGCGCGGCTGCCGGGCGAAAGAAAAGGAGGGCTCGGGTGAGGCTAGGGAAGGGAAGGATGGGGGTGCAGGGAGGGGAGGGAAGGCGCGCGGCACATGAGGAAGGAGGAGCGGAAGCTCGGGGGGAAAGCGGCGGCGCGCGGGAGCTCACCAACGGCGGCGGCGACCGGAGGCGACAACGACGACGGCGACGGGGAGGTAAGTGCTTCGGCCTTCTCCTTCCTCTTCCCTTCTTCTTGCTCTTCTTCCTCTCGGGCTCTTGCTTGGGGACGAAAAGGGGAAGCGGGAGAAATGGGGAGGGGAGCAGAGCGGGCGGGGCTTTTATAGTCGAAGAGGGGAGGCGGGAGGCTCGGGAGGGCCCGGGCGAGCGTGCGGCGAGGGTGATGATGGCGGCAGGGAGGGTAGCGTGTGTGTGGCGGCAGAGAGCGCCAGGAGGCAGCGTGCGTGCGGCGGCAGAGAGCGCCAAGAGGTCAGCACCTTGAGGAATTTTTGGAGAAAAATGCTCAGCATAAAAACCTCTGAAAATTTTATACAAGGTCCATCTCAAAGTCAGCAAGCTACTGTAAAAATTTCAGAAATTTTGGAGTTAGTTTGCTACCTCTAAATATCTCTCAAAGTTTCAAATCAAAATCCAACCCTAGGTCAAGGTCCTGTTTGGGCTCAAGTCAAACTCGAGCCCAAACCACTGTCTCGGTTGAATCCCCCCTCTTAGAGCACCTCAGGCCCTGTCCTTCCAGTACACGACCACTTTCAGCCGTTGGATCCTTGCCCTACCGCTGCGATCTTGGGAGCTCTCAGACCTCCCACTCGTGCAGACCACCTCGTGCCTTTTTGCAAAGACAACCCTCCCGAACCTCCCCAGAGAACCTCTTGAGGACCTCCTCCAGATCCCCACTCAAATCTCCCCAAGAGTTCTCCGAAAGACCTCCCTTGGCTGTTTTGCAGAAACAACCCTCTCGGACCTCCCCAAGGACCTCTTCTCAGAATCCTCAAAAGACCACCCTAGGTCCTTCTTAAAGACCTCATCGAAAACCTCCTGAAAAGACCTTCCTTGTACCTCCTCGAGGACCTCCTCCTAAAGCTCTCCTCAGACCTCCTCTACCACCTCTGGTAACACCTGAGTGATCGTGGACCGTCCATCCTTGGATCCGTGCCTTAGACCTCCCTAAGCGTTAAGACCTCCGATCATTTCTTTTAATCAGGGCCCTTCGTGTCCTATCCGACCGTCAAGACCACCCCACTCAATCTTCGGACCCAACCCAACTGTGTATTCTTTTTGGCCAGACCTCCTCGGATTCTTTCACTGATTGGTGGGACCTCCCCGGCCTGGTCATCATCGTTTTCACGTGTATCCGTGCATGCCAAAGCTAGGGCAGTGTGGAGCAGTGCCTTGTCATTTCATGTCCTTGGCAACGGCTAGTTCTGCCAACTTTTAATTCTTGTCAGCACCCTTTTTCCCCAAAGTCTTCTTTCAACTTGCCCTGTCATTTCATGTACTTTCATGGCAGGGACTTTTGATTCAAGTGCACCGTGGAGCTCAACCTTGCTCCACTCCTTTGCTCTCTCGGCTTTAAAGAAACCCTGAGCTCTCCCTTAGCTTCTTTTAGACATTATTTTGCAAACTCTAGCTTCTCTCTCTATGTTCTTGCCCTCACAGAACCTGAGGACCTCCTCTTCGACATTGTAGGACCTTGGAGCTCCTCAAGGCCATCAGGGCTCCAGTGGTTCCCTTCGGATTCTTGTTAGGTCAACTTGTTTATCTGGTCACCTGGAGCATTTCCCTATGAAAGACCGAAATGGCAACAGAGGGGGGGGTGAATGGTGCCTTCAAAACGCCCCAAGTATCCACACAAGAATTCTTCGCATGCGATACTAAAAAATTCAGCATAAGTCAAAGTGTAACCAGTGAAAATTTCAGCTGAAAATAATGCCGTTTGATCTGCATGCAAAATGGTCAAAGATCAGCAAACAAAAGAAAACAACGAACGAACTGCACACAAACCATTCGACATAAAAAAAAAGCAGAGATGAAGCAGAAAACGAAAACAACACAGGCCAATTGATACCCCTCGGACCTTTGAAAATCAAGCCAAAAGATGGTTTTCTTTCATTCTTTTGTACCAAAGCATTACTACTACATACCAAATAACAAGAGGGCTTTGGGAACAAATGATTTCATCAAAAGATCAAGAAATCGAAATTTGAGTGAAATCTGAAATTTTACTAGACTGAACTAAAAATCAATTTCTCCTCCATCTTTGATCTTTTGGCCATGAAACTTTGAGGATATATTAGCAATAGCCATAGGACTCTCAGATCAAATTTCATGCCATCTCTCCAAAGGAATCAAGAATTCCATCAAACCCTAGAAACAAAAAAACAAAACAGAGGAACTCAAAAGAGGAAATCCGTGAATAAACTTGGTTTGCTCTTTGGATCAACTAGCCAGATAGCTTTTGAGCATCTCCCATGTCATAGCAACTCATTTTGGTACTTGTCAGCAAGCAAGAACTCCAAACACAAATACTCAAAAATCCAACGTGAGACAAACAAAGAACAGAGACAGGAAAGAATGAAAAGATTTCAGATCTTCATTTCAGAACAAAAGAGTAGTCCCGATACCACGATTACATATAGAGGAATGATTATAAGACTCTCCACTCCATCCTCAACCTCTCCCTCTCTCAATCTCTCAACCATACATGCTAGAGAAGAGATGAACACCCTCTCAAAAAAATACAGAACACTTCACAAAGGGGACATCAAGGAGACACACACTGCTACCTCCTGCTCACTCTCACCAACTAAAGACACAAAGGTAAAACCACCTCCAAAGCCTCTTTTGACTCACAAAACCCTAACTCTCTCTCAAGTGCTCAGATGGGCATGCAGCCCCTCAATCCTTTATATAGCCTTGGCTAACGGGTCTCCGCCCCGTTACGCTCGCTAAGTCCAACAGAGCCCGCTCCCGCTTGTGCAGCCTTGCGAAATTCCCGTTTCGCCCCTCCTGCACCTTCTGGGAGGCTTCCGGGCTCCTTGCCTCGCAACCACCTCGAGTTCACGTCGTCTTCGACACATCCCGACCGTTCTGACCTCAGCGCCACCTGCGCCTAGTCCGGTCCACCGTGTCTCGCCACGACTCCGCCTCGATGTCCTGCAGCCACACAGACAAGAAACACATCAAATAGTACCGCTCGATACATGAAGGCGTAAATAACATCACTTACCATGCCGAAGACCAAACCTGTCGAAATTATCAGAATATGCATCCTAATCCCATACGACCAAGTTTGACCAAGTCCGATCGAGCCCGACTGCGCCACGCAACGACTCGACTCCGAACCACTTAAACCAAACTCGACTTACCTAAACCAATATCAATTACTCATCATACACATGTGGTCACCTCCACATGGTTCATCACCCTAACTCATTTTATTTGACTTCACAGAGGAGGTCAAAGTGGGAACTTGTTCTTTGAGGCCGGTTCTGCCTTCTTCCTCATCTCCGGCAAGCTTTTGGTCGCCGGAGCTCTTCCTGCCATCTCTTTGCTTCCTCCAAGCTCAGGTACACTCTTTTTAATCCCGTGGCATTGGAGCTCTTTCTCTGTTAAATGGTGCGGGGCTCCTTTGGTGGTGTCTTTGTCGCATTTTGTCGCCGACAATCATCTCCAGCTAGCCGCCAGTAGGAAGCTTTTTAGCAACAGTCTTTGGTACCTTTAGGTCCGCCTTACTATTTAGAGCCCATGCATGCCCTTGGTTCCCGCCAGCGTGGTCCCCTTTGCCGGCGGTGAGCTCAAGCTCAGATTCGAGTTTTTGCCGGGCCTTACTCAGACAGCCCCTGTAGCGTAATGATTGGTATTTATTAGTTGTCGGAAGTGTTGCTTAGGTCATTTGCTTATGGACCTCCTGTTGTTATGCGCTACCCTGCCGCCTAGACCACGACCTCCTATTGTCGCACGATAACCATCTCCGCGACAACCCCCAGGACCTCCCAGTTTGGATATCATCCGTTAAATGACCTTGGTGGGTTAAGTCTTAGCCGTAGGATCTCCCTCGCGAAAACTTAGGTCCCTGGACCTCTTAAGTTTAATTCTAGCCATTAAAGACCTCTGTGTGGTTAGATCTGAACCGTAGACCCCTTTTCTGTAAAAGCTTAAGTCCTAGAACCTCCCTGTTGTGGTCTTAGCCGTTCATGAGCTCCTCGAGTTTGATCTTGACCGTTAGATCTTCGGGTGTGAAGTCTTTAGCTGCCAGGACCTCCCCGTAGCTAGATCCTGCCCGTTAAAGACCTCCTTGGGTTAATCTTGACCGTAGGAGCACCTCTGTAGGACCGCAAGACCTCCCCTGGTCGTTTTTCAAAAACCACCCCTAAATCACCCCTTGAGGTCCTCTTTGCAAAAGACCACCCCTGGTCCTTTGCGAAGAAAATTCGAGGACCTCCTCCGTGTGAATCCGAACCATTCAGGACCTCTCTATTGAAATACTAGCTGTTCGGGACCTCCCCACTTTTAGATCTTAACTTTAGGACCTCCCGCCGAAGATCCCAACCGTTAGGACCTCCTCGGTGAGATCCTAGCCGTCAGGACCTCCCTTTGTTGTGCTTGCCGCTTAGGACCTCCCTCTGGAGATCTAGATCGTTAGGACCTCCCCCGAGAGATCTTAACCGTCCAGACCTCCCTCAGCAGACCTTCACCCGGAGGACCTCCTGGTTAGATCTGGGCCATCAAGTCGAGATCTAACGGTGGAGACCTCCCCTTGGCGCGTCGGGACCTTTCCGCTGGGGTGCTCGAGGGCTTAGCGCCTCAGTGCTCGCGCGTCGTGTGATCTCTGATCGGACGGCCATGACCTCTCCTTCTTAACTTAGTTCTTTTGGACCACCCGAGAGCTCTGGATTTCAAACTAATTTAGTATTTCAAAATTTCAAAAATGCATAACTCTCTCATTTTAACTCCTTTTTGAGTGATACAAATTGCATTAACTCTGAAATAAAATGAACTTTAACTTGAGAATGAACTTAGGCACTTTTCTATGGTAGAAAATGATATGAACTGTATTAACTGGTTTAAAGATAAAATGTTGTCTAGAAACTCATTAAAACTTGAAAAATGAATAACTTTTTCTCTAAAATTCCAAAATGAGCAAACTAAACTTTGTTACAATCCTCTACAAATATACTTTAGTATAGAATAGGTTTTAATGAGGTCTTTGCCACTGAAATTAATGGTACACTAGTTTTACAACTTAGAAAAATCATAGGAAATTCATTTTAACTCCAAATTGAGCAAACTCAGTTTTGCTAACCTTAGAATACCAGTATCTACCTACCATAAAAATTTCAAGTTCTAGATCATTCTAGAAATTTATGCCATGAACAGTAATAGAGCAAGAATTGTTTAGGCCGTAAATTTTTCATACTTAGTCCAAATGACTTGATTCTTGTTTCTAAATTCATTTAAAATCATACCCTTGCTGCTGTGTGCATTTCATAGGATTCGAATGACTTTGGCTTTTGAGTTTCTTTCGATGTTCTTCGTTTTTATTGGATTTTCTCATTCTTTCGATAGGTTCCGATGTTTGTGTCAATTGCGTGAGTGAATCCTCTGCAGTAAGAAAGTGATCTACAACAAGACAAGCAGTGTAACATCATTTGATCATATTGCTCCTACTACTTTTAAATTCTAATATCTTATTTGCAAAACCTAAGTATGCATGCTTCTTTGTGTCAAGATTAATTTTGTCGATTAGAAGTAGTTAATCCCATTGCATAGTTTCCCTGAAATTGTTCACCCCCGCCACTACCATAGGAATATTATCCTGACTAGTGAATTAGAGCCCGGTGAATGATTTAGGGCATTTTATTTGTCTTTACGATATGATGCTTAGCAATGCTTAGATACCGGTAGAATTGGGTGGTTATCGACTTATGTCGGTAATCTTGATCACACAAAACTTGCTATTACTCATGATTCATACCTTGTGCTTTGTTTATTTGTGCAAACCAAAACTAAAAACAAAATGGTTTGGACGTGGGCGAAACTTGGTTGTTTGGTTGGTGCACGGGTTAAACGTGCACGGGGAGCTGTGGTTCATCAGGCTCCCCAGGGTTGAGGATGTCGCCCATGTCATGTAAGGACCGAGTTACTTGTGTCACTAAGCCAAGCGATTTTTGCGTGCTAACCACACTAGAGATATATGGGACCTCTCTTGACTAAGTACTTTAGGAGGTGTTAATTCGGGGTTGCAGGTGGTTAAAACTGTTTTTATAAGGGGGAAGCATCCGCAGTGGCTTGAGCCATGGGCCGATATGCATCCTACTCTTCAGGTTGTCGCGACTCTTAATTAGCATCACTCGTTGGAAATATCTCGTAGGACTTAGCCGTGCCGGCATACCAAAGGAAGTGTGCTTCATCTAGTGGCAAAAATGCAGTCTGAAGTGTGGGTACATTAGTACACCCCTACAGGGTTTTGAACTATTCGAATAGCCTCATCCTAAGTTATGGACATACGTGGTAAGGTCGTGCAAGAACTAGGCTACAACCTTTTAAAATTAAAACTTTATGTGGGTGGTACAAATGGGTAATTCGTGCTATTGTTGTGATGGCCATTGGGTTGGTCGTCTCAAGGATGTTTTTATGTTATACTTTATTGTCTCGCTGTTATTTATGCAAATAAAATTCAGATTGTCAAAATTGCCTTCAACATATTATCTATTGCAAATAAAACTTGCTTTACGCTGAAAATTAACCTTGAGCCTTCTCCTTTGATTAAAGCCTGCATGTAGTAGTAACTAGGTTTGTTACCCGTAAGTCTTGCGAGTACATTTTTGTACTCATTTGCTTTTCTTGTTGTGTGTTGCAGAGGAAGAAGACATTTTTGTACTCATTTGCTTTTCTTGTTGTGTGTTGCAGAGGAAGAAGGTGAGCCCCAAGGACCTCACTTTTGTGAGTTGTGTTGTGGCGGTGTTTGGGACGACTAGCTTGGCGGCCCGGTCGAATTGCCTTGTGGGTGTGTGGCATACCAGTTGGCTTTTGTCTTAGCCATCTTATGGCATTTTGCTTCCACTGTCTTTCTAACTCTTTTAGCTTGTTCTTGATCGGTCGGTCTCTCTTTTGTAATAACTATTATGTATGTCTTTTGCTTGAATGGCTTTGCTTCAGTTATGTATTGTATGGAATTGATGCAATATTTTATAAAAGGGTGTGTATACTGCAATTCTGGGAAGTATACATTTTTCCGAGGTACGGTGTATTTTGTTTGTAATGCTAGAGTCAATAGAAGGCTAAGCATTACAAGCTAAATAAACCGGGGTCTCACACTCCTCTTCAAGATAGGCATGAGATAGCACTCATTTCTATCTTGTTACATATTACAACATTATTACTATAATTTATCAAACCTACCAACGACTAAAGACCAAAAAGTTGCTCACCACCAATTACTACCAGAGACGTCACTAAATCCATCTCCACTATCTACCAGCTGACCGACCTCAACCTCATCTTCCTCTACCCTCATATCCCCAACCATCCTTGGCCTCCTCCACTCTGCCCACACGCCCCCAGTCTCGGTCTCCACCACCTTTACCTCTACCATAGCCTATTACGCTTGACTCTGGTCCCTATCCTCTTCCCAATTCTCTTCTCCCTTCTGCCACTTCTTTGACTGTGTAGTTTTCTCCTCTGTCATGCCTGCATTTGCCCTAAGGCCACCTCTTCCTCTTCCTCTACCTCCACCTTGATCTTCTTCAGCAGATCTACTATTCTCACCACCACCTCTACTAGGGCGAGATGCCCCACACTTATAACACTCAGTCCTCCTTGCAAAGTTTGAGTTGCCGCATCTCGCATCATGGCAAATCCAGTCACCATTGCGCCCTCCAGTTCGTGAGAGAGAACATGCCCAACTCAGATGTTCTGTTTGCTTACAGTTGTAACACTCCCTGTCATCAGCTATGGCGTACACTGACCTTATAGGATTGTTACCCACCATCACTCTCTATCGAGTTTCCTCGACAACCATAGCTGAAATAGCCTCTCCATAGTTGGCAATATTACCTGATGACATATTGAAGCCCTCTTGCTCTCAAACTCAGGGTTCAAATCTTTCAAGAAGTGAGTGACCCTCCTACGTTGCAGCCAATCCTTACCAAACTCAATATCACCAGCACACGTCAGCTGTAGTGGATCATATTGATCTAAATTTGCCCATAAATACTGTAGCCCACTGGCATATTCTTGAACGTTTTTCTTCCCTATTTCAAAGCATCTACCTTGCCTTGAACCTCCACCATCATCATTACATTGCCAACCCCAGAGTACATGTTCCCCAGTGTCTTCCACATTACCGTTGCACTTGGGATCGCCTCCACCATCCTAGCAATGGATGGGGATACTGAAGTAAACAACCATACCACCACCACAGAGTTGGTGGTGTTTCACACCCTCCAATCAATACTCCCCCTGTTCGCAGGCTCAACGAATGTCTCCTGCAGATAGTGTTCTACACCATTCGTCTTTAGAATTAACTAAGTCCTCCTTGACCAACTCAGGTAAGTCTTGCTCCCTTAGCTTTACATCATTTGGCATCAACTCTAACTTCAACTCTAACGATCTCGTTTCAGCTCTAGGACTTATCAAACCCATTGCGATGAGGTCCTGCAATATACCTCTCATCTCACCTTTTGTGACCAAAGAAGATTCTTCACTCCCCCATCCATACTCACAATACTCTTCTCCATAGCTTTTCGCACAATTTCTTCCTCACCCTTTTTCGCGGCTTCGATCTCCTCGGGATTCATCTCCTACTTTCAATACCGATTATACACTCCTCGTCAACTCCTCCTCTTCCATCCTATTGCCGTGCATATTAACAATCACGGCAACGTCTCCACATATCAATAGATCGCAACTCCACGATCATAATCACAATCGAACACCTTTTGATCCATCCCCGAAACAGCAGCCACACCAAGCCATGCAAAAAATCCACACTGGATCTGATCTCCTTCACACCGGATCTCAAAAAATCCACATCGGATTGATTCCTCTGAGCAGCGACTTCTCCCGAGTGCCCCGAGCAGCGACTTCTCCCGAGCAAGCGATGCGCTCTTCTTCTCTCGATCCCCTCCTTTCCACCGAAACTGAAGCACGCCAGCGAGCGCCTCTTCCCCCGAGCGGCACCTTCTTCTCCCCAGTGGTCAGATCTGCTTCTCCCCCACGATCTCCTCTCCTCCTCCACCGTCGGCCGGAGCGGCAGTTCCCCCTTCCTCTCCCCGAGCACCAGAGCAGCGGTTCCCCCTTCGTATCCCTCAGAAGCGCCGAGCCCGAGCGGCGAGTAGCGGCCCGAGCGGCGGCTATGGCCTGCACGCCCACTCGCAAGGTGCGGCGGCGGCGGCCCACGCGCCCGCCCTAGCGGTGGCGGCGGCTAGTGGCTGCGCAGGCGCGGGGACGGCTTCGAGTTGAATGGCGGCGATGGTGGATTGGATTTCAGGTGAGTACGGCTAGGGTTAGTAGGGTTGAGTGGTGGGACGGCTCTGATATTGTGTCTCTTTTCGGATTCCCACCCTTTTATTTATAATGTCAAATATTATAGACCAATTTTAACACGACTTGAACTCCTACGTAAACTCTGAACTTTTTCTTATTCTCTAGTATCTCCAACATAATCCCCTCTCATTTTGCGACTGCTTTGACTTTTTCAAAGAGAACACAATCATTTGTTTTTCACATAAATAACAGAAAAGTCTTGTCCTTCAGAAATCGACACCATCAGGTCCTTGTGTACACCTTATTTCAAGTGCATAGCAAACTCAAACCAAGTCGAACATAAAACACAAGTTGTGCAAACACGAAATGCACAAGTCAAGCAGTAACCGTGAAACACAGAGATTGTGCGCGTGCACAGGGACATGCACAACACTTTTATTCTAGGTTTTAGCATGTAGCAACTCACAAGCCACACTAATATAAGCACACCAATATATATTGTTGGAGGCACATCCAGTGAGAAGTAATTATTTAAATATCGCCGCAGCATCAATCTGGTAGTAGCAGCATAGTAATCGATGTAGTAACCATGCATCTCAGAGATCACCTGAGTATGAACAATAGAAGTTAGAACCAGTAGTGAAATGTGATCAACAGTTGAGAAGAAACAAATAGAGTATAATTAGAGCCCTAGATGTTCACCTAAGTAGGTATGCTCAGTCAAAAGAAATATCGTAAATAGATTTGAACTTATTGTAAACTGATAGGCATTCTGACCTGACAAGAGAACCTCTGGGCATGGCCTTCTCACAGCAAGTCCCAAGCCACACAAACATAAATGCGAAATCACAAACTTATAGCATTGTAAACACTAAACACACGGTAGTAAGTACTTAAATGGTCGCAGCAACATCCTGTAGGTAGCAGCATATTGGCCCATGTAGTAGTAAGCTTGCATCCGCTAGATTACCTAGATATCAAAAAACAGAGAACCGAACAAGCAAAACAAGTTGATCAGTAGGTGAACAGCAATGAGCAGAACATATATATTACAGGCTGCTATGCGATGATTCTAGATATATGTGCATACCTTAGAAGTGATCCTCTCGGCATGGTCTTCCTGTAGTAGCGCGAGTGTCGTGGGCTGAAGAGGTCGCGGCTTGCCTCCAACCCATCCCATTCCAGGTTGTTCCACCAGTCCTTTTCGCAGTCCACCACCGCCGGTAGCTTATCACCTCGACGACCACTGTGAATGGCTGGCAGCCGCCTGAGACTCCAGCAGCCCCTGAGCTTGATGGTCTCCAGCGCAGGAGCCAACATATCGGTTTCACATATATGCTGCAACATGGGGAGATCATCGAGATGGATGTGTCTGAGGCTTGGGAATTCTATGCGGTTAGCAGATTTTCCTTTGTGAGGTTCCCCCTTTGGGAAAATCTCTGTGAGCTCGCCACAGCATGTGATGTGGATGGTTTCCAAGCTAGGCATGGTGGGGAAGGACCAGGGGAGTATAAAAGTGAGCCTGGGGCAGGAGTGCAGGTGTATATACCGTAGTTTTTGAAAGGCAGGAACATCTGTTGTATCTTCTTCAAAAAAGCTGATACTGCTCCAAATGCATTTGACCGCTAGTAGGTGAGACGCCCAAAGGGTCTGTATGCTCATAAAAGATTCTACTGTCATGGGACCTGCATCGAGAAGGAAAACAGCATGCAGCTTGGGGCACCTGTCAACACGACACCATCTCATATTCTCAAATTGGCCTTTAATGCGTTGTGTACCAACATTAGCAATAGTGATGGAGGAGTGGTCGTGCACATGCAGGGATTCAGCTGTAAGCATCAACAAATCCATATTCCGACGATCCTGTATGCTTTCCGCCAATTACATCCTCCTTCCGAAATTTCAATATGACTCTGCAAAGGTTCATGTTTTACGCATGCTTGCACTGAGCAGCCATCTTCACCATCCTTGTCGACAACCTTGACAGGGACATCCGTATAGGGGAATGACGACCCAATTGCTTGAGAAATGCTCAATTTATCACTGAGGCTAATTTCCTTTTGCTTGTTGGTTCCTTTAACTTGTGTATGGTTGATCGTATTAGAGAGATGTAAATGGAATCTTATATTGGGGTTACGCAACACAGTTTTAAAATTGTCATCATCTCCAAAACGGAAACCTCGAAGGAACCTGGCATCTGCAACAACTATATGGCCCAGCTGTTGGGCCAGGTAGTAGGAACAAGACCCCTGACAATCATCATCCAATGCCCTTTTTGTCTTGACTCGGGTGTCTATTCGTAGCAACTTCAGTGGTGGATTTCTCGGATCACACCATTTCAACCAGTGAAGGTTCTCACAGCCCAACATGAAGAGCAGCTCAAGTTGTTGGGTTTGCATAACATCGAGGTCAAGTTCTTCGATTGCTGTGTTAGAGAGGTTCAGCTCCATGAGGTTTGGCAATCCACGAAAGAATACACTCTTAAGCTGTGCACAACCTCGTAGAGAGATCTTAGAAACTCTTGGAAACTCTTGACTAGTACGAGCACAGGGACGCATCTTTTTTTCTGGCATATCTAGTGAATGCTTCCACCCGGATGCCGGTCCAAATCCATCGAAGCTGAATGACTCCAATGATGCAGGGAGGACATCAGGTTCAACATGTTTCAACCCAGCACAACCATCAAGAATAAGCACCTTTAGTCTACTTGCCCCAGATAAATTTGGCAAAACTTCCATGGCACTGTTGCCAGATAAGTCGAGAAGCTCCAGCTTTTCCATTTCCACGAGCAACTCCTGTGCTATAACCTTCAAGTAAGTAGAAGATTCAATTACTCTGAACCTGAGAAGACTATGCAGTAATTTTAACTTGGGTGTAGTCATGCACCCGGTCCACCTATTAGGTCCAGCGGACTTGACATTTAACTCCCGGAGTTCAATCATTAGCTCCATCATCTGCGGGGATAAAATCCAAGGCCAATTTGTGTAGCGTATGTCCAAAACCCATAGGCTTTGAAGACATGTCCATTTCTCCTCATGCTTCTCAACTGATCCATCGGTTAACTCAATGTCTTTGCAGCTGTCTATCCAGAGAAATCTTAGGTGGTGGCAGCAGAGGAATGGAGGTGATGCAAAGCTGAAGGTACACCTAGAGAGTTTTAGCACACGAAGTTTGCTGGACTGAGGAAACAAGTCTTTTGGCAACGTCATTGGTTTGTGCAATGCCAAGAAATAGGACGTTGTCTCCTGGGGTATGGTCTGGATATTTTGTATCTCCACATCGTTTGATGTTATGATTGAAATCCATCTGGACTTATTTCCTTGCTGGTTAGAAAACTGGTCGAACCACATTTCCTTGTTTTCTTCAGTAGGAAGATGCTCCGATCGCATCGCTTCACAAAGTCTGCTGCTGGCCTCCCATGCACTCTCTCCTCCTATGATGCCATCACATACCCAGTAGTTAGAAGCATGGGCATCCTGATCATAGCCCCTGAATGTGCCACCACTATCACGCAGTAATACCACATACAACCAACAATCTGTAGCTGTAGCTGGGGTGATATCATGCCTACCGATACAATTACAAAGTTCTGCAGCCTCTTCATGCACTAATGTTGTTACATCTCTATCAGACAGTCCACCATATTCGAGCCATGCACGAAGTACAACATGCGTGTTTTTCAAATCCTTAAAGCTGAATGTGGGCTCAATTCGAAACCTCCCCCTAAATGTCCATACTAGTTTGTTGTCTGCCCAATCAAATGCAGGAATACCAAATCTTGTTAAATCGATCTCAGCATCACTTCCATTATGAAAGATGACCAGAAATCTATGGGTGTCCTTCAAGGCTCGAAAGATGTGGCCAGAGACGTCAGCTATCTCAGCTCTTGAGCTTTTTTCTACTCCACTGAAGTCGTCGTCCTCGTCATGTTTATGAAAAATGGACATCACAGATTTGTCAAGCTTCAATTCCTCTGCAATTCGCCTCTGCATTGATCTTCTGCTTTGCCACGTTGAGCAATCTATGTGAATAACTTTGTCAAAGTTGAATTTTTTAGACTTCGTCCTTTCCGCTAGAGCAGCAAGGACGACTGATGCGCCAATTCCATTCCAACCGTCAAAGCAGACAACATTATTTCCGCGCTCATAATAACGATTGTCGGCACCATTGTCCAAATAATACATAACTATGCCCCTCACCGCTCCACCAATATTTGACGCTTCGAGGGTCTACAGAAGACAAAGTTGGGTGTGGGTCACAACTGTCATTCCAGTGTCAATTGAAAAGCATTTACAGCAAGTAAAGCCTGCTACTCCTAGTATTAGACTATTAGGTAGGTGTTCATCGATTTTAAGCAGCACGCGAATGTGACCAGGTGTTGTCTGCGGTAATTCCTCTCTTGCATGGTATTAATACACTGCTACTTGTCTGGCTGCATCTACGACGACGACGTATGTACCAAGAGGTGATCCGTCTGCTAATCAAACCAGCGGATTACCGCTCACAGCTAAATGACAAAAGCGTTAATGCTCCCATTCACTGCCCCCCACAACCTTGTTCATCACGTGCTAGTACTGCTGCACCGTGTAGGAATTTAATATGAAATTGCTGTGAAAGTTCAATCTTGCTCCCTGTGTTCCATATTAACGAAGTTATTCTATCTAACCTAGGTTGGGACAAGAACTTGAATAAGTTGTACAAAAACCATCTACAGCCCGATTTAAGATGTGTTAGCGCAAGATAAGCACAAGATAAGCCCGATTTAATAAAGTATAGTTACCATACTGTAACTTCTTAGTAATGCAACTTCTTCAATATCTTTGGCAACATTTCAATTAAACCCCGGACGGCATTTAATTGAAGTATGGCAACAAGCGCACCGCAATTTTAAAAAATAAAACAAAAAAGCATTTTCCATTCTTTACCATCAGCTAGCAAGGGGCGTCATCATTATAGTTTGAATGAAGTGTTTGGTAAAAAGGTTTTATGAAATTTACATCAGTCGTAGGGCACATTTAGAATGTTGGATTTTCCCCCCGGTTTCTACGGAAATTGCACAGTTTCCTACGAAGTTAGGTCGTATGCTTATAGGACTGGGCGTCATGTCTTATACCATGGTGCACCTACTTCAATTTTCGAATGAAAGGTGTATACTTCAGTGTGTTTTTGTTTACGATGCCATGGGTCGTGGGTACAAACACCCTCGCTTCCACCACTAGGCCAATGAAAATTATACTCACTTGTAGATTTTTTTAAAAAAATAATCTATATTTTATTAAAAATTAAAAATTTATTCTTGGTTTTTTTTATTACAGGAATATACACGTGTCGCCGAACGGTTGGGCGACAGGGTCCAGTCGCCCAACGGTTGGGCGACAGGTTCCTGTCGCCCAACGGTTAAGCGCTCCGTGATTGCCGTCGCCCAACCGTTGGGCAATTAATGCAGTCGCCGAACGGTCGGGCGACAGGTGCCTCCAGTCGCCGAACCGTTGGGCGACTGAAGGGCTTTATATAGCCGCGCGGTCCCCCGTCGCCCCTGCGGTTTCGAAACAGGGAGCAGAAGAGAGAAAGAGGGGAAGAGGAGGAAGAGAGAAAAAGAGAAAGAGGGGAAAGAAGAAGAAAGAAAGAAAAGAGAAAGAGGGAGGAAGAGGGAGAAAGAGGGAGGGAGAAGAAGATTCCTGCTTTTGTGAGGTAAGTATTTTGATTTTGTATTGTATATTTTGTAGTAAGTAATTAGTTCATGTAGTTTAAATAGTAGTATTTGTAAGAGATTTTAGGTAGCGGATAAAATTAGGATTTTAGGTAGCGGATAAAATTAGGATTTTAGGTAGCGGAAAAAATTAGGATTTTAGGTAGCGGAGAAAATTAGGATTTCAGGTAGCGGAAAAAATTGGGATTTTAGGTAGCGGAAAAAATTAGGATTTCAGGTAGCGGATAAAATTAGAAAACGAAAACATAGTTAATTTGTATATAAGTAGTAGCGATCGATAGCGCATGGGGACGATGAATTAGGTGTATGAACAAATTAGTAGAGGTAAACTAGTATGAACAAATTAGCAGAGGTTAATTAGTAGTGTCGAAGACTGGAACGCCAATTTCGGATTGCAAGTTAGCGTCAGAATCAGATGATGACTCCTATGGAATAGCTAGGTTTTTATGTTGAATCCGAATATTGTACTGCACGTTATTGTGGCCTCTGCCTTAGGGAATGAACGGGGTCTTCATCATGATGTAGTTTAGTTGTCGACGATAGACGATAATGTAAAATACAATATATCAGTGCTTGCATGTCATGCGTTGCGATCTGACTAGTTGCAATATTAAAAATATTTGCAGACATATACAGTAAGTCATGCCTGTACCCACTACACTGAAAGTGCATTACGGTGTTGGCACCGTTCGTGAAGGTCCATGCGGTGTTGACCTGAGTAGTTTTTCTCAAACCACTTTGGTACACCCAGACGGCGAGAATGCAAAAATCACAGATGTGATGTACTGGCTCACCCGTACCTTCTCCCTGGACCCTGAGGTGTGCAGCGTCTTCATACAAGGGCTTTGGAGCCGATCTCCCACTGACATCAGATGGGAGTTGAGAACACTGATGCGCACGGCTGTGTGGAAGGGCTTTATACAAGGCTGTCGGCGGCGTGGATATGAGTGTGTAGTGCTTGTTCAACCATGCCCAAAAGAAGCTGTGCAGGGACCCGTCGGCAGATATCATCCTGGTGGTGGGAGCAGCTCGGGTGCTCAGCATGTTGGTGAAGAAGAGGAGGTCGAGGGCGGCGTTAGGAAGGGTTCGAAGGATGTTGCTTGTGATGACCCCGACGCAGTACATACAGAAGAGGAAGATCAGTCACCGCATGGTGAGCCTACGGGACAGGCTGATGAAGGAGAGCACATGGAGTACATAGTGTGTCAAATGGATAGCGATGACCGGATGGCCTTGGCTGAAGAGGAAGCTCTACAGGAGGACGACGAGGATAGTTCCGATGAGGATGGAGCTCCCATCCCCCAGGAATGGAATAGATTTGGCGTTGAGGGTGTAACTACGCATGACGAGCACGAATCGCCATGGGAGTACCATGCTACTGAGGTTCGGTTGCACTCAATGTTTGCTGATAAGACATTCTTGCAGGATGCCATTAAGTTGTGGGCTATGTCCATGCAGCAGACGTTTCGGGTCATCAAATCTAGCCAGGAGCAGTACACTGTGAAGTGCGAGCAATCCAATTGTCCTTGGCGAGTGCACGCACATAGACCAATGTACGAGACTCACTGGATTGTCTCAAAGGTAGAGGCGCACTCCTGCATGCTCAACACTGTTTTGTCGAGACATCGTAACCTAACGTCGACCTTCATAGCCAATTTGATGTATGGAGAGATAGTAGAGAAGAGGGATGTGGAGGCCAAGCACATTATGGTGGCTATCGAGAAGAAATTCAAGTACAAGATCAGCTACGCAAAGGTGTGGCGTGCGAAGCAAAAGGCTTTGTAAAGACGATTTGGATCTTTTGAGGCGGCGTACGACAACCTTCCTCGTATGCTGGGGGTGCTGCAGGAGAGAAACCCGGGAACATACACTGTTGTGAAGGACATGCCATCTAAAAACCCGCGAGGTTTTTCAATATTGCAAAGGGCCTTCTTAGCCTTCGGTCCCTGCATCGAGGCTTTTAGGCATATGTTGCCCGTGATCTCGATTGGAGGACCTTTTGTTGGAAAATACAAGGGCAAATCCTACTGACCATAGGCGTTGGCGGGAATAATCAAATTCTGCCATTGGCCATCGCATTCGTCGAAGGTGAGAATTACGACAGCTGGTTGTGGTTCCTTCGACATCTAAGGGTGGGAGTTGTTGGAGCTCGTCCTGGTGTGTGCGTGATCCATGATCGCCACGTCGGGATGCTTAAGGCCATAAGAAAACTTCAAGAAGACCCCGAGGAGTCGTTCCCTTGGTCTGATATGAGGAGTAGATGGTGCATTGGGCACTTAGGGGCGAGCTTCTTTAAGAAGTTCCCGAAGCAACCGCTGGTGAAGCTATTCAAGAGGCTGGCTATGCAGAACCAGCAGTGAAAATTTGACACCTTATGGATGCTACTAGATGAACACAGCAAGAAACACGTGGACGGGAGGAACCATGGACCATAGTCTGTGCCTGCTGGAGCGAGGCGGAGGACCTTGGGGAACATCGAGTGCTTCTCGCACTGGATCGAGGCCGTGCCATTAGAGAAGTGGAGTTTGCTGCACGACACCGATGGGGCGAGGTATGGCATAATGACGACTAACCTTGCGGAGGTGTACAACTGGGTTCTTAGGGGCCTCCGTTCTCAGCCCCTCGTTGCCATCGTGGAAGGTGTTCTGCACATCACAATCGAGTATTTCAGGGAGAGACATTCAAATGCCGCACTTCATGCCACCAACCCTCACACACCGTACTGCTCGAAGATTACGGCCTACATACAGGCGAAGACAGCGAAGGGCCAGTCGCACACGGTGCACGTGATGGGCAATACGGAGCATCGTTTTGACGTGCTCCTCCGGGATAGAGCCGGATTTGGGACGGCTCGCTCTCTTGTCACGCAGGAGGTATGGCTTGGAGATCATACGAATGAACCTAGCTGTACATGCAACAAACCGAGGCTATTACACAAGCCATGCTCGCATGTCCTCGCCGCATGCGGGATTGTGCGCATGGACCCGTCGCACTTTGTGTCCGAGTACTTCTTGAAGGACAGGATGGTGCAGGCTTGGACCGGCGAACTTAGGGGCTTCAGGATTGTGGGTAACTTCGCCACCTTGGATATTGCAAACAGGATCTGGATTTCGGATATTGACATGCTGAAGGGTGGCAAGGGTCGTCGGCAGAGTCGGCGTATTACCAATGATATGGACGGCACAAGCCGGGCGTTGGGTCAGCGGCGTGGCTCTGCGGCGGGGCGACCACCTGACGGCATCGATGCAAGGCACCAGCTCAGGAGTAGGCTCTGCCATGGTTTACGGCACCACTTCTTGCAGTGCGCAAAGCGGGACCGTGTGTATGTTGTATTATTTATGTAACTGTTCTACCACTATCTACTTTGTATTGTTTATGTAACTGTTCTGCTACAATATAACTTGTATTGTCATGTGTCCTTTGTATTGCTTGCGTAACCGTCGTGCCACTATCTAATTTTCGAAGTATTGTTTGTTTGTTTGTTTACAAGTCAAATTTACTCCTATTTCACATTCGATGTTATATTTGCACGCATTTTGTACCTTCAATTTGTTTTGCAGGTATGGCTCACGGATCAGACTGGAGTTTCGGTCTCTTGGAGGAGCGCATCGACCGGCTACATCGCGCGTCGTGTCATGTCCCTCATCCTGCGGGTGCGGCTGACACGACTGTGTTGGGGGTGATCCGCACGCGGACACCTCGGGTGGCCTGGAGGCTAGACCCACACTGGACAGCCAGGTTAGCATTGGTTGGCACTATCTCATCGCCAAATGCACATCTCGTACTAACCTATTGTTCCTTTGCAGGCTCAGCGCTGCCGGTATACTACCACTCGCCCGGATGGTGCAGGCCACGGACGAGGACGAGCGGCGACACCGCGGCGGCGCACGCGAGGCGTCCATGCCGGCCCATTGTGGACCGGTGACCGGTCCTTACTGACAGCTCTTGTGGACCGGTGACGGCCGGAGACTCACATGTTCCATCTCCCGTTCGGGGAGGTGGCCCCTACTCTACAGGACGTCTCCATGCTTCTTAGCCTCCCTATCGCGGGAGGTGCTGCTTTCCTAGAGGAGCCTCTGGAGAACTGGTGTGAGGACATTCTGGGCAGGTTTCAGGGAGTCCTTCCGCCTGCGGCTGCGGCCGGGTACTACGTCTTCCCGGAGACCCAGAGGCACGGCCCGTCCTTGCGGTGGCTGTCGCAGTTCCGGGTAAATGTTCGACGAGGTTCCCGTTCGAACCGCTGCACTCTCTTTTTCATACTACGATCTTACTTTGTTTTTTGTTGTACACAGCTCGAGCGGATGGACCCTGCCGCGGACGACTAGCAGGTGTCACGCCACCTGGAGGCGTACTTGTTGTGGCTTTTCGGTTGGGTCCTATTCACCACCAGCCACGGCGACACCGTCGACGCGCGGCTCATCGCGTACGGCAGGGACATCGCCAACGGAGAGGCCCCGCATATCAGCTGGGGTTCGATTGTACTTGCTGCCACGTATCGCGGCTTGTGCGACTCGTGCTTCAGGTCGCGGTCGAACTCCGTCCTCACGGGGTGTCCTCTCCTGCTGCAGTTGTGGTCGTTCGAGCGCTTTAGCCTCGGACGACCCTTGTTGGATGACAGCTCTCCCTACGGGCAGGACATGTACAACGCAGGCGAGGTTGATCGGCCGACTATGGGCTCGCTTTGGTGTTGGCGACGGGTACATATTATTTTCTGTTACTTATTTTCTAATATATTCGATCGTTCAATCTAATATATTGTGTTGTGCCTTTCGCAGTGCGTTTTGCGCGCGTCACGGTGACACGGCGTCTGAGCCGTTCGTGGAGCTGTTCGGACCGCTCACGGCGGGACGGCGTTCGTTGGGAGCCATACTCCCGAGGAGTTAGCTGCCCGCGCTCTGGCGAGCTTTCCTCGCGTACTGCGCGACCGGGAATACGGCTCACCCGTAGGGTGCTCGTCTTCGACGTCTTCGTTGAGGACTACGCGGTGCATCGTGTGATGCGCCAGTTCGGCCTATGTTAGGAGGTTCCAGTACCAGCTCGGCGGCGGTGCGGCAAGCGTGCATGCGTGAGTAATCGGCATACATGCCCTGTTATTTGCTGTCGTCTACTACGCATGACTTCTAACTATATGTTACGTCTTGCAGGTTCAGTAGGAAGGGAGTTCGCCGCGGTACAAACTGGGGTGGTAGGATGAACGACTGGGTGGGCCAGTGGGATGGCGCACTAGAGGACCGTGTGCAGGAGGCCACCCCTTACGACCCTATGACCTAACGCGTACCTCCGCTGGTACGCTCCTCGGACATATACCAGGCTCGTACTTGCTGCAGATGAGGCCGCACCGCGTGTCCCGGCACCGATAGACACATACCCTGTGCATTTCGCGCAGATGTCCTGGCTGATGCACGTTATATCCTACCTCGAATACTTGATTGTGGCACTGCTGTTCTGATTTCACTAGGTCTTGTTTTTATGTAGGCGAGCATCGCTTGAGATTCTGACTGGGTATCGGTCATGGCTTCGAGGTTGGCGGGCGGTGTCGAGGGCACACGCGAGACACGGTCGAGCTATCCGTTGTGTGGTGATCAAGCCACACGTATTTTCGGCTTTGTTAGCGTGCACCGAGCTCCGGAGGTTCATACGGCGGGTTGCACGGTCGGCGATCCTTACGTCGCTGCGTCGTACCGTCAAAGAAGCGAGCCAGCGGCGAGAGGTCGATTAGACCACACCGACACCGACACCACGCCCGCCGAGGGCTGACGAGGTGGAGGGTCGCTGGGCACAACCCGTACACCGCGGCGTCGCACCACGTCGGTCCTCTGTGAGGACCCAGTTTATTTGGCTTGTAATGCTTAACCAACCACCTGGTCCTAGCATCACAAATCAAATAAAGCGATCCTCGAATATGTATACTTCCTTAAAGCGGTATACACACCTCGGTACAAAATTAGACATCAACTCCATTCTAAACATAGAGTCCAAACATCACGCTACAAGCGGAAGATAAACAAATAGTAACAATATTATGGACAATGGCCGTGGCCACAAGATACACAAATAACAACGAAAGACAGCGGAAGCAAAGCGCCATAAGATGGCTATAAACAAAGCCAATCGCGTGCCTTCAACCCACAAGGCATCGACCGGACCGCCAAGCCTAGTCGTCACCCACGGCGGCAGCCTGACTCACGTAGTGAGGCCCCGAGGCTCACCTCCTTCCTCTGCAACAAAACATTAAGCAAAGCACACGAGTACAAAGATTGTCTTTGTACCCGCAAGACCGACGTGTGAACTAGCGACTGTTCATATGCTACATGCAAAGCTTATTTGGTGGAGGTCATATGTTTTATTTGCATAAAGCCAATTTTCATTTGCAATAAGGTAATACGGTTTGAAGGCAAGTTTGCAATTCATTTTTAAGATTGAAATAATGAAGGATAATAATAACAAAAGCGAAAGATAAACAACCTAGAAGTGACTATCCCAATAGTCACCCCAACAATAGCACGAATCCCAGATTCGTACCACCCATCAAGTTTTAATTTAAATGTTGTAGTCTAGTTCTTACGGGGCGTATCCGAGCGTGTCCATAACCTAGGACGAGGCTATTCGAATAGTTTTAACCCTGCGGGGTGTACCAATGTACCCACACTTGCATCGCTTTAAGCGAAGCACACTTCGAAGGTATGCCGCACTGACTAAGTCCTACGAGACTGTTTCCAATATTGTGTATCAACCCCGAGCCGCTCGTATGGGTAGAAACACCATACGCTTACATGGTAAAGCCGAAAAGACAACTACCCACTCAGGATAAAGCTTTTCGGACAACTACCATGCTCCCACCTCCGTCCCTCCTGCGACCTCCTGCGACCCGGGACCGATACACGCCAAAGTACTAGGTCAAGAGAGGTCCCATATACTCTAGTGTGGTTAGCACGCAAAATGCTCGATCACGGTGGCGCAAGTAACTTTCGGTCCTTAATTGACTCGGGCACCTTTCGGTCACACCCAACAGATCACACCAGTCTTACCATTGTGCCCAAGTCTAAACCATTTTGTTTTCATTTTTAGTTTTGAGATAAACATAGCGAAATGCTAAAACATAAAGTTATAGTAAATTTTGTGTGATCAAGGTTACCGACTAAAGTCGATAACCGCTTGATTCTACCGATAGCTAAGCATGTCTAAGCAAGTTGACCGAATCTACTAAGTGACAAGAGATCATCCAAGATCTCTAATCACAAACAAATAACCTAAGCTCGGTAGTAGAGATCAATATTTTGTCTACAGGATATGCACTACGGATTTAACTAATCAATTTAACACAAATTAAGCAATGCATACATACAAATTGAAACAAAATATTAGACTTTAAAATACTGGGATAGGAATGATCAAACTGCTTGCCTGGATGCTGTTGCTCAATAAGGTGCGGAGGATCGTCCTCAGGGTTGCCGCAAATATCGAAGCCTAACGATCGAACAAAACAGCGAATAAGAACGAATAACACCGGCAAAACTCAAACATCAAATACAAACACCAATATATACACCAAGGCTAGACTATCACAAGGAATGACAAATAATTGCTACAGAGACCCATCCACTCATTTGCTAGGTTAACCACAAAATCAAACTTCTAACATGCTTTAAACTTAGGACAGGCTTTGATGGTGATTGTATGCACATCTATTATTCAATCATCAAGTTAATAAATCAACAACGACTAGCTTCTCTAACTCAACCATTACAAGCGATATTACGAACCTACAAAAGCTATTGACAATACTAACTAGTCGATTATCCAACTATGAGGTGCTAAACAAAATCTTCTATCAAAGATAGGATGTTAAAGATGCTCACTAACCAAACCCCTAAGCATCACACCTAGATTTTGAAAGGCTAACAAGTTCCAGCATGCGGCTACTACACCAAATCTTATAACACTGACAATCTCAAAAGTACAGAGACAAGTAAAATGAACAACTAACTATCCCTATGATCAAGCATGGCAACAGAAGCTTGAAACTTAAATATACTAACTACATGGATTCATGCTAACCATTTTAACACAAAGGAGGCAACAAACCTGACAAAACTTATTAGCAAGCATGATACAAATTTTCGATTCGACAATGTAAAACGACAACGAGGAAATATACAGAGAACTAGAACTAGAATGCTTTCAAACCTCTAATACCAATATTGATCAAGCATGAGAGTGAACTAAAGAACAATCATAATCATGATTAGCAGCTAACTAATTGGTTTTGAAGGAGTGGGCCCCACTGTCAGACAGACAGAGAGGGGAATAACAGAAGAACAGGGAGGCTCTGGACCTGGATTCGACGCCGGTGAAAGAGTGGCGGCGCGAGCTGTGCGACGGTCAAAATGGGTCGCCCAGAGGTTGCTGAAGCTAAGGGTGGTCGCGGGTTCGCCGGAGAAGAACTGAGGTGGCGCGGCGAGCACGCGCGGCGGTGGGAGTGACAAGGTGCGGCTGCACCAGAGAGGTAAACAATGAAAGTTAGCGCGCGCATGAGCATCAGTGAGGCTTTAGGAACTCACCGGAATGACGCAGAGCTCAAGAGGCTGCCGGAGATGGCCCGGCGACGAGAGCCTGCGGCGGCGCAAGGCGGTTAACGGCGACAGGAGACTGGGGTGAACGAGAGGACATGTGAGTGAGTGAAGAAGAAAGGTGGAGTCCAGGTGGTGCTCACCGAGCGAAGAATTGAGCTGGAGCTCACCGGAGAAGACGCGGCGGTGGAAAAGGCGGTTTCGGCCGGACTTGGAGAAGAAAGGCCACGCGCAGCTCCACAAGCGATGAAACCCGAGATTCCTTGAGGGGTTTACTTCCCAGGGATGTGGAACACGCCGTGACACGGTCTGCCGTGCTCGGAGATCACCGGAGCAGCAGGAACGCTCGGAGGCGTCGCAGCGGCGCTCACGGCTCTGGAGCTCGGTGGAGAAAAGCGGCAATGGAGACGAAAGCGAGGTAGGAAAGCCGGAGGTTTTGTAGGAGCAGCGAGGCGGCGAGGTGAGGCGGTGGGCGGTGAAAAGACCGGTGAGGTGAGGTGGCAGACGCATGTAGGCGTGGCGGGCGAGGCGCGCGCGGCGGCGGTGCGCTGGAGCATGGCGGTGGACGTGGCGGAAACAACTGCAGGTGGGACCGCCTCGTCGGCGATCGAGCGAAACGGTGCGAACCGGTGGCTTGACTCGTCTGAATCGCCCGACCGTTGGATCCGAGATGGACGGTCGAGTGATGTATGCATTCGACAGTCGGTTGCGCGACGCAACGTGGATCGCTCGATTTGCATCGGACGGTCACGATCAATTGACTCGCGCGGTGCAGCTAGTTGACGCGACCGAGTCAAGTGGCGCGGGTCGGACTCGAGCCAGAGGTTGGGTTCGGGCCCGAGGAACAGTACTTTTAGAATTTGATTTAAAAGACAGAGAAGGTTTGGGGAATTTTTAGAGGTAGCTCCTGAGCTCCAAAAATTTCGAAATTTTTATGGTAGCCACTAGAGACAGAGAACAACCTTGTATAATTTTTCCAGAACTTTTTATGCACTGCATTGTTCTAGGGAAAATTCACAAGCTGCTGTCCAAGGAGTTTGACCAGATTTCAAACAGAGTTGACTTGGCCATTTGAAATAGCAAACAAAATCTAAAAATTGTGAAATAATTCAGGGAGGTAGATAGGATGATCAAGATGCTAGGAAAAATAGTTTCAGAGGATGATCACAAGTTTGAAGGCTAAGAATCTGATAACAACAATTTCCAATCACAAGAATTAAATTCTACAAATTGGAAATTGCTAGGGAAAATTTGGAAACTTCCAAATGATTTGATGAGACAACAAAAGTTTTTATTTCTCCTCAAAATTTTACAATGGAAATACAAACCCTAAGTTAGGGCTGTTACACCTCCCCACCCCACTACCTCCCAGACTCAGTACACACAGGGCGCGTACGGTGTGCCATACTTCCCTACGGACTCCTACGCACGTGCTATGGCAGTAGCTGAGAGTACGTAACATCTCTGTTTGTCAGCACGTATCTCGTTTTTCTTAAATAACTAACAATACTTTGCTGCGCAGGTACAATTCCCTATGACGTAGGGTCCTCCCCAGGCTTCGCGGAACTCCACGACTTCTCGGTGGACGACTACCTGGCACCTCACCCCACTTCGGTTGAGCTGCTCTCCGCGTCACAGCTCGCCAGTGCGCTAGTACCCACGCAGCAGCCGGTTCTGTCCACCCCTTTGCCTCTCGGTCCTCGTCAGACCAGGGCTCCGGACCGTCTTTCCTTGTCGGGGCCGAGGCCCAGACACCCAGCGCAGAGGAGGGGGCCCAAGTGAGCCCGTAGGGGAGGACACGGAGGTGGAGTGGGCCGTGGTGATGGAGGAGGGGATGGTGGGGGTGCGGTTGGCGGGGCCTAGTAGGGGGCTAGTAGGGCTGGGGATGCTAGGGGTACATCTGTTCGTTATGTCATACTTCTATTTTGCACTTCATATGTGATGCACGTAATACTTTTGCGTAGGTGATGCATGTAATACTTTTGCGTGGGTGATGCATGTAATACTTTTGCGTACGTGATGCATGTAATACTTTTGCGTTCTAGTTTGTACTCGTTCATACAACACGTATTTGTCCAATGCTTTTTCTGGACGACATGCCTGGCAAGGACATGACCTGACGAGGTAGCTTTTCAGGATGATGTAACCCGACGACCCAGCTTTTTCTGAGGACATGACCAGACGAGGTAGCTTTTCAGAACGATGCAACCCGACGACTCAGCTTTTTCTGAGGACACGACCAGACGAGGTAGCTTTTCAGGATGATGTAATCCGATGACCCCGCTTTTTCTGAGGACATGAACAGACGAGGTATCTTTTCAGAACGATGCAACCCGACGACTCAGCTTTTTCTGAGGACACGACCAGACGAGGTAGCTTTTCAGGACGATGTGGCCCAATGAGCGAGCTTTTTCTGAGCCCGACTACCTCTCCGTCCGCTCTACCTATAAATACAGCGCAACTCATCCAACAACTCCACACCAGCACCACCAAGTAGAAAACATGGACAAGGAGAAGGAATGGGAGAAAATCCGTAAACTTTTGAAGGACTGGGTGTCTCCCCATGAGACCGCCGCTCGCGATCATACCGCTAGTCAGCAGCCTTTCACACACCAAACTTTTCCAGAACTAGTGGATGTGAGGAAGCTGCCTCGTAGTACATCCAATGATTCTGGGTCGAGCCGCGGCCCCCCACCAATGCCCGCGAAACGCCCTCCGGAAGGGCCACCGATAGGGGTGGCGCCACCCCTATGCTGGTGCCGGGACGCCTGTAAGTACATGAAATCAACCGATGAGTGGACCATTGGCCAGCGCTATTGGTGCTGCCCAAACTACACCGCGGACTACAACAACAGGCAGTCGGTAATGAAACCGTTTCTCGGGGTACAATGCTCTTTTTCGTTGCGTAACGGCGTAACGACCTATCTTTACCCATTGCAGTCTCGCCACCCCTGTGCGACTTCCGCGATGGATCGACGACAAGGTCCACCCCTACGACATGTGGTGGTTGTCGACACGAAGCGTTGGGCGGGGAGGACATCGAGACTGTGGAAAGGCGCCTCAAAGAGGTGAAAGGCGAGCAGCGAGCAATGTAGGTGGACAGCGGCGAGCAGCAGAGGCGTGACCATGCCAGGCGATGGGAGGCCGAGAGGGAGTGGAAGAGGGCCATCGCGGCGAGAGCTAAGGCGCAAGGCGAGGAGTATAACACCGAGCTAGGCAGCAAGGGCAAATTGCCCCGTTCCACTCAGTAATTCTACCCCTATTCGTCCATCAGTAGTTCTACCCTATTCGTCCATATATCCCATGTATTTCTATTTCCCTAAAGGCATGTGTGTACCGTCCTCGGTTCGTTGTCCTGCATGCCATGTAACCCCCCCTGTTCGATGAAACGTTCGTTCTTCTTGAATATCGGTTGCAGACGCATGCGTCGAATCATTAAAACCGCAATCATCCTAAAAAAATCCTTACAACATTGACCTTAGTACAACAATGACATATTTTAAAAAGATATTCACATTTACCTAGCCAGTTTTTCATTTTTCATGTTTCACTTACCCACTTTTTGATTTTCAAAAAATTTAAACGGTATGAAATCTGTTGGACTCGCAATAACACTTTGTCATCGTAGTATGTTTTGTGCTACGGTTAATTTTTGCAGAATTATTCAACAACGTTTGAGGTATTAACGATTCGTAAACGGAAACATAAGTGTTATTACGACTGGTACCTCCATTGACGCTCAACTAGCGATAGGTTCCATATTTTGTAATTTTTTTAGCCACTACATATATATTTCCTAAGATTCTTAAAAAAAAATTATTTTCAAAAAAATACAACCAGGAGCACCTGTCGCCCATTGGTTGGGCGACTGCCAGATGTCGCCTAACGGTTGGGCGGCAGAGATGCAGTCGCCCAACCGATGGGCGACTGGGTCCTGTCGCTCAACCGTTGGGCGATTGGACCCTGTCGCCCAACTGTTCGGCGACTGGTGCATATTCCTGTAATAAAAAAAAGCAGGAATAAATTTGTAATTTTTAATAAAATATAGATTATTTAAATAAAAAATTCCTCACTTGTATACTAATTGTTATGAGTTTGTATACTAATTGTTATGAGTAACACGTGTGTTCAGTTGGAAAATATGTGCCTCCACTCCGTGAGGTCTTGGATTTATCCAAAGCTTAGCAAGTCTGACGCACCAGCTTACATGTGTGTATGTGACTTGTGAGTGGTTGCACTTCTCACTCTTACTCTAGAAAAAGTATATATTGAAACATCCCAAAATTTTAAAACCAGAGTTATTGTTTTCAAAATCATCATTTCTGCATTTTTAAGGTTTTTCAAAATTTTATGCATTTATTTAAAGTTTTTTTTCTAATTTCTAGCATATGTTTTTGAATTTTAAAAAATAATCAAAGCTTGATCAGAACCTGGAAATAATTTATTTAAGTTCCCAATAATACAACCAGCCTCTCCAAAAAATTTCATGTTTTTTGGAGCTCATTTGCTAATTTTAAATGAAACTTCATTTCTAAAATTAAATCAAATCGGGAAAGATTTTAAAATTCGAAAATCCTGGTCGGGCCGAATCCTTTTGCTCGCCCACCTAGTCTTCGTTTGGCGGGTGTGCGCCTCACGCGCGTCGTCGCGGCCGCCTTCTTCGTGTCGTCTCCCTTCGCTGAAGGCGTATTTTTGCTAAGGTGTTTTCTCTCTCGATGTGTGTGTCGCTGCCACTGACTAGTGGGCCCAGGTCCCACCTGGCAGACATTGTGTTCCAACTCCTGCGCCAAAGTGTGCGTGCACGCCAAGAATGTCATGACACTGGGCGCTAACAAAGCCGTGCTACCTGTTGCTGCAGCTGTGCCCTCGCTTCGCCGTCACCAGCGTCGCACAGGTCTGCCTAAGCCATCTCATCCCCACTAGTGATAACACGATGCCATGACAGTCTCGACCTGTGAAGAATCCACGAGGAATGAGCCCTTATCTCACTAGTAAAGTCAGAGCCGTGCCTGTCGGCTTCTTCCCTAGTCCTTGATGTCTCCATTTTACCTGTCCGTAGCCTCTCTCCCTCTGGTTCACTCGGAATGCCCTCGTCATTCTCAACTCCGGTACATGTGTAATATCTCATTTTTAATTAGAAAATTTGGGCTAAGAGAATTGGGTTTCAGATTTTTGAAATTTGAACCTAGGCCCATTAGATGGATGAGGGGGAGAGAGTGGTGGGCCAAGGCCCAAGGCCCCCTCCCTACCAAGCCCCTCCCTCTCTATGCCCTAGTTGCCCCTGCGCCCCTCCCTACCCTAACCGCCTCCCACTGCCGCCCCTGTTGCTAGTGCTGCTGGCGACATCAAGGAGAGAGGAGGAGGTCCAACAAGGAAGGAGGAAGAAGGAAGAAGGAAGGAGAGAAAGACGGAAGAAGAATGAGGAAATTTGGGCTTGGTGTTTGTCATCCAAATTTCATGGGTAATGAAATGGCCAACTTTGCTTTGATCTTAGATTGACATTTATTCAAGGCTTAGATTAGTTTGGTCGCAGGAATTGTTTGTTTTGGGATGCCTTAGTTCGGTTAATTGTACTACAGAACCTTATAGGGGGATTTTGGAGTATATCTGTTCAGAATCATGATTTTTCCTAGTTAGAAAAGTTGTATATAATTTCCTTAGATTTATAGAGTCCAAGATCATTAAATTTGGATAAGTGAGTAAAACGTTATGGCCTCGGGAGTTGTGAACATTGCATAAATACGTATATTAAATGTGGAAATTAAATTATGGTCATAACTAGGTTTAGCTAGATAATTCTCTGTATATTCCAGAAATACTATGGTTTGCTGTTTTTCATGTTGTATAAAAATAGTTATGAAATTGTGAAGTCTACTATTTTGTTAAATTCCAGTATAACATTCAGGATTAGAAACAGGGACCTAGATGGAAAAATAAGAGGATTTGCATAACTAAGATATTGCGGGGAATTTCGTGTAGAATCCATAAAACATAAAGTTTGATTTTGGAGTACATTCGCAAACGCTATTAATGTTTGATCACCGGGACAGCGGGTAGGTCGTCCGGTGAAGCTGAGTTAAGTGCGTCGGGATTGTGTGTAGGTGCGATAGTGTATTAATTGGTTGTTGATTATGTACTGGTGTGGCATGCTTTGAGATATATTATTAATGTTTGTCCAGGGAGCGTTGCTTCGAGTTCGGTGCCACCTTGGCATCGTCCCATCTTTGGTGGCTAAAAAGCAAGTGCTTGGTAAAGCAGTAGACAATGGTTTGTTGGCCCTTGTGTTTACAATTGAATTGATATGATAATTATTTATTCTTTATTATGCTTATTTTAAATAGAATAATAATGATGATATGACATGATGATGACATAACCATGGGGATGACATGGTAATAATGATAATAGATAACATTGATGAGTAATGGACATTGTTGCAACATTTGCATTGCATCGAACTAGGATGGTGAGTACTGCCATGGATATGGCTAGTCCGGCATGCATTGTTGCATCATTTGCATTGCAATGCATCCTACAGAGGTAGGGACCCCGTCCTAAAGAAGATAGGGAAAGAGTGGTTCATCGACGGGTGATCACTCCGCTATACTGGTATCAGCTGATGAGTTGCATTTTCATTTCCATACATGAGAAGTTAATGATACTTCAATTGAAAGATGAACTGCTTGTTTATGGTTCTATTATGTATTTTCTAAGCCATGGACTCAACCTTGCTTTATTGTGGATTTTTTTTAGGTGACTGTTGGTGACGACACGCATGGGATGGAGAAAAAGCTCATTATGGGCTTGAATCAAATTTGATTTGATTACAGTAGTTAATTGGTTAAAATTGAAATGGGTCAATTTGGAATGGAAACAGGTTAATTGGGCTAGGCCCGATAGTGGCTCGTTAGCTTGCTTTTAAAATAACCACTTAAACAATAAATAAAATGATTTTAAATCGAACTATGTCAATTTCGAATGAAGCTTGATAATAGCTCATTAAGCTCGACAGCCAACCCTAGATGGAGTAGCACACGTGCATCACATGCAATGATCACACAAACATTATCTATTTAGAGTGATTTCATTTAAATCTGGTGACATTGATTATTCTCCTTTTCATTTATTCACATACTTGGTTATTAATTAGTTTATATGCTTGAGACTTTAATTGTTTTATTACTAGTTAGATTTATTATTCTTGTTGCCATCCTATGTACCGGGAGAATGGTCCCAACGTTCCTTGGGTGCGGATATCCCAAGCGTTTCTTGAGTACGGGTATCCCAAGCGTTTCTCGAGTATGTCTATCTTGAGCGTCCTTGGCGCATATGACCAAGCTATGAACTTTTATCCTTATGCATTTATTGTTTTAATTAATTCACTTGTGACCTGTGGACGGTTTTTTGTTCCATGTATGCATGCTAGAATTATTATTTAATTAAGGTTCAAATTAGTAGCTAGAGTAGTTAGGTGACATTTCTGGAATTAATGTTGGGTCGGGTTGTTACAGCATGCTCCGCTATGCTCCACCGAGAAAATCTCCTATCCCCGGTGAGCTCTTTCCTAGCCACCCACGTCATCTTGTTCCTCTTCACTCCCAGATCACGTAACTCCTCTCATTTTCAGATTTTTTTTCGCCGAGGACCATCTTCTTCCTCATTTTCGGCCGCTGCATCCGCCATCGGCAATTCTTCCTCCCCGGTAAGCCTCTCGCCTAAGCGTGAGCGTCTTAAGTATCCTCAGAGCACCCACTTCATAACTACACCTTCCGTTTGCAGCCCAAACTCACCGAGGAGCGCTGTCATCATCGACCCCTCTGTCACTACCACTACCCACCATAGTTCAACCACCACGGATCTTTTGTGTCATCACACCAACTACACCTCTATGTTTGTGGTGAGCTTTTGAAGCTTTTGTGCTGCTCGCTTTAGCTTCTAGCCATCGTTAGCACCATCCTCGTAGTAGCTGAGGCTGTGCCGTCACTTTATCTCGCAGTAGTTCTTGTACTGATGACTTTTGCTCCCTGAGCCCGCACCCGTAGCATTACGCTGCACCGCTGAAGCCTTCCCATCTCTCAGTGTCACCTCTTTTGCTTTCCCGCGCCAACATCATCGCAAACCCGAGAGACTTCACCGCCTTCCTCCGCTGTGTCATCGTCTCCATCCACCTCTCTGGCCGTCGTGACAACCCAGTGATCGCGGTGGTCTCCCCTATCCATTCCCAAGCTTGTTCATGCCCTTTCGGCACTCTCTCACTGCCGACAAGCTCAACAAGCTGTCGGCCATGGCGCCCGTCCCCTCTCTGTGTTTTCTCTCACTAGCAAGTGGGCCCATGAGGTTTAGCGCTAATGATGTTGTTACGATTAGATTAGTTTGTTTAATCATGTCTTAAGCTTAATTAGTCGCTCTTGCCTGGGCCCAGTTCATTAAGTTAATTTGAATTCTAATTTAAACCAGTATTAAGACCTGAGTCACTGACATGTGGGTCCCACAGCCCCATTCACGCCTCTGTGAACCCAGCACGCCGTGGACTCACCCCCACCTATTTGTCGGATGACACAATAAATCCATATTTTCCTTTAGAAAGAAAAATGAAAATCCCTGCACATCGTTTTCTCTTTTCTTTTTTCTGGACTCCAAATCATGAGCTTTCATATGTTGCATTTGAACTCCAAATTAAGTGAAACTTGTTTCCAAAATTTTCTAAAATCATGAGCTTTAATAATATACAAAAATATTTGAATTTTTTTTGTTTGTTTGAATTTATTTGTCTCGTGGTTTTTATCGATTATATACCAATGTTTTGGACTCGTATGTAGTTGATCCAGAGCAAGAACCGATGTTCAATGAGAAAGGCATGCACCCTCCTTTGACCATATTGATCCATATTTCAATGTTATGTATATTGTTTGCTCAAAATATTATGCATGCTTAATTTGAGTAAATTGCTATATTATTGTTTAGTATTTAGTTATTGCCAATTTTTGCATTTATCCTACCTTGAAAAGTTGATACCCTTACTATTGTCACCCTAGGAATATTATCCACTATTGGTAATAATATTTGTGAAATTTTATAATAGTATAGGAGGCTTGTGCTTAGTCGTGGTTAGGTCAATAATGGTACAAACAGTGGGATTTAGTAAAACAAAGTTTTGGATAATATGGGAAAGTGTTTTTGCAAAATTTGGACAGAGGGCTTACCTCTGGTATTTTGGATAAAAATGTGAAAATAAAATGGTTTCGGACTTGGGCGAGTTGTTTGTTGAGACAAGTGTAGTTTGCACTAAAACTCGGTTTGTGTTAGTCTTGCCCGGGTAATTAAGAACCGAACTTTGATGCCATTGACCCAAGCATTTTCAGTGCAACCACATGTTCATAATGGGTAGGACCTAGGGGTGAAAATGGATCGGATACGGATGAATAATGGCTATGCCATATTTGCTTTCATATTTGTTCCCGGATGCGGATACAAATATGGATATGAATAATATTGAATACGAATATGGAGCGAATATAAATCGAAACGGATACAGTCATGGATATTTTTCAGAACATAAAAACCCCTTAAATTGTATGTCAGAAATTAATGAAAACATATAACTAGTTTATTTGATGCAACATTCATGAATTGTTTATATTTTCAGCAACCACACATAACATTGACACTAGCAAGCTGCATTAATTAGTTCATCACAAACATAACACATAGTTTACCATATTTAGCTTATAAGTCATAACTCACAAGTTATCACATATTTACACTTAGTTCATCACATACATAGAACTTAGTTTACACTTAACTTATCACACCTAGTTCATTCATGACATACATAGTTCAATAACACCAAGAATCTAAGATACCATGTCTCAAAAAAATGTGCATAGCAGTACTGATGATTTAACATTTGACACAAGGGCATTCTGATGATTTAAAATTTGCCACAATCTTATATATACTTATTCTATCCATTCTAAGGGTCTGATTCTTATCACTTGAACAGTTGAACTGTAACAATATTCTATCTGAATTCCATGTGTAGCCATAGATAGCTCTGCTCTTTTCTTTTCTTTTCTTTTTTTGGAGAATAGATAGCTGTGCTCTTAGGAGCAAGCCGGGAAAATCTAGAGGAAACGCTTGCTAGGTGTAGGCCAACTCTAGGGAAAATGCCAAAATGTCTTTCCTTGAATATCTAAGCAGAGTCATGAGTCACGGCCATGTCCAAGATCAAAGGTGAGCCATGCAAATGGGCTTTGTGTAGCGTACGCTAGCCTGTCGCTGACGAGACACACTCTGGACTAGGCCGGTCGGCTGGCTAGTGGGCTAGGCTGTTGCCTGTTGGCCTGATATTCCGGATATCCACATTCGTATTATCCGGATAATCCGTATTCTTATTCAACAGATAACAGGGTTACCGTATTCGTATTCATTTATGACAAAAAAAACCCGTATTCATTTTTTATCCGAAAATTATCCGATTCGAGGCAATCCGAATTAGTTTCCGTCCGGATCAGTCAGAAACTATCTGATCCGTTTTCACCCTTAGTAGGACCTAGCCAAGTAATTTACCGAGTTTGAGTATTAAGCCCGCATCCTATAGTCGGTAGGTGTTATATGGGTTTTGTAGATGATGATAAAGAACATCTATGTCTGTAGGGGCTTGCATTAGATGATTGTAAGTGATGTCCATGTCCATGCAAGTGTTACCAAAACAATTGTAAGCTCTCTTGATGATTGTAAACGATGTTCATATCTTGATGAGTTAGCTCACAGGGCGAGCTGATGTAAGGGTGAGGTACTATAAAGACTTGGTTGTGATCTACTTCATCACACACCCAAGGACGTGTCATGGCTGACTGTATAAGTTGACCACATCGTGTGGGTAAAGTTGTACATCCTCTGCAGAGTGAGATCTTAAATCTATTCAAATAGTTGTGTCCCCAGTCGTGGACATCGCTTGGTGATACCACATTTGGTTAGATTTTCTGGTTTTCTCTAAACATAGTTCTGTTGGGAATTGGTATGGATGATAGATATCCATGCTCGAAAGATTTTAACCAAGGACTATCAAAAGTATTGTGATGGTAAAGGATAGTCACGGATCACAACTACTATATGCTCATATGTTATTTCATATTAAAGACAAATGGCTTTATAAAGTTGCTCTTTAAAAGGTAATATCTCTATTGCAAATAAAACTTGCTTTCAGCAAAAGAAACTAGATAGGATGGACATCCTTTTATATAGCTTGCATATATTCATACCTTTGATATAAAGTTTTGCGGAGTATATTCTGGTACTCACCATTGCTTGTTGAACAATTGTTAGAGCAAAAAATTGAAGACCCGCGTTCAACAACTATTACGCCGCGGGAGTTGGAGATGATGTTAGTGCCGAATTCTAGGGCGTTAACCTATTCGGTTGCCTTTGGTTACCACGTGGGTTATTTATCCCGAATTATCATTTATTTCTGCTGCAAGTACTCTTAATTGTGATCTATTTGGCTGGTCGGCCCTATTGTGTAAAACTCGGTCTTAATAGCCTTTGTTCAACTACTTAATATTATGTACTACTCTATTTTATTTTACTCATGTATGGATGTGATTCAATATTGTAAATGTGTGTGCTAGTGAGGACTAGCACGGTATACACATAGGATTTGGAATTGAATCTTTGGGTCCGACATATATTGTGGATGAATAGGATTAAGGTACTGTAATCTTTGGGAAATGTAAATATATAGTAGGTAAATAGGATTACGATATTGTAAACATTGAGATTTCCAATTAATACCATGCTACGAAATAGTAGATGAGTATGTCCCTTATCAAGTTACATGTTTGGACCTGTCGTCTCTTTTTTTGGCATCATACATTTTTTTTTTGCTTGTTTGATTTTCTTCAAGCATTTCGCGATGATGACATGGCAGCCAACGTGGTGAGAACCACCCATCATACCTGTCTAGGGATGTGATTTACATAGTTTTGATATTTGAGGGACAGATTCTAAATGGTGTTAGAGATAAGAGATGGAAATTAGACTCCGAAAAGTGTTGAGGGACCACATATATATGTACCTTTTCCATTTTGTTGAGGGACTACATATGGACTTTTTCCACAAAATTTCATCTATAAATGTAAGTGCATCTAAAAAGATTGAAAAGTTTGACCTGAGTTACAAAGGACGATTACCCTTCCAAACTTTTATACATATTAATTGTTGGAAGCCCTATAATCCTATGAGTAAAAAATAGCTACAAATTCTCTAATTAATCAGACAAAAGTAAAGAGATCTAATTCCTCAACTAATGGACCATCCTATTATAATGGCTTAGAAATCAGGCCTACAAGTTTTATAATTCAATTCAAATATATAAAACTGAAAGGCAAAATTGGCTATAGGATATCGTTATTTTGTGATATTTGCTGTGGTACACTGAAAATTTGTGTCTATGCTGAAACATATTGCAAAAATATGGCTCTTTGCTGTAGGACACCATGCCCATCATAATATCATTTTCGGGTGAGCCAGGAGAGAGAGTACGCTGACAAAATTTGCATTATACCCTTCAGGTTGGAGCCATTTCATGTAGCGGTCAGCGCTACATCAAACCACCTTAGTCACCCATTCCCTCTCACCCGCATGGACCATTGAGTCCGTGCTATTCGGTTCAACCAGATCCGGATATGTCGAGGAGAAGCCATTTTCATTTACAGAAATCTCTCTGTCTAACTCGGCCCGAAATGATGTTATAATAGACACAAGTGTTCTATAGCAAAGAGCCATGTTTTTCAAATGTGTTTCAACAAATACATGAATTACCACCGCCTAATAGCAAACGCCACAATATTATGGTGTCCTATAGCTAATTTTGCCAAAGTTAAAATGTACTCAGATTTAGTTCTATTTTTTCCGAATATATATCCATCTAAGTTTGAAATAACATTGAAATTCAATATGAAATTAAATTAGTAATATATAAATTCATATCCGAAAATGATTATAAAATGGAGTTAACTTAAATATTGAAACTACATTAATTCATGACTAAACTTAAATTGGATAATTATATACATTAAAAATTAATAAATACTACTAAAATATGACTTAAAATTATAGTCTCCCATATTAATCCTAGGAGGGAAAAGTCCTATAGATTTGTATATTAATGTGAAGAAAATAACTGCAAATTCTCTAATACATCCACCCAATGGTCTTACCTCGTAATGGTTTAGAAATCTAGACTACAAGTTCGATATTACAATCAAGAACCCACATGTCATGTTTGAAATAAAATTTTGAATTGAATATGAATAAGTACAAACAAAAATATAATGATATTCTGTACTAAAATAATTCTTTAATAAAATAAATTCATTTTTGAAGTATTTGAATTGAACTTGAATAAGTAAAAACTAAATATATTGAATTTTCTCGATTTTTTTAACAAATAAATTTTGAAGTCAAATAAGTTCGGAATATATGAACAAAAATTTATCAAAAAAGTTAAATATAGTTATTTTTTATTTGAAGAAAGTTGTAACTATATAAAGTAAAAAACTTCAAGTAATAAATCCAAAACAAAATGGAATTCGGAATTAATTTTTGAAACTACATTAATTTATGTTTCTAAAAATAAATAATTTATGTTTGTAAAAATAAATTTAATCATAATTATACTAAGTCAAAAATTAAATTAAATCTCCTCAAGAAAATTAATCTTTCGCTAATTTATTGAATTCAAAATTGAACTAATATATATATATATATATATATATATATATATAAGAGTAAATTTCTTAAAACTTCACGTGCGCTCTCTAAAGACTCGTAAAACCACACGTTTCACAAAAAAAATTCGTGGAACTGCACGTAGTTTGCTAAAATGTATTAGAGAATCTAATACTTTCTGAGCCAACGGGTTATGACGACATGGGCCCTCCTACAATAGAAACAAGACACAGCCCGCCAGATGATATGTGTGTTTCATCTGGCAACCAAACTAGATTTGTGGTCGTTGATATGTGATTCGAATTCTAAAGAGGTCAAGGTTTGGAGACGCGGAGACCTGAGTCAGTTTTATACCACCATATATACCCCTTGTAAGCCGTAAGGAAAGAGTTGATGACTCGTTAATTTGTGTTTCATCGGGCAACCAAACTAGATTTGTGGTCGTTGATATGTGATTTGAATTCTAAAGAGGTCAAGGTTTGGAGACGCGGAGACCCGAGTCAGTTTTATACCACCATATATACCCCTTGTAAGCCGTAAGGAAAGAGTTGATGACTCGTTAATTTTGTAAACACTTTTCCTGATATAGTGAAGATCATTGTCGTGTGCCTATGGTTTTTTTTTTTCTGTCAGAGTTTTTCATGTAAAAATCGATGTCTCTCTGTTCATGATCTACTTTGTTATTTGCTTGTCGATTTCTAACAGTGACTTTTGTGACTCGGCACATCCTGTCATTACTTGTTGGCTTGGACAAGATTCTGATTTCTGAAACATTTCTGCAAACTATAAATGCAGTTTCCTGAATGTTTTCTTTTAAAAACACCACTCAAGATCTATCGATTACTGTGCTTAACGAACTAGTGTAGTTGCTAATGTGAGCAGTTTAATTTTTTTTATCGGATGTCTAGAAAGCTCGAAATGGCATTAGAGCAGGTACAATAGGGTGACATCAGCCGTCTATAATACTTGTCACGTAAGATTTTTTTGTGATATGGATGAGAGAAGGAGGAGAGAGGTAGAAGCCGCCTGGCATGCAACAGACGGTCTATAAGGTCCTTATAGACATCACTTTTGTTGTTGTATCTATGCCGTCTGTAACTCACATGTTTTGTAACCTCATTTTATGGTGGACATTTATAGACAATTTAAAGACAACTCATTGTATGAGTTGTATTTAGTTTTATCTATAGATGACATAAAAAGTATTACAGACAACCACTATCTATACCACTGTACATGCCCTTACAAGTTCTCCACGGAACGGCCTCAAACGACTACGCTTACGTCGGGTGGCCTGAAGCCTGGACACTTGGCAGGCTAGTACCTTTGCATGGTTGTCACAATATAGAAAAATGTCATATACCATCGAGACTGTACGTACTGAAATTTGCTAAACAACAGAAGCACGAGCACCCTGATTGGTGAAGACAAGAGAGAATGCACGAGATAGAGGGTACCTCCTCTTCCACCATGATGCCTCTATTGAAAGACGGCCTTGAGCGAAAATGGCAGTAAATCTAACCCATATCAAGTATCAGCCGAAAATTAACCCCTCCAATTCCTGCACACAGCATGTCATGTTGTTCGTCGACAATGCCAAACCAACACAAAAATTTTGTCGACAGAACAAAGTCGGCAAAATGCAGATCGAAGCAAATGAATTGTTTCTCGTACCTCATCAATTAGCAGCCCAACAGCCAGGTGAAAGAGAGAGAGAGAGTTTCCAGGAGACCACTTGAGATATATCAGACGCTCAGCTAGCAAAAGCGCAGAGCTGTTCAAATGAAATCTCTCTGTGGTATCAATGCCATGGAATTAAGCTGCCTCTACACTTTTGGCGTTGGTTTGGCCAGTGTTGCTTTACTTTCTCTAAAGCATAACCGTGCACGAATGATTATTTGCTTGTAGCTGGAGTTAAAGATATTTGGCCATGGCTGTCGTGTGAATTAAAGAATACCGGTCGCTTGTTCACTCAAAAAAGTTGATTCGTTAAGAAGTAGGGACAAGGCAGCATCTTGTGTTGCCAGTAGTCGTTGCGCGCGCGAGGTGAGATAGTTGAAACAACCTTGTTTTGAGTGTTGCTGTTACACATTACGTATGGACTGCCTATCATTCTACCACTGATCTTTAATTAGATGCAAGACTTGTCTACAAACAACCTGTTAGATTAAATATACCTCTTTTTATGAGGACTAGAAAATCCCACAATAATCATTAAATTAGAAGAAAACAAAATTCCTAGAAATTCTCTGATTAATCGAGAGAAGAAAAAAACATCACACATGTCTATCAGACGGTCCACATATAATTATAACGGTGTAGCGCCCCCTTCCCCCCCCCTTCTTTGGGTCAACCCGTCGGACCCCCTCCTCTTCCCTCCCGTCAACCCCCGCCGGACCCCCTCCTCGCGTCGTCCCGTCGCAGCCGCCCCTCGCCGCGCGCACGCCACCGCTGGCGCCCTCCGCACGCCTCCCCGCCGCCATCATCACCTCCGTGCGCACGCGTGCGCCAGAGCCGCGCCACTCGCCGGACCCCCTTCTCCCCGCTCCTCCTCCGCCGGCTTTAAAAACCCCCGCCCCGGCACCTCCGTCCCCCCCCCCATTTTCCCTTCCCCCTCCCCAAGCAAGAACCGAGGAACAAGAGGAACAAGAAGAAGAGAAGAAGAAGGGCTTACCTCGTCGCCGCCGCCGCCGTCGCCCCGGTCGCCGCCGCCGTGGTGAGCTTCGCCGCCGCGCCCTGAGCCTCCCGTTCCCCTCCGTTGACGTCTTCGCCGCCGCGCCCGAGCCCCCTTCTCCCCCCTTCGGCCGCGCCGCCGCTCCCCCCCCCGAGCCTTCCCTCTCCCCTCCGGCCGCCATCGCCGCCCCCGCCGCGCCTCCATTTTCCCTCCCCTCCCCGCGCGCCGCCTTCTCCCCACGCGCGCGCCGCTGCCGCTTTCTCCCCCTTTTCTTCCGCCCGGGTAGGCCGCGCGCCCGCGCCCGTGGGCCGCGCCTCACGCCCGCGCGTGCGTTTCGGCGAGGCCGTGGGCCGGGCCGATTTCCTGTTGCGGGCCGATTTCCTTTTTTCTTTTTATTCGATTTTCTTTTCCTTTTCTATTTTAGTTTAAAAGTAAGTCTTCAAATATTAATAACTCCCCCATTTCAACTACAAAAATTGTAAAGTAAATTTCTAAAAATTTGCTAATTCAAGATCTTGCTAATGGCATAGGTCTTGTTTAATTTGAAGTTCATTTGTTGTTCATTTGCATTTAATTGCTCTTTTTGCTTGTCCGTGTCTTTTTCCGGTACGTTCGTCCGACTAGGATTTGAAGACGCCGGAGATCCCCAAGTTGATCAAGCCCAAGGTTATCAAGATCCTCTAGCCTATATCTCAGGCGAGTCAATACTTTGATCATATTGAGCCTACATTTTATGCAAATTATATTCTTTTAAAATAGCAAATTGCATGCTTTAATTCTTTAAACAAATGTATGTTAAAGCTTAAGGCAGTTAAATACCTATTTGATGAATAATTAATTATTATGCCATCCTTGACAACTTGAATCCCTTAACCATTGTCACCCTAGTAACTATATGGTAATACTAGTTATAGGTCGTACTTAAGCGACATGCTAGTCTTGCTTAAGTACCGGGACACTAAAATATCCCAATCATCATCTCTTCAAACATGAAAATGGTTTGGGCAGTCATTGGTGGTCCATGACTGAGACAAATGTGGTAATTTGGTTTTACTCCTCCAAAACCCTAAATTGCTATTACCCTGTCTGGGCGGCTGGTGTGATGGATGGTACAGCAGTGGGTGCTAATGTAGCCCAAGGACTGTTGTGTTGTGGTTGGTATGTGGAATGAACCGCTTGGACAACCCTAAGGACTTAATCTTGTCATGACCTCCCGTGTAAAACAAGTGCAACCACAAGTCTGTAAAATACAACTTGGCTAAATAATTTGTATATCTTAGTACGAGTTGCACCAGGTAGATGTCCTGCGACGCTGTAAGCCTCTGTGGCGAAGGGTGTCGGGGCGCATGACGTAAGTCGTTAAGAGGGCGCAAGAGGGGGTCTAGGTAAGGGTTAACGGATCTAAACGGACGTAACCCTTCGAAGACGAAACCTTAGCGGGTGTAACTAATACTGTTGGATGTATTGTAAAGGCCTTGTGATGATCTCCCCTGATTCACATGTCTACGGAAACGTGTGTACATATCCGGATGATTATCTCTTGTGGGTAAAGTGTACAACCTCTGCAGAGTGTAATAAACTATTCGAATAGCCGTGCCTACGGTCAAAGGCGGACATGAGAACTTAACTTGAGTTAGTTCTATTTCAAAAACCTTTGTGGGTGGTATGAAAATGTGGAGGGCTCACCTAGCCCTGGTTTGGATTTTGCCTGAGTTTTCAGACTCAGTGATGTTAATATGTGGGGTTAGCCCCGATCAAAATAAGCATCAGGTAGAGTTTCCGATGGAGAGAACCTCTGCTGATATCAACTATTGCACAACTACTCTCTTTAATAAAATACAATTTGTTAAAACGCTAAGTGCTAGGAATTTGTAATTATGATATTTGAAAACCTTGCTTTAGCAAATAAAAGAACCCGAGCCATCCTTGTTAAGCCTTGCATGTATATTATTGCATTGCGTATTGGCTCGCGAGCACGGAAGTTGTGCTCATCCTCGCTCTCTCCCCAAAATCCTCGTAAGGTGAAATCTTGGAAATTACGACTACTACGAGGATCCAGAAGTTGGAGGTCCAGGAGACGATGAAGCGTAGTGTAGTCTTTAGTTGTTCTAGTCTCGCTCTAGTCCAGTTGACTCCGTCGGTACTTGCGTGCATCCACTATTATCCAAGCCTTGGTTAATATCGGACGCACACGGGTTTCCCCAGTCGCTTGTCTGTGGAGAGATGTGCTCTCACCCCCTTTTGCTTCCGTTGTTGCTTCCGCTTTTGTAATGTAATCAATTTGGCATGTTCGGCCGTATTGTAAAACTCGACCCGACGAGGTCTATGTAAACTTTGTTGTGCTAAATTAATGAATGAGATGGTTCTACGCCATGTATGAAATGATTCAGCAATGTATCTGTGAGTGCTATCCACTGATCCAAGGAATAGCACAGTGTTTTCACAGAGGATTCGGATTAAAAAATCCGGGTCCGACAAACGGTGAGGATGTCTCGTACCTAGTGCTATATGTACCTATCACGTTAGTAGAGACCAAGCTATCGTTTCCAAAATCAAAGTTCCAAACAGTCACCGAACTCTCCTAATTAGACTGTCAACCAAGTCTTGGCTCTTCTAATGGAGCTATTGATGTATCCGATTCCAACAATAATCACACTGTTGTTGTATCCGAATAAAAAAGAAAAGAAAAACATGAAACCTCTATACTCTGTTTGCCAACAAAGCATGACTTGCACAAGTACATCCCACCAATTCAAATCCCTGCTGAAAAAATAGCTTTTACCATCAAATTGATTTCAGCTGATCAGATTTGTTGTCAAGCACTTTCTACATCAAGTCGATCAATGGATCAAACTTTTTATCAAGAACAAGGTATGCTTATAATCTATGTTTAATGTGCTTATGCTTCCTTATAATCTTCCGTTTAGCATCTCGCCACACCGATTTTTGTAATGTGCAGTTACCAGCAGAATCGGGTTTCCATCGTCCGTATCGAAAAGACTTCTTATACTTCTAATCGTCCTGTGAATTAATCCACCCCGTAAGATATACTATACAATATACGAATAAAATACTTGACAATGTAGAACATATAACATCACTAGGTACTTAATGAGGAGTCGTTATAATTATGTGATGTAGTTAGTGAGCAGTCGTTATAATCTCACAAAACGAAAAGATCCACCTTATGGACACGTAAGATCTTTGCACTAATTCGATGAAAAATTAAATAATTTGATGTACTATCAGAATTTGGAGTGCTTCCGTCTGCGATCATTCGGTTGATTGAGCACCGCTCATTTATCCGTGAACCATCTGCAGCTCTACACATTTTAGGAAAAATGACTTTAAATTTTCAAAATATATGGTCACACGGTAAAGTTTCTTTTATTCCATATGTGCCTGACACAAAGTTAATTTGGATATTACCAATATTGAAACTCGAACAACATATTGCTATTCATATTAAAAAAGCCTTGGCCATCACATGCAGTTGAACACATGTAGATGGAAACAAGATTTATGACATGCATAGAGAGAGCATGAAGTAGCAGCATGGCACAAGAGACCAAAGGCCTAAAATGAAAGTACAACAAGTATTAGATGTAATTTTTTTCGGTTCTGGCTTTCTATGTGGCGCTGAGTGAAAGTTGTCGAGACCCCATGCGGGATTCTTTTTGGTTCATTAAAATACAGTTAAAAGTGAAAATCTTTTTATAGTATCTCAAAAGAGGGGTGTTATTAACTAAAGATAATCTGTTCAAAAGAAATGGGAAGGGAAGCAATAAGTATTGTTTCTATATTAAAGAGAAAACAATTCAGCATCTTTTTATTGATTGTCTCTTTGCACGTCTTGCATGGTGTGCGGTTCAATGTGCATTCAATTTACCTCCTTCTACGACTATAGCATGGATATTTGGGAACTGATTAGTTGGTGTTCAAAAAAAATTAAAGCTACGACTCCTAGTGGGAGCTAGTGCCTTGTGTTGGTCTATTTAGTTATGTCAGAATGATGTCGTTTTTAACCAAAAGATTATTGCTAATCCCTTACAGGTTATCTTTTTAAGTGGGAACTTGCTATGTGCTTGGGCAAATCTGCAGAATTCGGCTCAGAAGGAGACCATGTTGGCTAGAAGCACCGGGTTAGAATTGGTGGCTAAGCACATTCTCAACATTCATAGGTGGTGGTCTAGTCACAGAATTTGTAATGATTGAGTTTAAACTTTCTGTCATCTTTTGGTTGTAAGGTTTCAAGCTATATTTTGATACTTTTACTTCTTTAATAAAATGGGCTGTGTGCATCCATGATACGGAGGTCGGGAGAGTTATCTCTTCCATTGTCTAAAAAAGTTGTAATTTTTTTAAGAGTTGATGCAATTAGCTTTTTAATATTTTTAGTGTAATTAGCATAGGGTTTACAACGGACTAAAGTGAGATTAATTAGCACTAATTCGGTGATAAATTAACTAATTTGATAAACTACTAGAATTCCGAACAATACATAATTGTTCATATACGGCTTATTAGTCTCATTAGGAAATGAGATTAGGGACTATGTATACAATACTCCCTCCATCTGCACATAGACTAAGGAGACATTAAAAAGATTAGAATACCCCTAAATATTATGTCTAAGTACTATATCCAATGCATGTATGTAGGGAATACAAAAGAAAACTAGATATTTATTAAGGGTGCAGAGGGAACAATACACTTATTTGTATTGGAATATGAAATAAGCCCTATATTTGTAGATAAGACTATTAAAAAAAATGCACCCTATATTTTTGGACGGAGGTAGTAATAGAAAGAAGCAAATGTACATTGAACCTTTGAAAGGCTAAAGTGAGCTTAATTAGCATAGGGTTTACAACAGACTAAAGAGAGCTTAATTAGTACTAATTTGATGATAAATTAACTAACTTGATGAACTATCCGAATTTGGAGCAATACACAGTTATATATGTGCGGCATATTAGTCCCATTAGTTAATGAGATTAGGGACTATGTATACAACAATAGAAAGAAGCAGATCTAAGTTGAACCTTTGAAAGGTAAAGCAAGAGATATAATTGAAACTACGAAAGGAAGTTGAACAAGAAGGGAGAAGTAAACATATTATGAACATTGTTTCAATCAGATCATGGATGTGATGACTAAAATCCGAAAGACTAGCAGTATATTGACGCGGCATCTACATTCTAGCACGAGGATGTACCTTTAATGTTAACAGTTACTTACATGGATGCAAATTAGGAATTATATAGGAAACAAAAGTCCGATAACTAACTAAAAAGAAGTAGTAGGACTAGATAGCCGCGCAATTAGACGGGCTATTTTGCAAGTTATATATAGCAAAGACTTGGTTTCCTAATTGCATAACACCAAACAGCCGCCGTGAGCCAGAGATATCACCCCACTTGTGAAGCCGTGAAGGGATTCTAGACAGGGTTTTCTTTACCGGGAAAAAAAATAACAACGGGGGCGGGGCGGGTGGTAAGGCCGAAAATCGGAAAAATTTGGCTGAAATTTTGTTTTTAAATTTTTTTCCGGATTTTAAATTAAAAAAATCAAATTCGAGCAAAATTTAAGCAAATTTGTTTTTTTGGACAAAATTCATCCAAATGGATTTTTTGGGGCCGGTTTGTATTTCTACCGGCCCCCACGGGTAAAACAAAATCATCGATTTTCGGCCAAAATTTGAATCCCTGATTCTAGAGGTGAATTTTTTTTAAAAAAAATAATACATTTTAAAAATAGAATTGCATAAATAAATGCTTGTTTAATAAAATTACAAAAAAATAGGTTTTTGTCGCCAATCCAAATAGCAACTGGTGCTGGTGACAGGTCCTGTCGCCAGCAAAACAGTGTCAAAGATCCCTGTCGTCATTCCAAATGGCCGTAGAGACTTAAGTTGCTATTTGAAATAGCGACAGGTTCCTGTCGCCAAGTCAAATGGCGACATGACCTGTTTTTTTTTATATTTTTTGGCAGAGAATGCAGAGCTGGCCTTCGACTTTGTTGGCACCAACGTACGTGTCATTTCTATGGGGTCTACTCGTTTGTTTGGTCTACACGATGTGTGGGGTGTCGCGATGCTGAGTCCTGCACAAGGTTAGTCATACGCGCAACAACAACAACTGAGCAAAAAATCAACACAAGCATAATGTTAGTCGTACAAAAATTAATATTTACACAATATGAGTCGTACATCTACTCACGGGCCCTCTTCGAGCATACTCCACAAGTGGTCCTGCGGTACGTCAAGGGGTCCGACACTCGAACTACCCTAGAGGGGCGACCAACCTCCATAGGTGTGGCCAACCCTAGCTGTGTCGGCTGGGACGGTGGAGGCACATCAAGGAGCTATGAAGTCCTAGTGGAGACTTGGCTAGGACCGCCCTCCGGTTGTGAAGGAGCATCATCATCGGGAGGAAACAGGACCTCATTGATGTCATAATTCGAGTGTTGTATCACCTACTGCGCGGCTCGGTATCCCTCCTCCCAACCGTGATGATGCCATGTTAAATAGTAAGACATGCATTTAAATATAATGCAAATGAAAATTGGAAATATGACGAGGGAGCAGTAACTAACCTAATTGTTGCATCAGAAGGGATGTCCCCCATGCTGCAGCCCCACTACGCATGGAACTGAGGTCATGTTCCAACAAATTGGCGTTAGTAGCAAAATCAGTTAGAAATCAACAAGCACATGTGAGTGGCAAGTTGTAGAGCTATATCTGCGAACTCAGTAGGTGTACACCTAGCATGATGCCACGAGGGCCCGCCCGAGACATCTGGGTGTGAAGCCGTCGTCATGCGCACCGAGCTTGACGCACTGTGGCTCACCCTCCGTCCACGTACTGTGTTGGCACGGACGGTGCGTCTACCATGCCTCTCGCCATCCGATAGGACGTGAGCTCGTTGACATACCTCTCATAGTCCATGAGCCGGACCATGGCCTCTCTCAGCTCCTCCAATGTCATGTTGAGGCGGTTCTCATAGTCCATGAGTGTGAACAAACCTCGCCTCGGCGTGCACCTCCCATCTGAGATCGCTCTATCAGGCACAAAGATCTAGTTAGAACACAATAACATGACAAGTAAAGAAATACTACGGAGCGTTCAATACGTACCCTGCGGTGGTACACAAAGTATAGCTATGGGTCATCCACGAACCGGATGCAACACACTCTTGTCCGAGCGTTGTACCACTCGATGTAGTCATAGTACATTCAGTGGTTGTACGGGGCAGCCTCCTGGACCACGTTGTCCAATGCATGTACCCACTGTTGCACCCATGGCTCCTTGCGAACTGCCCAAAATGTGGTACTTGGGATACCCTTCCTAGTGTGCCTGGGGAAAGCAGCACGAAAAAAATATTAGTACACACAAAAAATGATTATGATACTATATTCAATATGAACTTACCCGTGGACGTTCGGTGGCACTAGCACTCCCTAGGGGACCAGGACCTCTGGCTATAGACCAAACAACCTCATCACCCTGTGGACAGAATATGCCTCCACATACACGTCATGCACCAAGCAAATCTCCGTGAGCCAATAGGCGGAGTCTCGCGTGCACTGGCTGGACAACCCGTTGGGCACACAGGCGAACACACTCTCGGCAGTGTACGGTGGCCAGATGATGCGATCATCCATTAGCTGGTCGAACATCGCCACGTAGTCCGAGTACGAGGCGTGCGTAGTGACCGGTGTGAATGTGACCTGATGAAGAAAACAATACATACCTTAGCACATAGTGTTGAAACAAGTACAAAATAGGTGAACTATACGAAAAACTTACCTGTCGACAACACCACGTCGTACCCATGGTCAGGCCATCAAAATCGTCATTTACATAGAGACTGAGGGGGTACGCCCTCAAGTCGATATGTGGTTGTTCGATCTGGAATCGCTTGAATGACCACATCTACAGCAGGAGTGGGCATCTGAATAGTACAGAGCTATCCCAGACACTCTGGCAGGCGTCGTAGAGGCCTCGATATGTCACACACAGCAATACCAGCCCCTAGGCGTACTACTGGATCTCCTCTAGCTCTGCGTCTGCCAACTCCTGTGTGTACCAGATGTAGAGCTTATTGACATTGTCACCGTGGGGTCCACAAAATAAGACCCACCCGAAGAGCCATAGCAAGTAGACCTCGAAGTGTATCCTGACCGTGTAGTCGGGGGCATCAAGGGCCATACCCTGTGGCTGCAAAATGACAAGGATCTGTTAGTAAGTTCAGTGAACAGAAAGTAAGCATGAACAACAGAGAGGAGGGAACTTACGTAGAACTGGCAGAGCCACTTTAGTGAAGGCCCGTGCGTACTCTCGAACACACCGCTCTTCTATAGCACCCCAGCGAACCTGGTGAGGAAGTCCACGTGCAACATCGGCGCGACGTCGTGCCCTTCCATAGGAGAGCCCGCGCAAGGGACAACCATGAGGTACGCAACATCCTGCAGCGTAGGAGCCATCTCCTCGCACGAAAGGTGGAACATGTGTGTTTTCGGCCTCCAACAGTCCACCAACACCGTCAACAAGCATCGGTCGTACGAAAAACGGCTGGACGAATGGATGTCCCGTTCGTCCTCCCACGTGGCCTCCACCATCCTCGCAAGCGAAAGCAAGCCGGACGCTCTCAGCCTACGTCAAAATGATGTCAGAACCCACTGTGGGTCGATCCTCCATGCCCTCATCTGTGTGCGCTGACGCAACATGCCAAGCTCCATGGGTAACTCACCAGGCTGGGGCTGGACAGTATTGTGGTAGCTACGGTGGCTAGCATCAACGGCTGGGTCTAGTAGGTCAAAGGTTCACTGCATAGAGCCTCCTGTGGGCACCATGCTTGAAATAGTGTGAAACATAAAAGACAGTGATTACATTATTATTAATAAGAAAACATCAACAGTGACATAAGCTAATTTTTCTAATTTCATTAAATGTGCATTTATTTTGGTAATTCTATTAAAAAGCAATATTAAAATAGAAATATTACCAACATATCTACAACTAAACTACACACACCTAAAAATATTTAATTACTAGACTACAAAACAATACGTCTCAAACTGTCTAATCCATTCAATTACTATGCCTTAAAAAATATCTACATGATTAACAACACATCTAAAACCAATGGCAATGAGATTGACACTGGTCTGAAAACCATCTTCTTCGGGCCGGCCCTCCTCATTGTTAGACCAACATCATTCACTTGTGGAATCATAGCCACCATCTTTAGTCATAATCATGGAACGGTTATTGGGGCACTCTCTAGCCATGTGACCTCGTCCCAAGTACTTGAAACATTGAATGTCACTACTTTTTGATGTAGAACTCACTAACAAAGTAGCACTCATTGTTGGACCCTTCTTTGTAATGGCACTAGACACCTCTTTTCCACTTGATGTAACACCTAGTTTGGAAGCAACACTAGCAATAGAATTGTTAGTTTTGAAAGTATTAAACTTGGATGTACGTTTACCTCTTGTAGGTGCTGAATGTGTAGCATAAGAAGATGTCCTAGTCACTCTAGAATCTTGTTGTACTTGACGTTCGGCCTTTGTAGCTCGGTGCACCAATTCTATCACAATGTTGTAAAGCTAAAATTCAGTGATGCACTTGATTGGTTGATGAAATCTAGCTAGAAACCTCACCATGGTTTGCTCTTCATGTTCATGCTCGTTGGCTCTTATCATGGCCTTCTCCATCTCCTTGTAGTACTTCTCCACCGAGTTACTCCCTCGCTTCAAATTCTACAATTTATCAAATAAATCATGTTTATAATTCTTAGGCACAAACCTTACTCTCATTTCATGCTTCATTTAAGCCCATGATGCAATGGGATGCTCGTCATGTTCTTCTCTTTAGGTCAACACTTGTTCCCACCATAGGAGCGCGAAATCGTCAAACTCAAGTGAGGCCATTGCAAATTTCTTGTCTTCGGAGTAGTTGTGTGATAGGGGGGTGCCCGATCTACACGGCGTAGGATCTCCCTTTACGGATTGATATGTGACTAACCTGAAATCCCGTGAATTCTGATGAACAGAAGCACACGATTGCCTATCTCGATTACAAACTCCTGTGTACCAGAATTCAACTAGCAACACGCTCTGGATCTCCGTCTTCTCACCATGCCAAGAAGAACGACCTTGCTGATCCGTGAGGAACAACGAGAACACTGGTAACCGGTAATTTGGTGGAACGATAACTACTCAGCTTTCCAACTCTCGTGGAAGCACAAAGCATAAACCAAAGAGCAAGAAATTGCTTATACTCAAAATTAACATTCGAGGGTTACAGGGGGGCGATGACCAAGGCTTTATAGCTATCCCAACCAATCTGGTCGGCCACCGAACGAAAACCTAACTTAAAACCAAAAACAATAAGAAGTGGCGGGCTGGTCACCTTGGTTTGTGCGCCCATGAGGTGGGCCCCATGTGGTGGCTGGCCCATGAGGGTGGCGCACAACTCCCTTGGCAACAGCCCAACTTCCCTTATGGCCCAAGTATTTGTTTTCAACCCGTTTGAAGCTTCGACATCGCCATCACCTCAAAGCTGAACCAAAACGAATACTAAGGCCCAACACGCATATAATATGTCTTAATATAGATACAAACCATCCCATGACACATGGAACTTGGCCAAAAACCCAAACGAACTCATAATTAAAAACTGGACACAAATGAGCTTCCGAGGCGTAATCTTCTCCAATCTTAAATCCGAAGCTTCAAAACTTGATTCGTACAACTTGGTGGCTTTTCCCGCTGATATAAGTGAAGTGTCATCGTCTCCTCCTTTTGGACCCTCTCTTGGTGCGCCGGCCTCCCTCTTCTCTCGCTTGGTAGCACCAAGTTCTTGCTCACTTAATAACCTGAGAATGCACAAAGTGGAAGCATCAGGTAGCAAGCTGTCCTTATCAGTGAAATCAAAGGAACTTAGGATCAGATTCACTTGTTTAGTGAGTTCCCTTGCTCTAGCTCAAGTGATTGGTCCCTTGTACAATTCTTGTAAAGCTTCGGCTGTAGGACTAACACTAATCTTGTCATTGTCATTGTTACTTAAATCTGATGATGGAGGTGATGATGATGTAGATGAAGCCTTCATGATAGTGATGTCCTCATCATTGTGCATGCGGAATACTTTGTCCACCTTGAGTTCCCAAGTGAGATACTCCTCTGGATCTGCACCACCTAAAAACTTAGGCATAGAAAATTTAAGCTTACCAAACTTCACTTCATCATGTCGATCATCACCATTGCGATTTCGGCAACGATACCCATCGTTGCGGTTTAGCAATAACTCGTCCTCCCCATCGAGGACAGCACCACCTCATCCCCCACGTTCATGGCCCCTCTCCGAACCGTGGGCGATTCCTCCTCCACCACGCACGGGTGGTGGTGGCCGAAAGGCATTAGCAGTCACTCGGTCGCGTTGTCGTTGAGCTTCTTGTGTGGCACGAGCAGCAGCCTACTCATCAGTCTTATCAACCACCGGTTGACGCACACTTGCATCATCTTGTCGATGTCGAAGCTCCCGAACAATGTCGGCAACCACGTTCATGCGTACAACGTTCAATTGCTCATTCATCTCAATCTGGAGATCCTTCACCAAGCTGGTCATCTCCTCTCATAGTTATTCTTGTCTCCACTCCAAAGACGAAGTTCCCGCTTGGAACTCCCGCCGTAGTGTATCTCATAGTGCACGATATTGCATGCGAGTCACCGGTGTGTTGAGATCACCTTCATCAAAGTTGTCACCTCCACCTGACATGGTTAGCAGTGCAAAACAGCAAGAGACAAAATTAAATTAGTGTAAATAAATATGTGTGTCACTCTCAATCTCACCTTCCCTTACCAATAACGTTCTTACTCTATGCTGAATTGCGGAGTACCTCACACTTGAAGTGGTGTAGAACAACTCAATAGTGATGGTAAAGCGAGTTCACAGTTAAGTAATTGCACTAACACGATGATATATAGAGCTTGGAAGGTATAGTGTATGTCCTAAACAATCTGAATTCTAGAATTTTGTTCGATAAGTAAAAATCCAAACTAGAATTTAATAAATAGTTGATGCACGTATGATATAAGTGGAGATCAAGGCAACACACACACTAAGATGATGCAACTTAATGCAACTAAGGAATGAGCTAGCAAGATATAAGTGAAGAAAAAAATAGCTCCTGTTGCAAAAGTTATAGAAAGACACTAGTTTGTTGCAATTGATATGTAGGGCACTAGATTGCACAAATCAGTAATGAGCCCAGGTGAGATCAAAGGTTTCGGCCACCACTTTTGTTTTCTCCTGTTTTCTTTTGTTTTCTTTCTTTTCCTTTTATTTTCTTCTCTTTTTTTACTCTCTTTTTGTTAGTGCCCGACGCAATCAACACACTGAAATGTGAGCTCCACAAATATTCAACTCTCTTGGTTTGGACTAAAAAACGAAGTAATTGTGCAGCCCTAAAGCAAACTCAAATAGCTAGTCTTTAATAGGATCAAAGTATTCGCAAAAATCAGAATGATTGGTGTATTTTGGAATGAACGGAAACTCAAAGGGATCATGAAAATATGACCAAAACAGGTGCGCAAACTTGTTGGCCCCGAAACAGGGTGAAAACGGCCGAATTTTGCGAAACATCCCGTGCTTATGCACTGGATATTGAGCGTATAGAGCTTATGGTAAGCTTTCCAACAAGTACTTAAACACCCCAAACTGCCTTAGTATACAAAAGTTATGACATTTTTACAAGACAGGGCACGAAAGACTAGAGATTAAAAATCAGTACAAGAGATCAATTCGGAATGCAAACTTCAAACCGAAACCAACTCAAAGGAATTCGGGATGGTCATGTATGGCCATGTTTGCTTTCTGTTTCCTAATTAAAGCAAGAATGAATCATATTCTTTGCTTGTATGTGGAGTAAAGATCTCGACAGTTAAAGATTAGAGTACTAGTTTTTACAGTTGGGAATAAAACATCTTTACCGATTGCCGAGCCAAAGATTAATTGATTCGTAAAGAAAAAGTAGGAAATTAAAGTACAAGACAAGATGATATATCTGTTGCCTTTGAACGCGAAAAGGCAAAGCTTCGCAGCAGTTTATGAAATGCATGGAGGAATCAATGAGCCAGTGGACTTTGGCCTACCAAACTTTTGCAGACAATATAGTGACAGTGTCACGACCTAGAGATCTTATCGAGTAAGTGTGGATTGTGGTAGGCTTTGGCCTGGCTTCTTCCTAGGATCCGTGACCTAGATGGAGGATAGGGCACATGGGAGCAGCGATGTGCTGGAGGCAGGGCACACAAAGGGGGTCGGGAGAGAAGAGAGAAATTAGGGAGGATGATTACAGATAACTTCTTGATTGATTCCTGTAATATCTCATTTAAGCTTTAGGGATTAAATGAATTAGAAAGGTAATTAAATGGATTTAATTAGGGAATTTCAGAATTTGGGAGAGGAATTAGAACTTGGGTCTTCGGCGGCCTTTGGCACAAGGGAGCCGGCCGACCATAAGAGCAAGAGGGGAGGGCATCCAAGATTTTTTTGCTAAATTGGCACGGTTTGAACACAGATTAGCAGAAATAGCACTGTCCCGGCGAAATTTGCAAAAATGGCGTCCGAAACTGTCCTGAATGGCATGGACAGCTCCCGTGCCGCCATGTTAGTGCGTCCGCACCACCCACGGACGGATAGCCTCGTCCGTCTCTCCCTCCTTCGGACAGCACCTCCCGCCTTCGGATAGCACCATGTGGCGGGCGTCTGTCTGCGTGTGGGACGGAGTCGCTTCGTCCGCACCCCAAGCGTTTGGACAAGGCCACGTGGTGCCATCCCGGCCGTCCGTCCCTCTCCAGGACAGCAGATCCCGCGTCCGTCTGCGCGTGGGACGGTTGCTCCCGCTTCCGTCCGCGCCTAGGACGGCAGCCCAGCGTGGTGCGCTTGTGGCCATCCGTCCCTGCGTATGTCGGACGTGACCAAGCTGCAGCTTTATTCCCTGTCTGATACGGCGCTGAGTGCTTCTAATATTTTGGTCAGTGTTTCTGGAATGCAATCTAGTTATATGTCTCTAGTTGGTACAGACTTGCAACAAGAGGAAGATTGCATTGCTTGCCAGTGGCCCAAGGAGAGAGGGGCCAAGAGAAGAGCCGAGGAGCCAGGAGGGCGGATGCCCAGAATTGGGCGCGTGGATCCTCTTGGGTGCAGAAGAGGAATTGCATGCGCAGCAAGGAAAGGCGTCCAGCAAGAGGGCATGAAGGCTTTTACGTGGGTTCTATCTCGACGCCAACTGCTACATACGAGAAACATGTTAGAGTCGGTTTAACCAAAACCGGTTTCGATTCATAGGAGCCGGATTAGGATATGTGAGTTTGAGTAGGAAATGGCATTAGGCCGTGCGTGCTATGTTCAGGTTGGCCGCACCTCTTGGGTGCCTATGTAAGGCCAGGGCTTTAGCCCATGTAGGGGGATTAGGTTTTGCATTAAGAAAGAAAATACCGAGAAAATCGTCAGGATTGATGGCCATTTTACTGTGCGTGTGTTTGTGATTTTATCTCAAGAAATCACTTTTTTTGGGTCGTGAGTTTGATTCCGTGATTCAAGTTCACGTGCTGGTCGAAATCGATCACTTTCCTTCGTTCGTGGGTGAGTTGTCTTGGTGGAGAAGGCGCTCTGGATCGGATCGCTACTCGTTGGAAGCGGCCAAACCAATCTACTTTTGATTTGTTGTTGCTGTATAGGAGATCAATCGGTGCCTCCTCTGATGATGCGTGGGAAGTCAAGAGACCAACTGTTCTCTTGATTGTTCTTTGAAGTTGGCGCCCCGCGCCCAATTCCGCTCTGTGTGTCGGCCGGAAGTCACGCTGGAGATTTTCCATGCCAATTCCCGAATTGTTTAATGCATCAGAACTAAGTTCCTTCATTAATTGGTGTTGCTGTTCCGTTGATTAAAGTATTTGGGGCTGCTGCTTGTTGTTTGGTACTTGAGAAGAGGGAACAAGGACTACTAGTTGCTATTCCAACACAAATTAGATTACTGTTTACATGAACAGTAATTTACTTGTTGCTGGTTACTGTTCACCTAAGAGAGATCTGACTTGTTGCTGGTTTTAGTTAGGACTGGAAAAAAAGCTCATAGCTCGCATGCCAGCTTGGCTCGTTACGAGCTCGAGCCGGCTCGACTCGAGCTCGTTTTTTTTCGAGCCGATCCTTATGTCTAGCTCGGCAAAAACTCGAGCCGAGGGCCCATCCGCTAGCCTCCTCATTCGACGCACCGCCCTGTTCTCCTCAGGTGTCTGTGCTCCATCTGCCGCGTCGTCCAAGACTCATGTCCAACCGACGCGCATGGATCGGCACCAACAGAGCTTGGAGTCTCGTGTGCTAGGCAAGAAATTGGCCGACATTGGGGCCTCCGCCTCGGCACTAGCTGGCGGGCGTGGAACCGGTCGTCGCCTCCTCAGCTCCTCCCAGCCGCCTCCTGGCATCTCCACCAAACCGACATCCTCGTCCTCGGTGAGTCTTCACTCTTCACTTCAGTAGTGACCTCTCAAGATAATGTGTTTCTTCAATCTTTAGTATAATGTTCTATTCGGCAGTTAAATGAATGTACAAGCGTTTATGTGTTTGCACTTCACAGTATGGAAGTTTCAGGTAAACAAAGATATGATGCTTAATATACCTAGAGGGATTATCAATTTATCATAGTTTGCTAGAGTCATGTTAGACAGTTAGTGCTGCTCGCGTGTATAGTCAGTGCTACACATTGCTTATCATATAGCAGGAAGGCTGCTTCTAACAAACACAATTTAATCTACACATAGAAAAGGACAGATGGTTACTTGTTTAGTCACTCTTTTTGTTCATCTCCAACATGGAGTTTCTTTTTATGACTTGTAGTCACGAAAGACAGCATTTAGATTTCACGAGGGTTAAAGAGTTCATGTAGGCTGTACCTATCTGAAAATAACTCACATGAAAAATTGTTTATGGAGTACATCTTTTGTTTATGGAGTACATTATTCATATATTCTTACTTGAGCTTAATATATTCTATTTGTTTTAGACATGCTGTGACATTCCCTGTCTAATTATCTCCATTTTTTATTGCAGTAGTCTAGCGAGGATGTGGATCGGGAGCATATGGCTGATGATGATGAATCATCTGACGTGGAGGGGGAACAAGAACATGTCTCGGTGGATTCTTCAAGTTCAAATAATGATAAACAAGGAGCCATGGAATTAACAGAAGATGGTACTAACGTGTCTCAAGGAAGATCAAAGAGGGAGGCAAAAAGGCGAAAGGGATCTCCAAAGGCAATCGGGAGACAAAAACAAAGATCAGATTGTTAGAAGATCTTCAAGGTGAGGACTATTCCATCGAAGACAAAGAAGGGGGAGATTGTTGGAAGATCTTCAAGGTGGTGGCTGCTACAATGTTGGACAAGTTTGATAAGTATTGGGAGGAAAAGAACAATGTCATGGTTCTTGCTACTATTCTTGATCCTAAGTTTAAGATGAGATTCATTAGTTGGTGCTTCAACCAAATGTATGAGCCCTCGAAGGTTGCATATGAGCTTGATGATGTGAGGGTCGAGCTGGAAGATTTGTATTTACAGTTCGAGATGGATTATCGGCACAACAAGGTGGCTAGTGCAGGTGATGTAACCACCTCTTCGGCCATGGGTACAAGCAGCTCTTTATCCTCAGTCTCATCTCAATTTCAATCATTCTTGCGTTCCACTTCTACCTAGCCTTCAAAGTCAGAGTTGCTTATCTATCTAGATGAAGCGAATGAGAGTTTAGATAACAAGAGCTTCAAATTGCTTGAGTGGTGGAATTTAAATGCACATAGATTCTCGGTAGTGTCAAAGATGGCTAAGAATTTCTTGACTGTACCAGCTAGTAGTGTATCTTCATAATCAACTTTCAGTGCTGGAGGTAGAGTATTAGATGACTATCGGAGTTCTCTACGTCTGGCTATGGTTCAGTATTTGGTATGTGCCTCTAGCTGGATTAGAGGTGCAGTTGATGACATGAGACCTCCTATATTTGTGGTAGGTTCTTGCATACTTTAATATGTCTTTTCTAATCTTTCTTGTTCATGGCTAACCCGATTATTATTGTTGTTTTAAGGAAAAAGATGATGAGGATGATGTCGAGACCATTCTATTTCCTCAAAGCATCGTGGAGAGCAACTAGTGAGTGCTACTACTTCTAAGTGCTCTTTTACTTCATAACAAATATACAATGTTTTACATATATCAAGTGCTCTAAATAAAAATGCGAAGGCTTGCTTGTGCAACTGTGAGAAGTGAGCACTGAGCAATTATGATTTTGTTGTTGTGGTCAGAATGTGACACATTCTAGTTTGAAGTGTTGTTTTCACTACAGTTAAGTAACAAGGTATAGTTTGAACTGTGAGAAGTGAGCACTGAACAATGAAGCATGGAAAACTAAAATTGAACCAAATCCTGACCTTGAAAATTAAGTAACAAGGTTATATGAACAACTATATATACCTGTAAGTAGTTATTGAGTTATTTTGATGCCTTCTCATGAAACCAGTAAACACACTATATATTTGTCCAATAAAAATGTTACCTGTTGTATATTCCGATAAAAAGTGTATTTCCAGAAGATGCTTTGTACAATGACTGTAACACCCAAAACAATGGATTATGTTTTAAATGTAATTTATGAGGATAATTTAAAACTTTTGAGGCCTCATGAAGTCTTTGGAAATTTCCTAGAATTTACCCCTAGCAATTCCTAATTCTAAAGAACCATGTTTCTTTAATGGAATGGTTGTCATTAAAAACTTTCCAATCTAATCTTGTGATCATCCTCTGGAAATATTTTTCCCATCATCTTGGTCATCTTGGCAACCTCTCTGAAAAATCTCATGATTTTTAGATTTTATTTGCTATTTCAAAAGAGCAAGTCAAACCAAATTGAATTCTGGTCAAACCCTTAGGGCAGCAGCTTGTGGATTTTCTGGAGAAAAATGTATTGCATGAAAAATCCTAGAAAAATTACACAAGGTTGTCCTCTGGCCCTGTAATCTTCCATAAACATTTCAGAATTTTTAGAGCTTCGGAGCTACCTCTATAAATTCCCAAATCCTCTCTGTCCTTTTAATCCAAACCTGAAAACACTATTCCTGCAGCTCAAACCTCACTCCGACCGAGTCCGACCGCGCCAGTTGACTCAGCCTAATCAACTAACTGCACCGCTCGCACCCAACCCTTCAGCGCCGTTGGATTTGGATCGTGCGGCTCGCACCGGTTGAGACAATCGGACAATTCCGTTTCCCCTTTAAATCTCAGCCATTCGTTTGAAATCGGACGGCTATCGTGGATTCACTTGGAAGCAGACTCGCGCACACCGTTTTGTCTCACCGACGAGGCGGGCCCGCTTGTCAGCTCTTTCTTCCTCCCTTCACGCCGACGCTCAGAGCAGAGAGGCCATGCGGCCGAGCACATCTGCACGTCCCCGTCAACGGCGTCAATCCGCCGCCTTCATCCTCCACTCAGAGCCTCGCCCGTTAACGCCGCTTCCGTCCCGACCGTTGCCCGCCTATATCTCGCCCCCTCTCGCTCCATTTTTCCCTCATTCTTCCTCTCGGGGCTGAGGAAGGAGAGGCTCTCCTAAGCTCGCTACTCCGGTAAGCTTCAACCACATGATCCCTCACTGTTCTTTGGTCACTCCCGTCTCCATTTTTGCTAACACGAGTCGTTGTCTTCGCTTGTAGCTCTTAGTCCAGTGTGGTGCCTTCTTCGGCTCCGGTGCGCGCTTTGTGGAGCTCGCCGCACCACTGTTGTCTCCGGTGAGTCCTATCCCCATTCTAGTGCGTCACCATGAATGCTTAGGCCTTTTACGAGTTTCCCCTCAATCATCTTGGCCATCCATCCTCAGGAACCCGTGAATCTTGGACTTTCTCCGTTAGCGGCCGCTGGAGCCCCTTTTCTTCCCCGACGACGGCACGGTGAGCCATTCTCTAATTCCCCTCTCTTGCACCATCACAAAGCTCCACTGATGCATCCTCCATCACTCATTCTCTCCCTCTGTCCCCAGGATATCCTCCCCTCGGTAGCACCCTCGCCGCCGCCGCTGATCATCGTCGCCGGCTCGACTCCGGCAGCCTCTCCACCTCCGGGTCGTCGTGGTAAGTTCACTGGACCCCTCTTATGCTCATGCGCGCTTCATATTTCTCTTGGCGCCGCTGCTTCGTGCAACGCCACATCGGCCGTAGTAGCTCCTCCGCCTCGCTCCGTCGCGCCGCCGCCGTGAGCCACCTTACTCCTCACCGCCGGTATCTTTAGCTTCGCCTAGCTGCCAGGATTCCATTTTGAGCTTTCACTTGGGCCGCCATGGCGCGTAGCGCCGGTGGGCCGCCGGGGAAGGTCGCGGCCGCAGCGAGCTCCCGCGTGGCGCGTTCCGACCGCCACTGTAGCGGCATGATTAGGAGTTAATGGCGTTGATTAGTATTTAATGTCGCATCTTTGTCGGAAATCCCCGTTTAGCTGAGGTTCTGTGTCACCGACATGTGGGTCCGAGGCCGTTAAGCGCACAGTCAGCCTTCGGTGAGCCCGTGGGCCGAGTTCATGGCTCTCGGTCCATGCACTGTGTTGTGGACCGAGTCAATGACGGGTGGACCCCACATGTCAGGCGGTTTCGGAAATTATTCTGAAAAATATGAAATGGCACTGTGCTCTGGTCCCCACTCGTCAGTGTGAGTGGATAGGGTGAGCTGGGTATAAAAAGTATCGTATGTTTATAGAAATTCCGAAACGCTTTATTTCTGAACTGAAAAATGGGTTTAACTTCTAAAATGCATAACTAATTCATTCTAGCTCCAAAAGTGATGATTCAAATTTTGTTAGTTTCCATTTTAAATGTACTTTAATACAAAAATAGGTTGAACCAGGTTTCTGTCCCAGAAAATGTTTATTAATAAAATGACTCTAGGATAGATTTATTTTTGCACTGAAAATTGTTCAAACTTCGAAAATGCATAAGTATTTCCCTGTAACTTCAAATTGAGTGAATCCAATTTTGTTAGCTTCCTCTAATAATGAACTTTCTGTTAAAATTGGTTTTAGGCATGTTTCTGTTGATAGGGAAATTACAAATATAATTGAATTGTGCTCATTTGCATGTCTTTGAAAATTCATAGAAGGTGCATTATAGCTCCAAATGAGGTGAATCCAATTGGGTTATTCATCTTATGAGGTGCTTGATTTACTGTAAAAATTTCAAGTGCACGACCTTTACAGAAATTTTTGCCAAACAAATTAATTATGTCGAATAGTAGCATTTTGCATTTTTAAAGCTGAGCAGAATTGTTTTGCTTATAACTTTTGATTAGAGCATCCAAATTGAGTTGTTCTTGTTTTTAAATTCATTATAAATCATGCTCTTGCTTCTGTAAAATTTTCAGAGTATTTGGGGAAAGTTGGTTTTTGAGCTTTTTCGGTATTCTTCGTTCTTATCGGTTCCTATTTGCTTTTCGTTAGGTGCCGACGAGTGTATCGATCTTGAGAGTGAACCTCTGCAGCAGACTGAGCAAAACCAGCAAGGCAAGCAGTTTGATCATGTTAATCCTACTATTTTAAAGTCTAATATATTGTTTTCAACTTGTATGTATGCATTGCTATTTTGTGTTAAATTGGTTAGTTATTCCCTTAGATGCATAATCTGTTGGTAAATGATATTCCTCTACTACCTGAGCCTAGGTTATTTGCTGTGATTAGAGTTCGTTGGATGATCTCTTGTCGCCTAGTAGGTTACGGGTTCGATTGCTTAGCCATGCTTAGCTTACGGTAGTTTTGGGCGATCATCGACTTAGTCGATGATTTTGATCACACAGATATTGATATTATTCCATTTTGTCCAGCCTTGTGATTTGTTATTTTACAACTCAAAAACTGAAAACAAAAATTATATCTTGACTTGGGCACAATGGTATGTTGGTGTGATCTGTTGGGTGTGATTGGAATGATGCCTAAGTCCCCAAGGACCGAGTTACTTGTGTCATTAAGCCAAGCGCTTAATGCGTGCTAACCACACGAGGGGGATATGGGACCTCTCTTGGCTAAGTACTTTGGAAGGTGTTAATTAGGAGCTGGTCGGTGGGTGTTTTGTGTGTGGTGTTTGGAGGGGAGCATTAGCAGACCGGTTAGGCTGTCTAATGTGTGTTTCTCCTGTGGGTTGCGGCTCTTAATTAGCATCATCCATTGGAAAATATCTTGTTAGACTTAGCCGTGCCTGCATACCAAAGGTAGTATGCTAACCGTGGCTGGTGGAAAGGCGGTCTATCGTGTGGGTACATTGGTACACCCCTGCAGGGTTAAAACTTTTCGAATAGCCTCGTCCTAGGTTATGGACATGCTTGGTAAGGTCGTGCAAGAACTAGACTACAACCTTTGAAAATTTAAAACTTGACATGGGTGGTATGAATGGGTAATTCATGCTATTGTTGTGGTGACTATTGGGATAGTCACTTCGGGATGTCATTCTATTTGTCATTATGTTCTGTAGTTATTTCAACAATGAAATTGAATTGCAAACTTGCCCTTTAAATGTATTACATTATTGCAAATAAAATTTGCTTTGTGCTGAAAATGAGACATATGGCCCCCACCAAATAAGCTTGCATGTAGTATATGAATAGGTCTGCTATTCCACACGTCGATCTTGTAGTACAAAAACAATTTTTGTACTCATTTGCTTTGCTTAATATTATTTGTTGCAGAGGAAGAAGGTGAGCCCCAAGGGCCTCACTTTTGCGAGTCATGCCGTGGAGGGGTTTGGGACGACTAGTTTGGCGGACCGGTCGGTTGCCTTGTGGGTAAAGGCACACTGATTGGCTTTTATTTATCGCCATCTTATGGCACTATCGCTTCCGCTATTTACTTAGTCTTTTTATGTTATTTGGCCGGTCGGCCCTCTTTTGTAATAACTCTTATTGTATGCCTACTGTTTAGTAATGAGTTGTTTTGGATTCTATGTCTTGTATGAGATTGATGCATAATTTTGTGAAAAGAGGTGTGTATACTGCATTTCTGGGAAGTATACATATCTCGAGGCTTAGTTTATTTGATTTGTGATGCTAGGACCAGTTGGAAGGTTAAGCATTACAAGCCAAATAAATTGGGGTCCTCACAAAGTTGGTATCAGAGCCATACTGACCGTAGTAACCCAAGCTTGGTCATCCTTAGGATATTTTGGAAAAGCTTATTTTCAAAGTGTCAAATGGTTTATGAAAGCCTAAGTAGATTCTCAAACTTTACTCCTTATCTATCTTAGCTTTCTACTCTCATCTTGCTCTAATTTGAGTTTTAAATAATTGTTTCCCTCTCCTTCCTTTCAAAAGGTAGTTAATTGTCGGTTAAAAATGATTTGGGAGAACCATGAGAGTAATAAACTGATAAGTAGCTGTCTTTTGGTAGGGAAGAAAAGCTCTTAGAGTTGAAGGTTGCGGCTAGGCAAGGAAGGGAGAAAATATGGGCAGCTAGCTGTTAATTAGTAAATAGGACTGAAAATGAGAGGTTAATTCAACTAAAACTTGTGGGAATAAGAGGGTAAGATGTGATACTAGTTAGCTAAGTATCTAACACTATTTATGTCGCCCTAACTTTGCTCTTGAGTAGTGTTCAACTTGTTGAAGTGTGCTGAAATTTTATCTTCTCAATTAATTACTCGTTCATTCAATACGGGCTAGTTATGCTGGGAAGTTGATTTTTGTTCTTATGATTCCTCGCTGTTTTGGAGCCTTTTTGGGAGCTTTTAAAAATGCATTTCCTCGCTGTTTTGGCATTCATTTAGGGTGATATTTCATTTTCCTGGTTATAGGTTAATTGTTCTCTTTAGGTCTTGTTTATCGGGGTCCGTTGTTAATCTAACTTCCTTGTAGCAGGATGGCGGGAGGAACCCGTAGTGGCCGGAACCAGCAGCCTGGTTCTGATAAGGAGCTTCCACCTCCCCCGACCATGGCTGAAGTCCTGATGCAGATCGAACGCAACCGTTCAGAGGACCGGAGGGTGCTGGAGGTTATCGCCAGGAACACCTCGGCTTCCTCTGGCGCTTCTGGATCGGGAGCTGGAGGACATCAGACTCGTGGGGGGCTTGCGGAGTTCCTCCGTACGCAGCCTCCTACCTTCTCCCGGTCCGAGGACCCCCTTGACGCAGATGACTGGCTGCGTCTGGTTGAGCGTAAGCTCAACGTTGCTCAGTGCCAGGAGCAGGATCGGGCACTCTTCGCATCCCACCAGCTGGAGGGTGCGGCACTCTCATGGTGGGAGAACTTCCTCGCCATGCAGCCCGCGGGACATGTGGTCTCGTGGGAAGAGTTCAGGTCAGCTTTCCGTCGGGCTCATATCCCCGCCGGTCTTATGAAGCTGAAGAAGAAGGAGTTCCTTGCGCTCAAACAGGGGCGCAAGACTGTGACTGAGTACCTCCATGAGTTTAACCACTTGGCGAGGTATGCTCCTGCTGAGGTAGCCACCGATGAGGCCAAGCAGGAGAAGTTTATGGAGGGTTTGTCTGAGGAGCTTCAGGACAAGCTCTCCATTGTTGACTTTGCAGACTTCCAGGCCTTGGTGGACAAGGCCATCGTCGCCGAGCATAAGGCGAGAGCGCTGGGCGAGTCTCGCAAGCGCAAGTGGGAGGCCAGGCCGACCGCGCAGCCGGCCTCTCCGCCCCCGTGCCGGGCCTACACGGGCCCGTTCTGCGCTTCACCACCGCCGAGGCCGTCGGCGCCAGTTCCTCGTCACCCGCAGGCCGTGCCCCAGTCACGTGCACCTGCGAACCAGCAGGGTGTCCCCCGCAATTCGGCTGCCGGGGTCAGTTGCTTTTCTTGCAACCAGAAGGGGCATTATGCAAACAATTGCCCAAAGAGGAATGGAGCAGCCCCTCGTCCTAATGGAGGACGCGGGCAAGGAGGTGGTCCTTCCCTTGATCAGAAGATTGTCCCCACTGCCCATGGCGTGGGAGGTGGCCGAGTCAACCACATATCGGCTGAGGAGGCACAGGAGGCACCCGACGTTGTGTTGGGTACGCTTCTTGTCAATTCTCACCCTGCTGCAGTATTATTTGATTCAGGAGCTTCGCATTCTTTTATTTCGAGATCATTTGCTGCTACTAGTAATCTTCACTTTGTTCCTTTGGGGGTTCCGTTGCTTATTCGCTCTCCGGGTTCGGAAATGAGAGCTGATCAAGAATGCCAGAATGTTCCTATTGAAGTCGAAGGGGTAGGATTCTTAGCAAATCTTATCCTACTCAACTCAGCGAGCTTAGATGTGATTCTTGGCATGGATTGGTTGTCCCAACACTTGGGGCAGATCGATTGTGCCAGGAAGATGGTTTTCCTCACCAGCCCCTCGGGTGAACAGGTTGGATTTTCACCGAAGTTGCAGGGACCACATCTTTGTGCTCTTGAAGCGAGCCCAGCCTTGGATATTCGGGATGTTCCTACAGTATGCGACTTTGCGGATGTCTTTCCTGAAGATTTGCCTGGGATGCCTCCGGTTCGAGACCTGGAGTTTGTCATCGAGTTGCTGCCCTGCATCTTGATTTCAAGGCGCCGTATCGGATGCCTCCTAATGAGTTGGAGGAGTTGAAGAAGCAATTAGGTGAGCTGCAAGCAAAGGGTTTTATTCGTCCTAGCTCATCTCCTTGGGGTTGTCCTGCGATCTTTGTGAAGAAGAAGGACAAGACTTTGCGCATGTGTGTTGACTACCGTCCGCTCAATGAGGTGACGGTAAAGAGCAAGTATCCTCTGCCTCGCATTGATGATCTCTTTGACCAGTCGGGAACGAAAGATCCCGAATTCTCTGTGTTCAAACACCAGTCCAGGATTTCTAGTGTACACAGTCTCACAAAAACGAATATCACATTCATATCACGAAAACGTAAATGGCATTAAATAAATAACTGTTTAATACAAATGAGTCTGAATAATAAAATCAAATGTCAAATGATAAACACAGCGGAAATAACATAATAGTGGGAGCCACACGATGCGCCACAGGCAATCGTCTGGGTCAGAAGGCCTACTCGTCCGGGTCCTCACCGTCAAGATAGCAGTCTTCTCCTGAATAAGATTTATTCAGCAAGAGTGAGCACTACTACCGTGCTCGCAAGTCACACCTAATATTGAATTTAAATGCATGTATAAGGAAACAAGTGAGTATGGCAGGGGTTGTTTTGCATAAACAGCATTTTCAGTTTGAATACGCATAGTAGTTTCTAAGGCAATTTTATACTATGGATAAAATCATATTTTGAAACAGCAATGATATAATGTGGATAACCTCCAATGATAAAGTGAAGGATCCCCTCCTAACACTTGGCTTCCCGCCCAAATTTTCATAAGGAATAACCATCCTCAACATTTAATAAAGTATTTTAAAACCAAAAACAATACTAACTTTAAGTGGCCCTGCTAGCATGTCCATGACCATGACGCGCTATTCGAATAGTTTCTACTCGCAGAGTTGGTACAACTTTACCCACACGAGGTGACATGCTCGTTATGTCGGCCAATTCACGCTCGTAGGTGTGTGACCGAGCAATTACCATGAGGCCTTTACAATGTTTTATCCTAGTACATTCATGCCCGCTAAGGTTTCGCCTTTGGGTGACTGCCCTCCGGAAGCCCCTCTTGCGCCAAGTGGAATAAAACGCCTAACCGACACCCACAAAATCACATGACATAAATATACTAGGACATCACAAATTAGTTAGCCAAATCCTGCCCATACAGACATGTGGTGGTACGTTATGGCATAGCAATAAGCGGCTCAAAGACCGGTCCTCAATTGACTTAGGCGTCATTCCTACAAACCGTGGGCCTTAATCTTAACTGATCAATCCTGCATAAACTCGCACTCCACCATTCCAACCATTTCGCCCAAGTCCAAACCCATTTTGATTTTATTTTTGGATAAAACCATATTTATAAATCCACGTGGTAAGACAATACCACAATTTCAAGTTTGAAACAAATTTGTAGAAATTTGGTGCAAACCCTCCCAAATTCTGTAAATGTGAACTAGGCTTGGCTAAGCATATATTTGAATTTTGGTAATATCTTGCCTATGGTATCAAGGTAGTCAGATTCAACATTCTAATTTGGCCATACAATAACATATGGAATTAACTATATGTAAAACAGGATATTAAAATATTTATAACAACATATGCATGCAATAAGGAATTAAAAAAAACTGAAAATAACTTAAAATAATAGGGGCAATATGGTCAATGGTGTAACTTGCCTTGTTCGATGTCTTGAAACTCTAAATCTTCAGTTTGATCGAACTCTCCGGAATCGTCGAATTCTATACGCGAAAATACGACAAATTCAATATGCAAATTCAAATAAATTCAAAAACATAGATCAAAATAACTCCAAATTGAAATATTTTGGTTTAGTTAGCTATATTATAATTTTATACAAATTTTGCAATTTGAATCACCCAATTTGGAGTTCGTATGCAAAAGTTATGAATTTTAGAAGTTTATATCAAAATCTGGAATTTTATTGAATTTTCAGAATTATTTTCCTACTGAAAATCTATTTATTGCGCAATGATTACATCAGCACTGGAATTTCGGAATTTTAATAATTAAAAGAATTTCTGACACATGGGGCCCATGTGTCATTGACATGGTCCACGTGGACCAAGTCCATGGGACCTTTAGCTCTGGGCTGGGTGGACCGTGCCACGCAGGCGTGCCACGCGGGCAGAGGGAGGGAGGTGGCGCTGACGCGGCGCCTCTGTGGCGCGAGGTGGCAGTGACGTGGCGCTGCCACGTCACCTTGGCACCGGCGACGCTCGGGTCGTGTGCTCTCGCCGAACGGCGCACGACGAGGTGCGGTGGTGTCAAGCGAAGAGGGACGATGGGGTCACGGCACATGTTTTGGTCACCGAGGGCACGCGATAGCCGCGGCGAAGATGGCGCGCGGCGGTGTCGGGCTTGTCGGCGGCAGGAGCTCGGTGGCGCCCAGACCCGGATGGAGGGCGCCGTAGGCGGCGATGGCGCGAAGGTGACGGTGGTGTCGAGGTGGCGGAGACGGCTTGACGGCGGCGCAACGGAGCTTCGTTGCCGGCGGAAGTTTGCGACCACGGCGAGCTCGGAGAAAACAAGAGGAGTGAGTGTGGGTCTTGGTGCGGTGGAGAAGAGCGCACCTGTGGTCGCTTTTATAGGCGCCGGGAGCTCTAGAATGGCGTGGAGGAGGTGGGGTCGTGGCGCGGCGATTGCGGCGAACGTGGCGTTCGTGCGGAGAAAGAGGGGGAAACGGCGTGGAGGAGGTGGCGGAGACCAGTGCGATTTCGTGCGTATGACGCGGGAAGTGCGGGGTGGTTGGGAGAGGCCGTTAGCGAAGCTCCTTCGTGCGCGGCAATGGCGGAAGTGACGGGCGCCGCGCGAAGAAGAAGGAGAGGAGGAAGATGACGCGGGGTCGTCTGTTTTTAATCGGACGGTCGCGATTTGATCTCGCCGGCGTAAGTTGATATCGCGCACCGTTGGATTAGGATCGGACGGTCAAAATTAGATGGGCGAAACGGTAAGTGGGACTCGGGCGCAGCCGTTGGATTTTGATCCAACGGTGGATGGATAGGGGAGAGAGAGAGAGAGCGGGCGGCTGGGCTGTGCGGGCCGAGCGCGGGAGGGAGATTTGGGCCGGTGCTGGTGGGTTTCGGCCCGACGCTATTTTTGGATTTTCTTTTTGATTTCTCAATTGTTTTAATTCTGTTAATTCATTTAGGCTTTAGAAAATAGCAAAATACTTCCAAAAATTATGGAAAAATTCACAGAAATTCCCATACTCATTCGACTTAATAAAATTATTTCCAACTATTAGTTGGCTTTTAATTTGTAAATAAATTTGTTTTAGCTTTAAAATATTTATAAAAGCTTTTGAAAATTCAGAAAAACCACAAACATAAATAAACTTTTAAATTTTATCAAATTGAAAATTGGTCATTACAAACCTACCCCTTAAGGGAATCTCGACCCGAGATTCAGGATTGGTCAGCAAAGAGCTCGGGGTAGTTAGTCTTGAGGTCTTCTTCTTTTTCCCAAGTGGCTTCACTTTCTGGATGGTGACTCCACTGTACCTTGTATGATCGAATTATCTCGCTCCCGTGATACGCTCTGCGACATCTATAATCTTGATGGGTCGCTCCACATAAGTGAGGTCTTCCCGGATGTCATAACCTTCTAGGAGGGTGTGTTCTTTCGTACTTGATGCATTTCTTTAATCGTGACACATGAAAGACATTGTGTACCGCGATGAGCTTCGCGTTCAAGCTGATAGGCTACTTCACCTTTTTTGGCTAGAATCTTGTATGGTCCCACAAATCTGGGTGCAAGTTTTCCTTTTGTCCGGAATCTTCTTACTCCTCTGAGTGGAGTAACCCTGAGATAAACAAAATCTCCTACCTCAAAGTTTAGATCCCTCCGACGGTTATCAGCATAACTCTTCTGTCGGGTTTGTGCCACTTTCAGATGTTCCCTTATAGCTTTGACCTTACTTTCTGCCTCTTTGATGATCTCAGGTCCAAAGAGTTGATGCTCTCCCACTTCATCCCACAGAAGTGGAGTTCTGCATTTTCTGCCATATAATGCTTCAAAAGGAGCCATTTGCAAACTAGCTTGATGGCTATTGTTATACGAGAATTCCGCATACGGCAAATTCTTGTCCCAACTTTGTCCAAATTCCAAGGCACAGGCTCGGAGCATATCTTCGAGGACTTGATTAGTGCGTTCCGTCTGACCATCTGTTTGAGGATGATAAGTCGCAAGTTGAGTTCGTGCCTAAGGCTTCGTGCGCATCTGCGTAATCTTGATGTAAACTGAGAACCTCTGTCGGACACGATTTTCTTGGGTACCCCGTGTAGACAAACAATCCTAGCCACATACAACTCTGCCAACTGGCTGCTTCTGTATGTAGTCTTGACGGGAATAAAGTGAGCTACTTTGGTCAACCGATCAACTATCACCCAGATAGAATCATATCCTGATTGGGTCCTAGGAAGTCCGGTGATGAAGTCCATGCCAATCTCTTCCCACTTCCATTCTGGAATCGGTAGTGGCTGCAACAATCCAGCTGGTCTCTGATGTTCTGCCTTAACTCGCTGACACACATCACAGCGGGCGACGAACTCAGCAATTTCTCGCTTCATGCTGACCCACCAGTATTTCTCCTTCAGATCCTGGTACATCTTGGTGCTTCCGGGGTGAATGGAGTAAGGCGTTTCATGAGCCTCCTTCAGAATTGATTGCTTTAACTCCTGCTGGTTAGGTACACAAATGCGGTTCCCAAACCATACAGTTCCTTGTTCATCTTCAGCGAATCCTGGAGCCTTGCCTCTTCGCATATTCTTCTTGATCTCCTTGATGTCATCATCTTCTAGTTGTTTTTCCCTGATCTGACTTTGGAGAGTCGGTTGTACTTCCAAAGCATTCACACAGCCTTGACTGACAATCTCCAAGTTTAGACGCTTCAATTCTTCATGTAGTTCTGGCTGTTCCTTCTGCACCATCATGGTATTGCAATAGGCCTTTCTCGCTCGTGGCATCCGCAACTACATTTGCTTTGCTCAGGTGATAATGGATTCCCGGATCGTAATCTTTTATCAACTCTAACCATCTTCTCTCGCCAAGGTTTAATTCCTTTGTGTGAATATATACTTGAGACTCTTATGATCCGTGAAAATCTCACAATGTTACCAATGAGATAATGCCGCCAGATCTTCAAGGCATGCACAATCGCCGCTAACTCTGCATCATGGGTTGATAATTCCCTTCATGTGGCCTCAATCGCGCTGGATGCATAAGCTACTACCTTGCCTTCTCGCATCAATACGCATCCGAGACCTTGACGGATGCGCCGCAGAAGATCTCAAATCTTTTGGATATCGTAAGACTAACACAGGTGCTGAGACTAATCTCCTCTTCAGGTCCTGAAAACTTTCTTCACAGGCATCTGTCCAATCAAATTTCTTCTCCTTCTTCAGAAGTTGAGTCATGGGTCTTGCAATCTTAGAGAAATTTTCTATAAACCTGCGGTAATAACCCGCTAGTCCAAGGAAACTTCTCACTTCGGTGACTGTCCTGGGTTGCTTCCAATCTGACACTGCTTCAACCTTGGCAGGATCTACTGCAATTCCTCCTGCTGACACAATATGTCCAAGGAATGCCACTTGACTTAGCCAAAATTCACTTTTGCTGAATTTAGCATAAAGTCGATGTTCTCTGAGCTTGTCCAAGATCATCCTCGATATGCTCTCGTGTTCTTCTTCATCCTTCGAGTAGATGAGAATGTCATCGATGAAAACAACTACAAACTTATCCAGAATTCCATGAACACTTTGTTCATCATATTCATGAAATAAGCGGCGTTCACAAACCGAAAGACATCATCAGAACTCGCATACCCATATCCGTGGTGAAGGTGTCTTGAATATCTTTCGGTGCGATCTTCAATTGGTGATAGCCAGATCTCAAATCAATCTTCGAGAAGACACTTGCTCCTTTTAGCTGATCAAATAGATCATCTATCCTAGGTAAAGGATACTTGTTCTTGATTGTTACCTCATTGAGTGATCTGTAATCAACACACATCCTCATGCTATTGTCCTTTTTCTTGACGAACAGCACTGGTGCTCCCCAAGGTGATGAACTGGGTCGGATGTAACCTCGGCTTCGCTGTTCTTCAATCTGTTTCTTCAATTCCGCTAACTCATTAGCTGGCATTCTATAGGGTCGCTTCGATATTGGAGCTGTCCCTGGGACTAAGTCAATTAAGAACATGACGTCCCGATCCGGTGGCATGCCAGGTAATTCATCAGGAAAGACATCAGCATATTCTCGGACTACAGGTATGTCTTCAAGTTTCACTTCCTTCATGCTGGTGAGGATAGAACTTCCATTGGTGCAGGTCTTGGGTTTGAACTCAATCAAATTCCTTCTCCATTTGTGAGAGTGATAGACCTATTGGCACGATCTATTTGTCCATGATTCTTGGCTAACCGGTCCATTCCCGAATAACGCCCGCACCTTGGGAATGCAAGACTATCAAGTCTGGCTAGGAAGGATACTCCGGATATTTCAAGGGTGAGGTTCGGGCATAAAGAACTAGTTCTCATTTCTGAGCCCGGGGAATGGATTATCATGGGATTTGCTAAGGAAGATATTGGTAACCCATATTTGCCCACAAATTTATTTGACACGAAAGAATGCGAAGCTCCGGAATCAAATAGTACTGAAGCTGGTATTGAATTGACAAGAAACATACCAAGCACAACATCCGGTGCTGCCTGGGCTTCCTCGGCCGTGACGTGGTTCACACGTCCCTTGATGAACTGGCCTGACGGCTTTGCAGACGCCGATGGTTGTGACTCTGGTGTTGGCTTGAAGACGCCACGCCGCTTCTTGGGGCATCTGTTGGCATAGTGGCTGTTTCATTGCAGTGGAAACAGTCACCTCGCACTGAGGGGCGGAGCTCTTCACAAATTGTCCTCCGCTGATGCGCCGCGAAGTTGGAGGTGTTGGGGCGGCGATTCTGCACAGGGCTCTGCAGGTGTGGAGATCGAATTTCCCACGCTGCGGTGGTCGCCGCTGAATGAATCGAGGCTTGGGAAAGCCTCTGCGTTGAACTGGGCGCCATCCTCCGCTTGCGTGTTCTCCATCTCATGATGTTTGGCCTCCTGGCGGATCGCCTTGTCCACCAACTGCTGGAAGTCGGTGAAGTTCTGGGAGATGAGTTGGACAGAGATATCGTCGTTGAGTCCCTCCAGGAACCTTTCTTGCCTTTCTTCATCTCGGGCCACATCAGCTGGGGCATAGCGAGCTAGCTGGTTGAAGCGGTGAATATACTCGCCACCGAAGCGATTGCCTTGGCGAGTGCATGAAACTCCTTCTTCTTGATGTCATCATGCGCGCAGGATGTGGGCATGACGGAAGGCTCACAAACTCGCCCCACGAGATAGCCCGGCATTGGCGTGGGAGATGCGTAAATTGTCCCACCATTCGAGGTGGTCCGTTGAGTCGATGAGTTGCGACAGGACCTCTCGCGACCGTGCATTGCGCGATGTCCGATTTCTTTCCGATGGCACGGCCAATCGCCGCATCCATCGGCTCGGTCGGCTTTGGAGAATGTCGGAGGACGATACGCATGAACTCCGACATGGTCACCCGTTGAGGAGGGTGTGCCGGTGCCTGAGTCGTGGCGGTAGCTGCTGTTGCCTGGTTGTTCTGAGCGTTGTTGAGCGACTGAGCCAACAATTCAATAAGGTGAGTTTGATTGGCCATCATCCGCTGCCAATCCGGTCCCGCCTTTGGTGGTGGGGAGGTTGCTGAACATGCTGCTCCTGATGGTCGGTATTTCCGTTGTTCTGACCCTGGATGCTGCCATTTCCTGTGCGGGTGTTCACCATCTGCTTGAAATTTCCAAAGACTTAGGAAAGGGAAGAAAAGGTTGCACTAAGGGGGAGTAAATTTATATTAGCCCAAAAAGCACACAAAAACAAGGCAAGGAAACAAATTTTTCTTTTCAAGTAATTCTTTATTTTATTCATCTGATTATGGCTACCACAAAAGGTTAGTAGCTCATAATTCGCAGCTAATTGAACAACTAAAGGGAAAGCAAAAATCTAAAATGGTGGAGGTAAACATCTATGGGGTGGACGGGGTGTAGTCCGGGGAGTTGCAGGTGCTGCCTTGGCCCTTTTTGTACAGAGCCAATTCAGCTTCAGCTGCCTTCAGCCTCTCCTCTGCGGCCTCTAGCCTCCCCTGAACGAGATACAGCTCGTCCAGGGTGTTGCCATAGGCGTAATCCATCGCCTTGGCCAACTCCACCTGGTGGGTGATCTCTGGCATATCCTCATTCTCGACTGAGCTGAAGGCACTGCCTAGCCGAGTGGGGATGTGCATGGGATAGTACTGGAATGCAGTATCCCGAAAGTGAGCGTCGTAGGTGTAGCGAAGTCGGCGTACGGCTTCTCTTGCAGCGTCTTGGATGCCGTCCTCGAAGGTCTCCCGACGCATTGGGGCGTCGAAGATGTGGAAGGATGTATCCGGCGCCAAGTTAGAGTAGAGGATAACCTCCACTCTCCAGCGCTCCTGCTGTCCCACGATATCCCATTCTCCAGCATAGACTCCATGGGAGATGCGGGTCGGTCTCTCGGCCATCTACAATTTTAGAAAGGACAAGAGTTTAGAAATCTTTTAAATAGAGAAAGGAAGAGTAGGACTCTGGAAGACAGGTAAATAGTTTGTAAATTTTTGTAAAATAGTCCTTAATGGTTTTACCAATTCTACCGTGGGCCATGACCTACAGTCGATATGGCTCTGATACCACTTTTGTCGAACCCGGGAATGAAAGATCCCGAATTCTCTGTGTTCAAACACCAGTCCAGGATTTCTAGTGTACACAGTCTCACAAAAACGAATATCACATTCATATCACGAAAACGTAAATGGCATTAAATAAATAACTGTTTAATACAAATGAGTCTGAATAATAAAATCAAATGTCAAATGATAAACACATCGGAAATAACATAATAGTGGGAGCCACACGATGCGCCAAAGGCAATCGTCTGGGTCAGAAGGCCTACTCGTCCGGGTCCTCACCGTCAAGATAGCATCTTCTCCGAATAAGATTTATTCAAAGAAGAGTGAGCACTACTACCGTGCTCGCAAGTCACACCCAATATTGAATTTAAATGCATGCATAAGGAAACAAGTGAGTATGGCGTGGGTTGTTTTGCATAAACAAGATTTTCGTTTGAATACGCATAGTAGTTTCTAAGGCAATTTTATACTATGGATAAAATCATATTTTGAAACAAAGAATGATATAATGTGGATAACCTCCAATGATAAAGTGAAGGATCCCCTCCTAACACTTGGCTTCCCGCCCAAATTTTCATAAGGAATAACCATCCTCAACATTTAATAAAGTATTTTAAAACCAAAAACAATACTAACTTTAAGTGGCCCGCTAGCATGTCCATGACCATGACGCGCTATTCGAATAGTTTCTACTCTGAGTTGGTACAACTTACCCACACGAGGTGACATGCTCGTTATGTCGGCCAATTCACGCTTCCGTAGGCGTGTGATTGAGCAATTACCATGAGGCCTTTACAATGTTTTATCCTAGTACATTCATGCCCGCTAAGGTTTCGCCCCTTTGATGACCTGTCCTCGGAAGCCCCTCTTGCGCCAAGTGGGAATAAAACGTCTAACCGACACCCACAAAATCACATGACATAAATATACTAGGACATCACAAATTAGTTAGCCAAATCCTGCCCATACAGGACATGTGGTGGTACGTTATGGCATAGCAATAAGCGGCTCAAAGACCGGTCCTCAATTGACTTGGGCGTCATTCCTACAAACCGTGGGCCTTAATCTTAACCAGATCAATCCCGTGCATAAACCTGCACCCACCATTCCAACCATTTCGCCCAAGTCCAAACCCATTTTGATTTTATTTTTGGATAAAACCATATTTATAAATCCACGTGGTAAGACAATACCACAATTTCAAGTTTGAAACAAATTTGTAGAAATTTGGTGCAAACCCTCCCAAATTCTGTAAATGTGAACTAGGCTTGGCTAAGCATATATTTGAATTTTGGTAATATCTTGCCTATGGTATCAAGGTAGTCAGATTCAACATTCTAATTTGCCATACAATAACATATGGAATTAACTATATGTAAAACAGGATATTAAAATATTTATAACAACATATGCATGCAATAAGGAATTAAAAAAAACTGAAAATAACTTAAAATAATAGGGGCAATATGGTCAACTGTAACACCCTGGCTATCCGGAAGCCAAGATGTCACCTAAAACATCTAACATACATTCATAATGCGGAAGAACTTGAAACAAGTATATCAACTAAAGACAGCATTAAGATAAACAGGACATGGTGAAGGTATCCTTCCTTCACCTTGTAAGTTATTTATCTGAACATCAATAAAGAAGGTTCACACGCAGTAATAAATCAACATCCGTGGAGAAGGTATCCTTCCTTCTCCAATTATAATTTAATTATTACAGTTCATCGTTAACTAATGAAATATGGAACTAAAATTTAGTCTTGAACATGAATTTAATGTTGTGAACAAGTAGTGCGTGTCTACTCCTCCCAAGAGCCAACATCGGGGTTACCTAAAATAAACAAACAACGCAAGAGTGAGTCCATGACTCGGCAAAGTACGATTATCAATAAGATAATCATTCAATATGAATAAGACAAACTCATCATCGTTCGATCACATCACAACCGATTACAAATGAAAACATGATATGAATGCTCAAAATCAAAGGAATGGACTGCACACATGCATATATCAGTATAGCGATGAAACACCCGTCGGTGTTCACTCAAGCCCGCATCTTAACAAAAATGCGGGATCCACTTCCCGTATGAAGAACGTTTCATACGGTGTCCAACATTGCCCATCTTGGAGTTAATGGGTCTTACATGCCCATTCGGAATTAATGGGTCTTTCAAATCCACTCCGTGGACGGGACATGACAATGTCCAACACTGCCCACATTGGAATGGTGGGACTTGCAATCCACTTTCGTGGATGAAACATGCATAATGAATGCATAGAATGAAATACGAATATTGAAAGACATGATAACAAAACATGGATTCAACACATATGAAAGAACATAGACAATCCATCTTCTCTCGTATCATACCAAATCACAGCATGACCATATAAACATTCATCAATCACAATCATTAAGGGTGGCAATGTACTTGCCTTCCACGATGCGACGCGTTAGTCGGCAAAGGTGATACTCCTAAACCCGAGGCTTCACCTCCTAAACAAGTAAAATAATTTCAATAAGGACATAATATACCCAACACTACTAATCGATGTTAAACATCGCTTCCTCGATGACTCTAGTCATTAATACAAAACTTAAAATGAAATCAACAATTTCTGACATAACTTAATTCTGGACAGCAGCACGGTAATTGACATATCTATTGGTCTGGAACTCGGAATGAGGTGAGACCAATTTCCATGGATTCTGAACTGACATATCTACAATAGTCTGGTTGGACAAAAGTTCAGATTTTGCCTCTAATAAAATTTGGCCCACGGCTCAAATCTGTTGACTGAATTAATAGACAGAAATATCGGCTAAATTAAAATATCCATAACTTTTGTTGTACAACTCCAAATTGGACGTTCTTTAACAATCTGAAAAGGTTATGAAATTATCTACAATAACCTAGTTGGCACGACATTCATATATTGTCTTTAACAAAAAGTGGCACACGGGTCAAAATTAAAGATAGAAACTGACATACAAACTGGACAGACTGACATACAATCTGGACAGTCACAAAGAAAAGTGCATAACTTTTGATCTATAAATCCAAATGAGGTGTTCTTTATCAATCCTGAAAGCTAGTGATATCACCTTCAAAATTTGTTATGGGCAAGACCTCTGAATCACCTTCTAACTAGGCCATAAATCAACCTATACAGAGACTGCTATTTCTCGTCAGGATTCTGGACAGCAGATAATAAATCTATCATAACTTTTGACTCGAAAGTCGGAATGAGGTGATCTTGGCGGCCACTGAAAGCTAAGAACAAGACCTAAAGAACTCTAGAAGGTGGACAACTCAAATTCTGCCTCTAAGGTCACGAAACCGACCCCGCAACCTACTGGACAGATCTCACTTTCAGTTCGCAGCAATCTGTTCTAATCAAATACGAACCAAATCGCATCTACCACTAATCAAACAACGAGGATCGGTATTCGTTACCCTTGCAGCAACCAGGAAGTCGCTGTTCAAACCCCATGAAGAACTCCTCCTTCCCCGATCCCTTCCTTTCACGTTTGGCGAGCACTCCCGCTGCTTCTCCCTTCGTCCACCGTCTTGGACAGCAGCTAGGAGGCACCACCAATGGAGGGGAGTGCTGGATCTTGGGGCGTGGGAGGAGGTGGCTGCCTAGGGGAGAGGAGGGGGTGGCGGCTCAAGGGGGGGAGGAGAGGAAGAGAGGTGCGGCCAAAAGGAGGAGGAGAGGGGGAGGGGCGGCTAGGGTTTTGGGGGAGGGTGGCACCTCCCCCCCTATGGCCGGCCAGGCCTCATGGGCCAAGGCCCAGGCCCAGGTTGCCGAGAAAACACAGAAAACCCCCTCTAAACTCCTGATTAAACGTTTTTCCAAAAGAAACCTTCTACCGATTAATTGTTCTCTCCCGAAAATTAATTCTAGCACTATTGGAGAATTACACTAATTCTCTCTCAATTTGTATTGCACTCTCAAAAGAAACTCGGGATATTACATTCTACCCCCCTTAACAGGATTCGACCTCGAATCCTTACCCAGCTCTACGCGAAAGAACAACCACGACTGAGAACGAACAACGGTAACCACGTACCCGTTGTGAACAACACCGGTTAAAACTCACGCACACGAAACTCCAACTTCCCAAGTAGCATCTCCTCGGATCGAAAATACCACAACACAACGACGTAACGCGACGTCGAACTAACACTCAACCCGGTACTTCGGTACACTCATCGGAGAAAACTCAAGGTAAGATCTCACTCGATGGTCAACGGCGCAAACGAAAACTCAAACTCGGATCTCCGGTACTCACCCAACACGATAACATACAAGACGTTACGCACTCCACGCATGGACCCGAGGCGATCCGGCGATACGCCAACTAGCTTAAAACAACCCAATGTACCTTGGGTTAACCTTCCCATTGAAACCGAACCACACGACAAGCACGAAGAACACGAAACTCGTGTTCCACCTTTCAATCGAACTCTTCACTAAAGCAAGGATCACCTCCTTTAACGAAACACACTATCGAAACTCTTTTACCGCAAAACATATCTGAATAAGAAAGATTCACGTCACAACTATATCGCTACCAACTGGTAATCAAGAGTAAAATCCGTAAATCGAATTTCATCAAGAAAACCTTTCCACTTTCCAAGTGGCAATTTGCGAATAAACGCCACGAAAACCAAAGGAGAAATCATTTTAAATGCCCAAATCGAACTTCCTTATTCTTCCCGAATCGATAGGAACCACACATACCAAAATCGAGTCAAACTCGACTTACGAAAGACATTGGTCAACAAAGACAAAGCTCAGCGGAATTAAGAAAACGCTTCACTAATCAAGAAGACATTTTTTCCTTAGTTTCACTTTTGGAATAAAACATCTCTCCAACCTTGAAATTCGAATTCATCGCATACCACACGGTCTCAACCATCTTCATTTAACATCCTCAAGTTAGGCTTAAACCGAAATACATCTTCCACACCGTTGTAGAGAGACCTATTGATTCCATGAATACTCTAGACAACTCATTCAACCGATGACATTAATTTGATAGAAGGCACCAAAGCACCTAAAAAAACCCATACAATCTCATCACCTCCAACTTTCAGAATAACACATCGAATCCTCAAGTACACCCGCTCATGAACTACATCAGAAGGGTTCTATCGACAATCATTCCACTACTCAGAATACTCCAGTTTTCTATCTCCTCTACACACAAATCTTTGGGCGACCAAAAGTTTAGCATGAAAATGGAAAGCCCAAATTTAACCTCTGAGACCTCTACAACGAATTCCTCTTATAACAAATAATGAAATCATCGGATTAAATCTCTAAGATTTCCTCCAATTTCGACATACTCACTCATTGACATCATCAGGAATCATTCATACAACATCACGATACTTTCAATAGAGTTACTCTATAAAATTGATTACGGTTTCCATACATTTGATAATCCCCAACATTCCAACATGAACCAAGGTTCGGAACTACACTATACCATAGGTCCTACTTAGTCGAACAATATACAATTTTACTTGAAACCATACATTCCATCCGAATCAACTTCCTCCAAGAGATTCGGTCAAAACCAACTCATCTTCTATTACTCCTCCAATAGCCGGGTAGCAAAATCTCACCCCTACAATCAATTAACCACCACCAAACAAACAACAACATACGAGTTGTAAAACTTTCAAAGACAAAGCGGTTGATCCTTTCTCAAAAGAAAGAGGCGAACAAGAACAAATTTCACAACACAGAAAATGTTATCGCTCACAAGTGAGCACGAGACCAAAAGAAATAATCTGCAACGAAGATCCGGGAAAACAAAAATTGAGTTCACCATGGAGTGCACGCATCCTCGAAAAGGGAATAGCAAATAACCACCAACAAGAAGAATGACATTGCGATTGAAACTCGACAACTCTTGAGTGAAAAGAGCAAAAGTTTATGAACAATTCAAATAACCACAAGTTACAAAACTTGACTCAATTCTCAAATATTCATAATGCACTCTCTCCTTTAACACTGTAATTAATTCTTTGACTAACATCACTTTGCCACAAAGAACAAGATAAGGTCTTTAGTCCAAACCACAAGGACTAATTAAGAACCAATAAAAATTCTTCCATACGTTATATTTATTGAGCAGTTCAACTACACAAGAAACATGAGATCCAAATAATCTCACCACCAAACTCAAACATTTCCAATTACAGGATTTCGCGAAAAGCAAGTAGATTATTCTCCTCTTAAAGGAACCAACATAACTTCTTTGATTGCAACCTCGCGTTGCCAACTCAAACCAAAGAGCCTTTAGAGTTAAACCACACAAATCTCTTAAGAAGCAACAGACAATCCAATACCTTAATTTATTTAAAATAATTTGAGTTACGGATGATTTAAGAGCTCAAAGAAAATATCACTAAAGCTAAACTTGAAATATTCACATCGAACGATATCACCAAGGGCGATCAAATTACTATGGGTATTAACATCAATTTCACAACAACAATTAGAAAACACTTCAAAAGACCCACGTGAAAAGAATGAGTTGATTCTTTCTCGAAAGAAGAGACAAATGGAAACGATTTTCACCAACTAGAAAACTCATCCACCACTCAGACTTGAACATGGGACCAAGAGAAGAAACCAATTAAGCAATGAACTCACAGAACATAAGTGGAGTCCACAGTTGAACGCATAAGCCTCACCGTAAGAGAATATCGAACCTTAACAGATAAGAACAAATAAGTATTCAAAATCAAACACTTGCATCATGAAGAACCATTGCAACATTGTAACATATCGTTACTCGATAAACTTCATTTACCACATAAAGCTGAACCCCAAAAGATCATGAATACAAATTACAAATTTGATCATTTAGGAAATATCACCATGGGTGATCAAATTACTACGAGAATTAACCTCATTCTCACATTTTTGACTATTGAATAACATCGACAACATACATAGTACCAAGAATCATCAAACTTTATTACTCCATCCTAAAACTTCCCAAAGGGAACACAAACCACAAGGTTGAAACAAATTTATCATAACAAGTTTATGCTAAGCAATAACAATATCACAAGGCACGCTAACAAAGACTACTTACGAAATTCATCTACTCAATTGTTGGTGTTGCTCAACACTTTCTTCACGCTCATTAACAAATGATGATTGTACTAACCACGCGTATACATACGGTACTAATTCTATTTGCAATCACATAACCATTTATAAACATAGATTCACATTTCACCTTTGTTCAGAAATCATTTCAAAACATGATTAAAGATTCACTAACATAATTTCCTATAAACAAGGTTTCATGAGTCGATACACCAGCACCCATCTGGTACTTTATACAAGTTTCAACAATTTTAGCCTACTAGGAAATAGATAAATCTAGCTCTTATGTAAGATCTATAGGTTCTGAATAGATATTGACAGTCTTTATTTAACATACACCATGAATCAAATACAAGGACATATCAAATTAATCAGTTTCACTTCCATGGATGGTAGTTAAAAGTAATTGATTTGCACTATGCTAATAACCCAACTTGGTAACTCATATCATAACAATTTATTCGCTTAATCATAAATTCTCAATTTAAGCATGGCAAGACATCACAAAAGGATTCTAACACCTTACTACAGCAAAAGAGAGACTTCAAACCTCAACGCTCGAAGTAATCCAAAGAAACACATAAAGCCAAAGCTTTCCCCAAGCAACCGAACTTACAGCGGAAAACTCTTCACTAATCAAGTTATCAAATGAGTAAATGAGTCATTCTTTTCAATGAGAAAGAAGGAGCAACCAAGAAAACATCAATCTTGCCAATTTACAACGATCACAAGTAGTAGAAACAACTCAACGGTTGAAAGGCAATATTTGTTTGAGAGAACCAAGAGGATCTATGGAAAACCATAACTATCATGGACCACAAATCCGGAGAAGTTCATCAACCACCACGGGACAAGAATTGCCAAATTCGAAATCAAGAAAGAGAACAACTTTCTAAAGCAACTCACGCTTAACACGAAACTATGGTACTCGGGTAACTACTCCTCTAACCACGTTCTGCGAGCGGTGGTGTAACACAGTGAATCCTGAGTAACAACCACGACCTCCACTTCTTATCATTTGATAACATCACGCCTCACCGAAATACTCAATTATGATTACACAGATCATCTCATGACAATCATAGTATTAGTTCATAGATATTGAATATCATAGCGGATCATATATTACCAACAAGGATGATAGTACGAAGCAATTCAACAATTGCTCAACCAAAATGAAACATAATAACGAGATATTGCGGAAGCAATGTACTTTTCAACCCCACCCATCGTACACGTGTGTCATTTTAATGTTCTTCTATTAACCACGGACCTAAAGCCCGCTCGATACCAATCGTAACACACAGCTATCCAGGAAGCCAAGATGTCACCTAAAACATCTAACATACATTCATAATGCGGAAGAACTTGAAACAAGTATATCAACTAAAGACAAACATTAAGATAAACAGGACATGGTGAAGGTATCCTTCCTTCACCTTCTAAGTTATTTAATACGAACATCAATAAAGAAGGTTCACACGCAGTAATAAATCAACATCCAGTGGAGAAGATATCCTTCCTTCTCCAATTATAATTTAATTATTACAGTTCATCGTTAACGAATGAAATATGGAACTAAAATTTAGTCTTGAACATGAATTTGATGTTGTGAACAAGTAGTGCGTGTCTACTCCTCCCAAGAGCCAACATCGGGGTTACCTAAAATAAACAAACAACGCAAGAGTGAGTCCATGACTCGGCAAATACGATTATCAATAAGATAATCATTCAATATGAATAAGACAAACTCATCATCAGTTCGATCACATCACAACCGATTACAAATGAAAACATGATATGAATGCTCAAAATCAAAGGAATGGACTGCACACATGCATATACGGTATAGCCGTGAAACACCGTCGGTGTTCACTCAAGCCCGCATCTTAACAAAAATGCGGGATCCACTTCCGTATGAAGAACGTTTCATACGGTGTCCAACATTGCCCATCTTGGAGTTAATGGGTCTTACATGCCCATTCGGAATTAATGGGTCTTTCAAATCCACTCCGTGGACGGACATGACAATGTCCAACACGCCACATTGGAATGGTGGGACTTGCAATCCACTTTCGTGGATGAAACATGCATAATGAATGCATAGAATGAAATACGAATATTGAAAGACATGATAACAAAACATGGATTCAACACATATGAAAGAACATAGACAATCCATCTCTCTCGTATCATACCAAATCACAGCATGACCATATAAACATTCATCAATCACAATCATTAAGGGTGGCAATGTACTTGCCTTCCACGATGCGACGCGTTAGTTGGCAAAGGTGATACTCCTAAACCCGAGGCTTCACCTCCTAAACAAGTAAAATAATTTCAATAAGGACATAATATACCCAACACTACTAATCGATGTTAAACACTGCTTCTCGATGACTCTAGTCATTAATACAAAACTTAAAATGAAATCAACAATTTCGACATAACTTAATTCTGGACAGCAGCACGGTAATTGACATATCTATTGGTCTGGAACTCGGAATGAGGTGAGACCAATTTCCATGGATTCTGAACTGACATATCTACAATAGTCTGGTTGGACAAAAGTTCAGATTTTGCCTCTAATAAAATTTGGCCCACGGCTCAAATCTATTGACTGAATTAATAGACAGAAATATCGGCTAAATTAAAATATCCATAACTTTTGTTGTACAACTCCAAATTGGACGTTCTTTAACAATATGAAAAGGTTATGAAATTATCTACAATAACCTAGTTGGAACGACATTCATATATTGTCTTTAACAAAAAGTGGCACACGGGTCAAAATTAAAGATAGAAACTGACATACAAACTGGACAGACTGACATACAATCTGGACAGTCACAAAGAAAAGTGCATAACTTTTGATCTATAAATCCAAATGAGGTGTTCTTTATCAATCCTGAAAGCTAGTGATATCACCTTCAAAATTTGTTATGGGCAAGACCTCTGAATCACCCTCGAACTAGGCCATAAATCAACCTATACAGAGACTGCTATTTCTCGTCAGGATTCTGGACAGCAGATAATAAATCTATCATAACTTTTGACTCGAAAGTCGGAATGAGGTGATCTTGGCGGCCACTGAAAGCTAAGAACAAGACCTAAAGAACTCTAGAAGGTGGACAACTCAAATTCTGCCTCTAAGGTCACGAAACCGACCCCGCAACCTACTGGACAGATCTCACTTTCAGTTCGCAGCAATCTGTTCTAATCAAATACGAACCAAATCGCATCTACCACTAATCAAACAACGAGGATCGGTATTCGTTACCCTTGCAGCAACCAGGAAGTCGCTGTTCAAACCCCATGAAGAACTCCTCCTTCCCCGATCCCTTCCTTTCACGTTTGGCGAGCACTCCCGCTGCTTCTCCCTTCGTCCACCGTCTTGGACAGCAGCTAGGAGGCACCACCAATGGAGGGGAGGTGCTGGATCTTGGGGGACAGGAGGGGAGGTGGCTGCCTAGGGGAGAGGAGGGGGTGGCGGCTCAAGGGGGGGAGGAGAGGAAGAGAGGTGCGGCCAAAAGGAGGAGGAGAGGGGGAGGGGCGGCTAGGGTTTGGGGGGCGGGTGGCACCTCCCCCCCTATGGCCGGCCAGGCCTCATGGGCCAAGGCCCAGGCCCAGGTTGCCGAGAAAACACAGAAAACCCCCTCTAAACTCCCTGACAAACGTTTTCCAAAAGAAACCTTCTACCGATTAATTGTTCTCTCCCGAAAATTAATTCTAGCACTATTGGAGAATTACACTAATTCTCTCTCAATTTGTATTGCACTCTCAAAAGAAACTCGGGATATTACATTCTACCCCCCTTAACAGGATTCGACCTCGAATCCTTACCCAGCTCTACGCGAAAGAACAACCACGACTGAGAACGAACAACGGTAACCACGTACCCGTTGTGAACAACACCGGTTAAAACTCACGCACGAAACTCCAACTTCCCAAGTAGCATCTCCTCGGTGAAAATACCACAACACAACGACGTAACGCGACGTCTGAACTAACACTCAACCCGGTACTTCCAGGTACACTCATCGGAGAAAACTCGAAGGTAAGATCTCACTCGATGGTCAACGGCGCAAACGAAAACTCAAACTCTGGATCTCCCAGGTACTCACCCAACACGATAACATACAAGACGTTACGTACTCCACGCATGGACCGAGGCGACCCCGGCGTCGCCAACTAGCGAAAACAACCCAATGTACCTTGGGTTAACCTTCCCATTGAAACCGAACCACACGACAAGCACGAAGAACACGAAACTCGTGTTCCACCTTTCAATCGAACTCTTCACTAAAGCAAGGATCACCTCCTTTAACCAGAAACACACTATCGAAACTCTTTTACCGGCAAAACATATCTGAATAAGAAAGATTCACGTCACAACTATACGTTACCAACTGGGTACTGAAGAGTAAAATCCAGAAATCAGAATTTCATCAAGAAAACCTTTCCACTTTCCAAGTGGCAATTTGCGAATAAACGTCACGAAAACCAAAGGAGAAATCATTTTAAATGCCCAAATCAGAACTTCCCTTATTCTTCCTGACCTGATAGGAACCACACATACCAAAATCGAGTCAAACTCGACTTACGAAAGACATTGGTCAACAGCACAAAGCTCAAGCGGGAATTAAGAAAACGCTTCACTAATCAAGAAGACATTTTTTTTCCTTAGTTTCACTTTTTGGAATAAAACATCTCTCCAACCTTGAAATTCGAATTCATCGCATACCACACGGTCTCAACCATCTTCATTTAACATCCTCAAGTTAGGCTTAAACCGAAATACATGTTCCACACCGTTGTAGAGAGACCCTATTGATTCCACTGAATACTCTAGACAACTCATTCAACTGATGACATTAATTTGATAGAAGGCACCAAAGCACCTAAAAAAAAAACCCATACAATCTCATCACCTCCAACTTTCAGGAATAACACATCAGAATCCTCAGTACACCCGCTCATGAACTACATCAGAAGGGTTCTATCGACAATCATTCCACTACTCAGAATACTCCAGTTTTCTATCTCCTCTACACACAAATCTTTGGGCGACCAAAAGTTTAGCATGAAAATGGAAAGCCCAAATTTAACCTCTGAGACCTCTACAACGAATTCCTCTTATAACAAATAATGAAATCATCGGATTAAATCTCTAAGATTTCCTCCAATTTCGACATACTCACCCATTGACATCATCGAAATCATTCATACAACATCACGATACTTTCAATAGAGTTACTCTATAAAATTGATTACGGTTTCCATACATTTGATAATCCCCAACATTCCAACATGAACCAAGGTTACGGAACTACACTATACCATAGGTCCTACTTAGTCGAACAATATACAATTTTACTTGAAACCATACATTCCATCCGAATCAACTTCCTCCAAGAGATTCGAGTCAAAACCAACTCATCTTCTATTACTCCTCCAATAGTGGGTAGCAAAATCTCACCCCTACAATCAATTAACCACCACCAAACAAACAACAACATACGAGTTGTAAAACTTTCTGACACAAAACGGTTGATCCTTTCTCAAAAGAAAGAGGTGAACAAGAACAAATTTCACAACACAGAAAATGTTATGCTCACGGTGAGCACGAGACCAAAAGAAATAATCTGTAACGAAGTTCGGGAAAACGAAAATTGAGTTCACCATGGAGTGCACGCATCCTCTAAAAGGGAATAGCAAATAACCACCAACAAGAAGAATGACATTGCGATTGAAACTCGACAACTCTTGAGTGAAAAGAGCAAAAAGTTTATGAACAATTCAAATAACCACAAGTTACAAAACTTGACTCAATTCTCAAATATTCATAATGCACTCTCTCCTTTAACACTGTAATTAATTCTTTGACTAACATCACTTTGCCACAAAGAACAAGATAAGGTCTTTAGTCCAAACCACAAGGACTAATTAAGAACCAATAAAAATTCTTCCATACGTTATATTTGAATTTTGGTAATATCTTGCCTATGGTATCAAGGTAGTCAGATTCAACATTCTAATTTGGCCATACAATAACATATGGAATTAACTATATGTAAAACAGGATATTAAAATATTTATAACAACATATGCATGCAATAAGGAATTAAAAAAAACTGAAAATAACTTAAAATAATAGGGGCAATATGGTCAATGGTGTAACTTGCCTTGTTCGATGTCTTGAAACTCTAAATCTTCAGTTTGATCGAACTCTCCGGAATCGTCGAATTCTATACGCGAAAATACGACAAATTCAATATGCAAATTCAAATAAATTCAAAAACATAGATCAAAATAACTCCAAATTGAAATATTTTGGTTTAGTTAGCTATATTATAATTTTATACAAATTTTGCAATTTGAATCACCCAATTTGGAGTTCGTATGCAAAAGTTATGAATTTTAGAAGTTTATATCAAAATCTGGAATTTTATTGAATTTTCAGAATTATTTTCCTACTGAAAATCTATTTATTGCGCAATGATTACATCAGCACTGGAATTTCGGAATTTTAATAATTAAAAGAATTTCTGACACATGGGGCCCATGTGTCATTGACATGGTCCACGTGGACCAAGTCCATGGGACCTTTAGCTCGGGTGGTGGACCGTGCCACGCGGCGTGCGCACGAGCGAGAGGGAGGGAGGTGGCGCCGACGGCGCCTGCGTGGCGCGAGTGGCGATGGCGTGGCGCTGCCACGTCACCTTGGCACCGGCGACGCTCGGGTCGTGTGCTCGGCCGAACGGCGCACGCACGAAGTGCGGTGGTGTCAAGCGAAGAGGGACGATGGGGTCACGAAGCACATGTTTTGGTTACCGAGGGCACGCGATAGCGGCGGCAAGAAGATATGCGCGGCGGTGTCGGGCTTGTCGGCGAGGAGCTCGGTGGCGCTCCGACCGCATGGAGGGCGCGCGGTGGCGGCGATGGCGGCGAAGGTGACGGTGGTGTCGAGGTGGCCGGAGACGGCTTGACGGCGGCGCAACGGAGCTTCGGTTGCCGGCGGAAGTTTGCGAATTACGGCGAGCTCAGGAGAAAACAAGAGGAGTGAGTGTGGGTGCTGGCTGCGGTGGAGAAGAGCGCACCCAGGGCTGCCTTTTATAGGCGCCGGGGAGCTCTAGAATGGCGTGGAGGAGGTGGGGGTCGTGCGCGGCAGTTGCGGCCGAACGTGGCGTTCGTGCGGAGAAAGAGGGGGAAACGGCGTGGAGGAGGTGGCGGAGACCAGTGCGATTTCGTGCGTATGACGCGGGAAGTGCGGGGTGGTTGGGAGAGGCCGTTAGCGAAGCTCCTTCGTGCGCGGCAATGGCGGAAGTGACGGGCGCCGCGCGAAGAAGAAGGAGAGGAGGAAGATGACGCGGGGTCGTCTGTTTTTAATCGGACGGTCGCGATTTGATCCCGCGAAGCGGTAAGTTGATATCGGGCGCAGCCGTTGGATTAGGATCGGACGGTCAAAATTAGATGGGCGAAACGGTAAGTGGGACTCGGGCGCAGCCGTTGGATTTTGATCCAACGGTGGATGGATAGGGAGAGAGAGAGAGCGGGCGGCTGGGCTGTGCGGGCCGAGCGCGGGAGGGAGATTTGGGCCGGTGCTGGTGGGTTTCGGCCCGACGCTATTTTTGGATTTTCTTTTTGATTTCTCAATTGTTTTAATTCTGTTAATTCATTTAGGCTTTAGAAAATAGCAAAATACTTCCAAAAATTATGGAAAAATTCACAGAAATTCCCATACTCATTCTGGACTTAATAAAATTATTTCCAACTATTAGTTGGCTTTTAATTTTGTAAATAAATTTGTTTTAGCTTTAAAATATTTATAAAAAGCTTTTGAAAATTCAGGAAAAACCACAAACATAAATAAACTTTTAAATTTTACTGAAATTGAAAATTGGGCTGTTACAAGTTGACTGGAGCTCGGGTCTTTTCCAAGATTGACTTGAGGTTGGGGTATCATCAAGTCCGGATCAGGGCCGAAGATATTCCGAAGACGGCTTTCACTACTCGTTATGGTCTTTACGAGTACACCGTCATGTCTTTTGGCTTGACTAATGCTCCTCCTTTATTCATGAATCTTATGAACTCGGTATTCATGGAGTATTTGGATCAGTTTGTGGTGGTCTTCATTGATGACATTCTTATCTACTCCAAGAATGAAGAAGAGCATGTTGAACATCTGAAGATTGTGTTGGGTAAGCTGCGTGAGCATCAGCTGTATGCCAAGTTCAGCAAGTGCGAGTTCTGGTTGAAGGAAGTGGCATTCTTAGGCCATGTTCTTTCAGCCGGAGGTTTAGCTGTGGATCCTAGCAAGGTCAGCGATGTGCTATCTTGGGGTCAGCCCAAGTCGGTCACCGATGTTCGGAGTTTTCTTGGTTTGGCAGGATATTACCGTTGCTTTATCGAGAACTTCTCCAAAATTGCCAAGCCGATGACTGAATTGCTCAAGAAGGACAAGAAATTCGTATGGTCCCCTGCTTGTGAGGAGAGTTTTCAGGAACTCAAGAGGCATTTGACTTCAGCCCCAGTGCTTGTTCTTCCCGATGTCCACAAGTGCTTCGATATCTTTTGTGATGCCTCTCGTCAGGGACTCGGTTGTGTGCTGATGCAGGAAGGAAAGGTTGTGGCGTATGCATCGAGGCAGTTGAGGCCTCATGAACTCAACTATCCTACCCATGACTTGGAGTTAGCTGCAGTGGTTCATGCACTCAAGATTTGGCGGCATTACCTGATCGGTAACCGTTGTGAAGTGTACTCGGATCACAAGAGCTTGAAGTACTTGTTCACTCAGCCAGATTTGAACCTCAGGCAAAGAAGATGGTTGGAATTGATCAAAGATTATGACATGGGTATTCAATATCATCCGGGCAAGGCCAATGTCGTTGCAGATGCACTTAGTCGGAAGGTGTATTGCAATACTTTGATGCTCCAAGAGCAACAGCCTGCCCTCCTGGAAGAATTTCAGCGGCTCAATTTGGGTTTGGTTGAGCACGGTTCACTTGCTACTTTGGTTGTGCAACCAACCTTGGTGGATCAAATCAAGGCCGCACAGCAATCCGATGAGGGTGTGAGTCAGATCAAGCAGAACATCCAGAGTGGGGCAGCTAGGTGTTTCTCAGAGGATGAGCATGGTATTGTGTGGTTCGGGCAGCGCCTTGTGGTTCCAAAGGTCGTGGAGTTACGGGATTTGATTCTTTGCGAAGCCCATGATTCCCCCTTGTCTATTCATCCCGGGGCCACAAAGATGTATCAAGATCTCAGGCAGAGGTTTTGGTGGACTCGAATGAAGAGGGAGATTGCAAAATTCGTTGCCGAGTGCGACGTGTGTCGTCGTGTCAAGGCCGGGCATCAGCGCCCAGCCGGATTGCTTCAGCCCTTGCCATTCGAGTGGAAGTGGGATTCGATCGGGATGGACTTCATCACTGGTCTACCCCAGTCTCCCAAGAAGAACGATGCCATTTGGGTTGTTATCGATCGATTGACTAAGGTGGCTCATTTCCTTCCGGTCAGGTCTGACCTTCAGGTAGGTCTCTTGGCAGATCTCTACATAGCCCGCATCGTCAGTTTGCATGGTGTGCCACGAACGATTGTGTCAGATCTTGGTTCTCTTTTCACCTCTCGCTTTTGGCACAGTTTGCAAGAGGCCATGGGGACCCATCTTTCTTCATTCAAAGATACCACCCGGTGATCGTCGGTCGACAGAGCGAGTCAACGGTGTTGGAAGATATGCTCGTGCTTGTGTTCTTTCTTATGGGAACGATTGGGAGAGGTGCCTACCGCTTGCCGAGTTTTCCTACAACAACGACTTCGAGCTAGTCTCGGCATGGCACCGTTCGAGGCTTTGTATGGGAGGAGTGTGCGAACCCCATTGAACTGGTCGAATCGGTGAGAGACGGTTCTTGACCCAATTCAATCAACGAGGCGAAAGTCGAGTTCGGTGATTCGTGAACATTTGGCGTGGCTCAGTCCGAGCAAAAGAGCTATGCAGATCGCCGTCGCCGTGAGTTGAGTTTCCAGCCTAATGACTTCGTTTATCTCAAAGTCTCACCTTTGAAGGGCCATCGGCGTTTCGGCATCAAGGGCAAATTGGCTCCTCGATATGTTGGACCTTATCGTGTCATCGAGAAAGTGGGAGCTGTTGCATACAGGCTAGAGCTGCCAACGACACTTGAGGGGATACATGATGTGTTCCATGTGTCCCAATTGAAGAAGTGTCTTCGTGTTCCGACCGAGGAAACCCCATTGGAGGGTCTCGATGTTCAAGAAGATTTGACATATCGCGAGCATCCTGTTCGTATTCTTGATGAAGCTGAACGCAGAACAAGAAATCGTGCCATCAAGTTTCTTAAGGTTCAGTGGTCGAATCATTCCGAGGATGAAGCGACTTGGGAGCGAGAAGATCGCCTGCGTGCAGATTACCCTTCTTTCTTTTCCGAGTGAACGGAATCTCGGGACGAGATTCTTGTAAGGGGGGAGATTTGTAACACCCCAAACAATGGATTATGTTTTAAATGTAATTTATGAGGATAATTTAAAACTTTTGAGGTCTCATGAAGTCATTAGAAATTTCCTAGAATTTACCCCTAGCAATTCCTAATTCTAAAGAACCATGTTTCTTTAATGGAATGGTTGTCATTAAAAACTTTCCAATCTAATCTTGTGATCATCCTCTGGAAATATTTTTCCCATCATCTTGGTCATCTTGGCAACCTCTCTGAAAAATCTCATGATTTTTAGATTTTATTTGCTATTTCAAAAGAGCAAGTCAAACCAAATTGAATTCTGGTCAAACCCTTAGGGCAGCAGCTTGTGGATTTTCTGCAGAAAAATGTATTGCATGAAAAATCCTAGAAAAATTACACAAGGTTTTCCTCTGGCCCTGTAATCTTCCATAAAAATTTCAGAATTTTTAGAGCTTCGGAGCTACCTCTATAAATTCCCAAATCCTCTCTGTCCTTTTAATCCAAACCTGAAAACAATATTCCTGCAGCTCAAACCTCACTCCGACCGAGTCCGACCGCGCCAGTTGACTCAGCCTAATCAACTAACTGCACCGCTCGCACCCAACCCTTCAACGCCGTTGGATTTGGATCGTGCGGCTCGCACCGGTTGAGACAATCGGACAATTCCGTTTCCCCTTTAAATCTCAGCCGTTCGTTTGAAATCGGACGGCTATCGTGGATTCACTTGGAAGCAGACTCGCGCGCACCGTTTTGTCTCACCGACGAGGCGGGCCCGCTTGTCAGCTCTTTCTTCCTCCCTTCGCGCCGACGCTCAGAGCAGAGAGGCCACGCGGCCGAGCACATCTGCACGTCCCCGTCAACGGCGTCAATCCGCCGCCTTCATCCTCCACTCAGAGCCTCGCCCGTTAACGCCGCTTCCGTCCCGACCGTTGCCCGCCTATATCTCGCCCCCTCTCGCTCCATTTTTCCCTCATTCTTCCTCTCGGGGCTGAGGAAGGAGAGGCTCTCCTAAGCTCGCTACTCCGGTAAGCTTCAACCACATGATCCCTCACTGTTCTTTGGTCACTCCCGTCTCCATTTTTGCTAACACGAGTCGTTTTCTTTGCTTGTAGCTCTTAGTCCAGTGTGGTGTCTTCTTCGGCTCCGGTGCGCGCTCTGTGGAGCTCGCCGCGCCACTGTTGTCTCCGGTGAGTCCTATCCTCATTCTAGTGCGTCACCATGAATGCTTAGGCCTTTTACGAGTTTCCCCTCAATCATCTTGGCCATCCATCCTCAGGAACCCGTGAATCTTGGACTTTCTCCGTTAGTGGCCGCTGGAGCCCCTTTTCTTCCCCGACGACGGCACGGTGAGCCATTCTCTAATTCCCCTCTCTTGCACCATCACAAAGCTCCACTGATGCATCCTCCATCACTCATTCTCTCCCTCTGTCCCCAGGATATCCTCCCCTCGGTAGCACCCTCGCCGCCGCCGCTGATCATCGTCGCCGGCTCGACTCCGGCAGCCTCTCCACCTCCGAGTCGTCGTGGTAAGTTCACTGGACCCCTCTTATGCTCATGCGCGCGTCATATTTCTCTTGGCGCCGCTGCTTCGTGCAACGCCACATCGGCCGTAGTAGCTCCTCCGCCTCGCTCCGTCGCGCCGCCGCCGTGAGCCACCTTACTCCTCACCGCCGGTATCTTTAGCTTCGCCTAGCTGCCAGGATTCCATTTTGAGCTTTCACTTGGGCCGCCATGGCGCGTAGCGCCGGTGGGCCCCCCGGGGAAGGTCGCAGCCGCAGCGAGCTCCCGCGTGGCGCGTTCCGACCGCCACTGTAGCGGCATGATTAGGAGTTAATGGCGTTGATTAGTATTTAATGTCGCATCTTTGTCGGAAATCCCCGTTTAGCTGAGGTTCTTTGTCACCGACATGTGGGTCCGAGGCCGTTAAGCGCACAGTCAGCCTTCGGTGAGCCCGTGGGCCGAGTTCATGGCTCTCGGTCCATGCACTGTGTTGTGGACCGAGTCAATGACGGGCGGACCCCACATGTCAGGCGGTTTCGGAAATTATTCTGAAAAATATGAAATGGCACTGTGCTCTGGTCCCCACTCGTTAGTGTGAGTGGATAGGGTGAGCTGTGTAACATCCCAAAATTTCCAAATGCAAAAATACAAGATTTTTTAAACTTTTTGTATGATTGTCTGTTGTCGTTCAGTTGGTCTGCAATCTTTGTGAGTTATTCAATTTGCATTTATTTTGCCGGCACAAGTAATGAGAAATAAAAACCCTAAGAACATAAATCCTAAAGACGCGAACCCTAGAAATGAAAAACTCTAAAAACCCGAAATTATAAAAGCAGTTAACCTAAGATGTTGCCCTGTAAAATATTACTAAAGTAAACCCTAGGTCAAAGACTGCTCGAACCTAAAATCTCGAATTTATTTTGTGAACCCTAAATCCAAATTATAACCCACGTACTGTTCCTCCGAGCGTACCACTTCGCCACTCGGGTTTGGCCGAACCAGTTCGCACCGAGCCACCTCTCCCCTCTCACATACCTGTGGGCCCCGTCGTCAGCATTCTTCCTCCACACGACATTTCGTCCGTGCCAGCGATAGCTCGCCTAGTTGTCACCGCATGTGTGCCACGCCGTCGCTCTGCCATCGCCGTGTGCATCGCCCCACCGGCAGGCCATCTTCTCTACGTATCCGCCCAAGCCTGTGCATGCAACTCGCCAACAAGACACCGCCTCGCCCCGGGTTCTTGACCCCGCTTATGGTTTCACCTTCGGCTTCGCCCACGCAGCCTATTTCTAACCGAGCGCCTCTCCACTGCGCCTGTTCCTCGTGCCAGCGCAGACTGCCCTGGTGTTCTGGCCTTATCTTCTTGGCATCTCTTCTCCATCCTCCTTTCTTCTCCAAAGCTCAGACCAAGTCAGGACTCAGCCGCCACGTGCCCTATCTCTCAGCACTCGCGCTCAGCTTGCATGAGTGCCAGCGCGGCCTCACCGCCCACTCCGCCCCTTTTCCCCGCGAGAGCAGCGCCGAGTTCCCCCGTGTGCATCGCCCACATCTTGAGCTATCCGCCTCGCTACAGCTTTAAGCAGTCTCTTGGAGCTTCCGAAGCACTCCTTCCCACCATTCCTCCTACCCGGCTGCCTCCCAACTTCCCCATCTCCAGCTCCTCGCCTCCACCACCGAGCACGCCTTCCCCGGCCGTCGGCCCTCTTCAGCAGCCCACCTCCTTCCTCTGCTTGCCACCGCCATCTCCCCTTCCCCGGCCGCTTCTCCTTTCCCCAGATCCGGCCCCCTCCCCTTGGTGCCTCTCCTCCTCCGTCCCCAGCTTGCGCCGGTCCCTTCCACCACAGCCTCGGCCCGGTCGCTCTGCCGCCCCTCAGCACCGACAGCCTCCACCGTCGCCGGGTGTGTGCCACGCCGCCGTCCTCTGGCGCCACCAGCTGCCCCGACCTCTCCCTCCGCCGACCCGGATACTCCATGGCCGCCGCCGCCTTTGTCGCCTCCTACCACCGGAGACGCATCGACCCCATCTTCCTCGGCCCCAACCCGCGCCGACCTCGGTCTTCCCCGCCGGCTGCTTCACCTCCTCGGCGTGCCCGCCGCGCCCTGCGCCCTAGAACCCGAGCGTCGCCGGCCCCCTCTGCTGCCGGTGCTACTCCAGCTCCTCCATGCCCCGATTGCTGCATGCACCACCTCCCCGCCATCGCCAAGCCCCGGAGCTGCCCCGGCTCGGTTGCCCCACCGCCGCCGACCTTCCGACCGCCGGCGACAAACCTTTGATGAGCTGCTTTTGGTCCTTTCTCTTTGCGCTCTATGTGTTTGTGAATATGCCTCAAAGAATGTGTTGGTATGTCTGCAGGTGGAGCTCGCCTCGCCCGTCCCTCAGCGCCGCTCGACTTCGTCTGCGTCGCCTCCAAACTGGCCGAGCCTCCCCTGTCGATGTTGCCTGTGTGCTCTCTGCTTGTAGCTTCTCTCTGTCACTAGTATTAGAAACCACCTGTATGGCATGAAGAGCAAGTTTGTGGCTATCAATTGAATCCCTTTGTAGAGTTGGCAAAGTTGGAATTTGAATTTGTAGGGTTTGCTGCTAGCATATCTTTACATCAATTAGTGTTTGGTTTAGAAATTTAACGGTTAGTCAGTAATAGCAAGTATTCCGATTGTAGAGTAGTAAGACAATAAGGTAACTTCATGCTGAAAAGTTAGTTAGCATTCACCTGTTTGTTGAGTAGTGTTTCAGATTATGCATAGTTAAGTGGCAGTAAGGTCAAATTTGGTTAGTAATCTGATTAGCATTTATTCGTTAGCTATTTAAGATGTGGTAGTATGTTGCTTAGCTTATAGATCTTCAGATATTGATGAAATGACAAATGGTGTTACATGTAGTAACATTCAGTGGACTCCTTTTTGTGTGCTTCTCTCTGTTAGAGCTCTCTGTGTATTGCTATCTGAATTGGATATCTGTGTGGTAGCTCAATGGTAGTGAGCCTCGCCATAACCTTTGGTTGATTAAAAGCCCTGATAGGATATTTAGTGGGCTGGGAAGTTTAGCAATTTGCAGAAACAATTGAGTTAAGTAGTATTTGAGATAAGAAATTGGAGGTAATTTATGACTGGCATTCTAATATAAGCAACTAAATGAATAAACCTAAGTGGTTAGATGCTAATTGGTAGAGCGGATAATAATTCGAGTGGGCAGTGGGTTGAGCAAGTGTCTAATTTAAGACTTTGTGGGTCAACAAGAATTGATTAGTGTACTGCTACCTTATCACTTGCAAAGACAAGTATGCGTCAGTATGATTAGTAGTTAGTGGTCTAGCTGAATCCAACTTGTAGGGTTTCGGTGGCGTACAAGTCTTATTGCACATATGTGTTAAGATAATTAGCATTTAGTTTGGATAATTAAATGTCAGTCAGTTAACCATATGCTCAAAAAGTATTAGCCAATAATAAAGGTTAGGAATAATCAGGATTTATCAGTGGCCCATTCTAGTAGAGGACTAGACAATAGGGATTGATTAATAGATGGCTAGTTCAAATAACTAATGGTATGCCTAAGTAAGGTGATAAGTGATTAGAGGATCCTTTGTCCAGTTGGAGACTTATGATCATCAGTGAAGAATTAGCAAGAATTTTACTAGCATTTTTCAACTGCGGGTAATAGATGCGCACACAATCACCATCAAAGTCTGTCGAAAGAGGAAAATATAAGAGGATTAATTTTGACTGTATGATTATCGTGGAAAATAAGTAAGTTTGGAAAGAGCAATCAGAAGAAATCTTAACTAATTTAAATGAACTCCGAATCAGCTAATTGTTGTTCCTAAAATTTCATAATCTTTCTTCTGTGTTATTATTATTATTTGGATCCTTTTTGGCATTCTGGTGTTTATTCGCTGTTTTTCGCTTTGGCAGTTTTTATCGTTAGATGACGTTGATTACGAGAGTGATCCTCTGCAGCAAGTCAATTATCTCAAGCAAAGCAAAGGCAAGCAGTTTGATCATTTTTATCCCAGTATTTTAAAGTCTAATATTTTGTTTCAACTGTATGTATGCATCGCTTATTTTGTATTAAATTGGTTAGTTAAACCTTTAGATGCATAATCGTAGGTAAATATTTGTCCTCTACTACCGAGCCTAGGTTATTTCTTTGTGATTAGAGTTCATTTGGATGAACTCGTCACTTAGTAGATTACGAGTTCGGTTGCTTAGCCATGCTTAGCTACCGGTAGATTTGGGCGATCATCGACTTAGTCGATGATCTTGATCATATAAAATTATTATGTTCTTATATTCCAGCTCGTGCTATGTTAATTGCAAAACTAAAACTGAAAACAAAAATGATTTAGACGGGCACAATGGTAAGATTGGTGTGATCTGTTGGGTGTGATCGAAAGGTGCCGGTCAATTAAGGACCGAACATCTTGTGAGTACCGTTATCCAGCATTTCGGCGTGCTAACCACACTAGAGGTATGGGACCTCTCTTGACCTAGTACTTTGGCGTGTATTGGTGCGGGTCGCAGGAGGTCGCAGGAGGATGGTGTTGGGAGCATGGTAGTTGTCCAAAAGCTTTACCCGAGTGGGTAGTTGTCTTTTCGGCTTTACCATGTAAGCGTATGGATTTCTATCCATACGAGCGGCTCGTAGTTAATATACAATATTGGAAAAAGTCTCGTAGGACTTAGTGTGTGAGCATACCTTGAAGTGTGCTTTGGCTTAAAGGCGATGCAAGTGTGGGTGCAGATGGTACACCCTGCGAGGTTAAAACTATTCGAATAGCCTCGTCCTAGGTGATGGACACGCTTGGGTAAGCTTATCAAGAGTTAGACTACAACATTTAAATTAAAAACTTGAAGGGTGGTACGAATCTGGGATTCGTGCTATTGTTGTGGTGACTATTGGGATAGTCACTTCCAGGTTGTTTACCTTTTCTCTTTTGTTATTACTATCCTTACTGTTATTTCAATCAAAAATGAATTGCAAACTTGCCTTTAAACTGTATTACATTATTGCAAATAAAGTTGGCTTTATGCAAATGAAACATATGGCCTCCACCAGATAAGCCTGCATGTAGCATATGAATAGGTCTGCTAGTTCACACGTCAGTCTTGCGAGTACAAAGACAATCTTTGTACTCATCGGCTTTGCTTAATGTTTTTGTTGCAGAGGAAGAAGGTGAGCCCCAAGGGCTTTCCTTTTGTGAGCTGTGCTGCGGGTTTGACGTCTAGCTTGGCGGCTCGGTTGGTTGTCTTGTGGGTAAAGGCACACTAATTGGCTCTTTTATTTATCGCCATCTTATGGCTTTTGCTTCCGCTGTGTAGTTTGTTATTTATCTTGTAAGTTCATTCTGTTGTATATTTATGAAGTTTTGATATTGTAACCTCTCGTGTATGGAATTGATGCATAATTTTGTGAAGAGGTGTGTATACTGCAGTTCTGGGAAGTATACATATCTCGAGGCTTGGTTTATTTGATTTGTGATGCTAAGGCCAGGTGGTTGGTTAAGCGTTACAAGCCAAATAAACCAGGGTCCTCACAAAGTTGGTATCAGAGCTGTACTGACCGTAGAAACCCCTAGCTTGGTCATCTGTAGGATATTTTGAAAAACTTATTTTCAAAATGTCAAATGGGTTATGAAAACTTAAGTAAAATCTCAGATTTTACTCCTTACCTATCTTAGCTTGCTCATCTTGCCTTATTCTTGTTAAGTTTTTGAAAGAAGTTGTTCCCCTCTCTTCTCCTTTCAAAGTTAGTTGATTATCGGTTAAATTTGGTCTGGGGAATAATGAGAGTTAAAAACATGAAGCGTTGGTTGTGAAGAGTTGAAGCACTCATCTCGGAGCTCGGATACAAGATCTGGACAACAAGCACAAGTTTCGGACTGCGAGTACTTAGTTCGTTAGGGTTAAAAATGAGATATTAAATCAACTAAAACTCATGGGATTAAAAGGGTAAGATGTGGTATTAGATGGCTAGGCCCAATGCACCCTTATATGGTTCTTGCCATGCCTTTTAGATGCGTTAGAACTTGAGTTGTGTTCTAAAATGTTACCATCCTAAACGATTGCTCATTCATTCAATACGAGTTAATCGTGCCGGAAAGCAAATCTTTTGCTTTGTGACTTTGCGCTGGTCTTATGCTTTCATACAAATATTTGGAATTCGTTTCTTGCTTATTATGTATGTTTGCAACTGGGTTAGGGTAATGTCTAATTCCCCTAGACGATGTCTTATTGCAATATTAGGGTTAAAATTAGGGTTTACTCTTAGAGTATGCACGCCCTAATGATATTACTTAGCTTGTAGACGCTAGATTTTGTAACCACTTGCTCTTTTTGTTCCAAATAGTTGCACATCGCCTACGGACGGCAAGTATAGCAACTATGTCGGAACCTTTTGGAGTAGTTAGTACATGTTAGAATTAAAATGCATACACAGTGCCTGTTCCCTCACCTTGTGTTCATTCTTTCCTTCCCTCATCCTTTATGCATCAAACATATTTAAGGGGGGTAGAAGATACCTAAAATTACTTGTTAGACATTTTGATTTCTATACTTTGATCATGTATATAGTTTCTAAATTAACTTAAAGCATGTCACGTTGCTCAAGTTACATAAAACAAGAAGCATGTAAGCAATTGCACTCTCATTAACCAAAAATTTAAAATTGCCTTAGGACTGAGTTGCACACATGCATCCCCTCGTGCATTCATCCTGTGCATTCCCTCTCCAAGCCGGGCAATTAGAACTAGAGAAGTGAGGTTAAACGAGACCACCTTAAACCTTGTTTGCCTTCTCTTTTCTGCACTGAATCCTGGTATTGATACTAGGTTACCATCTAACTAGTCCTTCTGTTCTATCGATCGATGCCCTTTTCGGTCGACTGAGTGGAGCAGAGTGTTTCATACTACCAGAAGACGACGTGAAGCATGATATCAAATTGTCTTCAAATCAAGAAAGGAAAGGTTAAACAAAGCAATGGAAAGGAAAATGTGACAGCAACGTCAGGATACTACGTCATGATCTTTCAGCACTATCTCTAAAGGAAATCAAGACAACAGATGGTGCATTTCATTTAGAGTTGAAAAGAACCACCTAGAAAACACTTAACTGAAAGACATTAGAAATCCTTCAACAAGGCTTCCCACTTTAGAACCTAAAAACTTCTGAAGAACCTCTTTGGACTCGGATTAGAGTTCGGTTTGCAGTGAAATCCGAAAAGCGACCCCGTGACCAAACCCACCTAGGTTGCCACAGTCTTTCGTTCCGACTTCCGAACTACCGGAATCTCGGGACGAGATTCTGTTTAAGGGGGGTAGATTTGTAACATTCCAAAATTTCCAAATGCAAAAATACAAGATTTTTTAAACTTTTTGTATGATTGTCTGTTATCGTTCAGTTGGTCTGCAATCTTTGTGAGTTATTCAATTTGCATTTATTTTGCCGGCACAAGTAATGAGAAATAAAAACCCTAAGAACATAAATCCTAAAGACGCGAACCCTAGAAATGAAAAACTCTAAAAACCCGAAATTATAAAAGCAGTTAACCTAAGATGTTGCCCTGTAAAATATTACTAAAGTAAACCCTAGGTCAAAGACCTGTTCAGAACCTAAAATCTCCGAATTTATTTTGTGAACCCTAAATCCAAATTATAACCCACGTACTGTTCCTCCGAGCGGACCACTTCGCCACTCGGGTTTGGCCGAACCAGTTCGCACCGAGCCACCTCTCCCCTCTCACTTACCTGTGGGCCCCGTCGTCAGCATTCTTCCTCCACACGACATTTCGTCCGCGCCAGCGATAGCTCGCCTAGTTGTCACCGCATGTGTGCCACGCCGCCGCTCTGCCATCGCCGTGTGCATCGCCCCACCGGCAGGCCATCTTCTCTACGTATCCGCCCAAGCCTGTGCATGCAACTCGCCAACAAGACACCGCCTCGCCCCGGGTTCTTGACCCCGCTTATGGTTTCACCTTCGGCTTCGCCCACGCAGCCTATTTCTAACCGAGCGCCTCTCCATCGCTGCTTTGTTCCTCGTGCGGCCATGATCGCCTCGTGTTCTGGCCTTATCTTCTTGGCATCTCTTCTCCATCCTCCTTTCTTCTCCAAAGCTCAGACCAAGTCAGGACTCACCGCCACGTGCCTATCTCTCAAAGACTCGCGCTCGGCTTGCATGAGTGCAGTAGCGGCCTCACCGCCCACTCCGCCCCTTTTCCCCGCGAGAGCAGCGCCGAGTTCCCCCCGTGTGCATCGCCCTCATCTTGAGCTATCCGCCTCGCTCTGACTTTAGCGCCTCTTGGAGCTCCAAGCACTCCTTCCCACCATTCCTCCTACCCGGCTGCCTCCCAACTTCCCCATCTCCAGCTCCTCGCCTCCACCACCGAGCACGCCTTCCCCGGCCGTCGGCCCTCTTCAGCAGCCCACCTCCTTCCTCTGCTTGCCACCGCCATCTCCCCTTCCCCGGCCGCTTCTCCTTTCCCCAGATCCGGCCCCCTCCCCTTGGTGCCTCTCCTCCTCCGTCCCCATCTTGCGCCGGCCCCTTCCACCACAGCCTCGGCCCGGTCGCTCTGCCGCCCCTCAGCGCCGACCGCCTCGTCGCCGGGTGTGTGCCACGCCGTCGTCCTCTGGCGCCACCAGCTGCCCCGGACTCTCCCTCCGCCGACCCGGCTACTCCATGGCCGCCGCCGCCTTCGTCGCCTCCTACCACCAGAGCCGCGTCGACCCCATCTTCCTCGGCCCCAACCCACGCCGACCTCGGTCTTCCCCGCCGGCTGCTTCACCTCCTCGGCGTGCCCGCCGCGCCCTGCGCCCTGGAACCCGAGCGCCGCCGGCCCCCTCTGCTGCCGGTGCTACTCCAGCTCCTCCATGCCCCGATTGCTGCATGCACCGCCTCCCCGCCATCGCCAAGCCCCGGAGCTGCCCCGGCTCGGTTGCCCCACCGCCGCCGACCTTCCGACCGCCGGCGACAAACCTTTGATGAGCTGCTTTTGGTCCTTTCTCTTTGCGCTCTATGTGTTTGTGAATATGCCTCAAAGAATGTGTTGGTATGTCTGCAGGTGGAGCTCGCCTCGCCCGTCCCTCAGCGCCGCTCGACTTCGTCTATGTCGCCTCCAAACTGGCCGAGCCTCCCCTGTCGATGTTGCCTGTGTGCTCTCTGCTTGTAGCTTCTCTCTGTCACTAGTATTAGAAACCACCTGTATGGCATGAAGAGCAAGTTTGTGGCTATCAATTGAATCCCTTTGTAGAGTTGGCAAAGTTGGAATTTGAATTTGTAGGGTTTGCTGCTAGCATATCTTTACATCAATTAGTGTTTGGTTTAGAAATTTAACGGTTAGTCAGTAATAGCAAGTATTCAGATTGTAGAGTAGTAAGACAATAAGGTAACTTCATGCTGAAAAGTTAGTTAGCATTCACCTGTTTGTTGAGTAGTGTTTCAGATTATGCATAGTTAAGTGGCAGTAAGGTCAAATTTGGTTAGTAATCTGATTAGCATTTATTCGTTAGCTATTTAAGATGTGGTAGTATGTTGCTTAGCTTATAGATCTTCATATATTGATGAAATGACAAATGGTGTTACATGTAGTAACATTCAGTGGACTCCTTTTTGTGTGCTTCTCTCTGTTAGAGCTCTCTGTGTATTGCTATCTGAATTGGATATCTGTGTGGTAGCTCAATGGCAGTGAGCCTCGCCATAACCTTTGGTTGATTAAAAGCCCTGATAGGATATTTAGTGGGCTGGGATGTTTAGCAATTTGCAGAAACAATTGAGTTAAGTAGTATTTGAGATAAGAAATTGGAGGTAATTTATGACTGGCATTCTAATATAAGCAACTAAATGAATAAACCTAAGTGGTTAGATGCTAATTGGTAGAGCAGATAATAATTCGAGTGGGCAGTGGGTTGAGCAAGTGTCTAATTTAAGACTTTGTGGGTCAACAAGAATTGATTAGTGTACTGCTACCTTATCACTTGCAAAGACAAGTATGCGTCAGTATGATTAGTAGTTAGTGGTCTAGCTGAATCCAACTTGTAGGGTTTCGGTTGCATACAAGTCTTATTGCACATATGTGTTAAGATAATTAGCATTTAGTTTGGATAATTAAATGTCAGTCAGTTAACCATATGCTCAAAAAGTATTAGCCAATAATAAAGGTTAGGAATAATCAGGATTTATCAGTGGCCCATTCTAGTAGAGGACTAGACAATAGGGATTGATTAATAGATGGCTAGTTCAAATAACTAATGGTATGCCTAAGTAAGGTGATAAGTGATTAGAGGATCCTTTGTCCAGTTGGAGACTTATGATCATCAGTGAAGAATTAGCAAGAATTTTACTAGCATTTTTCAACTACAGGTAATAGATGTGCACACAATCACCATCAAAGTCTTTCGAAAGAGGAAAATATAAGAGGATTAATTTTGACTGTATGATTATCGTGGAAAATAAGTAAGTTTGGAAAGAGCAATCAGAAGAAATCTTAACTAATTTAAATGAACTCCGAATCAGCTAATTGTTGTTCCTAAAATTTCATAATCTTTCTTCTGTGTTATTATTATTATTTGGATCCTTTTTGGCATTCTGGTGTTTATTCGCTGTTTTTCGCTTTGGCAGTTTTTATCGTTAGATGACGTTGATTACGAGAGTGATCCTCTGCAGCAAGTCAATTATCTCAAGCATAGCAAAGGCAAGCAGTTTGATCATTTTTATCCCAGTATTTTAAAGTCTAATATTTTGTTTCAACTGTATGTATGCATCGCTTATTTTGTGTTAAATTGGTTAGTTAAACCTTTAGATGCATAATCTGTAGGTAAATATTTGTCCTCTACTACTTGAGCCTAGGTTATTTGCTGTGATTAGAGTTCGCTGGATGAACTCTCGTCACTTAGTAGATTACGAGTTCAGTTGCTTAGCCATGCTTAGCTACCGGTAGATTTGGGCGATCATCGACTTAGTCGATGATCTTGATCACATAAAATTATTACTGTTCTTATATTCCAGCTCGTGCTATGTTAATTGCAAAACTAAAACTGAAAACAAAAATGATTTAGACGCGGGCACAATGGTAAGATTGGTGTGATCTGTTGGGTGTGACTGGAAAGGTGCCCGGGTCAATTAAGGACCGAACATCTTGTGAGTACCTGTTATCCAGGCATTTCGGCGTGCTAACCACACTAGAGGGTATGGGACCTCTCTTGACCTAGTACTTTGGCGTGTATTGGCTGCGGGTCGCAGGAGGTCGCAGGAGGGATGGTGTTGGGAGCATGGTAGTTGTCCGAAAAGCTTTACCCTGAGTGGGTAGTTGTCTTTTCGGCTTTACCATGTAAGCGTATGGATTTCTATCCATACGAGCGGCTCGTAGTTAATACATAATATTGGAAAAAGTCTCGTAGGACTTAGCTGTGCCGGCATACCTTCGGAAGTGTGCTTTGGCTTAAAGGCGGTCTGAAGTGTGGGTACAGTGGTACACCCCTGCAGGGTTAAAACTATTCGAATAGCCTTGTCCTAGGTGATGGACACGCTTGGGTAAGCTTATCAAGAGTTAGACTACAACATTTAAATTAAAAACTTGAAGGGTGGTACGAATCTGGGATTCGTGCTATTGTTGTGGTGACTATTGGGATAGTCACTTCTAGGTTGTTTACCTTTTCTCTTTTGTTATTACTATCCTTACTTTTATTTCAATAAAAAATGAATTGCAAACTTGCCTTTAAACTGTATTACATTATTGCAAATAAAGTTGGCTTTATGCAAATGAAACATATGGCCTCCACCAGATAAGCCTGCATGTAGCATATGAATAGGTCTGCTAGTTCACACGTCAGTCTTGCGAGTACAAAGACAATCTTTGTACTCATCGGCTTTGCTTAATGTTTTTGTTGCAGAGGAAGAAGGTGAGCCCCAAGAGCTTTCCGTTTGTGAGCTGTGCTGCGGGTTTGACGTCTAGCTTGGCGGCCCGGTTGGTTGCCTTGTGGGTAAAGGCACACTAATTGGCTCTTTTATTTATCGCCATCTTATGGCTTTTGCTTCCGCTGTGTAGTTTGTTATTTATCTTGTAAGTTCATTCTGTTGTATATTTATGAAGTTTTGATATTGTAACCTCTCGTGTATGGAATTGATGCATAATTTTGTGAAGAGGTGTGTATACATATCTCGAGGCTTGGTTTATTTGATTTGTGATGCTAATGCCAAGTGGTTGGTTAAGCGTTACAAGCCAAATAAACCAGGGTCCTCACAAGCTGGGTATAAAAAGTATCGTATGTTTATAGAAATTCCGAAACGCTTTATTTCTGAACTGAAAAATGGGTTTAACTTCTAAAATGCATAACTAATTCATTCTAGCTCCAAAAGTGATGATTCAAATTTTGTTAGTTTCCATTTTAAATGTACTTTAATACAAAAATAGGTTGAACCATGTTTCTGTCCCAGAAAATGTTTATTAATAAAATGACTCTAGGATAGATTTATTTTTGCACTGAAAATTGTTCAAACTTCAAAAATGCATAAGTATTTCCCTGTAACTTCAAATTGAGTGAATCCAATTTTGTTGGCTTCCTCTAATAATGAACGTTCTGTTAAAATTGGTTTTAGGCATGTTTCTGTTGATAGGGAAATTACAAATATAATTGAATTGTGCTCATTTGCATGTCTTTGAAAATTCATAGAAGGTGCATTATAGATCCAAATGAGGTGAATCCAATTGGGTTATTCATCTTATGAGGTGCTTGATTTACTGTAAAAATTTCAAGTGCACCACCTTTACAGAAATTTTTGCCAAACAAATTAATTATGTTGAATAGTAGCTTTTTGCATTTTTAAAGCTGAGCAGAATTGTTTTGCTTATAACTTTTGATTAGAGCATCCAAATTGAGTTGTTCTTGTTTCTAAATTCATTATAAATCATGCTCTTGCTGCTGTAAAATTTTCAGAGCATTTGGGGAAAGTTGGTTTTTGAGCTTTTTCGGTATTCTTCGTTCTTATCGGTTCCTATTTGCTTTTCGTTAGGTGCCGACGAGTGTATCGATCTTGAGAGTGAACCTCTGCAGCAGACTGAGCAAAACCAGCAAGGCAAGCAGTTTGATCATGTTAATCCTACTATTTTAAAGTCTAATATATTGTTTTCAACTTGTATGTATGCATTGCTATTTTGTGTTAAATTGGTTAGTTATTCCCTTAGATGCATAATCTGTTGGTAAATGATATTCCTCTACTACCTGAGCCTAGGTTATTTGCTGTGATTAGAGTTCGTTGGATGATCTCTTGTCGCCTAGTAGGTTACGGGTTCGATTGCTTAGCCATGCTTAGCTTACGGTAGTTTTGGGCGATCATCGACTTAGTCGATGATTTTGATCACACAGATATTGATATTATTCCATTTTGTCCAGCCTTGTGATTTGTTATTTTACAACTCAAAAACTGAAAACAAAAATTATATCTTGACTTGGGCACAATGGTATGTTGGTGTGATCTGTTGGGTGTGATTGGAATGGTGCCTAAGTCCCCAAGGACCGAGTTACTTGTGTCACTAAGCCAAGCGCTTAATGCGTGCTAACCACACGAGGGGGATATGGGACCTCTCTTGGCTAAGTACTTTGGAAGGTGTTAATTAGGAGCTGGTCGGTGGGTGTTTTGTGTGTGGTGTTTGGAGGGGAGCATTAGCAGACCGGTTAGGCTGTCTAATGTTTGTTTCTCCTGTGGGTTGCGGCTCTTAATTAGGATCATCCATTGGAAAATGTCTTGTTAGACTTAGCCGTGCCTGCATACCAAAGGTAGTATGCTAACCGTGGCTGGTGGAAAGGCGGTCTATCGTGTGGGTACATTGGTACACCCCTGCAGGGTTAAAACTTTTCGAATAGCCTCGTCCTAGGTTATGGACATGCTTGGTAAGGTCGTGCAAGAACTAGACTACAACCTTTGAAAATTTAAAACTTGACATGGGTGGTATGAATGGGTAATTCATGCTATTGTTGTGGTGACTATTGGGATAGTCACTTCCAGGATGTCATTCTATTTGTCATTATGTTCCTGTAGTTATTTCAACAATGAAATTGAATTGCAAACTTGCCCTTTAAATGTATTACATTATTGCAAATAAAATTTGCTTTGTGCTGAAAATGAGACATATGGCCCCCACCAAATAAGCTTGCATGTAGTATATGAATAGGTCTGCTATTCCACACGTCAGTCTTGCGAGTACAAAAACAATTTTTGTACTCATTTGCTTTGCTTAATATTATTTGTTGCAGAGGAAGAAGGTGAGCCCCAAGGGCCTCACTTTTGCGAGTCATGCCGTGGAGGGGTTTGGGACGACTAGTTTGGCGGACCGGTCGGTTGCCTTGTGGGTAAAGGCACACTGATTGGCTTTTGTTTATCGCCATCTTATGGTACTATCGCTTCCGCTATTTACTTAGTCTTTTTATGTTATTTGGCCGGTCGGCCCTCTTTTGTAATAACTCTTATTGTATGCCTACTGTTTAGTAATGAGTTGTTTTGGATTCTATGTCTTGTATGGGATTGATGCATAATTTTGTGAAAAGAGGTGTGTATACTGCATTTCTGGGAAGTATACATATCTCGAGGCTTAGTTTATTTGATTTGTGATGCTAGGACCAGTTGGAAGGTTAAGCATTACAAGCCAAATAAATTGGGGTCCTCACAATGACAGTCATTTGACAGTTTCAAGCTCATGGATTATTTTGATGACCCTGAACTGTTAGACCTCCTTTTGCCTTTGTGCTAACTGGTCTAGACCTCCTGTTGCCTTTTGCTAACTAGTATGGTGTTACAGCTCCAGGTGTTGTAGGGATGAGATATATAATATACACATATGCCTTAAGACAACATTTATACCACAACTCAAGGCTCATGCATGTCTTGTACAATGTACTAAATTTTCCCTCTTACTGCAGAAAATGGGTAGAACATCTGTGTCATTTTGGCTGATTTTGCATTGATTTTGTAGGATCATTGGATGCTTCGGATGACACCAATACACCATGACATCGGGCCAAGAGGACCTTTTATTTTGGAGTTTAGACTTTAGATTGTTATTTTGAACTCTCGTATAGATTGTTATTTTGAACTCTCGTATATTAAGTGCTTACTACTTACCATAGATCCATGAACTGTTATATGGATCAATGGATGGACAGTTATGGACTGTTATGTTATATCATGTATGGATTATGGACTGTTATATGGATCAATGGATGGACTGTTATGTGGCTGTATCATGTATGGATTATGGACTGTTATGATGAATGCTTGTGGTTGTATCATGTATGTATGGATTATAGACTGTTATGATGAATGACTTTGTTTATGATCAATGGATTAGGAATTTATGATGAATGGCTTTATTTATGATGAATGGATTATGAATTTATGAATGTTTGTGGTTGTATCATACTATCATGTATGAATTATGGACTGAGATGTTGAATGACTCACATTCAACTGAATTGGCACCCTGGATCGAACGAGCCTTCGAGCCGGCTCGAGCCTTGTTTCGAGCCAAACCGAGCCGGCCTCCAAGCTCGTTTACTAAACAAGCTGAGCCGAAGTTCAGACCGACCCTGGGCGAGCTTGGCTCGAGCCGGCTTGGCTCGGCTCGGCTCATTTACATCCATAGTTTTAGTACCATGAAAGATCGGGTCATCATACACGTTCCAACCAAATTACTAGTCGGGCCATATCAGGTGGTATCAGAGCACCAAGTTATTCACATTGTTGTTTTTGCTTACTATTCAAGATGGTGAATTCAGCTGGTATTGTGCATGGCTCACATCATGGTGCTTATGAAGAGGTATTGCACATCGAGAAGGAGATGCCAACTGCTATCGTACGAACCTTGAGGCAACCAATCGACACTTTACGGGAAGGTGTAACGCACTACAAGAAAGCATTGACAACTTGCGTGTCGAGTTGGTAGAGCGCATTGATCAGGTGGAGAATCAAAATAATGTGCACTTCATTGAACAAAGGCATGCCAATGATATTCGGTTCACTGCTAGAACCGACTCACTGCAATGTTTGGAGCAAGCTTTAGGGCCAGGAGGTGCTGCTACTGCCCCTATGCAACAGCCACCACATCATCGGCGCCACGACAATCATCATATTGGGGGTGAGTTATTCAATGACAATTTTGATGAGGTTCATTCAGATGGTGCTTTTGGTGTGAACTACTATAATCAGGAACCAAGACGTGGCTACAACAATCGTCGTGATGCTGGGCGTGCGCCCAATTTTTTTTGAGCGCAATGGCGGTGGTGTGGGTCACAACTGCGACGACGATAGCATTGGGAGACTGAAAATTTCCATGTCGACATTCAATGGGCATACAGATCCAGATATGTACCTAAAGTGGAAGATGCGGGTGGATCAATTTTTTGATAGCCACAATTTCATTGAGGAGAAGAAGGTATGCTTTGCATCAATTAAGTTCACTGAATATGCTCTTGTTTGGTGGAACTAATTGTGCCGTGCCGGAGGATCCGGCACAACCCGACACATGGGAACATATGAAGAACATCATGAAGCTGTGGTTTGTGCTGGTGCACTACACTCGAACCTTGCGCACGAAGTTGCAACGACTTCATCAAGGTTCCTTGTCTGTGGATGACTACTACAAGGAGATGGAGATTCTCATGATTCATATGGGCGTGAACGAACCTGAGGAGGTGACCATGGCTCGCTTCTTTGAGGGTTTGAATGATGATGTGCAAGAGAAGACAGAGTTGTCGGACTGCAACAATCTACAAGACCTTATGCATCATGCGGTGCAGTCTGAACAACGTCTTTTGTGATGCCAACCCCATGGTAGTCGCACTACCCACAACAATACATGGAGGCGTTCACAACAGCAAGGAGATGATATTGGCGCAAGCTCCAAGGTGGCATCATCACACCGAACAGTCGGGGCTATGTCCACAAAGGTGCCAAAGGCTACAAGTAATGGAGGTAAAGAAGCTTCTAAAACTGATTTTAGTGCATTTTCTTCTGCTCGTACTAGTGACATTGAATGCTTCATGTGTAAAAGAAGAGGACACATGATGCGTGATTGTCAAAATCAGCATAAGGTGTTGCTCACTAAGGAAGGTTATGTCACGAAGAGCTCTAGTAGCGAGTTTGAACACGACAAATCAGAAAAACTGAAGACCGTTGTTTGTTCTTATGAAACAGGGACATCCATTGATGATTTGCCCCCTCAAAGTGGTTTGAACATGTTAGTTCGAAAGGTGCAAAGTGCTGAAATTAAAGCTAAAGGGCAACGATGGAGTGTTTTCCAAATGGAGTATAAGATCAAAGAGAAAGCGTGCAAGCTGATCATTGATGGTGGGAGTTTTACCAATGTGATTAACAAAGATTTGGCGTACGCTTTGGGGCTGTCCACGTGGAGGCACTACTAAAAAAGCTAATATTGAACGCCTGATCACAGACGGTTGACCAAAACCGTCTGTATTAAACATAATCACATACGGTTTTGTTTTAGCGACCGTCTGTGTTACTTGCTATGCTAAAAACTATTTATGTTGACCATAATATCACAGACGGTTCATGTTGAAAATTGTCTATGAAGTATCACAAACGGTTCTGAACAAGAACCATCTGTGATATTACCAAGAACCATCTATGATACTTCACAGACGATTTTCAACATGAACTGCCTGTGATATTATGGTCAACATAGACGGTTTTGTTTGAAATCGTCTGTGATTCGCAATGCGGGATGGCGGAAATTTTTGGACGCCTGCGTGGGAGGCGAAATATTTTAGCGTTGTCCTTATATATTATAGCCACCCATGCCTTGTCTTCCATCAGTCTCTCCCTCTCCCCTTCCCATGCCGAGCTCGACTACCGCCGACTACCGTTGTGAGCTCCTCCGCCTCCAGTTGTGATGCCACGGTTCACTGCACAAGGCACTCTTGTCGTAAGAGTGTCTTGTGCAGTGTTAACGCCATGACACAACGGTGATGCTGCCGTCATCTCTCCTTCATTGCCGGTGATATCCCCCATCTGATCCCATCCCCTCTCCTTGGTTGATATCCCCCATGCCAGTAAGTGATAAATCACTTGTCGCATCCCTCTGCCTTGTTGCTTTTGATTTTTGGTGACTCTCAGTGGTGACCGTGGTTTTCTTGTGAATGAATAGGTCAATATAAGATTGTGGATATCAATAGTAAGCACCTCGACATCCCTGACTCTAAGTACCAGGCCATCGTTCACCTCTTCGTCTCGGACTCGTCTTCGCGTACTGTCAGGTAAAACAGCCATAACTTTTGCATACGAACTCACATTGCGACGTTCTTTGGCTCATTTGAAAGCTAACAAAAAGTTCAATATGAAAATCCTCCAAAACTTCCCGCACCTCCAGAGCGTCTGCCACCTCACGCGCCCTCTAGGTGTCTCCATCGCTTCGTGTAGCCCAGCGCGGCCCCTCACCGGCCACCTTGCGCCTTCGAAACTCCCTGCACCTCCGAAGCGTCCACCGCCTCACGCGCCCTCTCGGCGTTACCATCGCTTCGCATAGCCCAGCGCGGCCCCTCATCGGCCGCCTTGTGCCTCCGAGCTCCCCGCACCTCTGGAGCATCCACCGCCTCGCGCGAGCCCTCGGCATCTCCACCGCTTTGCACAACCCCTGCACCTCCGGGGCTTCCAACACAAGATTATGGAAGCTTGGCCCGGTGCAGAAAGTTAGCTCATGGCACTTGGTCATAAAGGGATTGGGAAGCAACCAGATCCCCATCTCCTTGTCCCCGTACGACTAGTTGGGCTGGCTAAAGGGTTACCAAGAAACTAATTCACTCATTTTCGGATGCAACTACCGTTCAAAACCACCAGGACTTTTTTTGAATATCAACCTCAGCATGAAAATCACAATTCAAGACTACCCCTTTTGGCGATTCTTCTCAAAACGCCAAGGGGCAGGGGGCTAGTGTTGGAAGAATAATTTTACCCTTCCACTAACGGGCCCGCTCTGCAAGAAACACACACATACAAATCACAGGACTACCATTATGCTTAGAAAAGACTGTAATACCCCTCACTTGTACTCATAGTGTAGCTATCCCTCAAGGGGTATTTTGGTCATTTGTACAGGCCCAAGAGCCTATAAATACCCCACGTATACCTCTTTTCAGAAGGATATCTCTTGATCAATAAAGAAGTATATGAAAACTGGTGAGCTCATGGGGTCTCCCTCCCCGGAGGTAGCCCCCCATTGGCTCACTAACAAGAGTAGGGCTGTCCTCTCGGACCCTCGAACCTGTATAAACCCTCGTGTTATTTTTTATTCTCGTGGACGATGGTCCATCAGATGGCCGACGTCCATCCCCTCACTCGTATTCTGTTTTTACACCTACAACAACACCTAAACCGCTACAACAATCTAATCAATCGCATCCCTCAATATATCATCATAACATCACACACAAGCACAATTAGGACATAACCGGAGAGTTATACCGGTCTTAAGTTACCAAATTATTTTTACAATTAAACATGCATAAATAGATGCCATGCTCACGACTAATATGCAACATGCACATGACTAATATGCAACATGCACGACTAATATGCAACATGCACAACTAATATCAAAGCGTGGTAACAAAAATAACACTAAAGATTTTACCGCAATGCTAGGTGTGCGAACCGTCACCGGGCATCGTCTTCTCGGCTCCCCGTCCACATCTGCCATAGTCGTCACTGATCCCACGTCCGCTCGGACTCTTGTCCGCATCTACCGTAGTTGTCGCCGAGCTTGTCCGCACCCGCGTCCTGCTCCGCATCGGCGCTGTCACTCTCGGCCACGCCCACGGACCTGCCTTGCCGACGCTGCGCTCAAGCACGACATGCCATACCTCCTCACCTCGCTCGGGCCGCCACATGCTTGCGCCGCGTTCCCGGCCAGCTCCTCCATGCCGCCGTCACTACTACAGCAGAGCACTGTAGGGGCGGCTGGTGAGCCTCTGTAGAGGCGGCTCGGTCAGCCGCCCCTACCCAACCGTCGCCACAAATCAGAGATTTGTAGGCGGTTTCTGAACCGCTCCTACAAATCTTATTTGTAGAGGCGGTTGGTGTCTAGAGCTGCCCCTACAAACTGTTTTGTAGAGGCGGCTGGATTACAAGCCGCCTCTACAAATTAGATTTGTAAGGGCGGCTTAGATGACCAGCCGCCTCTGTAATTTTCTCTGTGGAGAAGGCTTGCAACTACAGCCGCCCCTACAATCTGTTTTCCCGCCAAAAAAAATTCAAATTCTCAAACCACGGTTATATATCAAACCATGCATGATATATATATATATATAATTGAAGACATGATATTAACAAGTTCAACGAGACATTATATTCACATCCGCGCAATATCATGTTTATAATTTATCATTACAAACACTTGTAGCATAAAGTGCGATAACATTACATACACATTGTTCTCAATGTCCTAAATGCATTCCTTCCCACTCACGAAGGAACTCGTACTCAGGGCGACGTCCTAGCATAGACGTGTCGTCATGGTATGTACCTCTGACGTGTATAATAGCATCTATTATGAAGTTGCAAATGTCCCCGACGAGCTCCAGGAGGCTATCATCGTTGAGTGGTTTTCTACAAATTCCTATCTCATCTTTCCACTACAAGACAATTTTAAGTTTAGTATTTCATAACATATGCGTGTGTTATACGACGAGTGAATTAGTTATAACATACCATAAAGGGTGTCTCTGTAAGCACCGGTGACACTCATGTAAGTGCATACGTAATATCCACAGTGCAAACTCCCGGGCTTCTGCTTGTGGCACTGTGAGTTTCGCATATAAAAACGTCAATGCTTGTGGCGGCAACGTAATGGAAGTACTAAAGTTGCACTTACCGGCCATCTTGTTTTGACATATAGGTCACCCTTCCTCTCTGGATCATGCACCCCTTTGAGTTTGTTGACGTAGTACCTGTATGCTCTGCTCGAATGAATTTAACAAAAGCAAGTTAGTTAGTATTGAAAAGTCAAAAGCTGATGAGGATGGTTGATAAGTATACGTCTTAAGAATGCTTATGAAATCTTTGTAAAGCAACTCGTCATAATCAAGTGGATCCATGACCCACGCCATGCCTAGCTTGAGGTCGACAGCTACACAAATCCAATGCTCGCTGCATGAATTTAATCATAGGAATAGATAAGCTCGTTTGCATCGAACAAAATAATATGGCTCATTAAAGATTGAAGGATATAGTTAAACTTACTTGAAGTTGTAGGGTAGAAATATATAGGATTTGTCTTGCATTCGAGAAAGCTCTCGAAATATACGCGCAACCTTATAGCACTCCTTCCTAATTTTTCATTCCGTATTTTATCTTTCTCCTCAACGGTCTCTCCACGGGCCAGCTCCTTGTGGTCAGTCCCCACTTTTGGGAAATTAAACCTCGTCTGGGCTATTAATTGAGGGTCCAAGTACCTGCTTGGTCTTTGCTAGGAAGTTTACTTGAAATGTGCACTTGCATTCTACAAATCATAGCGGGTTAGTTAGTTATAACAAAATCTAAAGATTACAATCATATCAATGCAATAGGAGTAGGACTTACAGGCACCACACGCGAATGAGATTGGTTTCCATTTCTCGAGGCGAAAGATAGTATGGATGTCATCAAAGTCAAAGGCAATTTGTCCTTTTGGGCCTCCAAATGTCATGGCGGGAACCTTGCCTCTATGAGATTTACCTTCGTCGGGATAGCACGCAAGTACCAATCATGAAACCTTTTCATTCCAATTGGTAGGTCTTGGATCACACGATTTGGAAGGAAACACTTGCCTCTTTCATATATTTGCGGGCAATTCTTTGACCATGTGATGCATTCAACATTTACGTACTTGCAAGTAACCTGGTTGGTTTTGGTTGGTGCCTGCCCTTGCACTTGATTCCGTTTGCTGGTGACGGCCTTCTCGAGATCTTGGCGCTTGGTTCTCGGCTTGAACATATCATGGCCATACCACCTTTCCACCCCACGACATCATCATCGCACATAAGATGACCTTATCTTGATTGGATGCTTTTTGAATTTACGGCTCGCCGTGGGCACCTTCGGTGCATCAACTTGTTCGCATGCTCTTCATGTTGTTGTGCGGCCTCTTGTTGTTCATGTGTCGGCTCTACACATCCTCCGGAGGCGGTGAAGCGGTGGCATATCATGAGGCACGTCATCGCGAGGTGGCGGTATCGCATCTCGAGCAATTGTTGGTCATGATGTGGTGTGCGTATCTCCCTCCTCAACTCCTCCAAGCGTAGCGGTGTGCGCACGAGCGATGTAATCGTAGTCAATATGATGTCTCGCTTGTGCCATAGGACGAACTGGTTCACTACTTCTCGAGTATTTGGAGTCCTCAGAGTTGGAAAGTCTATCCTCCATCGGCTGAATTCGGACTTCACGGTGCGAATCTCGACCTAGTGTAGTCCGCGGGATCCGATTAGTGTGATAAGTGCCTCTCGGAGGATGTGCCTCACTGTTGCCACCTCAATCATATTTGATTGCTCGCCCATGAGAACAACCAAAGTGCAAGGAGTAGGTTCCGTGATGCGATCGACGGCGGTTGTGGCTGCATGGAACCTTTGGCTGCTGCGAACTTCCAGTTGTCCGGTGGTGGCATTACGATTCGCGCCTCCGTTGTGATCCTTGCTCTGCTGCGCCTTCGCAACTAGAGCCTTTACTTGGACCTCAAGGTTAGCCTCTCGGTCTCTATCATGTTTCTTGTACATGTGCCTATCCTCTTCAAATCCCTCCTTCCATATCACTCTTTTCCTAGCCCCGACACGGCTTTGTGTGCTCGGGGTTTCCCAAGGCAAGGCTAAGCTCATCCCTCTCTCTGGAAGGCTTAAATAAGCCCTTTCGCGCTGTTCAGCATAGTTCAGTATCTTTGATACTGTCTCTTCGGTCTCCGACTTACTAAACTTAAGCGCCTTGGATGCTTCTTTATTCCTCGAAAGGATCCAGTTCCTTGTGCGCTTTGAAACCCCCTGCAAGTTGTATGTCCCAGCTGATGCGGCATCTTCCTCTATCTTCCTAAATTGCTCTTCCTTTCCATAGTACCCACCGGGTCCTAGATGATGGTGGTGCACGTTCTTCTTCGCCCGCTCAGTGTTACGGGCACTGAGGGCCAATGCTTCCGCTGAAGTCTTCTGAGCCACAAACCGCTCCCATTGTCCAGAGTTATGTTGCCAAACTCCTTGAAGGGAGTTAATCCCTTTTGGACATATTTGACGTTGAGAGACGACTTCCAACCTCTCCATGACTCTCCAATCTGCTTCATAGCGTGACGGCGTACCATTTCCTCGGTTCCCACCGGGAATCTAAAACTGGTCATCAGCTTATCCCATAAGACTTTCTTTGTATCAGCTGGTACTTCTTTCCAAGTTGGGATTGCCGGGTTTAACTCATCTCTTACCAGCGCCCCAATTGCGTTACGCCACTTAGCTCTGAGATGTTTTGGCTCAAGTGGCTCCCCTAGCCTCCCGACCTCTCTTATCACATATACTATGTCCTTTGGATATATGTTAGCACTTCTTTTCCCTCGTCCCCTCTTTGCCTGGCTGCCCGAGTTTGTGGCTTCGGGTTGTGGAGCCGAGGCGCCATCGATGTCTCTGCTACTTCTTGCTCTCGTGGCTCTGTGGCTCTTGCCTGCTGCTCCAGCTTCCTCTGCTACTTCTTGTCTGGCGAGATGTCGCCGACGTCGTAGAGTTCGAGAAGGGGCCTATTAGGTCGAAGTGTTAGTAATGATAACACGATCTTATATACAAGCATAATGTATGAACTAAGGCTTTATCCCTACCTCCTCGTTCGGATCAAAATCCTGTCCAACTCCTCTTGGTTGGCCTCATGCATTACTGTGTGGGAAAGGATCCTCCGGACTTACATATCCCTCTTCTTCATCCTCGTCGCGTCTTCATCATTAGCCTCCTCATGGTCCCCATCTAATAACATTTGTAGATCATCGTCTAGCTCCTGGTTGAACTGCTCCTCAGTAAGCAACTCTGGTTGTTCGTCTTCAAAGATTGGCACTTGTTCAGGGCCTCGGGTTGTGTCGTCTGTTGTCCCCATCATTTTGTGCTTTGTTCTAATAGATGCAACAAATACAGATAAACAACACTATTACTGATCCTCTAATAGAGCAGCGGTAGTAGTAGTAGGGAAGAGAGATGAGAGTAGTACAAGTAGTAAGGAAGAAGAGAAGATAGCAGTAATAGTAGTAAGGAAGAGAGATGAGAGTAGTACAAGTAGAACATATGCACAAGGGCCATAGCCAATAGATGAGTACATGGTTATAGGTACAACATCACAGACAATTGTTCCCACGTCTAACAATGTAAAAGATGAGCACTGCCAACATTAAAGACTGAACCATGCAAACAAGAAATAGCCAAGATTTTTTTGCAACGACAACGGCAGCAGGCTTCGCAAAAACTCTGCCATCTTCACAACGGTTGAACTCCAAGTAGGAAGACTCTGCCTCTTGTTTTGACTGGAAGCTTTTGTAGCAGCAGTTGCGAAAACCAGTGACTTGAGCATGGCATTGAGCCCAGGTTGCAAAGACCCCCATCTGTCGTCCTCGGTATACAACATACCAAGCCATGTGCCCCTTTAAACAACACATAAAACCATGTATACAATCATAACATATTCAACATGTTCGATTTCTCCGTTGTTCTTAATTTGTATCTGGGTTATAGATGTGTGCGTATTCGATTTCTCCGTTGTTCTTAATTTCTACAGTTGTTATTTTTAAGTCCTACTCTGAACTTCGAATGTTCTCCCCAGAATTAAATAACCCCTTTGTTTTATACAATTTTAGAACACGGATCCAGAACTGAACATTCAGATTGTTTCTCAGCATACTGGCATACACGTTTAAATGGACAAGTGACCCCTCCATCACTTGTCCGACAAGAATGAAATTGCTAGTTGCTCGTCTAGATTCCAGGTAGCAAAAACCAGGCAAGAAATCACCCTTCACAGCTAGGTTCTGGCAAAACTTTAGTCGCTAACAAGTCGAAATCCCTTTGGAGATTGTTTATAAGCTGAAACAATTTCCTAAAAAGCAATGGGATCATTATGGAATGCAGATCTCCTAGTCACAGATGATACTAAATCTAATAAGCAGTTCCCTCAATATGGCTTGATTTTTGTATTAAAAACCATACATGACACAACCACACATTGTTTTGTACTGATGGACAATGAACTATAAGTGTGGCCATATGCAACAGGGAAATATAAGCAAGATAAACTTGTCATAAAAATCAAGATGCATGTTTTTGTAACAAAATGTAACAAAAGCAATAACTTAAGTTCATGGGAGTAATTTGTAACAACCAAGATGCATGTTTTTGTAAGTGAAAAAGTGGATTGTCCCATGCAACTACATATATTGCTTTCCGCAATTTCCTTCAGATTAAACAGTGGTACGAGGATATATACCTCAAGTAGATTGTACTTCTCCAGGAGAGTCCTCCTTGGTAAAACACCAATTGAAAGCTTTACCGGGATAAGGAACTTCAAAATTCTCCTAGAAAATTGAACACAAAACAGAGTTTCAACACACAGCTTCCACATAAATCACAAGCTACAAAATCCCATGTAATAAAAGTACCTCAAATTTGATTTTCTTTGAGAATTACAATGCACCAAAGCATAAGTTAGCTTCTGATCTGCCTGATTCAATTCAATGAAACAAGAACAAAAGTTGATATTAGCAAACTCATCGTTCTGTAGGTCAAAGCATCTTAGAATAGCAGAATATAAATAAATGAACCTGCACACACATGCGCGCTCAGGCACAGATCCGAGATTTCATTATTAAACAGTTTTATAGTTGCACATATATAATTTTCTCTACCCTTTTAGTTTTAACTTTTAAGCACAGAGTAACAGTGATCTTTAATAAAAAGTAGCAGTGATCTTTTCTAGATGCTCAAATAATATGATTTTTGACTAGAAGCAAACATGTCCACTAATATCTTAGCTTACTGGTAGTAAAGTACAAGCTTACATGCTAGACAGTATAAACAGGTTGGCAGTGAGAATAACAGGTTGGCAGTGAGAATAACAGGTTAGTAATGAGAATAATGGTTATTTAGAACCAGAAAACCTGCACAGTTTGTTTGTCAATTGTATTTGAGAGTTTAATATAGCTCGAATGCTGGCGGGCACAATAATCATTATGGTAGTCGCAGCATCTAATAGGGCGCACAAAAAGTAAACACAAACAAAGAATTCCAGGAATGCCCAGGAATCCAATATAATGTTTCCAACAAAGAATTCATAGTTATCATGAATCCACCTCACAAGCAGTATCCATTTCAAGGTCACCATATACATACAACTTGAGGGGAGCCGCAAATCCAAAGTGATAGACAGCCGGCTCAAAGAGCATAGCACCACAAAAAAACCTCAAGAATATATCATGACCTCCCATCATAGCTCTAACTTCTAAGAAAGGATCAACATGCACACAAAGACATGCATAGTTATGCAACGAAAACATCAAAAAGCAACTGCGTCACTCCCAGATTCCAAAATTTTGAGCTATTGGCAGCACTACGCCAAACCTCGAAGGAATTCCACTAAGGCTACCAGATTCCCACAACACGTTGCGCACACAGAAATCACTCAAACAGCAACTGATTCCCCGCGCCCACAAACCCTTGTAAATCTCAAACGGATCGAGAAACACCGCTCGAAAAATGCGACACCAGCCCCAGCCCCAGCCCTCGCGAGCCATCTGAAACAGCCACACCCTAGCGATTGACCCACACATGCCCCTCCAACCGTAAGAACTCCGTCGAATCGGAGAGGGAGCAGGGGCGTCGGAGAGAGGGAGCACCGGCGTCGTAGATAGGGAGCACCGGCGTCGGAGAGGGAGCATCGGCGTGAGAGCGCACGGACCGGGCGGCCAGAGGACAGAGACGGGCCGACGGCGGCGGAGGCCGGAAACCCTAACGGCGGCGGCGGTCGCAAACCCTAATTTTGGCAGCCTATCGGCCTCGCCCGCGCAAACCCAATGACTTAGCCGATTTCGGCCTCGCCCGCGCCCTCCAGCTTATATAGGAGGGCTATTTGTAGGGGCGATTGAGATTACAAGCCGCCCCTAAAAATAGATTTGTAGAGGCGGTTCCTGAACCAGCCGCCCCTACAAATAATTTACAATTTTTGTAAATCATGAAATCTTTGAACAAAGTTATGGGGTTTAAAATGATGTCAAATGAGAAGGATGTAAAAATAAAAGTTGTAGAACTCATCAAAATATACAACTTTGGTTCTGGATATTTTCTCCAAACACACTCCATGCATGCTGAACACACATACATACATATATATATATATATAGTACCACAGATACACACACCATGCATCAAACTTGAACAACTAGCCTGTAACAAGTTTCCCCTTGGCACATTTTCGTTCCCATGGCAGTATGTCTTTGGGCAAGTTCTTTTCCACGACACCGATCTTCTTAGGAAAGTCAGTGAATAGTTGCATTTCATCGTAGTTATTGTACTCATCAACATCATCCACTCCGTCTACTCCGATAATAGTTTGTTTCCCGAAGGCAACCACATGCTTTGTCTTCTTTTTTGGGGGTAGGTTAGTTTTCGGGTCACGTAAATATAAAACTTGTGTGACACGTGAAGCGAGCACCCAAGGGTCATCTGCGTATCCGATATTCTCGAGGTCCACGATGTGAACCCGATCTCATTCACTTGGTGTTGTTTGACCCAATGACATCTAAACATGGCCATCTGTATACCCATTCCATAGTCAAGTTCCCATATATCATCTATGATGCCAAAGTATGGGGTCTTTTGCCCCATTCCGTTGATGGCTTCTATTCGAACGCCGCTATTTTGGTTCACACAATTACTATCCTTTGCTTGTTGGTATAGTACGTGTACCCATTGATGTCGTAAGCTTGCCATGATGTCACTTGTCTCGATGGGCCCCACCAACCTTCGATGGTAATATCATCTCTGGTTTCCCCATTCGGTAGGTTTTGCTCCTTCAACCATGTAGTGAATCGATGCTTGTCTTTGTTTCATGACCCAATCGTCGAGCGGCCATTACTCTACGCCTAATGACATCCAAGTGTTCATCAATGTACGGTTGCATCGATTCGTACTGCAAGACACTATAATGAGCTCGACTAACCGTTGAAATCCTTGTCGATGAAGACTTTTCTCCCCTTGGTGCCCTTCGGTCGACCTACCCTTGTGGCGAGAATCGAGTTTACAAATCCCTCTTTGTACTTTTAGGTACTCTTGACAAAGACTCGGCGACTTCTTCGGTATTGTAACCTCTATCATGGAGCCCTCGGGCATGCTCGATTATGCACGATCGGTTAAGAACCGACATGAACCGTTCGAGGACCACATTTCATGTAAGTAGCAAGGACCCGGTGCAGATTCGATGAACCATGTGAATCATGAGATGTGGCATTATATCAAAAAGCGGAGGTAAACACATCTCTAGTTGGTTTATTGTCTCCACCACGAATTCATGTAGGTCACGAAGCTCATTTTCACCAATCGTCTTCGTGAGATCTTCAAAAGAAGTAACACATGCGGGTGATGGCCATTTTCAAGAACTCGGCTCTATAGCCCGATTGCAATAGGTAGGAACAATGTGAGCATCACATGACAATCGTGAGCCTTGAAGCGTGTTATTGATGTGTCCTTCATTGACACTAGCTTCTTCACGTTGGTGAAAACCAGTGGGAACTTTTACCCTCTCAAGAAATTGCAGATCGCCCTCCTCTCATCCGAGTCGAGTTGAAACTAGCTACGGGTAGGAGGTGTTTTCCATTACCCGAGGTATCGGGTGAAGCTCGCTTCACATTTAGCCGCACCATGTCTTTCCGTGATCTTAGACCATCCTTTGTCTTGCCCGTGTCCATCAAGGTAGCAATGAGACTCTCAAATACATTCTTCGTAAGTGCATAGAATCAATGGCATGGGGGACCTCCAAGTCCGGCCAATAAGGCAGATACTTAAAGAAGATCGACTTTTTCTTAAAAGGTACACCGGGGACAGGAGGTGTGCTTCTATCTCTCTTTGTCCCATCCGCATTCTTCTTTCCAAAATCGACATGTATGTGTTTCACCATTTCGAACACATGTTGCCCGTTTTGACGTCTCTCTGGAGGGGATTCGGTCTCTGGTTTGTTGTCATAAAATTTGAAGAACAACTTGCTGCGGTATCTGTGAGTTGTCTTTAAGAATCGTCGGTACCTTAGGTAAACTGTCTTCTTGAATGCATCCAGGAACACCCATGTAGTACCATCCAAGCATACTAAGCATCCCGTCTTCCCTTTGATCTGTCCAGACAAAGCAAACAGTGTAGGGTAATCATTGGTAGTGACAAAGATAATAGCTCTACATATGAAGTCCTCCTTTCTGAAGGCGTCATACATCGACTCTCCATACCGCCATAGCCTCTCCATTTCTTGCATCAAAGGCTCGAGGAACACATCTATATCAATGCCTGGTTGTTTGGGACCTTGAATGAGAATAGTGAGGAGAAGATATTTTCTCTTCTAACACAACCACATTGGGATGTTGTACATGGTTAAGATCACTGGCCATGTACTATGCTCGCTGGTTCTCTCATTGAAGGGATTCATTCCATCTGTGCTAAGGCCAAACCGTACATTCCTTGGGTCTTTGCTAAATTCTTGGTATTTCGCATCAAAGCGTTGCCACTGGGTAGCATCGGCCGGGTGTCCAATCTTACCATCACCCACCTTGCGTTCATCATCCCACCATGTCATGAGTGAAGCTTCCTTAGGGTTTAGGAACATACGCCTCAAGCGATCGACGACTGGTAGGTACCACATTACCAAGGCAGGGATTCTTCTCTGCTTTGCATCGATGCCTAATGGAGTGTCCTTGTAACAGCCCTAACTTAGGGTTTGTATTTCAAATGTAAATTATGAGGAGAAATAAAAACTTTGATGCCTCATGAAATCATTTGAGAGTTTCTACAATTTTTCCTAGCAATTTCCAATTTTTAGAATTTAATTCTTGTGATTGGAAATTGTTGTCAGCAAATTCTTAGCCTTCAAACTTGTGATCATCCTCTGAAATTATTTTTCCTGTCATCTTGATCATCTTATCTACCTCCCTGAATTATTTCACAATTTTTAGATTTTGTTTGCTATTTCAAATGGCCAAGTCAACTATGTTTGAAATCTGGTCAAACTCCCTGTATAGCAGCTTGTGAATTTTCTGTAGAACAATGCAGTGCATAAAAAGTTCTGGAAAAATTACACAAGGTTGACCTCTGTCCTAGCAAGCTCCCATAAAAATTTCAGAAATTTTGGAGCTCGGGAGCTATCTCTAAAAATTCCCCAAACCCGCTCAGCCTTTTGAAAATCAAACCTGAAATCACTGTTTATCGGGCTCGAACCCAACTCGAGCTCGAGTCCGACCGCGCCACTTGACTCGGTCGCACCGCCTAGCTGCACCGCGTGAGCCCGAGGGCTATCAGCCGTCCGATGAAGATCGCACGGTCCTCATTGCTTGTCTCGTCGACCTGTCCGAATGCATACATTGATCTCGGCCGTCCATCCTAGATCCAACGGTCGACACCTTCTTGATCGAGTCAGACCAAATCGTGAACCACACTTAGTCCGTCTCGCACCGCTTCGTCGCCGTCACTGACATGTGGGACCTCCTTGTCAGTATCGCCCTCGTCTTCTCCGCGGCTCGCCGGAGTTCGCTGGCAAATTTGCATGCGTGCCACGCAGCTCGTCGCTGCCACGTCGTGGACGCGTGTCCTTCTCCGAAGTGTCGCCAGACCTTCATTACCTCACCGCGATCACTCACATCTCGTTTTCCCCGCTCTGTTGCTCCCTCCGCCCACTTCGGCCGGAGAAGAAGGAGAGGGCAGCGCCACCACCTCGTTGCCGCTTGTGCTTCCGCAACCTTCTCGCCGCCTTCCTTGTTCCTCGCCGCATCCATTTTTCCCATCCCGAGCTCGTGGCATCCAATAAATCGTTAGGAGCCACTTCTTCGTCTTCAACTCCGGTTCTTTGCGGCCCGCAAGCTCGTTTGTGTTCTGGTGAGTCTCTAGCCTCGTCACTTGGTCCCTTAGGATCGCACCGATGCACTGAGTCTAACGGTGACTTCATTTTCATCTTTGGTGCATCATTGCGGGCGTGCGATCGAATCTTCTCCAAGCTTGGCGATTCGCCGCCGCGGCGATTCCGGCCGCCTCGGACCACCTTCGTCGCCATCGTCTTATGCTTTCTGCTCCTGGGATCAAGGCGGAGCTGAGGCGCACTTTCCGGAGCCTTCTAGAAGCCTGTAGCGTCCTCGCCGTGGGAGCCGTGTCTTCTTCTCCGCCTCCGGTCGTCGCGAGCTCAACTCCGGTGACCATCGGACTCCGCGTCGTCGCCAACAAGTTCGTGAGGTTGCTGCGCACCTGGAGGTGTCACTCTCGAGCCCGGAGCGCCTCTCCTTCACCAGTTCGCCTACCTCGCCGTCGCGCCCGCGCACGGGGGCTCCAGCAAGTCGCCGGCGGGTTAGGTGATAACCCTGTCTTTAGCGTTTAAGCACTCTTTGATCTGTGAGTATGACTTATGGGCCCTCAGAGATAAATCGCGGTTAAAATCTTAACCTGCACCGGTTTAAAACCCCTTTGTCGTCGTCATATGGGCCCATCTTTGTCGGTTAGTGGGTGTGTAACCCTTGGCGTCGTTTTCTCTGTTTGGAAACGTATTTCTCGTGAGTATATGTTAGAAGTACACTTTGATATGTCAAAGACGTATTCTTAGAATACGCCGACATCACCTTCGTGGGCGGGTGTCTCTGTCGGCGCCACATGCGCCCGCCGGCCGATGTCTGCAGGGCTAGTTGGTGTGGGTAGAAAAAGGAATAAATGCTTTAGTATTTACGTAATGTGTTTTCTGTCAGATTGTTAATTCATTTAAACTTAGAAAATGCATAACTAATTCAATTTTTATCTAAATCGCATGAATCCAGTCTTTGTTAATTTTCATTTTAAATGTGGTATTTACTAAAATTAGTTTCAACCTTGTATCAGTAGCAAAGATCATTAATTAATTAAAGGATGTTTTATGTATCTTCTAAATTAGAAAATGTATATCTCTTTCAATAATTGTCCAAATCGGTGAAACCAATTCTGTAAAATTTCATTTTTAGTATACTAATTCTCGGATAGGTTTTAGATACTATTTCTGTTCATGAAAAATTGTTAAGTAATGAACTAGTGTTTTGATGTGTTTTTAGCTTAGAAAATTCATAGAAAATTCTTAATAACTTAAAATGATTTGTTCTCTGTTTCTAAAATTTTGTTATATCTTGCTTAGGTTTTGTGTAAGTTTTGGTATGTTTTGTTATTGTTGTATGTTGAGTTTTGCGGTGTTATTCGTTCTTATTATTGTTATTTGTTCAATCGTTAGGATTCGATATTTGCGGTAACCTAAGAGCGATCCTCGCAATGAGTTGAGCATTACGAGCAACATCGGCCGTGCAAGCGGTTTGATCATGTTAATCCCAATATTTTAAAGTCTAATATTTTGTTTCAAGCTGTATGTATGCATCGCTTAATTTGTGTTAAATTGGTTAGATAATCCTTTAGATGCATAATCTGTAGGCAAATGATATTCCTCTACTACTCGAGCCTAGGTTATTTTTTGTGATTAGAAATCATTGGATGATCTCTTGTCACTTAGTAGGTCCGGTCAATTTGCTTAGACATGCTTAGCTATCGGTAGAACTGGGCGGTTATCGACTTTAGTCGGTAGCCTTGATCACACAAAAATTATTAAAACTTTATAGCTCAGCATTTTGCTATGATTACTTGTGAAAACTAAAAATGAAAAAAAATGATTTAGACTTGGGCACAATGGTATGTTGGTGTGATCTGTTGGGTGTGGTGGAAAGGTGCCCAGTCGATTAAGGACCTAGTTACTTGCACCACCGTCTTCGAGCATTTTGCGTGCTAACCACACTAGAGTATATGGGACCTCTCTTGACCTAGTACTTTGGCGTGTATTGGCTCGGGTCGCAGGAGGTCGCAGGAGGGATGGAGGTGGGAGCATGGTAGTTGTCCAAAAGCTTTATCTGAGTGGGTAGTTGTCTTTTCGGCTTTACCATGTAAGCGTATGGATTTCTATCCATACGAGCGGCTCGTAGTTAATACACAATATTGGAAAAAGTCTCGTAGGACTTAGCCGTGCAAACATACCTTGGAAGTGTGTTTTGGCTTAAAGGCGATGCCAAGTGTGGGTACATTGGTACACCTGCAGGTTAAAACTATTCGAATAGCCTCGCCCTAGGTTATGGACACGCTCGGATCGCCCGTAAGAACTAGACTACAACAATTTAAATTAAAACTTGATGGGTGGTACGAATGCGGGATTCGTGCTATTGTTGTGGTGACTATTGGGATAGTCACTTCTAGGTTGGTTACCTTTACTCTTTTGTTATTAATATCCCATTGTTATTTCAGCATTAAAAACGAATTGCAAACTTGCCTTCTAACTGTATTATATTATTGCAAATGAAAATTGACTTTATGCAAATGAAACATATGGCCTCCACCAAACAAGCCTGCATGTAGCATATGAACAGGTCTGCTAGTTCACACGTCAGTCTTGCGGGTACAAAGACAATCTTTGTACTCAGGTGCTTTGCTTAATGTTTTTGTTGCAGAGGAAGAAGGTGAGCCCCAAGGGCCTCACTTCTGTGAGCTGTGTTGCCGTTTCGTGGACGACTAGACTTGGCGGTCCGGTCAGATGCCTTGTGGGTTGGAGGCACACTGATTGGCTTTGTTTATAGCCATCTTATGGCACTTTTGCTTCCGCTGTCGTTCTTGTTTATTTGTGTATCTTGTGGCCTGTCGGCCTTTGTCTGTAATAACTCTACTATTTGTTTATCTTCCGTTTGGTAGTGTGGTGTTTGGACTCTATGTTTGGAATGGAGTTGATGTCTAATTTTGTAACGGGGTGTGTATACTGCTTTCTGGGAAGTATACATATCTTGAGGATCAATTTATTTGATTTGTGATGCTAGGACCAGGTGGTTGGTTAAGCATTACAAGCCAAATAAATTGGGGTCCTCACAGTCCTCTTTGGGTTGAGAATCTTGTACCACCTTTTTCCCACCTTTCTTTCTCTTCTTCCCTGTGGAGGCTTCTTCCCCGTTGTAAAGGTCATTGTTCTTGTAACGACTAGTGCCACACCGGGGGCATTTATTTAGTGACTTGAACGTATCGCCACGGTAAAGGATACAATGGTTCGGGCTTGCATGGATTTTTTCAACCCCCATTGTCAATGGACTTATAACCTTCTTCGCCGTATGTGTTGGCGGAAGGCGAGTTTGTTGTGGCGGCAACCAAGACAGAGACGAAGCAGATCATTGAAACTACTGATCGACCCGGCCGCATTTAGCTTTTAGGATGAGTAGCTCAAGCACAAACGTAGCTTGCCCGGTGTGTCGGACAACCCTTTTCAACACCATACAAAGTCTCCTTCGAGGCTTTTTAACCCTTTCCAAATTTTCTAGACCTTTGGGCTCTTTAGTAAAATCTACGGTCCAATGGCCCAAGCATTTCCTCCAAATAATCACCGTCATCTTCATCCCGACACGTCCTCCGCCATCATTGCCACCAGCCGTCGTTATGACCACCACTACCTTCTTCTTCACGGTCTATTTCGCATCATATTCAGCTACATATTGGTCCATGCAATCTAGGTAATCGTCGTCGTCTTCTTACGGATCAACGTTGTTAATAACCGCTTCACCATGATGATTCCAAAGCGTGTAGTCTTTAACAAATCCTCGCATAATCAAGTGTGATCTAATGATAGTCACATCTTTCCATGCGAGATAGTTCTTGCAATCGCTACACGGACAAAGAATTTCACCACTATTATTGCTCGACATTGCATGGCTCTCTGGCTTGAAGAAATTTATCCACTTCATCACGAAACTTGGCTCCCACCTTTGTTTACCATACATCCAAGAGTTCACATCGACCATCTTTATTTCAATATAGAAAACAAAGATAAGAATTAATAGGACTAATTAATACTTCACAAATTAATTATTACTTCAAAAAATATACATAGGAATTTTATGGAAGGATATTCTAAATTCGATTAATAATTCTAAATGTATGGTGCAATGTAAATAGCAATTGTAAATATATTCCACTAAATTAATAACAATGTAATTAGTAAAAAAAAACCCTAGTTCTAGGTATCTAGATCTAGATGTAGCTCAAACATCCATAAAACTAATTAATAGTCCACTAAAATCAAGGAAGAATGACTAAATAAGGGTATGACATTATTCTCATAACTAATTTAGCCTAGCATATTCAAAATTTTAGCCTCATTTGCTCCATAAATTACTCAAACACCATAGAAGAGAGAGAAAATCAAAACTCTAATTAAGCAATAACCCACCATTAAAACTTCAAAAAGATGTATGAAAAACCATTTTCTTACCTCCAACAACCTCTCCACCAAAGGAATTTAACTCAAAACCTTCCCCCCCCCCTAAAAATAGCAATTTTTGGGAGGTGCCCAAGGCCTCCCTTCCTTCCTCTCTCGGGTTGCCTTTGTGCGGCTCGAGGAGGAAGAAGGAACTGGGCACTATATCTTGGTCGATTTATAGGGGTGGTTATCCGGCCGCCCCTACAATCCGATGAGGGGCGGTAGTACCGGCCGCCTACAAATGAACCGATGAGGCGGTGGGACAATACCGCCTCTACAAATCAAACGAAGAGGGCGGTGGTATTTCCAGCCGCCCCTACAAATCTAACCATTTGTAGGGGCGGTTGGTGATACCAGCCGCCTCTGCTGAATCATTTGTAGAGGCGGTTGGTATAGCTGGGCCGAGCTCAGCCACTGTAGAGGCGTTTGGTAAGTGAGCCGTCCCTACTGTGAAAAAGGTGGTGTTGCTACAAATCATTTTTGTAGTAGTGCGTCTTCGCGCCGCTGGCCGCACCGCCAAGCCTCGTGTCCTCGGCTCCTCGCTCAGCGCCAAGCCGCTACCTCCTTGTGTCGTCGCCGCATCATGCCTCAGTGTCGATGCGCCCTGGGCGTTGCACCATGCCGCCCTTATCGCCATGCTGCAACGGCCCTCGCCCGCGGCCTCGGCGTCACCGGGCTACCTCCTCGTCTCCGGCCATGCACCGCATCGGCCTTGGGTCGGCCTCGCCACTGCCGTGCCGCAGCGAGGATGCGCCGATGCCATGCTGTCGCGCAAGCCACTAGCCTCGCCGAGCCACTGGGCACTCTCCTAGGCGCCGTATGCAACGCCAGTTCAGCCTCGACGCTGCGCCGCTCACCCGCTGCCTCTGTCTATGCCGCGAGCTGGGCGCCGCCCACCTCGTCGCCCCGTGCCTTGGCGCCACGGCGTGCGCAGCGCCACCAGGACACCGCCTGCGCTGAGCTACGCCGTGCGCCAAGCTGGGCTGCCGCCCGTGGCTGCTGCATGCTGTCCAAGCCGCTGCATGCCGATAGTGCCCCAACGCACAGTGTGTCGCCTCCTCTCTCTTCTTGCAAAATTTTTCGAACAACTCAGGCAAAAAATACTTGTAAGGATGGGAAGCCTATGAGAAGATGAACAAGATAGTATAACATGCATTGAGATATTTTCAGGTTTTGGGGAAGATTGGAAAGAGAGATGTAGTTGAGATGAACAAGTGTTGTACTTTTGCATGGTGACTAGAAGAGGATAGGAGAAGGATGCGCTGTTCGGTTTGGCTTGGAAGAAGAAAAGAAATGGTAGGGAGTAACATGGTTCGGCTGGGCAAATCAAATGAGCAGTGGGGGAGGTTTTGGCTGGGAACAATGAATGGGAAATGGCAGTGGGTAGTGGGTGCTCTGTTGGGTAAAGAAAAGATTCGGCTGTGGGTAAAGAATGAGCAGGGAGATGGCTTGTTCGGCTGGGGCAAGAAATGTATAGTGGGGTGCTCTCTTTTGGGTAGAGAAATAGATGGCAGTGGAGAGAGATGAAGTGTGGTGTGGGGGTTTTCGGCTGGGCATAAAAAACATGAGAAATGGCATTGGGGAGAAGAGTGCTTCGGCTGGGAGAGGAAAACTGACAGTGAAATAAATCACAATGCATTTCTTTCTTCTTTTCTCCAACTCACTCGAACGACCTTGCATGCGGAAACCGTTTGCGAAAATGGAATGCTTGCATGATGACGAACGTAGCGATATAATATGTGTCGCACAATTTTTGGTTTTTGGTTGTGATTGCGAGGAGAGAAGTGGGGGAAAAGAATGGGCTCGTAGGTGTCTCGCCTGCGGTCGGTCATACTGGAAAAGAGCGGCGGTACTAATGCATGCATGATGACATGATTTTTAAAAAGCATGCGAAAACAAGAAAACAAAATAATTTAATTTAATGGCAGTGTTTCCAAACAATTCAATTAATTTTTTTAAAAAGAAACCTTTTACTAAAGCATGTAAAATTTTAAAACTTAATCAAATATTTAAAAGATGACCAAATTAAATATTAACATCCTGATTCTGAAAATCGGGGTGTTACAAGAACTCTGTCTTTGTTCCCATCTCCCACGTGGTACGACATTACCCAATTCCTTGCTCTTTCACCATCTCCTAGGACTCCTTAAGCCCCTCCGACATATCTTTGTCTTTTCTTTTGACCAGGTTGCCTCCTCCTCGTAAAGCCTAGCACTGCCATCACCTTCACCGACATCAAGCCTCCTCCGAGCTGCTCCGATGACCATCTTCGCTCGGGTAGGTCCTCTATGACTCCTAGATGCTAGAGCACGCGTTAGTTAGCTAAATGCACACTCGGGTTGTCACATGCACGTTTGGCCGAAGCACACTGCCACCCATTTCCGGCGCACCACCGCTGCACGCCGCCGTAAGGGTCGCCAGTGGTACGAGAGGGTTCACATGGCTATTAGGCTCCCATTTCTGGCCTTGGTCGGCGCTGCCGTGGACCACCGTGCTAGCGAGACGCTGGGGAAATCACTTGAGCACGTGAGCTCTGTTGTCAGATTTTCGACGACTACTGTAGCACATCATTAGTCTTTAACTGTTGTTGAATTAGCCATTAAATGATGTTTAACTGAGTTAATGAGTGGCCATTTAATTGCCTCGAGTCTATTACATGTGAGTCCATGAACAGGAATGGAAAGAGTTAAAGAAACCTGTTTAAACCCTGAGTCAATGACACGTGGGCATGGCACCTTAAGTGCATAGCCACTATGGTCCATGGACCATGGACCGGTCCTGTTGACTTTCAGTCCATGCGCTGTCATGGACCGAGTCACTGATATTAGGGCCCGGCCTGTCAGTGCGTATTCAATTTGGAAATTAAAATGAAAAATAATACTGTGCAGTGGACCCCATCCATCAGCGACTGAGGCTAGGTAAGCTTGAGTATAAAAGGTATTAAATGCTTTTAGAAATTTCAAAATGAGTTATTTTTGCACTGTAAATTCAAAGAACATCAAAAATTCATAACTAATGGCATTTTAACTCCAAAATGAGTGAAACCAATTTTATTGGTTTTCATTTTTAATATACTTTAAATTGAAATAGTTATGAAATTTGTTTATGTCATAGAAAATAATAACCTTGGATTTTACTCCAGAACCAAATTATTTTTACACTAAAAATGTTATTAACTTTGAAAATTCATAGAAAATGCAAATTAACTCCAAATGGGGTGATTCAAGTTTTATTGAACATAACTTTTTATTATTTTTCTAACCATGTAATTCTTTTCTCCACCACTATTCTGCAATTTTGTGCAGAAAAGCTAATTTTGGATGAACAGTAACCGAACCTCATTTTTCCAGCATTTTCCCAAATGCTGATTTCCAAACTGCTATAACTGTCACATAATGAATCCAAATGAAATAATTCTTTCACCTAAATTCATATAAAATCATAATATAGCTACTGTAGAAAATTCATGCATTTTTTAGTATTTTAACTTTTTGGCTTTTTCTCATTGTTTACTCAATGTTGTTCTTTCAATAGATTCTGAATTGCCCGACGTGAATGACTACACATCCGAGAGTGAACAATTAGACTTCCAGTAAGGCAAACATCATTTAAACTTTATTTTGCATCATATTGATCCCAAATTTTTGTTAGTTTGTATTTTGAATTGCAATGATATTTACTTGCATGCTATTTTGATATGTCGTATTTTGTGAGTTGTAGTTAGTTATGTCCTACCTATGATGTTATCCTTGATATTTCTAGTACATATATGCTTAAGATTAGATGGTTGTGTGATGTATATAGTATATATATTGTTGCTTAGCCATGCAAGTCTAGAAGTTACGGTAGTATGAGGGACGGAGTTATACCGTCGATCGTGGGAAACACCTCACACTTATCTCTTATGCTTTTGGTCCAAATCTTCAAATATGGTTGTTAAGTCTTTATTGATCAAATTAAAATAGATTTGGGTCTGGACAAGTGGTTGTTAGTGGGGGTGCCTTCGTGCACGAGATTCAGGTATATGGTAGTCTTGTTCGGACCATTAAAGATCGAACTTTGATGACATCGTTAATTCAAGTAAAACTGATATTTCCACACGCGGGATGTGGGTACCGCTCGGTCAAGTAAAGGGAAGATTTTATGGGGTTAAACCACAGGTGGTGTGAGGATATAGGACCGTGAAATCCTATATTCCTTATGAACCCAATGTAATATATAGTGTGAGGGTGAGCACCATTACTTATGTTAGGGTTACCAACATACTAACTACCTTACACTGGCCCCTCCGACACAACTTGTGTGCCCACTTAGCATTTGCTATATGAAATTGTACTAAGTTGGGATTTCATCTCGTATGGATGATTTAACTCAATAGAGTCGTTTTGCTGAAAAATACTGGAGGTAGCATTGGGGCTCATTCAGGGTGCCCACGTAGCCCCATTTTCTTTTTACCGTTGGATTGCTACTACTCCCGTTCCAGCAACCTGATCGGATCTGTGGCTTCATCGGCGCGCGGTGGCTATGCTCGACACATGTTGTCGTACATATTGTCCTCTCTAGATTGTTTGGCCCGCCTCAGATCCAGTCTCGCTCCTCCACTGAGGACGTCGCCACTGACACCACCGCGAGCTCCACGGCCACAAACTCAACCCCTTCACCTGGGCCGACCGCTGGTGTCTTCCCTTCTTTCCTCCTCCCCCTCGACATTATCGAGTTGTACCTCCGCCCCCTCAGATCTAGCCTCGCCATCCCTGGGGCTCCTCCGCCGAGGTCGTCGCCAATGTCCTCCGCTCGCACCACCACGATCTCTGTCGCCACAAGTTTGATCCCTTCACCTACGCCGACCACCAGTGTCCTCCCTCACCTTCCTTCTCCTCATTCAACGGCTTCAACTTGGACAATGAATCACAACCCTCCCGCCGCCGCCGCCAAGTTCACACTGGCCACCACATCCCCCTTCCACCTCCTTCTCCGACGAGGCCTCCCATCCGCAACCTCCCTCGCCATCGATGTCACAGTCCCCATGTCTCGCTCCTTTTCATCTCCAAGGTCCAAGCAAGCAGCCAAGCAGCGATCAGAGACCTCCGCCTCCACTTCCAAAGTTTTTGCAGTCGCTCGCTAGGTGACTCGCCAGAGCACCCCCAATTTTTCTCTGTATTTCTTTTCTTTTTTCTTCTGAAAAAAGAGAAATCTTTATTTTTTGGCCTATCGGTGCAGAGGTGAGGTGACTACAAGATAGCTAAGAACAAAAGGAATGGCATGACGAGAGGACCAGGCGGCCAAATGCGCGCTACATTGGAAAAGAGTGGACTTGAGGCTATTTCGGTCCAACATGTCATGTGTTGTGCGTTAGCGTTAGAGTAGTGGTGTGGGTGTGGGTAAATTGTAAACGGGATAGTAGCAGAGAAGGCATCGAATGAGATGAACCTTAGAACGGCGGCCTAATTCCTATTCCCCAATTCGATGTTATCCCAATCCAAGCTTCTAATTCTCCCCCAAATTCTCTTGATCTGTGTTGGTTGTTAACAATAGGGTAAAATCAATGGTTGACCATACCAACCTCCATTGAATTACCTTTAGCATGACCGTTTGTGTTAGTACAACTTACTCCTTCGATAGAATCCAATATAGACCCATAAAAGTCTAAAAAAGAGATTCGCAACAGTCTGCTGCTAGAATTACATCAAAAGTACATATGGAGTTTATTATATTATTGAGACAGAAAAAATTCATCATGTTAGATTTTAAGGGTTAAAAATTACCACGATAATCGGAGGGAAAAAAGAATGGTCTAGACCGTCAATTGTAGTGCGTCCAGATTATAACGGTGTAGATTAATTAAGCGTATACGAGAGTTGTATAAAAATACGATTTTATTTTCAGTCCTATATAAGTATTGGAGTTGGATAACAAATACAACACTATTTTTAGAGGTATTGTAATAGCTAGCTGTGCAATTGCGGGAGATTATGCAAGTTAATATCAAAACTAAACCAACAAATTCTATAATGCATGATAGGATGGATGAAAACCAGCAAAAACACGGAATGTATCACGTGACAATGTTACCATCCTGATCAGCAACATTTTCCTCCACCAGATCGAGCTACACGCTTCGCTCATCAATCAACACCAACATGACTCCTCACCGCTGCAATTCTCGGCTGTTGCAGCCTTGCATAGTGGCATTGCATGCCGTCGCTGGGTCCCCGCTCATGGGACCTTCAACATTTGATTGGTCAACAAAAGTAGTGGTGGGCAGGCCGGCTGTAGTACACCTAGTCGTGCGACCTGTGTCCAGATCCGGTCCTTAGAGGGTGGAATCATCCTCCACTCTGTCCGAGGGGCCGGACTCCTCCTGTTGCCACGTGTGCAAAACAGCATCCTAGGAGACTGAATTTCACCCTGCTGTGCCCTTTGGAGCTGAAAATAGGACACGGTTTTGCTTCTCATTGCACCATGTGTAAATCCGGTGCCCTAGGGGCGGATTCCCTCTTTGCCATGGCCTAGTCGCATGCACCTACTACTGAGGGCATCTCTAATAGTTTGTCTATTAGCTTGTCTCTAATACCCTCCATGTCATCTTGAGACAATATTAGAGACAACTATTCTAATAGTTTGTTTCTTAGCTTGTCTCTAACACCTTCACAAGCATTTAAGCTTTGCATGGATCAAATAACCATACTGATCAACACTAACTTCAATCTTTGTGACCTGCATGTGCATGTGTTGTTTGGTTACATCTACATATATAAACAAACAGCAATTATAACACCAAACCTCACAAACATTGAAGCTTTGCATGATTCTAACCCTAGAACTAAACAACAAACCGACGTATCATGTCATACATCATCCAAGAGACAACAAATCATACAAAGTACAGATCGATGACTCATCACATAGTATAGCGATGTATTAGTGTATAAAAGATTACTAAAACTGTGACTAATTATTTACCTAGTTGCCAAATCCCTGCTAAATGTGCTCGACTAAATCCCTCTTGAGTTGGGAACACAAAATCAGAGCATCAATAATCGAACACAAAATCAGAATTGTAAAAAATAAACTAGTCATCAAACGAGAGAGGCATTTTGTTCGATCATCAGAAAGAAGTAACGAATTGCAACTTCAGATGGTGCCGCATGTTACTGTCAGAATCATGTAATCTGAATAGAAATCCCTTCAAGAAACAATGGTTGGTACTCACTACGAGCAACTACAAATCCAAGCATGAACGGCACTGTTCTTTTTCCATGGCTTTCTTCCTCTTGGGCCACCTGCAGCCTTTCCCTCCCTACCTTCTTCACACACCAGCACCAGGCGCTGCCATCCATGCCGGCCGCCGATTGCACCTCGTCGTCCCGGTCGGCTTGAAGCCCCTTTCTCCCATCTATGCATGTCACTCCGTGTCCTGGAGCCTCAACGACATTTACCCTCATCTAATTTTGCACTTCGTTCACAGGAGCTCGGCGCCGGACACATCTTCCCCAACCGCGGCCTAACCGCCGCCGTGACTGGTGCTCCTCACACGACGAGCCCCCGGACGAGAGCCAGAGGACCCTTCAAAGTCTTTCCCCGTAGCTCGTCCGCGCCCCCCCTCACCATAGCACTGCCGCCACGAAGCTCTTGCCGCGCCGCCGGTGGCCCACGCCGCCAGCCCGCTCTGGCCCTCTTCAACCACCACCGACTGCACATGTGAGTCCCCTACATCCAGGCGGTGCTCATGCTCCCTCTAGATCCCCTCCTCCCTCACCGGTGCGCCGCCGCCCCGTTTCTCCTCTATGTTCGGCCGCCGCGCCACATCGCCTGGCCGCCACCAGCCACCTTGGGTCGCGCCACCACTACCTATCAGTTTGCCTCCTCGCTCTGGTTCCGCTTTGCCTGCACACAGCCGCCGTCGTCCCCTCACTTCTACATCTAGTGGATCCGGCGAGAAGAATGAAAACGCCTGCGGAAACGACGACGCCTTCCAACAGAGAAAATCTTCGTCGCTTCTGCCTAGTTTCGTGTAAAGCGATCGTCTTTTCGTGAGAAGACGAGTTGGTTCTCTCTCTTCTTTTACTCTTTGTCATGTCATCAAAAAGTCTACGTGGCATCTCTTAGAGACAAGTAAAATAGACTATTGGAGATGCCCTGATCCGATTCCGTAGCTAGTATCGGTCGTAGCCTAGCCGTCCTTGTCGACGACTGAAACGTTGCGTCCATTGATGCCTTGCCAGTTGAGTTGCCACCTAGCTAGCTTTACTATTCTTGGAATGCTGGAATTTTTCTCCATTGCAGCGTTTCCAAAGGGGGGAATCTGATTCTGCTTCACCGGCCGATGATCGAGAGATATATATCTTTAACCATCCACTCCGATCTACTTCGTGCACACTAGGCTGGAGTTGAGTACGTACTCTAGCTAGTGATAGCATGCATGATCATTTTACATACGTAATCCATAGTATATGCTGCTAGCTACACTATAGGAAAGAAGGTATTCCCTTATGATTAAAAATCATCAAGTTTTAATTTCCCGACGGTTACTCGTTAGGCAAAACCTCTCAACCCTAGTTGGAAAGGAAAATTAAATTTGGTTGATGGCTATCCACCACGAAAAATTAAACCTGACACTATTACCCGTCAGCCAAAAATGGATTTTCCTAACACGTATCACCATCAATAAAATTACCCTAACCCATCAAGAAAATGCATTTCATTGGCTGATCTATTACCGTCAAGAAAATTAAAGCTGACGGTTTTTACCCGCCAGGAAAATATATTTCATTGACTGTTCTATTACCGTCAAGAAAAGTATAGTTGACGATTTTTACCCATCAGTAAAATGTATTCCATTGATTGTTATGTTACCGTCAAGAAAACAAACCCTGATGGTTTGACCTATCAGCAAAATTTATTTCCATGACTTGCCATGTGAGGACCCCAATTTATTTGGCTTGTAATGCTTAACCAACCACTTGTCCTAGCATCACAAATCAAATAAACCGAGCCTCGAGATATGTATACTTCCCAGAAGCAGTATACACACCTCCCACAAAAGTATGCATCAACTCCATTCCAAACATAGAGTCCAAACAGCAACTACCAAACGGAAGATAAACAAATAGTAGTTATGATTACAGACAATGGCCGACTGGCCACAAGATACAAAAATAACAGAAGAACGACAGCGGAAGCAAAAGCGCCAAAAGATGGCTATAAACAAAGCCAATCAGCGTGCCTTCACCCACAAGGCATCTAACCGGACCGCCAAGCCTAGTCGTCCCACACTCCGCCACAGCACAACTCACAAAAGTGAGGCCCTTGGGGCTCACCTTCTTCCTCTGCAACAAAAACATTAAGCAAAGCAGCTGAGTACAAAAATTGTTTTTGTACTCGCAAGACTGACGTGTGAACTAGCAGACCTGTTCATATGCTACATGCAGGCTTATTTGGTGGAGGCCATATGTTTCATTTGCATAAAGCCAACTTTCATTTGCAATAATGTAATACAGTTAGAAGGCAAGTTTACAATTCATTTTTAATGTTGAAATAACAGTAAGGATAATAATAGCAAAAGAGTAAAGGTAAACAACCTAGAAGTGACTTTCCCAATAGTCACCACAACAATAGCACGAATCCCAGATCCGTACCACCCATCAAGTTTTAATTTAAATGTTGCAGTCTAACTCTTGAAAAGCTTACCCAAGCGTGTCCATCACCTAGGATGAGGCTATTCGAATAGTTTTAAACCCTGCAGGGGTGTACTACTGTACCCACACTTCAGACCGCCTTTAAGCCAAAGCACACTTCCGAAGGTATGCCGGCACAGCTAAGTCCTACGAGACTTTTTCCAATATTGTGTATTAACTACGAGCCGCCCGTATGGATAGAAATCCATACGCTTACATGGTAAAGCCGAAAAGACAACTACCCACTCAGGGTAAAGCTTTTCGGACAACTACCATGCTCCCAACACTATCCCTCCTGCGACCTCCTGCGACCCGGAGCCAATACACGTCAAAGTACTCGGTCAAGAGAGGTCCCATATACTCTAGTGTGGTTAGCACGCCGAAATGCCTGGATAACTCACAAGATGTTCGGTCCTTAATTGACCCGGGCACCATTCCAGTCACACCCAAAGAATCACACCATCTTACCATTGTGCCCGCGTCTAAATCGTTTTTGTTTTGCAGTTAACATAGCATAAGCTGAAACATAAACAAAAGTAATTTCATGTGATCAAGATCATCGACTAAGTCGATGATCGCCCAAATCTACCGGAAACTAAGCATGGCTAAGCAACTGAACTCGCAACCTACTAAGTGATAAGAGTTCATCCAACGAACCCTAACCACAGCAAATAACCTAGGCTCAGGTAGTAGAGATCAATATTTCACCTACAGGATATGCAGCTACGGATTTAACTAAACAATTTAACATAAATTAAGCAATGCATACATACAGCTGAAACAAAATATTAGACTTTAAAATACTAGGATTAATCATGATCAAACTTCTTGCCTGGCGGCTGCTGCTCAATGTGCTGCTGAGGGTCACTCTCGAGAATACCGGAATCGTCGCAATCTATCGATCGAACAATTAACAGCGAATAAGAACAAAACACCGACAAAACTCCAACATACAACAACATCAAAACATACCAAATTATTTACACAGCAGCCTAAGCAAGATCTAACACATTTTTAGAAACAGAGAAATAACCTATTTAAAATGGTGATGCATTTTCTAGCAATTTTCTAAGCTAACATACACATTAAAACACTAGTTAAATACTTAACAAATTTTCATGAACAGAAACATATCTAAAACTTATCCTGATAATTAGTACACTAAAAATGACAATTTACAAAATTGGTTTCACTGGATTTGGACAATTATTGAAAGAGATATGAATTTTCTAATTTAGAAACTACATAATACATCATTTAATTAATTAACAGATTTTTGCTAACAGAGACATGGATGAAACTAATTTAGTAAATAATACATTTAGAATGAAAATTATCAGCACTGGTTTCATGCAATTTGGAGAAAAATTGAATTAGTTATGCATTTTACAATTTAAGTGCAAGTTTGAACATTTTAATTTAAACCTATTTCTAAACAAATTTTAAAATCCAACTTCTGGAGCTGAACAAAACCTCTACCCAATTTTAGATTAAACTTTACACAATACCAAAGCTAACAAAATTTGAAACAACTAAAAAGGACTTACAACCAAATAGATATGAATTTCTAAAGTTTAACCCAATTTCTAATTGAAAAAAAAAATACTCCCGGGATAAAACAAAACAATAGAATCAAAGGAATCGACGTGGCTCTATCTGGGCCGCTGATCCGACAATGGACGGCTCACAGCGCTCGCAGTTCAAACTGCCTATCCGACAACAGAGCCGGCCAAACTCCGAGATTGGCCGGCGTGTCGCTGGCGAGCTAAGACCCCGCGATGCCGGCGAAGTGCCAAAATGGATTCCTGATGCTATCGCGCACCCGACCATGGCCGGAACTTCACCGGAGGTGGACCACAGCGGCGGTGCGACGCGGCGGAGCGGAGGGGAACCTACGGCGAAAATGGCACGCGCGTTTCGGCCGGACCCTAAGCGACTTAACGTGCGCATGAGCACCAGTGGGTTACTAGGAACTCACCGGGATGACGCGGAGGAGAGGAGGTTGCCGGAGATGAGCTGACGACGATGAACCGAGGCGGCGGTCAAGGCGACACCGAGGAGGGAGCAACCTGAGCAAAGACAGTAGGAGACGAAGATGTAGATAGCTCGGGTAAGTGCACGAGATGGTGCTGAAGCAAGCAATCGACCAAAGGACCAACTCACCGGTGATGAGGACGAAGACCCGAGCTTTCGGCCGAAAAAGAGGATACCCAAAATTCAACGGTTCCTGCGAGCGAAACTCAAAATTAGTTGAGGGGAATTCATGAAGGGGCTCTGGAACACGATATGACGCGCAAAAGAAGGGATGATCTTCACTGGTCGCGAAGATGACACGGCGGTGGTGACACGGCCGTGAACCAGAGTTTGCGCACTCCTTCGGTTTCAGCTCAGGGGAAGTAATGGAGGGTAGGAAGTGGTCTTATGGTGTCCAAAGAAGGATAAGGGAGCTCCGGGAGGGCTTAAGTAGGGAAGAGGGCGGAGGAATGCGAGTGGCGACGATTTCGGCACCGAGGAGCTCAAGAACGGTGTCGACAAGCTGGTGAAAGGAATGGCGGGTGATTGATGCTGCTCAGGGCATGGCCTATCAGCGGACGATGCGGTCGAGGGGTTGCGCGTGAGAAAAACCGGGGAGCGGTGACGGGACAGCGAGGCGAGGTGGCGTTCATGCGCGCTGTCGGCGGCGTCCAGCTCTCAGGCGCGAGGTAGGTGATGACCTGACGAGTGGGGCCCGCCTGCCAGCGACAGCAGCGAAACGGTGCGAGCCTGACTCCGGCGCGGCGCGAACCGGTGGTTTGACTCAACCAAGATGGTGTTGACCGTTGGATCTGAGATGGGCGGTTGAGATCAGGCGGTGTATTAGAAACGTTTGAATAGCTCGGGCGCACGTGGACCGCGCGATCTGTATCGGACGGTCACGGTCGATCAGACTCAGTGGTGCTGTTAGTTGGCGCGACCGAGCCATTTAGGTGTGGTCGGACTTGAGTCGGGCTCGGGTTCGAGCCCGAGGAACAGTAGTTCCAGATTTGAATTAAAAGGGCTGAGTTGGTTTGGGGAATTTTTAGAGGTAGTTCCAGAGCTCCAAAAATTCCAAAATTTTTATGGTAGCTACTATGGACAGAGAACAAACTTGCATAAATTTTTCAGTAATTCTCATGCAACACATTTTCCTCCAGAAAATTCACAAGCTGTTGTCCAGGGGTTTGACCAGAATTTTAAACTGGTTTGACTTGGCCATTTGAAATAGCAAATAAAATCTAATGTAATATCCCGAAAGTGAGTTAAGATTTGAATCGAGGAAGATTAATTTTATTTCGGGAGAGATCGTTTAATCGGGGGAGGATCAAATGGAACGTCGGGAGGGACTAATTGGAAAGATGTAAGTGCTGCAGTTTTAGGGGAAGAGCGATTTTACGGCAACCTGGGCTAGAGCCCATGGCCCAAGAGGGGGCCAAGGGTGGACGGCCATAGCCTAGGGGGGGCCACTCCCCTTCCCAAACCCTAGCTGACTCCCCCTCCCCTCCCCCTTTCCTCCCCCACTCCCAACCGGCCGGCACCCCCTCTCCACCTCTCCACCTCCCCTCCACCCTCCCTTGCGCCCCTCTCCATCCCCCCACCACCTCCATTGCTGCTGGCCAAGGGGGAGAAGGAGCTCCATTGCAGCCAGCCAAGGAGGAAGAAGAAGGAGAAAAGAAGAGAAGGAAGAAGAAGGAGAGGGAGAAGAGAAGAGAAGAAGAGGGAGAAGAAGGGATCCGCAGCGGAAGCGTGGTGGTCATCATCCCCGCTGTGTGCTCTCTTCGTTTCGGCAAGGGTAACCCGTGGTTCTTTGCTTTAGGTCAATTTCTAGTTGTCTAATTTTCGGATGTCAGTTCGTCGATATTCTGCAGCAGTGAAGTTTGTCGGTTTTGTTTAGGTTAGAGGCAGATTTGGGTCTGGGTGTCTCCTAGAAAGTTGTAGCTATCGTAGTTACCTTTCATTGCCGACAAGAATCAAGTCATTCGGACTTCGGTAGCCAAAGTTATGAATTTATTAGTATTTCTGTGTTTCTGGAGAGAAGCAGATTTGCTAGTGTTGGTTAACCTGATAGAAGCGCATATTTAGAGGGGTTTCCAGAGGGTCTCACCATAACGAAAAATTAGTCTAATCCTCTTATCTTTCAGGAAAGCTAAAGATCACTAAATTCGGACAAACGTAGAGAAAGTTATGATAGTTTCTTTGTCGCTGTCCAGAAACCCGACGTGAAATGTTTGCTCTGATTAAATAGATTGGTAGGTCTGGTAGATGGCCGAATCAGAGGGTCTCCCCAACTAAGTTTATTTAGACATTTTAATTACCTTTTCCGATTGTCCAAGATCATCTTATTTGGACTCCTGAGCAGAAAGTTACGAATTTTTGAAGTCTGCTGTCTGCAGTGACCGATCGCTAGAAATTAGAAAAGCTAGACGTGATAAGAAGTTAGCGATTTCGATTGTAATGTAATGTATGATTTTGGTCCAGTATGCTAGTCTTAGTTTGGGGTTATCTTCTTGTCCAGGTGGCAGCGAGATCCCAAGGGCAGCACCCACTTCGCGTCCGCCGTTCTCGCGCGGTTGAGGCAAGTATTCGGGTTTATGTGTAGTATTGGTTGCAAATCATGATTGAGTGGTGTATTGTTCATCATTGTCATGTGAATGTGTTGTGGAGATGATTCTAGTTGTGTTGATGCTTGCGAGTTATGTTTAAGGTTCCTTCATGATGCTATTATTTACATACCCTGAATACATATTGAATTATGATATTGAAAATATGATGTTGCAGTACTTATGCATGTTGGAGCATATTGAGACTTGGTCACATGGTGACCAAGAGTACAATGTTGAGGTCCCTGTCATATGTAATGACAGGCTTGAGGTCCCCGCATTCATGGAATGTGGGCAATGGATACAGAGGTACCCGTCATTGTGATGACGGGCAAAGGTCCCTATACATGTGATGTATAGGCTCTTGGTCCCCGTGCGGAGGCACGAGCATGGGTATTCATTGACGGATGAATACCCGCATTACGGTAAAATGCGAAGCGAGATAAAGAACAAAGAGTGCATAGCATTATCATCATTTAAATATTTGAAATGTCTTAACGGTGTTGAATAAAATTGTTTTTAGATGTTCTGTCTATATGAATGTTGCAACCTTGTTGATACTTGCTGAGTCGTATGGCTCACCCTTGCTTTGTCTTGTTATAGGTACTTCTGGCAAGAACGTCATGCATGGGAGGGAGTAGACATTGGAAAGCACGCACTACCTCACAACATCTATGCAATTGTTATTTGGTTTCACTTAGGAATAAGTAACTGTGTGGAGACTATCTATGGATGTTTTATGATGTTGGTTGTTGGATTATTCATGGTTATGAGAATGATGTTAATTGTTTACAATCGTTCGATTATTTCATATGCATGAAAGATTTGGATTATAGAAATAATAATAAATGCCATGGTCATCTGTTAATACCTCGATTTTGTTGTTCATACAAAGGAAGTTACATGAAAAATTTATAGAATGTTCTAGTTAGTTTAATTCTTGTAGCAATCTAGGCTCATGTGGAGTGAGGTGTTCTGATTGGTATCAGAGCGGGCTGTAGGTCCGTGGTTAATGAAACATTAATTTTGACACACTAAGCACAGTAGGTGGGTTGGGTTTTTGCATTGCATTTACGTTTCGTTGATATTATAGTTGACTTGTGCTTTAGTTGAGTGTTGTGCTTATTGTTTAAATTAATTTGTCTTGTTTGTGATGGTTTAGTGATGGCAAGGGGTGGAGGTCGTGGTCGTGGTCGTGGCGGCGGTGCTTGGCGAGGCGAGCAATGCCCCGCCGGAAGTTCGAACTCAGTGGTGGGAAGCTAGTCTGCGGGTCGAGGAAGAGGTTGCATCGCGATGCAAGAGAATCGAGCCCGCCACCGGTGCTCGTCGTCGCTCCCATGGTGGCTCTGCGGCGGCCTCTGCGGCGTTGCCATGGGGCTACATCGTGGAATGCTTTGAGGTTGGACACCTTCGACGGTCGAGCACGCCGATTGATGCGACTAATCGGTGCGACACATGGAGAGGCATTTTGGAGCTCTAGGGATGACTTGAAATGAGGCGCAGTTTGTCGCCTTCGGCTCAAGGGCAGCAGATATCGGTGGGAAAGAGTCACGGCAGCTAGGACTTCTGCCCATGGTCCATTACTTGGGAGTTGTTTGTGGAGCAATTCCGGAGGAGGTTTTATCCTGCCTCGTTTGTGGAGAGGATGGAGGTTTCATTGCAAAGCTACAAGCAGGGCAAGGTGACAGTGTCGGAATATGAGGCGGGTTTTAACAACCTGGTCCGCTTTGTTCGGCGGTGGCTCTTGATGAGGTGGAGAAGGCCAAGAGATTTCGTAGAGGTCTCGAGCATGGGAGTTTCGCCAGGTTTTGGGGGCACTGGAGCTGCGTGACTTTAGCTCCCTGGTAGAGCAAGCTCGGGGCATGGAACTTGAAATGCAGCTTGGGGAAGATTTACCAGGTACAGGAGGTACCATGGTCCAGGAGGATGCAGGTGGCAGTCAGAAGAAGAGTTTTGGGGGAGGAAGTGGGTCATCACTGAAACCAGTTTACAAGAAGTTCAAGGGCCCGCAGAATTCTTTCAAGTCCAAGTCCGCAAGGCCACAGTCATCCTCTTCTTTTCGACCTTCGGCGAGTGCTCCTAGATTGCGTCCGGTTCCAGGGCAAGGGATGAAGTGTTTCAAGTGTGGTAATGAGCATCGTGCTTCGGAGTGTTCTTGGTCGGGTTCTTGTCGCCACTGTGGTCGGGAGGGCCACAAGGCTTTGGTTTGTCGGCGGAATCCTGCCAGTGTGATCAAGTGGACGCCAGTCCCGCTGTCAGCACCAGAGCAGGCAGCTTCATCTCGGGGTTCAGTGCAGATGTTAGCGGCCACTCCTACTCGATCCCGGGTCACCGCGATCTTACCTTCCTTATCACGGGGTATTCCACCGCTGTGGTACTTTTGGCCACGAGTCCTGCGGCACCGTTTCGATTGCGGCACCTTGGCACCTCCTGCGGCGCGCGCACCCCATACAGGTGTTGGGGCTCCTTCCGCCCCAGCGATTTCTTATGCCATGCCGACGGCAGAGGCGAGTCGTCCCGATGTGGTGACAGTGCGCTCCTAGTGGACTCGGTGGAGGCATTTGTACTTTTGATTCGGAGCTACTTTCTCTTTTGTATCGTTAGAGTTTGCTAGCAGGCCAAGTTGAGTTTGCGAGTCTATAGCTCGATCGTTTTAGTTAACTCTCTGGGGAATCCTTTCTAGCTCCACAGTATGTCTGGTTGTGTGATCTCCTTGGATGGGGAAGAATTTATTGCTAATCTAATGGTCATGAAGATGGATCCGTTTGATGTTATTCAGGTATGGACTGGTTGCATAGCTATCGGCGGTTATATCTGTTTACGGAAGACGATAACCTTGCGAGCACCTTACAGGCGGGAGTAGTAGTATTTGAGTGCCCCTCTTACTCTCTTTGCGTCTTTGGCTAGTCTCAGTATCACGGTAGTCGAGCGCGAAGAGTGGGTTTCTTTTGTCTCTGGTGGGAAGTCGAGTTCCTCTTTGATTGCGAATTAATTCGGTGGTTCGAGAATTCTTAGATGTTTTTCAGCAGAGTTGCGTGGATGCCCCACCACGTCGGTGGAGTTCGAATTGATTTAGTACCGGTGCCCGACCGGTTTCTATGACCCACTGCGTCGCACGTCCTTTCGGGAGGAACTAAAAAGCAATTGGATGAATTAAGGCGAAGGATCTTATTCGACCTAGCATATCTCCGTGGGAGCTCGGTTTATTTACCAAAAGAAGGATGGTAGTTGGCGCATGTGTATCGATTACGTGCACTCAACCGGTGACCATCAAGAATAAATACCCTTTACCCGTATTGAAGATTTATTTGATCGGTTGAGAGGGCAAAGGTATTTTCAAAGATAGACCTTGATCGGGCTATAATCATATTCTGTCCGAGAAGAGGATATCGAAAGCGGCGTTCTCTACAAGGTATGGGCACTTTGAATTTAAGATTATGTCTTTTGGACTAACGAATGCCCCTCTGCGCTTTCATGGAGACTATGAGCAGGATGTTGCATGAGTATTTGGATGATTTTGTCGTCGTCTTTATTGATGATATCTTGATCTATTCAAAGCGAAGTCGAGCATGGCGTCATCGAGGATGGTGTTGGAGGCGTTAAGAGAAAATAGATTTTATGCCAAGCTTAAAAGTGCGAGTTACGGATGTCCGAGGTGGGATTCTTGGGGCATGTTATAAATGATAAGGGAATATCGGTTGATCCAAGTAAAATCTCCACGATGGTAGAATGGGAAGGCCGACTAACGTCAAAGAAGTGAGAAGCTTCCTTGGTATGGCGAGCTATTATCGGCGTTTTGTGCAAGATTTCTCCATAATTGCGGCCGTTGTCGAGCTCACACGTAAAGATGTGAAGTTTCGGTGGGATGAGGATTGTGAACGCAGTTTTCTTATTTTGAAGGAAAAGCTAGTGATCGCACTGTTCTCACTATTCTGAGCGGGAAGCGATTCACGATCTATTCCGATGCTTCTCGAGTTGGGTTGGGCTATGTGCTCATGCAAGATGGTAAGGTTACGCTTATGCGTCTAGGCGGTGAAGAAACATGAGCGAACTACCCAACACATGATTTAGAATTGGCTGCGGTGGTGTTCGCCTTGAAGCTTTGGAGGCATTATCTCTATGGTGAGTCTTGTGATGTCTTTACGGATCACAAAAGCTTGAAATACATCTTTACGCAGAGGACTGAATCCAAGGCGAGAAGGTGGTTAGAGTGATCAAGGATTATGATCTCACGATTGGTATCATCCGAGCAAAGCCAACGTGGTGGCTGATGCTCTTAGTCGCAAGGCGACACCGGCTACATTGGACTGTCTAGTTGCGGATTTTGACCGCATGGGGATATCTTATTGCTATGCAGGTTCGGCTCATGCCGAGATTCGATTGATTTTAGAATCGGCCATTCGGGCGTGTGCGGGAAGCACAGCAGAGTGACCGTTATTGCAAAGAGTCGAGGCGTCGAATTTGGGCAAGGAAGGAGATTTTAGTTTGGATGGGTGTGGAGCATTGCGATTCAAGGGACGATTATGTGTGCCACGAAGCGGGAGTTAAGGATGACATCTTAAAGGAGGCACATCGCACTCAGTATCTTGTTCATCGGGAGAGACGAAGATGTACCGTGATTTGAAGCGAAATTTACGGTGGAAAGAATGAAAGTGGATATTGCCAATTATGTAGCCTCTTGTGGTGTTTGTCAAGAGGTGAAGGTGAACATAAACGTCTGCGAGGTTATTGCAGCCTTTGGAGGTACCCCAATGGCCATGGGATGATATTTCTATGGATTTTGTTGTTGCGTTGCCTCGTTCACCGCGAGGTAAGGATGCGATTTGGGTTATAGTGGATCGATTCAAACAAATCGCACATTTTATTCCCATCCGCACGACTAATTCAGCTAGTGATTTGGCTCCTATCTATTTGCGGAGATTATGAGATTGCATGGAGTGCCAAAGACCATCATTTCGGCGGGGATGCCAAGTTCGTATCCAAGTTTTGGGAGAGTTTGCGAGTGCCTTGGGCACGCAACTCCGCTGAGTACTGACTTTCCATCCTCGAGACGGATGGGCGATCAGAGCGCACTATTCAAACCACGGAGGACATGTTGAGGTCATGTGTCTTGTCTTAGAAAGGTAGTTGGGAGGATCAATTGCCATTAGCGAGTTTGCGTACAATAACAGCTATCATTCGAGCATAAAGCCGCTCCGTTTGAGGTTTTATATGGGCGTAAGTGCAGTCACCTCTTTCTTTGGGAAGCCGTGGGTGAGAAGGCGTTTGGGACCGGACTGGGTGCAAAAGACGGTTGAGCAGTGGCCTTGGTGAGACAGAATCTATTAGCGACTCAAAGCGCATGTAAGAGTTATGCGGATGTGAGGAGAAGAGACTTAGAATTTGAAGTGGGAGATCGGTGCTCTGAGAGTGTCCCCACTAAAGGTGTTGTCGAGTTCGGTACCAAAGGAAGCTTAGCCCGAGGTGCGTTGGGCCATTCACGATCTTGGCTCGGATCGGGAAGTTGGCATACCGCTTAGACCTACCGAGGCTATGCGAGGAGTGCATAACGTTTTCATGTGTCTATGTTGAGGAAGTTCCTTCGTGATCGAGCATCATGTTTCATTAGAACCCTAACCATTGACCAGATCGACATTTAAGTCTAAACGGTGCAGTGCGGAAAGATCGAGAAAAGAGTTGAGGAACAAAACTTTGAAATACGTTAAGGTGCTTTGGTCGCAGCAGACGTAAAGGAGGCCACTTGGGAAGCTGAGTCTCGCATGCGTGAGCTTTATCCGGATTTGTTCATCTCAAGTGCGTACCACAGTTGCTAAGTTTCGATCTCGGTTTTATTTCTTGAAGTTTGGAGTTTAGATTCGAGGTCGAATCTGTTAAGGGGTAGAATGTAATATCCGAAAGTGAGTTAAGATTTGAATCGAGGAAGATTAATTTTATTTCGGAGAGATCGTTTAATCGGGGAGGATCAAATGGGCGTCGGGAGGGACTAATTGGAAAGATGTCGGTCTGCAGTTTTAGGGGCAAAGAGCGATTTTACGGCAGCACAGGCTAGAGCCCATGGCCCAAGAGGGCCCAAGGGTGGCGGCCATAGCCTAGGGGCGCCACTCCCCTTCCCTAACCCTAGCCGACTCCCCTCCCTCCCCATTTCCTCCCCACTCCCAACCGGCCGCCACCCCTCTCCACCTCTCCACCTCCTCCACCCTCCCTTGCGCCTCTCCATCCCCACCACCTCCATTGCTGCTGGCCAAGGGGGAGAAGGAGCTCCATTGCAGCCGGCCAAGGAGGAAGAAGAAGGAGAAAAGAAGAGAAGGAAGAAGAAGGAGAGGGAGAAGAGAAGAGAAGAAGAGGGAGAAGAAGGGATCTGCAGCGGAAGTGTGGTGGTCATCATCCCCGCTGTGTGCTCTCTTCGTTTCGGCAAGGGTAACCCGTGGTTCTTTGCTTTAGGTCAATTTCTAGTTGTCTAATTTTCGGATGTCAGTTCGTCGATATTCTGCAGCAGTGAAGTTCGTCGGTTTTGTCTAGGTTAGAGGCAGATTTGGGTGTGGGTGTCTCCTAGAAAGTTGTAGCTATCGTAGTTACCTTTCATTGCCGACAAGAATCAAGTCATTCGGACTTCGGTAGCCAAAGTTATGAATTTATTAGTATTTCTGTGTTTCTGGAGAGAAGCAGATTTGCTAGTGTTGGTTAACCTGATAGAAGCGCATATTTAGAGGGGTTTCCAGAGGGTCTCACCATAACGAAAAATTAGTGTAATCCTCTTAGCTTTCAGGAAAGCTAAAGATCACTAAATTCGGACAAACGTAGAGAAAGTTATGATAGTTTCTTTGTCGCTGTCCAGAAACCCGACGTGAAATATTTGCTCTGATTAAATAGATTGGTAGGTCTGGTAGATGGCCGAATCAGAGGGTCTCCCCAACTAAGTTTATTTAGACATTTTAATTAACTTTTCAGATTGTCCAAGATCATCTTATTTGGACTCCTGAGCAGAAAGTTACGAATTTTTGAAGTCTGCTGTCTGCAGTGACCGATCGCTAGAAATTAGAAAAGCTAGACGTGATAAGAAGTTAGCGATTTCGATTGTAATGTAATGTATGATTTTGGTCCAGTATGCTAGTCTTAGTTTGGGGTTATCTTCTTGTCCAGGTGGCAGCGAGATCCCAAGGGCTGTTGGGAAACGGGTAGGCTACACTAGCGCAAATTAAAAATTCTACCCGTAAACCAAGATCACTGCAGTTATAGATCACGGTCTTACCACTAGACGCGCAGGTGCGGAAGTTGATGCAGCGCGTCGGGGCAGTTTAGTCGTACCAAGTTGATGCAGTACGTCGGGGCAGAGTAGTCGTACTACTTCCTCGTCCTCGTCGTGGCGTCCCACGTCTGCTCCTTTCTTGCGGTTCGTCCCAACGCCACGATGCGGCGCCTTCAAAGGTATCCACACGCACGGGAGAAGCGGCGACGCCGGACTACTAGATCGCGCGGCGACTAGGGCGTGGGAGGGTGGCGGCGGGGTTTGGGGATGTCACGAAAAACTCAACCCTCAACGTGCGCCTGCCCTCCTTTTAAAGACGTCCTTATAATGGGCTTCTACGAATAGAGGCCCATTATGACTCAATGCCAGATCTAATTCGGATCCAATCCGAATTAGGCTTCAACCTAAGTGTGTGACCTATGGTTCACATATGTTTAGACATGACGCGAGTACACATACTTGGTCAATAGTTGGTAGCGGCCTCTAGCAAGGCGTGCCAACTCCTAAACATACGTAAAGATCATATCGGACGAACCATCACAACGTTATGTACATGACAATCCCTTTGCCTCACGATATTCGGTCGAGCTCCAAGTCGACCACTCTTTCTCGATCCGTGATCCGGAATCCCTTACTAGGTTAACTCTTAACCTTAAGTAGCATGGCCATGCATTTTCGGATCCGATCACTCGAGGCCCAGAGATATCTCTCTCGGTAGAGAGAGGGCAAATCCCATCTCGACCGACCATGCCTCGCAAACATGCTTCATGACAAACCCGAAAGCTACCTTTATAACTACCCGATTCACGGAGTAGCGTTTGATAGCCCCTAAGTAGGTCGATTCACATCTCAAGTACATGCGACAATCTCGGTCTAAGGACAAGGCGTACACATTGTGTAGAGAGAACCATAAGAATAATTACTATGTCTCATGTTGGGTCGGTCCAACCCCATGTTCTAAACATGTGTCCACATTATTGGTTTGACATCTCCATGTCTATGACCTGTGAAACATGGTCATCAACCGATACATGTGCTAATCCATCATTCACGTGTGTCCTCACATGAACTCCGACTAGGGACAACTTTAGAATAACCATACAAGTAAAGAGTTTCACAAACAAGTCACATACTTGTTAATCAACACAAAGGCAATATTCAAGGAACATTTATTAAATCATGGATACAATGAAATATCATCATCAATATGATTGCCTCTAGGGCATATCTCCAACAAGGGCAGCACCCACTTCGCGTCCGTCGTTCTCGCGCGGTTGAGGCAAGTATTCGGGTTTATGTGTAGTATTGGTTGCAAATCATGATTGAGTGGTGTATTGTTCATCATTGCCATGTGAATGTGTTGTGGAGATGATTCTAGTTGTGTTGATGCTTGCGAGTTATGTTTAAGGTTCCTTCATGATGCTATTATTTACATACCCTGAATACATATTGAATTATGATATTGAAAATATGATGTTGCAGTACTTATGCATGTTGGAGCATATTGAGACTTGGTCATATGGTGACCAAGAGTACAATGTTGAGGTCCCTGTCATATGTAATGACAGGCTTGAGGTCCCCGCATTCATGGAATGTGGGCAATGGATACAGAGGTCCCCGTCATTGTGATGACGGGCAAAGGTCCCTATACATGTGATGTATAGGCTCTTGGTCCCTGTGCCAGAGGGCACAGGCATGGGTATTCATTGACGGATGAATACCCCGCATTACCGGTAAAATGCGAAACGAGATAAAGAACAAAGAGTGCATAGCATTATCATCATTTAAATATTTGAAATGTCTTAACGGTGTTGAATAAAATTGTTTTTAGATGTTCTGTCTATATGAATGTTGCAACCTTGTTGATACTTGCTGAGTCGTATGACTCACACTTGCTTTGTCTTGTTATAGGTACTTCTGGCAAGAACGTCATGCATGGGAGGGAGTAGACATTGGAAAGCACGCACTACCTCACAACATCTATGCAATTGTTATTTGGTTTCACTTAGGAATAAGTAACTGTGTGGAGACTATCTATGGATGTTTTATGATGTTGGTTGTTGGATTATTCATGGTTATGAGAATGATGTTAATTGTTTACAATCGTTCGATTATTTCATATGCATGAAAGATTTGGATTATAGAAATAATAATAAATGCCATGGTCATCTGTTAATACCTCGATTTTGTTGTTCATACAAAGGAAGTTCTGTCGAAAAATTTATAGAATGTTCTAGTTAGTTTAATTCTTGTAGCAATCTAGGCTCATGTGGAGCTGGGGTGTTACATCTGAAAATTGTGAAATTATTCAGGGAGGTAGATAGGATGATCAAGATGATAGGAAAAATATTTGCAGAGGATGATCACAAGTTTTAAGGCTAAGAATTTGTTGACAACAATTTCCATTCACAAGAATTAAATCTTAGAATTAGAAATTGTTTAGGAAAAATTTGGAAAACTTCCAAATGATTTGTTGAGACAACAAAAGTTTTTATTTCTCCTCAAAATTTTACATCTGAAATACAAACCCAGACTTTGGGCTGTTACAAATCTCCCCCCCCTTACAGGAATCTCGCCCCGAGATTCTGATCATTGGGAGAAGAAGGACGGGTAGTCTGCACGGAGATGATCTTCCCGTTCCCAGGTGGCTTCGTCCTCAGAGTGATTCGACCACTGAACTTTGAGGAACTTGATCACACGATTCCTAGTCCTCCGTTCAGATTCTTCAAGAATGCGCACAGGACGCTCATGGTAGGACAGATCCTCCTGCACATCGATATTTTCCAGTGGCGTTTCCTCAACCGGAACACGGAGGCACTTCTTCAATTGCGATACATGGAAAACATCGTGCACTCCTTCGAGTGTAGCTGGCAACTCTAACTTGTATGCAACAGCTCCCACTTTCTTGATGATGCGATACGGCCCGACATATCGAGGAGCCAGTTTGCCCTTGACACCGAAACGACGATGTCCCTTCAAAGGTGAGACTTTGAGATACACAAAGTCATTGGGCTGGAAACTCAGCTCACGGCGGCGCCGATCTGCATAGCTCTTCTGCCTGGACTGAGCTACGCGCAAGTGCTCACGAATCAACTGCACTTGACTTTCAGCCTCATTAATGGAATCTGGGCCAAAGAACTGTCTTTCCCCAGCTTCTGACCAGTTCAGTGGTGTTCTGCATCGCCTCCCATACAAGGCCTCAAATGGTGTCATACCGAGACTAGCCTGGAAGCTGTTGTTGTAAGAGAACTCGGCAAGCGGTAGGCACTTCTCCCAATTCTTCCCATAGGAAAGAACACAAGCGCGGAGCATATCTTCAAGCACTTGGTTGACTCGCTCCGTCTGACCATCAGTCTGAGGATGGTAGGCTGAGCTGAAAGAAAGTCGAGTCCCCATAGCCTCCTGCAAACGGTGCCAAAGTCGAGAAGTGAAAAGAGAACCACGATCTGACACAATCGTTCGTGGCACACCATGCAAGCTCACAATACGGGATATGTAGAGATCTGCCAATTTACTGACACTGAGGGTGGTACGCACTGGCAAAAAGTGTGCTACCTTTGTCAACCGGTCGATAACCACCCAGATAACATCCTTCCCTGAAGAAGTACGGGGCAGACCAGTGATGAAATCCATGCCCACAGAATCCCATTTCCACTCTGGTATAGGTAAGGGCTGAAGAAGACCTGCTGGACGCTGATGCTCGGCCTTGACACGACAACAAACGTCGCATCTGGCAACGAACCTGGCAATCTCGCGCTTCATGCGAGTCCACCAGAATCTGTGACGCAGATCTTGGTACATCTTGGTCGCCCCGGGATGAATAGACAAGGGGGAGTCATGGGCCTCCTGAAGAATCAACTCCCGCAACTCGGGGACCTTAGGAACAACAAGCCGCTGTCCAAACCACACGACACCGTGCTCATCCTCTGTGAAACACTTGGCTGATCCAGCCTTGATATTCTGCTTGATTTTACTCACCCCATCGATTCGATTGTCGTCGCCTTGATTTGATCCACCAAGGTTGGTTGCACAACCAAAGCAGCAAGGGAACCATGCTCAACCAAACCCAAGTTGAGACGCTGAAATTCTGCAAGAAGTGCCGGTTGCTGCTCTTGAATCATCAAAGTATTGCAATACACTTTTCGGCTAAGTGCATCAGCAACTACATTGGCCTTGCTAGGATGATACTGAATACCCATGTCATAATCCTTGATCAATTCCAACCATCTCCTCTGCCTGAGGTTCAGATCTGGCTGGGTGAATAGGTATTTCAAGCTCTTGTGATCAGAATACACCTCACAGCGGTTTCCGATCAGATAATGCCGCCAAATCTTGAGTGCATACACCACCGCAGCAAGCTCTAAATCATGGGTGGGGTAGTTGAGCTCATGAGGTCTCAACTGCCTGGATGCATAGGCAACTGCTTTGCCTTCCTGCATAAGAACGCATCCGAGTCCCTAACGAGAGGCATCGCAATAGATATCGAAGCTCTTGTGGACATCAGGGAGAGCAAGAACTGGAGCTGAAGTCAAACGCTGTTTGAGCTCCTGGAAGCTCTCATCACAAGCAGAGGACCACACAAACTTCTTGTCCTTCTTGAGCAATTCAGTCATCGGCTTTGCGATCTTGGAGAAGTTCTCGATAAAGCGGCGGTAGTAGCTGCTAAACCAAGAAAACTCCGCACATCGATGGATCGACTTGGTGACCCCAAGATAAAACATCGCTGACCTTCTTTGGGATCCACGCTATGCCTCGGTGAAAGAACATGGCCCAAAATGCCACTTCCTTCAACCGAACTCACATTTCTTGAACTTCGTGATATAGTGGTGCTCCGCAATTTGCCCAAAACAATCTTCAGATGCTCAGCATGCTCTGCTTCAGTCTTGGAATATATAAGAATATCATCAATGAAAACCACCACGAACTTATCCAAATATTCCACGAATACTGAGTTCATGAGGTTCATGAAATAAGCTCGAGCATTGGTTAGGCCGAAAGACATGACGGTATACTCGTAAAGACCATAACGAGTAGTGAACGCCGTCTTCGGAATATCCTCAGCCCTGATCCGGACTTGATGATATCCCAGTCTCAGATCAATCTTGGAGAACACCGAGCCCGCATAACCGGTTAAAAGATCATCAATGCGGGCGAGGATATTTGTTCTTCACATCCATCGCATTAAGCGGACGGTAATCAACACACATGCGTAAAGTCTTGTCCTTCTTCTTCACAAAGATCGCAGGACAGCCCCAAGGTGATGAACTGGGACGGATGAAACCCTTCGCTTGGAGCTCACCAAGCTGCTTCTTCAATTCTTCTAACTCATTGGGAGGCATCCGATACGCGCTTCGAGATAGGGCGTGCACGGTAGCAACTCAATGACAAACTCAGATCTCGAACCGAGGCATCCTGTAAATCATCAGAAAAACATCCTCAAAATCACAAATGGTGGGAACCTCCTGAATCTTCAAAGCTGGCTTTGCTACAAGTGCACAAAGGTGTGACCCTTGCAGCTGCGGGGAAAAGCCAACCTGTTCACCGGAAAGGTTGGTGAGGAAAACCATCTTCTTGGCACAATCGATCTGTCCCATGTGTTGGGACAACCAATCCATACCAAGAATTACATCCAGGCTCGCTGAGTTGAGCAGGATGAGATTTGCCAAGAATCCCACTCCTTTGACTTCGATAGGAACATCCCGACATCCTAAATCAGCTCTCATTTCCGACCCCGGAGAGCCAATGAGCAAAGGAATCCCCAAAGAAACACAGTGAAGACCACTAGCAGCAGCAAATGATCTTGAAATAAAAGAATGCGATGCTCCAGAATCAAATAATACTGCAGCAGGATGAGAATTGAAAAGAAGTGTACCCATCACAACATCTGGCGCCTCCTGAGCCTCCTCAGCTGAAAGATGGTTGACTCGACCGCTGCTCGCACCCTGGGTCTTCTGGATCACCTTCTGGTCAGGTAGGTGACCACTCCCTTGCCCGCGTCCTCCATTAGGACGAGGGGCCGCTCCAGCACTCTGAGGGCAAGCGTTGGCGTAATGGCCTTTGTTGTGGCAGCGAAAACAAGTAACCTCGGCCGCCGGATTGCGGAGGCCACTCTGCTGCTGGATCGCAGGCGTACGTGGCTGAAACACGGCCTGCGGTGGACGAGGAGCTGGTGCAGATGGCCTCAGTGCTGGTGGAGCAAAAGAACGGGCCCCTGGTGCTGGCCCAACCCGAGGACGAGTGAGGGTGGCCTGAGCAGATCGATGGGCCTCCCATTTGCGCTTGCGGGACTCACCCAGCGCTTTTGCCTTATGCTCTGCAACGATGGCCTTATCCACTAAGGCTTGAAAGTCGGAGAAGTCCACAATAGATAGCTTGTCCTGCAGCTCCTCGGACAAGCCATCCATAAACTTCTTCTGCTTAGCCTCATCTGAGGCCACCTCACCCGGAGCATAACGAGCCAGGTGATTAAACTCGTATAGATACTCCGTCACAGATTTGCGCCCTTGCTTGAGCGCGAGGAATTCTTTCTTCTTCAGCTTCATCAGGCCATCAGGGATGTGGGCCCGACGAAAAGCTGATCTGAACTCCTCCCAGGTGACTACATGGCCCGCGGGCTGCATGGCGAGGTAGTTCTCCCACCATGAGAGTGCTGCGCCCTCAAGCTGGTGGGACGCGAAGAGTTCCTTCTCCTGGTCCTGGCACTGAGCGATGTTGAGCTTTCGCTCAACCATGCGCAGCCAATCATCCGCATCGAGAGGATCCTCAGAGCGGAGAAAGTCGGCGGCTGCGTATAGAGGAACTCTGCAAGTCCCCCGCGAGCCTGGTGCCCGCCTCCACCAGATCCAGAGGCACCGGAAGGAGTGGAGGTATTCCTAGCAATAACCTCCAAGATGCGCGTCTGGTCCATACGGTTTCGTTCGATCTGAGCGAGAACCTCAGCCATGGTCGGAGGAGGGGGAAGCTCCTCATCCCGGCCAGCTGACTGACCACTACGAGTTCTCCCGGCCATCCTGTTCACTAAGACAAGTTAGCAACAACCTAAGAACAAGAAGGTCAAAATTCACTAAAAGCAGCCCAAAAACAACACCAAGCAAGTATAAGAACTTTCAGCTACAAGATCAATCTCCCAAAGCGATCAACCCGTATTAACTGAATGAGTAATCGCTAAGGAAGGTAATGTCTCAAAGTTAAACACTGATTTAATACAGCCAACAAAACTAGACAGATAACTAACTAATTCTACTCCTTACCCTATTATCCCCACAAGTTTCAGGTGGATTAATCTTCATGGTTCTCCCAAAGCCAATTCCACCGGACGCGTAACTATCTTTTTGAAGGGAAAGAGAGAAGCCAAGTTTTAAAACTCAAATTGGAGTAAGATGAGAGTAGAAGGCTAAGATAGGTAAGGAGTAAAATCTGAGAGTCTGCCTAGGTTTTCGTAAACCTTTTTACAGTTTTCAAATAAGCTTTTCCAAAATATCCTAAGGACGACTATGCTTGGGTTACTACGGTCAGAATGGCTCTGATACCAACTTTGTGAGGACCCCAATTTATTTGGCTTGTAATGCTTAACCAACCACTTGGTCCTAGCATCACAAATCAAATAAACCGAGCCTCGAGATATGTATACTTCCCAGAAGCAGTATACACACCTCCCACAAAAGTATGCATCAACTCCATTCCAAACATAGAGTCCAAACAGCAACTACCAAACGGAAGATAAACAAATAGTAGTTATGATTACAGACAATGGCCGACTGGCCACAAGATACAAAAATAACATAAGAACGACAGCGGAAGCAAAAGCGCCAAAAGATGGCTATAAACAAAGCCAATCAGCGTGCCTTCACCCACAAGGCATCTGACCGGACCGCCAAGCCTAGTCGTCCCACACTCCGCCACAGCACAACTCACAAAAGTGAGGCCCTTGGGGCTCACCTTCTTCCTCTGAAACAAAAACATTAAGCAAAGCAGCTGAGTACAAAAATTATTTTTGTACTGCAAGATCGACGTATGAACTAGCGCACTGCTCATATGCTACATGCGAGCTTATTTGGTGGAGGCCATATGTTTCATTTGCATAAAGCCAACTTTCATTTGCAATAATGTAATACAGATTAGAAGGCAAGTTTACAATTCATTTTAATGTTGAAATAACGAGAAGGATAATAATAGCAAAAGAGTAAAGGTAAACAACCTAGAAGTGACTTTCCCAATAGTCACCACAACAATAGCACGAATCCCAGATCCGTACCACCCATCAAGTTTTAATTTAAATGTTGCAGTCTAACTCTTGAAAAGCTTACCCAAGCGTGTCCATCACCTAGGACGAGACTATTCGAATAGTTTTAAACCTGCAGGGTGTACCACTGTACCCACACTTGCATCGCCTTTAAGCCAAAGCACACTTAGAAGGTATGCCGGCACACACTAAGTCCTACGAGACTTTTCCAATATTGTGTATTAACTACGAGCCGCCCGTATGGATAGAAATCCATACGCTTACATGGTAAAGCCGAAAAGACAACTACCCACTCAGGGTAAAGCTTTTCGGACAACTACCATGCTCCCAACACCATCCCTCCTGCGACCTCCTGCGACCCGGAGCCAATACACGCCAAAGTACTCGGTCAAGAGAGGTCCCATATACTCTAGTGTGGTTAGCACGCCGAAATGCCTGGATAACAGATACTCACAAGATGTTCGGTCCTTAATTGACCCGGGCACCATTCCAGTCACACCCAAAGAATCACACCATCTTACCATTGTGCCCGCGTCTAAATCGTTTTTGTTTTCAGTTTTAGTTTTGCAGTTAACATAGCATAAGCTGAAACATAAACAAAAGTAATTTCATGTGATCAAGATCATCGACTAAGTCGATGATCGCCCAAATCTACCGGAAACTAAGCATGGCTAAGCAATTGAACTCGCAACCTACTAAGTGATAAGAGTTCATCCAACGAACCCTAACCACAGCAAATAACCTAGGCTCAGGTAGTAGAGATCAATATTTCACCTACAGGATATGCAGCTACGGATTTAACTAAACAATTTAACATAAATTAAGCAATGCATACATACAGCTGAAACAAAATATTAGAATTTAAAATACTAGGATTAATCATGATCAAACTGCTTGCTCGCGGTTCTTTGCTCAATGTCTTCTTGAGGGTCACTCGAGAATCTGGGAATCGTCGCAATCTATCGATCGAACAATTAACAGCGAATAAGAACAAAACACTGACAAAACTCCAACATACAACAACATCAAAACATACCAAATTATTTACACAGCAGCCTAAGCAAGATCTAAAACATTTTTAGAAACAGAGAAATAACCTATTTAAAATGGTGATGCATTCTCTAGCAATTTTCTAAGCTAACATACACATTAAAACACTAGTTAAATACTTAACAAATTTTCATGAACAGAAACATATCTAAAACTTATCCTGATAATTAGTACACTAAAAATGACAATTTACAAAATTGGTTTCACTGGATTTGGACAATTATTGAAAGAGATATGAATTTTCTAATTTAGAAACTACATAATACATCATTTAATTAATTAACAGATTTTTGCTAACAGAGACATGGATGAAACTAATTTAGTAAATAATACATTTAGAATGAAAATTATCAGCACTGGTTTCATGCAATTTGGAGAAAAATTGAATTAGTTATGCATTTTACAATTTAAGTGCAAGTTTGAACATTTTAATTTAAACCTATTTCTAAACAAATTTTAAAATCCAACTTCTGGAGCTGAACTAAACCTCTACCCAATTTTAGATTAAACTTTAGACAATACCAAAGCTAACAAAATTTGAAACAACTAAAAAGGACTTACAACCAAATAGTTATGAATTTCTAAAGTTTAACCCAATTTCTAATTGAAAAAAAAATACTCCCGGGATAAAACAAAACAATAGAATCAAAGGAATCGACGTGGCTCTATCTGGGTCGCTGATCCGACAATGGACGGCTCACAGCGCTCGCAGTTCAAACTGCCCGTCCGACAACAGAGCCGGCCAAACTCCGAGATTGCCCGGCGTGTCGCTGGCGAGCTAAGACCCCGCGATGCCGGCGAAGTGCCAAAATGGATTCCTGATGCTATCGCGCACCCGACCATGGCCGGAACTTCACCGGAGGTGGACCACAGCGGCGGTGCCACGCGGCGGAGCGGAGGGGAACCTACGGCGAAAATGGCACGCGCGTTTTGGCCGGACCCTAAGCGACTTAACGTGCGCATGAGCACCAGTGGGTTACTAGGAACTCACGGGATGACGCGAGGAGAGGAGGTTGCGGAGATGAGCCGACGACGATGAACCGAGGCGGTCAAGGCGACACCGAGGAGGAGCAACTGAGCAAAGACAAGAGGAGACGAAGATGTAGATAGCTCGGGTAAGTGCGAGATGGTCTTTGAAGCAAGCAATCGACCAAAGGACCAACTCACCGGTGATGAGGATGAAGACCCGAGCTTTCGGCCGAAAAAGAGGATACCCAAAATTCAACGGTTCCTGCGAGCGAAACTCAAAATTAGTTGAGGGGAATTCATGAAGGGGCTCTGGAACACGATATGACGCGCAAAAGAAGGGATGATCTTCACTGGTCGCGAAGATGACACGGCGGTGGTGACACGGCCGTGAACCAGAGTTTGCGCACTCCTTCGGTTTGAGCTCAGGGGAAGTAATGGAGGGTAGGAAGTGGTCTTATGGTGTCCAAAGAAGGATAAGGGAGCTCCGGGAGGGCTTAAGTAGGGAAGAGGGCGGAGGAATGCGAGTGGCGACGATTTCGGCACCGAGGAGCTCAAGAACGGTGTCGACAAGCTGGTGAAAGGAATGGCGGGTGATTGATGCTGCTCAGGGCATGCCCTATCAGCGGACGATGCGGTCGAGGGGTTGCGCGCGAGAAAAACCGGGGAGCGGTGACGGGACAGCGAGGCGAGGTGGCGTTCATGCGCGGCGTGGAGGCGGCCCAGCTCTCAGCGCGAGGTAGGTGATGACTGACGAGTGGGGCCCGCCGCCGCCGGCAAAGAATAAACGGTGCGAGCCTGACTCCGGCGCGGCGCGAACCGGTGGTTTGACTCAACCAAGATGGTGTTGACCGTTGGATCTGAGATGGGCGGTTGAGATCAGGCGGTGTATTAGAAACGTTTGAATAGCTCGGGCGCACGTGGACCGCGCGATCTGTATCGGACGGTCACGGTCGAACAAACTTGCATAAATTTTTCAGTAATTCTCATGCAACACATTTTCCTCCAGAAAATTCACAAGCTGCTGTCCAGGGGTTTGACCAGATTTTTAAACTGGTTTGACTTGGCCATTTGAAATAGCAAATAAAATCTAAAAATTGTGAAATTATTCAGGGAGTTAGATAGGATGATCAAGATGATAGGAAAAATATTTGCAGAGGATGATCACAAGTTTTAAGGCTAAGAATTTGTTGACAACAATTTCCATTCACAAGAATTAAATCTTAGAATTGGAAATTGTTTAGGGAAAATTTGGAAAACTTCCAAATGATTTGATGAGACAACAAAAGTTTTTATTTCTCCTCAAAATTTTACATCTGAAATATAAACCCAGACTTTGGGCTGTTACATGCCACCAGGAAATAAGCCTGACGGTTTGAGCCTGTCAGAAAAATTCATGCATGTTACAGCAGATTTTTTGCAACAAACATTAAATTTGTAGCAATCAACTTGCGAGATAAGCATTGATATCCGAATCTTATACATCCATGCATCATATAATCAATTCAACAACACCATCCTTGCATCAATCAAGAAACATATAATCAATGAACAAACACATGAAAAGTTCAACTTTCATAGACAGTCCCTAGCCAATACATCATTCATGTTCACAGAAGTCAAGTACCACATACATCTAAAGTCAATTCTTCACCTCCAGATTGGTCCATCCATCTAAAAGACATCTAAAGTCAAGTACCACATACAAAAGTCAATGAAGTCTTCATTTCCATTACATTCAAGTTCAGCTAGTCAAAAGAACTACAAGAGATCACTGAAATTCATGTGGGGCAACTAGTTGCGTCCTTCGTAGGCATTGTTATTGGCAGCATGGTTGTTGTCGCCATCAAGGTCGCATTGTAGTTGTCCCTGTTATTTACATTAGCATTACCATCGACGGCACCGTCATCCGGTTGTGAGCCCACATGGGAGGATCTAGTTCTAGTCCCATGCTACAATGTGAATACATTATATCAACTTGAGTTGAAGAAACCGTGATGGCTTGTAATGTTGTTTCAATTATTACGGTCCTATATTAAATATCCATCCCACAATACCATGTCTTGTGGTACTAAAATATGCACCCCCACCCTTGGATCTTTGAATACAAAATGTGCACCCTTGGATCTACTAAGTTAACAAGTCATGACAACTACTCAAGAATATTCAAGCTTAAAATAGTTAGCTTAAGAACATGTAAGGCTTGGCATATACTCAAAATTAGTTTAGCCTTGCAAACAACCCACAAGTATGGGTGTACTAACTAGCAAAAAAGTCATTTGCCACCTTACAATCAACTATAATTAAATGAGATTCAGGTTATGCACATGTTTAGAACATTCAACATAAGTCCACTTGCTCACTGTTGCACTGCTTGTTGATAGTCTAACACACCAAAAAATATTAGTTGTCTAGTACAAATGGCCCTCCGTATGACAAAGTTGACAAATGGAAAGCACCACTTGAAGTTGAACTATGCAACACGGTAAAATATTAGTTGGTAGGGAATTTTGTATGTACACAAGGCAATAATTGTAGGTATTAAATGATTTTACTTGTGCTTATGCAGGTGTTCCACGGTGTAGCATCTCTGGTGGTGGTTGTTCACCCATCTTCTCAAAAAGCATCTACAATTGGAAAGTAACATTTTGTATGAATTCAAATTCTTGCATATTGTTTTTGGTTCCAGAGAGGAGACTTGATCAACGAATACAATTCCTGAAATATATATTCCTTTTCTACTTGATGTACAATAGTCTGTTGCTTGATGCTATTCCCTTTGATGATTGTGTAGTGTAACATATTATATGTGATGTCTAAGATGCAATCAAATATGACCACAACCAATAAAAACAAATATATTCAGGGCCATATATAGAAAACAGAGCTCGATGGATTGATTTTCACCTGTGTAGATTGACCATAGATATGCTCCCCGCATTGTAAAGTTTTGCTTAAGTAAAGCATCCCATGTTTGCACCCCTTCCCACAACTTGATAAGTTTGTCAACTAAAGGTTGTATTAGAATATTTATTTTTTCAAGATGTTCAGGGCCAGGGATAACAAGGCAAAGGAATATGTACTCCAGCTTCAAAAGCATGCGTGGTGAAATATTTAATGGAGCCGCAAACACTAGCCAACATGAGTAAAGAGCAGCACCCAAACTAAATGGTGTGAAACCATCCATTGCTATAGCAAGGTGCACATTTCTAGGATCACTTGCAAAATTTGGGAAGTCCTCGTCAAATTGCTGCGAAGCTTCCCTATCACATGGGTGTACCATCTTACCAGATGTTGACTGACTATGTAACCGCATTAGCTTTCCTGTCTCCTCATGTGCATACAACCCTTGTAGTCTATCTATAATGGGGAGGTACTGTAATACTTTATGTGGGACTTTATTCTTACCTACCTCATAGCGAGAGGTATCACAAAAGTCACACTTGTCTGTATGCTCATTATCTTTCCAGTAAAGCATGCAGTTATTATAATACACATCAATTTTCACATATGGCATTCCGAGACCCTCTAAAAACCTTTTTGAATGGTAGAAGTCCTTGAACAACTTAGACTCTGGAGGCAAAATTTCATGAATTATCTATAATACATCATCATAGTATGCAATTGACATATTGTACTGTGACTTCATAACTAGCAAATGAGCGACAACAGATAGACTTGAGTGTGTTGTGTTCTCATGGACTAGTTCATCAGCGCTAGTGATCATTCTATAGAAAGCCTAGGCAGAGGCCTTTAGCTCCTCATCAATTCCTGGTGGATGGTCACCGCCTAGGTTAATTAATAGATTGTCCACCCAATTACAATCATTGATTTCCTCATGATCAATTGAAGGGTCGTGTTCATCATTTGTTGTCCATATTTGATAGTTTGATCTAAACCCATATTTACTCAAGTGCAGCTCTACAGTATGCCTATTGTGCCTAAAATAGTTCTTGCACATTGCACATGAACACTTAATGGTGTTATCTTCAACTACCCTAGGATTTGAGAATGCATGGTAAGAACTGTGTAGTTTGTTCAATCCATTCATTTGATGCTTTACCACGCTACCAGCAACTATACATCCAGTCATGGTCTGCCATGAAATAATTATGTGTATGCACAACATGAATATATCAGGTATAAAATTATATTTATTAAAACAAGGTATGTAGCATTTGTACTGTAGGAATATCCTATAGTGTTGGGCCCAATTTAAGATGAAACCACCAAGGCATATTGTAATTTATTAGACAAGATTCTATACTATGCCCCAGTTGACTGAGCAATATCAATCTTATTCTCATAATTACCAAGATTAGAGCATCTGCACAGAATTAATAATTTAGCAATCATCAGAAGAGTAGATGGGAGCTTAATTACCAATAATATTTGTTAGCAAAATAAGGTAGCCTTGGTATGAACACCTTCCGTCTTTAGTTCCCAAATCTGCTATGGAACGAGGCTTTCTACCTTTGATCAAGCTATTGGTTGTCTATTTGCTAGGAGTCTGCAGCAAACCAAGACTTAACATTAATCTTCTATGTGATAAACTGAGTGAGTTATTCAGTGAGTTATCCGACAGAGGCATTCCATTAACTAACCAATCTATAGTCCCGTAAGGAAATGACCAACCCTCATAGTTTAATCTCGATTATAATGTGATGAAGTTAAAGGCATTATATTACTCATTAAACTAATGCAGCGAACACACTGCACATTACAACAATCCACATGCATGTGTTGATCCACCACTCCACTTATAATCAAGGGGAATAATTTCACAACCAACCAAATCAAAGAACATTACAATAACAAGTGTTCAAGTATCCAAATGAATGTAGAAAAATATAGAAAGAAAATCCATACCCTAGGGGAACTCCTTATTGCAGATGTGCAGATAGGGTACGCTTGCAACAGCACGAAGAAAGGAGAAAGACCATACATCAAATTCAGACCATAGCTAATCCCAACCCCAAGCTACCAAGGATGAGATCTGATCAATGACTCCTCGTGGTGGGGGTGCCCCTTGTAGAGGGTGTACACTGCCAGGAGGGTGTGCATCACGATCCCAACGTAGGTGATCTTCTCCCACTTGGCCATCTCATCTGCGAGAGAAGATCAAATGCAAATTCCAAACGCAAATCAAGAACCGATGGGGGGATCCAAATCAATAACTCATTGAAACAGTGAAAAGACAAAGGCGGGGCAGATCTGGGGATCGAGACGGCGGGCCAAAGCTGGGATGTTGGGGAGGCGGGGTGGACCTGGGGAGGCAAGGCGGACCTGGGGCATCGGGGAGGTGGGGCATAGCTGGGGCATCGGGGAGGTGGGGCATAGTTGGGGAGTTGGGGCAGCGGAGTGGAGCTACGGTGGAGGGGCGCCGTGGAGGACCTGGGGCGGCGGTGTGGAGCTGGGGCATCGGGGCGGCGGCAGATGGTGCGAGGAAGCTAGATTTGGGAGATAGGGTGTGAGGAAGCTAGGGATTTGGGAGATATGGGGAGAAGAAGTGCGTACATATTTGCTACCCAAACATTGTTTCCACGGTGTGCTATACACGTCAGGGAAATGGCTAAATATTGGCGCGGATGTCTTGGCTCGGGGGCCAATTTTCCTCGCTCGCACATCCCCAAATGCGCGAAAGCACCAACTATTGGCCTGACGGTGTGAACAAGTCAAAAAAATCATTTTCTTGATGGTTCTATTTTAACCGTCAGAAAAATATTTTTTTCTTAAGGTTTCTGGTACCCGTGAGAAGAAAACTTAATTTTACTAACGTACTTAAAATTCCCGTTAGTAAAATACCAATCCAATACAGTTTTTGTGGGCTCATCAGGAAATATCGAGCCCATAAAGGAATCACTGCTTGCTTTCTGGTAGTGCTATAGGATTAAGTTTAATTCATACTCAATTACTTTCTATATCTGTACGTGCTAATTAAGTTGGATAGCTAACTAGCTATAAACACTACAATGCAACAACGCAATCAACGGTGCCAGGACATTGATGTTGACCTGCCTTGCCTTGGTAGCTTTTCTTTGATCGATGCAGCCGCCGAGCCTCCAAGGCCTTCAGGACATATATCTCAGTTGAAGGCAAGGGTGGCTAGGCTAGCTACAACGACTAGTACTAGCTACGGAACCCAATTAGTAATAGCTACATGCGGCCGGGCCACCGGGCCTCTGAGCTTCTAGCGCACTCAAGGGGACGAAGCTGTTCTTCCAGGCCACGACAAGGAGGGAATCCGGCCCCCAGGACACCGGACTCACACATCGTGCGATGATGAGCAAAACCATGCCCTAGAGGCATGGTGCAGGCACACGACAGGGTGAAATCCGCCCCACTAGGCACGGTTTTGCACACGTGGCACAACGGGGTCTGGCCCCCCAACATGGTAGAGGGCAAGTCCAGTCCCCTCGAGTCCGGATTTGGGCACGTGTCGTGCGCCGGTTTGTCTGTTATGTAATTTTTGGCATTACGGCCGAGAGCTAGCAATTTTTGTTAATCCCTCCGCCGAATCGAAACTCATCAGATGGAGAGGAAGTTTCACTAGAAAATGTTATATGTTTAAAGAAAAAATGATATATATATATATATGGCTTGAATGTGGTAGTGCAATCATAAATAGTTTATGCAACTTAATTACACGCAGGCGTTTGCATTGTAAAATGGGACTCACTCTCATCGTGCGCCTCCCCACCCAGACGCACACCCCCACACCACCTCCACCTCCACCCCGCACTCACCTCCACCCCTGTGCCCCCTTCGACACCGGCAAACTTCTCCCCCATCACTCGCCTCCTCCTCTACCTCATCTCTGAATCCATGCAACCGCTGTTGCCACCGCTTTCTTCCTCCTCTCCAGCAAAATTCCACCGCACTAACCACTTCGGTCTCATCGCTCCCGCCAACCTCCACCACTTCTTAACCACTTTTCTCTCATCATTCCTATCGACCTCCACCACCCTCCTCCTCGCCTGTGTCTGGTGGTGGCACCGCCGCCTTGACACACTGCTGCCGTCGCCTACCGCCGGTCTACCACCAACCCAGGCTACCACTATTCGCTGTCACTGGAGATGATGTACCACATGAATCTCAACACAAGATCTAATGGTGAGGAAATCGATTGAAAGTTTCTTAAATTTTAGGCAACTAATAATTAGCAATTTCGTTGTAAAATTGCTTCAAATGGCGAGAAAAAGTTTTCAATCTTGTTTTGTGTGTGTGAGAGAGTGTGTTTAAGCGCACATCTTTGCCATGCGCTTAATTACCCCATTGTTATGACAAATTCATCATCTGACCAATCATATATCAATCTAACGCCAATCGGAATAGCCCACAAACACTCGATACAATAATGGGCATGTGTGTGAATCAAGTAGGTACACTGACTTGTTGCAATATCATAACCTGTTCTTAGTGCACCCATGTGGCCTGTGTAGAGTTGTGTGGTAGGATTAGTCGCATATAGCTTGCCTAAAGTGAGTTGTAGTAGTATATAATTACTACTACAAAATAAGCTATATTAGACACCTCATCACAGACGGTTCTTTTAGAACTGTCTATGTTGTAGTTATCACAAACGGTTCTGTAATACGTACTTATCACAAATAATTTGTAAATAGAACCATCTGTGATAATTCATAGACTGTTCTTGTTCTGTAATACGTACTTATCACAAAAAATTTGTAAATAGAACCATCTGTGATAATTCATAGACTGTTCTTAAGAAGAACCGTCTATGATAATCGCATATATCACAAATGGTTATTGTTAAGAACCGTCTGTGAATTATCACAGATTGTTCTATTTACAAACTGTCTGTGATAGTGCAACGTCATAGACAGTTCGTGTCAAAAATTGTCTGTGATGTTCGATTCCTGCCTTTCATAACGACATCAATGGGTTATATACCCTAGTGCATATCAGAGTTACATTCCATTTGAAGTAAAAGTAAACTATAAAATATGAAACTCTCTTTGGCTTGCTTAACGACAAAACTGGATGAAGCCACAGTAAGTTCTGAGATGTAGTTCGGCCGTTAGATCGCCATATTCTGTGCATGTCTTCCATCTACACCTTCTATCTTCATTCACCGAACTCGTCAACGCGACACCAAGTTTACCGACTTCAACTCATTGCTACCAAAACCTGAACTTCTGCTCAAATGTTCAGTCTCAACTTTTCCAGAACCTGACATTGCCCCCCTTCTTGAGCTAGACCTTGTCCTTAAGGTTCAACGTTTGGAAATGTGCCTTGAATGAAAATAACATCTTCCCAAGTTGCATCCTCTGGACCCAAATTTAACCACTGAATCAGCCATTGCGCAACCAGTTCATTGCTTCAAGGCACTACTCTCCTGTCCAAAATAGCTATAGGCTCAGTTTTGATCTTGCCATTTTGTCCCACCAAAGGCATTCCTGGAAGTGGTACCGCCTGAGATCCCAGATGCCTTTTCAATTGACTAACATGGAAAACTGGGTGAATAGTTGCATCCCTGGGTAATTGCAGCCTATAAGCAACCTGACCCACCTTGTCCAAGACATGAAATGGCCCATAATATTTTGATATGAGCTTCAAGGAGCCTCTAATGCCAAAAGCATTCTGTCAGTATGGTTGCATCTTTAAGTAAACCATGTCTCCTACATCAAGTTGTCTTTCTGTCCTTGATCTATCAGCAAAGTACTTCATTCTTTCTTGTGCTTTGTTTAGATTAGCTTTGAGCTGATCCAACATAAGTTCTTTTTGTTCTATTGTGACTCTAGCTTCAGCTGAAATATTACCAAGAATGGTTAGTTCACCAATTTGTGGAGGTGGGTAACCATATATGCTTGGAAGGGAGTTGTAACAGCCCTAACTTAGGGTTTGTATTTCAAATGTAAATTATGAGGAGAAATAAAAACTTTGATGCCTCATGAAATCATTTGAGAGTTTCTACAATTTTTCCTAGCAATTTCCAATTTTAGAATTTAATTCTTGTGATTGGAAATTGTTGTCAGCAAATTCTTAGCCTTCAAACTTGTGATCATCCTCTGAAGTTATTTTTTCTGTCATCTTGATCATCTTATCTACCTCCCTGAATTATTTCACAATTTTTAGATTTTGTTTGCTATTTCAAATGGCCAAGTCAACTCTGTTTGAAATCTGGTCAAACTCCTCAGACAGCAGCTTGTGAATTTTCTGTAGAACAATGCAGTGCATAAAAAGTTCTGGAAAAATTACACAAGGTTTTCCTCTGTCCTAGAAAGCTCCCATAAAAATTTCAGAAATTTTGGAGCTCGGGAGCTATCTCTAAAAATTCCCCAAACCTGCTCAGCCTTTTGAAAATCAAACCTGAAATCACTGTTTATCGGGCTCGAACCCAACTCGAGCTCGAGTCCGACCGCGCCACTTGACTCGGTCGCACCGCCTAGCTGCACCGCGTGAGCCCGAGGGCTATCAGCCGTCCGATGAAGATCGCACGGTCCTCATTGCTTGTCTCGTCGACCTGTCCGAATGCATACATTGATCTCGGCCGTCCATCCTAGATCCAACGGTCGACACCTTCTTGATCGAGTCAGACCAAATCGTGAACCACACTTAGTCCGTCTCGCACCGCTTCGTCGCCGTCACTGACATGTGGGCCCTCCTTGTCAGTATCGCCCTCGTCTTCTCCGCGGCTCGCCGGAGTTCGCTGGCAAATTCGCATGCGTGCCACGCAGCTCGTCGCTGCCACGTCGTGGACGCGTGTCCTTCTCCGAAGTGTCGCCAGACCTTCATTACCTCACCGCGATCACTCACATCTCGTTTTCCCCGCTCTGTTGCTCCCTCCGCCCACTTCTCAGTTTCGGCCGAAGAAGAAGGAGAGGGCAGCGCCACCACCTCGTTGCCGCTTGTGCTTCCGCAACCTTCTCGCCGCCTTCCTTGTTCCTCGCCGCATCCATTTTTCCCATCCCGAGCTCGTGGCATCCAGTAAATCGTTAGGAGCCACTTCTTCGTCTTCAACTCCGGTTGCTGCGGCCCCGCAAGCTCGTTTGTGTTCTGGTGAGTCTCTAGCCTCGTCACTTGGTCCCTTAGGATCGCACCGATGCACTGAGTCTAACGGTGACTTCATTTTCATCTTTGGTGCATCATTGCGGGCGTGCGATCGAATCTTCTCCAAGCCGCGATTCGCGCGCGGCGATTCCGGCCGCCTCGGACCACCTTCGTCGCCATCGTCTTATGCTTTCTGCTCCTGGGATCAAGGCGGAGCTGAGGCGCACTTTCCGGAGCCTTCTAGAAGCCTGTAGCGTCCTCGCCGTGGGAGCCGTGTCTTCTTCTCCGCCTCCGGTCGTCGCGAGCTCAACTCCGGTGACCATCGGACTCCGCGTCGTCGCCAACAAGTTCGTGAGGTTGCTGCGCACCTGGAGGTGTCACTCTCGAGCCCGGAGCGCCTCTCCTTCACCAGTTCGCTTACCTCGCCGTCGCGCCCGCGCACGGGGGCTCCAGCAAGTCGCCGGCGGGTTAGGTGATAACCCTGTCTTTAGCGTTTAAGCACTCTTTGATATGTGAGTATGACTTATGGGCCCTCAGAGATAAATCGCGGTTAAAATCTTAACTTGCACCTGTTTAAAACCCCTTTGTGTCGCTGTCATATGGGCCCATCTTCGTCGATTAGTGGGTGTGTTACCCTTGGCGTCGTTTTCTCGCTTGGAAACGTATTTCTCGTGAGTATATGTTAGAAGTACACTTTGATATGTCAAAGACGTATTCTTAGAATACGCCGACATCACCTTCTGCGCGGGCTGTCTGGTCGGCGCCGCCACAAGGCCCGCCACCACCGATGTCTGGGGCTAGTTGGCTGTGGGTAGAAAAAGGAATAAATGCTTTAGTATTTCTGTAATGTGTTTTCTGTCGCACTGTTAATTCATTTAAACTTAGAAAATGCATAACTAATTCAATTTTTATCTAAATCGCATGAATCCAGTGCTGTTAATTTTCATTTTAAATGTGGTATTTACTAAAATTAGTTTCAACCTTGTATCTGTAGCAAAGATCTGTTAATTAATTAAAGGATGTTTTATGTATCTTCTAAATTAGAAAATGTATATCTCTTTCTATAATTGTCCAAATCCAGTGAAACCAATTCTGTAAAATTTCATTTTTAGTATACTAATTCTCAGGATAGGTTTTAGATACTGTTTCTGTTCATGAAAATTTGTTAAGTAATTAACTAGTGTTTTGATGTGTTTTTAGCTTAGAAAATTCATAGAAAATTCTTAACAACTTAAAATGATTTGTTCTCTGTTTCTAAAATTTTGTTATATCTTGCTTAGGTTGCTGTGTAAGTTTTGGTATGTTTTGTTATTGTTGTATGTTGAGTTTTGCCGGTGTTATTCGTTCTTATTCGCTGTTATTTGTTCAATCGTTAGGATTCGATATTTGCGGTAACCCTGAGAGCGATCCTCTGCAACAGGTTGAGCATTCTGAGCAACAGCAGCCAGGCAAGCAGTTTGATCATGTTAATCCCAGTATTTTAAAGTCTAATATTTTGTTTCAACTGTATGTATGCATCGCTTAATTTGTGTTAAATTGGTTAGATAATCCTTTAGATGCATAATCTGTAGGCAAATGATATTCCTCTACTACCTGAGCCTAGGTTATTTGCTGTGATTAGAAATCGCTGGATGATCTCTTGTCACTTAGTAGGTCCGGGTCAATTTGCTTAGACATGCTTAGCTATCGGTAGAACTGGGCGGTTATCGACTTTAGTCGGTAACCTTGATCACACAAAATTTTCTATAACTTTATGTTTCAGCATTTCTGCTATGTTTAATTGCAAAATTAAAAATGAAAACAAAAATGATTTAGACTTGGGCACAATGGTAAGACGGTGTGATCTGTTGGGTGTGTTGGAAAGGTGCCCGAGTCGATTAAGGACCGAGTTACTTGCGCCACCGTCTTGAGCATTTTGCGTGCTAACCACACTAGAGTATATGGGACCTCTCTTGACCTAGTACTTTGGCGTGTATTGGCTCCGGTCGCAGGAGGTCGCAGGAGGGATGGAGGTGGGAGCATGGTAGTTGTCCAAAAGCTTTATCACGAGTGGGTAGTTGCCTTTTCGGCTTTACAATGTAAGCGTATGGATTTCTATCCATACGAGCGGCTCATAGTTAATACACAATATTGGAAAAAGTCTCGTAGGACTTAGCCGTGCAACATACCTTCGGAAGTGTGCTTTGGCTTAAAGGCGATGCAAGTGTGGGTACATTGGTACACCTGCAGGTTAAAACTATTCGAATAGCCTCGTCTAGGTTATGGACACGCTCGGATACGCCCGTAAGAACTAGACTACAACAATTTAAATTAAAACTTGATGGGTGGTACGAATGCGGGATTCGTGCTATTGTTGTGGTGACTATTGGGATAGTCACTTCTAGGTTGGTTACCTTTACTCTTTGTTATTAATATCCTTATCTGTTATTTCAGCATTAAAAACGAATTGCAAACTTGCCTTCTAAGCGTATTATATTATTGCAAATGAAAATTGGCTTTATGCAAATGAAACATATGGCCTCCACCAAACAAGCTTTGCATGTAGCATATGAGCAGTGTCCGCTAGTTCACACGTCGAGTCTTGTGGGTACAAAGACAATCTTTGTACTCGTGTGCTTTGCTTAATGTTTTTGTTGGAGAGGAAGAAGGTGAGCCCCAAGGGCCTCACTACGTGAGTTGTGTTGCCGTTTCGTGGGCGACTAGACTTGGCGGTCGGTCGGATGCCTTGTGGGTTGGGGCACACCGATTGGCTTTGTTTATAGCCATCTGATGGCACTTTGCTTCATTGTCGTTCTTGTTTATTTGTGTATCTTGTGGCCTGTCGGCCTTTGTCTGTAATAACTCTACTATTTGTTTATCTTCCGTTTGGTAGTGTGGTGTTTGGACTCTATGTTTGGAATGGAGTTGATGTCTAATTTTGTAACAGGGTGTGTATACTGCTTTCTGGGAAGTATACATATCTCGAGGATCAATTTATTTGATTTGTGATGCTAGGACCAGGTGGTTGGTTAAGCATTACAAGCCAAATAAATTGGGGTCCTCACAAAGTTGGTATCAGAGCCATTTTGACCGTAGCAACCCAAGCATAGTCGTCCTTAGGATATTTTGGAAAGGCTTATTTGCAAAATATAAAAATGGTTTATGAAAACTTAGGCAGGGTCTCAGATTTTACTCCTTATCTATCCTAGCCTTCTACTCTCATCTTACTCTAATTTCAGTTTAAAAACTTGGTTTCTCTCTTTCCTTTCAAAAGATAGTTCTACCGGTAGAATCAGTCTTCGGGAGAACCATAGAGAATTAGTTTAATTAAAATTTGTGGGGGGGCATAAGGGTAAGATATGTATGAGTTTGCTAAGTGTCTGATTTTTGTCAATTGGTTTTGTAACTTAAAAGTCTTGTGTTTGTTTTGTGCTGTTAGTAAGTTATTTGTAGTGGGTTGTCGACTTCGTGTTTTCCGGCTATTGTTAACTTGTCTTAGTGAAACAGGATGGCCGGGAGAACGCGCGCGATCGACAAGCTGGTCATGATGAGCTTCCCCCTCCTCCGACCATGGCTGAGGTTCTCGCTCAGATCGAGCGAAACCGCATGGACCAGACGCGTATCTTGGAGGTTATTGCTAGGAATACCTCCACTCCTGCCGGTGGTGGCGGACACCAGACTCGCGGGGACTTGCGAGTTCCTCCGCACACGCCGCCGACTTTCTCCCGCTCTGAGGACCCTCTCGATGCGGATGATTGGCTGCGCATGGTTGAGCGAAAACTCAACATAGCTCAGTGCCAGGCGCAGGATAAGGCACTCTTCGCGTCCCACCAACTCGAGGGCGCAGCACTCTCATGGTGGGAGAACTACCTCGCCATGCAGCCCACGGGCCATGTGGTCGCGTGGGAGGAGTTCAGGTCAGCCTTTCGTCGGGCCCACATCCCAGATGGCTTGATGAAGCTGAAAAAGAAGGAATTCCTCGCGCTCAAGCAAGGGCGCAAATCTGTGACGGAGTACCTGTACGAGTTCAATCATTTGGCTCGATATGCTCTGGGGGAGGTGGCCTCAGATGAGGCTAAGCAGGAGAAGTTTATGGATGGCTTGTCTGAGGAGTTGCAGGACAAGCTATCTATTGTAGACTTCTCTGACTTTCAGGCCTTAGTAGATAAGGCCATTGTTGCAGAGCATAAGGCAAAGGCGCTGGGCGAGTCTCGCAAGCGCAAATGGGAGGCGCATCAGTCTACTCACACCAGCCTCACTCGTCCTCGGGCTGGGCCAGCACCAGGGGCCCGTTCTTTTGCTCCACCGGCGCCGAGGCCATCTGCACCAGCTCCTCGTCCACCGCAGGGCGTGTTTCAGACCACGCGCGTCGCGATCCAAAGACAGAGCGGCCTCCGCAATCCGGCGGCCGAGGTTACTTGTTTTCGCTGCCACAACAAGGGCCACTACGCCAACGCTTGCCCTCAGAGTGTTGCAGTAGCCCCTCGTCCTAATGGAGGACGCGGGCAGGGGAGTGGTCACCCACGACGTAAGATTATCCGAAGACCGGGGCGAGCGCGGGACGAGTCAACCACCTTTCGGTGAGGAGGCTCGGAGGCGCGGATGTCGTGATGGGTACACTTCTTGTTAATTCTCGTCCCCGCGGTATTATTTGATTACGGGCATCGCATTCTTTATTTCAAGATCATTTGCTGCGGCTAGTGGTCTTCCTTTGTGTTCCTTTGGGGATTACTTTGCTCATCCGCTCTCGGGTCGGAAATGAGAGCCGATTCTGATGTCGGGATGTTCCTATCATAGTCAAAGGAGTGGGATTTTTGGCGAATCTTATTCTGCTCAGTTCAGCGAGTCTGGATGTGATTCTTGGCATGGATTGGTTGTCCCAACACTTGGGGCAAATCGATTGTGCCAGGAAGATTGTCTATCTCATTAGCCCTTCAGCGTAGCAGTCGGATTTTCGCGCGCCTACGAGGGCCACATCTATGTGCATTAGAGGCGAAGCCACCTTATGCATTCGTGGATGTTCCCATAGTATCGACTTTGAGGATGTTTTTCCGATGATTTACCCAGGATGCCTCGGTTCGAGATCCGAGTTTGTCATCGAGTTCTTGCCCTGCATCGCCTCTATCTCGGCGCCAGATCGGATGCCTCCCAATGAATTGGAGGAATTGAAGAAGCGGCTTGGTGAGCTCCAAGCAAAGGGTTTCATCCGTCCCAGTTCATCTCCTTGGGGTTGTCCGGTGATCTTTGTGAAGAAGAAGGACAAGACTTTGCGCATGTGTGTTGATTACCGTCCTCTCAATGAGGTGACGGTGAAGAACAAATACCCTTTGCCCCGCATCGATGATCATTCGATCGCTTGATGGAGCCTGTGTGTTCTCAAAGATTGATTTGAGAATGGGGTATCATCAGTTAGGATCGATCGAGGATATTCCAAGACGGCTTTCACTACTCGTTATGGGTGTGTACGAGTACACCGTCATGTCTTTCGGTTTAACCAATGCTCCAGCTTTGTTCATGAACTTAATGAATTCAGTATTCATGGAGTTTTTGGATAAATTTGTGGTGGTCTTTATTGATGATATTCTTATCTATTCCAAGATCAAGCGAGCATGCTTGAGCATCCAAGATTGTTTTGGGCAAATTATGGAGCATCGGCTATATGCAAAGTTCAAGAAATGTGAGTTTCGTTGAAGGAAGTGGCATTCTTGGGCCATGTTCTTTCACCGAGGCATATTGTGGATCCCAAGCAAGGTCGGCGACGTTCTATCTTGGGGTCACCAAGTCGACCATCGATGTGCGGAGTTTTCTTGGTTTAGCGGGCTACTACCGCCGCTTTATCGAGAACTTCTCCAAGATCGCAGCCGATGACCGAATTGCTCAAGAAGGACAAGAAGTTTGTGTGGTCCTCTCGCTTGTGATGAGAGCTTTCGGGAGCTCAAACAGCGATTGACTTCACTTGATCCTTACTCTTCCCGATGTCCACAAGAGCTTCGATATCTATTGCGATGCCTCTCGTCGAGGACTTGGATGTGTTCTTATGCAGAAGGCAAGGCGGTTGCCTATGCATCCGAGCGCTTGAGACCTCATGAGCTCAACTATCCCACCCATGATCTAGAGCTTGCTGCCGTGGTTCATGCACTCAAGATTTGGCGGCATTATCGATCAGAATCGCTGTGAGGTGTATTCCACCACAAGAGTTTGAAATACTTGTTCACCCACCAGATCGAACCTCGAGCAGAGGAGATGGTTGGAATTGATCAAAGATTATGACATGGGTATTCAAGATCACCGGCAAGGCCAATGTAGTTCTTTGATGCACTTAGCGAAAGGTGTATTGCAATACTTTGATGATCCAAGAGCAAAGAACCCGCACTTCTTGCGAATTTCAGCGTCTCAACTTGGATTTGGTTGAGCATGGTTCCCTTTGCCTTGGTTGTGCAACCGACCTTGGTGGATCAAATCAAGGCAGACAAAGAATCGATGATGGTGTGGGTAAAATCAAGCGTAACATCGTGAATGGATCACCGAGTGTTTCACGTAAGATGAGCACGGTGTTGTATGGTTTGGGCAACATCTTGTGGTCCCAAAGGTCCCAGAGTTGCGGGATTTGATTCTTCAGGAGGCCCATGATTCGCCTTTGTCCATCCATCCCGGGGCCACTAAAATGTACCAAGATCTGCGTCAGAGATTCTGGTGGACTCGCATGAAGCGCGAGATTGCGTGTTCGTGGCCGATGTGACATATGTTGTCGCGTCAAGGCCGAGCATCGGCGTCGGCAGTCTCCTTCACCTTTGCGATGCGAGAATGGAAGTGGGATTCTGAGGCATGGACTTCATCACTGGTCTACCCCGTACTCCTGCAGGGAAGGATGCATTATGGGTTATCATCGATCGATTGACGAAGGTGGCTCATTTCCTTCCAGTGCGATCGAAGATTGATGTGAATCAGTTAGCGGATCTTTACATATCCCGCATTGTGAGTGCGCATGGTGTGCCACGAACAATTGTGTCGATCATGGTTCTCTGCTCACCTCTCGGTTTTGGCATAGTCTGCGCAGAAGCCATGGGGACCCGCTCTTCGTTCAGCTCACCTATCATCCTCGTGATCGATGGTCGACGGGCGCGCCAATCAGTGCTTGAAGACATGCTCGTGCTTGTGTTCTTTCCTATGGAAAGAATTGGGAGAAGTGCCTACCGCTTGCCGAAGTTCTCCTACAACAACGACTTCGAGCTAGTCTCGGTATGGCACCATTTGAGGCCTTGTATGGACGGCGCTGCAGAACACCGTTGAACTGGTCAGAAACTGGTGAAAGGCAGTTCTTTGGTCCAGATTCCATCAATGAGGCTGAAAGTCAAGTGCAGTTGATTCGTGAGCACTTGCGCGTAGCTCAGTCCAGGCAGAAGAGCTATGCAGATCGACGTCGCCGTGAGTTGAGTTTCCAGCCCAATGACTTTGTGTATCTCAAAGTCTCACCTTTGAAGGGACATCGTCGTTTCGGTGTCAAGGGCAAGTTGGCTCCTCGGTATGTTGGACCATATCGCGTCATCGATAAAGTGGGGGATGTTGCTTACAAGTTAGAGTTGCCAGCTACACTTGAGGGGGTGCATGATGTTTTCCATGTGTCACAATTGAAAAAGTGCCTTCGTGTTCCAGTTGAGGAGACGCCTTTGGAAAATATTGATGTGCAGGAAGATCTATCTTATCGTGAGCGCCCCATTCGTATCCTCGAAGAAGCTGAACGCAGAACAAGGAACCGTGTGATCAAGTTCCTTAAAGTTCAGTGGTCGAACCACTCCGAGGATGAAGCCACTTGGGAGCGGGAGGATCGTCTCCGAGCAGATTACCCATCCTTCTTCTCCCAGTGATCAGAATCTCGGGGCGAGATTCCTGTAAGGGGGGGAGATTTGTAACAGCCCTAACTTAGGGTTTGTATTTCAAATGTAAATTATGAGGAGAAATAAAAACTTTGATGCCTCATGAAATCATTTGAGAGTTTCTACAATTTTTCCTAGCAATTTCCAATTTTTAGAATTTAATTCTTGTGATTGGAAATTGTTGTCAGCAAATTCTTAGCCTTCAAACTTGTGATCATCCTCTGAAATTATTTTTCCTGTCATCTTGATCATCTTATCTACCTCCCTGAATTATTTCACAATTTTTAGATTTTGTTTGCTATTTCAAATGGCCAAGTCAACTATGTTTGAAATCTGGTCAAACTCCTGATAGCAGCTTGTGAATTTTCTGTAGAACAATGCAGTGCATAAAAGTTCTGGAAAAATTACACAAGGTTGTCCTCTGTCCTAGAAGCTCCCATAAAAATTTCAGAAATTTTGGAGCTCGGGAGCTATCTCTAAAATTCCCCAAACCCGCTCAGCCTTTTGAAAATCAAACCTGAAATCATCGTTTATCGGGCTCGAACCCAACTCGAGCTCAAGTCCGACCGCGCCACTTGACTCGGTCGCACCGCCTAGCTGCACCGCGTGAGCCCGAGGGCTATCACCGTCCGATGAAGATCGCACGGTCCTCATTGCTTGTCTCGTCGACTGTCCGAATGCATACATTGATCTCGGCCGTCCATCCTAGATCCAACGGTCGACACCTTCTTGATCGAGTCAGACCAAATCGTGAACCACACTTAGTCCGTCTCGCACCGCTTCGTCGCCGTCACTGACATGTGGGCCCTCCTTGTCGATGTCGCTCGTCTTCTCCGCGCTCGCGGAGTTCGGCGGCAAGTCGCATGCGTGCCACGCACTCGTCGCCGCCACGTCGCGGACGCGTGTCCTTCTCCGGTGTCGCGGACCTTCATTACCTCACCGCGATCACTCACATCTCGTTTTCCCGCTCTGTTGCTCCTCCGCCCACTTCGGTTTCGTGGAGGAGAAGAAGGAGAGGGCAGCGCCACCACCTCGTTGCCGCTTGTGCTTCCGCAACCTTCTCGCCGCCTTCCTTGTTCCTCGCCGCCTTCCTTGTTCCTCGCCGCATCCATTTTTCCCATCCCGAGCTCGTGGCATCCAGTAAATCGTTAGGAGCCACTTCTTCGTCTTCAACTCCGGTTGCTGCGGCCCCGCAAGCTCATTTGTGTTCTGGTGAGTCTCTAGCCTCGTCACTTGGTCCCTTAGGATCGCACCGATGCACTGAGTCTAACGGTGACTTCATTTTCATCTTTGGTGCATCATTGCGGGCGTGCGATCGAATCTTCTCCAAGCTTGGCGATTCGCCGCCGCGGCGATTCCGGCCGCCTCGGACCACCTTCGTCGCCATCGTCTTATGCTTTCTGCTCCTGGGATCAAGGCGGAGCTGAGGCGCACTTTCCGGAGCCTTCTAGAAGCTGTGAGCGTCCTCTAGTGAGGAAAGGTCTTGTAGTGATAGCATCTTTGTAATTGTTAACCTTCCTATATGTTGGTGTAATGCTTAGGTGTGTTAGTACTGAAATTTTATTAAGGCCAACCATAGTTAGAATTTTGTTTAACACCTCATAGTTGGATAATTGACTAGTTAATATTGTCAATAGCTGTTGTTGATTTATTAACTTGATGATTAAATAATAGATGTGCACACAATCACCATCAAAGCCTGTCCAAAGTGTAAAGCATGTTAGAAGTTTGATTTTGTGGTTAACCTAGCAAATGTGTGGATGGGTCCCTGTAGTAATTATTTTGTCGTTCTTTGTGATAGTCTAGCCTTGGTGTATATGTTGGTGTTTGTATTGATATTTGAGTTTTGCCGGTGTTATTCGTTCTTATTCTCTGTTTTGTTAATCGTTAGGATTCGATATTTGCGGCAACCCTGAGGACGATCCTCCGCAGCATATTGAGCAACAGCAGCCAGGCAAGCAGTTTGATCATGATTAATCCCAGTATTTTAAAGTTTAATATTTTGTTTCAGCTGTATGTATGCATCGCTTAATTTGTGTTAAAATGGTTAGTTAAATCCGTGTTGCATATCCTGTAGACAAAATATGGATCTCTACTACCGAGCCTAAGTTATTTCTCGTGATTAGAGATCATTTGGATGATCTCTTGTCACTTAGTAGTTTCGGGTCAACTTGCTTAGACATGCTTAGCTATCGGTAGGCGGGCGGTTATCGACTTTAGTCGGTAACCTTGATCACACAAAATTTACTATAACTTTATGTTTTAGCATTTCGCTATATTATTTGCAAAATTAAAAATGAAAACAAAATGATTTAGACTTGGGCACAATGGTAAGACTGGTGTGATCTGTTGGGTGTGACCGGAAAGGTGCAAAGTCGATTAAGGACCAGTTACTTGCGCCACCGTCTTGAGCTTTTGCGTGCTAACCACACTAGAGTATATGGGACCTCTCTTGACCTAGTACTTTGGCGTGTATTGGCTCAGGGTCGCAGGAGGTCGCGAGGAGGGACGGAGGTGGGAGCATGGTAGTTGTCAGAAAGCTTTATCACGAGTGGGTAGTTGTCTTTCGGCTTTACCATGTAGCGTATGGTGTTTCTACCCATACGAGCTCGTAGTTAATACACAATATTGGAAAAAGTCTCGTAGGACTTAGCCGTGCCGACATACCTACGGAAGTGTGTTTTGGCTTAAAGGCGGTCTGAAGTGTGGGTACATTGGTACACCCCTGCAGGGTTAAAAACTATTCGAATAGCCTCGTCCTAGGTTATGGACACGCTCGGATACGCCCCCCAAGAACTAGACTACAACATTTAAATTAAAACTTGATGGGTGGTACGAATCTGGGATTCGTGCTATTGTTGGGGTGACTATTGGGATAGTCACTTCTAGGTTGTTTATCTTTCGCTTTTGTTATTAATATCCTTACTGTTATTTCAACATTAAAAATGAATTGCAACCCGCTTCAATCAGTATTATATTATTGCAAATGAAAATTTGGCGCCGTGGGAGCCGTGTCTTCTTCTCCGCCCGGTCGTCGCGAGCTCAACTCCGGTGACCATCGGACTCGCGTCATCGCCAACAAGTTCGTGAGGTTGCTGCGCACCTAGAGGTGTCACTCTCGAGCCCGGAGCGCCTCTTCTTCACCGATTCGCCTACCTCGGACTCGCGCGCCGCGCGTGAGGCTCCGAGAAGTTCGCGGCGTGGGTTAGGTGATAACCACCGTCTTTAGCGTTTAAGCACTCTTTGATCGTGAGTATGACTTATGGGCCTCGAGAGATAAATCGCGGTTAAAATCTTAACTGCACCGGTTTAAAACCCTTTGTGTCATTTGTCATATGGGCCCATCTTTGCCGATTAGTGGGTGTGTAACCCTTGGCGTACGTTTTCTGTTTGGAAACGTATTTCTCTGTGAGTATATGTTAGAAGTACACTTTGATATGTCAAAGACGTATTCTTAGAATACGCCTTCGACATCACCTTCGGCGGGCGGGCTGTCCTGGTCAGCGCCTTCACGCGGGCCCGCCAGCCAGTGTCTGGGGCTAGTTGGCTGTGGGTAGAAAAAGGAATAAATGCTTTAGTATTTCGTAATGTGTTTTTACGTCACTTTGTTAATTCATTTAAACTTAGAAAATGCATAACTAATTCAATTTTTATCTAAATCGCATGAATCTAGTGCTGTTAATTTTCATTTTAAATGTGGTATTTACTAAAATTAGTTTCAACCTTGTATCTGTAGCAAAGATCTGTTAATTAATTAAAGGATGTTTTATGTATCTTCTAAATTAGAAAATGTATATCTCTTTCTATAATTGTCCAAATCCAGTGAAACCAATTCTGTAAAATTTCATTTTTAGTATACTAATTCTCGGGATAGGTTTTAGATACTGTTTTGTTCATGAAAATTTGTTAAGTAATTAACTAGTGTTTTGATGTGTTTTTAGCTTAGAAAATTCATAGAAAATTCTTAACAACTTAAAATGATTTGTTCTCTGTTTCTAAAATTTTGTTATATCTTGCTTAGGTTCTTTGTGTAAGTTTTGGTATGTTTTGTTATTGTTGTATGTTGAGTTTTGCGGTGTTATTCGTTCTTATTATTCGTTATTTGTTCAATCGTTAGGATTCGATATTTGCGGTAACCCGAGAGCGATCCTCTCGCAATGAGTTGAGCATTACGAGCAACGACACGAAGCAAGCGATTTGATCATGTTAATCCCAGTATTTTAAAGTCTAATATTTTGTTTCAACTGTATGTATGCATCGCTTAATTTGTGTTAAATTGGTTAGATAATCCTTTAGATGCATAATCTGTAGGCAAATGATATTCCTCTACTACCTGAGCCTAGGTTATTTGCTGTGATTAGAAATCGCTGGATGATCTCTTGTCACTTAGTAGGTCCGGGTCAATTTGCTTAGACATGCTTAGCTATCGGTAGAACTGGGCGGTTATCGACTTTAGTCGGTAACCTTGATCACACAAAATTTTCTATAACTTTATGTTTCAGCATTTCTGCTATGTTTAATTGCAAAATTAAAAATGAAAACAAAAATGATTTAGACTTGGGCACAATGGTAAGACTGGTGTGATCTGTTGGGTGTGACTGGAAAGGTGCCCGAGTCAGTTAAGGACCGAGTTACTTGCGCCACCGTACTGAGCATTTTGCGTGCTAACCACACTAGAGTATATGGGACCTCTCTTGACCTAGTACTTTGGCGTGTATTGGCTCCGGGTCGCAGGAGGTCGCAGGAGGAATGGAGGTGGGAGCATGGTAGTTGTCCAAAAGCTTTATCCCGAGTGGTAGTTGCCTTTTCGGCTTTACCATGTAAGCGTATGATTTCTATCCATACGAGCGGCTCGTAGTTAATACACAATATTGGAAAAGTCTCGTAGGACTTAGCCGTGGCAACATACCTTGGAAGTGTGCTTTGGCTTAAAGGCGATGCAAGTGTGGGTACATTGGTACACCCTGCAGGTTAAAACTATTCGAATAGCCTCGCCCTAGGTTATGGACACGCTCGGATCGCCCGTAAGAACTAGACTACAACAATTTAAATTAAAACTTGATGGGTGGTGCGAATATGGGATTCGTGCTATTGTTGTGGTGACTATTGGGATAGTCACTTCTAGGTTGGTTACCTTTACTCTTTGTTATTAATATCCTTATCGTTATTTCAGCATTAAAAACGAATTGCAAACTTGCCTTCTAAGCGTATTATATTATTGCAAATGAAAATTGGCTTTATGCAAATGAAACATATGGCCTCCACCAAACAAGCTGCATGTAGCATATGAACAGTGCGCTAGTTCACACGTCAGTCTTGCGGGTACAAAGACAATCTTTGTACTCAGGTGCTTTGCTTAATGTTTTTGTTGGAGAGGAAGAAGGTGAGCCCCAAGGGCCTCACTTCTGTGAGCTGTGTTGCCGTTTCGTGGACGACTAGACTTGGCGGTCCGGTCAGATGCCTTGTGGGTTGGGGGCACACTGATTGGCTTTGTTTATAGCCATCTTATGGCACTTTTGCTTCCGCTGTCGTTCTTGTTTATTTGTGTATCTTGTGGCCTGTCGGCCTTTGTCTGTAATAACTCTACTATTTGTTTATCTTCCGTTTGGTAGTGTGGTGTTTGGACTCTATGTTTGGAATGGAGTTGATGTCTAATTTTGTAACGGGGTGTGTATACTGCTTTCTGGGAAGTATACATATCTTGAGGATCAATTTATTTGATTTGTGATGCTAGGACCAAGTGGTTGGTTAAGCATTACAAGCCAAATAAATTGGGGTCCTCACAGGAGTTATCTTCAGAGAAGTGTGGTAAGAAGTGTTGTACCACCATTCAGCCATTGTCAACCATTTCATCCATTCTCTTGGCTCCTGGAAAGTCATCCTCCTCAAATATGACTCCAAACATTGATTGACCCTTTCGGTCTGACCATCTGTCTGAGGGTGGTACGCACTGCTAAGCCTCAGTGACACCTTCAGTCTTGAAAATTTCCTGGAACAAGTTGCTAGTGAAGATCCTGTCCCTATCTATTACAATGGCAGTAGGCATTCCATGCAAGTTTAAAACATTGTCCATAAAAACTTGTACCACTTGTTGAATTGAATATGGATGAGAAAGAGTCAGGAAATGTGCATATTTGGTCATCCTGTCCACCACTACCAAGATGACTTCCTTGCCTTATGATTTTGGTAGTCCCTCAATGAAGTCCATGCTAATATGGGTCCAGGCCATATCTAGGATCTTCAATGGGTTTAACAAACCAGGAATGTGGGAGTGTTCTGACTTGGTCACTTGACATATTGGATATTCAGCCACTATTGACTCAACTTCCTTCTTGAGTTTTGGCCAATAAAATACTTTCTTGATCTTGTGATAAGTTACTCTCATGCCTGAATGTCCTCCAAAAGCTGAAGAGTGAAAAGAATCCAGGATTTTTGTCCTACTATCATGCCCTTTCCCACATATATCCTTTTCTTGTATCTCAATAGTCCAAATTCTAAAGTATATCTGTTCTCAGGTTCTGGATCTTCCTGAAGTCCACCCATAACCTTTTCATACAGAACATCATTAGCATAATGGCTTTTAATATCCTCCACCCATTCTGGAATGATGGTAGTTATGACCAAGCATTCTTCTTCCTGATCCTTGTCAGAACTATCTTTTCTGGATAAGGCATCAGCTGCCAAATTCTCCTTTCCCTTTCTATATTCAATCATGTAATCAAACTCTAGCAGCTTGAGCAATAGCTTGTGTTGAACTCCCTCTACTAATCTTTGAGTGGTGATATATCTAAGGCTTTTCTGATCTGTTCTGATTAACAATCTGTTGACAATCAAATAATGTCTCCATCTCTTCAAAGCTTCAAGTATGGCCATAGCTTCTTTATCGTAGATCGACTGGGCTGCTGCTCTCATTCCAAAAGTTTTGCTATAGTAGGCAATGGGTCTACCTTCCTGCATTAGCACTGCCCCAAGCCTGGTTCCACAAGCATCGGTTTCTAATACAAAAGGTTTTGTGAAGTCCGGTAAGGCTAGGACTGGACAAGTGGTCAATGCTTTCTTCAAGTTTTCAAAAGCTATTGCTTGAGCTTCTCCCCAATTGAAAGAGTCTTTTTTCAGCATGTCAAACAAAGGTTTGCATATTTTTCCATACCCTTTCACAAACCTTCGGTAATAACCAGTTAGACCAAAAAAACCCCTTAATTTGGTTGGATTTACTGGAACTGGCCACTTCAAAACATCATTGATCTTCCTGGGATTTGTGGAAACACCTGATCCACTAATGATGTGGCCTAAATATCCTATCTCTTTTACAGCAAAGCAGCATTTACTCATCTTCACTGCCAATTGGTTCTTCCTTAGTATTGATAGTGCTATGTGTAAATGATCAGCATGCTCAATCAAGCTCTTACTATATACTAAGATGTCATCAAAAAACACCAAAATGAATTTTCTCAATTGAAGAGCAAATATCTGATTCATCAGAGATTGAAAAAGTAGCTGGAGCACTAGTTAGCCCAAAGGGCATGACAGTATACTTATAATGTCCTAAATGAGTTTTAAAGGCAGTTTTAGGGATATCCTCCTCTACCATTCTAATTTGGTGATATCCTGACCTGAGGTCCAGCTTGGAGAAGACACTTGCCCCATGGAGTTCATCCAATAGATCTTCTATTATGGGCATTAGAAACTTGTTCTTGATTGTCATTGAGTTGAGCTGTCTATAGTCTACACACATCCCCCATGACCCATCTTTTTTCCTCACCATTATAACTGGAGATGAGTATGGGCTCACACTATTTCTAATCTCTTTACATTCCAGCAATTGCCTGATGATCTCCTCCATTGCATCTTTTTGATGATGAGGAGTCATGTATGGTTTGATATTGGGTGGTTCTGTATTAGCCTTGAGAGGAATAGAGTGATCACATTCTCTTTTTGGTGGTAATCCTTTTGGTTCCATGAATATGTCAGCATACTGCTGCAAGATTTTCATGATCTCCTGTGGAAGTTTCTTGAGCTCTTGGCCCTCATTTTCCTGAATTAGATTTATCTGGATTAAAAATCCCAACACTTCCTTTCTGATGATCTTCTCCAACTTAGAAGAGTTCACCAAATAATGCTTGTCAGGTGTGGTATAGTCAGTAAATATCACTGTCCTTCCTCCTTTGTTGATAGTCAAGGCTCTCTTTTTCAAATCCAATCCAATAGGACTGTGATCGTATATCCAATCTATTCCCAGTATAAGATCATAACTTCTCAGGTTCAGTATTTGGAAAGAATTCTCAAATGTACATCCTTGTATCTTATATGAGATAATCTCAGTTACAGCATCATTGCATAACTCACCTCCACCTGCTACAGCTACTTTTTTTGCTGGTCGATATTTCAATTGACTATTACTTTTGACAGCAAACTCATAATCCATAAATGAATTAGTACTTCCACTATCCACTAAAACCACTGCCTTCCTTCCCCCAATATTTGTCATCAATGAAAAAGTTGAATGTCCTGTAGTTCCTTTTACTGCATGATGTGAGATCATCATGAGTTGCTCAGCTTCAGGAGTAGTTTCATTTTCCTCAGGACTTGCTGGTGCAGTTATAAAACCTTGTTCCTTCATCATTTCAGGTTCCTCAAGAACCTCTTCCTCTTTACCCCCTCCCTGCATTAAAATCACATGCAATGCCTTCTTCACTTTGCATCTTAAGTTATGTCCGGGGACCCAAGGTTCATTACAGTGCCAACAAGTTCTCTTGTTTCTCTCTTGAATCTGAGTGTACATTTTTCTAGTTCCTTTAGTAGTTCCAGTTTTCTGAGTCACTAGCTTATTATTGCCAATGGTCACTTTGTTTTTGTTAAACCCCCCTGAGTTGCTAGCCTTTTTAGCCATTACTGCTTTTTCCTCCAACTTAGCAAACCAATATGCCTCCAGTAAACCTTTTGGTTGATGACTACTCACAGTGTGCTTGATTTCTTCCTTAAGACCCCCAATAAAACAACTCAGCAAATAAGGATGATCCCTCCTAACTAACTCCACACATTTCTCAAAGTAGTCTATATATTTACTTACAGCACCCAGATGTTTCATGATCTGAAGTTTCTCAACTGCTTCATGCGCACTTGCTTCTAAGAATCTATCAATCAACATTGTACACAATTGTTGCCAGTTCAATACCTGCCAAGCTATGCCAATTCCCTTGAACCAGGTGTTAGCCCTTCCAGAGAAATGGCCTGTAGCTATATTGACCCATTGCTCTCTAGGAGTGACAGCCATCTCAAAGAACTTCTCACATTGCTCTAGCCATCCAATGGGTTCATCCCCTGTAAACAATGGCAGTTCGAGCTTAGGCCCCCTGATCACTGCTTCAACATATTGATGACCATGATTGTTATGATTCTGCAGCACATTCCCTGGTGGCCCTGTCAATTGTACCTCAGTGGCTGATGGAATGTGTGGTATTCCATTGTAATAAGGATGCATTCCCTGTCCTGTGCTAGCATTTAATACTGGATGATAATAGGTGCTGCTGTCGGTTGATTTTTCGGTTGCCACGTCCATGGTGGCACCATGGGCATTCCCTGTCCACCATACAAACCTTGAGTTCCATAGGATTAATCGGTATTGACGGGTTTTGATGACCCATCATGAAATTGCCAGACCTAACCCCCATATATGCTTGTGTAGTAGTTCTAGTTGCAGGTGAAAACACAGGGGTTAGATTAGGTAAAACCGTATTTGGCTCCAAGAAAAATGGGTGGGTTACTCCTCCTTCTCTTCTATAATCTTAATTCGCAGCAATAGTAGAGTGGGTTGCTCTGGGATAGGCTTGGAAAAGCATCTCATTAGACACTCTATGGGGTTTGTTGGGGTTTGAGAACTCATACATGTCTCAGTTTACCCACAGAAGTTGGGGGAGGAAACCTGGCAAAGAGTAGTGCCTTAATCTCAGCTACATCTGAATTCAGGGAATCCAACTCAATCAGTTTCTCCTGAATCTTGAGGATTTCTGCGCGATTCTCTATTTCTATATCTTCTTCTTCTATTGATCCTTGAGATCGGGTTCTAACCACCATCAAAGAGACCAGATCTGCAAGATTAGTTTGAGGAAAATTTTACCAGCATTCGGCTCACCACTTTAGATCTGGAATTTTTTTACAGCCTTCCTTGCCAAACCACACCGAGCAGATGCCACAAATTACCACAAGTCAAATCTAACCAAGCTTAGGAATTTTACGGAAGCCAATCTCTCGATCACCCCAACCCTTACTCGTACAGATCATCACTCCAAGGATCGTAATCGGCTCTGATACCAGAAATATCAAGACCCTGATATTCAGAGTTCAGATCTGAAGACTATCAAGAAATATGAGGTTCTGGGCGGCGGGGAAAGTAACAGAACTAGGGTTCTAGCGGCACTAAATTAAGAAGACACTAATAATGATGTTCGATTCTTGCCTTTCATAACGACATCAATGGGTTATATACCCCAGTGCAGATGAGAGTTACATTCCATTTGAAGTAAAAGTAAACTGTAAAATATGAAACTCTCTTTGGCTTGCTTAACGACAAAACGGGATGAAGCCACAGTAAGTTCTAAGATGTAGTTTGGCCGTTAGATTGCCATATTCTGTGCATGTCTTCCATCTACACCTTCTATCTTCACTCACCGAACTCGTCAAAGCGACACCAAGTTTATCGACTTCAACTCATTGCTACCAAAACCTGAACTTCTGCTCAAATGTTCAATCTCAACTTTTCCATAACCTGACAATAAATCCTTCTTCCTCGTCTTTTTATGCTGTAGATCGGTGTTAGAAATTAGTTTGGTTACATAGCTGTGAGTAGTTGTGGTTAGACGCTGCAGAAACCCTAGTTATTAGATTGATTTCTTGGGTAGAACCTTGTAGTGCAAGTTTCTGAACTTCACGTGGTTAATATGAGAGTTTGACCTACTAGATAGTTGTTGATAATTTTATTACCTTTCCGTGAAGTACTTAAACACTTAATTTTAATGTATAGATTGAAAGATATGAAACTTGCAAGTTCGCTGACTGGGGACCGTCGTGATTGCAGATCGCTGTGGTAATTTACAGATTAAAATTAGTATGTAGCCGAATTAGGGTTTCTGTATAACATGAAAGATGTAGAGAATTGTTTGGGCCTTCTGTAGACTACTAACTCATTGAATTTGGTTGGGTGGGTTAAAACTTATGTCTCTTGGAAGTTTACAGTTTAATAGTCGATTTACAATAGCCGCAGTAGTTTTGTTTTGCAAATTAAGCACAATTGATGGTTGAATTAAATTATGATGATAACTAGAAAGATCTAGATAATTTTATGTAGTTTCCAGGGGTGGTATTATTTGCTTTGTTTTGTACCGTAGGAAAATAGTTATGAAACTATGAAGCTTGTTCTCCAGTTTTGCAACAGACTGACCTTCGGGGCTGAAAATGAGGGTCGCGATGATTTAACCATGATATTAGTATAAACAGAGAATTGTGTGGAATATTGTGCTTTTTTCGAAAGTATATTGTTTAGTATGTTTGGGTTCTTGTGTTGCAAGTTATACTTGTTTGTATGCCAGTATAGTGTTATCGTAAATCGGGGGAAAGGGAGAGAAGTGTGTTTAAGTGTAGCAACGCGTGATCATTTTTGCTTGCTATGGCTGGGTATTAAGATGTTGTACCATTATTGTCATTAGATTCCAACACTGCATTTCGGTGGTTGATCTCCAGCCGCCAAGTCTTTCTACACAGTTAAAGTAAGTACATAATAGAATAGTAAATTGAGATGTTTATTGAATTTGATGCATTATTTACCATCCTAAACGAGATTATTATTGCTATATGATGATTTTATAATGATTATGGATAATGGTTAATGATAAATGCTTAAATAAGAAATGTTGCATTATGTGCATTCATATCATGGAAAGAGATGGCCTTTGTGGGAAACTATGGTCTACTTTGTGTGGACATCCCAGAGGAGTGAGAAGAGTAAGACTTACTTTGGTAGGCACTCCACGCAAGTGGAGGATTGAGGTCCCCGTATGAAAGAGGATGGACTTTTGAGGTATTCGCATGAAATAGGGTGATTTTGAGTGGACACTGATGGGCGTTGCACTCTACGATGCCGGTATAAGCTAAAGAGATGATGAGACTTATGCATGAGCAAGTGCATTGCATTGATCAAAAGAAAGAGATATACATACGTGGCTAATGTTGGCAAGTTAATAATGTTGATGGTATGGGAGAGTTTATTGTTTTATTATATAATTGCTGAGTTGTGGATTTACTCTTGCTTTGTTGATGTTTTTAGTTCATCGTTGATAGCGACATGCATGGGATAGGAGTAGCACATTCACATCATGTGTGAACAATTATTAATTCATCACCTTAAGTTATATCATTTATATCTTAGCAGTGTAGCTCATTTATTTGGAACTTAGTTAATGGAACCCTTGGAGTTGGATGGTGGTTGTGTGGAACAGGGAATAGTTCTAAGTGCTTATGGATAATATTGAATTATAGAAGCTTTTATGGTGATGGTTAATTTATTAGTATTGTTTCTAGTTGCAAGTTCACGTTAGGTGCTCCCAGGCGTTCTTAGGCACAAGGTATTGAACATTCTTGGGCATGAAGTCCCAGTTGTGTGCAGGTATATTTATTCTTGTTTATGATATCTTGTTACACTTAGTGTAGGTTGACTTGTGCAAAGTCTTGATTAGGAAAAGTAGTGTTGAAAATGTAGGTAATAATGGTTTAAATTTAGAGTGAATAGTATTGTGGTGATATTCCAGACTCTTTGTTGGGCCGAGGTGCTACAAATTGTATCAGAACATCAACCTTCGCTACACGGGCACGTGTGGGACAAGGGTGAAGGCAAATGGTGCATGGCGCGTGTGATTCTGGTGTGGACACGCGACATGACATATATGCCGGCACTAGACGCACAGACGTGTACCGATGGATGGTTCTGGGCATTTGCTGCATTACGATGTGCTGCCGAGGGCATCAACCTTTAAGGGGGTGAATGTAACACATTGACTTGCTCGTAGTGCGGCCCATGTGGGTGCAGTCCATGTGGCCCATGTGGAGTTGTGTGGTGAGATTAGTCCCACATTGCCAGTCTAAAGTGAATTGTAGTAGTATATAATGCATGTTGCACTACTACAAAAATGGTAATACTGGATGCCTAATCACAGACAGTTCATCGAAACCGTCTGTATTAAACACAATCACAGATGATTTTTGTTTAGCGACCGTCTGTGTTACTTTCCATGCTAAAAATCATCTATGAAGAGGTAATATCACAGATGGTTCATGTTGAAAATCATCTGTGAAGTATCACAGATGGTTCTGACAAAAAACCATCTGTGATATTTGGTAATATCACAGACGGTTTTTTATCAGAACCATCTGAATATCACAGATAGTTTTTTGTTAGAACTGTCTGGGATACTTCATAGACAATTTTCAACATGAACCATGTAACATCCCAAATTTTGGGCTTGTGTTTCAAATGTAAGAAAATCAGTAGAAATTAAAACTTTTTCTTACATCATGTAATTCCTGTGGTGCCAACAAATTCTTGTACAAGGAATTATGGTAATACATTGTCACAAGTCTTGTTGATCCAAATCATGTTATTCCAAAAACAATCTTGTCAAATCTTATGATCATCCTCTGGAAATACTTTTCCTAAGTCTCTGTGATGATATGTGACCCCTCTGAAAAATTTCACAATTTTTAGAAATTGTTTGAATATTTTTAGAGCGATCAAACCTGTTTGACTCTCGGTCAAACATTAAAACAGAGCCTTGCAGAATTTTTGGAGATTTTTCGCAGCATAAAAATCTCTGAAAGTTTACACAAGGTTAATATCTGAGTTAGCAAGCTCTGTAAAATTTTCATAATTTTGGAGTTAAATTGCTACCTCAAACAAATCTTTCAAAGTCTCTGTTCTAAATTAAAGTCAAACTTGATTTTACTTTGTTGCTTGGGTTCGAGTCGACTGGGCTCGAGCCACTTGATTCGGTCCATCAACTAAACGCGCGCGAGCCACTCTTTAAAACGCAGCGTGCGATATCAGCCGTTAGATCTAAATCGCACGGCGCTGCACAGATCGCCGGACCCTCGGTTGCAAGTTTGATTGTCAACCGTCGATCGCAATCCAACCGCTGAGATCTCCAACCTTCGGACCCTCGGTTGCATTTTTGAATCGAGCCGTTGGATTAAGATCCAACGCCGCGCACTTTCGTTGTAATTTAAGTTTGCAACGTGGAGCAATCTGAGCCATTCAATTCTAATCGTAGGGTTCACATCCTTCCGTTGTGTTTTAAACACGGGAGGCGTGGCGCCTGTGACCGCCCGATTTAAATCGTAGGGTTGAGAATCGCCCGAGCCTTTTGCGTGGTCTTCTTCAACCTTGAGCCGTGCGTGTCAAAGAGGGTTATGGAGGTGTCACCTCATGCTTCTCTGGCCGTCCTAGTGCATGGGGGTCGTGGGAGACATAGTCGGCCATGCCTCGCCCTATTTCACCACTACCATCTTTTCCTTGTCACCGCACCTTGTGCTTTTGCTTGTCGCTTCGAGAGAGTGGTGCAAACCCTAATGCTTTCAAGGCTTTATAAGCACCCCAAGGTCTCCTGGCATTTCTTTAAACCACCACCAAGCTTCACTCACAAAGATTGGAGCTTAATACCTCAAAATGGCAAATCGCCATTGTTGACCCGTGAAGCTCCATTGGTGTTCTTGGTGTTCCAGTGGTCCTCCTTCATGTTCTTTTGCCCTAACTTCATCTATTTATCACCTTGAACATTTCCCTCACTTAATTTTGGATTTGATTCGTGAATTGTCCAATTTGGGGTTTGTTCAAATTCGGCTAAATTGGTCATCTTCTTCCTCACAGTGAGTGCTCCATTTTCAAATTACTTGCTCATATAGCTTGTGGACCTTAATGAAGCTATACTGATGCTTTGGAATCACTCATTTGGCTCAGGGTGTTATTTTCGGGTTTTCTTCTCCAAGTCCGGCGAGCCTTCACCGTGATCAAGCATCTCCGGCCATCTTTGAAGCTCCTCGTCCTTAAGGTAGCTTCTTATTAGTCCTTAGTGGCTCTGGCGCCCACACCCTAGGCTTGCAGTGGAGCTCATCGCGATTTTCATGTTTAGCAGTAAACTCCCATGTTCGTTTTTCCGGCTAGCCGGCGTTCTCGTCCCTCGCCGCCGGCGAGAATGCTACCATTAGACTCGTTGTGCTATTGCGAATCCATTTTGGTCCTTGGTGGGCGCCGCCGCGGCCAGTGTCGCCGGCGATTAGCCGTCAAAGACACTCGGGTTTTGCCGGCACAGCACTCCCGTTTTCGTCACCTAATTAGGACACATTAATTGCTGATCATTAGTATTAATGGTGTCTTAATCTTTATTATTGAGCCACTGACCGGTGGGCCCAATGTCCTTTAAATCGATCTCTGTTTCACCCCGCACTGTTCCGACACCATTAATGCTTAATCATTGATTAATTAGAATGTCGGCATTTAATCGCGGTCGGAAACCTCCTCTGGGTCGCTGACTTGTGGGCCCGAGGGATTAAAATCAAATCTCCGCAGTCATTAGAGTATATTTAATGTCAATCATTAGAATCATTAAATTGGTCTTAACCGCTTTGCTTAGTCGCTGACTTGTGGGCCCAGTGCACTGTGCACGTGGGTTAAAGCGTTGCGGTCATGACCCGAGGTCACTGACATACGGTCCCACGTGTCAGCATCTTCTTTTTAACTGCGATCATCATCCACCGTTCATTTTAGATCTGCGGTCTTGATCGTGAGTGCATTCGGACCATCCGGTTCCCCTCATCATCTCCGACCGTCGATCTTGCGATCAATGGTCGAGATCGTGTGTGCAATCGGACAATCCGGATTGTTGGTGCGCTCGACCGCCCATCCGCCGATCTGCGGTGGGATTGGCCAAGCCACCGCACCGTCCGGTTGCTTACACTCGTGTGAGCCGTTGGATCTTGATCCAACGGTGGGTTTCGATTAGGGTTGGCGCGCGTGCGCTGTTTTCGGCGCGCGTGAGCCGTAGGATTTTCGATCAAGGGTGGAGAATTGTCCACGTCGTTTTCTTCTGTTAGGGATGTTCTGTAATTCGGTAAGTAATTGTTTTACAACTGAAAATTGTTTAAAAACTTTAAAAACTCATAACTAATTCATTTTAACTGCTTTTTGGTTATTTCCAACCGTAATAAATCATGTCATCACTTTAGCTTATTATAAAAATGGATTTAAGCATGTTCCAGTAGCAGAAAATTATATAACTAGGAATAACTTGATTCCTGTCATTTTGAATATTCCAGAAAATGAATAGAACTTTAGAAAATGCATATCTTGCTCTGTGTATGTCCAAAATGAATGATTCCAATTTTGATAAATTTGTTATTAACCTAATGTTAATATAAAAATGATGGTAGGTCCTAGATTGTAACTGAAACCTTGATTAATGATTTAGTACCTATTTCTAGCATTTAGAAAATTCAGGAAGCTTATAAAATGCACAATTAATTCTCTGTAAATGCAGAATATATTTGATAAATTCTAGAAAATCCCTCTGTTGGTATACTTCATCAGTAAATTTAGTTTTGAACATATGTGTGCTCTGGAAAATGCACTATGCTAATTTTGCATCTTGAAAAATCATAACTAAATCACTTTAACTCAAATGACCTGAAATTTTATATGGGTTACCTCCATACCAGTAGGTAGCTACCATAAAAATTTCAGCTTCAAACCTTTCTAGAAAATATTTTTGCTACAGTGCTAATTATGGCGAAATCGAGTTTTTAAGTAATATCTTTTGCACCACAAATCCAAATTAGGTTTTTCCAGTTTCTATGCGTAGGTATATTCATATTCTACCTTGTGTATAAAATTGGTTGCCTTTGGATGATTTTTGCTTGCTCGCTTGTTTTGTGTGTCCCGCCTTATTGGTTGTTCTTGGTTCTTTTTGCCTTTCGCTTAGGATTCGACATTTGCAAGAATCCGAGAACGATCCTCCATAACAAACTGAGCAGCAAAGAAGAAGGCAAGCAGTTTGATCATTTTAATCCCAGTATTTTAAGTATTTATGTTGATTACAAATTCTATGTATGCATTGCTACTTTGTTTTAATAGTTGGCCTAGTAGATGCATTTCCTTAGCAAATGATTATCCTCTACTACCATGAGCCTAGGTTATTGCTGTGATTTAGAGCTCGTTGGATGAGCTCTTGTCACTTAGTAGTTGCGAATTAATTGCTTAGCCATGTTTAGTTTTCGGTAGAAATGGGCGGTTATCGACTTGTCGATAACCTTGATCACCTAAAACTTATTATCACTTATGATTTCAGCCTTGTGCCTTGTCTACTTATGAAAACTAAAACTGAAAACAAAATGATTTAGACTTGGGCACAATGGTAAGATGGTGTGATTGTGGGGTGTGACTGGAAGGGTGCCCGGGTCAACAAGGACCGAACATCTTGTTACACTAAACCAAGCATTTTGTGCGTGCTAACCACACTAGAGGGTATGGGACCTCTCTTGAATTAGTACTTTGGGAGGCATTAATTAATGAGTCGCTGGCTGTAGTTTATAGAGAAAAAGGATCACTAAGGCGTGACCGGGGTGGTTCCTTTCTAGGTCCTCCACCCCGACAGGGGTCTCGTAATGTCCGGCTAGTAACTATTGACTCCCGGCTTTGCTTGACTCCACCACAACGTATGGTCCTAGTGGTCCATTGCTGGCTGGTCACTAAGGGTTAACCCCATACGTGCGACTCTTAATTAACGCATTCCATTGGAAACGTCTCGTAGGACTTAGCCGTGCCGGCATACCAAAGGAAGTGTGCTTAATAGCTTGGCAAAAAGGCGGTCTGAAGTGTGGGTACATTGGTACACCCCTGCAGGGTTTAAAACTATTCGAATAGCCTCGTCCTAGGTTATGGACACGCTTGGCAAGGTCTTTCAAGAGTTAGACTACAACCTTTTAAATTAAAACTTGATGGGTGGTACGAATCGGGGATTAGTATATGTTGTGGTGACTATTGGGATAGTCACTTCCAGTGGTTACTTGTATGTATCTCAGATTTCATGTTACTTTGATAATAAAACTGATTTGCAAACTTGCTTTTAAAATGTATTACATTATTTCAAATAAAGTTGGCTTCATGCAAAATGAGACATACAACCTCCACCTAAATAAGCTTGCATGTAGTTTATGAATAGGTCCATTGCTCCACACGTCTGTCTTAGGGTACAAAGACAATCTTTGTACTCGAGATGCTATGCTTAATTGTTTTGTTGCAGAGGAAGAAGGTGAGCTCAAGGGCCTCACTTCGTGAGTCGTGTTGTGGTAGCTCATGGGCGACTAGCTTGGCGGCCCGATCGGTTGCCTTGTGGGTGTGTGGCTAACCTGGCCGACTTTTGTTCTAGCCATCTTATGGCGCTCTTGCTCATTGTCATTCTTAATGTTATTTGGCGGTCGGCTCTCTTTTGTAATAACTCTACTTTATGTCGTTGTTGAACTTAGTGATATATGTTGTATGGAAATGATGTGTAATTTTGTGATGATGTGCATATGTTGCAATGCAGGAAACATATGTCCATCGAGGCTTAGAATGTTTAATTAGTAATGCTAGAACCATTTGGAGGTTAAGTGTTACTAGTTAAATATTCGAGTCCTCACAAAGTTGGTATCGAGCCCATCTTGACCAGAGAAACCCCTAGCTTGGTCGCCTTTAGGATATTTTGAAACTTACTTTCAAGCGGTTTATGAAAACTTAAGTAAGTTCTCTGATTTTACTCCTTACCTATCTTAGCTTGCTCATCTCACCTTGCTCTCACTTAAGTTTGAAAAAGTTGTCCCTCTCTTCCTTTCAAAGGTTAGTCTCTATCGATTAACTTGGTTTGGGAGAACCATGAGAGCTTGGAGAAAGAAATTAGACAGCTAGCTAGTGGAGTGTACTTAAGGTAGGAAATGAGAGGTAAATACAACTAAAACTTGAGGAAATAAAAGGGTAAGTGATATGAAATTTAGTTAAATACCCACACTCTATTAGGTGGTTATACCTTGATTTTTGGACTGTTTTGAGTCAGATTTTAGTTCTGAAATTTTGGGTCTTCTCAATTGATTACTCGCTTTTCCATACGAGTTAGTCATACCAGGGAATTGCTTTTGTAAATTAAGCTCTTGCGTTGGTTTTATGTTGGTTTTTGAGCTTTTGGAGTTCGTTTGGTGGAGATTCTAATTGGTTCTCCTTGCTTTGATTTGGGCTTGTCCCTTGTCCATCCTAGTACCTATCCCCACCCAACTTTGGTAGGACTCCTAGTCCTCGGTTTTCTTCGCGTCGTTCACTTCTAGTTTTGGGTTGCGTTTGCTAACCCATCTCTTCATACCAGATGTGCGGACGGTCCAAAGAATGACTAGGTCGACAAGTGGAGGAGATGGAGATCTCCTGTCTCAGTTTCGAACAAGACTCTCGGTGCCTCCACTCGGTGATTGTGATGGAGCTTGTTCCCATTGCCCCGAGGAACGGCAACTACCTCCTTTCTGCTGTGACCTTGGTGAGGAGAGCCACGTCACCGAAAATTGTCAAGCAGGGCAGGTTAAGGTCTGCCAGCGCTGTGGTGAGGAAGGACACTACAACAGCGAGTGTACCACCGCTTGCCCAAATTGTGATGAAGACCACCTACCCGGAAACTGCCCGACTGCCAAAGTCACTTGTTTTCTCTGCGAGGGAAGCACTCACTATTCCAAAGAGTGTAGCATGAACTTGGTGATCGCCAGGTCATTAGAGCTTCAGCGACTGCTTCTTCGGTCATCTACAAGTATCGCAACCGCCAATGCTTCCAGACCAGAGAAGTTCTTGGATGATTTGTCTGTGGAGCTGCGGGATAAATTACCAGATTATACCTTCCCCAACTTTCAGATTGTGGTCGAAAATCCCATTGTTGCTGGGGCCGGAAAGGGAAAGCCAAAGGATCGTCGCAAGCGTCAACGGATAGCTGATGTCACTTGTTTCTTCTGCAACAACAAGGGTCACTATGCGCATAATTGTCCTAAGGAGAGTGCGGCCACCCCTCGTCCTCTGCAGGCCGTGCCCCAATCTCGTGCGCCTGCGAGTCAGCAGAGCGGCCTCCGCAATCTAGCCGAAGTCACTTGCTTCCTCTGCAACCTCAAAGGCCATTATGCTAATAATTGTCCTAAGAGGCTGGCAGCAACCTCTCGTTTCTTTTCGCAGCCTGTGATTCGATCACATGCTCCTGCGAAACACCGTGACCTGAGGGTTGTTTGTACTCAAAACAACCCCATCTCACCGGGAAAGCTCAGGAGGTACCCGACGTCGTTTAGGTACGCTTCTTGTTAACCCTTGCCCTGATCCTATCTTAGTCAATTCAGGAGTATCTCATTTCCTTGTATCCCCATCTTTTGCTGCTCTTGGTGGTCTTCGTTTTGATCTTTTATCCAAGCCTGTACCACGATTTGAAAAGATCATGCTAATCTATCCGAACCCTGGATGCCTTACAGGATATCATCGTTTATTTGACTTGGGTAGCACATTCCCTTCCCTTTATATCCAAGGTATCGCATACGTTATTGCCTCAAATTTCTGTGGCCTAGAGAGCCATGGCCCTTTAGCAAACTAGCTACGGAGGGGCGACTCCGTATAGCTAGTTATCAAGCCGAGCCCCATTCGTTAGTGGAGTAACCAGACAAATTGCTCCCCTAACTGAGAATGGCCTTGGTTCCACCAAAGAAGCTAGCTGTGGGGGGATGACTCTGCATACCTAGCTAGCAGGCTGAGATTCCGTTGTTGGCCAAATTGACCAGACAAATCGCTCCACCAGCTAACAACGGTCTTGCACCATCAACCATAGAACCTAGAAAGATCTCTCGATCCACAATCTTTGATATATCTAGACCTAGTAAGTTTCCCTGTGTCGGGCCAAGTAACACGTTTTCTACCAGTCAAAACCAGGATTTGTACTGGTCACTTGGCTAACCTGTACGACTCAAGAATCGTAAGCTTGCAAGGCACCGATGGTACTCCGTGCGTGTTCAGACTACCCCTCTTTCTTCTCCGAGTAAGCGGAATCTCGGTCGAGATTCTTGTAAGGGGGAGAGTTGTAACATCCCAAATTTTGGGCTTGTGTTTCAAATGTAAGAAAATCAGAGAAATTAAAACTTTTTCTTACATCATGTAATTCTGTGGTGCCAACAAATTCTTGTACAAGGAATTATGGTAATACATTGTCACAAGTCTTGTTGATCCAAATCATGTTATTCCAAAACAATCTTGTCAAATCTTATGATCATCCTCTGGAAATACTTTTCCTAAGTCTCTGTGATGATATGTGACCCTCGAAAAATTTCACAATTTTTAGAAATTGTTTGAATATTTTTAGAGCGATCAAACTGTTTGACTCTCAGTCAAACATTAAAACAGAGCCTTGCAGAATTTTTGGAGATTTTTCGCAGCATAAAAATCTCTGAAAGTTTTACACAAGTTAATATCTGAGTTAGCAAGCTCCTGTAAAATTTTCATAATTTTTGGAGTTAAATTGCTACCTCAAACAAATCTTTCAAAGTCTCTGTTCTAAATTAAAGTCAAACTTGATTTTATCGTTGCTTGGGTTCGAGTCGGACTGGGCTCGAGCCACTTGATTCGGTCGATCAACTAAACGCACCGAGCCACTCTTTAAAACGCGGCGTGCGATATCGGCCGTTAGATCTAAATCGCACGGCGCGCGTATCAGATCGCCGGACCCTCCGGTTGCAAGTTTGATTGTCAACCGTCGATCGCAATCCAACCGCTGAGATCTCCGAACCCCGGACCCTCCGGTTGCATTTTTGAATCGAGCCGTTGGATTAAGATCCAACGCCGCGCACTTCTTCGTTGTAATTTAAGTTTGCAACGTGGAGCAATCTGAGCCATTCAATTCTAATCGTAGGGTTCACATCCTTCCCGTTGTGTTTTAAACACGGGGCGTGGCGCTCCGTGACCGCCCGATTTAAATCGTAGGGTTGAGAATCGCCCGAGCCTTTTTTTGGTCTTCTTCAACCTTGAGCCGTATGTGTCTGATAGGGTTATGGAGGTGTCACCTCATGCTTCCTACGGCCGTCCTAGTGCTGTGGGGGTCGTGGGAGACATAGTCGGCCATGCCCTGCCTATTTCACCAACTACCATCTTTTCCTTGTCACCAGCACCTTGTGCTTTTGCGCTTTTGCCGCTGAGAGAGAGTGGTGCAAACCCTAATGCTTTCAAGGCTTTATAAGCACCCCAAGGTCTCTGGCATTTCTTTAAACCACCACCAAGCTTCACTCTGACATTGGAGCTTAATACCTCAAAAATGGCAAATCGCCATTGTTGACCCGTGAAGCTCCATTGGTGTTCTTGGTGTTCCAGTGGTCCTCCTTCATGTTCTTTTGCCCTAACTTCATCTATTTATCACCTTGAACATTTCCCCTCACTTAATTTTGGATTTGATTCTCGGAATTGTCCAATTTGGGGTTTGTTCAAATTCGGCAAATTGGTCATCTTCTTCTCATTTCGGTGAGTGCTCCATTTCAAATTACTTGCTCATATAGCTTCGTGGACCTTAATGAAGCTATACTCGATGCTTTGGAATCACTCATTTGGCTCGGGGTGTTATTTTGGGTTTTCTTCTCCAAGTCGTGAGCCTTCACCGTGATCAAGCATCTCGGCCATCTTTGAAGCTCCTCGTCCTTAAGGTAGCTTCTTATTAGTCTTAGTGGCTCTGGCCCACACCTAGGCTTGCGGTGGAGCTCATCGCGATTTTCATGTTTAGCGAGAACTCCCATGTTCGTTTTCCGGCTGGCGGCGTTCTAAATCCTCGCGCGGCAGAATGCTACCATTAGACTCGTTGTGCTATTGCGAATCCATTTTGGTCCTTGGTGGCGCGCGCGCGCGCGTGTCGCCGGCGATTAGCCGTCAAAGACACTCGGGTTTTGCCACACAACAGACCGTTTCGTCACCTAATTAGGACACATTAATTGCCGATCATTAGTATTAATGGTGTCTTAATCTTTATTATTGAGCCAGCGGCCGTTGGGCCCAATGTCCTTTAAATCGATCTCTGTTTCACCCGCCTTTGTTTCGACACCATTAATGCTTAATCATTGATTAATTAGAATGTCGGCATTTAATCATGATGGAAACCTCCTCTCGGGTTGACTTGTGGGCGAGGGATTAAAATCAAATCTCATGATCATTAGAGTATATTTAATGTCAATCATTAGAATCATTAAATTGGTCTTAACCGCTTGCTTAGTCGCCGACTTGTGGGCGATGCAACGTGCGCGTGGGTTAAAGCGTTGCGGTCATGACCGAGGTCAGCGACATACGGTCCACGTGTCGGCATCTTCTTTTTAATCTGCGATCATCATCCACCGTTCATTTTAGATCTGCGGTCTTGATCGTGAGTGCATTCGGACCATCAGGTTCCCCTCATCATCTCGACCGTCGATCTTGCGATCAATGGTCGAGATCGTGTGTGCAATCGGACAATCCGGATTGTTGGTGCGTTACGGGACCGTCCATCCGCCGATCTGCGGTGGGATTGGCCCAAGCCACCGCCGTCCGGTTGCTTACACTCGTGTGGCCGTTGGATCTTGATCCAACGGTGGTTTCGATAGGGTTGGCGGCGCGGCTGTTTTTGCGGCGTGAGCCGTAGGATTTTCGATCAAGGGTGGAGAATTGTCCACGTCGTTTTCTTCTGTTAGGGATGTTCTGTAATTCGGTAAGTAATTGTTTTACAACTGAAAATTGTTTAAAAACTTTAAAAACTCATAACTAATTCATTTTAACTGCTTTTTGGTTATTTCCAACCGTAATAAATCATGTCATCACTTTAGCTTATTATAAAAATGGATTTAAGCATGTTCCAGTAGCAGAAAATTATATAACTAGGAATAACTTGATTCTGTCATTTTGAATATTCAGGAAAATGAATAGAACTTTAGAAAATGCATATCTTGCTCTGTGTATGTCCAAAATGAATGATTCCAATTTTGATAAATTTGTTATTAACCTAATGTTAATATAAAAATGATGGTAGGTCCTAGATTGTAACTGAAACCTTGATTAATGATTTAGTACCTATTTCTAGCATTTAGAAAATTCTAGGAAGCTTATAAAATGCACAATTAATTCTCTGTAAATGCAGAATATATTTGATAAATTCTAGAAAATCCCTCTGTTGGTATACTTCTTTGTAAATTTAGTTTTGAACATATGTGTGCTCTGGAAAATGCACTATGCTAATTTTGCATCTTGAAAAATCATAACTAAATCACTTTAACTCCAAATGACCTGAAATTTTATATGGGTTACCTCCATACCAGTAGGTAGCTACCATAAAATTTCAGCTTCAAAACCTTTCTAGAAAATATTTTTGCTACAGTGCTAATTATGGTAAGGCGAGTTTTTAAGTAATATCTTTTGCACCACAAATCCAAATTAGGTTTTTCCAGTTTCTATGCGTAGGTATATTCATATTCTACCTTGTGTATAAAATTGGTTGCCTTTGGATGATTTTTGCTTGCTCGTTTGTTTTTGTGTGTCCGTCTTATTGGTTGTTCTTGGTTCTTTTGCCTTTCGCTTAGGATTCGACATTTGCGGTAATCCAGAAACGATCCTCGCAACAAAGCGAGCAGACAAGAAGAAACAAGCAGTTTGATCATTTTAATCCCAGTATTTTAAGTATTTATGTTGATTACAAATTCTATGTATGCATTGCTACTTTGTTTTAATAGTTGGCCTAGTAGATGCATTTCCTTAGCAAATGATTATCCTCTACTACCATGAGCCTAGGTTATTCTTTGTGATTTAGAGCTCGTTGGATGAGCTCTTGTCACTTAGTAGTTCTTGAATTAATTGCTTAGCCATGTTTGGTTTCGGTAGAAATGGCGGTTATCGACTTGTCGATAACCTTGATCACCTAAAACTTATTATCACTTATGATTTCACCTTGTGCCTTGTCTACTTATGAAAACTAAAGCTGAAAACAAAATGATTTAGACTTGGGCACAATGGTAAGATGGTGTGATTGTGGGGTGTGGTGGAAGGGTGCCGGGTCAACAAGGACCGAACATCTTGTTACACTAAACCAAGCATTTTGTGCGTGCTAACCACACTAGAGGGTATGGGACCTCTCTTGAATTAGTACTTTGGGAGGCATTAATTAATGAGTCGTGTTGTAGTTTATAGAGAAAAAGGATCACTAAGGCGTGGCCAGGGTGGTTCCTTTCTAGGTCCTCCACCCGGCGTGGGTCTCGTAATGTCCGGCTAGTAACTATTGACTCCGGCTTTGTTTGACTCCACCACAACGTATGGTCCTAGTGGTCCATTCTTGGTGGTCACTAAGGGTTAACCCCATACGTGCGACTCTTAATGCGCATTCCATTGGAAGCGTCTCGTAGGACTTAGCCGTCTGGCATACCAAAGGAAGTGTGCTTAATAGCTTGGCAAAAGCGGATGCAAGTGTGGGTACATTGGTACACCTGCAGGGTTTAAAACTATTCGAATAGCCTCGCCCTAGGTTATGGACACGCTTGGCAAGGTCTTTCAAGAGTTAGACTACAACCTTTTAAATTAAAACTTGATGGGTGGTACGAATCGGGATTAGGTGCTATGTTGTGGTGACTATTGGGATAGTCACTTCCAGTGGTTACTTGTATGTATCTGTACTTACTGTTACTTTGATAATAAAACTGATTTGCAAACTTGCTTTTAAAATGTATTACATTATTTCAAATAAAGTTGGCTTCATGCAAAATGAGACATACAACCTCCACCTAAATAAGCTTGCATGTAGTTTATGAATAGGTCTGCTGTTCCACACGTCGGTCTTGGGTACAAAGACAATCTTTGTACTCGGATGCTATGCTTAATTGTTTTGTTGCAGAGGAAGAAGGTGAGCTCAAGGGCCTCACTACGTGAGTGTGTTGTGGTAGCTTGCGGGCGACTAGCTTAGCGGCTTGGTCGGTTGCCTTGTGGGTGTGTGGCTAACCAGGTCGACTTTTGTTCTAGCCATCTTATGGCGCTCTTGCTTCCGCTGTCATTCTTAATGTTATTTGGCCGGTCGGCTCTCTTTTGTAATAACTCTACTTTATGTCGTTGTTGAACTTAGTGATATATGTTGTATGGAAATGATGTGTAATTTTGTGATGATGTGCATATGTTGCAGTGCAGGAAACATATGTCCATCGAGGCTTAGAATGTTTAATTAGTAATGCTAGAACCATTTGGAGGTTAAGTGTTACTAGTTAAATATTCGAGTCCTCACAAAGTTGGTATCGAGCCATCTTGACTGTAGAAACCCTAGCTTGGTCGCCTTTAGGATATTTTGAAAACTTACTTTCAAGCAGTTTATGAAAACTTAAGTAAGTTCTCTGATTTTACTCCTTACCTATCTTAGCTTGCTCATCTCACCTTGCTCTCACTTAAGTTTGAAAAAGTTGTCCCTCTCTTCCTTTCAAAGGTTAGTCTCTATCGGTTAACTTGGTTTGGGAGAACCATGAGAGCTTGGAGAAAGAAATTAGACAGCTAGCTAGTGGAGTGTACTTAAGGTAGGAAATGAGAGGTAAATACAACTAAAACTTGAGGAAATAAAAGGGTAAGAAGTGATATGAAATTTAGTTAAATACCCATACTCTATTAGGTGGTTATACCTTGATTTTTGACTGTTTTGAGTCAGATTTTAGTTCTGAAATTTTGGGTCTTCTCAATTGATTACTCGCTTTTCCATACGAGTTAGTCATACAGTGGAATTGCTTTTGTAAATTAAGCTCTTGCGTTGGTTTTATGTTGGTTTTGAGCTTTTGGAGTTCGTTTGGTGGAGATTCTAATTGGTTCTCCTTGCTTTCGCCGGGCTTGTCCCTTGTCCATCCTAGTACCTATCCCCACCCAACTTTCAGAGGACTCCTAGTCCTCGGTTTTCTTCGCGTCGTTCAGCTTCTAGTTTTTGGGTTGCGCTGCTAACCCATCTCTTCATACCAGATGTCGGGCGACCCAAAGACCGGACTAGGTCGACAATTTGGAGGAGATGGAGATCTCCTGTCTCCATTTCGAACAAGACTCTCGTGTGCCTCCACTGGTGATTGTGATGGAGCTTGTTCCCATTGCCCGAGGAGGCGGCAACTACCTCCTTCTGCTGTGACCTTGGTGAGGAGAGCCACGTCACCGAAAATTGTCAAGCAGGGCAGGTTAAGGTCTGCCAGCGCTGTGGTGAGGAAGGACACTACAACAGCGAGTGTACCACCGCTTGCCCAAATTGTGATGAAGACCACCTACCTTAAGCGCCCGACCGCCAAAGTCACTTGTTTTCTCTGCGAGGAAGCACTCACTATTCCAAAGAGTGTAGCATGAACTTGGTGATCGCCAGTCATTAGAGCTTCAATGCTTCTTGGTCATCTACAAGTATCGCAACCGCCAATGCTTCGGACAGAAGTTCTTGGATGATTTGTGCGTGGGGTGCGGGATAAATTACAGATTATACCTTCCCCAACTTTCAGATTGTGGTCGAAAATCCCATTGTTGCTGGGGCTAGAAAGGGAAAGCCAAAGGATCGTCGCAAGCGTCAGCGGATAGCTGATGTCACTTGTTTCTTCTGCAACAACAAGGGTCACTATGCGCATAATTGTCCTAAGGAGAGTGCGGCCACCGCGTCCTCTGCAGGCCGTGCCCCAATCTCGTGCGCCTGCGAGTCAGCAGAGCGGCCTCCGCAATCTAGCCGAAGTCACTTGCTTCCTCTGCAACCTCAAAGGCCATTATGCTAATAATTGTCCTAAGAGGCTGGCAGCAACCTCTCGTTTCTTTTCGCAGCCTGTGATTCGATCACATGCTCTCGCTGGCACCGTGACCTGAGGGTTGTTTGTACTCAAGGCAACCCCATCTCAGCTGGGAAAGCTCAGGAGGTACCCGACGTCGTTTAGGTACGCTTCTTGTTAACCCTTGCCCTGATCCTATCTTAGTCAATTCAGGAGTATCTCATTTCCTTGTATCCCCATCTTTTGCTGCTCTTGGTGGTCTTCGTTTTGATCTTTTATCTGAAGCCCGGTACCACCCCAGTTTCGAAAAGATCATGCTAATCTATCCCGAACCCCTGGATGCCTTCTGGGATATCATCGTTTATTTGACTTGGGTAGCACATTCCCTTCCCTTTATATCCAAGGGTATCGCATACCTGTTATTGCCTCAAATTTCTGTGGCCTAGAGAGCCATGGCCCCTTTAGCAAACTAGCTACGGAGGGACGACTCCGTATAGCTAGTTATCAAGCCGAGGCCCCATTCGTTAGTGGAGTAACCAGACAAATTGCTCCCCTAACTGAGAATGGCCTTGGTTCCACCAAAGAAGCTAGGTGTGGGGATGACTCTGCATACCTAGCTAGCAGGCTGAGATTCCGTTGTTGGCCAAATTGACCAGACAAATCGCTCCACCAGCTAACAACGGTCTTGCACCATCAACCATAGAACCTAGAAAGATCTCTCAGTCTGTCAATCTTTGATATATCTAGACCTAGTAAGTTTCCCTGTGTCGGGCCAAGTAACACGTTTTCTACCAGTCAAAACCAGGATTTGTACTGGTCACTTGGCTAACCTGTACGACTCAAGAATCGTAAGCTTGCAAGGCACCGATGGTACTCCGTGCCCGTGTTCAGACTACCCCTCTTTCTTCTCCGAGTAAACGGAATCTCGGGTCGAGATTCTTGTAAGGGGGGGAGAGTTGTAACATCCCAAATTTTGGGCTTGTGTTTCAAATGTAAGAAAATCAGTAGAAATTAAAACTTTTTCTTACATCATGTAATTCCTGTGGTGCCAACAAATTCTTGTACAAGGAATTATGGTAATACATTGTCACAAGTCTTGTTGATCCAAATCATGTTATTCCAAAAACAATCTTGTCAAATCTTATGATCATCCTCTGGAAATACTTTTCCTAAGTCTCTGTGATGATATGTGACCCCTCTGAAAAATTTCACAATTTTTAGAAATTGTTTGAATATTTTTAGAAGCGATCAAACTGTTTGACTCTCAGTCAAACATTAAAACAGAGCCTTGCAGAATTTTGGAGATTTTTCGCAGCATAAAAATCTCTGAAAGTTTTACACAAGGTTAATATCTGAGTTAGCAAGCTCTGTAAAATTTTCATAATTTTTGGAGTTAAATTGCTACCTCAAACAAATCTTTCAAAGTCTCTGTTCTAAATTAAAGTCAAACTTGATTTTCTTATTTGCTTGGGTCGAGTCGGACTCGGGCTCGAGCCACTTGATTCGGTCGATCAACTAAGCGCACCGAGCCACTCTTTAAAGCGCGTGCGATATCGGCCGTTAGATCTAAATCGCACGGCCGCGGCGCGTATCGTGTAAAACGGACCCTCGGTTGCAAGTTTGATTGTCAACCGTCGATCGCAATCCAACCGTTGAGATCTCCCGAACCCTTCGGACCCTCGGTTGCATTTTTGAATCGAGCCGTTGGATTAAGATCCAGCGCTCGCGTACTCGTTGTAATTTAAGTTTGCAACGTGGAGCAATCTGAGCCATTCAATTCTAATCGTAGGGTTCACATCCTTCCCGTTGTGTTTTAAACACGGGGGCGTGGCGCTTAGTGACCGCCGATTTAAATCGTAGGGTTGAGAATCGCCCGAGCCTTTTTGTTGGTCTTCTTCAACCTTGAGCCGATGCGTGTCTGTAGGGTTATGGAGGTGTCACCTCATGCTTCCTACGGCCGTCCTAGTGCTGATGGGGTCGTGGGAGACATAGTCGGCCATGCCTGCCCTATTTCACCGACTACCATCTTTTCCTTGTCACCGACCTTGTGCTTTTATGTTTTGTCGCTTGAGAGAGGAGTGGTGCAAACCCTAATGCTTTCAAGGCTTTATAAGCACCCCCAAGGTCTCCTGGCATTTCTTTAAACCACCACCAAGCTTCACTCACAGCATTGGAGCTTAATACCTCAAAAATGGCAAATCGCCATTGTTGACCCGTGAAGCTCCATTGGTGTTCTTGGTGTTCCAGTGGTCCTCCTTCATGTTCTTTTGCCCTAACTTCATCTATTTATCACCTTGAACATTTCCCCTCACTTAATTTTGGATTTGATTCTCAGGAATTGTCCAATTTGGGGTTTGTTCAAATTCGGCCGAAATTGGTCATCTTCTTCCTCAGCTCAGGTGAGTGCTCCATTTTCAAATTACTTGCTCATATAGCTTCTGTGGACCTTAATGAAGCTATACTGATGCTTTGGAATCACTCATTTGGCTCAGGGTGTTATTTTCGGGTTTTCTTCTCCAAGTCCGGCGAGCCTTCACCGTGATCAAGCATCTCCGGCCATCTTTGAAGCTCCTCGTCCTTAAGGTAGCTTCTTATTAGTCATAGTGGCTCGCGCCACACCCTAGGCTTGCAGTGGAGCTCATCGCGATTTTCATGTTTAGCAGTAAACTCCCATGTTCGTTTTTCCGGCTAGCCGGCGTTCTCGTCCCTCGCCGCCGGCGAGAATGCTACCATTAGACTCGTTGTGCTATTGCGAATCCATTTTGGTCCTTGGTGGGCGCCGCCGCGGCCAGTGTCGCCGGCGATTAGCCGTCAAAGACACTCGGGTTTTGCCGGCACAGCACTCCCGTTTTCGTCACCTAATTAGGACACATTAATTGCTGATCATTAGTATTAATGGTGTCTTAATCTTTATTATTGAGCCACTGACCGGTGGGCCCAATGTCCTTTAAATCGATCTCTGTTTCACCCCGCTTCGTTTGACACCATTAATGCTTAATCATTGATTAATTAGAATGTCGGCATTTAATCGCGGTCGGAAACCTCCTCTGGGTCGCTGACTTGTGGGCCCGAGGGATTAAAATCAAATCTCCGCAGTCATTAGAGTATATTTAATGTCAATCATTAGAATCATTAAATTGGTCTTAACCGCTTGCTTAGTCGCCGACTTGTGGGCCGATGCCTTTGTGCTGCGTGGGTTAAAGCGTTGCGGTCATGACCGAGGTCAGCGACATACGGTCCCACGTGTCAGCATCTTCTTTTTAACTGCGATCATCATCCACCGTTCATTTTAGATCTGCGGTCTTGATCGTGAGTGCATTCGGACCATCCGGTTCCCCTCATCATCCTGGACCGTCGATCTTGCGATCAATGGTCGAGATCGTGTGTGCAATCGGACAATCCGGATTGTTGGTGCGTTACGGACCGTCCATCGCGTCTGCGGTGGGATTGGCCTAAGCCACCGCACCGTCCGGTTGCTTACACTCGTGTGGCCGTTGGATCTTGATCCAACGGTGGTTTCGATTAGGGTTGGCGCGGCGTCGCATTGCTTTTCGCGCAGCGTGAGCCGAGGATTTTCGATCAAGGGTGGAGAATTGTCCACGTCGTTTTCTTCTGTTAGGGATGTTCTGTAATTCGGTAAGTAATTGTTTTACAACTGAAAATTGTTTAAAAACTTTAAAAACTCATAACTAATTCATTTTAACTGCTTTTTGGTTATTTCCAACCGTAATAAATCATGTCATCACTTTAGCTTATTATAAAAATGGATTTAAGCATGTTCCAGTAGCAGAAAATTATATAACTAGGAATAACTTGATTCCTGTCATTTTGAATATTCCAGAAAATGAATAGAACTTTAGAAAATGCATATCTTGCTCTGTGTATGTCCAAAATGAATGATTCCAATTTTGATAAATTTGTTATTAACCTAATGTTAATATAAAAATGATGGTAGGTCCTAGATTGTAATGAGAAACCTTGATTAATGATTTAGTACCTATTTCTAGCATTTAGAAAATTCAGGAAGCTTATAAATGCACAATTAATTCTCTGTAAATGCAGAATATATTTGATAAATTCTAGAAAATCCTCTGTTGGTATACTTCATGTAAATTTAGTTTTGAACATATGTGTGCTCTGGAAAATGCACTATGCTAATTTTGCATCTTGAAAAATCATAACTAAATCACTTTAACTCCAAATGACCTGAAATTTTATATGGGTTACCTCCATACCAGTAGGTAGCTACCATAAAATTTCAGCTTCAAAACCTTTCTAGAAAATATTTTTGCTACAGTGCTAATTATGGTAAGCCGAGTTTTTAAGTAATATCTTTTGCACCACAAATCCAAATTAGGTTTTCCAGTTTCTATGCGTAGGTATATTCATATTCTACCTTGTGTATAAAATTGGTTGCCTTTGGATGATTTTTGCTTGCTCGTTTGTTTTTGTGTGTCCGTCTTATTGGTTGTTCTTGGTTCTTTTTGCCTTTCGCTTAGGATTCGACATTTGCAGTAATCCCGAGAACGATCCTCCGCAACAAAGCGAGCGGCGGCAAGAAGGCAAGCAGTTTGATCATTTTAATCCCAGTATTTTAAGTATTTATGTTGATTACAAATTCTATGTATGCATTGCTACTTTGTTTTAATAGTTGGCCTAGTAGATGCATTTCCTTAGCAAATGATTATCCTCTACTACCATGAGCCTAGGTTATTCTTTGTGATTTAGAGCTCGTTGGATGAGCTCTTGTCACTTAGTAGTTGCGAATTAATTGCTTAGCCATGTTTAGTTTTCGGTAGAAATGGGCGGTTATCGACTTGTCGATAACCTTGATCACCTAAAACTTATTATCACTTATGATTTCAGCCTTGTGCCTTGTCTACTTATGAAAACTAAAACTGAAAACAAAATGATTTAGACTTGGGCACAATGGTAAGATGGTGTGATTGTGGGGTGTGACTGGAAGGGTGCCCGGGTCAACAAGGACCGAACATCTTGTTACACTAAACCAAGCATTTTGTGCGTGCTAACCACACTAGAGGGTATGGGACCTCTCTTGAATTAGTACTTTGGGAGGCATTAATTAATGAGTCGCTGGCTGTAGTTTATAGAGAAAAAGGATCACTAAGGCGTGACCGGGGTGGTTCCTTTCTAGGTCCTCCACCCCGACAGGGGTCTCGTAATGTCCGGCTAGTAACTATTGACTCCCGGCTTTGCTTGACTCCACCACAACGTATGGTCCTAGTGGTCCATTGCTGGCTGGTCACTAAGGGTTAACCCCATACGTGCGACTCTTAATTAACGCATTCCATTGGAAACGTCTCGTAGGACTTAGCCGTGCCGGCATACCAAAGGAAGTGTGCTTAATAGCTTGGCAAAAAGGCGGTCTGAAGTGTGGGTACATTGGTACACCCCTGCAGGGTTTAAAACTATTCGAATAGCCTCGTCCTAGGTTATGGACACGCTTGGCAAGGTCTTTCAAGAGTTAGACTACAACCTTTTAAATTAAAACTTGATGGGTGGTACGAATCAGGGATTCGTGCTATGTTGTGGTGACTATTGGGATAGTCACTTCCAGGTGGTTACTTGTATGTATCTGTACTTACTGTTACTTTGATAATAAAACTGATTTGCAAACTTGCTTTTAAAATGTATTACATTATTTCAAATAAAGTTGGCTTCATGCAAAATGAGACATACAACCTCCACCTAAATAAGCTTGCATGTAGTTTATGAATAGGTCTGCTGTTCCACACGTCAGTCTTGCGGGTACAAAGACAATCTTTGTACTCAGATGCTATGCTTAATTGTTTTGTTGCAGAGGAAGAAGGTGAGCTGAAGGGCCTCACTTACGTGAGCGTGTTGTGGTAGCTTATGGGCGACTAGCTTGGCGGCCCTGGATCGGTTGCCTTGTGGTGTAACCATCGAGGCTTAGTGATATTACTACATATTACAGATGGTTTTTGTTAAAAATCATCCGAGATAATTAACTTATCACAGACAGTGTAGTGTAGCTCCCCAACAGAGTCTTCTTAATCTTCATCTCTGGTGCTACAGTAACCGCAGAAGATCATCTCCAAGCTCGGTGAGTCCATCGCCACTCCATGCCCGGTTTGAGTATTGCCTCACCTCACTGAGCCTGCTTGTGTGATCCATTTCAGCTATTGTCATCCACACCGAATTGTCACCATGGACTTCTTTGTCACTGCTGCCGCCATCAATGCCAACTCTTCTATGGTGAGTCCTCGACCCCACCAAGGTCGATTTCCCCACATATATGTCCCCCTAAAGCTGTGCATGTGCTTTGTTTCAGTTTATTTCCACCGAGAAGACATGTTACCGAGGAGCTTGCCGTTGTCGCCTCTGTTCACTGATGACCAGCCGCCTTGGACCTTCCCCGACTTCATTGACACCTTCCTCGTGATCGAGGTGAGCTACTGAAGCATAAGCATCCTCTAATTTGAGTAGTTTCAAACATTTACGCCGAAATCGCTAGTGAAACCCATGGCGTCGCCATGGGACATCATCGTCGGCTCGCCTTAGGCGACCTTACGGCCCCGAGCCATGACTATTAGCGATGTGATGTCACCCTGAGCCCAATTTGAGCTTCAAATCCTACTGTTTTTAATTATTTAGTTAATAAACTAACGAGTCTATGACATGTGGGACCGCTATAGATTTTATAAATAAAATCATGAAATAAAAAATGAATCACTGATAACGAGTATGCAAACATACGCTTTCGAAGTTACCCTTTTATTTATTTCTAGGGTTTTCAATTTGAACCATGTGATGGACCGAAGCTGGATGTACACTGAGAACCATGTGAGTGAAACGACTTTTACGATATTGTTAGGACTCTTAGCGGACATGCTTTTGGAGGGAAACGAGTTGCCCAAAACCACCTACAAAGCAAAAAAGGTTCTTTGTCCAGTGGGAATGGAATTAGAAAGAATACATGCATGTCTAAACGACTGTATCATTTACCGTAACGAGTATGCAAACATGCATGTATGTCCGGTGTGCAATGCATCCCGATACAACCATAAGAATCAATCAGATGATGGTGAGGGAATCGAGGTGAAAAAAGGACCTCCTACTAAGGTGGCGTGGTATCTTCCTGTAATTCTCCATTTGAAGCGGTTTTTTGCGAACCCAAAGGATGTAAAACTGCTGCATTGGCACTCAGAGGAGTGTAAGAATGACGGAAAGCTAAGATATCCTGCTGATTCTGCCCAGTGGAGAAACATCGATAGGGGGTTTGCAGACTTTGGTGCGGAACTAAGGAATATAAGGTTTGGATTGAGTACAGATGGAATGAATCCTTTCGGTAACATGAGTAGCCCACATAGTACTTGGCCCGTGACACTCTGTATCTACAACTTTCCTCCTTGGTTGTGCATGAAGTGAAAGTATATTTTATTATCAATACTGTATAAGGGCCGAAGCAATCTGGAAATGATATTGATGTGTACCTAGAACCATTAGTGGAAGATATGAAATACTATAGATTGAAGGGGTACAGGTATATGATACGTACAAACAAGAGAACTTCACTTTACGTTCTTTGTTGTTTTGCACCATAAATGATAATCCTGCCCTTACTAACCTGTCGGACCAGAGTACAAAAGGGCCAAAGTGTCCCCGTATATCGACCAGCACAAGGACGTGCTTCGGCAATAGAATCCAGAGTGATCGGATATTTGGATCACGAGACAGCACAACAGTCGGTTCAACCAATGGTTGAAGGAGCGACTCTCTAGGAGCTCGTCAAGTGATACGCTAACATGGTTGGCAAAAGGGTTAACATTTACACTTATGATATGGCGAGGATACGACATAAATGGGTACACATTCTATACGCAGTCTCAGGATATAAAGAGCACTAACCAGAACAACAGTGTCCGCATAGATATGTTCAGTACCGTTGGGCTGAGGAGCTCCTACTATGGGCTCATAGAGGAGATATGGGAGCTCAACTACATGTTTTTCAAGATTCCCCTATTTCGGTGTTGTTGGGTCCATGTCCCACAGGTGAAGGTCGATAAGTATGGTGTCACTATCATGGACCTCGAACGTGTTGGATACAAAGACAAACCATTCATACTCGCTAACCAAGTTGTTCAAGTCTTCTATGTAACCGATCAAGTAAATAAGAAGCGCCATGTAGTTCTTCATGGAAAAAAGAGGATTGTCGAGTTGAGAATGTAGTGGACGATGAAGAATACAATCAATTTGATGAGTTGCCTCCTTTTGGAAATGGCATAAGGGTCGAGGAAGAACAACGTGACGAAACTAGCTACATACACATTGATCATCATGAAGAGCTAATTTTTAAAGATTGAACAATGTGTGTATATGTATGTTCTGAATGGTTAATTTTAGTTCATTTGAGTTAATTGATTTGTATTGTGAAATGGATGTGCTTGTTTCCAAAATGAATGTAAATTGGATGTATACATGTACTTGTTGTGTTTTCTGCTTGTTTCAAAGGGCATGGTTAGCATTTTCTAAGGCTAGCCAATAAACAGAACTAGATTAACTAATACAAAATAATATGATAGATGGTTTTATCTACAAATTGTTTGTGATTATATATCATAGACAGTTTCATCTACCAACTGTCTGTGATATATAAGCTATCACAGACGATTCCTTAGCATAAACCATCTCGTGATACATCATATATCATAGACGGTTCCTTAGTAAAAACCGTCTGTGATATATGATGTATCATAGATGGTTATTTATTAGAACCGTCTGTGATACGTCATATATCACATACCATTATTTATTGGAACCATCTATGATATTATTTGTCATACACAGTTCTACTTTAGAATCGTCTGTGATGTTCATTCCTATTTATATTCGGACTCTAGGGTTTGCCCGCGCCCCCCACTCAAAAGATTAAGTTTCTCAACGCCTAGCCCCGAGCCCATCGCCACCGTCCTCAACGCCGCCTCCTCCTCGAGCCCAGCGCGACTCCTCCCCGAGCCCGTCTCCACCGTCCTCGATGCCACCTCCTCCTCAAGCCCGGCATGACTCCTCCCTCGAGCCCGTCGCCGCCGTCCTCAATGCTGCCTCCTCCTCAAGCCTGGCATGACTCCTCCCCCGAGCCCATTGTCGTCGTCCTCGACGCCACCTCCTCCTCGAGCTCGGCGCGCGTCCTCCCCTGAGCCCACCACCTCTTCCCCTCCCCTGAGCCCGGTGCGCCTCCCTTTCAACGCCGCCCTGCTGCTCTAGTACTGCTCCCTGCTCATGCTTCTCCTCAACGCCCAAAGGTAACCAACGCCGAGTTGCCTACACCAACGCCCCTTTCCATCACTCTTTCTATCAATAATCTGTCATGCTGTCATGGTCCTCATTGACTCATGATAATTGCACTAGTATCTGGTTCAAACACTGAGTAGTTTGAGGTATTGTACTTGTTTTAGGAATTTGTATTTGTTCTAGTCAGTGATTCACATGGTATTTATTTTGATACTGCTACTGGAATATATTACAATGTGGTGTGGTTGGCTTGAGATGAATGCTCTATGATGATAATAGTCTTATACTGAAATTGTTTTGATAATCAGGTTTGAACTTGAGCTCTAATTGGAATGCTTACTCTACATATGAAAGCAATATCAAAATGTTAAATCTTAGCTTTATATATGCTGATTTTATTTGTTCACATGATGTTTGTGTTGAGTATAGTATTCCTTTTAAATGACTTGGAGGATTTACATGTTTATATGTCAATTATGTCATTGTATTGGTCCTAATTTCTTCCCTACATATCCCGATTATTATTAATTGGTGTGTATACCCATACACATAGAGATCAAATCTTATGATAATATGTTCATACGTGTCAAAACTTCTATTTCTTTTGAAGATGTCTTCTGCTCATTCTTTGTCATTGTCGCCTCATGTGTCTGATACGCCGTCCATGACAGAGGTCCAAGTGCGATAGAAAAAGAGGAATATCGAAAAGGCCTGGGAGCCGATTTACCATCACAGAGGTCCATGAGTCTGGGGCCCCTATCAATCCTCGTTGAGCAGCATCCGTATTCCAGAGAATGGTTAGAATAGTTGCACGAGAACGGGTCAACATCACCTACGATTCGTGAAAGGAGTTGACCAAAGTTCAGAAAGGTGAGCTGTTGACGGATATTTTCCAATCATTTGAGATCCCAAAACAACATGAGGGCTCCGTGCGACGACACGCGTTGCTACAGGCATGTAAAGCATGGAAGAACTTCAAGAGCACGCTTGTCAAGAACTACGTGGAGAAGGATATGAGGCCCTTCCACAAGTATCCATTCTTGGAAGAGTGCTGGGAAGACTTTGTGGTGAAGAAGACGATAGATGATTTTAGGAGTAAAAGTGCAGCGCACAGGGCCCTCCAGGCAAAAAACAAGCATACCCACAGACTCGGCACCACTGAGTATGTGGGTAAAATCCAGTAATGGAGGGATCAGGACCAGCAGGCAAACTGTTCGAACGTCTCCCCACCATGTGCCGAGATCACTGATGAGCGCACCCAAAACTAGGTAATGGGGAGGTTATCTACCCTGTCTTTGGGGGCCATCTCCTTTCCAAACTCCGCAGACAAGGAAGTGTCCCAGCGCTTGGTAAGATATCAAACTACCTAGTTTGTAATTACTCCGTAACTTCATAGGAAGTGAATTGCAGGTAACGCTGAGTGCACAATCTTCCTAAGGCTCATTCCAAGCAGACAGGAGAGAGATATACTCTCCACGGCCCTGGGAAACAATGAGCACCCGGGTCGCACAAGAGACGTTAGTCTTTATATTCCATGGAAATATGGATTTCGAGAGGACTCTGAATCGTACCAGTGTAGGAAGAGAGCCAAAGCCGAGCGTGATGCAAAGCTACGAGAGGAGATTTGTGAATCCCTCAAAGATGAGATCACTGAATCCCTTGGAGATGAGATCGATGATTGCGTCAGAGGTGAGACACAATAGCAGATGATGAGCTTTGAGGAAAGGCTTAGGGAAGTTTGGTTGTAGGCCCCAAATTAGTTGCAAGCCCTTACCCTTATTGTGCTAGCCAGCCCCCCCCAAACTTCCGAGTAGCTGCGCATCCAACCCTAACCCTACCCTAATAGGGGACGATAGATTTCCTATTGATGACATCCAGATAATAATTATTATCTCTAGGATGCTTGATCCATTGATAGGCCTGTTGGAGTAGCTAATTTTGTATCATTATGTAGGTAGCTAAGAAGTGCAAGCTCTAAGTGAGATATGCCTCTGTTGCCCTAGATGCTGCTTGGGGCCAGGTGTATCCATCCGGTGTCGGGGTTTGGTGCACGGTGCAAATCTAACGCCGGGTTTCACAAAAGTGAATGTGGATGGTGTTTATACCAATTTCGCGGTCGTCCCGTTGCAGATTCCCCCAAACAATGAGGTCATGACTCTAGAGCAAGCCATTGGAGCATTCATCTAGTGGCCCAAGAGGGACAGCTACCTGGAGCTACCTGCTCCGGTGTCAATTTTACGGGAATGTTCTGCAACGGTGTCAAGTCCACAGGAGCTGACTGCACCGGAGCTACTTGCATCGAAGTGGCAAGGGCCTAGTGCATCAGATGCATCTACGCCTCATGCTCGGTCGACTCTCATAAAATCAACCTCTACAAAGCAAGTCAGCAAAGGCAATTGAAGACGGTCGACTCTTGTTCTGATATCTCCTTCTTGCCGTTGGCCCGAAAATTCGTGCTAGGCGAGCCGTTCGTCGAGGTTAGACAACCCTAGCCTAGGATTGGCTTGCACGAGATTGCATATATGGTACCTGGAACAAGCCAATAAGACAGATGAACAACGACGCTTAAGTGTCACCGTCAAGTTTAAGAAGGATCATTTTAACCACGAGGCTCAAGACTGTGTCTTCACAGTGACCTTCAAAGACTTGTTCTATCTCTTCAACCTCAACTCCCTCGAGGTCTCACTCATGCGATGCTGGACACTGTAAGTGTGTACAATCATGGTCAATGTTCGTGTAGTACCGATAAATGTTATATATAACTCCTTACTTTTGTATATATATATATATATATATATATATATATATATATATATATATATAGATACATGATTTCTGAAGCCGAATTAAGGAATTCGCCGGTAGGTTTCCTCGATCCATACGTGGTCTCTGAGCAAACCATCAAGGAGAATGCAAAATTCATCGAGAATTATATGACAGAATCATTGCTGGCTCACCGCAACAAGGAATTCATACTTTTGTCCTAGATCCAGGAGTAAGTGTTGTACTAGTGGCTATACTTGTTGATTTGTACTTTATAAGCAACACGAACTTAGGTTTAATAACCATGGTGACATACCAATGTAGGTTCCACTGGATTCTAATTGTAATTATACCAAAACGAAACATGGTTATATACCTAGATTATCTAGAGATGGCCAAACACGACTTCACATTTATCCGTCATTTAATCAACAAGTAAACATATTTCCTCCGTAGAAACTCTATTATAGTCTTTCCTTCCTTTGCAATGGCTAAGGCTAACTTCTTGGAATCATGTAGGTCGTTCACCGTGTTCTTTGCTAAAGGAGGGAAATCCAAGGGAAGGATGCTGCGACACGATCTAAAATTCTCGGTACTCGCTAGCTAGTACACATTAATCCTATATAACACTTCGTAGTAATGACTCTTGAACTAATCAATTCTATTTTTGCGGTGCCACTAGCAGCCATCGCCCTGCAACCTCTGTGGATACTATATTTGCCACAACATGGAACTACTCGTCAGTCCCGCGATGACTAATGATCCTCAGGTTTGTCAATCTTGTAATAATTATTTCATATTTATCAATTTATATATGCACGAATTTAATCTTCCTAGCGATAGGTTGCGAGCATCGCTACAACTGCGTTGGAATAGGGCCAGCTCATAAACATTCGAGGGTAGTTTGCGGGATTCTTGAACCGTGAGGTCGTAAATCTAGATGAGAAGTTCCACAATGTAGATTTAACTTGATTGTGATAAGATTGAACTTAATGCTATATGTGTGTAAATGTATATGAATGATTCATTTTAGTTAATTGATTTGTGAATTTGATGTGCTTGTTTATGAAATAAATGCGAATTAGATGTGCTTGTTTCTGAAATAAATAGGAATTGGATATATACAACTTGTTGTGTTTCAGCTTGTTTCAGAGGGCATGGCTAGCATTTCCTGAGGCTAACCAATAAACTGAAATAGATTTAGCAATACAAAAGAATATCATGGACGGTTCCTTAGGATATACCGTCTGTGATGCATCATCTCTTACAGACGATTTTATCCACAAACTGTCTGTGATGCATCATCTAAAAACCATCTGTGATAGTCAACTATCACAGATGATTTTGAGTTAATAACCGTCTATGATAATAACCTCATATCATTACTAACCTATAAGCTCAGACGACTTACGAAATCGTCTGTGATGACGTTTTTGAACCATCTATGAAAACCTTTTCTGTAGTAATGTTGGGTCAAAACGTAATACCTTCGGGTTAACCTTTTTACATAAAGCTTCGACAAAAGTGTAAGTGGAGTGCGATCTGTATGTAGATCTGCCCTACAGTGAACTATGCATTTAACAGATTTAGGTGAGTGTGTTACACATGTCTGTTAAACCCGGAGCCATTCGGTGACTGTAGTGACAGTTAACCAGCAGCTACAAGTCAGGGAGGCGACCAATCGACTGACACGGCACTGTGTTGATTTCTTCTACCTGATAGAAAATCAGAAACCTTGCATGTGCTAATTATTTAAAGAGGTCTCCCGACCCAGCCAATAATATTTTACACCAAATTAGACCGCTTCTTCCGTCTCCACAGGTCAACATCACTATACCTTCTCAAACACCCCAGCTGCAGCTGCAGCGGCACGAAGCTTCTTCCTATCTCCTCTGATCCTTTGTCCCCTCAGTTCGATCTCTCGCACTATATAAGCAGCCGTTGCATTGCAATTCCCACACACACCTAGCTATCGGCTATCGCAATATATCACCCATCAGATTATATATACACCTATCAGTTCATTCTTGCACTAGCCAGCGCATACCTCGTACATATACACAGGCAGCTCATACATATAGCACTAGCGATGGCCATTTGGAGGAAGAAAGAGAGCGCCACCGCCGCCGCCGACCCGGCTTGCTATGTCCGTTCCGTCGGCAAAGGCCTCGGGAGGATCCCGAAAGGGTATGTTCCGATGGTGCTGGTCGGCGACGGCGAAGGTGGCGAGGAGAGGGTCCTGGTGCACGTCGAAATGCTCAAGGAGCCGCGCGTTCTGGCGCTGCTGGAGTAGTCCGCGCAGCGGTTTGGGTACGGTCAGCGCGGTGTCCTGAGGATCCCCTGCGGCTTGCAGCGGTTTGAGCAGATGGTCCGCGGTCGATGGGAGATGCAAGATCATGCGTGCACAGCACACTAGCCAGGGGAGATGGTGTTCATCGTTAATTTTGTCGGGTGCTTGTTGCATTGGATCTTTTGTTTGTTATTGATTCAATTTGCTTATTGTATATATTAATTCTTTTCGATTCCCCTCTCTTGTTTGATATGAGGAAGTGTGTACATATACAGTGCTGCAAACGGTGAAATTGTATTATTTGTCACGGTTTACGTACTAATTTTTAGTTGCCTAGCATTTTCTTCTTGTCAATAAATAGAGACAAAAAAGATACAAATTTTTCCATGAGAAACCCTTACAGAAAAAAAAACCATAGACATCACCTGAAGCCACGAATGACCGGCGAGAAAATCGTCATGCTTGCGCCTCTATCACCACTCGGGATGGGACAAGCCCCATCCGAATGTGAAGCCAAGGTTGAGACTCAGTCTCAACCTTATCTCCTTCCTTCCCAATGACAGGTGGGGCCACCATTCTTTTTCTTTTTCATATCTTTTTCTTTTCTCAAATGGGAAATTACCAAAAAGACCTCACTAATACAACAAAATTTACATCCAATTTGTGTAGGTTAACTTCTAGGGTTTACCTTGCTCAGGCAGTGTGATAGTGAGGTGGCGGTAACACCGCATTCACATGGTAGAACCGCAAGCCACAGGCCTCGAGGAGAAAATAAAAAATATGTTCGTAAGTGTCTAAGAGGATACCCCCTAAAATTGTATTCATTCCTCCCTATTCTCTTCTAAGAGGATAAAATAGGATATGAACATTCCAACAAATTCGTCACGTGACCAAGCATATATTAATCTAGAGTAAATTTTGTAAAATTGCAACTTTACAGGTAAAACTATCAGTTTACTACAACTTTAGGGAAAGGAGAAGATCCACTAGGTCGCAAAGCCCCAACATACAGCACTAAAGTGCAGAGGTAAGGCGTTAATGTGAAGTAGAGTGCGTGTTGTCCTGAGGACGTGCACGATGACAGGATCGCAAGGTGAGCACAATAGGAATCCAGGCCAACTTTACGATCTAAACTATCAACAAATTGTAACTTTTGTGACCCCGTAACGGCCTGTTTGCGATGGAATTGTAGTTTTTTTTTTGTTTTGAAAAATTGGTTTCTTAAAGATGCAGCTACCGACATCCTTGCTTAAAGTTATAGGTGTAGTCCACAAACACTTGACAAAATAATCGACATGTGTGTGAATTAAGCAGGCACACTGACTTGTCTGGTAAGCCGGAGCCTTTCAGTGACTACAATCATAGTTTAACCAGCAGCTACAATTCACCTTTCGATTGACACCGCACAAAACCTTCCACATGTGTTGATTTCTTCTTCCTGATAGAAACCTTCTGTCAATTAGTTAAAGAGCTCCCTGACTAGCTATTCTGACCTAGCCCATAATATTTTACACCAAATTAGACCCCTTCTCGAGTCTCCACAGGTCAACATGACAACATCACCAAACCTTCTCAAATACCCCAGCTGCAGGCTGCAGCTGCGTGAAGCTTCTTCCCATATCCTGCTCTGTCCCCTCTCAGTTTGATCTCTCACGTACTATATAAGCAGCCGTTGCATTTCAATTCACACATGCCCAGCTAGCTCATCATATCGCAATATATATATATATCGTCCATCAGATTATACACTTATCGGTTCCTTCTTGCACTAGCTAGAGCATACCTCACATACACGGCTCATATAGCACTAACAATGGCCATTTGGATGAAGAAGGAGAGCGCCGCCGCTGCTGCCGACCAGGTTTTCTATGTCCGTTCCGTCGGCAAAGGACTTGCGAGGATCCCGAAAGGGTATGTTCCGATGGTGCTGGTCGGCGACGAGGAAGATGGCGAGGAGAGGGTCCTGGTGCACGTCGAAATGCTGAAGGAGCCGCGTGTTCTGGCGCTGCTGGAGATGACCGCGCAGCAGTTTGGGTACGGCCAGAGCGGTGTCCTCAGGATCCCCTGCGGCGTGCAGCGGTTTGATCAGATGGTACGCGACGGCCGGCGGGAGATGCAAGATCATGCGTGCACATGCAGCACACACTAGCTGGGCAGATGGTGTTCATAGTTAATTTTGTCGGTGGCTTGTTGCATTGGATTTGGATCCAATCTTATTGATTCAATTTGTGTGTTGTGTATATTAATTCTTTGGTAAGAGACTATAGCACGGTATACTGTTGGGAACGTACTTGAGTTTCAAGCAAGTTTCATAATGGTTTCACCAGTTTTGGAAGTTTCGAGTAAGTTTTATCTGATTTTGAAGTTTTGAGCACGTTTCAGCCATGTTTCAAAAAGTTTCATTTGCGTTCCAGAAAATTTCAAAGAAGTTTGAAAGAGTATCATACGTGTTTCAGTATGTTTAATTCACAGAAGTTTTCACAAGTGTCAAAAGAAGTCACAAGGTTTCAAAGAAGTTTTAGAGAGTTTCATGCGTGTTTCAGTATGTTTCACAGAAGTCCCAAAGTTTCCAAGAAGTTTAAGAGAGTTTCATGTCTATTTCAGTATGTTTCACGGAAGTTTTCACAAGTTTCAAAGAAGTCACAAAATGCTAAATTTTGAGTTTCAAACATGTAGACGATACATCTGAACCCCGAGCTATGAAGGATTAGCTCAATGGCGGACCTCTGTGTCATCGTGGTGGTGGAGCGTGCGCAGGCCGCTGAAACCCCCCTGCCCACCGTGCCATCTTGCGCCAGCCCGCGCACCGCGCCTTCTTGAAGCATCTCGCGCACCATGACTCGGCCGTGCGCGCCTACCCGACGTGCCTTCTTGGTGCCGCACGCCCGCTGTTTCCTGCCTCCACGCAAGCTGACTCACTTGCAGTAGCCCGCTGTTGCGCGCCAGTTCGATTCAACGCGTCTGCTGCTATTGTGACCTTCGCTACCACTATGCCTTGCCTCCACGCATGACCGCGCCTGCCGCAGTGTCCTGAAGGCCTTTTTGGCGTTGGATTTGCAATTCTGCATGGAAAAGATCAAAGAGCAGGGAGCGTGGCTGCCCGGAACCCGATGCTGCCGATTTGGGGATTTTAGCTCTCAAGAGAGAGAGAGAGAGAGAGAGAGAGAGAGCAAAGATAAATGCTTCAATGGGGAGGAGACAAGTAAGTCGAAGGGATTCAGATCGAATGGCTTGGATCCATCTCATAGGACCAACCCACGGTCGATTGCTGTCCCGTTCGTTCAGCTTTTTCTAATTCTTTTCGATCTTCTCATGTTGCTTGGTAAGATGCAATGAGTAGATATACAATGCTGCAAACGGTGAAATGTATTCTTGATTAATACGGTGAACGATCGTTTACTCGAAAGATTTGTTGCCAATTCTGTGGATGGTTTTTCTTTTGCTTTCTGGTCAGTTTTGTTACGAAACCAGCTCTCACACGGGAGGAGTACGGTGCCCCCGGAGGCCCCCTCACGGTTTCTTCTCAAAGGAGAGGTGGCTGTATACCAAAACCTTGCTAGTTATTTGACTATAAATATGCGGGAGAGGCTATCTATTTGGTACACATCAAATCATTGGAATAAAGAAGTTGACAGATTGCCCTCTCTCATCTCTTGTCTCAATTTGTTCATCTACTTTTGCCCTTGCTAATTACTCCCTCCAGTCACAAAAAAATATCATTTCGGACACGATATTATCACCAAAATACAACTTTAACCACTAATTTCTATTATAATATATTTATAAAATCTAAAATTATACTTTTATTAAAGTTCTTTTCAAGACATGCCTATACATAACATTTTCATGTGTTTAATCTAAATATATAAAAAACATATCGATAATTAAAGTTTAGAAAGTTTGACAACACGTGACCTAAAACGATATTCTTTTGTGACTAGATGGAGTATTGTGATTGCTCTTGTTATAGTTGTATTGATTGGCTTTTAGATCACTCGGCGACACTAGTTATTCAACAAGTTTCAAGGAGATGGAACCTAGCTAGCCAACCAATGGCAGTTGAAACAAACGGGCATAATCTCGCCTTTAAACATGGAAAATAGATTTCATTACTTAAGCGCGCGCTAGCTTGCGATATCGGTGAGCACCCTTTTAGAAATAATAAAAGTCTGGTACGGCTAATGGTAGCAATTGTCACTGGGTCCAAATTACAACAAAATTTAGTGTTAGAGGATAGGTCACGTCGCGTTGCCGACGATCAATCACACGAACGAAAAGTGGATGAACACAAGATGTAGTCCTGACAGCCTTCTCTTTACTGATGTTTTCTTGTAGTTGTGGCATGTACAATGAGAGCACTTACCCTCTCCTTACATAGGCTAATGGGCCTTTGTGGTCCGAAGCACCTAATAGACATGTTTCTGTGAAGTGTTTAGACATGAATTCTCATATAGAAGTTTTTTTGGAGATCAAATTTAGCAGCTAGTTGAACTACCTTATTCGCTACATAATTCACGAGTACAAAGCATGTACTTAACCTCCCTGGCTGTTGATTTGTGATCCAAATTCTATACATCAATTAGGCCAGCTTCTGGACGGAGCGTAGCGGAGGCCCGTCGTCGGAGGCTTAGGGCCGGAGCGGAGCGGATATATATATATATATTTCCTAGTCGAATTAGGGTTGCCCTGATATATATATTTCCTGTAAGCCGCTGTTTGGGATATCGAATCAGAGTTGTAAATCCCCAGCGTTGTAACCTCACCCCGATATAGTGAAGATTGTTGCTGGCTGGCGCCCGTGGTTTTTTCCCTCTCGCATTGAGAGGGTTTTCACGTTAAATCTCGTGTCTCTCTGCGATTGATCTTGTTTACTTCGTCGTTCCTCCGCCGTCGCGTATAACAAGTGGTATCAGAGCTGAGGTTCTTCAGATCGGGCATCGCGATGGCGTCGATGAAGTTTGATCTACCGCTACTCGACTACAAGACGAGATTCTCGCTGTGGCAAGTGAAGATGAGGGCGATACTCGCCCAATCACAGGATCTGGATGAGGCCCTAGTTTGCTTCGGGAAGAAGGAGCAGGATCAATGGACTCCTGAGGAGAAACGTAAAGATCGTAAGGCTCTATCGCTCATTCAACTTCATCTTTCTAATGATATTTTGCAAGAAGTGCTGCAGTGAAAATCGCTGCAGAACTTTGGTTGAAACTAGAATCGATCTGCATGTCAAAAGATCTCACCAGTAAGATGCACATGAAGATGAAGTTGTTCTCGCACAAGTTGCAGGAGGGAGGATCGGTGATGAACCACATATCGGTCTTTAAGGAGATCGTGGCGATCCGTTATCCATGGAGTTAAAATTTGATGATGAGGATTTAGGTCTTTCGTTACTATGCTCACCGCCAGTTCATATTCAAATTTCCGTGACACCATATTGTTAAGCCGTGATGAACTAACCCTAGCGGAGGTTTATGAGGCGCTCCAGAGTAAGGAGAAGATGAAAGGTATGGTGCAGGGTGAGTCGTCGTCCTCCAAGGGCGAGGCGTTGCAGGTCAGGGGCAGATATGAGCAGAAGTCCTATGATAACAACAATCGCGACAAGAGCCAGCATGGTAGAGGACGTTCAAAGTCCAGGGATAAGAAGTTCTGCAAGTACTGCAAGAAAACGAACCACTTCATCGAGGATTGCTATAAGGTAAAGAATAAGGAGAAGAGGAATGCTGCATACCAACAGAAAAATAAATCTGAAGGTAATGCCTCTGTTGTCTCTGGTGCTGATAGTATTGATTCTAGAGATTGTCTTGTCGTTTTTGCTGGTTGTGTTGCTGGTCATGATGAATGGATACTCGATTCGGCATGTTCGTTTCATATCTGCATTAACAGAGAATGGTTTAGTTCTTATAAGCCTGTGCAGAGTGGAGATGTCGTTCGCATGGGAGATGACAACCCATGTGAGATCGTGGGCATTGGATCTGTTCAGATCAGGACACATGATGGCATGGTTCGTGTCGGACCCGGATTTTCTGACCCGAATCCTCTGTGAAAATACCGTGCTATTCCCTGGATCAGTAGATAGCACTCACAGATACCTTGCTGAATCATTCATACATGGCGTGAACTAAAGTATCATTATTACAACCAACAGAGTGACATAGACCACGTCGGGTCGAGTTTTACAACAGGGGCCGATCAGGCCAAATTGATTACAATACAGAACACCGAATACGATAGCGGAAGCAAAAGGGTAGAGCTCGTCTCTTCACAGGCAAGCGACTGGGGCAACCTGTGTACGACTGATATGATCCAAGGATCCGGATAATATCGGTTGTACACAAGCACCAACGAGTCAACTTAGACTGCGTCGAGGCCTAGACTACAGATCCTAGACTATTCTTCATCGTTTCCTTGCCCATCAACTTCTGGATCCTCGTAGTAAGCATAGTCTCCTTCATCAGCGTCATCTGAAGGGTTTGGGGGGAGAGCGAGAATGAGCACAACTTCCGTGCTCGCGAGCCAATACACAATGCAATAATATACATGCAAGGCTTACAAGGATGGCTCGGTTCTTTTATTTGCGAAAGCAATACTTTTAAATATCATAAGTACAAATTCCTAGCACTTAGCATTTTTAACAAATTTCATTTTAGTTAAAGAGAGTAATTGTGCAATATTGGATATCAGCAGAGAATCCCTCCTTCGGAAATTCTACCTGATGTTTATTTTGATTGGAGCTACCTCCAATTATTAACCGCGCTGAGTCTGAAAACTCAGGGAAAAACCAAACCCAGGGCTAGGAGAGCCCGCCACAATTTTCATACCACCCACAAGATTTTTGAAATAGAACTAACTCAAGTTAAGTTCCCATGTCCGCCTTTGACCGTAGGCGCGGCTGTTTAAACAGTTTATAACTCTGCAGAGATTTGTACACTTTACCCACAAGAGACAATTAACTCGTTGCCCTACACGATTCCGTAGTCGTGTAGTCGAGAGGTTGTCACAATAACTTTTCAACTACCTCGTCCTTTCCATCATCTCACCCATATGGGGTTACGCCCATATATTCGCGAGGGATGTTGTATCGCAGCGCCTGGATGTACCGCACGACATTGGCAACTTCACCTTTTATTGGTGTCCCGTCAATCTGGATGTACCGCAAGCTTGCGCGTGCCATTTATCCACCGGTGAGATGACTTTCGAGGATTCGATAAATTTACTAAGCCCGATCGCGGTTTGTCGCAGACTTGTGGTCGTACTTGTTTTACACGGGAGGTCGTGACAAGATTAAGTCCTTAGGAGTTATCCGGACGGTTCATTCCACATCCCATCCACAAAATGACATTCCGTGGGCTACATTAGCACCCATTGTCATACCATCCACCTCTCCATCCACCCGATATGGTAATAGCAATTTTAGGGTTTTGAGAAGCAAACACAACAATTCCACCATCTCGACCATTTACCCGTAATGACTGCCCAAATCATTTTATATTTGAAAGGATGATGATTGGGACAGTTTAATGTCCCGGTACTTAAGCAAGGCTAGCATGTCGCTTAAGTACAACCTATAGCTAGTATTACCATATAGTTACTAGGGTGACAATGATTAAGGGATTCAAGTTGTCAAGGATGGCATAATAATTAATTATTCAACAAATGGGTAATTAACTACCTTAAGCTTTAACATACATTTGTTTAAAGAATTAAAGCATGCAATTTGCTATTTTAAAAGAATATAATTTGCATAAAATGTAGGTTCAATATGATCAAAGTATTGACTCGCCTTGGTTGTAGGGGAGAGAGTCCGAGTAGTCTTATCTTTGATCGACGTGGAGGTCTCCAGCGTCTCCGAAATCTACGCGGGCGAAGTACCGACAAAATAAACGACAAGCAACGAGAGCAATTAAATACACAAAAATACACAAATGAACTCCAAATGGAACAAGACCTATGCCATTAGCAAGATCTTGATTTTAGAAATTTTTAGAAATTTATTTTACAATTTTTGGAGTTGAAATGGGGGAGTTATTAATATTTAGAGTCTCACTTTTAAATTAAAATAGAAAAAGGGAAAAGAAAAACCAGCAAAAAGAAAAACAGCGTGACCCAAACCAAAGGCGGTTCGGCCCACGCCTCAGCCGAACGCACGCCTTGCTTGGCGCGAGGGTGCGGCCACGCGCATGGCGCGCGCCTGCCCGCGGAAGAAAAAGGGGAAGGCGGCGCTCGGGCCGAGCGAGGGAAAGGGAGAGGGGAAGCGGCGGCGGCGGGAGGAGGGGGCGGCGGCGCGGGAGGGGGAAGATGAGGCGGCGCGGAGAGGAGAAGAGGAGCTCGGCGCAGGCGGCGGGACTCACGAGCGGCGGCGGCGGCGACACCGGGAGGCTCGGTGACGATGGCAACCGAGGCGGCGACGGCGGCGGCGGCAACGGAGAGGTAAGGCGTCGGCTCTCCTTCTTCTTGCTTCTTACTTGCTCTGGGAGGAGAACGGGGAGGAGGGGAAGGAGGGCACCGGGCGGGCTTTAAAGCCGGGAAGAGCTCGGGAGAAGGAGGGTCGGCGGCGAAGGAGCGACGGCGGCGGCGCGGGGTGATGATGACGCGGGAGGCGTGCGGGAGGCACCAGTCGGCGAGGCGGTGAGGACGGCGCGACGGACGACGCGAGGGGGTGTCCGGCAGGCCGACGGGCGAAGAGGGGGGGGGTCCGGCGGGGGTTGACCCGGAGAAGGGGGGAAAAGGGGTGCTACAAAACCTACCCACCTTAAACGGAATCTCGACCCCGAGATTCAAGCTGCTCCGAGAACAGGGACGGGAAATCCAGCTTAAGTTGATCTTCTCGCTCCCAGGTGGCTTCTTTGGCTGAATGATGGCTCCACTGGACCTTGCAAAGGCGGATGACTTGACGTCTTGTACGCTTCTCGATGACATCGAGGATCTTGATCGGGTGCTCTGGATAAGTCAAATCCTCATCAAGTGCGATGGCTTCGACGGGAGTCTGCTCTTCGGGTACTCTGAGACATTTCTTTAGTTGAGAGACGTGGAACACGTTGTGGACGTCTGACAAACTTTCAGGTAGCTCTAGCTGATAGGCAACTTCTCCACGCTTAGCGGTGATCGAGCGGGCCTATGTATCTTGGTGCGAGCTTGCCTTTAACTTTGAATCTTGGGTTCCACGACGGCGATACCTTGAGATACGCATCTCCAACCGAAGGTTAAGTCTCTTCGACGGTTGTCGCATAACTCTTATAACTATTATTGTATGTCTAGACCGAGTATCGACTTTATATGAATCTAGGAAGTTGAATCGATCGAATCGGAGTTCGATTTCTTCCCATTTCCACCGAGGATGAGGGAGAACGAAATTCAAAGGTTGAAAATCACATGAAATGATAGAATTCGAAAATACGCTTGAAGGCGATCTCGATTAGTCGAACTTTCTCTTCACTTGCTTGAGAGTATCGGTCCAAAGATATATCCTTCACTGATTCGACCAATGCAGAGGAGTTCGCATTTTCTTCCATAGAGTGCTTCAAATGGGGACATTTTCAAACTTGACTGATAACTATTATTGTATGCAAACTCGGCATACGGTAGACATTTTTCCCAGTCTACGGTAAACTCCAAAGCACAAGCTCGAAGCATGTCTTCTAGGATTTGATTTGTTCTTTCCGTCTGACCATCGATCTGCGGATGATAAGGTCTTGTGAAGGTAAGGTGTGTTCCAAGGGCATCATGCAAGCTAGCCTAAATGCGAGGTAAATTGAGAACCTCGATCGGAGACTATTCTCTTGGGTACTCCATGTAAACACACGATACGAGCCATGTATAACTCGGCTAACTTGTCTCCCTTGTAAGTTGTCTTCACAGGGATGAAGTGGGCGACTTTAGTCAATCTATCAACTATAACCCATACTGAGTCACATCCGGACTTAGTTCGAGGTAGACCGTAATGAAATCCATTCGATTTCTTCCCATTTCCACCGAGGATCTGTAAGGGTTGTAGCAATCCTTTGGTCTTTGATGTTCACCTTGATTCACGACATACATCACAACAAGCTACATACTCGGCGATATCTCTTTTCATTCGTGGCCACCAATACAAAATCTTCATGTCTTGGTACATCTTGGTGCTGCCTGGGTGCAGGGTGTAAGCAGAACTGTGAGCTTCCTTTAGAATCAGATCTTTGAGTTCCTTCTGGTGGGGAACAAAGAGACGTTTCCCATACCATAGGACTCCTTGCTGATCTTCGATCATTTTGGGGGCTTTTCCTTTTGTCATGAGGTGCTTGAATCTCTGGACTCCAGGATGTCCTTCTTGAGCGGCCTTAATCTGCTCTTCTAGAGTTGGATGAGCCTCGATAGTGGCTAGGGTGCCTTGCTCTATTAAACGAAGGTTGAGTGCCTCAAATTCCTTGTAGAGTTCAGGTTGATGCTCTTGCATCATGATATTACTGCGCAGAGGATTTACTGACTTAATGCATCAAGAACTACATTAGCCTTTCGGGATGATAAAGGACATCCAAGTTGTAGTCCTTTATTAATTCTAACCATCTTCTTTGTCGAAGGTTGAGATCTGATTGGGTGAAAATGTACTTGAGACTCTTGTGGTCCGTGTAGATATTACAATGATTTCCAATCAAATAGTGTCGCCAAATTTTTAAGGCATGCACTCTCGCTGCTAACTCCAAATCATGGGTTGGATAATTGTCTTCGTGAGGACGGAGTTGTGCGGATGCATAGGCTACAACTTTTCCTCCTTGCATGAGTACGCAACCAAGACCTTGGCGCGATGCATCACGAGAGACTTCAAGTCTTGATGTATGTCCGCAGATCAATACCGTGCAGTTAACTTCTTCTTCAATTCTTGGAAACTCTTTTCACAAGCTTCGTCAAATCATACTTCTTTTCCTTTTTAGCGGATGGGTCATCGGTTTGGAAAGCTTAGAGAATCCTTCAATGAAGCGCTCAGTAGTATCCGCCAAGCCGAGAAAACTACGCACTTCCGTTCTCGATGTGGGTTGTTTCCATTCCATTACGTTGCTACTTTGGATGGATCAACTGCAATTCCTCCAGCGGATACAATGTGTCCGAGGAAACTGATTTCATGAAGCCAAAATTCACATTTACTGTACTTGGCATAAAGATGATTCTCTTTAAGCTTTTCTAAGACCAATTGCAAGTGTTCAAGATGTTCTTCATCGGTCTTTGAATAGATCAAGATGTCGTCTATGAACACGACAACAAACTTGTCTAAGTATTCCATGAATACTTTGTTCATGAGGTTCATGAAGTAGGCTGGCGCGTTGGTCAAGCCAAACGGCATGACGGTGAACTCATACAGGCCATACCGGGTGGTAAAAGCCGTCTTAGGAATATCCTCATTCCTGATCTTAAGCTGATGGTATCCTGACCTCAGGTCTATCTTGGAGAAAACTGATGCTCCTGTCAACTGATCGAACAGGTCATCAATGCGAGGTAAGGGATACTTGTTCTTGATGGTCACATCATTGAGTGCTCTGTAGTCCACGCACAATCTGGCGGTGCCATCTTTCTTCTTCACAAAGAGAACTGGCGAACCCCAGGGAGAAGAACTAGGTCTAATGAAACCTTTGTCTTGCAAGTCTTCAATTTGTGTCTTAAGTTCTTCAAGTTCGTCAGCGGCCATTCTGTATGGTCTCTTAGCAATTGGGGTTGTCCCTGGCTTCAAGTTAATGACAAACTCAACATCTCTCATGCGATGGCATGCGGGTAATTCTTCCGGGAAGACTTGGGTAAGCTTGAACTACAAAGCGTTGTCTCTAGGGACAACTCTCTAAGGTGGTGGATTGCTCGATCCAAGGGAGAGGAACGATCCACACTGACCTTGATTGTGGTCTCTGGATTCTTAGTGAGCACCACTCTTCTGTTGGCACAGTCTATTAATCCTTGATATTTGGCCAACCAATCCATCCCTAGGATGATATCCAGAGTTTGGGATTCTAGCACCGTAAGGTTTGCTAGAATCGGAACTTTCCAAAGCAATCTCTACTTTGGGACTTACTGAGGTAGCATAAAGGGGTCCCCCGGGTGAACTAAGTACCACGGGTTTCTTTAACTTATAGGTAGGCAACTTAAGCCTTTCAACAAACTTTCTTGAAACAAAAGAGTGCAAAGCTCCAGAATCAAACAAAACTTGTGCGGGTACTGAATTAACAGAGAACATACCCATTAGCACTCCTGAGGCATCTTGAGCTTCCTCGGCTGTGACGTGGTTCACACGGCCGTGGCTTTGTGTTGGTGTAGACCTTGATGCTTGCGAAGTCTGGTGACTCTTACTTGGGGCGGAGGTTCGTCCTTGAACTGGAGCGGCCTTGGCGACAGGGCTATGGCGTCGAGGGCACCGTTAGCGAGTGACCTTTTCTCCACAGCGAAGCGATGGAGGTTTCTTCTTTGGGTTGATCGTTGTTGGTTGCCGTGGGCGAGAGCACGAAAACCACTTCCTTGGGGACGCGGGGTGGAAACTTGAGTTTTCTGAGAGGAAACCGCAGACGATCTGAAAGATGAACTGCCCTGGAATGTTGACTTCTGGGGAAAGCTACCTTGTGGCCTCTGAAATGCCATCTTCCTTTTGCGGCTATTCTCTGCAGTCTTCTTCTCATTTTCACAGATGAGAGCTTTGTTGACTAATTCTTTGGAAGTCGAGTAATCGTGGAGGATAAGCTGTCCTCTCATATCTTCGCGCATTCCTTCCACGAAGCGATCAATCTTTTCCTCTTCATTAGCTACATCATTAGGAGCGTAGCGGGCAAGTTGGTTGAACTTAGTCAGATATTCATTAACTGACATATGGCCTTGCTTTAAAGCTCTAAACTCGTTCTTCTTCATCCTCATGGTACCAGCTGGTACAAAGTTGGCTCTGAAAGCGGCTTTGAATTCCTCCCAGAGAATCGGCTGCCATGCGGGTTCAGTTTCTGCTTGTTGTACTTCCGCAACTTCTTCTATTGCGCGCAGAGGCGGGATCTTGTGGGGCTCCAATCGTAGATGCTACGACTTGACTATTTCGCTTCTTCTTCCTCTATACTTTCACCACCTCGCAACGAGGTAATTTTTCCTGGCGGCGGAGCGCTTTTCGGTGATGGGTGGCGAAATCCACCTTATCCTCATTTGAGCAGCGGGCAAGACGAAGTTTCTTCTCAGTGTCCCTGAGCCAATCTTCAGCTTCTAGAGGTTCATTGGCTGCAGCAAAGGTGAGAGGTCTTGTCTGAGAAAGTCCGCTAGCTTGGAGTTGCATCGGTGGTCCATCTGGCGATTGCTTAGTAACGCTGAAGAATCGAGTCTGTGAAACATGACTTGAGTCATTGTTGGGTTGGTGGTGGCGGAGGAGGTAGCTCTTGTGTCACGCAACGGCCACGACCACGACCTCGGCCTCTTCTGCTCGCAAGGCGCCATGGATGGGGCGGCTCTTCTTGGCGGCATCCTGAAGAAACTCTGAAGCTTAGAACTAGAGGGAGGGGTAAATGAGGGTTCACTAGCCCCCTAGAGCACACACAGAAAGAACAAAACCAGCAAAGAGAACAAAACAATTACACTACAAAGCCTAGAGCGACTGCATTATATTAAGAGGGGTTAAGTGTTACATAACTCTCGAACAAAGCTTATAGGCTAAGCTAAGTCATGACACAGAATACACCACAACGTCTACAAAAGAGGAAAACAAAAGTGCTTGCAACCCAAAAGACTGCCTAGCAAGCACTACTAGCTAGCTTAGTCTAATCTAACAACTACTCTACCGGGGACGAACCACATGCGGTACAGTTGCCCGGGGAGCGGGAACGAGAACGAGAACGGCTCTAACTGAAACTCGGCGAGCGGGAGCGGGAGCAATCGCTGCCGAGGCTGGGCGAGCTGGAGCGGGAACGACTGGGGTGGTGCCCACGGCTGGACTCGTCGAATCCGGGCGGTGGACTAGGGCTGCGTCCACGGCTGGACTCTCCCAGGCAGCGACCGGACGGCGGCGGGCGCACCTTCTTGCGTGCTGTGAGACGGAGACGGGGTCCTCTGGGTGGGGAACGTCGGCCTGGCACCGGGCGGACGGGGGCGGCGGCGGCGACGCGTGCAACAGGAGCTGGGGCAGGGGTCGCGGCGGCGGCTCGGAGGCGTGCCAACTCGTGACGGCAGCATCCCTCTCAGTCTGCAGCATCCCTCTCCGCACCGCGTGCGAGTGAGCCGTCACTCGGATCATGTTCTTTGCGGAGGGTGTCGGAGTGGGCATAGCTGCCGGTGAGGAGTGTCCGGAGCTGTCTGATCTCCTCCATGGCAGTGCTGATGGTGGCGGTCATCGCCCGCGTAAGCTGGACCTGGGACGTCAAGCGGGGGTCATCATCTCTGGTGTCGGAAACTACCGAGACACGCTCTCCCTCAGGGAGGTGCGGGTAGAAGCAGAACGGTGATCTCAGCAGGAGATCCTCGTACTTCCAACACAGGCGAGTGGAGGCGACGCGTGCGGCGTCCTGAATGGCGTCACGACTGCTCTGCCGAGGTGCCTCGGCCTTGAAGAGATAGGCCGTAAACTCGCCAACCCTGGCGGAGAGATACACCTCCATCGTCCAGGATTCGTTGGCCTCGATCCTCGTCATCCTTCCCCGGAATATAGGCTGGCGGGGAAAGCCAAGGTACAGCATCAGCTGGCGGAGTATATCCGCGAACCCTTCCTCGTTCTCACCGTGAACAAGGAGGTCCCACGGGCCATCTGACGACGGGGTGGCCATCTACAAAATTTGGAAACAAGAGGAGGTCAGCAACAGGGTAAAACTCAAGTGAAGTAAAGATAAGTGTAGAACTAAGAGTGATAAGTAGAAGCAATAAATACTCTATATTTTAGCAAAAGCTTTTCTTAATTTTTGAAAATAAGATCCAAGTCCTTAAGGCAACGACCAATCTAACTCGACTCTCTGATCGTATGCTCGATACCAGCTCTGTCGGACCGGATTTTTTCGACCGAATCCTTTGTGAAAATACCGTGCTATTCCTCGGATCGATGAGATAGCACTCACAGATACCTTGCTGAATCATTCATACATGGCGTGAACTAAAGTATCATTATTACAACCAACAGAGTGACATAGACCACGTCGGGTCGAGTTTTACAACAGGGGCCGATCAGGCCAAATTGATTACAATACAGAACACCGAATACGATAGCGGAAGCAAAAGGGTAGAGCTCATCTCTTCACGTGCAAGCGATCGGGCAACTTTGTGTCGATCGATATGATCCAAGGATCTGGATAATATCGGTTGTACGCAAGCACCAACGAGTCAACTTAGACTGCGTCGAGGCCTAGACTACAGATCCTAGACTATTCTTCATCGTTTCCTTGCCCATCAACTTCTGGATTCTCGTAGTAAGCATAGTCTCCTTCATCAGCGTCATCTGAAGGGTTTGGGGGGAGAGCGAGAATGAGCACAACTTCCGTGCTCGCGAGCCAATACACAATGCAATAATATACATGCAAGGCTTACAAGGATGGCTCGGTTCTTTTATTTGCGAAAGCAATACTTTTAAATATCATAAGTACAAATTCCTAGCACTTAGCATTTTTAACAAATTTCATTTTAGTTAAAGAGAGTAATTGTGCAATATTGGATATCAGCAGAGAATCCCTCCTTCGGAAACTCTACCTGATGTTTATTTTGATTGGAGCTACCTCAATTATTAACATGTGAGTCCAAAACTCGGGAAAAACCAAACCCAGGGCTAGGAGAGCCCGCCACAATTTTCATACCACCCACAAGATTTTTGAAATAGAACTAACTCAAGTTAAGTTCCCATGTCCGCCTTTGACCGTAGGCGCGGCTGTTTAAACAGTTTATAACTCTGCAGAGATTTGTACACTTTACCCACAAGAGACAATTAACTCGTTGCCCTACACGATTCCGTAGTCGTGTAGTCGAGAGGTTGTCACAATAACTTTTCAACTACCTCGTCCTTTCCATCATCTCACCCATATGGGGTTACGCCCATATATTCGCGAGGGATGTTGTACCGCAGCGCCTGGATGTACCACACGACGTTGGCAACTTCACCTTTTATTGGTGTCCCCGTCAAGCTGGATGTACCGCAAGCTTGCGCGTGCTATTTATCCACCAGTGAGATGACTTTCAGGATTCGATAAATTTACTAAGCCCAGTCGCGGTTTGTCGCAGACTTGTGGTCGTACTTGTTTTACACGGGAGGTCGTGACAAGATTAAGTCCTTAGGAGTTATCTGGACGGTTCATTCCACATCCCATCCACAAAATGACATTCCGTGGGCTACATTAGCACCCATTGTCATACCATCCACCTCTCCATCCACCCAGATATGGTAATAGCAATTTTAGGGTTTTTGAGAAGCAAAACACAACAATTCCACCATCTCAGCCATTTACCCGTAATGACTGCCCAAATCATTTTATATTTGAAAGGATGATGATTGGGACAGTTTAATGTCCCGGTACTTAAGCAAGGCTAGCATGTCGCTTAAGTACAACCTATAGCTAGTATTACCATATAGTTACTAGGGTGACAATGATTAAGGGATTCAAGTTGTCAAGGATGGCATAATAATTAATTATTCAACAAATGGGTAATTAACTACCTTAAGCTTTAACATACATTTGTTTAAAGAATTAAAGCATGCAATTTGCTATTTTAAAAGAATATAATTTGCATAAAATGTAGGCTCAATATGATCAAAGTATTGACTCGCCTTGGTTGTAGGGGAGAGAGTCCGAGTAGTCTTGTCTTTGATCGACGTGGAGGTCTTCGGCGTCTCCGAAATCTACGCGTAAGTACAAGCAAAATAAGCGACAAACAACGAGCAATTAAATACACAAGAATACACAAATGAACTCCAAATGGAACAAGACCTATGCCATTAGCAAGATCTTGATTTTAGAAATTTTTAGAAATTTATTTTACAATTTTTGGAGTTGAAATGGGGGAGTTATTAATATTTAGAGTCTCACTTTTAAATTAAAATAGAAAAAGGGAAAAGAAAAACCAGCAAAAAAGAAAAACCGCGTGCCCAAAACCAAAAAGCGGTTCGCCCACGGCTCTCGGCCAGAACGCTGCTGGCGCGAGGTGCGCCCACAGCGCGTGCGCGCGCTGGCCGCCGGCGGAAGAAAAGGGAAAGCGGCGCTCGCCGAGCGAGGAAAGGAGAGGGAAGCGCGCGGCCGAAGGGAGGAGGGGGGGAAAGCGGCGGCGCGCGCGGGAGGGGGGAAGATGAGGGCGGCGGCGACCGGAGAGGGAGAAGAGGAGCTCGGGCGCAGCGGCGGGACTCACGAGCGGCGGCGACGGCGACACCGGGAGGCTCGGGTGACGATGGCAACCGGAGGCGGCGACGGCGGCGGCGGCAACGGAGAGGTAAGGGCGTCGGCTCTCTCCTTCTTCTTGCTTCTTACTTGCTCGGGGGGAGGAGAACTGGGGAGGAGGGGAAGGGAGGGCACCGGGGCGGGGCTTTAAAGCCGGGGAAGAGCTCGGGGAGAAGAGGGGTCGGGCGGGCGAAGGACGACGTGCGGCGCCGGGGTGATGATGACGGCGGGGAGGCGTGCGGGAGGCACTGGTCGGCGAGGACGGTGAGGACGACCGCGACGGGACGACGCGAGGGGGGGGTGTCCGGGCAGGGCTGACGGGGCGAAGAGGGTGGGGTCCGCGAGGTTGACCCGAGAAGGGGAAAAGGGTGCTACAAAACCTACCCACCTTAAACGGAATCTCGACCCCGAGATTCAAGCTGCTCCGAGAACAGGGACGGGAAATCCAGCTTAAGTTGATCTTCTCGCTCCCAGGTGGCTTCTTTGGCTGAATGATGGCTCCACTGGACCTTGCAAAGGCGGATGACTTGACGTCTTGTACGCTTCTCGATGACATCGAGGATCTTGATCGGGTGCTCTGGATAAGTCAAATCCTCATCAAGCGCGATGGCCGACGGAGTCCGCTCTTGGTACTCTGAGACATTTCTTTAGTTGAGAGACGTGGAACACGTTGTGGGCGTCGACAAACTTTCGGTAGCTCTAGCCGATAGGCAACTTCTCCACGCTTAGCGGTGATCGGAACGGGCCTATGTATCTTGGTGCGAGCTTGCCTTTAACTTTGAATCTTCGGGTTCCACGAAGTGGCGATACCTTGAGATACACAGCATCTCCAACTTCGAAGGTTAAGTCTCTTCGACGGTTGTCAGCATAACTCTTATGTCTAGACTGAGCTGCTTGAAGGCGATCTCTGATTAGTCGAACTTTCTCTTCAGCTTGCTTGAGAGTATCTGGTCCAAAGATATATCCTTCACCTGATTCTGACCAATGCAGAGGAGTTCTGCATTTTCTTCCATAGAGTGCTTCAAATGGGGACATTTTCAAACTTGACTGATAACTATTATTGTATGCAAACTCGGCATACGGTAGACATTTTTCCCAGTCTACGGTAAACTCCAAAGCACAAGCTCGAAGGATGTCTTCTAGGATTTGATTTGTTCTTTCCGTCTGACCATCGGTCTGCGGATGATAGGCTGTGCTGAAGGTAAGGTGTGTTCCAAGGGCATCATGCAAGCTAGCCCAGAAATGCGAGGTAAATTGAGAACCTCGATCGGAGACTATTCTCTTGGGTACTCCATGTAAACACACGATACGAGCCATGTATAACTCGGCTAACTTGTCTCCCTTGTAAGTTGTCTTCACAGGGATGAAGTGGGCGACTTTAGTCAATCTATCAACTATAACCCATACTGAGTCACATCCGGACTTAGTTCGAGGTAGACCGGTAATGAAATCCATTCCGATTTCTTCCCATTTCCACTGAGGGATCTGTAAGGGTTGTAGCAATCCGGCTGGTCTTTGATGTTCAGCCTTGATTCGCTGACATACATCACAACAAGCTACATACTCGGCGATATCTCTTTTCATTCGTGGCCACCAATACAAAATCTTCATGTCTTGGTACATCTTGGTGCTGCCTGGGTGCAGGGTGTAAGTAGAACTGTGAGCTTCTTTTAGAATCAGATCTTTGAGTTCCTTCTGGTGGGGAACAAAGAGACGTTTCCCATACCATAGGACTCCTTGCTGATCTTCGATCATTTTGGGGGCTTTTCCTTTTGTCATGAGGTGCTTGAATCTCTGGACTCCAGGATGTCCTTCTTGAGCGGCCTTAATCTGCTCTTCTAGAGTTGGATGGGCCTCGATAGTGGCTAGGGTGCCTTGCTCTATTAAACGAAGGTTGAGTGCCTCAAATTCCTTGTAGAGTTCAGGTTGATGCTCTTGCATCATGATATTACTGCAGTAGGATTTACGGCTTAATGCATCAGCAACTACATTAGCCTTTCCAGGATGATAAAGGACATCCAAGTTGTAGTCATTTATTAATTCTAACCATCTTCTTTGTCGAAGGTTGAGGTCTGATTGGGTGAAAATGTACTTGAGACTCTTGTGGTCCGTGTAGATATTACAATGATTTCCAATCAAATAGTGTCGCCAAATTTTTAAGGCATGCACTACTGCTGCTAACTCCAAATCATGGGTTGGATAATTGTCTTCGTGAGGACGGAGTTGTCTGGATGCATAGGCTACAACTTTTCCTCCTTGCATGAGTACGCAACCAAGACCTTGGCGCGATGCATCACAGTAGACTTCGAAGTCTTGATGTATGTCTGGCAGGATCAATACTGGTGCAGAAGTTAACTTCTTCTTCAATTCTTGGAAACTCTTTTCACAAGCACGTCAAATCATACTTCTTTTCCTTTTTAGCGGATGGGTCATCGGTTTGGAAAGCTTAGAGAATCCTTCAATGAAGCGTCTGTAGTATCCGGCCAAGCCGAGAAAACTACGCACTTCCGTTACCGATGTGGGTTGTTTCCATTCCATTACGGCTGCTACTTTGGATGGATCAACTGCAATTCCTCCAGCGGATACAATGTGTCCGAGGAAACTGATTTCATGAAGCCAAAATTCACATTTACTGTACTTGGCATAAAGATGATTCTCTTTAAGCTTTTCTAAGACCAATTGCAAGTGTTCAGTATGTTCTTCATCGGTCTTTGAATAGATCAAGATGTCGTCTATGAACACGACAACAAACTTGTCTAAGTATTCCATGAATACTTTGTTCATGAGGTTCATGAAGTAGGTGGCGCGTTGGTCAAAGCCAAACGGCATGACGGTGAACTCATACAGGCCATACCGGGTGGTAAAAGCCGTCTTAGGAATATCCTCATTCCTGATCTTAAGCTGATGGTATCGACCTCGAGTCTATCTTGAGAAAAGCGATGCTCTGTCAACCGATCGAACAGGTCATCAATGCGAGGTAAGGGATACTTGTTCTTGATGGTCACATCATTGAGTGCTCTGTAGTCCACGCACAATCTGGCGGTGCCATCTTTCTTCTTCACAAAGAGAATCGGCGAACCCGGGGAGAAGAACTAGGTCTAATGAAACCTTTGTCTTGCAAGTCTTCAATTTGTGTCTTAAGTTCTTCAAGTTCGTCAGCGGCCATTCTGTATGGTCTCTTAGCAATTGGGGCTGTCCCTGGCTTCAAGTTAATGACAAACTCAACATCTCTGTCTGGTGGCATGCCGGGTAATTCTTCTGGGAAGACTTCGGGGTAAGCTTGAACTACAGGCGTTGTCTCTAGGGACAACTCTCTAAGGTGGTGGATTGCTCGATCCAAGGGAGAGGATCGATCCACACTGACCTTGATTGTGGTCTCTGGATTCTTAGTGAGCACCACTCTTCTGTTGGCACAGTCTATTAATCCTTGATATTTGGCCAACCAACCGATTAATTGAAGAGTGTAATTTGATTCATTATGCTCTTAGTTGTGCTGAACAGGTGGAGAACACTCATGAGCCGGCTACGTACACTGAAGCCATTGTTTCTGGAGATCATGAGAAGTGGATCTCAGCTATGCAAGAAGAGATGTAGTCCCTGGAGAAAAATGGCACATGGGACGTGGTGCGCTTGCCTAAGAATAAGAAGACCGTGCGTTGCAAATGGATCTTCAAGAGGAAGGAGGGTCTATCTCCTAGTGAGCCTCCAAGATTTAAGGCAAGGTTAGTAGCTAAAGGTTTCAGTCAGATTCCGGGTGTTGATTACAATGATGTGTTCTCCCCAGTTGTGAAGCATAGCTCAATCCGTACATTCTTTAGTATTGTTGCTATGCGTGATCTTGAGCTTGAGCAGCTAGATGTGAAGACAACATTCTTGCATGGAGATCTTGAGGAGGAGATATACATGGACCAGCCAGAAGGGTTCATAGTGCCTGGTAAGGAGGATCATGTTTGCAAATTGAAGAAGTCCTTATATGGTTTGAAACAGTCTCCTCGTCAGTGGTATAAGAGGTTTGATTCATTTATGTTATCAAATAACTTTAAAAGATCTGATTATGATAGCTGTGTCTACATTAAATTTGTTGATGGATCACCTATATACTTGCTGTTATATGTTGATGATATGCTGATTGCTGCCAAGAGCAAGAAAGAAATCACTGCATTGAAGGCTCAGTTGAGCAGTGAATTTGAGATGAAGGATCTTGGTGCTTTGCTAAGAAAATTCTAGGTATGGAAATTACTAGAGACCGTGCTTACGGTTTATTGTTTCTTAGTCAGCAAAATTATATTCAGAAAGTGCTTCATCGTTTCAACATGCATGATTCAAAGCCTGTTAGTACTCCCATTGCACCTCACTTTAAATTGTCGACTTCACAATGTCCTAGCACCGATGAGGAGGTTGAGTACATGTCCGAGTTCCGTATGCTAGTCTTTGTTGGGTCTTTGATGTATGCCATGGTTTGCTCTCGTCGGATTTATCTTATGCTATGAGTTTGGTCGATAGATATATGACTAATCTGGTAAAGAGCATTGGAAGGCCGTTCGATGGATTTTCGGTACATGCAAGGCACATCGGATGCTTGTTTGAAGTTTGGCAGATGAAAAGGAACTCGTTGGCTATATTGATTCAGATTATCTTTGGTGATTTGGATAAGCGTAGGTCGCTCACAGGTTATGTATTTACCATTGGAGGTTGTGCTGTGAGCTGGAAGGCACATTTGCAGGATGTTGTTGCGCTGTCCACCACTGAAGCAGAATATATGACTATTTGTGAAGCAAGTAAAGAGTTAGTTTGGCTGAAAGGTTTGTTTGCTGAGCTTGCTGGAGTTGATTCTTGCATTAATCTGTTTTGTGACAGCCAGAGTGCAATTTATCTCATTAAAGATCAGATGTTTCATGAGAGGACAAAGCACATTGAGATTAAATATAATTATGTCAGAGATATTGTTGCAAAGGGTAAGCTAAAGGTATGCAAGATTAGCACTTATGAAAATCCTGCTGATATGTTCACAAAGCCAGTTCCTGTTGCTAAGTTTGAGCTTTGCTCAAGCTTAGTTGGTATTACAGCTTAGCCCAAGAGGCTGTGTGGCGCCGAAAGTATTTCTTTTTTTTGTTGTGTTGTGGTGAAGGATTGATTTATGCTACATGAAGGAATTTGTCTCAAGGTGGAGTATGTTGATTTGTGATCCAAATTCTATACATCAATTAGGCCAGCTTCTGGACGGAGCGTAGCGGAGGCCCGTCGCCGGAGGCTTAGGGCTGGAGCGGAGCGGATATATATATATTTCCTAGTCAAATTAGGGTTGCCCTGATATATATATTTCCTGTAAGCCGTTGTTTGGGATATCGAATCAGAGTTGTAAATCCCCAGCGTTGTAACCTCACCCCGATATAGTGAAGATTGTTGCTGGCTGGCGCCGTGGTTTTTTTCCCTCTCGCATTGAGAGGGTTTTCACGTTAAATCTCATGTCTCTCTGCGATTGATCTTGTTTACTTTGTCGTTCCTCCGCCGTCGCGTATAACACCTGGCAACCTTAGCATCAGCTACGTCACCAATCTATCTAACGAGCGCATACCATTTTGGTGTATCGGTGAGCACCCTTTTAGAAATAATAAAAGTCTAGTTGTCACTGGGACTGCACCTACATGGTGAATTGGTGATTTTGCCAACCAAACACATTTGGTCTGCACATCATACCTCACGCGATCTTTTTGTTATTCGAAGAAACAAATATAGGAAGATCACTCGATTCGAGGTCTGAGTCAAAAGTTATGGTCGATTTAGTATCTGCTGCCAGAAATCTGACGAGAATAAACTGTCTGGATATTTCTAAAATATGATAGGGAAATTGGAAGAATCTGAAAGTTCACCCAACTAGGTTATTGTAGGTAATTTGATAACCTTTTCAGATTGATAAAGAACGATCAATTCAGGTTACCTATTAAAAGTTACGGTCATTTAGTTTTGCTGTTTGATTGTGTAGGCAGTTTCTGTACTGAAAGTTCAGACAATGGTTAGCCTAATATTTTGGCCGAATTGGTTTTTCGTGTCAACTAGAGTATTGTAGATTAGTCAGTTAGGAATCTACAGAAATTGGGTTTACCTCTTTTTGACTTCCTGTTCATGAGTTATGTCAATTACCGTGCGCTGTCCAGGAGCGGTATATGGCAGGAAGCGTTGTTTTCAGTTTCAGCTTTGTAAACTCGTTTTGAGTCGTCAAGTAGCGATGTAGAATGCCGATTAGTAGCGCTGAGTATATTATGTCTTAATTGAAATTATTTTACCTGTTTAGGAGGTGAAGCCTCAGGTTTAGGAGTATCATCTTTGCCGCTAACGCGTCGCATCGTGGAAGGCAAGTAAATGTAGCGGTTGTGCTCACGGTTTAACCCGTTTTCTTACTACTTGCACTATGCATGATTGGCGTAGTGTTAAATGATATGCCATGGTTACATGTTTTCTAAGTAAGAATGTGGTAGCAAGATATTAATCAATTGCTATGTTTGGATGAGTTTGGGTAGTATTGTGTTAATTCGCGTAATGAGCCAAATGCGGAATATGAGAATAAACTCAAGGTGGACATGTTGATAATTCATTGTGGTTATTTTCATGATGATCATGTGGTGGTCTATGTGATAGAGTTTCATCTAGAGCGATTGATTTTGATCTTGGTGAATCGGGTGTGGGTTATGTGGTAATGGTCTTATGACACGTTGGTATTGTGCTTAATGAGACACATGTGGATTATGAGAAAATATTCATGATGAGTCGTTGTTGATCTCCGTGGTTAAATTCTTGTGGTTTATGATTATCATATCATATCATTCATGACATATCATGACATTTGCATTGTGGATGTCGAAACATAGCGCGATCAGATCGGTACAACATCGTGCATTGCCGTAGCACGATGCATACCTTTACCTTGTTGGGTAAAGGTGCAGTGGAGCATAGCATACATATGCATTGCATTGTGGAAAGATCATTTGCATTCTTATGCAAGATATTGAGGTGAATTTATTTTACAATAAAACGCAACTTCATAGTTGCAATGTGGAAATTGACTCATGAGAGTCTCTTGTGGAATGAGTAATGTGGTTGTGGTTGTGGAATGGGGTTTATCCCTTGTGGTATGGTAGAGGTTGTGATTGTGGCATGAGATTCTTCTCTCTTGTGGTAATCGTTGATAGCATGATTGTAGATGTGAGAAATAGTAAAGTTATGAGGTAAAACATGTTAATACTCTATTGTCATTGGTAGTGGTAGTGGTGAATAATATGAAGCAGTTGATCAAGATTTTGTTGTTAATATTTTACTATCTTTGGTAGTAAATATGGTTGAGGCTATAATTGTGTTCATTATGAGAATTGGATATTGATGCTTAATATCTTTGTAGTTTAATTAGCTTGTAAATGAATGTGGATTCACATTATGGATGTGGACATATGGATACTTTAATGATGTTGTATATTTATTTGTAGTCGATTAGCTTTGTTAAATGATTTGCTTCTTTGAGATTTTTATCTCACCCTTGTTTCCCCCTACAGTGATTGTTGAGCATTCATGGGATGGGTAGAGCGGCACCACAATAATGCACTTGGTTCATCAACTCATGTTGTAATAAAGACGATGAAATTCTAGCCAAATGCTTACCTATTTGTGGATGATTATGTTGTTAAATAAGGATGGACTTGTGAACCATTCTTTGTTTAATCTGCTAGAGGTTGTTTAATTATTGAACTTGTTACCGTCATCTTTATTCCCTTAGTTGTTTATGCTTCCGCTTAGTGCTTCTTGTCTAGAGTCTTTGCCGAATTAATTTTGTCTTGAAATTATTGGCTACATTGTAGAGTGGTTGAGTAGCATTCGAGGGTAATGTGGATCTGAGGGTGTTCTGATTGGTATCGAGCGGGCTTTAGGTGCGTGGTAATTAAAAATATTAAATTGACACACTTGGTGCACATAGGATGGGATGGGTCAAGCATTGCATTCGTGCTTTGACATGTTATATTGATTATTCATGTTATGAGATAATCCTGTATGTTTATGTGTTGTTTCTATGATTGCTATGAGTGAGGATAGTCAATGATAAGAGGTAGGGTTTGCGGTGTTGCCTTGGGCATTGCCGGTTATACCCCATTCGTGGTACTGAGGATATTGATGCGATTACCTCGGGTAACAGTTGCGGATGTCATGGGTAAGTTTCTTGAAAAGTGTTATCCTCCTTGAATTGATGTTGGCGATTCTTGGCCTATTGCGATTAATGATTTTCTCTCGGGTTATTTGTTTATTGCGGTTGTTGGGTGTCACTAGGCCTCCAATTGTTCTTGAGGCCAAGTATTGTTTCTTCGATTGATGGGTTGTTTGTTGCTGCGTGGCAGTGCTTTTGAGAGAGCGGTATTTTTCCGCGTTGTTCCATCTTTCTTCTTTGGAAAACATGACTCTTGTATTTCGTTTGATATTTTGAGAGAGAATCAAAGCTTCGTGGGAAGTTCATTAACTTGTGGAAGCATTGGCTCTATGCATTTCTTACGAGTTATTTAGACTTTTGAAGTTTGATTTTCTCCCTAGAAGGAGTGTTAAAATCCTTTATGTTGTTTTGTTGTGTTTAAGTAGTAGGTGGTAATTATGTAAATAATTGATAGATTGTGAATTATCAAGTTGAAAAGTTAGTGTGGTACATCATTAATTTCTACTAACATCTTTAGAAGTGAAGTTGATTAATATGATGTTGTCTGTTGTAGTTTCTTGAAGATTTGTGGCTAAGAATTTAGCGATACATGTGTAGAACTCATGCATTTATTAAGGATTATGAAAAACAATTGTATTGACTATTGTAGTTGTTTAATTTTCCCAACTTGTTGGATAGATTGGATTGATTGATCTTAAGTAATTAATCGACCATTCGGGATGGTCAAGTAAGGAGTTGTTGGAATATTGCCTTAATAAGATTAACCTTAATTATATCCTCTCTTTACATACTTGATGAGCATGTACAATCTGTTAAAGTTATGTAACTTTTACCATGCTAAATTGTTGAATTATGTATAAAGAAATGGATGAAGGTGGATGTATTGACTTGCGAATCTTGTCTTATAAAGTGGTATTATTAATGTTTAAAGTTATTTTATTTTAATATCTTAACATAAGGTGGAGTATCGAATCTGTGCTCTTTATTGTCTTTGTGATTGCAAATTAGAGATAGGATCATTAATGCTATCTTTGATGAAAAATTAATAATCAATTATTGACAGTACAATGGCTAGAGTGTAATTACTTGTTGCTAAACTAGAGTTGAGCATCGATGCAGAGATAAGCTGTATGGAATCTAATAAGAGATTCATACTAGCATGTTTTGTGAGGTTGTTATGTTCTAATATCATCTTGTTAAAGAGTTTGTTTTAATGTGATGGCTTATGCACTAGTTTTAACTAGATTAAGTAGTTGGAATCTTATTTGGATAATAAGAACATGATGAAGTGATTAATGGTGTTCCTTTTGGAAAAAATATGAAGGAGTGGGATGATATGATGATTTTTTTTGTAAAGAACGTTTTATCTTGTTGTGAATACAATCGATAGCATGTAGTTGTGATTATGGTGTTGAATGTTTTTAAAATAAAGGAATTTGTTAATTCCATAATACTAATTGCATTGAAGGGTGTGAGATTTACGGTTGGAATCTTTTGGACCTTATGACTTGTGTCATAGTCGATGTTGCTCGAGTAAAGCGGCGTGTTGATTGATCTTATTGGTTTTATTTGAATCTTGTGTTGTGGTCTTCAAGCATCCTTTGTTGGAAATGGCGGGATGTTGTAATCAAAGAAAATTGCTTCTTATTGAAAGGAAAAGTTGTACTAGAAGTATTTGAGGTCAGATGATCTTATCTTGTGTTTTCCAACCTCATTGCTATTTGTTATTCTTTTGGTCTTTTGGCTATTGTGATGATAACCATTTTCTGTATCTTGGAATTTATTTCTTCTTACCTCTTCTTCTAAGAACATGGTAATTGTTGTGGGTTATGAAGCCTTTTGTTGAGTCGTGGTTTTGGGTTAGAGTATGATTTGCGGGGCGATGAGAGTCTATCTACAATGGTGTAGATGATGTACTCAATTGAGCTAATTGTTGAGGTGGCCAACTTGAGTTAAATGAGTGGTGTGTTGGGTAATGATTTGAAAATCCTTGGTTTAAGGAAGTTAAATTATTAAAAGAAATGAATTAGGAAATTATTGTTATGTCAAGTAGTGCGATGCTCTCTTGATTCTTGTTTATCTGTGTGTTTATGGCAGAGACCATTTGCATTTTGAGTTGACGTATGTTGATGCGTAGTCTTTTCCATTAGGAAAAGAAATTGATTGTTTTAGTGCATCGGTGATTTTTTTCACTCTTAGCTTATGTGGTGTGGTTCTCCAATTGTCTACTTGGCGAGTAGAAATATTTTGTGGTGAATCTTTTGATTTGGATCGTGGTCCTTTGATGGAAAGTGGTTGCTAGTGTGATGCTTGAGAGTTCTTTACTCTACATTTCTTTGAGTTCTGTTTGCAATAGATACCGTTGTGCTCTAGTAGAATGATGTGAGTGGAATTTGTGATCAAATTCTTTAAAAAGGGTATATTGGGTTATCCAGTATATTTAATAAGAGAAAATGTTTTAAGAAAAGGATGGTTTGAGAAAGTGGTCTTAATAGTTTTGGAAATTTTGCCAAAATGGCAGGACATGTTATACTCGGGGCCGACAAAAGAATTATGCGGATGTTCGTGAGAATTGGAGTTTGCGGTGGAAGCCTTGTGCTCCTTTGGGTGTCTCCAACCAAGGGTATTGTTCGTTTGGTACCACCAGAAGCTTAGCGCCGTACATCGGTACTTTTCCGATGGTTGCTCGGGTGGGTAGTTTGGCTTATCGTTTGTAGTTGTCAAACTCTTTGAGTGATGGGCACAATGTTTTCCATGTGTCTATCTTGAGAAATTCTTGCATGGATCCGAACACAAGATTGACTGGAGCAGTCACGGATGGAGCGAGATCTCACTGTGGAGAGTCGGCCAGTTCGTATCTTAGACACGTCGGAGCGGGTCTTGAGGAATAAGGCCATCAAGTATGTGAAGGTCCTTTGGACGAATCAGTCCAGAGAGAGGCTACGTGGGAGTTGGAGGATCATTTGCGAAAGAAGTACCCCGAGCTCTTCGTGGCTAGTGAGTACTCCTAGTTTGGGTTGCTCTTTTCTTGTTGTTCCTTTCTTTGTGGTGCAGAAGAGTTGGATTGAGGCGAATCCTCTTAAGGTGGGAAGAATGTAATACCCGGATCGTTGGTTGGCGTAGGTTTTAATTTTTATAAGTGGTGGCGCAGAGTCGTGGTTAATCAATTTATCGCGGGAAAGAAAGAAAGAAAGATTATTAAATTTGTGAGTCGGCTTTAGGTTGAATTAAACAATTAAATAGCTGTTAATTAAGTAAAAAAACAGTAAGGAGAGTGGGCTTACCACCTTGGGCCAGAGGGCCCAAGAGGTGCCACACCCTTTTTCTTGCCCTAGCCACCCCCTTACCCTTGGCGAGCCCCCTCCTCCTGTTTTCCCCCAAGCCGCCACACCTCCTCCTTGCGCCTCCCCTCACCCAGGTTGCTGCTCCTTGCGCCTCTCCCTTTGCCAAGTTGCTGCCCTTTGCAAGAAGGAAAAGAGAAGAAGGAGAAGAAGGAGAGGAAGGAGAAGAAGGAGGAAAGGAGAAGAAGAACTCGCATGGGGATTGGTTCAGCAAGCTAGCGGTTCTACAAGGGTAACGAGATGCCTTCCCGCTGTTTGATCCATAGTAGATCGAAACCGATTAGAATTGTTGGTTAATTGTTGGGCTGCAGAAGATTCAATTCTGTCCAGTATCTTTCGTGGGTTTTTCGTGTATTTAGAGGCTGAATTTTAAGATTCCATCTCCTAGAGTTATGTGGGTTATGTCGTTATCTTTCAGTAGCCGCGAAGATCACTCGATTCGAGTCTGAGTCAAAAGTTATGGTCGATTTAGTATCTGCTGCCAGAAATCTGACGAGAATAAACTGTCTGGATATTTCCTAAAATATGATAGGAAATTGGAAGAATCTGAAAGTTCACCCAACTAGGTTATTGTAGGTAATTCGATAACCTTTTCAGATTGATAAAGAATGATCAATTCAGAGTTACCTATTAAAAGTTACGGTCATTTTAGTTTTGCTGTTTGATTGTGTAGGCAGTTTCTGTACTGAAAGTTCAGACAATGGTTAGCCTAATATTTTGGCCGAATTGGTTTTTCGTGTCAACTAGAGTATTGTAGATTAGTCAGTTAGGAATCTACAGAAATTGGGTTTACCTCTTTTGACTTCCTGTTCATGAGTTATGTCAATTACCGTGCGCTGTCCAGGAGCGGTATATGGCAGAAGCGTTGTTTTCAGTTTCAGCTTTGTAAACTCGTTTTGAGTCGTCAAGTAGCGATGTAGAATGCCGATTAGTAGCGCTGAGTATATTATGTCTTAATTGAAATTATTTTACCTGTTTAGGAGGTGAAGCCTCAGGTTTAGGAGTATCATCTTTGCCGCTAACGCGCGCATCGTGGAAGGCAAGTAAATGTAGCGGTTGTGCTACGGTTTAACCCGTTTTCTTACTACTTGCACTATGCATGATTGACGTAGTGTTAAATGATATGCCATGGTTACATGTTTTCTAAGTAAGAATGTGGTAGCAAGATATTAATCAATTGCTATGTTTGGATGAGTTTGGGTAGTATTGTGTTAATTCGCGTAATGAGCCAAATGCGGAATATGAGAATAAACTCAAGGTGGACATGTTGATAATTCATTGTGGTTATTTTCATGATGATCATGTGGTGGTCTATGTGATAGAGTTTCATCTAGAGCGATTGATTTTGATCTTGGTGAATCGGGTGTGGGTTATGTGGTAATGGTCTTATGACACGTTGGTATTGTGCTTAATGAGACACATATGGATTATGAGAAAATATTCATGATGAGTGCGTTGTTGATCTCCGTGGTTAAATTCTTGTGGTTTATGATTATCATATCATATCATTCATGACATATCATGACATTTGCATTGTGGATGTCGCTTATAGCGATGCGTATCGGTACAACATCGTGCATTGCAGTGTTACGATGCATACCTTTACCTTGTTGGGTAAAGGTGCAGTGGAGCATAACATACATATGCATTGCATTGTGGAAAGATCATTTGCATTCTTATGCAAGATATTGAGGTGAATTTATTGAATATGGATTCGATTTCTTTATAAAAAATGTATACAATTAAGAAAACAGAGATGGACCTTTTGTACTCGCAAATTTATACAAAACATTTGTGCTAAAAGGAATCTAGAGCAAATTTCAAAGCATTCAGTAAGCATAGCATTGCTCAAAGAATGTAATACAGTTGTGTACATCTTACTAGAGTAATGTAATCATTTCGCCATGTTTTGGTTTCTAGAGTAGAAGAAAAACTCTACAGGATATGATTGGCGCTAGACCTAAGCCAAATCAGCTCGGTATGGCCCAAGCACGATCGCCTAGCCGTGGCTCGACCTCTCGAGCCAATAGGCAACGGCGTGCTTGTCCAAACCAGTTTGGGTAACTGGTTTCAAAATTTTACCGGAGGTCACCGGTAGTTCCGGTTTGACCGAAAATCGAAAAATTTCAATCAATTTTGGCCGGAATTTGGCCGGAATTTGAAAATTTTCAAAGTTAAAATGGAAAAAGCTAAAAAATAGTTTAGTTAATTAGGTCTGAGCCCAAGACCTGCCTTCCAAGTCTTTTTTTATATTAATTGGACAAAAGTAATCCAAAACAGATTTTTTTTTTGCCGGTTTTGAATGTTACTAGGGTAGTTGTAGAACCAATTTTCCCAGTTTTCGGCCGGTTACCCAAACCTGGTCCAAACAATGAGAGGGATCTTGTTGAAATTGGTTTCTAGGTAGGGGTGTATATCGAGCTAGGTAGTCGTCTTACCGAGTTTTTATTGAAATAGACCCATTTTGATTTAATATCATTTTATTTATACTTTGAAAGTATTTTTAGAACCGAGCTAACGAACTCTACAGGATATGATTGCCGCTAGACCTAACCTAAGCCAAATCAGCTCGGTATGGCCCAAGCACGATCGCCTAGCTGTGGCTCGACCTCTCGAGCCAATAGGCAACTGCGTGCTTGTCCAAACCAGTTTGGGTAACCGGTTTCAAAATTTTACCGGAGGTCACCGGTAGTTCCGGTTTGGCCGAAAATAAAAAAAAAATTCAGTCAATTTTGGCTGAAATTTTCAAATCAAAATTTGAAACTTTTAAAGTTAAAATGGAAAAAGCTAAAAAATAGTTTAGTTACTTAGGTCTGAACCCAAGACCTGCCTTCCAAGTATTTTTTATATTAATTGGACAAAAATAATCCAAAACAGATTTTTTTTTGCCGGTTTTGAATGTTACTAGGGTAGCCGGTAGAACCGATTTTCCCGATTTTCGGCCGGTTACCCAAACCTGGTCCAAACAATGAGAGGGATCTTGTTGAAATTGGTTTCTAGGTAGGGGTGGATATCGAGCTAGGTAGTCGTCTTACTGAGCTTTTATTGAAATAGACACAGTTTAATTTATTATCATTTTATTTATAGTTTGAAAGTATTCTTAGAACCGAGCTAACGAGCCGAGCCGAGCCAGAGTGAAATCTAATTTCATTCGAAATTGACTCATTTCAATGTTTAACCAAATAACGATTTTAATTGGAGTAATTTTGAACCGAGCTAACGAGCCCCACTAATGAGTTTTTTTTTTCACCCCTATTTCTAGGTGGCCCAAACAAAGCCCGACCCGGTCCAAGTATTGCTCATGTTTTTTTTCCCGTAAAAGTATTGCTCGTGTCTAAGCTAGTAATTTTTACTCTTTTAAAAGAAGTTGGTGACGGTGATGTTAAGTCTGCCTTGCCTCTCCTCGCTCATATTACTTCAAAATATCTTTTGTGGATGGATCTATATAGACGTGCATATGTTATTTGCAAGATTTTTTTGTAGAATATTGGATCTTCTGTAAATATGTATGCGTATGTGACTGGTTGATTTGATGCGTATTATGTATCAATTTTTTAGATTTGAGGATAATTATTTCTGCATTTTTTTTTGTTTAGAACTTATGGTAATCTAAGATATGTCACAACGCATGGGCACTACACTAATAAAAAAAAAATCAGAATCACCGGTACGCTTGCTGCTAAGCTTAAACATTCAGCAATTTGTATTATAGCACCACTGAGTTTTGACTGCCGTGGTGGCGAGGCAAACCACTCACGTTGATCGCTTGCTCTGCTAAGTGAAGAAGCGAGTGACACAAGGCAAAATAATCTTATACCAAAGGACATGTTGCGTTTGCTCTCCCTGAAAGGGACGTTAATCTTGTTATAGCTTTGACTAATCTATATGTTCCGATGGAGCAAAACATCATCTAGATAGACTAAATTAGACAGATCCCTTCAATTCGATCGTCTAGGCAACTCAGCATCACCACACCTTGTCACAGACGTTAATCTTGTCATAGCTTCTTTTTCCGTGTGGTAAAAAGAAGCCAATAATGTCAGATTTAACTTACTGATGGTAGTTGAGATGAACGGGCATATTGTAAGAAGAGGGTGCCGATTAAATAAAACTGTAGTTGACAACCTAGTCCACATGATCCATGACACTGGTACTGTTACGTACCCGATTGAATGAACTCGGATGCACACTCGGAACAATAACAAGATGATCCAATCCAACTCAATACACCGGTTCTTGGGGATACAAATTGGGGAAATAGAATCGAGATGGGAAGAAGCAATCCATGCTAAGAAGAAGAAGAAGTAGACTGAGAATCAGAGATAGAATATGGGTTGAGAGGAAGGCAGCATTTGGGGAAGAAGGAAGCTTCTGTTGTCTGAATGATTTCTTCCATCCTCCTGTGTTGCTTCTGCTCGACTCTTGTACCGGATGATCAGGCCAGCCCAACATCCACCACGGCCCATGATGCAAACTTGGCCGTGGGCCCAGCAATTTACCCAGTCCGTGACATTCTTCCCTCCTCGAATTCGGCTTGTCCCCAAGCCGATGCAAAGTAGCCACCCGGATCCCAGGGCACTTGTAGTTCAGTGACACTTGAAGTGAACAAGCCATCACCAAGCTTACTCTTCACAGCAACATCTACCGTGTATTGCACCTTCTTTGAATGTGGCCGGCTACTTTCAATATTCCTCAACTCATAGTAGCATACCTCATAGAATGCTTCTAGCTGTACAACCACATTAAGAAGCCTCATGTAGCCTGTACATAGTTCACATGTCATGGCATGAGGACTTTGTTCAACCCTTGCCATTGCCGTGAATTCTACCACTAATAAAAACTGCTCCTGAAATTTCTCTTCTAATGGCTCCTTCCCAATGAACAGTTTGGAAACCCGATGTGCAGATTGAACCCATGGCTTATCGATGGCCTCCAGATACATTAGCCACCTGTGGATTCTTAGGCGCATAGGAAGAAGCATACTGCCCTCAAGATGGTCCCAATACTCAATTGTAGAGAACCAGAATAGGTTGTGCCATCCATGAACATTGAGGAGCATGACAGCCAGAGCAGAAGCCCATAAAGGTAGACTAATGCCAACAACTGTCTTCAGATCATCCTCCAAATAATGATGAATCTGATCAGTCCAGTGCATAATTGTTGTTCTATTTCCACTATTCACACCTATCCAGTAAGAGCAACCAATATGATTCTCGTTGGTGATCGCTAGTAAAGTCCAAGATTGCAATTCAGACCTTTCACTTAGTAACACCAATAAATTGATAGCAAGATTTTCCCTTCCAGCAACTATTTTCTTTTCATCAGGAGTCATTATCAGCGGCAATGACAGCATAATGTTATCCCCTACAACCCTGATAAGCATTCCACACTTATCGCACTTAGCACCAAACATTGAACCGACACCCCATTCAACAGGGAAGGGATCATTTGGCGACTTCTTGTCGGCAAATTCAGTTCTAAGTATCAATCCCAAACCATGTAACTCACCGACAATGGGACTTCGAGAGAAGGCCTTAATTCCCTCCTGGAACCATGGAGCAATTTTCTTAACATGTTCAACAATATTCCTTTCATTATAAATCTTCAGTGCTTCTATGGCAACTGCATAGGAAACTAGATGCCCTGAGTATGTAAAGCCATGAGCGAAAGAACCAAGTTTGTTGCTCGTGAATGAATTACATCCGCTATTTCGGGCTAACAAGAGTAGCTCCAATTGGCATGTAGGCGTAAGAAAGAGCCTTGGCTATTGAGACAAGATCTGGTTTAATGTTATACATATCACATCCAAACATGGTTCCCAATCCGCCGAATGCAGTAATGACCTCATCTGCTACTAATAAGATGTCGTACTTCCTGAGGACTGTTTGAATCTTCTCAAAATAAGTCTTTGGAGGAGAGGTAACACCACCAAGCACCCATCACAGTTCAAAGAATGAAAAAAAGAATTGTTTTTGGTCCTTCTTTGAGGATAAGATTCTCCAAGTTCTTGGCAAGTCTAGTTACAAATTCTTATTCTGTCTCATCAGAAGATGGAAACGCCAAGAGTGAGGACGATCCGTAGATCAAACTTTTGGTGAAGAGCAGAAGACTTGATAGACTAGCTGATATTAACGTTGATCCATGATATGATTTTGAGCGTGCTATAAATTTCTTCTTGTTTGGCCTCCCCAATGCATTGTTATAATACCAAACTAGTTTCACCTGAGAGTCATTTGCTTCTGAACCGCTATTTGTGAAGAACACTTTCCCATTTCCTTGCGGTGGATGTACCGAGAATTTCATTTGCAAGATCCTTGATCAGTTGTCCTTGTGTAGGTGGCGGCCACGGTGTCATCATACTCATGTCCGATCTTTCTTCGAGTACCTTGTGACCAGCGGAGTCCTGGTCAAGCACTGAGTCGGTGATGACCAGTGCCATAGGGCTAGAGACAATGATGTCACTCAACTTGACGGTGGCGGGCGGCGTCGGCAAGGAGACCACATATTGGCCAGCAGACGCAACAACATTGGAGGTGGTGTCGACGTTGACGTCGCTGCAGCCCTCGATCATGCTATTCAGCGTGGCCAGTATCTCCTCGCACAACTCCTGGACCGTCTTCTTCGGCTCCTCCGATGTCTCCTTGGGAGCCAATTCCTTGAGCTCGTCGTTGACAAGGGAAGTCGTTGTCGTGGCCGCTGAGGTGATCGAGGTCGTGAGTGTCGCTGTCGCTGAGGTAGTCGTGGCCATCGGCATGTCGGTGTTGTGGCTCAGTCCCAGCGTCGAACATGTAGCGGGTGTCGCCACGACGCTGTCACTGGGGGTCGGCTGCATGTACTGGACGTCCAGCCAGCAGCAACCGTCGTAGACACAGCGCCCATGGGTGACATCTCGAGCCAGCTCCGCGTCATGGCTCGATCGGAACCAAACGAGCGCCTCGACATGGTCTGCCTTCTCGAGCACCACCATTTGCTCTGCCCCATAAACATCGAAGACTTGGTGCAGCACCCGTTTCGTCACCGGATAGAGCACATGGCTCACGGTGACGCGAAGAACATCTCCGGTGGTGACCTCCTGGTGGCTCGGCGTTTCGTCGAACAGGTGACGGGCGCCTCCTCCATAGACGCCACCACTGTACAAATCCGGATGCCAACCAAAACTGTTGCCACCGTGAGTCGTCCCCACTATCTTCTTGCTCGAAATCCCACGAATCGCTGGCTCTGATACCATTTTGTTACGTACCCGATTGAATGAACTCGGATGCACACTCGGAACAATAACAAGATGATCCAATCCAACTCAATACACCGGTTCTTGGGGATACAAATTGGGGAAATAGAATCGAGATGGGAAGAAGCAATCCATGCTAAGAAGAAGAAGAAGTAGACTGAGAATCAGAGATAGAATATGGGTTGAGAGGAAGGCAGCATTTGGGGAAGAAGGAAGCTTCTGTTGTCTGAATGATTTCTTCCATCCTCCTGTGTTGCTTCTGCTCGACTCTTGTACCGGATGATCAGGCCAGCCCAACATCCACCACGGCCCATGATGCAAACTTGGCCGTGGGCCCAGCAATTTACCCAGTCCGTGACAGGTACCTAGTCGCGCTTGAATCGACTTTTGGACCGCACATGCATCCTCGGTTTCCGACTGGCTTGCGCGCCGCCTCCCTGCTCCAATGGGCCTAACAGCTGCTCCCTCCTCCTTCGACTCCGACCGGCCCGCGCACCGGCCACGGCCGCCCAGCCGCACCGCCCTTGGCGCCCGTCCGGCCATCACGTGCATCGTATATGGTACGATGATAAAATTATTGTGTGTATATTATGACTCTTGAGTAATTGATAAATTGTAATGCTTCTCTTAATTAAATAATAAAACCTCTCTTTTCCTTGAAAAAAAATAGACGTCCGAATCTCCAGCAGCAGACGTCAGACACCTGTTTGCCGCAAGGTAAACCGTCGCATTCCGTCACATCATATCGCAAGCTCTCACGGCATCAATAGAGATCGAGCATATCTGCATTCTAGGAGACCCGGCCCAGCTGATAACCAGGAGTAGGATGTAATTAACGCGCTTGTTGATCGATTCGTTGCATGCACTGCAGCGTCTGATCAAGGCGCGGCCGGACTGCCGCGGGCTGCTGTTATCTGAACACGGTCGAAGATATGTGCAATAAATCCCTCCATACACCTCACGAGCTAGATCCTGCAAGCTGACGTGGCGTGCCATCTTCTTCGACCACGTGTAGCGTCTGTTTCGCATTAAAGCTCGGCTTAAGCCGTTAGCACCCACTGATTTATCAGGGAGGGCTTCATAGTCAATCAACTAAGCCCCGTTTGGGCCGGCTTCCCATCCGGCTTTTGCTTTGTGGAAGCTTTAAAGTCTCCCCAAACAGCAAGTTTCCCTGTGAGGAGAAACCGGAAGCCTACAGATGCCCTTAACATGGAGAAGCCAGAATCCTGCGGTCGGTCTGGGATAGCTTCCCACAACCTCCGTGGGTTGGGTTTTGACTTTACCGTTGGTGTTAGCTAAAATTACATAACTCAGACTAGGTATAATTACAAAACCAAACTAACCTCTCTCACCCCCATTCTCCACCCACACCTAACTCGAATGGAGGGAACGGCGGCGCGCACTGCCTCCGCCTGTCGGTGGAGACCTCACGTCGGTCTCCATCGCCTCCTCCCACCCATCAGTCTTTGCTGTTGCCGTGTCGGTCTCCAGCGCTTCCTCCTCGGTCTCCGCCGCCTCAGCCTGTTGGTCTCTGCCGCTTCCTCCCCAGTCTCAGGCTCCTTCGACCCTCTCTCCGTCATCTCCGAAGATGCTGCGCCTCTGCTCAACGACCCCACCTTCGTCATCCACCCCAGACCGCCTCCCTCCACATCCGACCGACATGTCTTCCACCCATCGCGCCACCTCCGCTCGTTGACGCCGCCCTTCGCACCCCTCTGCGTCCTGGGCCGCGCCGCCTCCACCTCCACCAGCTGCGACGCCGCAATACTTCCTCCGTTTGCTATGTTGCCGCTGCTCGATGTCGCCCCCCGTGTCGCCTCTGGCCATCGCCGCTCGATGTCGCCAGTCATGTAGATCTAGTTTTTTCATTTTCTTTTCATTTTCCTTTTTCTAATATTGATGAATTAGTTAAGTAATCATGGAATTGATAACTTGTGTAATAACGTGATATGATGATAGCCGTTAACATTTACTTGTGTGCAAATTTGATTATTGTTGAAATGAAATTTAATTTGTACTTTATATGCTAATTTCTGATATTTCATGTGAAGTTTTGGTAGATTTCATAGGAATGGATTGCGAAAGTTCAAAGCAAGGATCTCATATATGTAACGTTTTGTATTTCGTACATGGAAATTGAAAATATAGTACATTTAATGCTAAATTTACATTTCTATGCAAACATGCAAAAAATCAAATCCATTCCTAATGTCCTTTCAAATGGCAACAAATAAGTCACTATTTGTCTCAGAGGTATTTAAGATATTTCTAAACTCAGAACAATCATTCCGCTTACCTAAAAGACAGACAGACAAGCACCAAACTCCGTCACCGCTGCCCCCAGTCCCCACCATTGCACCTCCCTTGAACTATCACCTGCCGTAGGCATATATCAAATAAAACTGTAGTTGACAACCTAGTTCACTGGTCTCAACAATTTATTTGCTGTGACCTAAGTAATCGTCTAAAGTACCAAATTGTTTGAAACAACTTTCAAAAAAGAGTTTGTCATGGTTATCCATAGGGTATTGGCAAAATACCTTCCACACATTTTCGAATGGCTGAGAGAATTAGCTTAATCCTGTTTTTTTCCTTGTTTTGTAAATTTGTTGTATACCTTTCTATTTACTTTTTATATATATCCACAGTGGGAACCTTTCCTACTGTTTCACCCTAAATTTTTTTTCAACAATTCATCAAGCTCATGATGTACAGAAACAGCATTTGACATCCTCCATGGTGGAGATGGAGATGATTTTTGCAGTGCGTTTGATCAGGGGAAGAGAATTGGGCAGCTGGGTTCAGTGTGCCGGGTTTCATCAGTTGAGTTACAATATACATTTTAGTATGTGATATCATAGTTTTTTACAATGTGGAGATCATGCACATGATCATAACCTTAGTGTGTTGAATAATTGGTATCAGTGTCGAGGTGTTTGAGAGAATCCCTCGATTTAGTAGAGTGTCGCCGACTATCAAGTCGTAGGCGGTCTGACTGGCCTTGAGGTCGGCGGTCTGACCGGCCGTGGCTAGCAAAGTGGAATTTTGATAAATATGATCAAACACTTGTGTAAGAGTGCTTGGAGGTGTGTTTGCATCAGGTTTCATAGAAAATGGAGACTGGACCAAAATGTCCAAAGAGGGTGTTTTCCCAACTTGGGAAGCGGTCTAACCGGGCAATGGTTGGCGGTCAGACCGGTCGACAGTCAGATCGGACAGAGTGGAGGTCAAACCGGCATGCTGATGGTCGGACTGGTCGAGGGCAGCGGTCAGACCAGCCAGAGGCGCATTCATGCACCGGAAAAGTGGTGAATGTTGTGGAATTGGTCAAAGTCATGAGTTTTAGTGCATAGGTATTGTATGATACATATTTTGGCTAACGTGGGTCAAGTTGCGATGAACTTGTACCCGAAATCGATTACTAGGTCTATTGTTGTGTAGGTGGCTTGGAGTCAACTATTGATGATGACATCAACCCTAAGGATGCATCCACTGCTTCGACTCACTGCACTACATCCACATCTTCTCCGATCGGACTTTCGACAACTGCATTGGTATATTTTCCAGTTGGACCGAGCTGCCGCTACGCATATATGTCGGGCTACATCTACTGCTTCTACTCATATTTGTCGGGCTACGTCTACATGCCATGGTGCTGCGTCACCAATTGTTGGCTCATAGGTTATGTAACGAATGGGCTGATTTGGCTACATTGGCCCATGTGGCCCATATAGTTGCCCTCTAGGGTTTCGGGGGTAATGTTTATATGATACTATTCATGCATGAACAGTAACACCACCCCCTCCCTCTTCCTCCTATAGATAGTGGCCGCCGCCCCTTTAGTTCCTTGGATTTTGTTGATTGAAGTTTAGCTTTGCTACTTTATACTTTATCCTTTTGTTGATTGAGTTCAACAGCGACATTGTCTTTGGAACCCTACTTATCAATACATTCAATTCATATTCGTAATTTCAGATTACTTATTTATCTTATTCTTGCGTGCTTCTTCGGTGTATGTAGGAATCGATCTTCGTGATCAAATCAACCGGGTATTCGTGCACGGTTGATAACAACTTGTCGAGCAGTTCAGCGATTGCGTGGTTTCGAACCTTGCGAGTTCATAGCTAGGATCGCAAGAGTTGAGAGACTACCACCGAACGTATCCTTCTCATCGAAAGATCGGGCCAAAACGGGACCTTCGCGATTCATCAAGTGGTATCAGAGCTACAGTTCATCGGTGAGAATTTTTTCCTACAGTCCAAAGCCACGAAAATAAAAAAATTAGGGTTAGTTAATATAGTCCAAACCAATTTGAGCCTTTTGCAATATTTCTTTTCGGTTTTGCTTATTGAATTATTGATTGCATCGTCGTGTCTAGTTACTGATTTTTAGTTTAGTTAGAATCTAGTTCGTCATTGTCTAGTTTGCATCTTGTTCATCGTGTATCCTTTATGTAGCTTTATTTTTGTTCTACCACCACCATCATCATCCCTACCGCGCAAATCCCCCCTGCCTCAGCCCCCTGCCGCAGCAGCCCAAGTCCTCCAGCCACCACATCTCCCTACCGTGTCATCCCCTGCCGCGGCAACCACCAAAACCACCCTGCCACCGCTCACAGCTCCTTGGCGTCCTCCCTACCGCGTCCACCAGAGCCACTGTCATGGCAATCACCACCTCAAGCGCTGCCGTGGCAATCACCACCTCTTGCCGCCACTTCCACTCGTTGCCATGACAACCGAAGGCCCTGCCGTCGCTACATCTCGTTGCCACGATCCTCTACCGCGCCAACCTCGTCATTCAGAAGCCCTATTTGTTTCGGTTTACCAGAGGAGAGGAAAAGATTGATTCGGGTTGAAAAAAAAAGAGAGAGAAAGAAAGAAGAAAAAAAGACAGAAAAAAAAACTAGAGAGAAAAAGAAAAAAAAAACAGACGAAACAGAAAAAGGAGTCCCTCTGTCTGAAATTTGAAAACCCGATCAAACCTTCGCCAAATCCAGTGAAATTTGGGGGAGCACTTCTTCATACATTCACAAGCTGCTATAAAAAAATTCGGCAAGTTTGGCCCACGGAATCAAAAGATATAGCAGTTTCAATATTGAACACGTGTTAGTTTCGAGTCCGAGTAGGATTCCGTTTCCGAAACACCTTCAGTAAAATGGACATAACTTTTACATACGGTGTCCGTTTTTGATGTTCTTGTGCTCGTTTTTAAGCTAATGACGAGGCGCATACTTTACACCTAAGCCCTTAGTTGCCCTCAAGGTGCCCCAAAATCGGCCACCTTCGGTCCCGAATTTGTTTTGCAAGTTTTCGGTTTCTGTTTTTGTCATTTCTTTCGTTCTTCCCTACGGAATTTGGGCTTCGCCTCAACTGAAAAGTTGTAAATCTTGTCAAAACCTTTCAAAAGAGTATATAGAAGCCATATAAAACTTTTTCTTTTATCGTTTGAGACTAGCTATTTTTTCTGCTTAATCTAGAGGGTTGTTTACGTTGCACGTTATTCTGTTTTTGTGCTCTACATCGTGCAAACAATCTTGTGCCTTCAGAAAGAAGTTTGAGTAGTTGGCTAGCGTCTCTCCTAGCACTTGTTGTGAGGTTTTCCCTTGCTTACATCAAGTCACATTGACCATTGCTTGTGCATACATACACTGCTCTGCATAGGGATTTGATTAGCTAGTTGTGATTAGGCTAGGATCAGTAGCCTTGACTAGTACTTTGAAAAATCTTTCAATTTGCATTAACTGATTTGATTATTGCTGATCCTTGCTATCATATTGAAGCCTTCCAAGCTCCACTTCCTACTAACTTAGCAGGTGTTGTTCCTCGCAATCGTTGGGCTAATTGTAAGTGAGCGTATCACGAACTAGCCACTGGTTGTACCACTTTTCTTGCTGCATTGATAAGATCTTGTAAGAACTTGGTCTAAGCTTGAGTGAGAGTGACTTGGCAACCTCCAGACCCTATTAGTTGATAGGAACATATATACTGAGGAAGAACATATAAGCTATGAGACATCTGATATGTACCAAAGCTTAGTTGTTCAGCGTGTACTAAGTGGTCAAATAGAGTGTACTGAACAAAATCAACATCACACCTTGTTCCAATCAAAGTTTGTCATCAAGGAACGTTCTTGTAAAGTCATCATCGATGGCAGAAGTTGTAACAATCTTGCTAGCACAGACATGGTCGATGTAACATCCCATGTTTTGGCTTGTATTTCAAATGTAAGAAGATATGTAGAAATTAAAAACTTTTCTTACAATCTGTATTCCGTGTATGTTCTGAAAACTTCTTGTAAAGAATTATGGTAATACAAAGTCACAAGTCATGTTGACCAAAATCTTGCCTTTCAAAAAACTTTTCTTGTCAAACCTTGTGATTATTCCTTGGAAATATTTTTCCTAAGTTCTAGGGTTAGTGTGGGACCCCTCTGAAAAATTTCATAATTTTTAGAAATTGTTTGAATATTTTTAGAGGGTAGTCAAACCTATTTGATTTTTAGTCAAACCCTAACTTAGCACATTACAGAATTTTTGGAGAAAAATGCATTGCATAAAAACCTCTGAAATTTTATACAAGGTCAATATCTCAGTTAGCATGCTCTTGTAAAAATTTCAGAATTTTTGGAGTTATTTTGCTACCTTAAACAATTTCCCAAAGATTGGCTCATTTCAAAACCCTAAATTGAAACCCTAGTCTGAGTCAGACTCGGACTCGAGTAAAACCTGAGCCCAAGTCATTTGACTCAGTTGAACCAAGTCGCAAGCGCCGCACTCGGGCTCAGCTTTAAGGGCGCGATCAATCTCCGCCGTTGGATCTTCATCGGGCCGGCCTCACCGCGTGTGAACTTCGGACCTCCGAATCCCGCGTCTCATTTCGGCCGTTGGATTTAGATCCAACCGTGCGGTCGCCTTCCCTTTATGTTGGGCCGTCTCGACAAGCGGAAGTACCGCCGTTCTCAAGCCAGTAGTACTGGGCTCCATTTGAGTGGGGGGTGTTTTCAGCCGTTAGAACTTAATCGGACCGCCAAATTGGTTCTAACATTTTAAAGCCACTAAACGTGAGATTTAATCCTCGTCGTTCATTTCCAATCCACCGGTAGTACCTTTTTCTCCTCCGGAAGTACCGCTCTACGGTAGTACCGCTTATTTCACGCTGGTAGTTTCGAGCTCATTTTTTTTAGATCTGGGCTGTCCATTCTTAATCCAAGGGCTGAGATGGGTTGACTCAGCTTTTGAAACTTAACCTAACCCTTCGACTCTTTTTCGACCCGAGCCAGTTAAACCCCTTCTCTGGCAATGGGCCCGCGGCCACTCCTGGTCATCTTCAACCTCTGATAGCGTGTGCGTGTGTGCCATGGCAGAGAGGGGTTGTGCCCTGTCATTTTCCTGTGTGTACTCCTCAACAACTCTTTGACCCTAGCATTTATTGCTGTCGACTTTTCACCCTCAGGGCCATCTTTCTCAGCTGCCCTCATCTTCTCTGTCCTTCATGGCAAAGGATGAGCTAAGCTCACCATGGGGCTCCTCTCCTGCTTGTAACCATTGGTTTTCAGCTATAAAAAGCACCCCAAGCCCTCCTTGAGTTCCTTTACAGCACCCTAGCTCTTTCCTTACTCCTGGAAGCTCAAACCACTAAAACCCCCCAAATCCACCATTGTTGGCCGTGGAGCTCCATTGGTGGCTTGGTGCTCCAGCGGTTCTTTTCCCTTCCTTTTTGAACCCTTTTGGGCTCCTCAACCTTCTAATCAACCTTCTAATCTTTTTCCCTAACTTAATTTTAGGTTTCATTCTCACTAATCGCCTATTTTTGAGTTGGGATGTTTTCGACCGAAATCACCCCTTTCTTCCTCAACTCCGGTAAGTGGTTTCATTTAGCAATTAGTTGCTCATGAACCTTCTGTGGGCCCTAATGCAGCTACTTTGACCACCCAGTGGTGTTCATTTTACTCAGGCAATCATTTTTGCTCCTGGGCTAAGGTAGCTTCTTATTAGTCCTTAGATGCTATGGCGCCCGCTTCTTTGGACAATGCAGAGCTTTTTAGCTATTTTTACTTTCGGACGTTTTTGGTCACCGCCCCTTTTTTCGGCTCGCCGGCATTCCGGGCCGCCGCCGTCATGGGTACCTCCACTGGGTGTGCAATGCTATTGCAGACCCATTTGTGCAATTGGTTTGCGCCGCCGTGACCGGAGTCGCCAGCGGCAAGTCGTTGTTGCGCTTGGGTTTTTGTCGGGCGTGTAAGCACTGTGCCGTTGTCATTTAGGACAGCATTAATGCTAATCATGGATAATCATTGTTAATCATTGCTTTGGCAATAAATGACTGTCTTAAAATGACCTTAGGAGTCGCTGCCATGTGGGCCCCGTGTGCTTAAACCCCCACAGCGTTGCTTTTAGGGCTCGGATTGGGTGCATTAATTGCTAATCTTTGGCAGCAATTAATGACTGTCCGAAAGGACCTTTTGTGCCACTGTCAAGTGGGCCCGCCCCCCCTTAAACCCTCTCTGTGCGATACTTTTAGGACACCATTAATGCTAATCATCGCTAAGCATTGGGCTCAGTAATTAATGGCTATCCTAAATAGCCCTTGTGCATGTCACTTAGATGTGGGCCCGCACAATTAAACCCTTAGTGCACTTAAAATCCACGTGTGTTAGCACGTAATGTGAGGACCCGGAATATTTAACTAGTAACACTTAACCTCCAAATGGTTCTACTGTTACTAATTAAACATTCTAAGCCTCGATGGACATATGCTTCCCAGAATTGCAGCATACGTACATCATCACAAAATTACACATCAATTCCATACACATACATCACTAAGTTCAACAACGACATACATAAAGTAAAGTTATTACAAAAGAGAGCCGACCGGCCAAATAGAACAATATACAAGAATGACAATGAAGCAAAAGCGCCATAAGATGGCTAGAACAAAAGTCGACCTGTTAGCCACACAACCCACAAGGCAACCGACGGGCCGCTAAGCTAGTCGCCCATAAGCTACCACAACACAGCTCACAAAAGTGAGGCCCCTCGAGCTCACCTTCTTCCTCTGCAACAAAACAATTAAGCATAGCATCCGAGTACAAAGATTGTCTTTGTACCCGCAAGATCGACGTGTGGAATAGCGGACCTATTCATAAACTACATGCAAGCTTATTTAGGTGGAGGTTGTATGTCTCATTTTGCATAAAGCCAACTTTATTTGCAATAATGTAATACATTTCAAAAGCAAGTTTGCAAATCTGTTTTGTTATCAAAGTAATGATAGAAGTAAAGATACATACAAGTAACCACTGGAAGTGACTATCCCAATAGCCACCACAACATAGCACGAATCCCGATTCGTACCACCCATCAAATTTTAATTTAAAAGGTTGTAGTCTAACTCTTGAAAGACCTTGCCAAGCGTGTCCATAACGTAGGACGAGGCTATTCGAATAGTTTTAACCCTGCAGGGTGTACCAATGTACCCACACTTGGACCGCCTTCAAGCCACAAGCACACTCACAGAAGGTATGCCGCCCGGCTAAGTCCTACGAGACATTTCCAATCTTGTGTATTAACTACGAGCCGCTCGTATGGGTAGAAACACCATACGCTTACATTGCAAGCCGAAGACAACAAATCCCATCACGGGTGAAGTCTTTCGGACACTACAATGCTCCCAACACCATCCCTCCCGCGACTCCTGCGACTCGGAGCCAATACACGCCAAAGTACTAAGTCAAGAGAGGTCCCATACCCTCTAATGTGGTTAGCACGCTAAAATGCTTGGTTTAGTGTAACAAGATGTTCGGTCCTTGTTGACCGGGCACCATTCGACCACACCCAAAAATCACACCATCATACCATTGTGCCCAAGTCTAAATCATTTTGTTTTCAGTTTTAGTTTTCATAAGTAGACATAGCACAAGGTGGAAATCATAAATCATAATAAGTTTTGTGTGATCAAGGTTATCGATAAGTCGATAACCGCCCATTTCTACCGAAACTAAGCATGGCTAAGCAATTAATTCGCAACTACTAAGTGACAAGAGCCCATCCACGAACTCTAAATCACAGCAAGTAACCTAGGCTCATGGTAGTAGAGGATAATCATTTGCTAAGGAAATGCATCTACTAGGCCAACTATTAAAACAAAGTAGCAATGCATACATAGAATTTGTAATCAACATAAATACTTAAAATACTGGGATTAACATGATCAAACTGCTTGCCTTCTTGCTGTTGCTCAATATGTTGCGGAGGATCGTTCTCGGGGTTACCGCAAATGTCGAATCCTAAGCGAAAAGGCAAAAGAACCAAGAACAACCAATAAGACTAGCAACACTTAAACAAAAGAGCAAGCAAAAATTAACCAAATACAACGAAATTTATACACAAGGTAGAATACAAATATACCAAGACATAGAAACTGGAAAAACCTAATTTGGATTTGTGGTGCAAAAGATATTACTTAAAAACTCATTTTTGGCCATAATTAGCACTGTAGCAAAAATATTTTCTAGAAAGATTTTGGAGCTGAAATTTTTATGGTAGCTACCTACTGGTATAGTGGTAACCCATATAAAATTTTAGGTCATTTGGAGTTAAGATGATTTAGTTATGATTTTTCTAAGTTCTACAACTAGCATATATCATTTCTCAGGAACATGAATAAAGACAAAGCCTAGATCAAATCAAAGCATGTCTACAGCCAAATTTACTGTGTTGAGTTTGCTTAGTTTGCAACTACAGAGAGGAAGTTATGTATTTTACAAATTTTCCATGAATTCCTAGACATCATTTTTCATTAAACAAGATCATGTTGTTTAAATCATTTTCTGCTACAAAACAGGGCCTAATTTCATTCTCAGATTAAAGTTCATACTATAACAAAGCTACAGCAACTGGAATCATTCAAAAAGGAGTTAAAATGACAAAGTTATACACTTTTGAAATTTGAAACAAAGAAAAGACTTAGGAAACTTTGAGCTCTGGAGGTCCAAACGAGGCGGAAGACAAGGAGAGGTCGTGGGCCGTTAGATCAAGGTTTGACGGCTACGAGCCTCGACGCCCAGCGCGCACAAGACCTCCTCCCGCACTGGGGAGGTCTGGATCGTTGAGATCTGATCCAACGATTACGACCAGCGCGTGCACAGCGCACGCAAGGAGGTCTACGCGCTACAGAGCTCGTGGACCGCCGATCGAGATCCGCGGTCCCGAGCACTAGGGGAGATCCTAAGGCTTTAAATCCAAGGAAGGAGGTGGGACGGTCGATTCTCACAGAGGAGGTCCCAACGGTCTAGATCTCGGAGAGAGGTCCTACTCCTACGGCTAAATCCACAGAAGGAGGTCTAACCCGTTAGATCTAAATCTAACGGTTTAGACCAGAGGAGGAGGTCCTAACGTTACTGATCCAAAGGAGGAGGTCCTAGGCGGTCAAGATCTTCCAGAGGGAGGTCTTGATCGGCTGAGATTGACACGAGGAGGCCTTGGATGACCAAGATCTTCTCGGGAGGTCCTAAGCTATAGTGTTTCTGGGAGGAGATCCGGGCGGTTGATTAGACCTAGGGAGGTCTTGAACGGTCCAGAACAACGCGGAGGGAGGTCCTGAGACTAAAGATTTACAAATAAAACCTAACGCTCAGATCTAAAGCCGGGGAGGTCATGGACGGCTAGGATGGAGCTAAAGAGGTCTGAGCGGGGTTTTCCTTGTAAAAGGCCAGGGGTGGCTTTTTGACAAAGAGGACCCCGATGGTAGCCTAGGGTGGTTTTTGCGAAATGACCAAGGGGAGGTCTTTTGCAAAGAGGACCTCGGTGGAGGTCCAGAAGGTGGCTTTTACAAAAATGACCTCGAGGAGGTCTTTTTGCAGGAGTGGTCCTATCGGCTCAGATGGAGTTCCACGAGGTCTTAAACGGTTAGGATCTAACCAGGGGAGGTCCTAGTGCGTGAGATTTTACACAGAGCCAGATCTAACGGCTAAGAGCTAATCCCAGGAGGTCTTTAAAGGCCGAGGTGGAACTAGGGAGGTCCTGGGACTTAGAAATTTCCGCGGAAACCCATCTACGGTACAGATCCCACCGAGGGTGGTCTTAACGGCCGAGATTAAGCGAGGGGGAGGTCTTACACTTACGGGTTTTCACGGGGAAGATCCAAAGGTCCAGATCTAAACGTGGGGAGGTCTTAAACGGCTACGAAGAGCTCTAGGAGGTCGGGGACTTAGTGGTACGCACGTTTTGCCGGCAAGACAGCCTTAAAGAGCAATCTCGGACAGCATTAAACAATGCCAATCATTAGATCACAACTCCTGTCCGAGTACGACACGGCAAAACGCCCGAGCACCCAAACGAGCTCACCGCCGGCGACGTAGGCCACGCCGGCGGGAACCAAGAGCACAGCTAAGCTCACAATAGCGCAGCGGACCTAACGGAGACACTCTCGACGGCGGTGACGACCTTGAACGTCGGCGAGCCGGAGAGGAGCGGTGAGCAAGCCTTTGACAAAACCGAAAATAGGAAAAAGGCCCGCTATGACCTAACCTAACACGCGCTCGAGCTCTAGGAGGCTAAAATAAACTCACCCGAGTGTAGGGAAGGTCCGGAGGAAGACGGAGGGACTTGGGGAAGGTCGACGAAGTCCGGCGATGAAGAGCTTGCCGGAGGAAGAAGAAGATGGCCTCGACCCAAAGCTACTCCCAACTCGTGCACCACTGCAATGAGAACCAAGCCAAGTTAGAGCAGGCTCGAGTTGAGGAGATCAAGATGATAGTGAACAAGGCCAGGAAGTTGCCGGGACCACTGGAGCCTGGAGGTCTTCGAGGAGAGCTCCAAAAGTGACAATGGAGGCAGGGAGGTGGTGGTGTTCGTGGGGGTTGAGTTTGAGGACCAACTCAAGCGAGGGAGCTCAAGCACACTAAGAACGAAGAAAGGATAGGAGAGGAAGGTCTCGGGCTATGTATAGCCAGGAGCTTGGCAAGGGCTAGGCAACCCATCGTGAGCAAGAACCATGCCCCTGCCAAAGGCACGCTCGACAGGACAAGTGACAGAGCAGGTGGAGACTTTGGAGGTTAAAGCTGACTAGCAATAAATGCATGTCAGCAGAAAGAGTCGTTGACAAGGGCAAAAGGTGACATCTCACTGCCCCCCAACTGCTCTGACCCTGACACACGCACAGAGGTGCGAAATTCCATGGTGGGCAGACCTCAGGGAGGTCGTGAGGAAGAAGCACAGCGCTAAGGAGGTCCTGGACGTCTCAGATTTGCTTGGGGAGGTCCTGGACATCCCAGAGGTGCTCGGAGAGGTCCTGGACGTCCAAGAATCGCCGAGGTGGGGAGGTCTTGCGCGGGCGAGGAGGTCCTGGGAGGTCGTGAGCCCCACGATGGACATCCCACGGCTTGGACCACCCCAAGGCGCTGAGGGCGCTCAAGAGCTCCTCGGATCAGGGGGAGGTCGTGAGCGGTGGATGGAAATCCAACGGCTAGGACGGGCGCGCACGAGATCGAGCTCGGGTGCGGCGCTGGCGACATGGTCCAACCAAGTCGGTTGAGTTGGGCTCGGGTCCGAGCCCGAGTTCGACTCAACCCAGATTTGAATTTCCTGGTATTGGAGAAAGGCTGACATTTGGAGAATTGTTTGAGGTAGCAAATGAACTCCAAAAATTATGAAATTTTTGCAGGAGCTTGCTAGCGCAAACGAGGATTTAGCATAAAATTTTCAGAGGCTTTGGTGCTGTGGATTTTCCTCCAAAAATTTAACAAGGCACTGGTCCAAGGTTTGACCAGATTTTGAATTGGTTTGACTGACCTCCAAAAATATTCAAACAATTTCTAAAAATTGTGAAACTTTTCAGAGGGTCCACATACCATCCCAAGAACTTAGGAAAATATTTCCAGGAGATGATCAAGAGGTTTGACAAGATTGTTTTTGAAAGTTCAAGATTTGGATCAAAAGACTCGTGACTTCGTATTTCCATAACTTTTTGTACAATACCTGCTTGGTACAATAGGAAATACAGGATGTAAGAAAAAGTTTTAATTTCTACTCATTTTCTTACATTTGAAACACAAGCCTAAAATTGGGATGTTACACGTAACACTTCATCGATCTCGGGCCGTCCATTTTTAGATCTGCGGCCCAGATCTGGGGACCTTTTGGACCACCCTATCGTCTAAATCAAGGTGGGCCGTCCATCTCGCGATCTGCGACTGAGATCGTGAGTTCATTCAGACTTCCGAATGTGCTTGCGGTAGTACCGTTTACTTAACGGCGGTAGTACCATTTTCCTGTAGAGGTCAAAACTCCCCTTTGGAATTTTCGTACCGTGCCTTATTTCGGTACTACCGCAGTTGTGGTAGTTCTGTTCAATCAACGTCGGAACTACCATTCTCGCGGTAGTTCCACCTCGTCAACTTCGGAAGTACCATACTTGCGGTAGTTCCGCTCCAATACCTTCGGAAGTTCCGATTTCCTTTGGTGCCCTCTCACGCGCTGTTCTGCGCGTAGACCGTTGGATCTGATCTCAATGACCCACGTTTGTCCACGTCATTATCTTTTCAAGAAGTTTGATTTAATTGCAGTAGGTTTTTATTTATCAACTAAAAATTGTATTAAAACTTCAAAAATTCATAACTAATTCATTTTAATTCCTTTTCGGCTAATTCCAATTCTGTTAAATTTCTGTTTAACTAAACTTTAATCCAAAAATATGTGTAGGCACTAATTCTATACCAAAAAATTATATAGGTTGAATTAACTTGATTAAGTGTAAATATTGTCTAGAAATTCATTTAAAATTTGTAAAAGACACAAGTAATTCTCTGTAACTCCAAAATTAACAAACTAAAATTTGTATAAATCCTGTGATAATGTACTTTAATGTGGACTAGGTTTTGATCATGTCCTTCTCTCTCAAATGTGATATGTTCTAGTTTCATAACTTAGAAAAATCATAAGTAATTCATTTTAGCTCCAAATAAAGTAAATCCACTTTTTACTGTTCTTAGGATGCCATGTTCTACCCACCTTAAAAATTTCAGGTTCTAGATCATTCTGGAAAATTGTGCCATGAACAGTAACAGATAGCTATTTAAATTGAATTTTCAAGCTGAAAGAAAATATTTTGGCTATAACTTTTGCATGTGTAGTCCAAATAAAATGATTCTTATTTCTAAATTTATTTAAAATCATGACCTTGCCACTGTGTAAATTTCATGCAATTTGGATGACTTTGGCTTTCGAGTTTCTTTTGGTGTTCTTCGTTCTTATTGGATTTTTCGCATTTTGCATTAGGTTGCGAAGAATTTATCGAACCTGAGTCTGATCCTCTGCAGCAAGAGCACTACCAGCAAGGCAAGTAGATGTAGCATCATTTGATCATATTGCTCCTATTAATTTTAAATTCTAATATGTTGTTTTTAAATTCTACGTATGCATTGCTATCTTGTTTTAAATTATTGTCGATTAGTTGACCTACTAGATGCATTACCTATAGGCAAATGATTATCCTCTAATACCGAGCCTAGGACTATCTTGCTGTGATTTTGGGTTCGTTGGATGGGCCCTTGTCACTTAGTAGTTTACGAGTTTATGTTGCTTAGTCATGCTTAGCTACCGGTAGAATTGGGCGGTCACTACTACACACAGCCTCATCACAGACGGTTCGGAACAGTCATCACAGACGGTTCCGAACCGTCTGTGTTTTTGTACGTCTGTGATAAACAGGCGGTTATCACAGACGGTTAAAAATCCATCGTGATAAGTCACAACACGACGGTTCTAATTATATAACCGCTCATGCTATCTAATTATCACGAGCGGCTCTATTAAAGAACCGTCATGCTATCTAATTATCACAGACGGTTCTATTTACAAACCGTCTGTGATATGCACATATCCCAAACGGTTCTAATTATTTAACCGTCTGTGATATACACATATCTCAGACGGTTCATAAATAGAACCGTCTGTGATATGTGTATATCACAGACGGTTATTAAATAGAACGGTCTGGGATATGCATATTCACAGACGGTTTGATTGTTAAACCGTCTGTGATAGTTACTTCAGCCTAACTATTTTTTTAAAATTTTTGGCTAGCCTCAGGAATTGCTAGCCATGCTCTCTGAAAATAAGCAGGCAGAAAATAGATACATCACAGATAAATCAACAGACAACCCAAAGTGATCATTGTCAACTACAAACCAACATATATCAAATATTGTCGCTAGTGTACAGCAGGCAGAAAATAGATACATCACAGATAAATCAACAGACAACCCAAAGTGATCATTGTCAATTACAAACCAACATATATCAAATATTGTCGCTAGTGTACCATTGAATTACAACTATTCAAAGTGAATTACAACTATATCAAATATATACTAATTGTTTCGAGGTCGTTCAGTAGTGAAACTCTCCGTTGGGCGCAATGACATCCGTCATGATGAAGGTGCAAAGCCTCCCTCGAACATCCGAGATCTCTTTCTGAACGAGTGAATCTAAATCTATATTCAAAACCTACAAACAAGAGTAAAGTGTTACACATATATATTTAAATTTATAATTAGCAATTATTGCGAGATTGACCAACCTCGGGATCCGGCAACCTAGCACTCATGAGAATCTGCATATGATGGCAAACGTAGAATGCACATTCTTACGCTTTTTTTGGCGACCGAAAAAATAGAATTACATATATAGGTATAGTCGGTTCGAGACGCATTATTACTAAGTATGATATAGGATTATTGTGTTGTAGCACGCTGGAAATCGCGCCCCTGTGATTAAGTGTGGCGTTCGTTCCTTGTATAGCCCTCCTCGGCAATATAGGAGATGAACGACCTACATGTTTCAAAAAGTTAACCTCGGCCATTTCAAACGAAGGAAGACTACAATAGAGTTATGTATGGAGGAAATGAGCACACTGCCGAGTACTTCTTGCACAAGGGTGAAGTCGTGGCCTTTTTTCATTAGGGAATCAAGGTATAGTACCTGATTCCTCTTTGGTATAATGACTAGAAGGATCCAGTGGTGCCTACTCATGTATGTCGCTATAGTCATTAAACCTAAGTTCATACTGCGTATAAAGTACAAATGAAATTTGTATAGCAAGTAGTGAAGCACTTACTTCTGGTTGTAGGGCACCATTATGTAGTCCACGTAGTTTTGAGCAAGCAATCCTGCCGTTATGTATTTCTCTACGTAGGATGCGTCTGCCAAGATGGTTTGCTCAGAGACCACGTGTGGGTCGAGGAAACCCACCGGTTCTTTCAATCGCCGGGCAGTTTTAATCATGTATCTATACATAAGCAATGAGTTGTTATATTACGTGAATGTAGAACTTGATTGTACACACTTACAGTGTCCAGCATCGTAGAAGTGAGGCATCGAGGGCTTTGAGGTTGAATAGGTCGAATAAGTCGTCGAAGCCCACGATGAAGGGGGCCGGCTCGTGGAGGAAATAGTCCTCCGTGTATCTGACGGTGATTCCATCAGCGCACCCTTTCTCTTTGGTCTTCTGCAAGTACCAGCTATGCAAACTCTGACAACCTAATCCGGCAGAGGCTAATCATCGTGCTCGTCGCCAACGGACTTCCGAAAGAGTATTTCTTAGGGGTAGGAGGCGGAAGCGCCTTAATGTTCTTCGATTTCGATTTGTCCTGAACGACTTGCCCGCTACGCGTCTTCCTCCTGTCAGACGACTCGGGAACCGATACGGCGGCACGCTTTTTTTGTTCGTTCGGTGTCTTCTCCACGGGAACCGATGAGGCGGGCTTCTGAAGCGAAGGTTGAGGTGCAGTCATGGAGGGTCCTGTTGGAGAGACATGGTCGTGTCGAGATGGTTGGGGTAGAGTCATCAAAAGTTGAGGCGGCTCTGCAGGGTCCAGGACGATGTCCTTCAAAAGTTGAATTGGAGAGGCATGGTCGTGTGGAGATGGTTTGGGTGGAGTCATCGAAGGTTGAGGCGACACTGCAGGGTCCAGGGCGATGTCCTTCTTTGGCCACTGAATAAAACTGTACAGGGCATCCCCTAGTGAAACACCCCAACTCTCAAAGAGCCTGGAATGCTACTGGAAATAAACTCATCTAGCCCAATCTACAAATTTTTTTGACAGAGTCTCCTTTGTTTAATCAGCTATACCGAGAGTTCAACGATAGATGATAGCATTTAACAAAATTCTCATGATCAAGCTTGATAATCAATTGAACATACCAAGACCTGGCAATCTCATTATTACAACTAAACAGTTACTCAACCAAACCGATCTATGAGTGATAATCATCAGTTTATTTATTTCTAAAATTGTAGCTAAGTGGTAAACGCCTTAAGAATGTGAGGTAGTGAGTGCATCCATCCTCTATTCCCTCCCATTCATGTCGATCCTGCCAATGGTACCTAAAACACATTAAAGCAAGAGTGAGCCCAAAGACTCAGCAAGTATCAACAAGGCTATAAACAAGAACACAAACATAGCATCAATGATCCACAATAACACAACACTAAACATAGCATTTTTAACTTATGAAATGCAACCAATGCAATGCTCAAGGATCCTTTATCTTTAACTTTCTGTGTGCATTACACCGGTAATGCAGAGTATGCAACCGTCGCTGCATACCCATGCCTGTGCGCGCACGCACAGGGACCAATTGCCCGTTACTCCGCAAGTAAGGGGGACCTCAAGCCCACACTCCACGAGTGAGGGGATCTCGGGCCCGTCACATTCATGACGGGAATCTCAAAGGGAAACATGCTTGGTCACCGCGTGACCAAGCCACAACATGTTCTCAATATGCATATGCTCATCTCTTATTCATCATCAATCTTATCAAAATACAACAACATTGTACCACAGTAAAGTATAAGCATAATTTGAGCAATCACCATACTTAAACAATCATCAAGTAAACCATCTTGCTATGCAACCTTATATCAAAAAGCACACAGACATAGCTAATCAATCACACCCATTTAACAAAGCATTGCACTTGCATTCACCAAGATAAATTGGAACTCATAACCATAACATCCATGCATAGCTATTATGAGCACAACACAAACAGTCACGGCATACAAGCATAAATATACAATAGCCCGAATACTTGCCTTAACCGTGCGAGAACGGTGGACGCGAAGAGGGCGCTGCCCCTGGGATCACGCTCCCACCTGAACATAAAGATAACCCCAATCTAAGACCAGCATACTGGACCAAAATCATAAATAGCAACACAGTTGATCTCACTAAATTCCCAAGCGTTAACAAAACCTCCAATTTCTAGCGATCGTTTTTGTGCTCACTGAAAACAGCCAAATTCTAAAATACATAACTTTCTCCTCAGGAGTCCAATTAAGATGCTCTTAGACTTTCGGAAAAGGTAATTGAATTACCTAAATAAACCTAGTTGGGGAGCCCTTTTGATTCTGTCATTAACTTCCCCTATCAAACCAATCATCAGACAACAGAATTCTCGTCGGGTTCTCTGGACAGTACGCTAAAACCACCATAACTTTTGCTACGAAAGTCCAAATCTCGTGTTCTTTATCTCTGTGAAAAGGTATAGAAATTACCCACATTTTTCGTTATATTGAGGTCCTCTGATTTTGAACTTAACTAGCAGATTCATCCCATTTTCTACAGACTGTTCAAAACTGACAGAATAACAGAGCAGCAATACTAAAAAATTCATAACTTCCTGACCGTTAATCGGATTTGGATGATCTTGGTGGCCACTGAAAGCTAAGAACATAATCTACAACTCTCTAGGAGATCCAAACTCCTAATTCTTCTTCTAACCACATGAAATCGGCCGCGCAAGCTACTGGACAAAATTGGACAGAGAACAGAAATTAACCGATGCAATCGATCTACTAGCAAACGCTTCTAACGACTATCACTCAACGCAAGAAACCCGTCGTTACCCTTGACGACGTGCTGGATGACGACGAACAAACCCCCGAAGACGATCCTCCTTCTCCTCTCTTCCTTCTCTTCTCCCTCTTCTTCTCCCTTCTCTTCTTTTCCCTTCTTTTTCCTCCTTGGCCGGCTGCAATGGAGCTTCTCCTTCCTTTTGGCCAGCAGCAATGGAGGTGGAGGAGGTGGGGAGGTGCGCAAGGAGGTGTGGAGGGGAGGCAGGGAGGTGGTGGGGAAAAAGTGGCGGTCGGTTGGGGGAGGAAAGGGGAAGGGAGGGGCTGCGGCTTGGAGGAGGAGGGCTAGGGTTTGTGCCGCCCCTCTTGGGCCTTGGCCGGCCAGCCCACTAATGGGCCTCCCGGCGGTAGCCCGGGGCCCAGGTTGTCTTAGCAAATGCGAAAACCCCCCTCGTTGGTTGCTTAATTAATTAAGTCCCAAAAGGTTCGCCTCCTAAATCGACTTCTAAACAGTTAATCCTTTAACTCAAAATTAAATCTCTCCCAGAAGTCCTTTCAAATACTTTTGGGGTATTACATTCTACCCCCCTTAAACTGAATTCGACCCCGAATTCTACCTGTCATCTACTCGAAGAACAACAACAACCATAATTGAAAATCAATAACCAACAAGATGTACCCGACGTGATAAACTTTGGTTAAAGTTCGATCATACGAGACTACCTCCCAAGTCTCTTCTCGCTAAGACCGACGTAAACATAACACCATAACGTATACCCATATCTATACCTCAACACTCTCACTGACCTTCCCAGGTACTCACTCAACACCAGCACATACATGACGTTATGTACTCCGCGCACGGACTCGAGACAGTCCTGGCGATACGCCAACTAGCGAGAACAACCCAATGTATCTTGGGTTAACCTTCCCAAAGATACCGAACCACACGACATGCACATAGAACACAGAACTCGTATTCCACCTTCTCAAATAAACTCCTCACTAAAGCAAGGACCACCTCCTTTAACCAGAAACATACGACAAAACTCTCTTTAAACAAACTCTTTGACCAACAAAACCCATCTGAAAAAGAAGGATTCATATCGCAACTAAGCGTTACCAGCGCGGTGCTAAAAAGTCAAATCCAAAAATCGAATTTCATCACGAAAACCCTTCCACCTTCCAAGTGGCGGTTTGCGAATAAACATCATGAAAACCAAAGGAAGAATCATTTTAAATGCCCAAAATCAAAACTTCCTTTATTCTTCTGAACCGATAAGAACCATATAAACCAAAATCGAGTCAAACTCAACTTACGAAATACATTGGTCAACAAGACAAAACTCAAACGAGAATCGAGGAAACAATTCACTCCTTTGAGGAAGTATCAATTTCTCAAGATCTCTTTAGGAATAAAATCTCTCTTAACTTTGGAGTTTGGTTCACGCAAAACACACTAACTCATCCTCTTAACTTGACAATCTCAACGCTACACTCAAGTTGAAATACATCATCCACAACTCTGTAAAAAAAAACTCTATCGACTCCACCCAAAACTTTATCTCAACAACTCCTCTATCAACCTGACTAATTTGACAGATGACTTCCAATGCATCTCAAAATAGATCACACACGCAATCACATCACCTCAGTCTTTTAGAAATAAACAACTTGGAATTCACAGCTCTCACATTCATATACTTTCTCTAAAAGGGCTCTATCAATGATCATCCCACTGTTCGAAACCCACACTTAATCTACTTCCTCTACACATAATCACTGGGTGCCCCAAATCCTAGCATAAAAATGCAAAGCCCAAATTAAACTCCAAGACTCCTACAACGAACTTCTCATATAAAAGATAGGGAAATCCTCAGATTAAATCCGTAAAATCCCACAATTCCAACATACTCACTCATTAACATCATCATGAAAAATATTTTCTTGACCAGTTTACCTTTAGAAAGATTATAACTGTCAGAAGGTTACTCATTTAAAGCCAAATCACTCTTAACGTTACTCAACATTTTCCATTATCCCATTAATTGACATGGTGATTCGATTACTTTGTAATTCCACTCTCATTAAACCACATCATCAAGAATAACTTTCATAGCCTCGCAATACTACCAAATTGTGATACTCTAATAAATTGATCCAGATTTCCATACTTGCTAATTCTAATGCTCGGTCAAAAGAACACCAAATCTTGGACTACATCTCGCTATAGGTCCTACTAGTTGCGACAACGAAATCTGTTAGCTCCAAAGACAAATATTCTTTTAACTCAAATCCTCTCCAAGGATTATTCTAATAAATCGATTTATTACTCCGGGCCTCTCGGACAATCGACACCTAAGGGTTCACCAAACCATCTACTAGACCACCACTTGTCTAGATGCCAAAACACCACCTACGAGACTTTACAATACAGATCGGTTAACCCTTTCTTGGAAGAAGAGGCAAATAGAAATAAATCTCAGCACAAAGGAAAACGTTACCACTTACAATAGTTACAAGATCAAGAGAAACAATCAGATAAAACTGTTCTCGAAAACCAAAAGTTATGATCAAAGTTGAGGCGCACGCCCCACAATCGAGAGAATATCAAACCTCGACGGAATAAAACATCGCTTTTAGAATTAGGAAAACTCTTATGGGCAAGAACAAAAGTTTTAGACAATCTTCAATAATCTGCAAGTTATGAAACTTTACTTCAATCTCAAATACTTCTACTTCACTCGACTTTCATTGGTTCTGACATCACTTGGCAATTCCGACAAAGAGTATTTGAAGATCACAACACCTATTCCACTTAGGAACTAATAAAACCTCTCAACATGTCACTTTGCTCTAAACAAATTCAGCTATCACATCAACATGGGGTCTGAAAGATCACAAATGCGAACTAGAAACATATTCAATTAATCAACATCTGGCGAGCGATCCAGTCCCTTTATACAAAACATTCAATATTATCATCATAATCCCTTACTGACAATCACATTAGTAATGTAATAATACACTCTTAGCGAGACTCATCATAGCCTCTTATCCCATCATAAATTTCTCCAAAAGAAATACAAGCCACAAGGTTGAAACAAACCTATTTTAACTAGTTCATACTATCAATTGATACTTTCGCAAAGCACACTATCAGAGGCCACTTACTCATTCATCCACTCAACCATTAGTGTTACTCACACCCGCTCCAACTGTCATTAACATTTGTCAATTGTATGTATCATGTACACAAATAGGGTCCTACTTGCATTTGTAGTCATATAACCATCTATAAACACAAAGTCAACAATTAATAATCTCATCGTCAGATAACAGGTTTCACAACATGTTACCTCAACGTTCGTCTAATCTAATATACATGTTTCAATCTAGCATTTATGTATGATCATCAAGTAACCAGTTTAAGAAAATTTCCAAATTTGATATCCTCTAAGGCATCGTTCAAACACATTCTTAACATAACCATCACTAATGGGTAGGCTAATCCATAGAGATACATTACTCCATGCTATCCAATAAATCTACGATTCCACAATCCTAACGATCGGACCAATTCGTCAAAATACCACACCTCTTAATAACTCTATTGATTCCAACTAAATATTGTCATACTCATAGTCACGACTCATCAAGAACCACTAAAGGACAACCTCCACTTATTCAACTTTCCTTGATAAGGACCTTAGTTAAGATCGATCATGCACACACTGCGGACTCAACTTGAAACTCATAACACAACCATTAATCTTCAACGCTCAAAATACCCAAGAGAGATACGTTGAGTCAAAGCCTTCATGAACTAAAGGTGGCAAAAGGAAACTTTCATTAACCAAAACATCAAGCGAATAAATAGGTCAAGCTTTCCAATAAGAAAAACAAAACCAACACTACAAAAGTCAATCTTGACAATTAGCAAAGTTCACCAATCGCGAGAATAACTCAACGGTTGGGAAAAACAATAATTGATTTACGGGCAAATTAAGCCAAAGGAAACACACCAAAAATTTCAAAAAACCCATCAATCGCAACCGGATAAGAGTTGACCAAATTCAAATTCAGGAAGAGAACAACTCTTCTAAAGATTCTCGCTATCGACCTTTGTACTACGATCTCTCGTGTGGATACTTCGCTATTCCTATACCACGAATGGTGGTGTAACCTGGTATAGCTCAGGACCACAACCACTACCTCCACCTCTCAACATGGGTTACCCCCACACATAATAACCATAGTATTATACTATAGATATAACAGATTATCTCAAAACAGGAATCATTAATACAACTCAACAAATGCGTAAATGCAATGCTTGACCCATCCCATCCTCGTGCACCAAGGTGTCAGTTTATAAGTTCATTAACCATTACAAAATTTTAGCAATTTAAGTTGCCTAGGTTGTAAATCCAATCACCACGGACCTACCGCCCGCTCTGATACCAACTGAAACACCCCAACTCTCAAAGAGCCTGGAATGCTACTGGAAATAAACTCATCTAGCCCAATCTACAAATTTTTTTGACAGAGTCTCCTTTGTTTAATCAGCTATACCGAGAGTTCAACGATAGATGATAGCATTTAACAAAATTCTCATGATCAAGCTTGATAATCAATTGAACATACCAAGACCTGGCAATCTCATTATTACAACTAAACAGTTACTCAACCAAACCGATCTATGAGTGATAATCATCAGTTTATTTATTTCTAAAATTGTAGCTAAGTGGTAAACGCCTTAAGAATGTGAGGTAGTGAGTGCATCCATCCTCTATTCCCTCCCATTCATGTCGATCCTGCCAATGGTACCTAAAACACATTAAAGCAAGAGTGAGCCCAAAGACTCAGCAAGTATCAACAAGGCTATAAACAAGAACACAAACATAGCATCAATGATCCACAATAACACAACACTAAACATAGCCTTTTTAACTTATGAAATGCAACCAATGCAATGCTCAAGGATCCTTTATCTTTAACTTTCGTGTGCATTACACCCGTAATGCGAGTATGCAACCGTCGCTGCATACCCATGCTGTTGTGCGCGCACGCACAGGGACCAATTGCCCGTTACTCCGCAAGTAAGGGGGACCTCAAGCCCACACTCCACGAGTGAGGGGATCTCGGGCCCGTCACATTCATGACGGGAATCTCAAAGGGAAACATGCTTGGTCACCGCGTGACCAAGCCACAACATGTTCTCAATATGCATATGCTCATCTCTTATTCATCATCAATCTTATCAAAATACAACAACATTGTACCACAGTAAAGCATAAGCATAATTTGAGCAATCACCATACTTAAACAATCATCAAGTAAACCATCTTGCTATGCAACCTTATATCAAAAGCACATGACATAGCTAATCAATCACACCCATTTAACAAACGGTGCACTTACATTCACCAAGATAAATTGGAACTCATAACCATAACATCCATGCATAGCTATTATGAGCACAACACAAACGATCCACGGCATACAAGCATAAATATACAATAGCCCGAATACTTGCCTTAACCGTGCGAGAACGGTGGACGCGAAGAGGGCGCTGCCCCTGGGATCACGCTCCCACCTGAACATAAAGATAACCCCAATCTAAGACCAGCATACTGGACCAAAATCATAAATAGCAACACAGTTGATCTCACTAAATTCCCAAGCGTTAACAAAACCTCCAATTTCTAGCGATCGTTTTTGTGCTCACTGAAAACAGCCAAATTCTAAAATACATAACTTTCTCCTCAGGAGTCCAATTAAGATGCTCTTAGACTTTCTGAAAAGGTAATTGAATTACCTAAATAAACCTAGTTGGGGAGCCCTTTTGATTCTGTCATTAACTTCCCCTATCAAACCAATCATCAGACAACAGAATTCTCGTCGGGTTCTCTGGACAGTACGCTAAAACCACCATAACTTTTGCTACGAAAGTCCAAATCTCGTGTTCTTTATCTCTGTGAAAAGGTATAGAAATTACCCACATTTTTCGTTATATTGAGGTCCTCTGATTTTGAACTTAACTAGCAGATTCATCCCATTTTCTACAGACTGTTCAAAACTGACAGAATAACAGAGCAGCGATACTAAAAAATTCATAACTTCCTGACCGTTAATCGGATTTGGATGATCTTGGTGGACACTGAAAGCTAAGAACATAATCTACAACTCTCTAGGAGATCCAAACTCCTAATTCTGCTTCTAACCACATGAAATCGGCCGCGCAAGCTACTGGACAAAATTGGACAGAGAACAGAAATTAACCGATGCAATCGATCTACTAGCAAACGCTTCTAATGACTATCACTCAACGCAAGAAACCCGTCGTTACCCTTGACGACGTGCTGGACGACGACGAACAAACCCCCGAAGACGATCCTCCTTCTCCTCTCTTCCTTCTCTTCTCCCTCTTCTTCTCCCTTCTCTTCTTTTCCCTTCTTTTTCCTCCTTGGCCGGCTGCAATGGAGCTTCTCCTTCCTTTTGGCCAGCAGCAATGGAGGTGGAGGAGGTGGGGAGGTGCGCAAGGAGGTGTGGAGGAGGCGAGGAGGTGGTGGGGAAAAAGTGGCGGCCGGTTGGGGAGGAAAGGGGGAAGGGGAAGGGGCTGCGGCTTGGAGGAGGGAGGGGCTAGGGTTTGTGCCGCCCCCCCCCTCTTGGGCCTTGGCCGGCCAGCCCACTAATGGGCCTCCCGGTGGTAGCCCGGGGCCCAGGTTGTCTTAGCAAATGCGAAAACCCCCCTCGTTGGTTGCTTAATTAATTAACTCCCAAAAGGTTCGCCTCCTAAATCGACTTCTAAACAATTAATCTTTTAACTCAAAATTAAATCTCTCCCGGAAGTCCTTTCAAATACTTTTGGGGTATTACACCTAGTGTTATGATTTCGTCGTTCGGGCGAATCTCCAGCGGGACGGCCCTAAAATTATCATGTACCATGTCCACCTGGACCCTGGCGTAACCCTGCGCCACCTGGGCACCGTGCTGCACTATCCCTTCATTGCATGGATACACCACCCCCCGCCCAGCCTCAATAGACATCCCAACCATCCTCACTTGGAGTGTGCAGTCGTCGGCTCCTACAAAAACGATACGCAATTAGCTAAGGCGTCCTATAGGTCTATCTTTGGAGCATTCCAGAGATGTACATTACCTTGATGTCGTCGATAGGTAATTGGACATCATCGTGCTACTCCGATGTTGAGGAGGATTGCCTACCAAAACAACGGGGCGGCCTGCGACTGGCTGTTGAGGAGTAGTAGTTGATTCACTTGGTCCTGCAATCTTGCTATCTTTTCTTCAAATTTTGCAGTAAGCACCCGTTATCTTCCTTCAAATTTTGAAGTAAGCACATGTTCCAACACTGTGTCGTACTCGGCCTTGGATCTCTTCCTTCAAATTTTGAAGTAAGCACATGTTCCAACACTGTGTCGTACTCGGCCTTGGATCTCTTCCTGCTCCTATACGTGCGATGAGTCGATGGGAATCCATCCTCCAAGATACGTTAACCCCTTTGCCTCGCGTGCGACCAGGTGCTCCTTGTTTCCCAGGGCTGTAGTTAGTATATCCTTCTCCCTGTCTGCTTGGAAGGAGCCTTCGGAACATGCGGAACTCAATTCTTGCTGCAAGAGGCCATCATGTTATTATATACATTATGAAGTTATAGACTTATTAACAACTAGGTAGTTCAAGACATTTAACACACGGTTGGCCACATCGGTCGCGGGTTTGTGAAAGAGATTTCGCGAAGACGAATCGATGCCCTCGCTCTTAACCGGGAGAGAGCGCTGGTGCGTGATCTCAACAAATGGCCTTGTTTCGTTCGCGTCCTCCCCGCCCATTGCGCGGTTTTACCCGCGTACCCAGCGGTGCCGAGTTTGTGGGGGTGAGTGTTAAGTGTCTGGAGAGCCTTGTGCGTCGCACTTTCCTCAAGAAATTCGGGCGTCGTCTTCATTTGCACAAAGGCGTCCCATATATCCCGCGACAAGAATTTATACGCCGTGAAGGGCGTTCGACCCGTGTTCACGTACTTTGTGACAAGCACGCTCTTGAAGGTCCTCCACGCCTTTCCGATCGAGAGCAATGCCTGCCGTTCCACGCGCGCCAGGTCTGTCTGCGGTGGGAAAGTGAACGATTTTAAAACTTCGTCCCACAGCTGGCTTCTCCGAACATCCGACACAGTGTCCCAGCTCAGTGTGGTGATGGGGACCCGTTCCCTTCCAAGTATCCCGCACAAGGTTCGGAATCTCGCCGCTGCTTTGGGGGGACTCACAGGGATCCCATTGGCATTGACCTCCGTGACGGTCATTAGGCCTGGAGGAATTCTCGATGTTCCTCTGCCATCTCGCGTACGTACCACTTTCCTCGGAGATCCAAACGGCGGCGAAGATGGTGCGGACGCCATGTCGCTTACTTGCTATCTATATATGCATGAAGCAATATGCGTAAGCTCTAACTGACCAGATTCAAGCAGAATTACTCAACTTAACCGAAAATGATGCACAAACGTATAATATATAAAGAAGGATTGATGGTAGTTTGTGCTCTCAGAAGGAGAGTTGCAAAAGAACAAGTCTTTGCCATCTCAATCCTATTGTCTATACTCTTCATTAAATGAATATGATAGTATAAATTCAAACTATGAGCTCTAAACAATACTTTGCTTAACTGTCAAATGATCTCAATCATTCACAAAATGATCTTAACTATCACATTCAATCTCAGTATAAGAGAAAAGTTCATCACAGAGCGAACCAGAACAAAGCCCACTGATCAATTTCAGTTCACATTATCAAAGACTATCAAAGTCACATCACAGACGGTTCGTCAATACAATAGAGCTCAAGAATGAACTAACAGTATATCAAATTGACAGTGGCATTCAACCGTCTGTGATAACTAGCATTCAATCGAAAGTAACAAATTAACAGTATATGAAATTGACAGTAGCAAGTAATTTGTACAATAGAGCTCAAGAATCAACTAACTATCACATTCAATCTCAGTATAAGACAAAGTTCATCACAGAGCATGTCAACAAAGCCCACTGATCAATTTGCCATATCTTTAGTACTAGATTCAGTTCACATATTATCTTTAGGAATACTCACAGAGAGGATGCCGCACAACAACTCACGGTGCAAGGAGGAGGCCGGTGCAGGGGAGGAGGCCGACGCGGGGAGGAGGGAGGCGCCGGAGGAGGCCGACACGGGAGGAGGGCGGCGCGGGAGGAAGCGGCGAGGGGAGGAGGCGGCGCAGGGGAGGAGGCCGGCAGCGGGAGGAGGGCGGCGCGGGAGGAGGCGCAGGGGAGGAGGCCGGTTGAGAGGAGGAGGCCGACACGGGGAGGAGGCCGCGCGTCGAGGCGGAGGCAGCGTCGTCGATGAAGGGGCGGCGGCGTCGGGTCTTACGGCCGGGGAGGTGAACGGGCGAACCCTAGAGGAGCCGAGAGAGCGCGCGAGAGCCTAAGGGGCGCGGGAGACGAAGTGACGAGTAAAGAGCAAAACCCTAGGGTGCGCCTTTTTATAAAAATGATATCACAGACGGCTCTATTGAAGCACCGTCTGTGATATACTATCACAGACGGTTCTTTAATAGAGTCGTGCGATATATCTAAATATCACGAGCGGCTCTATTAAAGAACCGTCTGTGATAGTATATCACAGACGGTGCTTCAATAGAGCCGTCTGTGGTATTGATGATATCACAGACGGTTCTTAGATAAAGCCGTCTGTGATATCTTATCACAGACGGATCCATTATAGAGCCGTCTGTGCTATGGATCCCTTCATCTCCCGCGCGAGTGTCTCTTCGTCTCCTGCTCCAGCTTTACTACTTCTTTTATATAAATAGACAACCCTTATCAGAGGGATTTCTCACGAACCTCGATCCTTGATCATCCCCTCTCTCTCCACAAATTCCAAATGGCTTCTCTCTCGTCCACTGCATCTTGGCGTACATTATGGTTGTGTACTCGCACCTCTCGATCGCAACTCGCCCAAGCTGCGAACAAGGCGTCCGTTCGTAATGCAATCCGTTGTAGACCCTCGATCTACCGGAGACCATAACGGCGATCATCGGTCGATCGAGCTCCTCCTCTAACAGACGGGCGAGGCTCTCGGCATCCGATGAGTAAACCTCGTCGTGGAGATTGTCCTATGGAACTCTTTGGTCCGCACCGAGGATGCAGCCAGAGAGTCGAGGACGACCTCGACATTGCAGAGAGCGGGTCACCTAGCCGAGGCTGTGGAGACCGGGGTTGATGACCTCTGGGTTATATGGGACTTGATTACGAGTCCGAACATCTACAAGAGGAAATTGGCGTGCAAGGTCACGGTGGAGGCGTTTAGTGAGACGATCGATCCGCTCCCACCGGCCGGCGAGAATGCGTATGAAGATTTGAAGACTAAGATAGGATCGCTCATCCTTTTTTAAATGCGTGATGTAAAAGCGATAAGGTCGATGTATTGTGCGTGATGTAAATATGGTCTTTAATTTTTATAAATGCGTGATGATATGGTCTTTTTATAAATGCGTGATGATATGGTCTCTTTTATCATCTATTTATTCTGGGCAAAATTCATTTTGTTAATTATTTGCGCATATACATGCTCAAATGCGCTATCACGAGCACGGTTGAATGAAGAACCATCTGCTAATATCCTCATCACGAGCGGTTCCTAGCACTAACCGCTGCGTGTTGAACTTACGAGACGGCTCCATGTGGAACCGTGCGTGATATACTCAATATCACGAGCGGTTCTATTAACAAACCGTCGTGATATACTCAATATCACGAGCAGTTCTATTAACAAACCGTCGTGATGTCAAGTATATCACGAGCGGTTCTACTTATTAACCGCTCGTGATATTGAGTATATCACGAGCGGTTCCACATGGAGCCGTCGTGAAAGTTCAACACGAGCGGTTTGTGGAGAACCGTCGTGATATACTCGTATCACGAGCGGTTGGAAATAAGATCCGTCGTGATATTCCACCCTAAAAATATAAAGACCAGCAGAGGCCCCGCCTAGCGCCTCTGATCTCTTCTTTGGAATAGAGGGGCTTGAGAAGCTTTGCTCTGTGTTGGCTGTAGGAGGCTTGTTTATTTTGCTTGCCTTGTTCTTGGTTGTGGGTTGCCATAGCAACTTATGGCCATTTGGCTTGCATGCATGCTTGCTAATTTGTGAGGCTTGGCTTTGGTGGTAGCTCTCGGTTTGGGTGCTGTGAATGAGTGTTTTTGTGAGTGGGATAAGCTTATGTGGGAGCTGGTGCATTTCGACTGTGGCTCTTCTCTTGCCCTGTTCATTGGCTTGAAGGAGAAGGACAGTGAGGAATCTCGCGGGATATTAGGAATTTTCGTCGTGAGCTCCGAGGGTAACGATCTTTAACTCTTTATATTTGCTAGTTAATAGGAGGAGTAACGTATTTGCAGTTAATAGGAGGAGTAACGTATTTGCAGTTTATTAATATAATTTAACACTACTAATTGTTACATGTGTAGCGTAGATGGACCGAAACTGGATGTACGGTGCGAACCGTGTGAGTGAAGAGTACATTAATGGCGTGATTGCTTTTAAAAGAGCCGCGGAGCAGGATATGCTGAATAAGGGGATAGAATTTATGTACTGTCCATGTATTGATTGCGGTAATCTGAAGATTTTTAACAACCCGGCGCAGATCGTAGGGCACTTGATTCGAAGGGGTTTCAAAAAAGGGTATACATGTTGGACCGATCCACGGTGAAGAGCAGATTATACAGAAGTTAATAATGATGACATCGACGAGGAAGTCAACGATATGCCGGATGTGGTGTGTTTTTGATGACGATAGGTCATACGATGACAATCTGGATCAGATGCTACGCGATGCAGAAGGAAACTACAGTGAGAGAGAGTTTCGTAAATTCGAGCGCTTAATGGAGGACTCGGGGAAACCTTTGTTCCCTGGCTGCAAGCCGGAATACACAAGGTTGTCAACCGTACTTGAACTGCTGAAATTGAAGGCGAGCAACGGTTGGTCCGACAAGAGTTTCACGGCGTTGTTAGGTCTCCTAGCGGACATTCTTCCGGAGGGAAACGTGTTGCCCAGCACCACCTACCAAGCCAAGAAGGTTCTTTGTCCATTGGGAATGGAAGTAGAAAGAATACATGCATGACCGAACGATTGTATCCTGTATCGTAAAGAGTATGCAGACTTGCATGTATGTCCGTGTGCAAAGCATCCCGATACAAGCGTAAGAATCCGCTAAGGTGAAGCAAGGACCTCCTGCTAAGGTGTTGTGGTATCTCGCTGTGATCCCACGTTTGAAGCGTTTATTTGCGAACCGAAAGGAGGCAAGATTGTTGCGTTGGCACTTGAGGAGCGTAAGAAAGATGGAAAACTAAGACACCTGCGATTACGCCGGTGGAGAAACTTCGATCGGACCTTCAAAGAGTTCGGTGCGGAACCGAGGAACATAAGGTTAGGGTTGAGTACAGATGGAATGAATCCTTTCGGTAACATGAGCGTGACATAGCACATGGCCCGTGAACCTATGTATGTACAACCTTCCTCCTTGGTGTGTATGAAGCGAAAGTACATTTTGATGTCACTACTTATCCAAGGGCGAAGCAACACTGGGAGCGATATTGATGTGTACCTAGTACCATTCTTGGATGATCTTGTGACTTTGTGGAGCGAAGGGTACAAGTATGGGATGCGTACAAGCGAGAGAACTTCTCTTTACGCGTCATGTTGTTCTGCACTATCAATGATTTTCCGCCCTTGGTAACTGTCGGGCTTCGATGCGAAAGGAGCCAAAGCATGTCCGCACCGCTAGATGCTACGAGAGTGTATGGTGAACAACTCGCTCAAAGCGTATATATCGTCACCGTAGGTTCCTTCGAGTCACCCATACCGCAAGATGAAAAAACAATTCGACGGAAATAAGGAGGACAGTTCGGCTCAAGGGCTTTTAGAGGAAAGAGGTCTATGATATGGTTAAGGATATCGATGTTGTGCTTGGGAAGGGATGTAAATTAAAACCGTCGAGAAGAACATCTGGAAGAAGCGGTCAATTTTTTGGGACTTGCCTTATTGGGAGCACTTAGAAGTTCGTCACTGCATCGACGTAATGCACGTGGAGAAGAATGTATGTGAAAGCTTGATTGGTCTCTTACTGAATATTAGTGGCAAAACAAAGGATGGTGTTAACGCACGACGCGACTTGGTTGATATGAACATAAGGACCGAGTTAGCACCGAAAGAGACCGATAAAGGACGAACATACCTTCCACCAGCTTGCTACACTATGTCCAAGGCCGAGAGAAATGAATTGTGCCAAAGCTTGCATGGTGTCAAAGTCCCATCCGTTACTCCGCTAACATTAAGAAACTTGTTTCTATGCAAGATTTGAAATTAATTGGTATGAAGTCTCATGATTGTCATGTGTTGATGACACAAATGCTTCTGTTGCAATTAGGGGTATCTTAGAACAAGGTCCGAGTGGCAATCTTGAGGTGTGTTATTTCTTCAACTTAATTGCTCGAGAAGGTCATCGATCCCGAAGGACTAGATGCTCTCTGGCCGAGGTGGTGACGACTCTATGTCAACTTGAGATGTATTTCCCTCCGTCATTTTTCGATATTATGGTCCATCTCATTGTTCATCTTGTGAAAGAGATAAAGATATGCGGTCCTGTGTTCCTCGTCATATGTACCCGTTCGAGAGGTATATGGGAATTCTCAAGTCCTACGTGACGGAATCGATCTCGACCGAGGCGGCATCATCGAAGGTTATGCAACCGAAGAGGTCATTGAGTTCTGCGTCGACTACATGGCTCGTGGAACCGATAGGTGTGCCTCTATCTCGTCATGAGGGAAGGTGGATGGTATCGGGACCATCGGAAGGAAATCAATCACTCCCGATCCGATACGTGCGCTCAAGCCCATTTCACGGTCTTGCAACATGACCCAACTGTCCCGTACATCGACGAGCACAAAGACATGGTACGCCAGCAGAATCCGCACGGTCGGAGGTTTGGATCACGAGAGCACAACCGTCGGTTCAACGAATGGGTAAAGGTGCGAATCATGGTAGGAGGTCATCAAGTGATGAAACGCTGCTATGGTTGGCAAAGGGCCACAATTTACAATTGTCACATGGCAAGGATCGACATAAATGGGTACACATTTTATACGGCACTCGGGATAGGAAGAGCACGATCGTAGCAGCGGTGTCCGCATAGATGCATTCGATGCCGATGGTCGAGGAGCTCGTACTATGGGCAAATAGAGGAGATATGGAGCTCGACTCACGTGCTTTTCAAGATCCCCTATTTCGGTGTCGTTGGGTCCATCTCCCACATGTGAAGGTCGACAAATGCGGCGTCACTACCGTGGACCTCGATCGTGTCGGATACAAAGACGAACCATTTGTCTTGGCTAACCAAGTTGTTCAAGTCTTCTATGTAACCGACCGGCAAATAAGAAGCGTCACGTAGTTCTTCATGGAAAAAGAAGGATTGTCGGAGTTGAGAATGTAGTGGGCGAGGAAGAATACAATCAATTTGACGAGTTGCCTCCTTTGGAGACGGCATCGGGCTCGAGGAAGAACCAATGAGGAAGCTAGCTATATGCGCGTCGATCATCATGAAGGACTATATTTTAATTAAGAAATTACTTCATTGTAATTAATTTATTCTATAACATCATGTGTTATGAACTTGTAATATATCGTACGTATATTTTGATGTCAACGTGGAATTGTAATCGCTCTTTCCTTGTGGACCGTATATTTTGGTGCATTAAAAATTCATTTAATTTGGAAAATAGTCCATTGCACCACCTTTCTAGAAACCTAAAAACTAAAATTTTATGGCAAATAGTCTAACACCTTTGCAAAGAAAGCGGTATACTCATGCCTAATCCTGCGATCGTCGCTGCAGAAGGCGGCGAGTCGTCCCACCCTTCCACACCGCAGCCAATGCTCGTGCCGGTGGCCATCCTCCGACAATAAGCACACCCGCCCGGTGGCGGCCTTCTTCTTCCCCACGCCGCGCTGGACCATGTCCGCGGCGAGCCTCGCACCGCTGCACTCCGGTTGGTCTTGGCCGCTCGCACCCGCCGCGGTCGGCTCGTCCTTGACTGGCTGATGTAGTGCTTCCCAACGTCGCGCGTCTCGCCGCCGTAGAGGAGGAGACCAAGCACGAGGCGCAGCCTTGTGGCGGCCCGCCGCGCCGTTCAAGGAACATGAGGCGCGCCGCATGTCTTGGGGCGCGAACAAGCCCGAGGCCGGCGATGAAACAAGCCCGGGTTGCGGCGGCGGTGGTTGACGACGGCGAGGTAGCGCTCGTTGTCTGCCACTTCATCGCCTCCTCTCGCTCCGCCGCCACGCGCCTCCCAGCGCGTTCCTTGGACACCTTGTACAAGGCCTTGCAACTATACGTACATACATTCAAGATGTTAGAATAAATAGTAGTATATGCGCACGTATATTGTAGACATAAAGATGTACGACGTTAATCGAGGGTGCATAGGTCCTCCATGGGTGAGAGAGCTCGCGGCCACACGGCCGACGATGTCGGCGACGACATCGTGAGAAAGAGCGGCGATCACCGACCTCCTCGCCTTGGTGCTCGCTCGATCGCTCTGCATGCTCACCTTGGCGATTGGCGTACTCAAAACCGTGAGACGAAGAACGATGGGAGGAGTTTAATCTTGGTGAATTATTCCGTCTTATATAAAGAATTAGGAGTAAGCGCACGTGAGGCGAAGAGACGCATGAATAAATCGGCGTGCGAGGCGAAGAGACGGTTGTCGCGATGGTGAAGAGACACATCGCGACGGAGAAGAGGTTGGATATCACGAGCGGCTCTAAATAAAACCGTCTATGATAATAATATCACAGACGGTTATTGAATAGAGCCGTCTGTGATAGTAGCTTATCACAGACGGTTTAAAATTAAAACCGTCTGTGATACTTCACAGACGGTTTTATTTACAAACCGTCGTGATAAGTTGTCCTCATCACGAGCGGTGCATATTAAGAACCGTGCGTGATACTTCCTGACGGTTCTTAATATGCACCGTGCGTGATATGTCCTCATCACGAGCGGTTCTTTTACCAACCGTCGTGAAGTATCACAAACGGTTGGTAATAAGAACCGTCTGTGATGAGGACATATCACAGACGGTTCCAAAGGGAACCGTCTGTATAAGTTCAACACAGACGGCTCCTTTGGAACCGTCTGTGATGAGGTGTCTGCTATTGCCTGTTTTGTAGTAGTGGGTTATCGACTTAGTCGATAACTTTGATCACATAAATTTATTATAACTTATGATTCAGCCTTTGTGCTATGTTTAATTGTGGAAACTAAAAATAAAAATAAAATGATTTGGACTTGGGCACAATGGTATGTTGGTGTGCTTTTGGGTGTGACTGGAATAGTGCCTGAGGCAACAAGAACCGAATTACTTGCGCCACCGTACTGAGCATTTTGCGTGCTAACCACACTAGAGGCTATGGGACCTCTCTCAACTTAGTACTTTGGGGGATGTTAATTAATAAGTCGCGTGGTGGTTGTATATTTCTATATACAACGTGGACAAGTTTGTAGGGAGGGGAGCACCCGCATGCTGCTTGAGCTAGGCCGGTGTATCCTACTCCACGTATGGGTCCTTGTGATCTATTTCATCAGCAGGTCACTAAGGGTTAACCCCCATTCGTGCGGCTCTTGATTAGCATAATCTATTGGAAAGCGTCTCGTAGGACTTAGCCTTGCCAGCACACCAAAGGAAGTGTGCTTAATAGCTTGGCAAAAAGGCGGTCTGAAGTGTGGGTATATTAGTACACCCCTGCAGGGTTAAAACTATTCGAATAGCCTCGTCCTAGGTTATAGACACGTTCGGATACACCCCGTGAGAATTAGGCTACAACCTTTTAATTAAAACTTGTTGGGTAGTACGAATCAGGGATTTGTACTATGTTGTGGTGGCTATTCGGTTGGTCACCTCTAGGTTGTTACTTATGTTACTTATTGTTACCTCGCTGTTATTTCAATGATTAAAAACAGATTTGACAGATTGCCTTCAATCTATTACAATATTGCAAATGAAAATTACTTTATGCATCCAATTAACCATATAACCATATCCCTTTGTTTCAGCTTACATGTAGCTATGTATAGGCTTATTACTCGTACGTCTTGCGAGTACATTATTGTACTCACCTGCATTGCTTGTTGTGTGCAAAGGAGGAAGTGGATCCCCAAGGGATCAACTTCTGTGAGTTTTGCTTCGGTGGGTGTGACTAGCTTGGCGGCCCGGTCGGCTGCCTTGTGGGTTGTGTGGCTAACCGGTTGGTTTTGTTTATAGCCATCTTATGGCACTTTTGCTTCTGCTGTCATGGTTACTTTGATGTCATTTGGCCGGTCGGCTCTTTTGTAATAACTATATTGTATGTCTTTTGCTAGACTTGATGATATATGTTGTATGGAAATGATGTATGATTTTGTATAGATGTATGTGTGCTGCAATTCTTTGAAGCACATGTGCATCGAGGCACGGTATATTTTGTTTGTGATGCTAGGGTCAAGGAAAGACTAAGCATTACAAGCTAAATACACCGGGGTCTCACAGTCGAGAAGCTTGACTTGACTACAACTCAACACCCCCATCCATACTACATTCAGTGGCTGAATTCTTGTCGTAAGTTGAAGATAACTAAACTTGTGCGCGTACATTTTTCTATTAGATCATATCATGATTATGTTGATTGCGATGTCGTACCTATGCAAGTATGCTCGTTATTATTAGGTAGACCTTGGCAATATGATCGGTATACTGAACATCATGATAGGTCTAATCATTATACTTTCATATATATAAAAAATTATTTTTCTTCCAATGTCTCCTACTGCCATATTAAAGGATGAATTAGAAAGAACTAAGAGAACAAGTCAGGAGAAGACAAAAGTTGATTATAAGATTATAGCTCCTAGTGAAACTAAATTGAAAGCTCTTGTTATGTTAGCGACAAAATATGATTGCATTGACATAGAAAAACATGAATCTGAATGCTATACTATGATTTGCAAAGAATCTTTATGTCCATTAGAAGAACTGCGTGTTTCTTTGCCTCCTGTTACTACTAACCTTTTGCAGGAAAGTAATGATTTGAAGAATACGATTGAGTCGAGGATGACTCAAATTCAAGAAAGGGAGGATGATGAGGACATCAACCTTAAGTATGTATCCACTGCTTCGACTCACTGCACTGCATCCACATCTTCTCCGATCGGACTTTCGGCGACTGCATTGCCATATTTTCCAGTTGGACCAAGCTGCCGCTATGCATATATGCCAGGCTACATCTACTGCTTCTACTCATACGTGTCGGGCTACGTCTACATGCCATGGTGCTGCGTCACCAATTGTTGGCCCATAGGTTATGTAATGAATGGGCTGATTTGGCTATATTGGCCCATGTGGCCCATATAGCTGTCCCCTAGGGTTTCAGGGTACTGTTTAGGTGGCACTATTTACATGTGAACAGTATCACCACCCCCTCCCTCTTTCTCCTATAGCTAGTGGCCATCGCCCCTTTAGTTCCTTGGGTTTTGTTGATTGAACTTTAGCTTTGCTACTTTATATTTTGTCCTCTTGTTCGGCAAGTTCAACAGCGACATTGTCTTCGGAACCCCACTTATCAATACATTCAATTCATATTTGCAATTTCATATTGCTTATTTATCTTATTCTTGCGTGCTTCTTTGGTGAATGCAGGAATCGATCTTCGTGATCAGGTCAACCAGGTATTCGTGAACGGTTGATAATGACTTGTCGAGCAGTTCAGCGATTGCTTGGTTTCGAGTCTTGTAAGTTCGTAGCCAGGATCGTGAGAGTTGAGTGACTGTGACCGAACATATCATTCTCATCAAATGATCGGGCCAAAACAGGACCTTCGCGGTTCATCAACTATGGTCAGTGACGAGGAGCACTGAGACTTCGTTAGGAGAACCAAGGTCTAGAACAGTCATGGATACCGAGTGAGATGGTTGGACTCAAGCAAGGTGCAAGATGGATAAGAATCATGGAAGGCAAAGTTTGAGCAAAGATATTTTGAGATTAGGACTAAGATAGGAGCTATGTCATGGTGACATGGACGAGATTAGGACTAAGATAGGAGAGCTTAGGTCCAGAACAATCATGGTGTCGTTGGAAGATGACTGAGGTTACCGTGGTGGTTTCAAGATGAGAAGTCAAAGAACCGAAGCAAGAACTACCAGCGATGGACATGACGGGCAATGGCAAGGTGGACCGGGGCTAAACACAATGAGGTCCAGGACGATCAGGGAAGCCAGGTGTAGTCATGGTGCATGGTAAGGCATATGGTGCGCCAAGTGACTTGGGCCCGTTTGCAAGCTAGGATGATTATGTGGGATCTGGACGCGTGAGAGGCTTGACGAGAAGTAATTGGGACAACATAGTCGACGACAAAGCATGGGTGATACTTCGATCTAGGCTAACCTCCTGTCACTAGGCTAACCGCTAGGGTTCCCTGCCCAAAACCTATTTGGATAAAGATCCAAAACCAGTTTTCAAAAGCATTTGAAAACCAAAACAAAAATCTAACTTAGAGAGGCTTTGCTAGCATGTCTATGACCGTGAACACGGCTATTCGAATAGATTTTCATTTTGCAGAGGTGTACAGCTTTACCCACAAGAGATATCCAATTTACACTGTCCGCCCACACACTTCCGAAGGTGTGCGACTAAAAGATTATCACAATGCCTTTACAATGCTCCTTCTCACCACAATCTCCCTCGCTACAGTTTCATCCCCATTGGGCTACCCACCCGTAGGGTTCAGGCCCCCTCTTGCGCCAGGCGGGAATGTAAGAAAGTAGGTCATGAAGAACCACCCACACATCCAAATAGACAACCATGGTGAGACATTGTAAATTATTCTGTTAGGTCCCGCCCATACAAGACTTGTGGTTGCATGTAGGGGCATAGCAAAGTAACGCTCGAAGACCGGTCCTTAACTGACTTGGGCGACAACCTCAACCCTGGGGCGTTGGCTCACACCACTCCCGTGCATTCCCATGCACCCACCATACAACCAACCAAGTTCGCCCAAGTCCAAATCCTTTTTCCATTTATTTGCCTTTGAAAACAGTAACCGATTTCCATAACAACCCAATGCTATAGTTAAAACATTTGAGATAAAATAGTGGTCTTTGGTGAAAACTTCCCAATCAAAATTTTGGTCTAAGCAGAACTAAGCATTTCTTTTCCAAAAGGTCCTGGTCATACTGAAACATTAGCCAGATTTTTAGCTAAGGCGACAACAAGTTCAGTTGTAACGTCAATATTGGCCATACAAAGGAGTTAGGTCTAACTATGAATGTAAACACTGGTATTGAAATACTAAGTAAAATATGCATGTAGTATTTAACTTAAAACAGAAAGTACATAGGTTGAAATAATAGGTGTCAACATAATCAAGGGTATGACTTACCTTGCTCGAAGCCTTGGGGGTCTTCCTCCTCAAAGAACTCGGGCTCCTCGGCATCCTCGCAGTCTACACGAGAGAACAATACCAACTCAAACAAAGCTCAGGCAAAAACCGAAAGAAGTTCAAAGAAAGCACCACTAGAACCAACAAAAGAACTTTGAGGGTTTGGATGAGGTCCAGAGAGCTGGTCAGAGTAGGTCCAAAGCTTGGAGGGGAGGTTAAAGAGCTGGTTGAAAGAGAGGGAGAGCAAGAGAGTAGAAATAAGGAAGAAGGCAAAGATAGGGAGCTGTCCAAGTATATAAAGCTTGGGCTACTTGGAGTTTCAAGGGCACACGAGTTCAAGGATGGGGGGAGGAGGAGACGGGAGCAGGTAATGGAGGGGACAAGAGGGAAAGAGAGGTACAACGGAGGTGACAGCATTTAATATGTCGCAGCGACATTTAATACTCAGAGACTTTCTGCTACAAGTGTGTAGAAAGGAGAAAAGTGGACAGGGTTGGCTCAAACAAAGAGGTTGGTCAAAGCAATAGGAGAAAGTTGTGACCAAAGGAGAGACCCAACTACGGGGTGGTCATAGGAGGAGGTCCTGAGGAGGAGATCCCGCAGAAAGCAAAGGAGGTCCTGTCCCACCGGGGTGGTCTTTGCAAAAGACCAGAGGTCGTAACCACATAGAGTGATCGTGACCAAGGAGGGTGGTCTTTGCAAAAATACTAGAGGTCATGACCACATAGGGTGGTCTTTACAAAAAGATCAGAGGTCGTGAAAGGAGGAGGTCCAAGGGACGAGGGTAAAGGCACAACGAACCAGAGCCATACGATCTTGATCGGGTGGTCCAAGGAGATAGGTATATTTGGACCATGCGAACGCGCACCTACATCGGGTCATCCAAACTCAATCGGACGCACCACAATGCAAGGGAACATTCGGACCATCCGAACGCCTCCTTTCAATCGGGCCATCCAAACAAGATCTAACGGTCCTAGGTAGGGGAAGGCGCGTATGGGATCCGAACTTAAGAGAGGTCTAGATAAGGAAGAGTTTCAACGGGTGAGATTTCAAAGGGGAAAAGATCTAACGGAGGAAATCCAAGGAAAGAAGTCCAAGGAGGTCCTAATAGTCAGGGTGGAACCAAAGGAGGTCCTAACGGTCAAGATAAGACCAAAGGACGTATCAACGGTCACGATGAGATCAAAGGAGGTTTGAAACACAAACTCGAGCTTAGAATAACTCGAGGGTGGTTGTGACCTAAAAGGGAGGTCAGAACCACAGGGAGGTCTGGACAAAGAAGAGGTCCAAACACAAAGGAGGTCGAGACCTAAGGAGGTCTAAACCAAAGAGAAAATACAGAGGATGTCTAGACCTGAAAACACAGAGAATGTCTAGACCTGAGGAGGTCTAAACCAAAGATAAGGGTTGGCCGAGGAAAGACAAAGCAAGCACAAAAAAGGGAGGGAACACCAGAGCCCCCAACACTCCATCAAACCAACAAACCCAACAGAGAATTTAGTTGAAGATTGAGTTAATCAATTGGAAACCATTCTGAAATCTCAATTTAAGCTTTTGAACGCCAATGAAACCAATGGTTCATTTTATTTTGAAATTTTCAAAAAAGCTCCTTCAACTGGAATTCGGAGGTACCTCTTCAACTGTGATATATGGAAAACATCATGTATCGCAGAAAAGGTGGCTGATAGTTCCAACTGATAAGTAACTTCACCTTTCCTTTCCAAGATCTTGAATGGTCTAACAAATCTTGGTGCAAGCTTACCCTTGGTCTAAAACTTTTTTACTCCTCTGAGGGGAGTTACCCTGAGATACACATGATCTCCCACTTGAAATGACAACTCTCTTCTTCGGTTGTCAACATAGCTCTTTTGTCGGGACTGAGCTACTTTCAAACATTACCTTATGAACTTCACTTTGCTCTTAGCTTCTTGGATCAACTCGGGTCCAAAGAACTAACGTTCACCAACTTGGTCCCAAAGGAGAGGAGTTCGACACTGTCTACCATACAAAGTTTCAAATAGGGACATCTTCAAACTGGCTTGGTAGCTGTTGTTGTAGGAGAACTCAGCATAAGGGAGGTTCTTGTCCCAACTCTTTTCATAGTCCAGTGCACAGGCTCGGAGCATGTCTTCAAGAACTTGATTCACACGCTCTGTTTGTCCATCAGTTTGAGGATGATAAGCTGTGCTGAAATTAAGGCTTGTTCCCAAAGCTTCATGTAGACTTTTTCAAAATCTGGAGGTGAACTGAGAACCTCTATCGGACACAATGCTCTTGGGCACTCCATGCAGGCAGACAATTCGAGTCATGTACAACTCTGCCAATTTGTTACCTGCATAAGTGGTCTTGTTAGGGATAAAGTGTGCCACTTCGGTCAAACGATCAATCACCACCCAAATGGAGTCATAATCTGATTGGGTCCTATGCAATCCAGTGATGAAATCCATGCCTATTTGCTCCCACTTTCACTCGAGAATGGGTAAGGGTTGCAGCAGACCTGCTGGTCTTTGATGCTCAGCTTTGACTCTTTGGCACACGTCACAATGGGCTACAAACTCAGCTATTTCTTTCTTTATGTTGACATACCAATACTTCCTTTTGAGGTCTTGGTACATCTTGGTACTCCCTAGATGAATGGAATAAGGAGATCCATGAGCTTCCTTAAGGATGAGCTACTTGAGTTCTTGACAATCTGGCACATAAAGGCGATTGCCGAACCAAAGAAATCCCTGTTCATCTCCGAAAAACCAGGTGCCTTTCCACTCTCCATGTTTTCTCTGATTTCTTGGAGGTCTTCATCTTCAACTTGTTTCTCTCGGATCTGTCTCTGGACAATGGGTTCAACTTCCAGAACATGCACACAACCTTCATTAACAATTTCCAAATTTAGACATCTCATCTCCTCGTACAACTTGGGTTGACTTTCCTGGACCAACAAGGTGCTGCAATAGCTCTTTCGGCTTAGTGCATCAGCTACTATATTTGCCTTACCAGGATGGTAATGGATGCCAAGATCATAGTTTTTTATAAGCTCCAACCATCTCCTCCGTCTGAGATTGAGGTCGGATTAAGTGAAGATATACTTCAAACTTTTGTGATCTGTAAAGATCTCATAGTGATTACAAATGAGGTAATGACGCCAAATCTTCAAGGCATGCACTATGGCAGCCAATTCCAAATCATGAGTGGGGTAGTTGGCTTTATGAGGCTTCAATTGTCGGGAAGCATAAGCTACTACTCTTCCTTCTTGCATCAAAATACAACCAAGGCCTTCCCGAGATGCATCACAAAGACCTCAAAGTCTTTTCGGATATCTGGCAAAATTAGCACTCGAGCAGAAGTCAAATGCTTTTTGAGTTCTTGAAAACTGTGCTCACAGGCTGGTGTCCACACATACTTGCTTTCCTTCTTGAGCAGCTGAGTGAGAGGTCTTGCTAGTCTTGAAAAGCTTTCAATGAACCTACGGTAATACCCTGCCATGCCAAGAAAACTCCTAACCTGAGGTACTGACTTGGGTGGCTTCCAATCTAGCACATCTTAGACCTTACTGGGGTTGACTGCTACACCAGCTGATGACATAACATGCCCAAAAAGGTGACCTCTTTAATCCAAAAGTCATACTTGTTGAATTTGGCATAGAGTTGGTGGTCTCTGAGCTTGTATAGGACCAACCGAAGGTGCTCTTCATGCTCTGCTTCATTCTTAGAGTACACCAGGATGTCATCAATGAAAACAATGACAAAATTATCCATGTACTCCATGAACACTTTATTCATCAAGTTCATAAAGTACGCAGGAGCATTGATTAACCCAAAGGACATAACAGTGAACTCATAAAGTCCATAATGAGTGAAGAAGGCTGCCTTTAGGATGTCTTCTTGTCGGATCTTCAACTGGTGATAACCTGATCTCAAGTCAATCTTGGAGAACACTGCGGCTCCCTTTAGCTGGTCAAACAGATCACAATCCTGGGCAAAGGATACTTGTTCTTGATGGTGACATCATTTAGTGCCCTGTAATCCACACACATGCACTGAGTGCCATCTTTCTTTGCCACAAAGATCACTGGAGCTCTCCAAGGTGAAGAGCTCGGCTGAACAAAACCTTTGCTTTGCATTTCTTCAATTTGCTGCTTTAGCTCGACAAAATCATTGACCGGCAATTTGTAAGGTCTCTTGGACATTAGTGTTGTCCCTGGGACTAAGTTGATGACAAACTCTAGGTCTCTGTCTGAAGGCATCCCAGGTAGCTCATCTGGGAACACATCTGGGTATTCCCTTACCACAGGGAGGTCCACAAGCTTTACTTTCTTCAAACAGGCCAGGCTAGGACCTCCTCTAAAAGAGGTCTTGGGACAGAACTCAACCGGATCCCTTGCTCATTGGTGAGCACAATATACTTTTTGGCACAGTCTATCTGACCTTAGTTCTTGGTTAACCAGTCTATTCCAAGAATCACATCTAACCCTTGGGAGTGTAAGACTACTAGGTCTACAGAAAAGGGTACTCCCAAGATTTCCAAGGTAAGGTTCGGGCATAAGGAGTTAGTCCTCATTTCTAAGTCCAGAGAGTGGATCAGCATAGGGTTTACTAAGAGAGATATAGCTAACCCATTTTACCCACAAACTTAGTCGATATAAATGAATGAGAAGTACCTGAATAAAAAAGAATTGTTGTTGGTACGGAATTAACAAGAAACGTACCAAGGACCACGTCCGACGCGGTTTGAGCCTCTTCAACTGTGACGTGATTCACACGTTCTCTGATATATTGGACCGAAGGCTTCGCAGTAGCATTGCTGCCAGGAGGTGGAGGTCCTTGACCAACTCGGGTTGGAGCTGGAGCTGAGGTTGTGGCTTGTAGATTCTTTGGGCATTTATTGGCATAATGCCTAACTTCATTGCAATAGAAACAGATGACCCTAGCTGCAGAGGTCACTGGTGACTTCTTTTGGAAATGACCTCCTGAGAGGTCATTTGGGGACTGAAGGTGCCAGGACGTCTAGCTGGCACAGGAGGTCTTGAAGGGGAGGAGGTCGTAGGTCTCCCTTGTTGAAGCTGGGAGGTCCTGGGCCTCGAAAAACCTCCTGAACTGAACTGCTGTGCTGCTTTTCTTTTCTTACAGTTCTCTATCTCAAGGTGCTTGCCTTCTTAACGAATTGCCTTACTCACAAGCTGCTGAAAATCTAAATAGTCCTAAGCAATAAGCTAAACGGCAAGGTCGTCATTGAGCCCTTCCAAGAAACGCTATTGCTTGGACTTATCTGTTGCCACATCTTCAGGTGCATATCTGGAAAGCTGATTGAACTTGTGCAAGTAATCAGTGACTGAGCGGTTGCCTTGACGTACAGCATGAAATTCCTTCTTCTTCAGAGTCATCATGCCCGAGGGAATGTGGGCACGACAAAAAGCTTGCACAAACTCTTCCCAAGTACTGGTCTGAGCATCAGTGTGGGATTGAGTGAAGTTGTCCCACCACTCTGAGGTTGGTCTATTGAGTTGGTGAGAGGCAAAGAGCACCCTCTCATGATCAGAACACTGGATCATGCCCAGTTTCCCACTCACGGTCCTGAGCCAATCATCAGCTTCCAATGGCTCAACACTACTGGAGAAGGTGGGAGGTCTCATCCTCATAAACTCAGCAATGTTGGCCCTTGGAGGAGGTGGAACAAACACTAGGGGTTGAGCTGCTACAACTGTTTGGAGATTCTGAGTGTTGTTGATGGACTGAGCTAGCAAATTGATCAACTGAGCTTGATTTACCATCATCTGACTCCAATCTGGACCTTCAACTGGAGGTGGAGGTGGTTGTGGAACTGGTGCTTCTGGATCACTGCCACTGGCTCTGCCCTGACCACTGGTGCTGCCATTGCCATGGGTTGTCACCATCTGCCAGGACCTCAAAGATTAGGGAAAGGAGAGAGAGAGAGCTAAGGGGAGAGATCGAAACACCCAAACCAACAAAATAACCAACTCAAAAACTCAAACGCGTTCTACTCGAAACTCACTGCCCTTAGGGCTGCGAGCAAAGAGGTCGTGGTCACAAAGGGTTGTATTTGCAAAAAAGACCCAGAGGGTGGTCTTTGCGAAAAAGACTACCACTCCTGACCTCACCTAGGGAGGTCCTACAAAGAAAAAGGGAAGGGGTCCAGAACACCAAGGCTAACGACCTCCTATAGATGTTTCAAAGGAGAAAGGATCCAGTTACCCTAGTAAAATAGTGAGGAAAATAGAAGATAAGGAAGGACACCAAGAAGGGGATAAGATTAGAAAGATGACCCAGATAAGAAGAGAATAATTTACTTTTCTTGTTTTGTAAACCAAGTTTTGAATTTTCTACTAACGACCATTCTATTAGGTTACGACCTACAACCAAGATGCTCTGGTACCACTTGTCACAACCTGACCAGGGGTCACCCGAGAGGATCTCCTAGAACTCCCGGAAAGTCCATCAGGACCTCCCAGGAGGTACAGCAGGACCACCTGGAGGTCCAGAGACCTGACCCAAGGAGGTCTTGAGACCAAGGACCTCCCCAAGTGCCATGACCAGACCTGGGGGAGGTCGAGAGACCTAGCCCGAGGAGGTCGTGGGACTTGGAAAAGCCCTACGTCTCCTGTGTTTTGAACTAGTCCCAAGAATCAACAGCTAGTTCACACAGCAAACACAAGTGATAATCATACATCAACGAAAACTTTATTAACAACAAAAGAGTTGATTACAAGGTTGGCTTACAAGCTGACAAAAGGCAACTTTACACAGCAGAATCAAAAGACAAGTCCATCCAATACACCACAGGCAATTGGTTGGAAGGCGTAACCTAGTCGTCCAGGACCTCTTGGTCCTCAGCAAAGACCTCTTCACCTGCTCAAAAGATTAATTCAAGCAAGAGTGAGTACAACAATCATGCTCGCAAGTCATACCCGTCAAATAACAGAATGACATGCATAAATGGATATCACAATGGAGAGCTTATAGGATTGTTTTGCATAAAGCTATGTTTCTTTCAAGGTACAAGTAATATGTTCTAAAGTAGACTACATCATACATAAAATTCATTTTCTAACACAGTTTTGACTTATTGATAACCAGATTTAAGGGTGAAGGATAACCTCATGTCACCAGGCTAACCGCGAGGGCTCCCCGCCCAAAACCTATTTGGATAGAGATCCAAAATCAGTTTTCAAAAGTATTTGAAAATCAAAACCAAAATCTAACTTGGAGAGGCTTTGCTAGCATATCCATGACCATGGACACGACTATTCGAATAGATTTTTACTCTGCAGCTTTAGCCACAAGAGATAACCAATTTACACTGTCCGCCCACACACTTCCGAAGGTATGCGACTAAAAGGTTATCACAATGCCTTTACAATGCTCATTCTCACCACAGTCCCCACCGCTAACGTTTCACCCCCATTGGGCTACTCACCCGTAGGGTTCAGGCCCCCTCTTGCGCAAGGTGAGAATGTAAGAAAGTAGGTCATGAAGGACCACCCACACATCCAAAGGGACAACCATGGTGAGATATTGTAAATTATTCGGCCAGGTTGCACCCATACAAGACTTGTGGTTGCACGTAGGGGCATAGCAAAGTAATGCTCGAAGACCGGTCCTTAAATGACTTGGGCGACAACCTCAACCCTGGGGCGTCGGCTCACACGACCCCTGTGCATTCCCCATGCACCCACCATACAACCAACCAAGTTCGCCCAAGTCCAAATCCTTTTTCCATTTATTTGCCTTTGAAAACAGTAACCGATTTTCATGACAATCCAATGCCATGGTTAAAACATTTGAGATAAAATAGTGGTCTTTGGTGAAAACTTCCCAATCAAGATTTTGGTGTAAGCAGAAATAAGTATTTCCTTTCCAAAATGTCCTAGTCATACTAAAGCATTAACACATTTTTAGCTAAGGAGACAACAAGTTCAGCTGTAACGTCAATATTGGCCATACCAAGGAGTTAGGTCTAACTATGAGTGTAAACAACGGTATTGAAATACTAAGTAAAATATGCATGTAGTGCTTAGCTTGAAATAGAAAGTACATAGGTTGAAATAATGAGTGTCAACATGATCAAGGGTATGACTTGTCTTGCTCAAAGGCTTGGGGGTCTTCCTCCTCAAAGAACTCGGGCTCCTCGGTGTCCTCGCAATCTACACGAGAGAACAAAACCAACTCAAACAAAGCTCAAACAAAAACCAAAAGAACTTCAAAGAAAGCACCACTAGAACCAATAAAAGAACTCTGAGGGTTTGGAGGAGGTCAAGAGAGCTGGTTGGAGGAGGTCCAAAGCTTGGAGGGGAGGTTAAAGAGCTAGTTGAGCGAGAGCAAGAGAGTTGAAATGAGGAAGAAGGCAAAGATATGGAGGTGTCCAAGCTTATTAAGCCTGGGTTGGTGGGAGTTTCAAGGGCATACATGTTCAAGGATGGGTGGAGGAGGGGACAGGAGCAGGTAAAGGAGGGGACAAGATGGAAAGAGAGGTACAACGGAGGTGACATCATTTAATATGCCACAGCGACATTTAATGCTCAGAGACTTTCTGCTACAAGTGTGTAGAAAGGAGAAAAGTGGATAGGGTTAGCTCAAACAAAGAGGTTGGTCAAAGCAACAGGAGAAAGTCGTGACCAAAAGAGATGTCCAATTACGGGGTGGTCATAGGAGGAGGTCCTGAGGAGGAGGTCCTGTAGAAGGCAAAGAAGGTCCTATCCCCCCGAGGTGGTCTTCGCAAAAGACCAGAGGTCGTGACCACATAGGGTGATCGTGACCAAAGAGGGTGATCTTTGCAAAAAGACCAGAGGTCATGACCACATAAGATGGTCGTGACCAAAGGGTGTGGTCTTTGCAAAAAGATCAGAGGTCATAAAAGGAGGAGGGCCAAGGGATGAGGGAAAAGGCGCAACGAACTAGAGCCATACGATCTTGATTGGGTGGTCCAAGGAGATAGGTACGTTCGGACCATGCGAACGCGCACCTACATCAGGTTTTCCAAACTCAATTGGATGCACAACAATGCAAGGGAACGTTCAGACCTTCCGAACGCCTCCTTTCAATTGGGTCATCCAAACAAGATCTAACGGTCCTAGGGAGGGGAAGATGGGATCTGGACTTAAGGGAGGTCCAGACAAGGAAGAGTTTCAACGGGTGACATTTCAAAGGGGAAAAGATCTAACGGTGGAGATCCAAGGAAAGAGGTCCAAGGAGGTCCTAACAGTCAGGCTGGAACCAAAGGAGGTCCTGACTGTCAAGATAAGACCAGAGGAGGTCTCAACGGTCACGATGAGATCAAAGGAGGTTTGAAATACAAACCCGAGCTTAAAACAGTTCGAGGGTGGTCGTGACCTAAAAGGGAGGTTAGAACCACAGGGAGGTCTGGACAAAGAAGAGGTCCAAACACAAAGAAGGTCAAAACCAAAGAGAAAACATAGAGGAGGTCTAAACCAAAGAGAAGGGTTGGCTGAGGAAAAACAAAGCAAGCACAAAAAAGGGAGGGAACACTAGAGCCCCCAACACTCCATCAAACCGGCAAACGCAACAGAGAATTTAGTTGAAGTTTGAGTTAATCAGTTGGAAACCATTCCGAAATCTCAATTTAAGCTTTTAAACTCTGATGAAACCAATGGTTCGTTTTATTTTGAAATTTTTCAAAAAAAACTCCAGAAAACCAGGGTGTTACATACAACAACCAAATATTTGAGAACAAAAAACAACAAAATCTATTTTGGTTCCAGCATGCATGGAATGTGATAATTCACCTTCTATAGATAGCAACAAATGGCTAGTTCTTACTTCAGAGTTCATGAAAAAATTCACTAGCTCTGTTTCAGTAGGCTGCTTTTACTCTGCATTAGTTCAATTACTGTGGATTTCAATTATTTGTTTCTATTGTGTTCCAACAAAATTGATAGTGTCATGTTTTTTCACTCAAAGGTGATAGCACTTTATTTATTCTTGAATATTGTCTTACAAGATGTTGCACGATTATCAAGAGCAGGATACTATCCTCATATACCTATGCAAAGCACAAGATGTGCAACCTCATTCCCACAAATTATTCCTCACTATGCTGAAACACTATTGAAATCCTGCGTAGAGATTGGCCCTCTTTTATCAACTGTGTCCAACAGAGAAATCAATCAACAATGCCATGAGCAAGATTTCATGGCAGCACTGTATCTGCGCACAACCAAGTCTTTAATCTGTAGCATTTTCGGGATTATTGTGTCTCATTTTTGGGATCCTCATACCATTTATTTATAGTGTCAAATATTACAGACTAACTCTGACACGACTTGCACTCTTACTTAAACTCTGGAATCTTTCCTAATCTCTAATATCTCCAACACTCCTCTCAAGATAGGCACGAGATAACACTCATGTCTATCTTGTTACATATTACAATACTATTACTATAATTTATCAAACTTACAATCGACTAATGACAAAAAAAAGTTGCTCACCACCAATTACTACCAGAGACGTCACTAAATCCAACTTCACTATCTACCAGCTGACCGACCTCAATCTCATCTTTCTCTACCCTCATGCCCCCAGCCACCCCCGGCCTCCTCCACTATGCCCACACGCCCTCAGTCTCGGCCTCCACCACCTTTACCTCTACCATAGTCTATTACGCTTGACTCTAGTCCCAATCCTCTTCTCCCTTCTGCCACTTCTTCGACTGTGTAGTCTTCTCCTCTGTCCTGGCTGCATCTGCCCTAAGGCCACCTCTTCCTCTTCCTCTACCCCCACCTTAACCTTCTTCAGCAGATCTACTATTCTCACCACCACCTCTACTAGGGCGAGATGCCCCACACTTATAACACTCAGTCCTCCTTGCAAAGTTCGAGTTACCGTATCTCGCATCACGGCAAATCCAGTCACCATCACGCCCTCCAGTTCATGAGAGAGAACATGCCCAACTCAGATGTCCTGTTTGTTTACAGTTGTAACACTCCCTGTCATCAACTATGGTGTACGCTGACCTTATAGGATTGTTACCCAACATCACTCTTTGTCGAGTTTCCTCGACAACCATAGCTGAAATAGCCTCCTCCATAGTTGGCAATATTACCTGATGACATATTGAAGCCCTCTTGCTCTCAAACTCAGGGTTTAAACCTTTCAAGAAGTGAGTGACCCTCCTACGTTGCAGCCACGCCTTACCAAACTCAATATCACCAGCACACGTCAGCTGCAGTGGATCATATTGATTCAAATCTGCCCACAACTGCTGCAGCTCACTGGCATATTTTTGAACGTTGTTCTTCCCTGTTTCAAAGCATCTATCTTGCCTTGAATCTCCACCATCATCATTACATTGCCAGCCCCAGAGTACATATTCTCCAGTGTCTTCCACATCACTGTTGCACTTGGGATCGCCTCCACCATCCTAGCAATGGATGGGGATACTGAAGTCAACAACCATACCACCACCACAGAGTTGGTGGTGTTTCACACCCTCCAATCAATACTCCCCCTATCCGCAGGCTTGACGAAGGTCTCCCGCAGATAGTGTTCTACACCCTTCGTCTTCAGAATTAACTGAGTCCTCCTTGACCAACTCAGGTAAGTCTTGCTCCCTTCTACCTTCATATCATTTGGCATCAACTCCAGCTTCAACTCTGATGATCTCGTTTCAGCCCTAGGACCTATCAAACCCATTGCGATGAGGTCCTGTAATATATCTCTCATTTCACCTTTTGTGACCAAAGAAGATTCTCCACTCCCCCCATCCATGCTCACAATATTCTTCTCCGTAGCCTTTCGCACAATTTCTTTCTCAGCCTTTTTCGCGACTTCGATCTCCTCAGGATTCATCTCCTACTTTCAACACCGATTATACTCCTCGTCAACTCCTCCTCTTCTAGCCTATTGCCGTGGGTATTAACGATCACGGCAATGTCTCCACGTATCGATAGATCGCAACTCCACGATCATATTCACAATCGAACACCTTTTGAACCATCCTCGAAACCAGCAGCCACACCAAGCCACAAAAAAAATCCACCGGATCTGATCTCCTTTACACCGGATCTCAAAAAATCCACATCGGATTGATCGCCCCGAGCAACGACTTCTCCCGAGCGCCCCGAGTAGCAACTTCTCACGAGCGAGCGGCGCGCTCTTCTCCTCTCAATCCCCTCCTTTCCACCAAAACCGAAGCACGCCGACGAGCGTCTCTTCCCCCGAGCGGCGCCTTCTTCTCCCCAGCGGTCGGATCTGCTTCTCCCCCACGATCTCCTCTCCTCCTCCCCCGTCGTCCGAAGCGGCGGTTCCCCCTTCCTCTCCCCGAGCACTAGAGCAGCAGTTCCCCCATCGTATCCCTCAGAAGCGTCGAGCCCGAGCGGCGGCTATGGCCCGCACGCCCACCTGCAAGGTGCGGTGGCAGCGGCCCGCGCGCCCGCCCGAGCGGTGGCGGCGGCTAGTGGCTGCGCAGGCGTGGGGACAGCTTCGAGTTGAACGGCGGTGGCGACGGATTGGATTTCAGATGAGTACGGCTAGGGTTAGTAGGGTTGGGTGGTGAGACAGCTCTGATACCATATAGCATTTTCGAGAACATTACATCTTTTTTGAAATTCCCACTCTTTTATTTTTTAGTTACCTTAACTGCTATAATTCGGAATTTACCCGCGCCCGCGGACGATAGTCCCACCGAGGCACCGAGTGCACGCACGGAACAAAACCGTCATCGCATCGCTTTTCTTCCCCTCGCACCCCACGCCAAACCGCTGAACGCACCAATCGTCCCACCCCACGCCAAACCGCCGCGCCTCCCTCGCCCCGCGCCCGTCGCCGCGACCCCCTCGCCTCCACGCCCGTCCCTCCCTCCCCTCCGCGCCGCGCCGCCCTCGCTCGCCGCGACCCCCTCGCCCCTCAGTCGCCTCCTCCACACCCCGAGATCCCTCGCCATCCTCCTCCAAGCCCGGATGCACCCCGAAGCCCCACCAGCCCACCGTCACCTTCGCCGAGACCAGCGGCTCCCTCCATGAATCCTCCGACGAGGAGGAGGAGGAGAAAGGCGCCGACGATGCCCTGCCCCATGCTGCAGCCGCCCGATCGAGCGGCTCCCACTCCCGGGCGCACTTCGAATCGGCGCACCACCGGAGCAGAGCGAAGTCCCGGGGCTGCTACAGATGCGGGAAGGGAGGTGGCTTCTGGGGCCGCGAGCACCGCTCAGTTGAAACCCTCGAGGCCGAGGCGGCGGCAGTTGCGCTTCCTCTTCGTTGCAACTGCCCCCTCCCCCACCTCTTCGTCCGCCCCGCCACCGGCCACGACGCAGCCCACCCCGTCGCCTCCTCCCCTCGCCGTCGTCGCTGCCGCACGCAGCCCTGTCCGGCAAGGTCAGCAAGAAGAAGGCCGGTGCGCGCCTATGGATACGGTTGGCCCGGTGGGGCACCTCCGAGATCCTGGAGGTCGACAAGGCCTCTATCATTCGCCGCGCTGGCGTGCCCCCGCGCGACCTCCGCATCCTCGGTCCCGTCTTCTCCCACTCCTCCAGCATCCTCGGTGAGCGCTCGTCCATTAATACCGATCACCATTAGAGTCGCTTTTGGTGTTGAGAAACCAAGAAAACCCAAGCTGGGGCATAATAATAATATACAAAGATTAATTGTGCAGCTAGGGAGAAGGCGATGGTGATCAACCTAGAATTCATCAGGGCGATCGTTACGGCCGAGAAGGTCCTCCTATTGGACCCTCCCACGCACGAGGTGCTCCCTTTCGTTGACCAATTGAGGCAGCATCTGCCTCTGAGGAGCTTGGTGGGTGGGAACGGTGAACATGGTGGTGATGGCCATGGGGAAAAGCAGGATGGCTCACCTGGAGATCAGGTGCCCTGTCTTAATGAGGCGACCGGAACAGTGGACGAGGTTCCATTCGAGTTCCAGGTGCTGGAGGTTGCACTTGAGGCTGTGTGCTCATCACTGGACTCAGCGTTACTGATCTTGAGAGGCACGCTACCCCTGTACTCGATGAGCTGACCAAGAATGTGAGCACAAGGAACCTCGAGTGTGTGCGAAGCCTCAAGAGTGATCTTACCCGTTTGCTTGCCCGGGTGCAGAAGGTATCCCTACAGATACATATATGCATGTTTAGTTCCATTGTCTATCTTAAGTTTAAACCTTAATCTCTACCTTATTGTCTGTTATCAAAAGTTGTATTGATACTATGTCATTGCTGTTGATTTCTGACCCTTGAATTTCAACGGTCTATTTCTTATTAGCAGCAATTGAGATATAACTGAAGTTTTAATCACAAAACTGAATAGTGTGAAAAATATATGCAGGTTTAACTTAAATCATCTGTCACCTGTAATAGTTATGGTTAGTTGTGCACCAAGTCACCGACTTATCCTGCTAGAGTTATTGTTTTCCATGTTTGTTCTTACCTGACCTGTGCACATGAAGAAACAACTATTTGATGTACCTAGAACTGTCTTGGTGCAAGTATATAAAGAACCAAATGTTGCAGTGTATCTGCTTTGGATTTGCAAAAGACACATTTTAGTAATTCTAATTTTGATTGAATGGTTGGAAAGACATATATGATGAGGTTATTCTCTTCCTTGAAAGCAGAAGCTCAGAGTGTTCCAGCAGCTGCCAAACTATTTGATAAGGCAAATGATATACTTGGGTATCTCCGAACCTCTTATAATATTTATCTGTTTGCTCCCATTTGCAGTACTTGCTCTTTAAATTTCATGAGTGTTTAGACCGCTTCCAAAGACTAAGTAGCACTCATGCAAATGTTGTTGTGCTAAATGTAGCTATGACTTGTTGGATCTGTGCACTAATGGACCAAAAGAAAAGCTTTACTCAACAGTAATCAGTTAGGTTTGTGGATTTCGGAATCCTTGCTCCCACGGGTAGATCATTCATGTTCTTACCCATGCAAGTAGTATTATTTCAAGTATCTGCCCTTCACTGCTACTAATGCCATGCTATTGAAACATGTTTCATTAGTCATATCATATAGAGCTGTATAGCATCCAACCATGAATAACTTGTAAGTCCTGAATCTGGTTGACCAAAAAACAACGCCACTGCTAGCTAAGTTCTGTTTATACCAACATTTGTGTGTTGCAGCTTGCAATGCTGCTAGAAATGTAGTCCAGAAAATAGTTTGGCATTTTCTTTTTCACTCAGCTATGTTGCATATACATTTGAGTGCCAACGGATGATATGTTTCAGATACAGTTCTTGTTCTTATCAGTTGAATTGTATTCTGCTTACCAAACAAAACCGTTTTGCAGCCAGCTATATATGTTACCAGCCTTGCAGCTGTAGAAGTACTATGTGCACGCGATGGAGGCCAAGATGTATTTAACTATGTAGATGTCACATGTGGTCTCAGCTTGGGAGAGTATACTGCACTTTCATTTGCTGGTGCTTTTAGGTATTCACACGGTCTTACAATTTCCCTTATTCTGTTACTAAAATCATGCATTTGTTTGTTTCAAGAAATAAGTGCATGAATTTCTGTCTATCATGGAGTGAACACAGAATATAGGTTAAATTCGATCTTTTAGTGAACATCATCCTGAATATGTTATACCTGTAACAGGAAGTTCAAATTTATAGCATCATGGCTTTGTATTTTGCAGTGTGACAGGTATGCATACTTACACATAGTTTTCAACATGCAGCTTTGAGGATGGTCTGAAGCTTGTCAAGCTTAGAGGAGAAGCCATGCAGGTTAGTGTCTGTGAGCACTATGAGATATGACTACTGTGAGTTTTTTACTTTCAAAATTGATTGTAATGTTCTTTATCTGTGTAGGATGCTTCAGATGCTGCCAATAGTAGGATGGTTAGTGTGATTGGTCTAGATTCAGCAAAGGTGCAACAACTATGCGATGCTGCTAATGAGGAAGTAGATGAAAAGGAAAGAGTACAAATAGCAAATTTTCTGTGTCCTGTAAGTCTTTCATCTGATGCTATTAGTTCCCTATTGGGTCTTGCCAGGTTTCAACATAATAACATTTTATTGCAGGGGAACTATGCAGTTTCCGGTGGTGTGAAGGGCATTGAAGTAGATGAAGCCAAAGCAAAGTCCTTTAAGGCCAGAATGACGGTTAGTGTTCCCATATGTGTATATTCCTCTTGTTAATGTCATGTTGGAACTGGATGTGATTTGCTAAATTTTATTTGAGTGATTAACTATTGGTGATTGGTATATCAATGTTTGAAGTGCCAGTTTTGGGTTTGAGCTTTTGATGTGACTGAAGTCATCTTGTCTATCAGCTTATCACTAATTGTATTGAACAGTGTCCAACGAATTCATCAGTTAGTTTGATTGAAGTCTGATTGACACTAAGTACTGAAAAGTACATTAACAATCCATCCCAAAATTCTCTCAATCCATCCCAAGTTTCTCTCTATTTCTTAATTAAGATTATACTTGATTGAATATTTAGTTTCTTTTATCTGCTTCACAAATCTGATGGACTATTCACATGCCAATTTTTTTAGATATATTAGATATTAGCGGCGACGGTAGGAGCATGAGAGGAAGCAGCGGGAGGAGAACGCCCGCACCATGTTCTCGTGGAGGCCATCCCAAAGAGCAACATTGGGTTTTAGGCTGTTGAAGCAGATGGGGTACGACTCGGCAACCCGCGGCGGCGGTGCTGAGGCGGTCAAAATCGAGATCCAGCGCTTGTGGGCCGAACTCGGGGCAGAGCCTGCGGTGGCGCCACAGCCACGGCCAGAGGTGATGACACGAGAGGCGACAGAGAGGGAGAGGTCGCGGGAGGTGGAGATGATGGTGGAGCCGAGGGTGAGGCAGAGCACGCAGTGGAGGGGCCGGAGGCTGGTGTGAGACTATCGTAAGGCTGAGGCAGCGCTCGCGCAGATAAAGAATCGGGAGGTGGAGCCGCTGACGCTGAAGGGGGAGGAGAAGAGGAAGTGGTGGAGGTGATCACTGAAGAGGTAGTCATTACTCTTATCCACTTATCCACTGTCATGTTCATGATTATCGGGACGCATAACATAATTGGATCCTTCCCTATTTCGTTTCTAACAAGGCCATGCTTTTATTTTCATCATTTTCATTGAAAGTCGAATTAGAATTTATAGTGTAAATTTCAGGTAGTGTTGATATTTAGCTTTTCATTAGTTCTACATATATCTCACTCGTTGAATGCCATTTAATTGGCTAACAGTTGCTACTCTTTTAATACCTTTTGTTGAGGAACCGTCGCTGGCGAGTCCAGTCCGAACGATTACCTTGTATATAAAATCAGAATCGTAAGAACGATGCAAGAACACAAGAACACAACAATAGATGAAAACACAGGTATGAGAGGGGACTGCAGGCTTCTCTTTATTGCTCTTCCAATAATCAATTGTGTACATTGCTTGGGGGGTCCCCCTCCTATATATAGTCTACGGTGGATGAGGTGCCCACCCGGACCCGGACTCCTGGCCGGGCCCGGTTTCCTAATACTCCCCCTTGGGCTCTCATCCTTCATGTCCATGCCTCGCTAAAACTCCATAAAAACCCAGTGGGAAAAATTTGGAGAAAGAGTACATGTATCACGATCTGCTATGTCGCACGAATTGCCTCATTAAAAACCTTAACCGAGAAACTTCAGGAAAAACTCGTCAAGGGAAAAAGAGTACAATTCACCCAATTTATTTAATCTCCAGGATTTACTCTTTGGGTACTCGATTTTCGTAATCAAGCTTTAGTAATGAGTTTGTGAAGGTTCTCCCCCTGAATTCTGCACTTCTCTAAGTCTTATCATTCCAATTCCACGTACGCACCTTTCAAAGCTAGATGTTGGAAGTGACTTAGTGAACAAATCTGCAAGATTTTTACATGACTTAGTATGCAGTACCTTAATTTCGTCCATCTTTTGCATTTCATGAGCATAGAAGAACTTGGGGTTGATATGCTTTGTGAGAGGACTCTTCACATAACACATCTGCACTTGTGCAACACAAGCTGTATTATCTTCATAGATAATAGTGGGGGTTTGTGCGGTATTCAATCCACATGACTGCTGGATGTGGTGAATCATCCGCGAAGCCAAGAGCATTCCGCGCGGCCTCGTATAGTGCTATAATTTCGAATGGTTCGTCGAAGTTGATACCAAACTCGCTTAGATGATTTCCATGAAATTGCGGTTCCACACGTAAATACATAGCCTGTTTGCGACTTAGTTGTATGCATGGTCCGCAGTACCCAGCATCTGCATAGCGATCATTGTAAGGTCTGGTTCTTTTCAGAAACAGGCCAAGATCTTTACTTCCTTGGAGGTATCGGAAGACGTCCTTTATTCCTCGCCAATGCCTTTTGGTAGGTTACGCACTATACCTTGCTAAAAGATTCACTGCGAAAGCAATGTCCGGTCTAGTGCGGTTTGCTAAATACATGAGTGCTCCAAGCTGCGCTCAAGTATGGGAATTCGGTCCCGTGACTTCCTCCCCTCTTCTTTAGGTCCGAACGGGTCCTTGTCTTGCTGCAAGGATCTTCCGATCATTGGCACTTTTGAAGGATATGCCTTTTCAAAGCCGAACCTTTCCAACACCTTACGAGTGTAGGTTGGTGATGTACTAAAATCCCTTCAGGGTATGCTCAAGCCGCAAGCCTAGGCAATATTTGGTATTACCAGATCTTTCATTTCAACTCGACTCTGTAAGAGCTTGCTTTTTCAATATCTTCCAAAGTCCCGATGATATTCGGATCATCTACATATCGAGATTATCTGAATCCATCCCGGATCGCCGTATAAAAACACAAGGACAATCCTCACTGCTCGTAGCCTTTCTTGCAGAGAAAGTCGCTTAGGCGATTATACCACATCTGCTGATTGCTTGATCCATCGGTGACTTTTCGAGTTGCACATTGTATAGATTTCTATTTGCTCTGTCTTGGTTGATGCACAGGATACCTTCGGTACCTTCATATAAATTTCGAATCCAAGTTCCCATAAAGGTATGCGATTACCACATCCATCAATTTCATTTCCAAATTCAGATTTCTGCCATTGAGATTAAATATCTAAAGGTAGTTCCGCCCATGACCGGGAATAGGTTTCTTCATAATCGACTCTGGTCTTTGAGTGAAACCTTGTGCAACAAGCCTTGCTTTATATCTTACAACTTCATTTATTTCATTTCTCTTTCGAACAAATACCCATTTATGCCCTACAGGTGCACATGAGGAGGTGTGCGGCTTATGTGCCCAAATACCTCTCTTTTATTCAGAGATATTAATTCGCTTCTATTGCCTTTTTCCAATCTTTCCAATCGATCTTTTCTTGCATTCAATGAGCGATGCGAGCTCGGATCAAGATCAATGATTGTGGCAATTTTCTTTGCAAAATAAATGTCGATATTAGTCGTTGCTCTATTCATAGATTCTCCCGTGGTCACATAATTTATAGCTATTTCTTCATGGGGCGATTCGCTAATGTTTCTACTTGTTCACCATTGCTTTCAATTGCGGAGCAAGTCCTTTAGTTTTTCACTCCGATGTGTGCGCACACATCCATGCCGATGTCTCCTCCGTGGGAATATTCAAATCGTATGCCTTTTCTTTGAAAATTTCATACCAGTGCAGTCTCAACGGCTCCCCTTACATTTGTGGGGAACTTGGTGATCGGTGTGACAAGTCCTTCTTATCCTTTTTCGCCAGCGCCCCCGGCACTTGGGATTCGAGGCCGGAGTTCTCGTCCTTTATTACGAGGCCTCGGACGGGATTAGGGATACCTTCTATTTTCTTTGGTATTTCAACCCTCTCGGTGCATTGCGTGCGAGCACATGCGACTTGGTCACGCTCTTCAAATCACTAAAGTGGTCGAGCGGTTGATTCGCTAATGCTTGCAAATCAATTATCTTACGACTTCTATCCGCTTCATCGTGCGTGGGTCATGTGCATTAATTTCCGTGGCTTGCCACGTTATTTCCGACATTTTTCATCAAGAGGTTGATTTCTCCCTAATGACGGAAACTATCCTCATCAAATATCTTTGTCAAAACGGGTGTATGCAAATCTCGATCATTGGGTCCAGATACACGATTATGGATGCGATCTCATAACCAACGATATCCCATTTTTGGAGAGGCCCATTGCGTTATTGCGGTGGTGGTATAGGTACATAAACCTTGCAACCAAACCTTCAAGATGAGAGATTTTCGGTGGTGACCCTTGCGCTAGTTGCATAGGTGAATGGATGTTGTATGTTGACGGTCTAAAATTGATGAGAGTTGTCGCATGCGGATCGCGTGTCCCCAACACGTAGTTGGTAAATTACAATTCAGAAAAGCGGTCGGGCAATGAATTTAATTCTTTTAATCAATGCTTCTGCTAGTCCATTCTGAGTGTGGACATGTGGTACCGAGTGCTCAACGGTAATTCCCATTGCCATGCAATAATCATCAAATGCCTTTGAAGTAAATTCTCCGGCGTTGTCCATTCTGATGGACTTCACATGATGATCAGGGAAATTATTCTTTATTTTAATTATCTGCGAGATCAGCTTTGCAAAAGCATGGTTTCTTGTAGATAACAGGCATACATGCGACCATTTCGAGGAAGCATCGATGAGCACCATAAAGTACCTAAATGGCCCTGACAGGGGCTGAATAGGACCGCAAATATCTCCCTGGATTCGGTCCAAGAATGTAGGGATTTCATCCTTCACTTTCAGAGGAGAAGGTCTAGTAATTAATTTCCCGGTGGCACATGCAGGGCACACGAAATCTTCTGGATTCGGAAAATTCTTTACATTAATATTATGTCCCTGAGAATTGTTAATTATATTTCTCATCATCCTAAGACCGGGGTGGCCTAATCTATCATGCCGAGAGAGAAAAGTTCGTGAGCTTCTAAAAGATGTTTTCGGGATAAGATAGGGTGCAGTGCCTTTATATGAGTGTAGTATAGCCCGATTCATATGAAGGAAGTCGTTCTAATACCCTTTTCCCATTCTCTTCACGCTTTGTAATGAGCAGTATTCCTTACCATACTCTTCTTGATCTCTACATGGAGACCGTTAGCGCGAATATCTTTAAAACTTAAGAGAGTTCTAGTCGATTCCGGTACAACAAGGCTTCTTCAATGACCAATGTCGTGCCCATTGGGAGTATAATTGTGGCTCTTCCCGAGCCTATTATACAAGTATCGCCACGATTGTCGTAAGACTACCAAAGATTCTTGCCGATCGATTGGAAAATTTCGTCTCTCTTAGTATGGTATTCGCAGCCGCTATCCGCTAGACACACTTCCTCCATAGGGCGCCACACGCGTTCGATATATAAAGTATTTATTAATATGGAGCAAAACAATCCACACATAAAACATACTCCAAAGCAGAACAAAACTTGCTTTATTAATACGGAAAAATCTTGCTGGACCCATCATAAGAATTTAATGCTAATGCTCTTCTAGAGCTTACAACCTTTATTCAATAAAATCCTAACATAAACCGCAAATGATCAGAAACTAAGTGCCATGCATGCACTAAATCGAATCAAGTAAGAATTAACTTGCTCAATTTCATCTACTTCTATGTTTTCTTCTTGGCAACTACGGTGCCGCGGCTGCAATGTCCAAAGAAGGAGTGGTAGGAGCTCTTTGAGGCATGTCCACATCCATAGGTGCGACCAATGACTGTGGATCTTCTATGCTCGCAATGGCGAGGTGCGCCTCGTCTTTGTCCTTTGCCCTTCTTCTTTGCCTTGAAAGCATCAATCACGTCTTTGCGGTTCACGGCGGACACGTGACCAATGTCCCCAAGTGCCACATTTGTAGCGCTTTGGTCCCGCCGACCATAGGGCTTCTCATCGCGCTTCTTTTGGTCGCCTTTCTTGACTTGAGCATTTTGCTTAGTTTTGTGGCTCATGACCTTACCCTTCGCCTCTCGCTTGAGTGAGGCTTTCACCTTGTAGCCGCTAGCATTGACTTCATGGCCAACTTTGCTACTAGGTGTCTGCGAGATGTAGTTCTTTCGAGAACCTCATCTTGATCTTCCGCAACTTGCATAATATCAATCAGTTCGGCATATTCCTTGAAGCCATCCTGACGATAGTTGCGTGCGGATTGCACCGCATTTGGGTGAAAGGTAGATAGGGTTTTCTCAATCCTTTCTGCATCTGTGATTACTTTACCACAAAGCTGAAGATTTGTACAAATTCTGTGCAAAGCAGAGTTGTACTCCCCCACGGTCTTATAGTCAAGAAAGCGTAGTCGAGTCCATTCTGCTCGCCGGCAGATGGTGTATGATTTCTCGAACCGCTTCTTCAGGGCGGTCCATAAAGCCAGTGCGCTCTTCTCTGCCATATACTCATTCTTGAGAGTTAGACAAAGATGATGTCTGAGAAAATGAAGTGCCTGATCATTCTCCTCAGCTGTTGGAACGACATCCTGCAAGGTGCCGAGTCCGATAGCAAGACGGAGCTTCTTGGCTCCAAGTACGATCTCAACATCGATGCCCAAGTCAAATAATTACAGCCATGTTGGGCGGCTCCTCGAACTCGGTTCAGTGATTCGATCATCTGCATATTCATGCAAGGAATGCATAAGATTACCGCTGTAATGTACATAAAAGGTTGCAAAAATTCCCATAATATTCCGTATTTTTCACGCATTTTTCAAGATTTATCGCTATATTCAATGATTAAAAGCAATATAAATAATTACAAATAATCAAAACAGTAAATACAGTAATAAATTGCATAGAAATATCAATAACAATGATAAATATGCTTCAAAATTCAAAAATATGCAAAAATTTGGGTTCCCGAGGCCCTTTTTAACTGGAAAAGTAATTTTTCGGCGAAAACTGCAAGTTTCAGGGGTTAAAACGCGAAATCTCAGTTCTGAGAAAATTTGCGCGTAAATTTTCAGTAATTCTGAGTGGTTTTTTCGTAAAATTCCTTATTCGCGAAAAGTTCACGTAATTTTCAGAATTACGAGGGTCATCCTGCATAATTTCCTTATTCGCATAAGGGTCCTTGTAATTTTCCAGAATCCCAAAGACCTTTTTGCAAATTTGGGATCCCCGAACCTCCCCTTCTCCTTTTTTTTTTCATTCGGCCGAACCTCCCCTTTTTTTTCGGCCGGTTAAAGAATGGGCCGATCCTTGGCCCATGCTCTCAAGGCCCATGAGGGCCCAACCGGCTTTATCAAGACAAGTGCTAGGTTTTCCCCTAGCACTATGCACAATGGCGGTGGCGCCCATTCATGGCGGTTCTTGCGGGAGCCAACGGGAGGGGAGGCGGCCGTGGTGGCGGCGGGGTGTGGCGGCGCGCGCGCGCGCCGTGTGGCGAAGCGGCGGTGCCGCGCCGCTCCGTCTGCGAAGCCGCGGCGCCGCGCCGTCTTGCGCAGCGGCGCGCTACGGCGCGCGCGCGCGCACGCGCGGCGGCGGTGGCGGCCGGCGGTCGGCGGCGCGCCGAGGCGCGGCTCGGCGGGCGTGGCAACGCGACTCGGCAAGCGCGCTCCACGAAAGAACCGAGGCGGCGGCCGCGCGACAAAAATGCCCGTCGCGAGGCGGCGGTGCCTTCGGCGGCGGAGTGGCGGTGCCGGGCGGCTCCATGCGCCGGGCGGCGAGGCGGCGTCACGGCGGCGGCGGCGGCGGCAGGCGCGAGGCGGCGCGGCCGGCCGGGCGCGCGGGCGGGCGGCGGCGGCGGCGCCGGCGCGCTGCGAGCAGCGCGCCGCCGGGATGTCGGGCGGCGGCAGCGCGCGCGATGGCGGTGGCGCGCGGAGGCGCTGCGGCTTCAAGTGCGCGTGTTTGCTCCGATGGGTTCGCATGACGGCGCATACGGGCGCTCGTGCTTGGCGCGGCAATGGCGTCGGCCTGCACACCATGGCCGGCGATGGGGTTTTGGGAAGGGTATGCGTGCAGGCGCCGGACAGCCGTTCGAGCCGTCAAATTTACTGTTCATGTATGCTATGTATGCGATGCGATATTATGTAAAAACACTGCAATCGACATCGGTTCTTTCATGCAACCTCCGATCGGATTTGCAATTTCAATCTACGGTACAATCGACATCCGCTCTTTCATGCAATCTGTCGATCGGCATTGTGCCGGCGACTTCAAATCGGCTCGCGACAGATTAGAGCAAATTTGCACCGTAGAAAACAAATCTAGAAAGCCAAATTTGCAGAATTGAAAGCAATCTAGAAAACGATTCAATATACGAGTGTCGTTCATCGACGGTTACCTTTTCGATGCGAGGAGAGTCGATCGTGCTGATAACGTGTTGAGGAACCGTCGCTGGCGAGTCCAGTCTGAACGATTACCTCGTATATAAAATCAGAATCGTAAGAACGATGCAAGAACACAAGAACACAACAATAGATGAAAACACAGGTATGAGAGGGGACTGCAGGCTTCTCTTTATTGCTCTTCCAATAATCAATTGTGTACATTGCTTGGGGGGTCCCCCCTCCTATATATAGTCTACGGTGGATGAGGTGCCCACCCGGACCCGGACTCCTGGCCGGGCCCGGTTTCCTAATACCTTTGATGCATACTCCAGTACTCCTGCAGCTTCAATTTTGCTTATTTTCGTTCTCTCCTTTTCTTGTTGTTATTTAGGTCCAAGACAATCATTTTTAATTTCCAAAGTTAAACAATCTATGAGCTCAAAATTTTATTTTCCGGGTAGTAGTAGTAGCAGGTGATGTAATAGGCGGAGTTAATATTTTTGTTTATATGTGTGAAAGAAAATTGATATTTATTATGCGATTTAGGATCTCGTTTGCTAATATGTATCAATTTCTTTTGAGATTCCGTTGCAACGCACGGGCACCCTACTAGTAGTGTCAAATATTAGAGGCTGATTTTAACACGACTTGGACTCCTACTTAAACTCTAGACTCTTTCCTAATCTCTAATATCTCCAACATAATCCCCTCTCATTTAGCTATAATCCTATAATAGAACATCTCGACATGCTAATGCTTCGGTAACTGTAACCTGGGCAGCTTTGAGGATAATCTTTACAAATGCTTAAGAGGAATTGGTCCTTAAGCTTCTAGGAACATGTTGCATCATTGAACTCATTGTCCCTCCAATACAAAAAAACATTGACTCCTTTACAAAATGTCTAACGGAGCCAGCTAGTTTCACAAGTCTTTCTAGGCTCTCGGTGATCTTTACGTTGGCTCCCTCCCACCCAAAGCATAGCTAGTGGCTACCGAGGTCTGATGTCTTCCTAGACACAATACCTCTCAGTAAACTGACGAGGCCAGCCACTTAACTAGGTCTGTTGTCTTCCTAGACACAATACCTCTCAGTAAACTGAAGAAGCCAGCCACTTAACTTGGTCTGTCGTCTTCCTAGACACAATACCTCTCAGTAAACTGAAGAAGCCAGCCACTTAACTAGGTCTGTTGTCTTCCTAGACACAATACCTCTCAGTAAACTGAAGAAGCCAGCCACTTAACTGTAGCACATTCGACAAAAGCTTTTTGTTAGGTATGATGATTTTCAGAGCTTACTACATATCCCTTGCGTACTAATATCCAAAAAGTTGAAAAACTCACGAAATACGGCATTAACTTTTTCAAAGAGAACACAATCATTTGTTCTTCACATAAATAACAGAAAAGTCTTGTCCTTCAGAAATCAACACCATCAGGTCCTTGTGTACACCTTATTTCAAGTGCATAGCATAATCAAACCAAGTCGAACATAAAACACAAGTTGTGCAAACACGAAATGCACAAGTCAAGCAGTAACCGTGAAACACAGAGATTGTGCGCGTGCACAGGGACATGCACAACACTTTTATTCTAGGTTTTAGCATGTAGCAACTCCCAAGCCACACTAATATAATCACACCAATATATATTGTTGGAGGCACATCCAGTGAGAAGTAATTAGTTAAATATCGCCGCAACATCAATCTGGTAGGTAGCAGCACAGTAATCGATGTAGTAGCCATGCATCTCAGAGATCACCTGAGTATGAACAATAGAAGTTAGAACCAGTAGAGAAATGTGATCAGCAGTCGAAAAGAAACAAATAGAGTATAATTAGAGCCCTAGATGTTCACCTAAGTAGGTATGCTCTGTCAAAAGAAATATCGTAAATAGATTTGAACTTATTGTAAACTGATAGGAATTCTGACCTGACAAGAGAACCTCTGGGCATGGCCTTCTCACAGCAAGTCCCAAGCCACACAAACATAAATGCGCAATCACAAACTTATAGCATTGTAAACACACGGTAGTAGGTACTTAAATATCGCCGCAACATCAATCTGGTAGGTAGCAGCACAGTAATCGATGTAGTAGCCATGCATCTCAGAGATCACCTGAGTATGAACAATAGAAGTTAGAACCAGTAGAGAAATGTGATCAGCAGTCGAAAAGAAACAAATAGAGTATAATTAGAGCCCTAGATGTTCACCTAAGTAGGTATGCTCTGTCAAAAGAAATATCGTAAATAGATTTGAACTTATTGTAAACTGATAGGAATTCTGACCTGACAAGAGAACCTCTGGGCATGGCCTTCTCACAGCAAGTCCCAAGCCACACAAACATAAATGCGCAATCACAAACTTATAGCATTGTAAACACACGGTAGTAGGTACTTAAATGGTCGCAGCAACATCCTGTAGGTAGCAGCATATTGGCCCATGTAGTAGTAAGCTTGCATCCGCTAGATTACCTAGATATCAAAAAACAGAGAACCGAACAAGCAAAACCAGTTGATCAGTAGTTGAACAGCAATGAGCAGAACAGGCTGCGATGCGAATGAATCTAGATAGGTATAAAGTGAAATCACATTATACAGCTAGAGATATGTGCATACCTTAGAAGTGATCCTCTCGGCATGGTCTTCTTGTAGTAGCGCGAGTGTCGTGGTCTGAAGAGGTGGCGGCTTGTCTCCAACCCATCCCACTCCAGCTTGTTCCACCAGTCCTCCTCGCAGTCGCAGTCCACCACCGCCGGTAGCTTATCACCTCGACGACCACTGTGAATGTCTGGCAGCCGCCTGAGACCCCAGCAGCCCCTGAGCTTGATTGTCTCCAGCGCAGGAGCCAACATATCGGTTTCACATATATGCAGCAACATGGGGAGATCATGGAGATGGATGTGTGTGAGGCTTGGGAATTCTATGCGGTTAGCAGATTTTCCTTTGTAAGGTTCCCCCTTTGGGAAAATCTCTGTGAGCTCGCCACAGCATGTGATGTGGATGGTTTCCAAGCTAGCCATGGTGGGGAAGGACCAGGGGAGTATAAAAGTGAGCCTGGGGCAGGAGTGCAGGTGTATATACCGTAGTTTTTCAAAGGCACGGACAGGTGTTGTTGTGTCTTCATAAAACCTGATCTTCCTGCTCCAAATGCATTTGACCGCTGGTAGGTGAGACGCCCAAAGGGTCTCTATGCTCATGAAAGATTCTACTGTCATGGGATATTCATCTAGAAGGAACACAGCATGCAGCTTAGAGCACCTGTCAACACGACACCATCTCATATGCACAAATTGTTCTCTAATGGCTTGTGTACCAACATTAGCAATGGTGATGGAGGAGTGGTCGTGCTTTCCCAATTACATCCTCCTTCAGAAATTTCAATATGACTCTGCAAAGGTTCATGTTGCACGCATGCTTGCACTGAGCAACCATCTTCACCATCCTTGTCGACAACCTTGACAGGGACATCCGTATAGGGGAATGACGACCCAATTGCTTGAGAAACACTCAATTTATCACTGTGGCTAATTTCCTTTGGCTTGTTCGTTCCTTTAACTTGTGTCTGGTTGATAGTATGAGAGAGATGTAAATGGAATATTATATTGGAGTGATTCAACACAGTTTTAAATTTGTCATCACCTTCAAAACAGAAACCTCGAAGGAACCTGGCATCTGCAACAACTATATGGTTCAGCTGATGAGAGGTATCCTGTTGGACCAGGTAGTAGGAACAAGATCCCTGACAATCATCGTCCAATGCCCTTTTTGTCTTGACTCGGGTGTCTATGCGTAGCAACTTCAGTGGTGGATTTATCGGATCACGCCATTTCAACCAGTGAAGATTCTCACAGCCCAACATTAAGAGCAGCTCAAGTCGTTGGGTTTGCATAACGTCGAGGTCAAGTTGTTCGATTGCTGTGTTAGAGAGGTTCAGCTCCATGAGGTTTGGCAATCCACGAAAGAATACACTCTTAAGCTGTGCACAACCTTTTAGAGAGATCTTAGAAACTCTTGGAGACTCTTGACCAGTACGAGCACTGGGACGCATCTTTTTTTCTGGCATATCTAGTGAATGCTTCCACCCGGATGCTGGTCCAAATCCATCGAAGCTGAATGACTCCAATGATGTAGGGAGGACATCAGGTTCAACATGTTTCAACCCAGCACAACCATCAACAATAAGCACCTTTAGTCTACTTGCCTGTAACATCCAAAAAATCGGATTCGCAAAATCCTCTGTGTTCAAGAATCAAGGAGCTCAACTTCCGAAATTTTTCCCAATTTGCTCAAGATTCGATTCCCCCAAAATTGCACCGAGTTCTTTCCCAAACCCCTAACCCTAACCTAGCCCTCCTCCCTACCCCTCCCTAGCCGGCTCGCCATGCCACGCTTCGCCTCGGTCCTCGCCCGTCCGCCGCCCGTTCTCCTCTCCCTCTCTGCGCCCTAGCCCCCTCCTCCTTTCTTTTCTTTCCATTGGGCTGCGCCTGCAGCATGTGGGCAGCAGCGTGTCTGCCGTGGGCCCGTTTTGCGCAGGGCGAGCCGGCCGTGGGCCTTTTCGTTTTTCTTTTTGTGGTTTTCTTTCCTTTTTCTTTTCTTTTCCAAAAGAGAGACTTCAAAGATTTATTTCTCCCTCTTTTTAGCTCCAAAAATTGTGTAGTTTGTTTCTAAAAATTTCTAAAATCAAGCTCTTTCTTTTGGTGCTAGTTTGGGTTATTTTGGAATTCATTTGATGAGGATTGTTATTTATTTATTTTGTTTGCTCGTTTGATTCTTTTCCGGTACGATCGATCGCGTAGAGTTCGAAGACGCCGGAGATCCCCAAGTTGATCAAGCCCAAGATTATCAAGATCCTCTAGCCTACATCCCAGGCGAGTCAATACTTTGATCATATTGAACCTACATTTTATGCAAATTATGTCCTTTTAAAGTATCAAATTGCATGCTTAATTTCGTTATGCAAATATATGTTAAAAACCCTAAGGTAGCTAAATGCCAATTTGATGTTTAATTATAAATACACCATCCCTTGATAATTGAATTGCCATACACCCTTGTCACCCTAGTAAATATTTGGTAACTATACTAGTATAGGCTATACTTAAGCGCCATGCTAGTCTTGCTTAAGTATCGGGGTATCATCTACCTCATTCATCATCTTTTGAAATGAACATGATTTTGGGCAGTCATCGGTGTAAATGACTGGGATGGTTATGATGTTGTATTTTCCTAACTCTCAAAAACCCTAAGAATTGCTTATCACATCTGGGCGGATGGTATGATGGATGGTATGTTGGTGGGTGCTAATGCAGCCCAAGGAATGTTGGTTTGTGGATGGTATGTGGTATGAACCGCCGAGATGGTCCTTAAGGACTTAATCTGTGATGACCTCCCAATGTAAAGCGATGCGACCACATGTCTATAATGGTGTCGACTGGCTAAATAATTTGTATCCGTTAGTATGAGTTGCACGAGCGAGATGACCGCTTCGCCATAAGCCTATGTGGCTATGGGTTGGGGTGTCGACTTACGGTCTATGTGGCGTAAGTCGTGTGGCGCAAGAGAGTGCAGGGAAAGAGTTGACGGGTCTATGTGAGCGTAACTCTTCTCGGGTGAAACCTTAGCGGGTGTAACAAATCTTGGTGGATGCATCGTAAAGGCCTTGTGACGATCTCCCTTGACTCACATGTCTCTGAAACATGTGTACATGTCAAAATGATTGTCTCTTGTGGGTAAAGTGTACAACCTCTGCGAGTGTAATGAACTGTTCGAATAGCCGTGCCCACGGTCAAGGGCGGACATGGGAACTTACAAGAGTTAGTTCTGTTTATAAAACCTTGTGGGCGGGATAAAATGTGTTGGGTCGATGTGACCCTGGTTTTGGTTTTTCCTGGGTGGATGTACCCCAGTGATGTCTAGTGGTGGATGTAACCGCTATCAAAAATAAGCATGAGGTGGAGGTAACCTCTACTGTTATAAATATTGCACAAGTAATCTCTTTAACAAATGCAATTTGGTTAAAATGCTACGTGATAGGACTTTTAATATTGGTACTTTAATTATTGCTTTGTGCAAATAAATGAACCCGAGCCATCCTTTTAAGCCTTGCATGTATAAGATTGCATCTTGTGTGTTGGCTCGCGAGCACGGTAGTTGTGCTCATCCTCGCTCTTTCCCCCCAACCCCCAGAACCCGCAGATCATGGAGACTACACCTACTACGAGGACCTGGACGCCGAGGAGCAAGGACATGAAGAAGAGTAGCATAGTTCCGTAGTCTGAGTCTCGCCTCAGTCTGGTTGGCTCCGTTGGTACTCGTGTACATCCTATATTATCCAAGCCTGTGGCTAATATCGGTCGTACACATGGTACTCGATCGCTGCTGTGGAGAGACTTGCTCTACCCCTTTGCTTCCGCTATCGTGCTCGAGATTTTGTAGTGAACTCATTTGGCTTTGATCGGCCTTTTGTAAACTTCGACGACGTGGTCTATTTGAACTCTAATGCTTGTATTAATGAATGGTTTGGTCTCGCGATGTATGAAATGGTTCGACAATGTACCGTGGCGCTATCTATCGATCCAGGAATAGCGCGACTTTATCACGAGGATTCGGATTACGAAATCCGGTCCGACGGAGCTGTATCGAGCATACGTTGTAGGAGCCTTAGTTAGTTTGAGTCGTTGCCTAAGGTCTTGAGTCTTATTTTCAAAACCTAAGAAAAGCTTTGGCAAAATATAGTGTATTCTTGCTCTTACTTGTCATTCCTAGTTACGTACTTATCCTACTTCACTTTGATTTATTCATTCTTGACTTCCTCTTGTTTTCAAAATTTTAGATGGTGCTCGTCAGCTCGGCGCTCTTGGGACTTTTCTCTCACGGAGAAGACCTCGGAGGCTTCGTGGGATTTTTCGCGGTGATGCGATGATATCAGGTTACTACCATCCGCCTATCTTCATGGTAGGATGACTCAGTCTTGGACCGAGAGACATGGAGCATGGAGGTTTTCCTCTATGCTAGGGAGGGTGAGTTCAATACTCACACCTTCAAGGCCGAGCACCCGAGGCCGTGCTTTGGATCTTGTCCCGGGATGTGGCACGATTTGCGCGTCTCGCTTGTGCCGATGCATGGAGACCTTCCGCAGAGCTCGCCATACATTTCCATCCGACTCTCCAGGGAGAGAGCTTTACCGGTGATCCGCCACGTCGGGCAGATGACCCGTACTGTCACATCGGCTCCAGCTCACGCGAGCCTTGCCAGCCGCCCTCGCCAACGCCGTTGGCGAGATCGGGGCGCCGTTTCTCCTCACCGCGACTACGAGCACTCAGAGCACCCTCGTGGCAACATGTTCGAGAGATGATGAAGCCCACCGCGAGTAGAGCGGGAGAGACGGCTCTTTGTTGCGAGTTGGCCCGCCTTAGAGCCGCCGCTGCGGCCGCGCCCGACTCTGCTTCTTTGCCCGGCTCTGCTGCACCGTCGTCGTTCGGCAACCGGTGCCAGCCGACGCTTTCCACTGGGGACCCCACCCGCTCACGGCGCGCAGAAAGTGCGTCCACCGCCGACCGACCGCAGCCTTGAGAGTCCGGCCGTGGGCAGCCCGATCGCCGCTGGATTCGGCGAGTTCGACCGCGGCGCCACCTCGATCGTTCGCTCGCCGACCATCGATCGCCGCCGTTCCGATCCGGTAATCGTACCACTTGCGGTGGTAAGCACCCATGAGGGGAGTAGTCAGGATAGCTAGGTTAACTAGCAGTGCTTGCTAGGTAGTCTTTTGTTTGCAAGCACTTTCTTTATCCACCTTTGTAGGCGTTGTGTTTGTATCTCGTGTCATGGCTTTGCATGGCCTATATGCTGTGTCTTAGGAGTCATGTAACACTTACCCCCCCTAATATTAATGAATTGCAGCCATTCGGGCTTTGTATCGCAATTGTGTTGTTCGTTCAATTTGATTTCTTTCTTACGTGTGTGCTTTAGAGGGCTAGTGAACCCTCATATACCCCTCTCTAGTTACGAGCTTTAGCTTTTCTCCGGATGGCACCAAGGAGAGCTGCTGCCCGATCCGTGGTGCTTTCGCGGCGGCGTGGAAGAGGCCGTGGCTATGGCGTGGTCGTGGACAAGACCTACCTCCCCACCACACGAGCATCCAACAATGGCACAAGTTATGCGACAACAAGCCCAAATCCTTCAAGCCTTACTCGCTAATCAACAAGCGAGAGCGACGATCGCCACTCTAAGCTGGCGATTTCCTCGAGACAAGACCTCTTACCTTTGCCTCGGCGAGATGAACCTGAAGCGAAGATTGGCTCGGGGATGCGAGAAGAAACTTCGCCTAGCCCGATGCTCGAGGAAGACAAGGTGGACTTTGCCACTCACCGGTTGAAAGGAGCGGCGCGCTTGGTGGAAAACTACTCATTGCTCAAGGTGGTGAAAGCCCGAGAGCGAGGAGAAGAAGAAACGGCGGCATCATCCGCGGCGGAGATCGCGAGGATCACGCCTTTGTTGAAGCAATTCTTTGAAATGCATTGGGACGAGCCCGCACTCCGCATGGCGCCAATCTCTGGAGCGAGTTCAAGGCGCCTTGAGGACTAACTTTGTACTGCTTTGGTACAATGAGGCTAAAGAAGAATGAGTTTAGAACTCTCAAGCAAGGTCAAATGACGATCAATGAATATCTAACCAAGTTTAACAGACTTGCTCGCTCGCTCCCGGTGGCGTAGGCGATGCGAAGAGAAGATAGACCGCTTTGTGGAAGGAATGCGTGGAGACATGAGAAGCCGACTTATCCTCCATGATTTCCCTAGCTTCCACCACTTGATCAACAAAGCCCTCGTCTTTGGAAAACGAGAAAAGATTGCGAAGTAAGCGCAAGAGAAAGATGGTATTCGAAGCCGCAAGGTGGCTTTCCTCATAAGTCAACATTCCACGCAACTCATCTTTTAAGCCGGTGTAGTTTCTCCACAAGGAACTCAAGCTCGGCCCGCGTACCAATGGGAATGGTTTCGCATCCTTCGTCCCGCGGACGACTGCAACAAGCAATCCGGCAACTCATCTCCATTGTTTCCCTTTGTGGGTGAGAGGACACTTGCCAACCGATGCCCTCAACGTCGAACACTCTGCCAAGTTCAACTCGGGAGCCGCACCACTCAAGGTCGGACATCGGCTCAGCGAGAACCATCGGGCCCGCAAGCACCTAGATCTACCTCGACACCAAATCGCGGACATGTGAACCATGTCACGGCCGAGGAGGCTCGAGGAAGCTACAGGAGTTCTAATGGAGTGCGTTCTCTGTTAAATCGATGCAGCACAAGTTTTGTTTGATTACGGAGCTTCGCATTCTTTCATATCAAGAAAATTTGTTGAAAGGCTTAAGTTGCCAACCTTTAAGCTAAAGAAACCCGTGGTACTTAGTTCACGGGGACCCTTGACTACCATCTTAGTAAGTCCCGAGTAGAGATTGCTATGGAAAATTACGGATTCCTAGCAAACCTCTTAGTGCTTGATCCCAAACTCGGATATCATCCTAGGGATGGATTGGTTGGCCCGATACCAAGGAATGATAGGCTGTGCCAACAGAAGGTGGTACTCACCAAAACCCGGTACCACAATCGGGGTTAATATAGACCGCTCCTCGGGTTTGGATCGTACAATCCATAACCTCGAGAAGGTGACTCTGGAAACAACCCACAGTAGTTCAAGATTACAGGAAGTTTTCGGAAGAATTGCACGGCATGCCACGGGCAGAGACATAGAATTTGTGATCAACCTAAAGCGGGAACAGCCCCAATTGCCAAGAGGCCATATAGGATGGCGGTTGATGAGCTTGAAGAGCTTAAGGTACAAATGGAAGAATTACGGAAAAGGATTTATTAGACCTAGCTCATCCCCACAGGGTTCGCGATACTTTTGTAAAGAAAAGGATGGCACCGCCGGTGTGCGTGGATTACAGAGCCCTCAATGAGGTGACCATCAAGAATAAGTATCCCTTGCCCGCATTGATGATCTATTCGACCAGCCGTCGAGAACAACGGTGTTCTCCAAGATAGACCTAAGGTCGGTACCATCGAGTTAAGATCGGTGAGGATATCCCTAAAACAGCTTTTACCACCGGTATGGTCTATATGAGTTCACGGTTATGTCGTTTGGCTTGACAAATGCGCGACCTACTTCATGAACCTTATGAACAAAGTATTCATGGAATACTGGATAAGTTTGTTGTCGTGTTCATAGACGACATCTTAATCTACTCGGGACTAATGAGGAACATCTTGAACATCCGCATTTGGTCTGGAGAAGCTTAAAGAACATCATTTGTATGCCAAATGCAGCAAGTGTGAATTTTGGCTTCAAGAGATCAGTTTCCTCGGACATATCGTATCCATTGGAGGAGTCGCGATGGACCCATCCAAAGTAGAAACCGTGTTGGGATGGAAACCACCAACCTCGATGACCGAGTGCGTAGTTTTCTCGGAATGGCGGATACTCTGGGCGCTTCATTGAAGGATTCTCCAAACTATCGGACCAATGACCCACCTGCTCAAGAAGGAAAAGAAGTGCGAATGAATGAAGCTTGTGAAAAGAGTTTCCAAGAGTTGAAGAAGAAGTTAACTCATTGCACGGTGTTAGTCTTGCGGACATACACAAGGACTTTGAAGTCTATTGTGATGCTTGCGCCAAGGTCTTGGTGCGTACTTATGCAAGGAGAAGCGTCGTAGCATATGCATCGGACAACTCCGCCCACATGAAGACAACTATCCAACTCATGATTTGGAGTTAGCAGCCGTAGTGCATGCCCTAAAGATTTGGCGGCATTACTTGATTGGAAATCATTGTAATATCTATACGGACCACAAGAGTCTTAAGTACATTTTCACCCAGACAGACCTCAACCTCCGACAAAGGAGATGGTTAGAACTGATTAAGGATTACGACTTGGATGTTCATTACCATCCTGGGAAGGCTAATGTAGTGGCCGATGCATTAAGCCGTAAGTCCTACTGCAAAAATGTTGTGGTTCAAGAGTGCCAACCTGAGCTTTGTAAGGAATTAGAGGCACTTAACCTCGAGTTAGTAGAACAAGGCACCTTAGCAGCTATGGAAGTTCAACCAACCTTAGAAGAACAAGTCAAGACCGCTCAGAAAGGACACCCCGGAGTTCATAAATTTAAACATCTCATGGCCAAAGGAAAAGCCTCAAAGATGGTGGAAGACCAACAAGGAATCCTATGGTATGGGAAACGTCTCTTTGTTCCCCACCAAAAGGAGCTCAAAGAATTGATTCTAAAAGAAGCCCATAGCTCAGCATACACCATACACCCAGGCAGCACCAAGATGTATCAAGATATGAAGATTCTATATTGGTGGCCGCGAATGAAAAGGGACATCGCCGAGTTCGTAGCTTGTTGCGATGTGTGCCAACGGATCAAGGCAGAACATCAGAGACCCGCAGGATTGCTGCAACCACTGCAAATCCCTCAATGGAAGTGGGAAGAAATTGGAATGGATTTCATTACGGGTCTGCCGAGAACCAAGACCGGATATGATTCCGTATGGGTCATAATCGACAGATTAACCAAAGTTGCCCATTTCATCCCTGTGAAGACCACCTACAAGGGAGATAAATTAGCCGAGTTATACATGGCTCGTATTGTATGTCTGCATGGAGTACCCAAGAGGATAGTCTCGGATCGAGGTTCTCAGTTTACCTCGCATTTCTGGGCTAGTCTACATGATGCACTTGGAACTCACTTGAACTTTAGCACAGCATATCATCCTCAGACTGATGGACAGACAGAAAGGGTAAATCAGATTCTTGAAGACATGCTTCGGGCTTGTGCTTTAGAGTTTACCGTAGACTGGGAGAGATGTCTACCATATGCAGAATTCGCCTACAACAACAGTTACCAATCCAGTTTGAAGATGTCCCCGTTTGAAGCACTTTATGGAAGAAAATGCAGAACTCCCTTGCATTGGTCAGAATCAGGAGAAGGTTATATCTTGGACGGATACTCTCAAGCAGCGAAGAGAAAGTCGATTGATCGAGATCGTGCGCAATTTGCTCAATCCGACAGAAAAGTTATGCCGACAACCGTCGTAGAGAGTTAACTTTGAAGTTGGAGATCATGTATATCTCAAAGTGTCACCTTCGAGGAATGCGAAGATTTAAAGTGAAAGGCAAGCTTGCGCCAAGATACATAGGCCCGTTCCCAATCACATAAGCGTGGAGAGGTAGCCTATCAACCGGAATTACCGAAAATTTGTCGGATGTCCATAATGTGTTCCACGTCTCTCAGCTCAAGAAATGCCTCAGAGTACCAGAAGAGCAAGCTCCAATTGAAACCATTGCACTCCAGAAAGACTTGTCGTATCCCGAGCATCCAATCAAGATTCTTGATGTCGTGGAGAAGCAAACAAGGCGCCAGATCATCCGTTTGTGCAAAGTGCAGTGGAGCAACCACTCGGAGAGAGAAGCCACTTGGGAACGTGAAGATCAGCTGAAGTTGGATTACCCCAACCTGTTCTCTGAAGAGCTCGAATCTCGGGGTCGAGATTCTTTTTAAGGTGGGTAGGTTTTGTAACATCCAAAAATTCGGATTCGCAAAATCCTCTGTGTTCAAGAATCAAGGAGCTCAACTTCCAAAATTTTCCCAATTTGCTCAAGATTCGGATTCCCCAAAATTGCAGAGTTCTTTCCCCAAACCCCTAACCTAACCTAGCCCTCCTCCCTACCCCTCCCTAGCCGGCTCCGCCATGCCCTGCTCCGCCTCGGTCCTCCGCCCCCGCCGGCCGTGCCAGCACCCCGGTGGCCGCGCCTTCTCCCCGTCGCCCGCGTCAACGCCCGGAAAGCCGCGCCCTCGACCCGTCCCATCCCCGCTGCCCCGCCGCGCCCTCGGCACTCCCGCCGTGCCGTCGTCAACGGCTCCCCCCTCGGCCTTTAAAACCCGGCGCCCTTCCTCTGCTCCCCTCACCTCCACCCCCACTTCCTCCCCGAGCAAGAACCACCGAGCAAAAAAAAAGGGAACTCACCTTCGGGAGCCGTCGTCGCCGTCGACTTTCTCGTTGCTCGGTGAGCCTCGCCGTCGTGCCGCCGCCCGCTCGCCCTCCGACGCCGTTGCGCCGTCGCCGATGCCGTCGTCGTCACCGCCGTCTTCCCCCGAGCCCCCCCCTCACCTCCCCCTCCATGCGCGCCGCCGCCGCCCCGTTTCTCCCTCTCCCTCTCTCTGCCCTAGCCCCCTCCCTCCTTTCTTTTCTTTCCATTGGCTGCGCCTTGTGCGCATGAGCCTGTAGCGTGCGCTGCCGTGGGCCCGTTTTGCGGGGCGGGCTAAAGCGCCGTGGGCCTTTTCGTTTTCTTTTTTGTGGTTTTCTTTCCCTTTTTCTTTTCTTTTCCAAAGAGACTTCAAAGATTTATTTCTCCCTCTTTTTAGCTCCAAAATTGTGTAGTTTGTTTCTAAAAATTTCTAAAATCAAGCTCTTTCTTTTGGTGCTAGTTTGGGTTATTTTGGAATTCATTTGATGAGGATTGTTATTTATTTATTTTGTTTGCTCGTTTGATTCTTTTAAATTACGATCGATCGCGTAGAGTTCAAAGCAGGAGATCCCAAGTTGATCAAGCCCAAGATTATCAAGATCCTCTAGCCTACATCCCAAAGTAGTCAATACTTTGATCATATTGAACCTACATTTTATGCAAATTATGTCCTTTTAAAGTATCAAATTGCATGCTTAATTTCGTTATGCAAATATATGTTAAAAACCCTAAGGTAGCTAAATGCCAATTTGATGTTTAATTATAAATACACCATCCCTTGATAATTGAATTGCCATACACCCTTGTCACCCTAGTAAATATTTGGTAACTATACTAGTATAGGCTATACTTAAGCGCCATGCTAGTCTTGCTTAAGTATCGGGGTATCATCTACCTCATTCATCATCTTTTGAAATGAACATGATTTTGGGCAGTCATCGGGTGTAAATGACTGGGATGGTTATGATGTTGTATTTTCCTAACTCTCAAAAACCCTAAGAATTGCTTATCACATCTGGGCGGATGGTATGATGGATGGTATGTTGGTGGGTGCTAATGCAGCCCAAGGAATGTTGGTTTGTGGATGGTATGTGGTATGAACGCTTGAGATGGTCCTTAAGGACTTAATCTGTGATGACCTCCCAATGTAAAAGCGATGCGACCACATGTCTATAATGGTGTCGACACGGCTAAATAATTTGTATCCGTTAGTATGAGTTGCACCGAGCGAGATGACCCGCTACGCCATAAGCCTATGTGGCTATGGGTTGGGGTGCACGACTTACTGGTCTATGTGAGCGTAAGTCGTGTGGCGCAGAGAGAGTGCAGGAAAGAGTTGTGGTCTATGTGGCGTAACTCTTCTCGGGTGAAACCTTAGCGGGTGTAACAAATCTTGGTGGATGCATCGTAAAGGCCTTGTGACGATCTCCCTTGACTCACATGTCACGGAAACATGTGTACATGTCAAAATGATTGTCTCTTGTGGGTAAAGTGTACAACCTCTGCGAGTGTAATGAAGCTGTTCGAATAGCGTGCCCACGGTCAAGAGGCGGACATGGGAACTTACAAGAGTTAGTTCATTTATAAAACCTTGTGGGCGGGATAAAATGTGTTGGGTCGATGTGACCTGGTTTTGGTTTTTCTGGGTGGATGTACCCAGTGATGTCTAGTGGTGGATGTAACCGCTATCAAAAATAAGCATGAGGTGGAGGTAACCTCTCTTTGTTATAAATATTGCACAAGTAATCTCTTTAACAAATGCAATTTGGTTAAAATGCTACGTGATAGGACTTTTAATATTGGTACTTTAATTATTGCTTTGTGCAAATAAATGAACCCGAGCCATCCTTTTAAGCCTTGCATGTATAAGATTGCATCTTGTGTGTTGGCTCGCGAGCACGGTAGTTGTGCTCATCCTCGCTCTTTCCCCCAAACCCGGAACCCGCGGATCATGGAGACTCGCCTACTACGAGGACCGGGCGCCGAGGAGCAAGGACATGAAGAAGAGTAGCATAGTTCAGTAGTCGAGTCTCGCCTCGATCGGTTGGCTCGTTGGTACTCGTGTACATCCTATATTATCCAAGCTTTGTGGCTAATATCGGTCGTACACATGGTACTCGATCGCTTGCACTGTGGAGAGACTTGCTCTACCCCTTTGCTTCCGCTTATCGTACTCGAGATTTTGTAGTGAACTCATTTGGCACGATCGGCCCTTTTGTAAACTTCGACCGGCGTGGTCTATTTGAACTCTAATGCTTGTATTAATGAATGGTTTGGTCTACGCGATGTATGAAATGGTTCAGCAATGTGTCTTGTGGCGCTATCTCGATCGAGGAATAGCGCGACTTTATCACGAAGGATTACGGATTACGAAATCCGGGTCAAGCAGTAGTGATATCGAGCATACGATTGTAGGAGCCTTAGTTAGTTTGGTCGTTGCCTAAGGTCTTGAGTCTTATTTTCAAAACCTAAGAAAAGCTTTGGCAAAATATAGTGTATTCTTGCTCTTACTTGTCATTCCTAGTTACGTACTTATCCTACTTCACTTTGATTTATTCATTCTTGACTTCCTCTTGTTTTCAAAATTTTAGATGGTCGCTCCGTCGCTCTCATTGGCTCTTGGGACTTTTTCTCTCACGGAGAAGACCTCGGAGGCTTCGTGGGGATTTTTAGCGGTGATGCGATATCTGGTTACTACCATCCGCCTATCTTCATGGGTAGGATGACTCAGTCTTGGACCGAGACATGGAGCATGGAGGTTTTCCTCTATGCTAGGAGGTGAGTTCAATACTCACACCTTCAAGGTGAGCACCCAGAGCCGTGCTTTGGATCTTTCCCGAGGATGTGGCACGATTTGCCGCGTCTCGCTTGTGCGGATGCATGGAGACCTTGCGAGCTCGCCTACTGTTTCCATCCGACTCTCCGGAGGAGAGCTTTACCGGTGATCCGCCACGTCCGGCAGATGACCCGTACTGTCACATCGGCTCCAGCTCACGCAGCGCTTGTCGATTGCCCTCGCCAACGCCGTTGGCGAGATCGGGGCGCTTCGTTTTCTCCTCACGGCGAGCTACGAGCACTCAGAGCACCCTCCGTGGCAACATGTTCGAGAGATGATGAAGCCCACCGCGAGGTAGAGCGGAGAGACGCCGCTGCATTGCGAGTTGGCCCGCCTTAGAGCCGCCATCTGCGGCCGCCCGCTCTGCTGCTGCCCGACTCTGCTGCACCGTCGTCGTTCGGCAACCCGGTGCGCCGACGCTTTCCACTGGGACCCACACCTGCTCACGGCGCGCAAGAAAGTCGTCCACCGCCGACCGACCGCAGCCTTGAGAGTCCCGTGGGCGCAGACCCGATCCGCCGCTGGATTCGACGAGTTCGACCGCGGCGCCACCTCGGTCGTTCTCGCTCGCCCGACCATCGATCGCGGCCGTTCCGATCCCCGTAGCGTACCACTGCGGTGGTAAGCACCCATGAGGAGTAGTCGAGATAGCTAGGTTAACTAGCGATGCTTGCTAGGTAGTCTTTTGTTTGCAAGCACTTTCTTTATCCACCTTTTGTAGGCGTTGTGTTTGTATCTCGTGTCATGGCTTTGCATGGCCTATATGCTGTGTCTTAGGAGTCATGTAACACTTACCCCCCCCTAATATTAATGAATTGCAGCCATTCGGGCTTTGTATCGCAATTGTGTTGTTCGTTCAATTTGATTTCTTTCTTCTGTGTGTGCTTTAGAGGGCTAGTGAACCCTCATATACCCTCTCTAGTTACGAGCTTTAGCTTTTCTCCGGATGGCACCAAGGAGAGCTGCTGCCCGATCAGTGGTGCTTTCATGGTGGCCGTGGAAGAGGCCGTGGCTATGGCCGTGGTCGTGGACAAGACCTACCTCCCCACCACGAGCATCCAACAATGGCACAAGTTATGCAGCAACAAGCCCAAATCCTTCAAGCCTTACTCGCTAATCAACAAGCAGGAGCAGCCAGTCGCCACTCTAAGCTGGCAGATTTCCTCAGGACAAGACCTCTTACCTTTGCCTCGCGGATGAACCCTGAAGCGAGAAGATTGGCTCGGGGATGCGAGAAGAAACCGCCTAGCCCGATGCTCGAGGAAGACAAGGTGGACTTTGCCACTCACCGGTTGAAAGGAGCGGCCGCTTGGTGGGAAAACTACCTCATTGCTCAAGGTGGTGAAAGCCCGATGGCGGAGAAGAAGAAACCGAAGCGGCGGCATCCGCGGCGGAGATCGGCGAGGATCACGCCCTTTGTTGAAGCAATTGCTGAAATGCAGTTGGGCGAGCCCGCACCCGCATGGCGGCCAATCTCCGAGCGAGTTCAAGCGCGCCGGGACTAACTTTGTACTCTTTGGTACAATGAGGCTAAGAAGAATGAGTTTAGAACTCTCAAGCAAGGTCAAATGACAGTCAATGAATATCTAACCAAGTTTAACTGACTTGCTCGCTACGCTCCGGTGGCGTAGGTGATGCGAAGAGAAGATAGACCGCTTTGTGGAAGGAATGCGTGGAGACATGAGAAGCGACTTATCCTCCATGATTTCCTAGCTTCCACCACTTGATCAACAAAGCCCTCGTCTTTGGAAAACGAGAAAAGATTGCGGAGTAAGCGCAAGAGAAAGATGGTATTCGAAGCCGCAAGGTGGCTTTCCTCATAAGTCAACATTCACGGCAACTCATCTTTTAAGCGGTGTAGTTTCTCCACAAGGAACTCAAGCTCCACCCAGCGTACCAATGGGAATGGTTTCGCATCCTTCGTCCCGCGGACGACTGCAACAAGCAATCCAAACAACTCATCTCCATTGTTTCCCTTTGTGGGTGAGAGGACACTTGCCAACCGATGCCTCAACGTCGAACACTCCGCCAAGTTCAACTCGGGAGCCGCACCAGCTCAAGGTCGGACATCGGCTCAGCGCAGAACCATCGGGCCCGCAAGCACCTAGATCTACCTCGACACCAAATCGCGGACATGTGAACCATGTCACGGCCGAGGAGGCTCGAGGAAGCTACAGGAGTTCTAATGGGTGCGTTCTCTGTTAAATCGATACCGGACAAGTTTTGTTTGATTACGGAGCCGCATTCTTTCATATCAAGAAAATTTGTTGAAAGGCTTAAGTTGCCAACCTTTAAGCTAAAGAAACCCGTGGTACTTAGTTCACCCGGGACCCTTGACTACCATCTTAGTAAGTCCCAGTAGAGATTGCTATGGAAAATTCGGATTCTAGCAAACCTCTTAGTGCTTGATCCCAAACTCGGATATCATCCTAGGGATGGATTGGTTGGCCCGATACCAAGGAATGATAGGCTGTACAACAGAAGGTGGTACTCACCAAAAACCAGGTACCACAATCGGGGTTAATATAGACCGCTCCTCGAGTTTGGATCGTACAATCCATAACCTCGAGAAGGTGACTCTGGAAACAACCTGTAGTTCAAGATTACAGGAAGTTTTCCGGAAGAATTGCACAGCATGCCACGGATCGAGACATAGAATTTGTGATCAACCTAAAGCGGGAATGACCCCAATTGCCAAGAGGCCATATAGGATGGCGGTTGATGAGCTTGAAGAGCTTAAGGTACAAATGGAAGAATTACGGGAAAAAGGATTTATTAGACCTAGCTCATCCCCGGGTTCGCCGATATTTTTGTAAAGAAAAGGATGGCACCGCAGGTGTGCGTGGATTACGAGCCCTCAATGAGGTGACCATCAAGAATAAGTATCCCTTGCCCGCATTGATGATCTATTCGACCAAGCCGTCGAGAACAACGGTGTTCTCCAAGATAGACCTAAGGTCGAGGTACCATCGAGTTAAGATCAGTGAGGATATCCCTAAAACAGCTTTTACCACGGTATGGTCTATATGAGTTCACGGTTATGTCGTTTGGCTTGACAAATGCATGACCTACTTCATGAACCTTATGAACAAAGTATTCATGGAATACCGGATAAGTTTGTTGTCGTGTTCATAGACGACATCTTAATCTACTCCGGGACTAATGAGGAACATCTTTGAACATCGCATTTGGTCTGGAGAAGCTTAAAGAACATCATTGTATGCCAAGTACGGCAAGTGTGAATTTTGGCTTCAAGAGATCGGTTTCCTCGGACATATCGTATCCATTTGGAGGAGTCGCAGATGGACCCATCCAAAGTAGAAACCGTGTTGGGATGGAAACCACCAACCTCGGTGACGAAGTGCGTAGTTTTCTCGGAATGGCCGGATACTCTGAGGCGCTTCATTGAAGGATTCTCCAAACTATCGGACCAATGACCCACTGCTCAAGAAGGAAAAGAAATGCAGAATGGATGAAGCTTGTGAAAAGAGTTTCCAAGAGTTGAAGAAGAAGTTAACTACTACACCGCTTCACCAATATTTGACACGTAGACGGTCTACAGAAGACAAAGTTGGGTGTGGGTCACAACTGTAAAGCAAGTAAAGCACTGCTACTCCTAGTATTAGACTATTAGGTGTTCATCGATTTTAACCAGCACGCGCATGTGACCAGATGTTGTCTGCGGTATATAATTCCTCTCTTGCATGGTATTAATACACTGCTACTAGTCTGGCTGCATCTACGACGACGTACGTACCAATAGGTGATCCGTCTGCTAATCAAACCAGCGGATTAATTACCACTCACAGCTAAATGACAAAAGCGTTAATGCTCCCATTCACTGGCCCCACAACCTTGTTCATCACGTGCTAGTACTGCTGCACCGTGTAGGAATTTAATATGAAATTGCTGTGAAAGTTCAATCTTGCTCCCTCTGTTCCATATTAACAAAGTTATTCTATCTAACCTAGGTTGGGACAAGAACTTGAATAAGTTGTACAAAAACCATCTACAGCCCGATTTAAGATGTGTTAGCGCAAGATAAGCAGCAATTATAAGCACAATATTGCAACGGATGCATCGACTTGGGACTTGGGAGTTATATATAATTAAATTATAAAGTATAGTTACTATACTATAACTTCTTAGGCCAGTCTCAACGGGGGGCTTCAAATGAGTTTCATTTTCATTAAATGCTACGACACATCAGCAGAACTGCTGAGTTGGCAGGGTATTAATGAGGAGAGAGGAGAATAGAGTTTCATCTAGGTGAAACCGAGTCGGCACCGTTACCCAGGCGATGAAATCCGATGAAACTCCCACTGACGCCGAAGAGTTTCATTCCACCGCGCTCAGCCGGATCTGCTGCGACGCGCGCGGTTCTCCTTCCCGACGCCGTCTCCCGCCTTCCCATCCCTGGTTCGCGCCAAATTCCTCCCTCCCCAATCCTATATTCACACCACCTTCCATGCCGGCTGCTGCTTGTGGGCGTCGTGCGAAATCTATTGTCCATAGTGACGACGTTCAGTTTAGATAAATTGCTACATAGTTTTATTGGTACATTTGATCACAACACAATACATACATTAAATACTGCATGTTATCTATAAAAAGGTGAAATGAAACCTCTCATTAAGAGGGCCAGTTTCATTTCTCAGTCCAAGCTCACAAAACTGACGTGGCAGCCTTGGAAATGGAGAAATGAAACTTCTCATTGAGACTGGCCTTAGTAAGGCAACTTCTTCAAATATTGAAGTGTGGCAACATTTCAATTAAACCCCGTACGGCATTTAATTGAACTGTGGCAACAAGCGCACCGCAATTAAAAAAAAACATTTTCCATTCTTTAGCATCAACTAGCAAGGTGGCCCACGTCCGTTGCTGGGTATCATCATTATAGTTTGAATGAAGTGTTTGGCAAAAAGGTTTTATAAAATTTACATGTCTAAGGGCCCGTTTAGAATGTTGGATTTTTTTTCCCGGTTTCTACTGGAAATGCACAGTTTCCTACGAAATTAGTTCATTCCAAACAGCTCCTTAATGCGTATACGACTGGACGTCATGTCTTAAACCATTGGTGATTAGTTGATGTCATGCGTCTAGGTAGGAAACAAAAGATACCTACTTCAGTTTTCGAATGAAAGATGTATTACGATGCCATGGGCAGTGGGTACAAAAACCATTGCTCCCACCACTAGGCCACTGAAAATTATATTCACACTGGTACACTAATTATCATGAGTAACATGTGTGTTCAGTAGGAAAACGTGTACCCCACTCATTTGCTAATTTTAAAAATGAAAGTTCATTTATGAAATTAAATCAAATCGGAAAAGATTTTAAAATCCGGCAATCCTTGTCGGGCCGAATCCTTTTCGCTCGGCCCAGCCTGCTACTGTTTTGGCCCATGTTCGATCCGCGTGCCATCATCGCTGAAGCCGCCTTCTTCATGTCATCTCCCTTCGTCGAAGGTGTATTTTCGCTAAGGTGTTTTCTCTCTCGCTGTGTCCGCCGCTTCCACTGACCAGTGGGCCCGGGTCCCACCTGGCAGACATCGTGTTCCACCACCCACGCCAGAGTGTGCGTGCACGCCAAGAATGTCACAACACTGGCACTAACAAAGTCGTGCTACCCGTCGCTGCAACTGTGCCCTCGCTTCGCTGTCGCCAGTGCCACACAGGCCTGCCTGAGCCATCTCATCCCCGCCAGTGACAACGCGATGCCACGATGGTCTTGACCCATGAAGAATCCATGAGGATACCGCCCTCGTCTCGCTAGTAAAGCCAGAGCCGCGCCTGCCGGCGTCCTCCCCAGTCCTCGTTGTCTCCATTTTACCTATCCATAGCCTTTCTCTCCCTCCAGTTCACCCGGAATGCCCTTGGCATTCTCAGCTTCGATACATGTGTAATATCCCATTTTTAATTAAGAAATTTGGGCTAAGAGAATTGGGTTTCATATTTTGGAATTTGAAACTAGGCCCAATAGATGGATGAGGGGGAGAGAGTGCTGGGCCAAGGCCCAAGGCCCCCTCAATCTCTGTGCCCTAGCCACCCTTGCGTCCCTCCCTGCCCTAGCCGCCTCCCACTGCCGCCCCTGGTGCTGTTGTTGTAATACCCTTTTTGTCGTTTACGAAGAATTCAGTTCGAAATCATATTCTAACAGAGAAATTCCGGCGACTCATCTACTCTTCCAGTTTTGGGTCAGGGCCATGGGCCAGCAGGGCGAAGCGGAGGCTTTGAATTGTGGAATTTCAGGGATTTAATCTGAGGATTTCCCTATCTTTTATATGAAAAGTTCGTTGTAAGAGTCTTGGAGGTTAAATTTGGGCTTTGCATTGTTATGCTAGAACTTGATCGCCCAATGATAACGTGAAGAAGTAATATAAGGGTGGACTTCGAATAGTGAGATGACCATTGATAGAAATCTTTTGATGGAATACATGAGAATAGGTGATGTGAATTCCGAGTTGTTCATTCTTAAAGGATTGAGGTAACGTGATTACGTGTGAAGATCCATTTTGGGATGCATCAGAAGTTATCTATAAAAGTAATTCTGTCGGTAGAGGAGTTGACTAGAGTATTATTTCTGTGGGGTCGATAGAGCCTCTCTACAGAGGTGAGGTTGATGTATTTCCGTTTGAGCATAGCGTTGAGAATGCCAAGTTAAGAGAGATGAAGTAGTGTGTTATGCGATGAATCGGGATCCCAAAAAGTTGAGAGAAATTTTATTTCTAAAGGAGAAATTGAGAAAAAATATATTTCCTCGAGTACTGAATCGCTCTCTTGATTCTTGTATGAGCTATGTGTTTATGACGGACGTTTTTCGCAAATTGGGCTTGGTTTATGTTGGCATGTGTGATTCTTATCCGTTTAGAAAGAACAAAAGAAATGATGGATTTGGATATTCGAGTGATTTCTCTTTTGCGGACGTGGTGTTTATTTGCAAATTTTCTAATTTGAAGGTGGAAAGGTTTTCGTGATAAATTTCCGATTCTGAATTTGACTCTTTTTAATACCGAGTTGGTAACGCTTGGTTGCGATGAGAGTCCTTCATTTTCAGTTGGGCTATGTTGGTAAAAGAGTGTACTTAAAGCGAGATCTGTTGTGTGTCCCTCGTTAAAGGAGGTGCACCTTGTTAAGGTGAAGAAATTGCTTGAGAGATGGAACAAGAGTTCCATGTGTTATGTGCAGGTTGTATGATTTGGTACCAAAGGGAATGTTGGCCAAGGTACATCGGGTTGTTTCTGAAAGTTGTGGGGATTTTGGAACATGGCGTATCAATAAGACTGTCTCGAGTCCCGACGCGGGGTGTTACAGTGGGTATCACCCGCGTCGCAGAAGTACTTGAGAGATCGGGAGTGTGAGCTTTCGTTAGAACCGTTGACCAACGAGAAGGACCATACCATCGAGTTCCGTCTGGTGCGTGTACTGGAGGATTCGGAAAAGGGTGTTGAGGCATAAGACTTTGAAGTATGTCAAAGTGTCGTGATCGCATCAAACCGAGCAGCAAGCGACGGGGGAACTGGAGACTCGCATGCGCGAGCTAAATCCAGACCTGTTCACGACCGGTGTGTAATCTTTGTTGTTAAGTTTCTAGTCTCGGTTTTATCTTGTGTAGTTTGGCATTTAGATTCGGGGTCGAATCCTATTAAGGGGGTAGAATGTAATACCCTTTTTGTCGTTTACGAAGAATTCAGTTCGAAATCAGATTCTAACAGAGAAATTCCGGCGACTCATCTACTCTTCTAGTTTTGGGTCAGGGCCATGGGCCAGCAGGGCGAAGCGGAGGCTTTGAAGCCTAAGGGGGGAAAACGAAAGTGGGGCCCAAAGGCCCATAAGGGGTGGCCGGCCAAGGGGGGGTCAAGCCCTAGCATCCCCCCCACTCCCCACGTCTCCCTTCCCCCCCTTGTGGCCGCCACAACCTCCCTCCCTCCCCATCTCTTTCTTGCGCCCCAACTCCCTCCCTCCCCACCTTCCCCTTGCGCATCCTCCACCAGTAGCCCCTCCTCCTTGGTCTCCTTCCCCTGCTGACCGGCCAAGGTGTCTCTTCCCACTGCTGACCAAGTGGAGATGGAGAAGAAGCCTCCCTATGGTGGTCGGCCTAGGAGGAAGAAGGAGGTGAGAGGAGGAGACCTTCTTTGTGGGGGAAACCCATCGTCTTACCGCGTTCTACAAGGGTAACGAAGACCCTCCCCCGCTGAATCTTTTGTATTAGATGCGTTTATGAATTCGGTTAGTGGATCGGTCGCCGATTGCTGTTAGATTGCGTTCTGTCCAGATTGTTGCGCGGTCCGTTTAGTGTGTTTAAAAGCCGAGTTAGGAGTTTTGATCTCCTAGAGTTATGTAGGTCTTGTTCTTAGCTTTCAATGGCCGCCAAGAACGCCCAAATCTGATTAACGGTTAGAAAGTTATGAATTGTTTAGTGCCGTTGTCTGGTTAATCTATCAATATCCTGACAGTCTGTAGAAAACTGAGTTAATATATTAGTTAAAAAAGGAATCAGAGGATCTCACTATAACAAAATTTGTAGGTAATTTCCATACCTTTTCATAGAGATAAAGAACGCAAGATTTGGACATTCGTAGCAAAAGTTATGGTGGTTTTACTGTTCTGTCCAGAGAACCCGACGTGAGTATTGATGATCTGTTATTTGGCTGGATAGGGGTATTAGATGGCCGAATCAGGAGGGCTCACCAACTAGGTTTAGTTGGGTAATTTGATAACCTTTCAATGAAGTCCAAGAACACTTCATTTGGACTTCTGTACTAAAAGTTATGTATTTTAGAAGTTGACTGTCTGCAGTGAACACCAAATCGATCGCTAGGAATTGGAAGATTAGAAATGCTTGGAAGTTTAGTGAGTTCTTTTGTGTTGTTATTTATACTTTTGGTCCATTATGTTGGTCTTAGATTGTGTTATCTTTATGTTCAGGTGGGAGCGTGATTCCAGGGGCAGCGCCCTCTTCGCGTCCGCCGTTCTCGCACGGTTGAGGCAAGTATTCGGGTTGTAGAATATTTATGTTTGCTTGCTGAAAGTGGTTGGGTCTTTCCCGTACTAGTCGTACATGGATGATAGTGTGATATATATATATATGCTTGAGACCTGGTTACAGTATGTTTGTGATTAAAGAGTAATTTTGGTATGTGATAATGCTCTACATGTTATTCGGTAAATGAGATGTGGTATGTACTCATGCTTTTACTTGTTGTTGAAAGTTACATTCTAGTACATACGCATGTTGAGAGCATATAGGTGCCTTGGTCACGTGGTGACCAAGTACATACAGTTGAGGTCCCCGTCATGTAGATGACGGGCTTGAGGTCCTCACATTCGTGGAATGTGGGCAATTGAATAGAGGTCCCCATCATGAAGATGATGGGCAAAGGTCCCTATACTAGAGGAGTATAGGCTCTTGGTCCCTGTGCCAGAGGGCACATGCAAGGGAATACATCGACGGATGTATACCCCGCATTACCGGTAAAATGCGAAAAGGAGATAAAGTTTAAAAGGTGCATTGCATTGGTTGCATTACATAATCATGAAGGCTATGTTTAGTGTAATGTTTACTTTGGATTATTGATGCTATGATTGTGAACTTGCTTTAGCCTTGTTGATACTTGCTGAGTCTTTGGGCTCACTCTTGCTTTGATATGTTTTTAGGTACAACTGACAAGAATGGCATACATGGGAGGGAGTAGATGTTTGGATGCACTCACTACCACTTATCCTTAAGGCGACTACCATTTAGTTTTATTCCAGTAATAAGTAAACTGCTAGAGAATTATTCATGGATGGTTCTGAGTTTCAGACTAAATGTAATAAGGAGAATAGCAAGTTTTGTTTATGTTTAATAGACTACCGTGCATGCTTGAATGAACTCGAATATGAAGTTATCGTTAATTGCCATGATTAACTGTTAGAACCTCGGTATAGTTGACTATACAAAGAAGGTTCTGCCGAAAATTAGTATTCAGTTTTGGTTTAATTTAATCTCAGTAGCATTCCAGGCTCATTGTTGAGCTGGGGTGTTACAGTTGCTGCTGGTGACGTCAAGGAGAGGAGGAGGACGTCCAGCAAGGAAGGAGGAAGAAAGAAGAAGGAAGGAAGAAGAAAGACGAAGGATGGAGAGAAAGACGGAGGAAATTAGGGCTTGGTGTTTGTCATCCAAATATCATGGGTAATGATCTGGCCAATCTTGATTCGATCTTAGATTGACATTTATTCAAGGCTTAGATTAGTTTGGTCATGGGAATCGTTCGTTTGGGATGCCTTAGTTCGATTAATTGTACTACCGAACCTTACGGGGGGGATTTTGGGGTATCTCTGTCCCGAATCATGGTTTTGCCTAGTTAGACAAGTTATAGATAATTTCCTTAGATTTCCATAGAGTCTAAGATCATTAAATTTGGATAAACGAGTAAAACGTTATGGCCTCGGGAGTTGTGAAGATTGCATAAATACATATATTAGATGTGGAAATTAAATTATGGTCATAACGAGGTTTAGCTAGATAATTCTTTGTATATTCCAGAAATATTATGGTTTGCTATTTTGTATGTTGTAGAAAAATAGTTACAAAATTGTGAAGTCTACTGTTTTGTTAAATTCCATTATAACCTTTGGAATTGGAAATAGGGATCTAGATGGAAAAATAAGAGAATTTGCATAACTAAGATATTGTGGGGAATTTCGTGTAGAATCCATAAAACATAAAGTTTGATATATTTTGAGTCCATGACAAAAACTATTAACGTTTGATCACCGGGACAGCAGGTAGGTCATTTGGTGAAGCTGAGTTAAGTGCGTCGAGATTGCATGTAGGTGCGATAGTGTGTTGGTTGTTGATTGTGTACTAGTGTGGCATGTTTTGAGATATATTATTGATGTTTATCCAAGGAGTGTTGCTTCGAGTTCTATGTCGCCTTGGCATCGTGTCGTCTTTTGTGGCTAAAAGGCAAGTGCATGGTAGAACGGTGGACAATGGTTTGTCTATCCTTGTCTTTACAATTGAATTGATATGATAATTGTTTGTGCTTTATTATTCTTATTTTAAGTGGCATAATAATGATGATATGACATGATGATGACATAACCATGATAATTGTTTATGCTTTATTATTCTTATTTTAAATGGCATAATAATGACGATATGACATGATGATGACATAACCATGGGGATGACATGGCAATGATGATAATGGATAACATTGATGATTAATGAACATTGTTGCATCATTTGCATTACATCGAGCTAGGGCGGTGAGTACTGTCATGTATATGGCTAGTCCGGCATGCTCTTGATAAAATCCTAGAGAGGTAGGGACCCCATCCTAAAGAAGATAGGGGAAAGAGTGGTTCATCGACGGGTGATCACTCCGCTATACCGATATCAGCTGATGAGTTGCATTTGCATACATGAGAAGTTAATGATGTTTCAATTGAAAGATGAACTGTTTGTTTGTGGTTTTATTTTGTATTTCTTGAGTCGTGGACTCAACCTTTATTTGTTATTGATTTTTTTAGGTGGCCGTTGATGGCGGCATGCATTGGATGGATAAAAAGCTCGTTATGGGTTTGAATCAAATTTGATTTGATTATAGTAGTTAATTGGTTAAAATTGAAATGAGTCAATTTGGAATCAAAAGAGGTTAATGAGGCACGGCACAATAGTGGCTCATTAGCTCACTTGTAATGTAATATCCCGTTTAAACATAAAGCTAATAAGTGATTAGTATTGAAATTAAATAGAATTAGAAAGATATTTTTAGAATTTTGGGAAAGGAATGGGCCGCCAACCCATTTTTTAAGTGAGGAGGAAACTGGTCATTGTGGCCCAAGGCCCATGACTGTCCACTAGAAGGCAAGGGGGGAGGGATCAACTAAACCCTAGCACCCTGCTACAGTACTGCTACTGCACTATAGCATGTGGGTACTGTAGTACTCCCCGTCCTTGCTGCTATGCCAAGAGGAGGAGAAGAGGAGAAAGGAAGGAGAGGAAGGAAGGAAGGAAGGAAGAAGAAGAAGAAGAAGAAGAAGAAAGGAAGAGAAAGTGGGAGAAGGAAGACTAGAAGGGAGATCTCATGTTGTTTTCATTGTGTTCATAAAGGATGACCCTCAGATCTCCTTGCTTTGTTTATTAGTTTTGCGATTTGGCGATATCAGGTAGTAGATCGATTTTCTGTAGTTTGTAGTGTGCTGTAGGTTTGAGATCTGGAATGGCAAATTTTGGATTCATCACCTCCTAGATATTTTTGGGTAAAGTCTTTAGCTTTCAATAGAATCTAGGATCACATCGTTTGGATGAACGGATCTTGAGTTATGAATTTTACAACACTATTGTCCCGAGGTTCTGTCAGGATTCTGGCAGGTTGTAGTAATTGGATGATAAAAGTTAGTTAATGAAATAATTAGAGGATCCCACCAACATTAATACTGTAGGTGATTTCATAAGGTTTCCAGAGAGCTCAATAATGTAATTTTTGGATAAACATACTAAAAGTTATGAATATTTTAGTTTTGCTATCCAGAATAACTACCAGATTCTGGTAGTCATAATAATCTGCATAGTAAAAATAGTAAATGACAAAATTAGGAAGTCCGACCAACTAGACTAATGTGGATAATTTCGTAAGCTTTTCATAGAGACTGAGAACGCATTTTTGTGATGAATGGAATGAGAGTTATGTATTTTAGAAGGTCACTGTCCAGTATTGAGTTCTGATAGTTCGTCGTTTCGCTTGAGTAGAATAAATACATGATATATGGGTTTTTGGGAGAGTGGAGTAGAGTGTTGCGAATAGCGTTATTCTATCTTGTTGAAACTTGTTTTAAGTAAGGTATTTATTGTAGGCGGAGTGACCTTGGGTTTGGTTTCGCCTTCTCTACGTTTCAATTTGTTGCAATGCGAAACACAAGTACAATTATAATCATATTGGGTACTTGTTTGTTCAAACTAAGTAAATGAATATGATGTGATGAATCTTCTGAGATATGAGTACTTTTTGTTTTCTACATGCTTCCGTTAATTGTTGATATGAATTACAAAGTATGCATGTATTCCCTTCATTCCATACATTCCTTTCATGCATTCATGCTTAACCCATGGGAGTGGGTATTGAGATCCCCATATTTCCAATATGGGCAACTAGATCTCCGTATGAATGATTCTTTATATGGGCCCTGGATCCCCCTAATTTGATAATGCTGGCCTGAGTGAACATCGACGGGTGTTACACTGGCTATACCGGTATATGCAGAAGAGAAGTGGAGTCATATGCATCTTGCATCGCATTCATACAATATTCATATGTATGTGATAATTTGAGAATGATTTGTGTCCGATTCAATGTTTCTTTTTGTATCTGATTCAATGTTTCTTATGTCATTCATTCGTACTTGCTGAGTTTTGGACTCACTCTTACCAATTTTGTTTTTAGGTGATTGTTGAGGACGGCACTGTAATACCCCAAAAGTATTTGAAAGGATTATTGAGAGAGAATTAAGTTATTTAAAGAGAAGGACTATTTAGAAATTGAATTGAGGGAAGGATCAAATAGAAAATAGTTATTTAAGCAGTTAAAGAGGGGGATTACAGCGAAATTTGGACAACCTGGGCCGAGGCCTCAGGCCCATTGGTATTTGGCCCAAAGGTGGGAGGTGGTGGCCGGCCATAAGGGGGAAGTTAGCCATAGTGGCCCATGAGAAAATCAACCACCAACAAAAGGAGGAGGGGAAACCCTAGGTTTGCTACAGTAATTCCGTGCTACAGTACCACCGCCGTCACTGTAGCACGGTACTGTAGCAATCCTCTCCTCCATGGTGGTGCCCCTCTCCTCCGATGCCTATTCATTGTGGTGGCCGGCCAAGAAAAAAAGAAGAAGAAGGAAGAAGGGAGAAGGGAAGAGGAGAGGAAAGGGTGAAGGTTCGTGGGCGGCATCCTGGTCATCGGCGTTCATCAAGGGTAACCCCGGATTCCCCCGAGTAGATGCATCTTTTGATTGTTGTAGCAATGTCGGTATTTCTGTCTCCTCAGGACAGATCGCATTAGACAGACGTTTTGATATAGTTAAGTGCGGATTCAGTCTTGGGCTTCTCCTAGAGAGTTGTAGAGGACGTCAATAGCTTTCGATGAAGTGCTAGATCATATTATTTGGACCTCTGTAGCAAAAGTTATGAATTTATTAGTGCGACTGTCCTGCGAATCAGTCAGTGTTTTGACAGGTTTTAGTAATCTGACTTGTGAGGTAAGTTAAATTGGGAATTAGAGGATCTCAGTATAACAAAAGTTGTAGATAATTGTCGTAGCTTTCAGGGAAGCACAAGAACGCGAAATTTGGACAAACGATCTGAAAGTTATGATCAATTTAGTGTACTGTCCAGAGAACCTGACGTGAAAACGATGTTCTGTTATTTCACATGTTAGGGGTAGTAGATGGCCGAAACAGGAAGGCTCACCAACTAGGTTTAGTTGGGGAATTTGATAACCTTTCAATCAAATCCAAGAACACCTAATTTGGATCCCTGTACGAAAAGATATGAATTTTAGAACATGACTGTCCACAGAGGGGACAAAGCGATATCTAGAAATTGGGGCTGGGTTCGCGTTAAAGGAACTTTTGTGAGTCCGTGTTTACTTTTATGGTTTGAGTGGTCCTCTATTGCTATCTTAGCATTTCTTAATTGAATGTTTAGGTGGGGGACTTGTTCCGGAGGCGGCACCCTCTTCGCGTCCTTCGTTCCCGCACGGTTGAGGCAAGTGCATCGTTTGATCCTTGTTTGTGATTGCTTGGACATGAATGCAGGTTTGATGCTTGTTAATGTCGTATGGCTATTGATAAGTGTGCATAATCAGAGTGGTGAATGTTCAAAGTATGGATATACTTTATTCATGAATGTTGTTATTGCCTTTATTCATGAATGTTGTTATCGCCTTAATTCATGAATGTCGTTATTGCCTTTATTCATGAATGTTGTTACCGCCATTGGTGCTTCATGTTGAAAAGAGATGGTGCATATGCATTTTGATATCATGTTGAGGCCTGGTCTTGTGATGACCAAGCATGCACATCTTTGAGGTCCCCGTCATGAATGTGACGGGCTTGAGATCCCCACACTCGTGGAGTGTGAGCTTGAGGTCCCCAATACTTGCGGAGTATTGGGCAATTGGTCCCTGTGCGTGCGCGCACAGGCATGGGTATGCAGCGACGGTTGCATACCTTGCATTACCGGTAAAATGCACAAAGAGATAAAGAAAAGGGATCCTTGAGCATTGCATTTGCATGTGGAATGATTTAGTGTTGTGCTCCTGAATATGGATGCTGATGTTATGGATTGAATTATGCGTCTTTTTATTTATGTACTTGCTGAGTCTGTGGACTCACTCTTGCTTTCTTGTTGTTTTTAGGTACCCAGTTCAAGCGCAGTATGCATGGGAGGGAGTAGCGTTATGCTTTGCACGCACACTGTCATGAACTTAAATTCTCGGATCATGCCTTATTAATTAAGCTACTGATCAAAGATTTGACCTGTTTATGTTTCCGTATCGGATTATTTGTAATAATGATGAGTAGTCTAGTTGGAAGTTTGAGGATTTGTTCAGTCGATTAGTAAGTTCTTAAGTACTTATTGTTGATCATGAATATTGCGATGATTGTTATAACTTCCTTTTAATCTGTTGAAACCCATGTGATGTTAGAAATACAATGGAGACTCACGAAATTTAGTAAATTATCTTAGTTTAGTTTTGTGTAAGACTACTTTAGTAGCATTCTTGGCTCTTGTGGAGTTGCGTGTTACTGATTGGTATCGAGCGGTCAGAGGTCCGTGGTGATTGGATTTACAACTTAGAAAACTTAAGTTGCTAAAATTTTGTAATGGTTAATGAACTTAAAAATTTGACACACTGGTGCACAGTAGAATGGGAATGGGCATTGCATTGCATTTTCGTTTCCGTTATATCGTATTGATGATTGCTGGTATGAATTGAGTATGATTGCTCATTAATTGATTATATAATTATTATGTGTGGGGATAACCCATCTTGAGAGGTTGAGGTCGTGGTTGTGGCCCTGGGTTTTACCAGGTTACACCACCGTTCGCGGTGTGAGAATAGGGAAGTGGTTACCTCGGATATCTTAGTACAAGTGTTGATAGTGAGTATCTTTAGAAGAGTTGTTCTCTTCCTTGAATTTGGATTTGATCAACTCTTATCCGGTTGTGGTTGATGAGTTTCTCTTGGGTATCAGTTCATTGCGGTTGATGGGTTGCTTTGAAAAAAGTTGTGTGTTTCCTTTGGCTTAATTTGTCCTGTAAATCAATTATTATTTTCTCAACTGTTGAGTTATTCTCGTGGTTGGTGAACTTTGTTAATTGTCAAGATTGACCTTTGTATTGGAGTTGTCTTTTTTATTGGAAAACTTGACCTATTTATTCGCTTGATGTTTTTTGTTAATGAAAGTTTTCTTTTACAGGTCCTTTAGTACGTGGAGACTTTGACTCAATGTATCTCTCTTGAGTATTTTGAGTGTTGAAGATTAATAGTTCTCTTTTATGAAAGAAGATGTTAAACCCTTTAGTGATGTTTTGTCTTGGTTAAGTGACAGGTTATAATCAAAGCAATTAATGGATATGATATGGATTATCAGGTTAGGTCTGCAGTGTGTGCATGATCGATCAAACTAAGATCCTTGAAAGGAAAGTTGATAAATTTGAAAGTTTCTTGTAGTAATTCTTGATGAGCTGTGATTAAGAGTATGGCTATATCTAATTGTAATCAATAGAGTTGATAAGAAGTGTGGAACATTGATGAATTGAGTTGATCATTAAGAGTGATACATTTGGTAAACTTCTTTGGTAAATTAGATTAACTGATCTCAATGGATTAATCTAACCATTTGAGATGGCTAAGTTCAAAAGGAGTTAGATTATTGTCTTAGTGGATATTAATCTTGGAGTAACCTTTGGTGGATACTTAGTGATTGTATGTAATCGCTAGGTGCAATTATTGTCTATTAAAGTTTGGTGTTGAGCATCACTAAAAGATAAACTGATGGGATTTAATGGATGAACAATGTTTACGTGATGGTAGAACTATCGGATAATAGTATGTCTTTGATGGAAGGGTTTTGGAATAACCTTTTAAATTGTGTAGTCGGTTCCCTCTAAAATAAAGTGGTTGTTGTAGTGAGGTTGTAAGAATTTGGTATACCCTCAATTGAGGATGTGATGATAATCTAGTATATAACAATTTGGAAAGCTTTTGAGGACTTTTTAAAGGAAGGGTTGACAATAACGAATCTTGTTAAGAGTGAATTACTCTTGATGTTAGAAATACTGATCTACAAGAGATTGTGAGTGGTGATAATTCTTCTAGAGAGAAAGTAAGTTGATTGCTTTTCATAATATGGATTAAATGAAATGTTTGGAGTTTTGCAATCGTGATCTTTTAGAGTTCATGAATTATGTAGTAGATGAAATTAGTTGAGCAATGTGACCTGTGGGAAGGTTCTGTTTGGTTCCTAAGTGATTAATGTGGTTTGGTTCCTAAGTAGTGTTGTAATAAAAGAAAATTTCTTTCTTTGTTAACGGAAAATGTGTACCATAAGTATTTGAGATTGGAGTTAAGAATTGTGATCTGTAATTTTTTTCTGTTGTTAAAGCTTAAGAGTTTCTTGGGTTTCCATAGCAGTGTTTTATTATGATTTATGGAGGTTTGAAAGTTCCTTATTGTGGGACATGTGCCCTTATTTACAGACTCGTATTTTGTTTTCCGGGATCATTAATATTTGACTGTTCCTCTTGGTCTCGGGCTCACTCCGAGGAGCAACATTTTTCTTGTGCGTTGAAAACTTGTATTTGGTTGTTTCTTCCTTTTGAGAAAGGAATTAACCAACTTGTGTTGCCAAAGTCTTATAAAGTGTATTATGGCGATTGGTTGGTGGTAGACAAGTATATGATAGTGGTGAAATTTTGGGAACCAAGCTATTTGAAGAGCAGTAGATAGTGAATTGGTTTTGACCTATAATACCGGAGGAGTTATATTTAAATGGAAGGTTTGTCGATGAAATAAAATTGATTAGTGTTACAACTAGTGGAACCTATGACGAATTATGATCCAAGAACATTTGTCCATGTTGGGATGTTGGGATTATCGAAAGTATGGACTCTTGATAAATTTATTAGAGTATCGCAATTGGATACTTAGTAAGATTGTGTATTTGGGTACTTAGTAAGATTGTGTATAAGAGTTTTGATGGTGAAGGTTAATGAGAGTAGCGGTGTGGAGAAACCTAAGTGTTGTGCTAATTAATGGGATAGCAGGAATTGTTGAGTTATTGTCGGTATGATTCGCCTCGATGAGTAACCCTTTGGGAGTTAGATTATCTCTAAGTATAACTTGGTCAAGAATTTATTTATTTATTGACGTTGGTAATTGAGTATGTTTGAATCGTGGTCAATCAATTAGAGTATTGCGAATGGGTATATTGTAGTTGTGTAATCGAATTGGATTGGTGTGGATTAGAGGCCTAAGATTGGTGAAATAAATCGCCTTGGGGCGATTACGATTAGTGAGGAATGTTGATAATAATAACCGAGGTTATTGTGAGCTATGTGAAATTTTAGTAAACGAATTTAAGGATTTCCTATCAATTATACCAGAAACTCATGGTAGAAAACTTGGAGGTTGAATTTGGGCTTTGTATTTTTATGATAGGATCTTGGAGACCTAATAGTATGTGTAGAGGTAGATGAGCAGGCGAATTTTGAATAGTATGTTGATCTTTGATAGAATACTTTGGGTAAAGTAAATGAGTATGTGTCTTGAGAACTCGAAGTTGATTATCTTTATGAGAATGAGTTGATGTGGTTGTGGGTGAAAAATCTCTATTGAGGCGTTGGAAACCATTTGTCAAATAATTCCTTTGGGATAGGAGTGGACTAGAGAATCCTTTTGTGGATTAGAAGAGTCTCTCTAAATAAGTATGGTTGTTCTTTCGGTTTGAGGATCATTTTGAGATTGTCGTTTAAGAGGAGGAGTTAGTGTGATAATTCGCACACCCATGAAAAAGGAAAGGGATTATTTCTTAAATGAACATCCGAGAAAAGAATGATCCTCAGTAGAGAAGTGCTCCATTGGTTCTTGCTTGAATTGGTTTTTTTATTTTTTTATTTTATAATGGAGATCATGTACAATTTGAGTTGACTTATGTTGATAAGGTGGTTTTGTCGATTCAGAAAATAAATGAAGTAATTGATTTGGACATTCGAGCGAATTCTCTTTTGGCTTATGTGGTGTTTAGTTGCAAACCGCCGAGTTGGAAGGATGGAAGGTTTTCGTGAAGAATCTCGATTTTGGATTTGAGTGTTTTGGAGGAAAGTTGGAATTGCTTTGTGAATCCTTTGTTTTCAGTTGAATCGATTATTAAAGTTTGATAAAATAAGTTGTGTTGCGCGTCCTCGCTTAATGGAGGATCTCCTGTTCGTGAAGGAATCGATCGAGAGGAACAAGAGTCCCAAATGTTTATGTGCAAGTTATGTGGTTTGGTGCCAAGAGATAGGTAGCCCAGTATATTTGGTTGTTCGGAAGTTGCGGGATTAGGAAGATAGCAATTCGCTAGAACCGTCTCGAGTCTTGGAGAGGGGTATTTAATGTTTTGGATGAACGGTGTTGAGAGAATGCTTAAGGTATCGGAGTGTGAGGTTTCGAATACCGTTGACCAATGAGCATTACCGCATCTTCGAGTCTTGTCCGTTGAGTGGTTCTGGTTAGGATGGTATAAGTGATGAGGCGTAACACATCAGTTGCATCAAGGTGCGGTGGTCCCATAAGTCCAAGTGGGAAAACGACTTGGAAATTGGAGTCTCGAATGCGCGAGCGATGTCCAGAATTATTCACAGCAGGTACGTAGCAATGTTAGTAAGTTTTAGCTGTGATTATACTTTGGTGTAAGCATGGTCAGAATTCGAGGTCGAATTCAGTTTAAGGGGGGTAGAATGTAATACCCCAAAAGTATTTGAAAGGATTATTGAGAGAGAATTAAGTTATTTAAAGAGAAGGACTATTTAGAAATTGAATTGAGGGAAGGATCAAATAGAAAATAGTTATTTAAGCAGTTAAAGAGGGGGATTACAGCGAAATTTGGACAACCTGGGCCGAGGCCTCAGGCCCATTGGTATTTGGCCCAAAGGTGGGAGGTGGTGGCCGGCCATAAGGGGGAAGTTAGCCATAGTGGCCCATGAGAAAATCAACCACCAACAAAAGGAGGAGGGGAAACCCTAGGTTTGCTACAGTAATTCCGTGCTACAGTACCACCGCCGTCACTGTAGCACGGTACTGTAGCAATCCTCTCCTCCATGGTGGTGCCCCTCTCCTCCGATGCCTCTTCATTGTGGTGGCCGGCCAAGAAAAAAGAAGAAGAAGGAAGAAGGAGAAGGGAAGAGGAGAGGAAAGGGTGAAGGTTCGTGGGCGGCATCCTGGTCATCGGCGTTCATCAAGGGTAACCCCGGATTCCCCCGAGTAGATGCATCTTTTGATTGTTGTAGCAATGTCGGTATTTCTGTCTCCTCAGGACAGATCGCATTAGACAGACGTTTTGATATAGTTAAGTGCGGATTCAGTCTTGGGCTTCTCCTAGAGAGTTGTAGAGGACGTCAATAGCTTTCGATGAAGTGCTAGATCATATTATTTGGACTTCTGTAGCAAAAGTTATGAATTTATTAGTGCGACTGTCCTGCGAATCAGTCAGTGTTTTGACAGGTTTTAGTAATCTGACTTGTGAGGTAAGTTAAATTGGGAATTAGAGGATCTCAGTATAACAAAAGTTGTAGATAATTGTCGTAGCTTTCAGGGAAGCACAAGAACGCGAAATTTGGACAAACGAGCTGAAAGTTATGATCAATTTAGTGTACTGTCCAGAGAACCTGACGTGAAAACGATGTTCTGTTATTTCACATGTTAGGGGTAGTAGATGGCCGAAACAGGAAGGCTCACCAACTAGGTTTAGTTGGGGAATTTGATAACCTTTCAATCAAGTCCAAGAACACCTAATTTGGATCCCTGTACGAAAAGATATGAATTTTAGAACATGACTGTCCACAGAGGGGACAAAGCGATATCTAGAAATTGGGGCTGGGTTCGCGTTAAAGGAACTTTTGTGAGTCCGTGTTTACTTTTATGGTTTGAGTGGTCCTCTATTGCTATCTTAGCATTTCTTAATTGAATGTTTAGGTGGGGGACTTGTTCCGGAGGCGGCACCCTCTTCGCGTCCTTCGTTCCCGCACGGTTGAGGCAAGTGCATCGTTTGATCCTTGTTTGTGATTGCTTGGACATGAATGCAGGTTTGATGCTTGTTAATGTCGTATGGCTATTGATAAGTGTGCATAATCAGAGTGGTGAATGTTCAAAGTATGGATATGCTTTATTCATGAATGTTGTTATTGCCTTTATTCATGAATGTTGTTATCGCCTTAATTCATGAATGTCGTTATTGCCTTTATTCATGAATGTTGTTACCGCCATTGGTGCTTCATGTTGAAAAGAGATGGTGCATATGCATTTTGATATCATGTTGAGGCCTGGTCTTGTGATGACCAAGCATGCACATCTTTGAGGTCCCCGTCATGAATGTGACGGGCTTGAGATCCCCACACTCGTGGAGTGTGAGTTGAGGTCCCCAATACTTGCGGAGTATTGGGCAATTGGTCCACGTGCGTGCGCGCGCAAGAGCATGGGTATGCTGCGACGGTTGCATACTTTGCATTACCGGTAAAATGCACAAAGAGATAAAGAAAAGGGATCCTTGAGCATTGCATTTGCATGTGGAATGATTTAGTGTTGTGCTCCTGAATATGGATGCTGATGTTATGGATTGAATTATGCGTCTTTTTATTTATGTACTTGCTGAGTCTGTGGACTCACTCTTGCTTTCTTGTTGTTTTTAGGTACCCAGTTCAAGCGCAGTATGCATGGGAGGGAGTAGCGTTATGCTTTGCACGCACACTGTCATGAACTTAAATTCTCGGATCATGCCTTATTAATTAAGCTACTGATCAAAGATTTGACCTGTTTATGTTTCCGTATCGGATTATTTGTAATAATGATGAGTAGTCTAGTTGGAAGTTTGAGGATTTGTTCAGTCGATTAGTAAGTTCTTAAGTACTTATTGTTGATCATGAATATTGCAGTACTTCGTTATAACTTCCTTTTTAACTGTTGAAACCCATGTGATGTTAGAAATACAATGGAGACTCTGCCGAAATTTAGTAAATTATCTTAGTTTAGTTTTGTGTAAGACTACTTTAGTAGCATTCTTGGCTCTTGTGGAGTTGCGGTGTTACAGGCACGTCCTGGGAGAGAGTAGATCACATGAAGAAATCCATATTATCACATACTTCACCAATTAAATAATATTTCTGTTGCTACTTTTCATTTGGAAATTATTAATTATAATAATTGGATTCATGTTACTTCTATTGCTCGTTCTTAAAGTTATTTCATGCTAGTTGATGGTTTAAAATATCCGGAAGTATCCTTGATAATGTCCCTCTTGATTGAAATGTTATAAATTGGAATTTGGTGCTTAAGTCCTTGCTGAATTTATGTTAGTTAAATTATCAGAATTGTTTTATGATGAAGTTTAGCTGTCATTAGTTGTTGATTTGTTGAGAAAAATTTATAATGTTGTTTGGTGTCAGTAGTTTAGGTTGCATCTTGGCTTTCGCATAGCTAGAGTGTTACATATAAGGTTACTTAAACAATAAATAAAATTATTTTAAGTCGAACTATGTCAATTTCGAATGAAGCTCGATAGCCAGCCCTAGATGGAATATCACACGTGCATCACATGCACTGATCACACAAACATTATCTATTTAGAGTGATTTCATTTAAATCTGGTGACATTGATTATTCACCTTTACATTTATTCACAGACTTGGTTATTAATTAGTTTATATACTTGAGACTTTAATTGTTTTATTACTAGTTGATTTATTATTCTTGTTGCCATCCTTTGTACCGAGAGAATGGTCCCAACATTCCTTGGGTGCGGATATCCCAAGCGTTTCTCGGGTGCGGGTATCCCAGGCGTTTCTCAAGTACGTGTATCTTGAGCGTCCTTGGCGCGTATGACCAAGCTGTGAACTTTTATCCTTATGCATTTATTATGTTTTAATTGATTCATTTGTGACCCGTGGATGGGTTTTTGTTCCATGCATGCGTGTTGGAATTATTGTTTAATTATGGTTTAAATTAGTAGCTAGAGTAGTTAGGTGATATTCTGGAACCAATGTTGGGTCGGGGTGTTATAGCATGCTCCGCTATGCTCCACCGAGAAAATCTCCTATCCCCGGTGAGCTCTTGCCTCGCCACCCACGTCATCTTGTTCCTCTTTACTCCCTGATCACGTTACCCCTCTCATTTTTAGATTTTTCCACTGAGGACCATCTCTTCCCGATTTTCGGCCGTTGCCTCCACCACGACAGTTCTTCCTCCCCAGTAAGCCTCTCGCCTAAGCGTGAGCATCGTAAGTATCCTCAAAGCACCCTCTTCCTCACTACACCTACCATTTGCAGCCCAGACTCACCGAGGAGCGTTGTCATCATTGACCCCTCCGTCACCGCCACTGCTCACTGTCGTTCGGCCACCACAGAGCTTCTGTGTCGTCACCAATTGTACCTCTGTGTTCGTGGTGAGCTTTTGAAGCTTTTGCGCTGCTCGCCTTAGCTTCTCTCCATCGTTAACACTGTCCCCGTAGTAGCTGAGGCTACACCGTCGCTTTTTCTCGCCGTAGTTCCTGTATCGATGGCTTTTAGTCCCTGAGCCGGCACCCGTAGCATCACGTTGCACCCCTAGAGCCTTCCCAGCTCTCAGTGCCGCCTCTTTTGCTTTCCTGACGCCAACATCGTCTCCTTCCTCCACTGCGTCGTCATCTCCGTCCACCCCTCCAGCTGTCGTGACTACCTGAGTGATCGCCGTGATCTCCCCTATCGATTCCTGAGCATGTTCATTCACCTCCGGCACTCTCTCGCCACCGGTAAGCTTACCAAGCTCTTCGCCATGGTGCCCGTCCTCTCTCTATGTTTTCTCTCATCGACAGGTGGGCCCATGAGGTTTAGCTCTAATGATGTTGTTATGACAAGATTAGTTTGTTTAATCCTTTCTTAAGCTTAATCAATCGTTCATGCCTGGGCCCAGTTCATTAAGTTAATTAGAATTCTAATTTAAACCGATATTAAGGCCTGAGTCACTGGCATGTGGGTCCCATAGCCCCGTTCATGGCTCTATGAACCTAGCATGTCGTGGACTCAGCCCCCACCTATCAGTTAGATGCCACAATAAATCTAGATTTTCCTTTAGAAAGAAAAATTAAAATCCCTGCACAACGTTTTCTCTTTTCTTTTTTTGGTCTCCAAATCATGAGCTTTCATATGTTGCATTTGAACTCCAAACGAAGTGAAACTTGTTTCTAAAATTTTCTGAAATCATGAGCTTTAATAATATACTAAAATATTTTAATTTCCTTTATGTTTGAATTTATTTTGTATCTCATGGTTTTTATCGATTATATACCGATGTTCTGGAATCGTATGTGTTGGAAATATGCCCTAGAAGCAATCATAGAGATGATTATATTACATTATGTTCATAACATTGGATAATGTGTTATCTTGTTCCTAGAATTATATCGTTAATATTTATCATCAAGTATGTGACTTGATTGTGAAACTCTGTATTTCTGCGATAATTATTTTTAAACGTTCCCTGGTCGGAGACATATGAGGACATATATGAATAGACTAGCATATGTATTGGTTGATGACCATGTTTCACAGGTCATAGATATGGAGATATCAAACCAATAATATGGACACATGTTAGAGAACATGGTGTTGGATAAGACCCACCTTGAGATACTATTGAGATTGTTATGATTTTATGTGTCGTGAGTTGGTCTCAAGCAATGATAATGTATAATTCTTAGACCTGATATCAGCATGGTTTCCTACATGTGTAATGGCACTCTTAGGGGTTACCAAACGCTACTTCGTAACTGTGTAGTTATAAAGGTAGCTTTCGGGTATGCTATGAAACATGCGGTGGAATATGACTGGTCGGATATGGGATTTTCCCCTCCTAACATAATAGGAGAGATGTCTCTGAGCCCCTCGTTGTGGTCGAATAAAGAAAGTGCATGACCATGCCACTAGTGGTCGAAGTGTCGACCACATGAAGTTATTCGACACTTGATCGAGAAAGTTTTGAACCGTCCATGGATGACATTTTATCTCACCTGGAGTTCAACCAGATGTCGTGAGGCAAGGGGAGAATACACAAGAAGGTTGTTCAGTTCGCGAAGTCATAGACTGACTGAAGTCATAGACTGACCGAAGTCGTAGACTAGCCGAAGTCGTATGGAGATACGACCTAGTCGTAGACTACTCGAACATAATCACCAACTGGTCGTAAGGAGTTGCAAACTGGTCGTAGTTAGGTACTAACTGGTCGTAAGGAGTTACGAACTGGTTGTAACTAATTATGGACTGGTCGTGACTAAGTACGAACTAGTCGTAAGTGATAATGACCTGGTCGTAGATCATATTGCGTTAAGGTTCGTCCGATTTATTCTGTGTGTTCGGGAATCGTTATGTGCTGCTAGGTACCGCTGACGACTCGTGGTCGGGAAAGAGTTTTCGAGTCACAACTAATTACACACGAACCTATAGGGTCACACACTTAAAGGGCTTGGATTTGATTTGGATAGTGATCCGAATTCTTATAGGCCGCGAGTTCTTAATGGGCCTCAGGTTGAGGACCCAATATGGATGTCTATATATAGAGGGGAGGTGGCATGCGGTACGTTGGATCAATCCTTGGAGAAGGAATTCCCGAAACCCTAATAGCCACGCCATCCTCAACCACGTCGTCGGTGCTAGCACTCCTGCGCGTGGTGTCCCTGCCCCGTACATGTGGATACCTTGGAGGTGTTGTTGCGAAGCATCAGCACTAGGACGATCCGCGACTCGCGATGTTCATCGGAGTAATAGGAGAAGGCGCGCAGCATGTACGACTATGACTGCTTCAACTCGCTACATCGACTCTACTTTCGCTACGAGTCGGTGCGTCTAGTGGTAATCTCGTGATCTATTACTAGCGGAGGTTCCTTGGTTGCACGGTAGAATTTTTGTTTATGCTATCGTAGCCTTTCCGCGTTCCTTCAGTATGTAGTTGATACAGAGCAAGAACCGGTGTTCAACGAGAAATGCAAGCTTAATTCTATTTTGACCATATTGATCCATATTTCAATGTTATGTATATTGTTTTCTCAAAATATTATGCATGCTTAATTTGAGTAAATAGCTATGTTATTGTTTAGTATTTAGTTATCGCCAATTGTTGGATTGATCCTACCCTGAAAAGTTGATACCCTTACTGTTGTCACCCTAGGAATATTATCCACTATTGGTAATAATATTTGTGAATTTTTAGAATAGTATAGGAGGCTCGTGCTTAGTCTTGCTTAGGTTAATAATGGTACAAACGATGGTTTGGTAAAACAAAGTTTTGGATACTATGGGAATGTGTTTTTTGCAAAATTGGGAAAGAGGGCATACCTCTGGTATTTTGGATAAAAATGTGAAAATAAAATGGTTTCAAACTTGGGCAAGTTGTTTGTTGGGACCGGTGTAGTTTGCACGAGAACTCGATTTGTGCTGGTCTCGCCCGGGTTATTAAGGACCAAACTTTGATGCTATTGACCCAACCATTTTTAGTGCAACCACATGTTCATAATGGGTTGGACCTAGCCAAGTAATTTACCGAGTCTGAGCATTAAGTCTGCAGGTTATAGTCGGTAGGCGTTATCTGGGTTGTGCAGACGATGGTAAAGGACGTCCCTTTCTGTAGGGCACTCGCATTAGACGATTCTAAGTGACGTCCATGTCCATGCAAGTGTTACCAAAACAATTGTGAGCTCTCTTGATGATTGTAAACGACGTTCATATCTCAAGGAGGAGTTAGCTCACAGGGTGGGCTAATGTAAGAGTGAGGTATTGTAAAGACTTTGTTTTTATCTACTTTGTTGCACGCCCAAGGAAGCGTGTCATGGCCGACTGTTTAAGTTGACCACATCGTGTGGGTAAAGTTGTACATTCTCTGTAGAGTGAGATCTTAAATCTATTCAAATAGTTGTGTCCCCGACCATGGACATCGCTTGGTGATATCACACTTGGTTAGATTTTTTGGTTTTCTCTAAGAATAGTTCTATTGGGAATTGGTATGGATGGTGGATATCCATGCTCGAAAGATTTTGACAAAGGACCGTCAAAAGCAATGTGATGGCAAAGGATAGTCACGGATCACAACTACTATATGCTCATATGTTATTTCATATTAAAGACAAACGACTTTATAAAGTTGCTCTTTAAAGGGTAATATATCTTTGTTGCAAATAAAACTCGCTTTAAGCAAAAGAAACTAGATAGGATGGCCATCGTTTGATATAGCTGTTGGTGATATGCCCTAGAGGCAATCATAGATATGATTGTATCACGTTTATGTTTATGAGTTATAGAATAAATATTATTATGTTACTTGGATGAATTATCATTAATAAAAGATTAACAAGTAAGTGACTTGTTGGGGGAATCTCTTTAACTTATATGATGTCATTCTAAATGTATCATTGGTCGGATGTCACTGGTTAGAACACTAGTGACTTATCGACCAACACATGTATTGATTGATGACCATATTTCAGCGATCATAGATACACTACTATAAAAAGGCTAATACTAGATGTGTCGCCTCATCACAGATGGTTGACTAAAACTGTTAGTATTAAATACAATCAAAGACGGTTTTAATTTAGTGATCGTCTGTGTTACTGGCTACGCTAAAAACCATCTGTGATGAGTTAATTATCACAGAAGGTTTGTAGTAAACACCGTGTATGATATTACTAAATATCACAGACGATTCTTTTTTAGAACCGTCTGTGCTACTTCACAGACGGTGTTTAATACAAACCGTTTGTGATAATTAAATCATTACAGACAATTTGTATTAAAAAACGTCTATGATATGTTCAATTCTTCAGCTCCCACGCGATGCGTCTCTTCATCTCGTGTGCTAATGTTATGATGCATCTCTTCGTCTCACGCGCCGACGTTACGATGCATCTCTTCGATGTTTTATAAGAATGATCATCGCGCGCCATGGTGAGCACGCACGATATTGAATACGTACACCATGGTGAGCACACAGAACATGACGGCGAGGACCAAGGCAAGGAGGTCGGCGATCGCCGTCGCTCTTCCTTATGATGTCGTCGTCCACATCGTCGGCCTCATGGCCATGAGTGTCCTCAACCCATGGCTGACCTCTGCAGCCTACGAACCACTTACATATTCTATTCTTTTGTTTTTGGTAGGTCTAAAAGGAGTCAATATTCTGTTTTATTTTTGTTCAGAGTCAGTTTCTAAAGATGATACTGTAGCTTATCATCCTAGTTGTCAGAAAACTTCAGGTATTCATTTGGGTTTCAGAGACCGATAGAGAACCTAATTGTAATTCCTCTAAAAATCTGTAAAAAAGGAGAAAAACCGAAAAGTCATATCAGTTGATACGGTGCAAAATAATCTCATGTTGATTTCTTTTTGTTATCCAATATCTAGTTCTGAACTGAAGGAGAAAGTCTTGGTTGTGTTTGTTCTGTCTGAAATATTAGCAAATTTAGTTTCAATAGAAACATCGATTCTGGTTCTTGTTTCAACAAACATATCAGTAATCTAACTAGCAATAATGACCTTAATTTAGTCTTTTAATTTTCTCTTATGGAGTAATTTTTGTACTAAGATTCTGTCGTCTTGAATTTTAGTTGTAAGGTCATATACAAGGCGTCCAAGGAGAGCACCGTGGGGAGGTGTGTGGCACTAGAGTGGGAGGAGGCAATGAAGTGGCTGGACAACGAGCGTTACCTCGCCATCTTCAACCACCTGGCCGGCGCAGGCAATCCGAAGGCCTACTTCATCGTTGGCCTAGCACTTGTCTTCGCGTACCAAGACATGCAATACGACCTCCTACACCTCGACCAGGTGGCCGTCGCCAGCCCCAAGGCTGTGGCCTATGTGCTCGGCATCCTCCTCTACATGGCCGGCGAGGTGTGTGACGTTGGGAAGCACTACATCAGCCAGGTCGAGGGAGAGCTGGCTGGCGGCGGGTGTGAGACGGCCAAGAGGACCAACCAGGAGTGCAGGTGGTGCCAGAGGCTCGCTGCGAACGTGGTCCAGGAGGCGATGTGGAAGAAGATGGGCAGGCTGCTGGGCTGGGTGTGGGCACTATCAGAGGACGCCCACCGATGCATGAGCACCGGCTGCGGTGTGAAGGAAGGGTGCGACGACTGTAGGATTAGGCATGAGTATGCCAAGTACTTTGCACAGGTGTTGAACTACTTGTCGTAAAATTGGCAGTTTTAGCAAATATTCATATATAATTATGTACTAATATGTGAATATGTCATATGTTCTGACTTTGCATTTATGTATATATATTATCATAGACGGTTATTTATTTGAACCGTTTTTGATGTGTTCTCATCACCGTTTGTGATGTGTATTTATCACAGATGGTTCTATTTTATAACCGTCTGTGATGTGTTTTTATCACAGACGGTTCTATTTTAGAACCGTTTGTGATTTCTAACCCTAAATATATTCGGACGTCTCTAGGGTTTGCCCGTGCCCCCCCACTCAAACGATTAAGTTTCTCCTCCCCCGAGCCCGTCGCCGCCGTCCTCGATGCCACCTCCTCCTCGAACCCAACGCCCCTCCTCCTATGTGCTCGCCTACTCCGTGAGCATGAGCTGCTGCCTCCTCAAGCCCGGCGCCCCCTCCTTCCCCGAGCTCGGCGCCCCTCCTACCTCGAGCCCAACGTGCCTCCTCCACGAGCCCGCCTCCTCCCTTCCTCGAGCCCGGCTCCTCCTTCGAGCCCAGCGTGCCTCCTCCTCGAGCCTGGTGCCCCTCCTCCTTCGAGCCTGGCGTGCCTCCTCCCTGAGCCTGGCGCCCCTCATCCCCTAGCCCGGCTGCCTCCTCCCCGAGCCGATTGCTGCCATCCTCGATGCCGCCTCCTCCTGTAAACTGACGCACCTCCTCGACCCGAGCACCTCCCAATGACCACCAAGGTAAGCCGGTCACCCTCTGGCCATCCCATTTTTATGTGCTGTGCTATTGGATATATTCAATCTGTGTGCATGATTTATATGTGCCTAGCACTAGGAGATATTGCAAAGTGATTTGCAATGTGATATTGTGTATAGATTGTGCCTTGAGATGTTAGATTACCTGCTGTTATCATATTGTGTATACATTCTGATATACCTTGCAATTGGATGTGATATTGTGTATACATTCTCATATACCTTGCAATTGGATGTGATATTGTGTATACATGCTTATATGTCAATTATGTTATTTAATTGATGCTGGAAATATGCTTTATTCATAATTAATTTTGCAATACAAAAGAATGCCACAAAGGCAAAATTTGTTATTCCATTCCAAAACAAGACCAAATGAGTCAAAAGTACTAAAACACCTCTTCACCTGCCTCTCGCCATTCAGTTCACCTTTGTCTGTATAACCATGTTCATGCTAGTCAAGTTCTCCTCCCTTGCGTCCTAGGTACGTCCTACCATTCTATTCCTGATATCTTCTCTATAAAATCTTCAAGCGATGGCTGCTTGTGCTTTTAAAACTGACTTCATAACTATATATATATATATATATATATATATATATATATATATATATATATATATATATATATATATATATATATATATATATATATATATATATAGTTAGCTCGCTCCTTGGGCGTTCATCCTAAACGTGTAGAGAAACCACGACCTATTTCATCGAACCTGACACACTAGAGTGTATGATTTGCTTCAGGCCAATCCTCCAAGTACTTTGTAGAACCCTCCTAAACCACGGCTTTAGAAATAATAGCAGTAGAACTAAATTTGAAGTTATTAATTACAAGCATGTAAACCCAACAAGAACACCAAGAAACTTTCTAAATATAGCGACATCTAATTACATATCGACGACATCCAGGTACCTTAATATACATTACCTGGATGTCGTCGATATGTAATTAGATGTCGCTATATTTAGAAAGTTTCTTGGTGTTCTTGTTGGGTTTAAAGACAATTACATGCTTGCAATTAATAACTTCAAGTTCAGTTCTCTTGCTATTACATCTGAGGCCGTAGTTTAGGAGGATACTACAAGCATTTGGAGGATTGGCATGAAGCAAATCACACACTCTAGTGTGTCAGGTTCGATGAAGTAGGCTGTTATTCACCTGCACGTTTAGGATGAACACCCAAGGAGCGAGCTAGCTAGCTGAATTCAAGCCTCCAGTTAAGTAACGGGACTACGAACTATATATATATATATATATATATATATATATATATATATATATATATATATATATATATATATTAAAGGCACAAGTAGCCACTGCTTGGAGATTTTATAGAGAAGAGATCATCACAGGCGGTTCCTTAGGGCAAACCGTCTCAGATACATCAGCTATCACAGATAGTTTTGAGTTAATAACTATTTGTGATAGTCATCATCACATACGGTTCGAAAACCGTCTGTGATGACTTTATGTTATTACTGACCTATAAACTCAGACGGCTCACGCAACCGTCTGTGATGACCTCATGTTATTACTGACCCATAAACTCAGATGGCACACACAACTGTCTGTGATGACGTTTTTGAACCGTCTATGATGACCTTTTCTGTAGTAGTGATATTGGGATATCGAATCAATAATACGAACACATGTTAAAGAATATGGTATTGGATTGACCCACCTTGAGACACTATTAAGATTTGTATGATTTTATGTGTCATCTGTTAGTCTCAAGCAATGATGATGTATAATCTTTAGACCTGAGATCAGCATAGTTTCCTACATGTCTAATAGTACACTTAGGAGATGCCAAATGCTACTCCATAACTGGGTAGTTATAAAGGTAGCTTTTGGGTATGCTATGAAACATGTAGAGGGATGTGACTGGTCGGATAAGGGATTTGCCCCTCCTAACATAACAGGAGAGATATCTCTGGGCCCCTCGGTGTGATCGGATAAAGAAAATACATGGATGTGCCACTAGTGGTCGAAGAGTCGACCACATGAAGTTATTCATCACTTGATCGAAAAAGTATTGAACATTCAATGGATGACAAAATATCTCACCTAGAGTTCAGCCAGATATCATGAGGCAAAGGGAGAATATGCAAGCAGGTCATTCAGTCCAACCAGATACAAACTAGTCGTATGGAGATATGGACTGGTCATAAACTAGTCGAGCATAATCACTAACTGGTCGTAACTAAATATGAACTGGTCGTATGAAGATACTAACTGGTCATAACTAAGTATGAATTAGTCATATGGAGATACGAGCTACTCGTAAGTGATAAGGACCTGGTCGCAGATCATGTTGCATAAGGTATATAATATTTATGTGTATTTGGGAATCGTTATGTCCTGCTAAGAACTGCTAAAAACTCGTGGTCGAAAAGATGTTTTCGAGTCACAACTGATTACAGATGAGCCTATAGGGTCGCATACTTAACGGGTTGGAACAAACGAGTTTGGATAGGATCCGTTATGGACACTTTATAAAGGGATACATGGGGCTATTTGGCTTGACGTGGGTTGCTCCACCGAAACCCTAGCCGCCATCCTCTCGTAGGCCCTACCGTGCGCGTTGGTGCTAGCACACTAGTGTACAGTGTTCCACCCCTGGACGTGTGGATACCATATAGGCACTATTGCGGTTGCTACTGTGTTGATTGAGGACAGTCCACGATCTACGCAAGGAATGTTACAGGCTGTTGGAGGAGACGATCGGTACCGAGGACATTGGACGATCGACTATGACCACTATATCGACACACTCAACGTTGGATTAGACTACTCCAACTCTTCTTCTGCTACACTGCACATCTAGTGGTAACGATCTATGATCTCTTCCTAGCATGGCTTCCTAGTTTATGTGATAGAATTTTTGAATTGGTAGCTAGTGTAGCCTGCCCGTATCCCTTCAATAGCTTGCATATATTCATACCTTTGATATAAAGTCTTGTGGAGTACATTCTTGTACTTACTATTACTTGTTGAACAATTGTCAGAGCAAGAAATTGAAGACCCACGTTCAACTACTGTTACGCCATGGGAGTTGGAGATGATGTTAGTGCTGAATTCTAGGGCGTTAACCCAGCCGGTTGCCCATGGGTTATGACATAGCATGCGGGTTATTTATCCTGAATTACCATTTATTTCCACTGCAAGTACTCTTAATTGTGACCTATTTGGTTGGTCAGCCCTACTGTGTAAAACTCAGTCTTAATGGCCTTTGTCCAACTGCTTAATATTATGTGTTACTCTGTTTTATTTTACTCATGTATGGATGTGATTCAATATTGTAAAATGTGTGTGCTAGCAAGGACTAGCACGGTATACAGATAGGATTTGGAATTGAATCTCTGGGTCTGACATATATTGTAGATGAATAGGATTAACATACGGTAATATTTGGGAAATGTAAATATATAGTAGGTAAATAGGATTAAGATATTGTAATCATTGAGATTTCCAATTAATATCATGCTACGAAATAGTAGATGAGTATGTCTCTTATCAAGTTACATGTTTGGACCTATCGTCTCTTTTTTTGGCACCATGCATTTTTTTGCTTGTTTAATTTTCTTCATGCATTTCGAGATGATGACATGGTAGTCAATGTGGCAGCCGACGTGGCGAGAACCGCCCATGATACCGGTCTAGGGATATGATTTACATAGTTTTGATATTTGAGGGACATATTCTAAGCGGTATTGGAGATAAGGGACAAAAATAGACTTCGAAAAGAATTGAGGTACCACACACACACACACACACACACACACACACACACACACACACACACACACACATATATATATATATATATATATATATGAACTTTTTCCATTTTGTTGAGGGACCATATGGACTTTTTCCACAAAATTTCATCTATAAATGTAAGTGCATCTAGAAAGGTTGAAAAGTTTGACCTGAGTTACAAAGGACGCTTCCAAACCTTTATACATATTAATTGTTGGAAGCCATATAATCCTATGATGACAAAATAGCTACAAATTCTCTAATTAATCAGACAAAAGTAAAGAGATCTAATTCCTCAACTAATGGACCATCCTATTATAATGGCTTAGAAATTAGGCCTACAAGTTTGATAATTCAATTCAAATATATATAACTAAAAGGCAAAATTGGATATTGTTATTTTGTGGTATTTGCTGTGGTACACTGAAAATTCATGTCTATGCTGAAACACATTGTAAAAACATGGCTCTTTGTTGTAGGACACCATGTCCATCATAATATCATTTTCGGGTGAGTCAGGAGAGAGTACGCAGATGAAATTTGCATTATACCCTTCACGTCGGGGCCATTTCATGTAGCGCCCAGCGCCTGTCAAACCACCTTAGTTACCCATTCCCTCTCACCCGCATGGACCATCGAGTCCATGCTATTCGGTTCAACTAGATCCGAATATGTCGAGGAGCAGCCATTGTCATTTACAGAAATCTCTCTTTCTAACTCAGCCAGAAATGATGCTATAATAGTCACGGTGTTCTACAGCAAAGAGCCACATTTTTTCGGTGTGTTTCAGCAAATACATGAATTATCACCATCAAGCAACAAATGCCACAATATTATGGTGTCCTATAGCTAATTTTGCCAAAGTTAAAATGTAGTCAAATTAGTTTCTATTTTTTCAGAATATATATCCATCTAAGTTTCAAAATAACATTGAAATTCAATATGAAATTAAATTAATAATATATAAATTCATATCCAAAAATGATTATAAAATGGAGTTAACTTAAATACTAGAACGACATTAATTCATGACTAAACACTACTACAAAAGGGGCTATATAAGATGCCTCATCACAGATGGTTCCAAAGGAACCATCTGTGATATGTAACTATCAGAGATGGTTCCAAAAGAACCGTCTGTGATATGGATTTATCACAGACGGTTTTTAAATGGAACCGTCTGTGATACTTCACAGACGGTTCTTATTACGAACCGTCTGTGATAATCAAAGTCATCACAGACGGTTCTGTTTAAGAACCATCTGTGAAGTATCACAGACGGTTCCATTTAAAAACCGTCTGTGATAAATCCATATCGCAAACGGTTCATAATAAGAACCGTTTGTGATATCTCGCATTATAAATACCTGGTCCCGACAGACCCTCATGCCCATTCCCATTTGGGTCACCACCCTGTTGCCTCGTCCCCCACTGCGCCACCTTAGAGAGGATAAGGAAGGGAGGAAGGAGGCAGGGAGGAGAAGGAAAGGAGGAAGCTAAAGAGAGGAGAAAGGGAGGAGAATCTCAGGCGATATTTGGGATTTTCGGCGTGAACTCCGAGGGTAACGATCTGTAACCCTTTATATTTGCTCTAGGTTAATCACTGATCAATTTTAGTATGTTTGGTCAATATGAAGAGTATTTGCGGTTTATTAATCTAATTTAACACTAATTTGTTATATGTGTAGCGTAGATGGACAATAACTAGATGTACGGTGCGAACCGTGTGAGTGAATAGTACATTAATGGCGTGATTGCTTTTAGAATAGCCGCCGAGCAGGATATGTTGAAGAAGGGGATAAAATTTATGTACTGTCTGTGCATTGATTGCGGTAGTATGAAGATATTTAACAACTCGGCGCAGATCGAAGCGCACTTGATTCGAAGGGATTTCAAAAAGGGTATACATGTTGGACCAGTCATGGTGAAGAGCAGATTATACATGAAGTTAATAATGACAACATCGCCGAGGAAGTCAATGATATGCCGGATGTGGACTGTGCTTTTGATGAGGATAGGTCGCACGATAACAATCTGGATCAGATGCTACGCAATGCAGAAGGGAACTATAGTGAGAGAGAGTTTTGTAAATTCGATGGCTTAATGGAGGATTCGGGGAAATCTTTGTTCCCTGGCTGCAAGCTGGAATACACAAGGTTGTCAATCGTGCTTGAGACCAAAGAAATAATCTGTAACGAAGATGAAATTGAAGGCAAGCAATGGTTGGTCCGACAAGAGTTTGACTCAATTCTCAAATATTCATAATGCACTCTCCTTTAACCTGTAATTAATTCGTTATTCGTCTCTTAGCGGACATCCAATTACGGAGGGAAACGTGTTGTTAAACCACACAAATCCAACAGACAGCCCAATACCACCTACCAAGCCAAGAAGGTTCAATCTTGCCAATTGACAACGATCACAAGTAGTAGAAACAACTCAACGGTTGAAAGGCAATATTTGTTTGAGAGAACCAAGAGGATCTATTGAAAACCACAAACTATCATGAACCACAAACCGGAGAAATTCATCAACCTCCACGGGACAAGAATTGCCAAATTCAGAAATGAAGGAAGAGAACAACTTTCTAAAGCAACTCACACTTAGCACTGAAACTATGATACTCGGGTTAACTACTCCTCTAACCACGTCTTTGCGAAAGCAATGGTGTAACTCGTGAATCCCGAGTAACAACCACGACCTCCACTTCTTATCATCCGATAACAACACGCTTCACCAAAATACTCAATTATGAATATACAAGATCATCTCATGCCAATCATAGAATTAGTTCATAGATATTGAATATCATAGCAGATCATATATTACCAACAAGGAAGATAATACGAAGCAACTCAACAATTGCTCAACGAATTAAACATAACAATAGAGATGCGGAAGCAATAGATTCCCAACCCCACCTATCATGCCGCGGTGTGTCATTTTAATGTTCTTCTATTAACCACGGACCTAAAGCCCGCTCGATACCAAGCTGTAACACCACGGCTATCCAAGCCAAGATGTCACCTAAAACATCTAACATACATCCATAATGCGGAAGAACTTGAAACAAGTATATCAACTAAAGACGACATTAAGATAAACAGGACATGGTGAAGGTATCCTTCATTCACCTTCTAAGTTATTTAATCTGAACATCAATAAAGAGGTTCACACGCAGATAATAAATCAACTTCCAGGTGGAGAAGGTATCCTTCCTTCTCCAATTATAATTTAATTATTACAGTTCATCAATAACGAATGAAATATGAAACTATAATTTAGTCTTGAACATGAATTGGATGTTGTGAACAAGTAGTGTGTCTACTCCCTCCCAAGAGCCAACATCAGGGGTTACCTAAAATAAACAAACAACGCAAGAGTGAGTCCATGACTCAGCAAGTCTGATTATCAATAAGATAATCATTCAATATGAATAAGACAAACTCATCATCGAGTTCGATCACATCACAACTGAATACAAATGAAAACATGATATGAATGCTCAAAATCAAAGGAATGGACTGCACACATGCATATACCGGTATAGCCAGTGAAACACCCGTCGGTGTTCACTCAAGCCCGCATCTTAACAAAAATGCGGGGATCCACTTCCCGTATGAAGAACGTTTCATACGGGTGTCCAACATTGCCCATCTTGGAGTTAATGGGTCTTACATGCCCATTCTGGAATTAATGGGTCTTTCAAATCCACTCCGTGGGCGGACATGACAATGTCCAACACCGCCCACTTGGAATGGTGGGACTTGCAATCCACTTTGTGGATGAAACATGCATAATGAATGCATAGAATGAAATACGAATATTGAAAGACATGATAACAAAACATGGATTCAACACATATGAAAGAACATAGACAATCCATCTTCTCTCGTATCATACAAAATCACAGCATGACCATATAAACATTCATCAATCACAATCATTAAGGGTGGCAATGTACTTGCCTTCGCGATGCACGCGTTAGTCGGCAAAGGTGATACTCAAAACCCGAGGCTTCACCTCCTAAACAAGTAAAATAATTTCAATAAGGACATAATATACCCAACAGTACTAATCGACGATAAACACTGCTTCACGATGACTCTAGTCATTAAAACAAAGCTTAAACTGAAATCAACAATTTCTGACATAACTTAATTCTGGACAGCAGCACGGTAATTGACATATCTATTGGTCTGGAACTCGGAATGAGGTGAGACCAATTTCCATGGATTCTTAACTGACATATCTACAATACTCGGTTGGGCAAAAGTTCAGATTTTGCCTCTAATAAAATTTGGCCCACGGCTCAAATCTGTTGACTGAATTAATAGACAGAAATATCGGCTAAATTAAAATATCCATAACTTTTGTTGTACAACTCCAAATTGGACGTTCTTTAACAATCTGAAAAGGTTATGAAATTATCTACAATAACCTAGTTGGCACGACATTCAAATTTTGCCTTTAATAAAAAGTGGCACACGGGACAAAACTAGAGATAAAACTAACATACAATCTGGACAGACTGATCTACAATCAGGACAGTCACAATGAAAAGTGCATAACTTTTGATCTATAACTCCAAATGAGGTGTTCTTTATCAATCCTGAAAGCTAGTGATATCACCTTCAAAAGTTGTTATGGGCAAGACCTCTGAATCACCCTCTAACTAGGCCATAAATCAACCTATACAGAGACTGCTAATTCTCGTCAGGATTCTGGACAGCAGATAGTAAATCTATCATAACTTTTGACTCGAAAGTCGGAATGAGGTGATCTTGGCGGCCACCGAAAGCTAAGAACAAGACCTACATATCTCTAGGAGATGGGAAACTCAGATTCGGCCTCTAACATCACGAAAAAGTCCACGCAACAATCTGGACAGAATCGAATTTCTACCCGCAGCAAATCGATCTAATCAAAATTGAACCAAAACACATCTACCACTAATCAAACGATGAGGATCGGCACTCGTTACCCTTGTAGAAACCAGGACGTAGGTGGGAGAACCTTGGAGAAGATGATCTTCCTCCTCCTTTCTCCCCTCATCCTTCTTCTTCTTGGCCGATCCACAAACCGGGCGTCCTCCCTTCTTCCTCCACTAGACCGGCAGCGGGGAACGGTGTCCTTGGCCTGCAGCAAGGGAGAGCTCCAAGGGGGAAGGTGCAGGGAGCAGGGGAAGGCGGCCATGGTGGAGAGGGGACAAGGAGGTGGCGGCCACAAGTGGGGAGGAGGGGGAAAAGGGGTGGGGCGGCTAGGGTTTGGGGAGGGATGGCGCCTCCCCCCTATGGCCGGCCAGCCCCACATGGGCTTAGGCCCAAGCCCAAGTTGCCCCCTAAACGCGGAAAACCCCCTCTCATTTTCTGATTTGATGATTTTCTAAAAGAACCCTTCTCCCGATTCAAATACTCTCTCCCGATTTATTTAATTTCTCCCGACTAATCCTTTCGAATATATTTTAGGGTATCACATCTTTGTCCATTGGGAATGGAAGTAGAAAGAATATATGTATGTCCGAACGATTTTATCCTGTACCGTAAAGAGTATGCAAACATGCATGTATGTCCTGTGTGCAAAGCATTCTGATACAAGTATAAGAATACTGATAAAGTGAAGCAAGGACCTCTTGCTAAGATGTTATGATATCTGCCTGCAATTCCATGTTTGAATCATTTACTTGTGAACCGAAAGGAGGCAAGCTTGCTACGTTGGCACTCGGAGGGGCGTAAGAAAGATGGAAAGCTAAGACACCCTACTGATTCTATCCAGTGGAGAAACTTCAATCGGAGCTTCGAAGAGTTTGGTGTGGAACCGAGAAACAGAAGGTTAGGGTTGAGTACAGATGGAATGAATCCTTTCGGTAACATGAGCAGCTGACACAGCACCTGGCCCATGAATCTATATATGCACAACCTTCCTCCTTGGCTGTGTATAAAGCGGAAGTAAATTTTGATGTCACTACTTATCCAAGGGACAAAGCAACTTGGGAACAATATTGATGTGTACCTAGCGCCATTGCTGGAAGATCTTGTAACACTGTGGAACAAAGGGGTACAAGTATGAGATGCGTACAAACGAGAGAACTTCACTTTACGCGCCATATTGTTCTGCACCATCAATGATTTTCCTGCCCTTGGTAACCTGTCGGGGTTCAGTACAAAATGAGCCAAAGCCTGTCCGCACTGCTTAGATGGTACCGAGAGTGTATGGCTGAACAACTCGCGTAAAACTGTGTATATGTGTCAACGTAGGTTCCTTCCCAGGATTCACCCATACTGCAAGATGAAGAAACAATTCGATGGAAATAAGGAGGACGGTTCAGCTCCAAAGGATTTTAGAGGGAAAGAGGTCTATGATAGGGTTAAGGATATTGATATTGTGTTTGGGAAGGGACGTAAATTAAGGACCATCAGAAGAACATGATCTAGAAGAAGCGGTCAATTTTTTTAGGACTTGCCTTATTGTGAGCACTTAGAAGTTCGTCACTGTATCGACGTCATGCATGTGGAGAAGAATGTATGTGATAGCTTGATTAGTCTCTTACTGAACATTAGTGGCAAAACAAAGGATCGTGTTAATGCAAGATGTGACTTGGTTGATATGAACATAAGGACCGAGTTAGCACTGAAAGAGACCCATAAAGGATGCACTTACCTTCCCCAGCTTGCTACACTCTGTCCAAGGCCGAAAGAAATGAACTGTGCCCGAGCTTGCATGATGTGAAAGATCCGTCCGGTAACTCCGCCAGCATTAAGAAACTTGTTTCTATGGAAGATTTGAAATTAATTAGTAGGAAGTCTCATAATTGTCATGTGCTGATGACACAAATGCTTTCTATTGCAATTAGGAGTATCATGCCGAACAAGGTCCGAGTGGCAATCTTAAGGTTGTGTTATTTCTTTAACTCAATTGCTCAAAAGGTCATCGATCCCGAAGGACTAGATGCTCTGCAAGCCGAGGTGGTGACGACTCTATGTCATCTTGAGATGTATTCCCTCTGTTATTTTTTGATATTATGGTCCATCTCATTGTTCACCTTGTGAAAGAGATAAAGACATGTGGCCCTGTGTTCCAATGTCATATGTACCTGTTCAAGAGGTACAGAGGAATTCTCAAGTCCTACGTACGGAATCGATCTCGACCGGAGGGATGCATCATCGAAAGTTATGCAACTGAAGAGGTCATTGAGTTCTGCGTTGACTACATGGCTTAGGTGGAACCGATATGTGTGCCTCTATCTCGTAACTCTAGCGACAATACTTTGAGTAGTTGAAGGACCGCTATCTCGTAACTCTATCTCGTAACCGTCCACATCATTGAAGGACCTTGAAACAATTGATTCAATTGTAATTCACTTTGAGTGGTTGTAATTCAATTGTAACTCTAACGACAATACTTGAACATATTCTTTTGTAATTGATTTTTAGCTCTAAATGATCACTTTGAGCAATCTATGATGTATCTATTTTCTGCCTACTTATTTTTAAGAGGGGATGGCTAGCAATTCCTAAGGCTAGTCGAAAATCAAAAAATTTAGTGTTGCATAACGAACTATCACAGATGGTTTTATTATTTAACCGTCTGTGATAGCCAACATATCTATTTTATTATTTAACCGTCTGTGATAGCCAACATATCACAGACAGTTCTATTTACTAACTGTCTGTGACATGTAGGATATCACATACGGTTCTGTTTACTATCCGTCTGTGATATGTTGGCTATTACAGATGGTTATATTAACTAACCCTCTGTGATATGTATGCAATCATAGACGGTTAAAAAATAGAACCGTCTGTGATAGCCAACATATAACAGATGGGTAGTGTACAGAACTGTCTGTGATATCCTACATATTACAGACGATTATATAAACTAACTATCTGTGATATGTATGAAATCATAAACAGTTGGAAAATAGAACCATTTGTGATAGCCGACATATCACAGATGGTTTGTAAAGAGAACCGTCTATGATATGTCGGCTATCACAGACAGCTTAAATAACCGTCTGTGATACGCCTGTTACCACAGACATACAAATTCAGATGGTTCGAAAACCGTCTGTGATGATGGATCTGAACCGTCTGTGATGACGGATCCGAGAAACTTAAATTGGACAATTATATACATTAAAAATTAAGAAATACTACTAAAATATGAGTTGCAATTATAGTCCCCCATATTAATCCTAGGAGGGAAAAGTCCTATAGATTTGTATATTAACATGAAGAAAATAACTGCAAATTCTCTAATACATCCACCCAATGGTCTTACCTCGTAATAGCTTCGAAATCAAGATTACAAGTTTGATATTCCAATCAAGAACCCACATGTCATGTTTGAAATAAAAATTGAATTGGACATGAATAAATACAAACTAAAATATAATGATATTCTGGACTAAAATAAAATCTTTAATAAAATAAATTCATTTTGAAGTATTTGAATGGAACTTGAATAAGTAAAAACTAAATTTATTGAATTTCACGATTTTTTAACAAATAAATTCGAAGTCAATAAGTTTGGAATATATGAACTAAAATTTGTCAAAAAAGTTAAATAATTTTTTTATTTGAAGAAAGTTGTAATTATATAAAGTAATAAATATCAAGTAATAAATCCAAAACAAAATGGAATTCGGAATTAATTTTTGAAACCACATTAATTTATGTTTGTAAAAATAAATTTAATCATAATTATATTAAGTCAGAAATTAAATTAAATCTCCTCATAAAAATTAATCTTTCGCTAATTTATTGAATACAAAATTGAATGATATATATATATATATATATATATATATATATATATATATATATATATATATATATATATATATATATATATATATATATATATGATACGTACTCAGGAGTATGTACTCCCACTTCCAATATACCACTTAAACACATATATTATACTTATTTATCATTTTTAGTATACTTAAATACAAATTATAAGATACTCTAATGCGATTTGATTGAAAAAATTTCATTAAATTCCACTTTTATTAAAACTTCACGTGCTCTCTCTAAAGACTCGTAAAACCCCACGTTTCACAACAAATTTCAAGGAACTGCACATTGTTTGCCAAAATGTATTAGAAAATCTAATACTTTCTGAGCCAACAGGTTATGACAACATGGGCTCTCCTACAATAGAAACAAGACACAGCCCGCCGGATTTTGTGTGTGTGTTTCATCTGGCAACCAAACTAGATTTGTGGCTTTTGTGACTGGGCACATCCTGTCATTACTTGTTGGCTTGGAAAAGATTCTAATTTCTGAAACATTTCTGCAAACTATATACGCAGTTTCCCGAATGTTTTCTTTATAAAACAGCACTCAAGATCTATCGATTACTGTGCTTAACGAACTAGTGTAGTTGCTAATGTGAGCAGTTATTTTATTTTTATCGGATGTATAGAAAGCACGAAATGGCATTACAAGTTCTCCACGGAACGGCGTCAGAAACAACTACGCTTACGTCGGGTGGCCTGAAGCCCGGACACTTGGCAGGCTAGTACCTTGCATGGTTGTCACACAATATTCCGTCTAACAAAGTCTAGTAAATACCATGTCGTGAATTACCAACTCATATAGAAAAATGGCATATACCATCAAGACTGTACGTACTGAAATTTGCCAAACAACAGAAGCACGAGCATCCTTATTGGTGAAGAGAAGAGAAAATGCACGAGATAGAGAGGGTACCCTTTCTATCACCATGATGATGCCTTTATTGAAAGACGGCCTTGAACGAAAATGGCAGTAAATCTAACCCATCAAGTATCAGCCGAAAATTAACCCCTCCAATTCCTGCACACAGCATGTCATGTTTGTTCGTCGACAATGGCAAAATGCAGATCGAAGCTACTGAATTGTTTTCTTGTACCTCGTCAATTAGCAGCCCAACAGCCAGGCGGAAGAGAGAGTTCCCAAGAGACCACTTGAGATAATATCAGACGCTCAGCTAGCAAAAGTGCAGAGCTGTTCAAATGAAATCTCTCTGTGGTATCAATGCCTTGGAATTAAGCTGCCTCTACACTTTTGGCGTTGGTTTGGCCAGTGTTGCTTTACTTTCTCTAAAGCATAACCGTGCACGAATGATTATTTGCTTGTAGCTGGAGTTAAAGATATTTGGCTACTTGGCCATGGCTGTCGTGTGAAATTATGAGTACCGGTCGCTTGTTCACTCAAAAAAGTTGATTCGTTAAGTAGGGACAAGGCAGCATCTTGTGTTGCCAGTAGTCGTTGCGCGCGCGAGGTGAGATTGCTGAAACAACCTTGTTTTGAATGTTGCTGTTACACGTTACGTATGGACTACCTATCATTGATCTTTAATTAGAAGCAAGACTTATCTACAAACAACCAGTAAGATTAAATATACCTCCTTTTAAGAGGACTAGAAAATCCCACAATAATCGTTAAATCAGAAGAAAGCAAAATTCCTAGAAATTCTCTCATTAATCAAGAGAAAAAGAAAGATCTCACACGTCTATTAGATGGCCCACGTATAATTATAACGGTGAGGATATCTACAAACAACTGGTGAGATTAAAGGTACCTCTTTCATTTAAGAGGATTAGAAAATCCTACAATAATCCTTCAATCAGAAAAAAATTCTAGAAATTCTCTCATTAATTGAGACAAAAAAAAAACATCGCACACATCTATCAGATGGCCCACGTATAATTATATCTATGAGGATGTCTCGTACCTAGTGCTATATGCACCTATCTGTTGGACCGAAACGGCAACTAGAGGGGGGTGAATAGGAGCTCGGCCTATTTTTCACTTTGATATGATTCAATTCAATTTTCACTCCAATAGCTATAAAAGTTATGAAGATCAATATTCAAGCATAACGGAAGTCTTGTTTTGAATCCAATCAAAACCCCGAAGCATACCACCAAAAACACAAAAAAACGCTGATGAACAGTTAAATTGGAACTACCGTAATGAACAGTACGGTACTACCATATGAATAGTAAAATCATACCCACCGCAATAAACAGTACGGTACTGCTGGATAAACAGTAAAATCAGCCGATGAATAGAAAAATAGCCTGAAAACGAAATAAAAAATTAGCATAACTTTTGATCTGTGACTCCAAACTTATCAAACTTGAGACATATCTTCTCTAGGATGTCAGGAACATATTCCAATCGAGGATCGTGAAGATTCATGCCAAAGTTCCGACCTTTCTTCTTTTGAATGAAGGTTGCTCCAAAATCGAGCCAAAATCAAAAGATGATCCATACACTTGCTCATGGGTGAAAGATGATCCTAGATGTATTCTCACATGTCATAGCAAGGTAGATCACGGCCAAAAACCAAAGAAAAACTCGCGAATCAAAGAAAACTCCAAAATCACGAAATAAAGAGCAGGAACACAAAAAAGACTCATCTTGTGAAATCTTTCCTTAGATTGATTTGATAGGATGTTGGTTTACAGCCACTCCATCCAGAAGGACAAAGACTCAACACATGAACATGAAATCAAATCCAACTCTCTAGAACCCTAACCTCTCCACTTTTCTCTCCAAACCCTAAAACACAAACTAGGGTTTCTTGAATACCAGAGTTGGGAGGTGCTGAACCAGCACCCTCCCCTATTTATAGTGGAGGCTAGTTTCTAGAAGAAAAACCCTAATGGGCACCCGTTAAGCCCACACACAAACGGGTTCACTTACGCACGTATTTCAAAGTGTCGTCTTCAACTTCTCTTAACCTAAACCACTTCTCCTTGTACCGTCTTGCGCCACGGTTTAGCCAAAAATCACCAAGGCGATATCTTGGTGAAATTACCAAAATACCTCTTCTCGGTCCTTTTCCAAAGACCGAGTCCAATCTTCATAAAGCAATTCCATGCTTCACCACGTGTAGGTTGATCAACGGCTCTCATCATGTCGGCAAGTCTATCCCATTCGGCTCCCACCGAAACCACCATGGCACTTGCACAGACACCCGCGCCGCTTGATATAACCCGTCGCCCCGAACAAGCCGTTCGGTCATCCTTGTCCATTCTGCACTATGCTTGAGTCCATTGACTTCACCCGACATCCTCGATCGTTTTGAACCTCAGCTCTCCAAGCCTAGTCCCGATCATCCTCGCCATTGACCGTCGTTGACCTCCAAGCCTCATGCACAACAATAGACAAATAAATCGATTTTGGGAACAAGTTCTTCGCAACTTGACCCATATTAGTCAGAACATGCATCATGCAACACATATGCACTGAAAACGATGAACTTGACATAACCCAAAACCAATACTCCAAGTTGGCCGAATTTGAACTCAAAACGATACTACCGCCAAGTAATCCCCGGTACTACCGCACTGCGGTCGTTTGCGATCGTACCGCTCAAATAACCGCGGAATTACCGATTCCCAAGGAATACCAAAACTCCTAAAAAGAACTACTGATTCCCAGGGAAAACCAAAACTCCCAAAAACACTCTCTGGAAAATACGTACTGCCCACCTTGCGATCATACCGCTCAACGGTACTACCGCTTCACACATGCGGAACTACCGATTCCCAAAGGTTCGGACCGAACGTTCGGACCACTCGTTTCAACCGTCCGATCGCGCCCGTGAACGTTCGGACAATTGTTTAAACCGTCCGATTGAAACACTCGTTCGAACAACTAACATGCGGTAGTACCGCTATCTCACTTGCGGTCGTATCGCTCTGCGGTAGTACTGCTCCTTTCATGCCGGTACTACCAATTATCCTGACACTTGCTGAAAAACGACTGTTTCAACAAACCTTCAACGCCATTGCCAATTGTTACATCATCCTAAGATCACGAGCATATCCCCATGATATCGTTTCCAAAATCAAAGTTCCAAACAGTCACCGAACTCTCCTAATTAGACTATCAACCGAGTCTGACTCTTCTAATGGAGCTATTGATGTATCCGATTCCAACAATAATCAAACTGTTGCTGTATTCGAATAAAAAAAAAAGAAACGAAAAACATGAAACCTCTATACTCTGTTTGATGACTTGCACAAGTACATCCCACCAATTCAAATCCCTGCTGAAAAAATAGCTTTTACGATCAGATTGATTTCAGCTGATCAGATTTGATGTCAAGCACTTTCTACATCAGCTCGATCAGTGGATCAAACTTTATATCAAGAACAGGGTATGATTGAGGACTGAATGGGAGCTCAATTGGCGAAGGGGAGCTTGAACCTTCCAGCCCACCCAGGATCGAACGCTAGCTCTTGTGGGTGCTTCGCGAGGCTTCTTCTTTATTGTGGACCGGAGGAAAAAAATATCCTGTGCATAAAAAAAGAACATGGTATGATTATAATCTATGTTTAATGTGCTTATGCTTTCCTTATAATCTTCCGTTTAGTCCATCTTATAAGCATCTCGCCACACCGGTTTTTGTAATGTGCAGTTACCAGCAGAATCTAGTTTCCATCGTCTGTATCCAAAAGACTTCTTATACTTCTAATCTTCCTGTGAATTAACTCACCCCGTAAGCCATACTATACAATATACGAATAAAATACTTCACAATGTAGAACATATAACATCAATAGGTACTTAGTGAGGAGTCGTTATAACTATGTGAACCACGTTATGGACACGTAAGATCTTTTCTTTTTGTGAGATTTTCAGCGTAATTAGCATAGGAGTTACGGCAGGTGAAAGTGAGCTTAATTAGCACTAATTAGATGATAAGTTAACTAATTTGATTAACTATCACAATTCGGAGTGCTTCCATCCACGACCATTCGGTTGATTGAGCACCGCTCATTTATCCGTGAACCATCTGCAGTTCTACACATTATATGAAAAATAGAAGTGAGCTTAATTTGCACTAATTCGATGATAAATTAAATAATTTGATGAACTATCAGAATTTGGAGTGCTTCCGTCCGTGACCATTGGGTTGATTGAGCACCGCTCATTTATCCGTGAACTATCTACAGTTCTACACATTTTAGGAAAAATGACTTAAAGTTTTCAAAATATATGGTCACATGTAAAGTTTCTTTTATTCCATATGTGCCTGACACAATGTTAATTCGGATATTACCAATATTAAAACTCGAACAACATATTGCTATTCATATTAAAAAGCCTTGGGCATCACATGCAGTTGAACACATAGATGGAAACAAGATTTGTAACATGCATAGAGAGAGCATGAAGTAGCAGCATAGCACAAAAGATCAAAGGCCTAAAAAGAAAGAAAGATTTGATTATTTGCCACAGTAAAAAAATGTGTAATTTAGGATTTGTCACTCATGTGTTTATGACATGTGGTCCTAGGACCTACATGTCATAGACATATAGAGTGCCAAATCCTGAATTGCACATTTTTGAAGTGACAAATAATCAAAATATTCCAAGTATTAGATGTAATTTTTTTTAAGAGTTGGTGCAATTAACTTTTTAAGATTTTCAGTGTAATTAGCATAGGGTTTACGACGGACTAAAGTGAGCTTAATTAGCACTAATTCAGTGATATATTAACTAATTTGATAAACTACTAGAATTCCGAACAATATACATAATTGTTTGTGTGTGTGTCTATATATATATATATATATATATATATATATATATATATATATATATATATATATATATATATATATATATATATATGGTTTATTAGTCTCATTAGGAAATGAGATTAGGGACTATGTATACAATACTCCCTCGATCTGCGAGGAGACTAAGGAGACATTAAAAAGATTAGACTCCCCCTAAATATTATGTCTAAGTACTATATACAATGCATGTATGTAGGGAATACAAAAGAAAGCTAGATATTTATTAAGGGTACAGAGGGAACAGCACACTTATTTTGTATTGGAATATGAAATAAGTCTTATATTTGTAGATAAGACCACTAAAAAAATACGCCCTATATTTTTTTGACGGAGGTAGTAATAGAAAGAAGCAAATGTACATTGAACCTTTGAAAGGCTAAAGTGAGCTTAATTAGTATAGGGTTTACGACAGACTAAAGAGAGCTTAATTAGTACTAATTTGATGATAAATTAACTAACTTGATGAACTATCAGAATTTGGAGCAATACATAGTTATATATGTGCTGCATATTAGTCCCATTAGTTAATGAGATTAGGGACTATGTATACAATAATAGAAAGAAGCAAATCTAAGTTGAACCTTTGAAAGCCAAAGCAAGAGATATAATTGAAGCTACAAAAGGGAGTTGAACAAGAATATACAAGTAAACATGTTATGAACATTGTTTCAATCAGATCATGGATGTGACGACTAAAATCCAAAAGACTAGCAGTAGATTGACACGGCATCTACATTCTAGCACCAGGAGGTACCTTTAATGTTAACAGTTACTTACATGGATGCAAATTAGGAATTATATAGGAAACAAAAGTCAAATAACTAAGTAAAAAGTAGTAGGTGGGCTATTTTGCTAGTTATATACAGCAAAGACTTAGTTTCCTGATTGCATAACACCAAACAGCTGCCGTGAGCCAGAGATATCAGTATATCACCGCACTTGTGAAGCCGTGAAGGGATTCTAGAGGCGATTTTTTTATAAAAAAAAAATAATATATTTTTAAAATAGAATTACAGAAATAAATGTCAGTTTAATATAATTATAAAAATAGGCTTTTGTCGCTAATCCAAATAGCGACAGGGATTGGCGACAAGAGCCCTGTCGCCGGCAAAATAGTGTCAAACATCCCTGTCATCATTCTAAATAGCCGCAGAGACTTAAGTCACCATTTGAAATAGCGACAGGAACTAATTCAAATGGCGACACGAATTGTTTTTTTTTTGGCAGAGAATGTAAGCTGGCCTTCGATTCTATTGGCACCAACGTATGTGTCATTTCTGTGGAGTCTACTCGTTTGTTTGGTCTACACGATGTGTGGGGTGTCGCGATATTGAGCCCCGCACAAGGTTAGTCATACGCGCAACAACAAATGAGATCGAAAATCAACACAAGCATAATGTTAGTCGTACAAAAATTAATATTTACATAATATGAGTCGTACATCTACTCATGGGCCCTCTTCGGGCATACTCCACGAGTGGCCCCTCCCCTCTTCCGGTGGTCCCACGGCTCGTTCGAGTACGTCAAGGGGTTCGACACTCGAACTACCCTAGAGGGGCAATCAACCTCCACAGGTGTGGCCAACCGTGGCTGTGTCGGCTGGGACGGTGGAGGCGCATCAAGGAGCTATGAAGTCCCAACGGAGACCTGGCTGGGACCGCCCTCTAGTTGTGAAGACGCACAGTCATCGGGAGGAAATAGGACCTTGTTGACGTTGTAGTCTGAGTGTTGTATCCCCTACTGCGCGGCTCGGTATCCCTCCTCCCAACTTTGATAACGCCTTGTTAAACAGTAAGACATGTATTTAAATGTAATGCAAATGAAAATTGGAAACACGATGAGGGAGCAGTAACTAACCTGGTTGTTGCATCAGAAGGGATGTCCCCACATGCTGCGGCCCCGCGTACGCATAGAACTAAGGTCATGTTCCAACAAATTGGCGTTAGTAGCAAAATCAATTAGAAATCAACAAACACATGTGAGTGGTGAGTTGTAGAGCTGTATCTGTGAACTCGGTAGGTGTACACCTGGCATGGCGCCATGAGGACCCGCTCGGGACATCTAGGTACGGAGCCGTCATCGTGCGCGCCGAGCCTGACGCACTGTGGCTCACCCTCCGTCCACGTACTGTGTTGGCGCGTGACGGTGCGTCTACCATGCCTCTCGCCATCCGATAGGACGTGAGCTCGCCGACATGCCTCTCTTAGTCCATGAGCCGGACCATGGCCTATCTCAGCTCCTCCAGTGTCATGTCGAGACGGTTCCCGATCCGACTATGAACAAACCTCGCCTCGGCGTGCACCTCCCATCCGAGATCGCTCTATTAGGCACGAAGATCTAGTTAGAACACAATAACATGACAAGTAGAGAAATATTACGGAGCGTTCACTATGTACCATGCGGTGGTACACATAGTACAGCTGTGGGTCATCCATGCACGAATCGGACGCTACACACTCTCGTCTGAGTGTTGTACCACTCGATGTAGTCATAGTACGTTCGGTGGTTGTACGGGGCAGCCTCCTGGACCACGTTGTCCAATGCATGTACCCATTGTTGCACCCATGGCTCCTTGCGAACTGCCCAACATGTGGTACCTGGGATAGCCTTCCTAGTGTGCCTGGGGAAAGCAACATGACAAAAGTGTTAGTACAAAAGAAAAATGATTATGATACTATATTCAAGATGAACTTACCCGTAGATGTTCGGTGGCACTGGCACTCCCCAGGGGACCAGGACCTCTGGCCGTAGACCGAACAACCTCATCACCCTGTGGACAGAGTATGCCTCCACGTACACATCATGCACCAAGCAACTCTGTGTGAGCCAGTAATAAGAGTCTCACGTACATTGGCTGGACAACCCGTTGGGTGCGTGGTCGAACACACTCTCGGTAGTATACGGTGGCTAGATGATACGGTCATCCGTCAGCGGGTTGAACATCGCCACATAGTCCGAGTATGAGGCGTGCGTAGTGACCGGTGTGAATGTGACCTGTTGAAGAAAACAATACACACCTTAGCACGTAGTGTCTAAACAAGTACAAAATACACAAACTCTACAAAAAAACTTACCCGTCGACGACACCACACCATACCCATGGTTAGGCCATCAACATCGTCATTGACATAGAGACTGAGGGGGTACGCCCTCAAGTCGATACGTGACCATCCGATCTAGAATTGCTTGAACGACTACAACTACAGCAGGAGTGGACATCTGAATAGTACATAGCTATCCCGGACACTCTGGCAAGTGTCGCAGAGGCCTCGGTACATCGCACACGGCACCACCAGCCCCTAGGCGTACTACTAGATCTCCTCTAGCTCCGCATCTACCAACTCCTATGCGTACAGATGTAGAGCTTGTCGACGCTGTCGCCATGGGATCCACAAAATAAGACCCACCCGAAGAGCCATAACAAGTAGAGTTTGAAGTGTATCCTGATCGTGTAGTTGGGGGCGTCAGGGGCCATACCCTGTGGCTGCAAAATGACAAGGACCAATTAGTAAGTTCGGTGAACAGAAAGTAAGCGTGAACGCCAGAGAGGGGGGAACTTACGTAGAACTAGCAAAGCCACTTCAGCGAAGGCCCGTGTGTACTCTCGAACATGCCGCTGTGCTATAGCACCCCAGCGAACCTAGTGAGGAAGTCCACGTGCAACATCTATGCGATGTCGTGCCCTTCCATAGGAGAGCCCACGCAAGGGACAACCATGAGGTACACAATATCCTATAGCGTAGGGCATCGGTCGTACGGAAAACAGTTGGACGAACGGATGTCTCGGTCGTCCTCCCATATGGCCTCCACCATCCTCAAGCCTATGTCAAAACGATGTTGGAACCCACCGTGGGTCGATCCTCCATGCCCTCATTGGCGTGCGCTGATGCAGCGTGCCAAGCTCCATGGGTAACTCGCCAGGCTAGGGCTGGACGGTATTGAGGTAGCTACGGTGGCTAGCGTCAACGGCCGGTCTAGTAGCTCGAAGGGTCATTGCGCAGAGCCTCATGTGGACGCCATACCTGAAATAGTGTGAAACATAAAAGACAGTGATTACATTATTATTAAGGGATTGTCTATTCATAAGGTGACTGAAATTTTATTAAGCATAAGTCACATATTTTATCCATTGGATCAATATTCAATCATATGACACATCAATCTCTATCCAAATTCAATGGTTACAATAATTGACTTAAACTTAAGAAAATTTCAAGCGACTTAGAAATAGCAAATATGTATTATTAATAAGAAAACATCAACAGCGACATAAACTAATTTTTCTAATTTCATTAAACGTGCATTTATTTAGGTAATTCTATTAAAAAGTAATATTAAAATAGAAACATTACCAACATATCTACAACTAAACTATACAAACCTAAAAATATTTACTAGACTACAAAACAATACGTCTCAAACTATCTAATCTATTCAATTACTACGCCTTAAAAAATATCTACATGATTAACAACACATCTAAAACCAATGGCAATGAGATTGACACTGGTCTCAAAATCACAAATGGTACCTCCTTCCTCTTCATCTTCTTCGGGAAGGCCCTCCTCATTATTAGGACCAACATCATTGTCACTTGTGGAATCATAGCCACCATCTTTAGTCACAATAATGGAATGGTTATTGGGGCACTCTCTAGCCATGTGACCTCGTCCCAAGTACTTGAAACATTGAATGACACTACTCTTTGATGTAGAACCCACTGAGGAAGTAGCACTCATTGATGGACCCTTCTTTGTAATGGCACTAGACACCTCCTTTCTACTTGATGTAACACCTGGTTTGGAAATAACACTAGCAATAGAATTATTAGTTCTGAAAGTATTGAACTTGGACGTAGGTTTACCTCCTGTAGGTGTTGAACGTGTAGCATAAGAACATGTCCTAGTCACTCTAGAATCTTGTTGTACTTGACGTTCGGCCTTTGTAGCTTGGTGCACCAATTCTACCACAATGTTGTAAAGTTGAAATTTAGTGATGCGCTTGATTGGTTGATGCAATCTAGCTAGAAACCTTGCCATGGTTTCCTATTCATGTTCATGCTCGTTGGCTCTTATCATGGCCTTCTCCATCTCCTTCCTCAACCGAGCTACTCCTTTGCTTCAAATTCTGCAATTTATCAAATAAATCATGTTTATAATGCTTAGGCACAAACCTTGCTCTCATTCCATGCTTCATTTTAGCCCATCATGCAACGGGACGCTCGCCATGTTCTTCTCTTTGGGTCAACACTTATTCCCACCACAAGAGTGTGAAATCGTCAAACTCAAGTGACGCCATTGCAAGTTTCTTGTCTTCGGAGTAGTTGTGTATACAGAATACTTTGTCCACCTTGAGTTCCCAAGTGAGATAGTCCTCTGGATCTGCACCACCTAAAAACTTAGGCATAGAAAATTTAAGCTTACCAAACTTCACTTCATCGTGTCGATCATCGTCATTGCGGTTCCGGCGACGATATCCATTGTTGCGGTGTAGCAAGAACTCATCCTCCTCATCAAGGATAGCACCACCTTGTCCCCCACGTCCATGGCCCCTCCTCGGACCGTGAGTGACTCCTCCTCCACCACGCATGGGTGGTGGTGGCCGAATGGCATTAGTGGTCACTCGGTCGCATTGTCGTTGAGCTTCTTGAGTGGCACGAGCAGCGGCCTACTCATCAGTCTTATCAACCACCGGTTGATGCACACTTGCGTCAACCACCGGAACAATGTCGGCAACCACGTTCGTGCGTAGAACGTTCAATTGTTCATTCATCTCAATTTGGAGATCCTTCACCAAGCTGGTCATCTCCTCTCATAGTTATTCTTGTCCCTCCTCCAAAGACGAAGTTCTCGCTTGGAACTCGTGCCATAGTGTATCTCGTAGTGCACGGTATTGCATGCGAGTCACCGGTGCATTGAGATAACCTTCATCAAAGTTGTCACCTCCACTTGACATGGTTAGCAATGCAAAACAGCAAGAGTATATGTATCACTCTCAACCTCACCTTCCCTTACCAATGACGTTCTTACTCACTTTATGCTGAAATTGCGGAGTACCTCACACTTGAAGTGGTGTAGAACAACTCAATGGTGATTGTAAAGCAGTTCACAGTCTAGTAATTGCACTAACACGATGATATATGGAGCTTGGAAGGTATAGTGTATGTCCTAAACAATCTGAATTCTAGAATTTTGTTCGATAAGTAAAAATCCAAACTAGAATTCAACGAATAGTTGATGGACGTATGATACAAGTGGAGATCAAGGCAACACACACACACACACACACACACACACACACACACACTAAAATGATGTAACTTAATGCAACCAAAGAATGAGCAAGAAAGATACGAGTGAATAAAAAAAATAGCTCTTATTGCAAAAGTTATAGAAAGACACTAACTTGTTGCAATTGATATGTAGGGCACTAGATTGCACAAATCAGTAATGTGTCACACAAGAGAGGACAAGGCCCAAGCGAGATCAAAGGTTTTGGCCACCACTTTTGTTTTCTCCTTTTTTTATTTTCTTTTCTTTATTTTCCTTTTTCTTCTATTTTCTTTCCTTTTTTTACTCTCTTTTTGCTAGTGCCCGGCGCAATCAACACACTAGAATGTGAGCTCCACAAATATTCAACTCTCTCGGTTTGGACTAAAAAACAAAGTAATTTTGCAGCCCTAAAGCAAACTCAAATAGCTAGTCTTTAATAGGATCAAAGTATTTGAAAAAATCAGAATGATTGGTGTATTTTGGAATGAACAGAAACTCAAAGGGGTCATGAAAATATGACCAAAACGGGTGTCCAAACTTGTCAGCCCCGAAACAGGGTGAAAACGGATGAATTTTGCGATTTTTGGGGTGGAAACATCTCGTGCTAATGCATCGGATCTTGAGTGTATAAGGTTCGCAGTAAGCTTTCCAACAAGTACTTAAACAACCCAAACTGCCTTAGTATGCAAAAGTTATGATAATTTTACTAGACAGTGCACGAAAGACTAGAGATTGAAAATCAGCACAAGAGATCATCAATTCGGATTGCAAACTTCAAACCGAAACCAACTCAAAGGAATCCGGGATGGTCATGTATGGCCATGTTTGCTTTCCGTTTCCTAATTAAAGCAAGAATGAATCATATTCTTTGCTTGTATGTGGAGAAAAGATCTCGACAGTTAAAAGATTAGAGTACTATTCTTTGCTTGTATGTGGAGTAAAGATCTCGACAGTTAAAAGATTAGAGTACTAGTATTTACAGTTGGCAATAAAACATCTTTACCGATTGCCGAGCCAAAGATTAATTGATTCGTAAAGAAAAAGTAGGAAATTAAAGTACAAGACAAGATGATATATCTGTTGCCTTTGAACGTGAAAAGCAAAGCTTCGCAGTAGTTTATGAAATGCATGGAGGAATCAATGAGCCAGTGGACTTTGGCCCACCAAACTTTTGCAGACAATATAGTGACACAGAGTCACGACCTAGAGATCTTATCGAGTAAGTGTGGATTGTGGGAGGCTTTTGTCTGTCTTCTTCCTAGGAGCCGTGACTTAGATGGAGGATAGGGCACATGGGAGCAGCGATGTGCTGGAGGCAGGGCGCAAAAAGGGGGTCGGGAGAGAAGAGAGAAATTTGGGAGGATGATTACAGATAACTTCTTGATTGATTCCTGTAATATCTCATTTAAGCTTTAGGGATTAAATGAATTAGAAAGGCAATTAAATGGATTTAATTAGGGAATTTCAGAATTTGGGAGAGGAATTAGAACTTGGGTCTTCGGCGGCCTTTGGCCCAAGGGGGCCGGCCGACCATAAGAGCAAGAGGGGAGGGCATCCAAGATTTTTTTGCTAAATTGGCACGGTTTGGACATAGATTAGCAGAAATGGCACTGTCCCGGCGAAATTTGCAAAAGTGGTGTCCGAAACCGTCCTGGGTGGCACGGACGGCTCCCGTGCCGCCACATCAGTGCGTCCGCACCACCCACGAACGGATAGCCTCGTCCATCTCTCCCTCCTTCGGACAGCACCTCCCGCCTTCGGATAGTACCATGTGGCGGGCGTCCGTCCGCACGTTGGGACGGAGCCGCCTCGTCCGCACCCCAAGCGTTCGAACAAGGCCACATGGTGCCATCCCGGTCGTCCGTCCCTCTCCTGGACGGCAGATCCCGCGTCCGTCTACGTGTGGGACGGTTGCTCCCGCTTCCGTCCGCGCCTAGGACGGCAGCCCAGCGTGGTGCGCTTGTGGCCATCCGTCCCTGCGTATGCCGGACGCGACCTAGCTGCAGCTTTATTCCCTGTCTGATACGGCGCTGAGTGCTTCTAATATTTTGGTCAGTGTTTCTGGAATGCAATCTAGTTCTATGTCTCTAGTTGGTACAGAATTGCAACAAGAGGAATTGCATGCGCAGCAAGGAAAGGCGTCCAACAGGGGGGCGTGAAGGCTTTTACGTGGGTTCTATCTGGACGCCAACTTCTACATATGAGAAACAAGTGAAACATGTTAAGAGTCAGTTTAACCAAAACCGGTTTCGGTTCATAGGAGCCGGATTAGGATATGTGAGTTTGAGTAGGAAATGGCATTAGGCGTGCGTGCTATGTTCAGGTTGGCCGCACCTCTTGGGTGCCTATGTAAGGCCAGGGCTTTAGCCCATGTAGGGGGATTAGGTTTTGCATTAAGAAAGAAAATACCGAGAAAATCGTCAGGATTGGCGGCCATTTTACTGTGCGTGTGTTTGTGATTTTCTCTCAAGAAATCACTTTTTTTTGCGTCGTGAGTTTGATTATGTGATTCAAGTTCACGTGCTGGTTGAAATCGATCACTTTTCTTCGTTCATGAACTGAGTTGTCTTCGGGTGGAGAAGCTGCTACAGATCGGATCGCTACTCGTTGGAAGCGGCCTAACCAATCTACTTTCGATTTGCTGTTGCTGCGTAGGAGATCAATCGTTGCCTCCTCTCTTGATGTGTGGGAAGTCAAGAGACCAACTGTTCTCTTGATTGTTGCTGAAGTTGACGTCCAGCGTCCAATTCCGTCTCGGTGTGTTGGCCGGAAGTCACGCTGGAGATTTTCCATGCCAATTCCTGAATTGTTTAATGCATCAGAACTGAGTTCCTTCATTAATCGGTGTTGTTGTTCTGTTGATTAAAGTATTTGGGGCTGTTGCTTGTTGTGTGGTACGTGAGAAGAGGGAACAAGGACTACTAGTTGCTATTCCAACACAAATCAAATTACTATTTACGTGAGCAGTAATTTACTTGTTGCTGGTTTTAGTTAGGGCTGGAAAAAAAACTCGCGGCTCGTGAGCCAGCTCGGCTCGTTACGAGCTCGAGCCGGCTCAACTCGAGCTCGTTTTTTTCCGAGCTGAGCCGAGCCCCATGTCTAGCTCAGCAAAAACTCAAGCCGAGGGCCCATCCGCCGGCCTCCTCATCCGACGCACCGCCCTGTCCTCCTCAAGTGTCCGTGCTCCATCCGCCGGCCTCTCCATCCACCGCGTCGTCCAAGACTCCATGTCCAACCGACGCGCATGGATCGGCACCAACGGAGCTTGGAGTCTCGTGCACTAGGGAAGAAATTGGCGGACGTTGGGGCCTCCGCCTCGGCACTAGCTGGCGGGCGTGGAACCGGTCGTCTCCTCCTCAACTCCTCCTAGCTGCCTCCTGACATCGCCACCAAACCGACATCCTCGTCCTCGGTGAGTCTTCACTCTTCACTTCAGTAGTGTCCTCTCGAGATAATGTGCTTCTTCAATCTTTAGTATAATGTGCTATTCGGCAGTTAAATGAATGTACAAGCGTTTATGTGTTTGCACTTCATAGTGTGGAAGTTTCGGATAAACAAAGATATGATGCTTAATATACCTAGAGGGATTATCAATTTATCATAATTTGCTAGAGTCATGTTAGATCATTAGTCTTTGCTCGCGTGTATAGTCAGTGCTACACATTGCTTACTATATAGCGGGAAGGCTGCTTCTAACAAACACAATTTAATCCACACATAGAAAAGGACAGATGGTTACTTGTTTAGTCACTCTTTTGTTCATCTCCAACATGGAGTTTCTTTTATGACTTGTAGTCATGAAAGACTGACATTTAGATTTCATGAGGGTTAAAGAGTTCATGTAGGCTGTACCTATCTGAAAAGAACTCACATGCAAAATTGTTTATGGAGTACATATTTTGTTTATGGAGTACACAATTCATATATTCTTACTTGAGCTTAATATATTCTACTTGTTTTAGACATGCTGTGACATTCCCTGTCTAATTATCTCTATTTTTTATTGCAGTAATCTAGCGAGGATGTGAATTGGGAGCATATGGCTGATGATGATAAACGATCTGACATGGAGGGGGAACAAGGACATGTCTCAGTGGATTCTTCAAGTTCAAATGATGATAAACAAGGAGTCATGGAATTAACAGAAGATGGTACTACCGTGTCTCAAGGAAGATCAAAGAGGGAGGCAAAAAGGCGGAAGGAATCTCCAAAGGCAACAAGAAGACAAAAACAAAGATTAGATTGTTGAAAGATCTTCAAGGTGGTGACTGTTCTATCGAAGACAAAGAAGGGGGAGATTGTTGGAAGATCTTCAAGGTGGTGGCTGCTGCAATGTTGGACAAGTTTGATAAGTATTGGGAAAAAAAGAACAATGTCATGGTTCTTGCTACTATTCTTGATCCCAGGTTTAAGATGAGATTCATTTGTTGGTACTTCAACCAAATGTATGAGCCCTCAAAGGCTGCATGTGAGCTTGATGATGTGAGGGTCGAGCTGGAAGATTTGTATTCACAGTTTGAGATAGATCATCGGCACAACAAGGTGGCTAGTACAGGTGATGTAACCTCCTCTTTGGCTATGGGTACAAGCAACTCTTTATCCTCAGTCTCATATCAGTTTCAATCATTCTTGCAATCCACTTCTACCGAGCCTTCAAAGTTAGAGTTGCTTATCTATCTAGATGAAGCGAATGAAAGTTTAGATAACAAGAGCTTCAAATGGCTTGAGTGGTGAAATTTGAATGCATATAGATTCCCGGTAGTGTCAAAGATGGGTAAGAATTTCATGACTGTACCAGCTAGCAGTGTATCTTCATAATCAACTTTCAGTGCTGGAGGTAGAGTACTAGATGACTATCGGAGTTCTCTACGTTCGGCTATAGTTCAGTATTTGGTGTGTGCCTCTAGCTAGATTAGAGGTGCAGTTGATGACATGAGACCTCCTATATTTGTGGTAGGTTCTTGCATACTTTAATATGTCTTTTCTAATCTTTCTTGTTCATGGCTAACTCGATTATTATTGTTGTTTTAAGGAAAAGATGATGAGAATGATGTCGAGACCATTCTATTTCCTCAAAGCATCGTGGAGAGCAACTAGTGAGTGCTACTACTTCTAAGTGCTCTTTTACTTCATAACAAATATACAATGTTTTACATATATCAAGTGCTCTAAATAAAAATGAGAAGGCTTGCTTGTGCAACTGTGAGAAGTGAGCACTGAGCAATTATGATTTTGTTGTTGTGGTCAGAATGTGACACATTCTAGTTTGAAGTGTTGTTTTCACTACAGTCTATGCAAGAAGCATGGAAAACTAAAACTGAACCAAATCCTGACCTTGAAAATTAAGTAACAAGGTTATATGAACAAACTATACCTGTAAGTAGTTATTGAGTTATTTTGATGCATTCTCATGAAACCAGTAAACACACTATATATTTGTCCAATAAAAATGTTACCTGTTGTATATTCCGATAACAAGTGTATTTCCATAAGATGCTTTGTACAATGACAGTCATTTGACAGTTTCAAGGTCATGGATTATTTTGATGACCCTGAACTGTTAGAGTTCCTTTTGCCTTTGTGCTAACTAGTATAGACCTCCTTTTGCCTTCTGCTAACTAGTATGGTGTTACAGCTCCAGGTGTTGTAGGGATGAGATATATAACATACACATATGCCTTAAGACAACATTTATACCACAACTCAAGGCTCATGCATGTCTTGTACAATGTACTAAATTTTCCATCTTACTGTAGAAAATGGGTAGAATATCTGTGCCATTTCGGCTGATTTTGCATTGATTTTGTAGGATCATTGGATGCTTCGGGTGACAAGATGACACCAATACACCATGACATCGGGCCAAGAGGACCTTTTATTTTGGAGTTTAGACTTTAGATTGTTATTTTGAACTCTCGTACATTAAGTGCTTACTACTTACTATAGATCCATGGACTGTTATATGGATCAATGGATGGACTGTTATGTGGTTGTATCATGTATGGATTATGGACTGGACTGTTATGATGAATGCTTGTGGTTGTATCATGTATGGATTATGGACTGTTATGATGAATGCTTGTGGTTGTATCATGTATGATTATAGACTGTTATGATGAATGGCTTTGTTTGTGATGAATGGATTAGGAATTTGTGATGAATGGCTTTGTTTATGATGAATGGATTATGAATTTATGAATGCTTGTGGCTGTATCATGCTATCATGTATGAATTATGGACTGAGATGTTGAATGACTCACATTCAACTGAATTCGAACCCTGGCTCGAACGAGCCTTCGAGCCGGCTCGAGCCTTGTTTCGAGCCGAGCCGAGCCGGCCTCCAAGCTCGTTTTCTAAACGAGCCAAGCTGAGCCGAGCCAAAGTTCAGATCGAGCCTGGGCGAGCTTAGCTTGAGCCGGCTCGGCTCAGCTCATTTCTAGCCCTAGTTTTAGTACCGTGAAAGATCGGGTCATCATACACGTTCCAACCAAATTACACGTATCAGGTGGTATCAGAGTGCCAAGTTATTCACGGTGCTGTTTTTGCTTACTATTCAAGATGGTGAATTCAACTGGTATTGTGCATGGCTCACATTATGGTGCTTATGAAGAGGTGTTGTATGTCGAGGAGGAGATGCCAACTACTGTCCGTACGAACCTTGAGGCAACCAATCGACACTTTACGGGAAGGTGTAACGCACTACAAGAAAGTATTGACAACTTGCATGTCGAGTTGGTGGAGCACATTGATCAGGTGGAGAATCACAATAATGTGCACTTCATTGAACAAAGGCAAGCCAATGATATTCGGTTCGCTTCATAACCGACTCACTGCAATGTTTGGAGTGAGCTTTAGGACCAGGAGGTGTTGTTGCTGCCCTTGTGCAACCACCACCACATCATCGGTGCCACGACAATCATCATATCGGGGTGAGTTATTCAATGACAATTTTGATGAGGTCCGTTCATATGGTGCTTTTGGTGAGAACTAATATAACCAGGAACCAAGACGTGGCTACAACAATCGTCGTGGTGCTGGTCATGCGCCCAATTTTTTTGAGCGCAATGGCGGTGGTGCAGGTCGCAACCGCGACAACGATGGCATTGGGAGATTGAAAATTTCCATACCGACGTTCAATGGGCATACAGATCCATATGTGTACCTAAAGTAGGAGATGCGGGTGGATCAATTTTTTTATAGCCACAATTTCACTGAGGAGAAGAAGGTACGCTTTGCATCAATTGAGTTCACTGAATATGCTCTTGTTTGGTGGAACCAATTGTGTTGTGTCGGAGGATCCGGCACAACCCGACAAATGGGAACATATGAAGAACATCATGAAGCGGTGGTTTGTGTACGCGCACTACACTCGAACCTTGCACATGAAGTTGCAACGACTTCGTCAAGGTTCCTTGTCTGTGGATGACTACTACAAGGAGATGCATATTCTCGTGATTCGTACGGGCGTGAACGAACCTGAGGAGGCGACCATGACTCGCTTCTTTGAGGGTTTGAATGATGATGTGCAAGAGAAGACGGAGTTGTCGGACTACAACAATCTACAAGACCTTGTGCATCATGTGGTGCGGTCTGAACAACGTCTTTTGCAAAGCCAAGCCTATGGCAGTCGCGCTACCCACAACAATACATGGAGGTGTTCACAACAGCAAGGAGATGATATTGGTGCAAGCTCCAAGGTGGCATCATCACACCGAACAGCCGGGGCTATGTCCACAGAGGCGTCAAAGGCTGCGAGTAATGGAGGTAAAGAAGCCTCTAAAGCTGATTTTAGTGCATTTTCTTCTGCTTGTACTAGTGATATTGAATGCTTCAAGTGTAAAGGAAGAGGATACATGATGCGTGATTGTCCAAATCAGCATAAGGTGTTGCTCGCTGAGGAAGGTTATGTCACGGAGAGCTCTAGTAGCGAGTCTGAATACGACAAATCAGAAAAACTGGAGAACGTTGTTTGTTCTTATGAAACAGGGACATCCATTGATGATTTGCCCCCTCAAAGTGGTTTGAACATGCTAGTTCGAAAGGTGCAAAGTGCTGAAATTAAAGCTAAAGGGCAACAATAGAGTGTTTTCCAAACGGAGTGTAAGATCAAAGAGAAAGCGTGCAAGCTGATCATTGACGGTGGGAGTTTTACCAATGTGATTAGCAAAGATTTGGTGTACGCTTTGGGGCTGTCCACGTGGAGGCACTACTAAAAGCTAATCTTGGGCCTTTGATTACACACGATTGACCAAAACCTACAGATTAAACACAATCACGAGCGGTTTTGGTTTAGCAACCGCTCATGTTACTTTTCTGCGCTAAAAACTGTCCGTGTTGACCATAATATCACAGATGGTTCATGTTGAAAACTATCTGTGAAGTATCACAGATGATTCTGAACAAGAACCGTCTGTGATACTATGATTAACACAAACAGTTTTTGTTTGAAACCGTCTGTGATTCGCAGCGCGGGATGACGGAAATTTTTGGACGCTTGTGCGGGAGGCAAAATATTTTGGCGCTGTCCTTATATATTATAGCCACCCCTGCTTATCTTCCATCAATCTCTCCCTCTCCCCTCCCCACGCTGAGCTCCAACTACTGCCGACTACCGTTGTGAGCTCCTCCGCCTCCAGTTGTGACGCCACGGTTCACTGCACAAGGCATTCTTGTTGTAAGAGTGTCTTGTGCAGTGTTACCACCGTGACACAATGGTGATGCTGCCGTCGCCTCTCCTTCATTGCCGGTGATATCCCCCATCTGATCCCATCCCCTCTCCTTGGTTGATATCCCCCATGCCAGTAAGTGATAAATCGCTTGTCGCATCCCCTTGCCTTGTTGCTTTTGGTTTTTGGTGACTCTCAGTGGTGATCGTGGTTTTCTTGTGAATGAATAGGTCAATATAAGATTGCGGATATCAATAGCAAGCACCTCGGCATCCCTGACTCCAAGTACCAGGCCATCATTCACCTCTTCGTCTCGAACTCGTCTTCGCGCACTGTCAGGTAAAATAGCCATAACTTTTGCATGCGAACTCAAATTGCAACGTTCTTTGGCTCGTTTGAAAGCTAACGAAAAGTTCAATCCGAAAATCCTCCAAAACTTCTGGCACCTCCGGAGCGTCCGCTGCCTCACGCACCCTCTCAGTGTCTCCATCGCTTCGCGCGGCCTAGTGCGGCCCCTCACCAGCCACCTCGCGCCTCCAAAACTCCCTGCACCTCCGGAACTCCGCCACCTCACACGCCCTCTCGGCGTCTCCATCGCTTCGCGTAGCCCAGCACGGCCCCTCATCGGCCGCCTCGCGCCTCCGGAGCTCCCCATACCTTTGGAGCGTCCACCGCCTCGCGCGACCCCTCGGCATCTCCACCGCTTCGTGCGACCCCTGCACCTCCGGAGCTTCCAACACAAGATTATGGAAGCTTGGCCCGGTGCAGAAAGTTAGCTCATGGCACTTGGTCATAAAGGGATTGGGAAGCAACCAGATCCCCATCTCCTTGTCCCCGTACGACTAGTTGGGCTGGCTAAAGGGTCACCAAGAAACCAATTCACTCATTTTCGGATGCAACTACCATTCAAAACCACCGGGACTTTTTTGGAATATCAACCTCGGTATGAAAATCACAATTCAAGACTACCCCTTTTGGGGGTTCTTCTCAAAACGCCAAGCGGCAGGGGGGCTAGCGTTGGAAGAATAATTTTACCCTTCCACTAACGGGCCCGCTCTACAAGAAACACACACATACAAATCACAGGACTACCATTATGCTTAGAAAAGACTGTAATACCCCTCACTTGTACTCATAGTGTAGTTATCCCCAAGGGGTATTTTGGTCATTTGTACAGGCCTGAGAGCCTATAAATACCCCATGTATCCCTCTTTTCAAAGGGAGATCTCTTGATCAATAAAGAAGTATATGAAAACTAGTGAGCCCTCGGGGTCTCCCTCCCCGGAGGTAACCCCCGTTGGCTCACCAACAGGAGTAGGGCGGTCCTCTCGGACCCCCGAACCTGTATAAACTCTCGTGTTATTTTTTACTCTCATGGACAATGGCCCATCAAATGGCCGACGTCCACCCCCTCACTCGTGTTTGGTTTTTACACCTACAACAACACCTAAACCGCTATAACAATCTAATCAATTGCATCCCTCAATATATCATCACAAGATCACACACAAGCACAATTAGGATATAACCGGAGAGTTATACCGGTCTTAAGCTACCAAATTATTTTTACAATTAAACATGCATAAATAGATGCCATGCTCATGACTAATATGCAACATGCACGACTAATATCAAAGCGTGGTAACAAAAATAACACTAAAGATTTTACTGCAATGCTAGGTTTGGAACTGTCACCGGGCGTTGTCTTCTCCGCTTCCCGTCCACGTCCACCGTAGTCATCACTGATCCCACGTCCACTCGGCCTCTCGTCGGCGTCTACTGTAGTCGTCGCTGAGCTCATATCCACATCTGCGTCCCGCTCCGCATCGGTGATGTCGCTCTCGGCCACGCCCACGGAGCTGCCTTGCCAACGCTGCGCTCAAGTGCGACACGCCATACCTCCTCACCTCACTCGGACCGCCGCGCCGTTGCATGCATGGCCGTCGCATGCATGCGCCGTGTTCCCGGCCGGCTCCTCCATGCCGCCGTCTTCGCGTCACTGGCCGCACCGCCAAGCCTCGCGTCCTCTGCTCGCTCGGTGCTAAGCCGCTGCCTCCTTGTGTCGTCGCCGCATCATGCCTCAGTGTCGATGCGCCCTAGGCGCCGCACCATGCCACCCTTGTCGCCATTCTGCAACCGCCCTCGCCCGCGGCCTCGGCGTCACCGAGCTACCTCCTCGCCTCCAGCCGTGCACCGCGCCGGCCTTGGGTCGGCCTCGCCACTGCCGTGCCGCAGCGAGCATGCGCCGCGCAACGCGCCGACGCCATGCTGCCAGTTCAGCCTCTCCTAGGCACTGGGCACTCTCCTAGGCGCCGCAGGCAACGCCAGTTCGGCCTCGACGCCGCGCCACTCACCCGCTGCCTCTGTCAATGCCGCGCGCTGGGCGCCGCCCACCTCGTCGCCCCGTGCCTTGGCGCCACGGCGTGCGCAGCACCACCAGGACACCGCCTGCACTGGGCTACGCCGTGCGCCAAGCTGGGCTGCCGCCCGTGGCTGCTGCATGCTACCCAAGCCGCTGCATGCCGATAGTTCCCCAACGCATAGTGTGTCGCCTCCTCTCTCTTCTTGCAAAATTATTCAAACAACTCGCATGCGAAAAATACTTATAAGGATGGGAAGCCTATGAGAAGATGAACAAGATAGTATGACATGCATTGAGATATTTTCAGTTTTTGGGGAAGATTGGAAAGAGAGATGTAGTTGAGATGAACAAGTGTTGTAGTTTTGCATGGTGACTGGAAGAGGATAGGAGAAGGATGTGCTGTTCGGTTTGGCTTGGAAGAAGAAAAGAAATGGTAGGGACTAACATGGTTCAGTTGGGCAAATCAAATGAGCAGTGGGGGAGGTTTCGGCTGGGAACAATGAATGGGAAATGGCAGTGGGTAGTGGGTGCTCTGTTGGGTAAATAAAAGATTCGGCTGGGATAAAGAATGAGCAAGAAATGGATAGTGGGGTGCTCTCTCTCTTGGGTAGAGAAATAGATGGCAGTGGAGAGAGATGAAGCGTGGTGTGGGGGCTTTCGGCTGGGCATAAAAAAAATGAGAAATGACATTGGGTAGAAGAGTGCTTCGGCTGGTAGAGGAAAACTGACAGTGACAGTGAAATAAATCACAGTGCATTTTTTCCTTCTTTTCTCCGACTCACTTGAACCACCTTACATGCGAAAACCGCTTGCGAAAATGGAATGCTTACGCGACGACGAACGAGATGATATAATATGTGTCACACGATTTTTGGTTTTTGGTTGTGATTGCGAGGAGAGAAGTTAGGGAAAAGAATGGGCTCGTGGGCGTCTCGCCTGCGGTCGGTCGTACTGGAAAAGAGAGGCGGTACTAATGCATACATGATGACATGATTTTTGAAAAGCATGCAAAAACAAGAAAACAAAATAATTTAATTTAATGGCAATGTTTCCAAACAATTCAATTTGATTTTTTTAAAAGAAACCTTTTACTAAAGCATAGAAAATTTTAAAACTTAGTCAAATATTTAAAAGATCACCAAATTAAATATTAATATCCCAATTCTGAAAATCGGGGTGTTACAAGAACTCTGTCTTTGTTCCCATCTCCGACGTGGTACGACATTACCCAATTCCTTGCTCTTTCACCATCTCCTAGGACTCCTTAAGCCCCTCCGACATCTCTTTGTCTTTTCTTTTGTCCAGGTTGCCTCCTCCTCGTAAAGCCTAGTGCCGCCATCACCATCACTGACATCAAGCCTCCTCCGAGCTGCTCCGACGACCATCTTCGCTCGGGTAGGTCCTCTATGACTCCTAGATGCTAGAGCATGCGTTAGTTAGCTAAATGCACACTCGGGTTGTCACATGCACGTTTGGCCGAAGCACATCGCCACTCATTTCCAGCGCACCACTGCTGCACGCCGCCGTAAGGGTCACCATCGGTACGAGAGGGTTAGCATGGCTATTAGACTCCCATTTCTAGCCTTGGTCGGCGCTGCCGTGGACCACCGTGCCGGCGAGACGCTGGGGAAATCACTCGCCCACACGAGCTCTGTTGTCGGATTTCCGATGGCTACTGTAGCATGTCATTAGTCTTTAACTGTTGTCGAATTAGCAATTAAATGATGTTTAACCGAGTTAATGAGTGGCCATTTAATTGCCATGAGTCTATTACATGTGAGTCCATGAACAGGAATGGAAAGAGTTAAAGAAACCTGTTTAAACCTTGAGTCAATGACATGTGGGCCTGGCACCTTAAGTGCATAGCCACTGTGGTCCATGGACCATGGACCGGTCCTGTTGACTTTCGGTCCATGCACTGTTATGGACCGAGTCACTGATATTAGGGCCCCACCTGTCAGTGCGTATTCAATTTGGAAATTAAAATGAAAAATAACACTATGCAATGGACCCCATCCATCAACGACCGAGGCTAGGTAAGATTGAGTATAAAATGTATTAAATGCTTTTAGAAATTTCAAAATGAGTTATTTTTGCACTGTAAATTCAAAGAACATCAAAAATTCATAACTAATACATTTTAACTCCAACATGAGTGAAACCAATTTTGTTGGTTTTCATTTTTAATATAATTTAAATTGAAATAGTTATGGAATTTGTTTCTGTCATAGAAAATAATAATCTTGGATTTTTACTCCAGAACCAAATTATTTTTACATTAAAAATGCTATTAACTTTGAAAATTCATAGAAAATGCAAATTAACTCCAAATGGGGTGATTCAAGTTTTATTGAACATAACTTTTTTATTATCTTTCTAACCATGTAATTCTTTTCTCCACCACTGTTCTGCATTTTTTTTTTGCGGAAAAGCTAATTTCGGATATTCAGTAATCGAACCTCATTTTTTCAGCATTTTCCCAAATGCTGATTTCCAAACTGCTATAACTCTCACATAATGAATCCAAATGAAATAATTCTTTCACCTAAATTCATCTAAAATCATAATATAGCTACTGTAGAAAATTCATACATTTTTAGTATTTTAAATTTTTGGCGTTTCCTCGATGTTGTTCTTTCAATAGATTCCGAATTGCCCGACGTGAATGACTACGCAACCGAGAGTGAACAATTAGACTTCCAACAAGGCAAACATCATTTAAACTTTGTTTTGCATCATATTTATCCCAAATTTTTATTAGTTTGTATTTTGAATTGCAATGATATTTACTTACATGCTATTTTGATATGTTGTATTTTGTGAGTTGTAGTTAGTTATGTCCTACCCATGATGTTATCCTTGATATTTCTAGTACATATATGCTTAAGATTAGATGGTTGTGTGATATATATAGTATATATATTGTTGCTTAGCCATGCAAGTCTAGAAGTTACGGTAGTCTGATGGACGGAGTTATCCCGTCGATCGTGGGAAACACCTCACACTTATCTTTTATGCTTTTGGTCCAAATCTTCAAATCTGGTTGTTAAGTCTTTATTGATCAAATTAAAAAGGATTTGGGTCTGGACAAGTGGTTGTTAGTGGGGGTGCCTTCGTGCGCGAGATTCAGGTATATGGTAGTCTTGTTCGGACCATTAAGAACCGAACTTTGGTGACGTCGTTAATTCAAGTAAAACTCGTATTTCCACATGCGGGATATGGATACCGCTCGGTCAAGTAAGGGGAAGATTTTATGGGGTTAAACCACAGGTGGTGTGAGGACATGGGACCATGAAATCCTATGTTCCTTAGGAACCCAATGTAATATATAGTGTGCGGGTGAGCATCATTACTTATGTTAGGGTTACCAACATACTAACTACCTTACACTGGCCCCTCCGACACAACTTGCGTGCCCGCTTAGCATTTGCTATATGAAATTGTAGTAAGTTGGGATTTCATCTCGTATGGGTGATTTAACTCAATAGGGTCGTCTTGCTGAAAAATACTAAGTCTCGAACTCCCCGACCAACTCACCAAAGCGGTGTGTTTGGTTTACGGGGTGGATGAGTCAAGTGGGTAAAGTAGTACTCCCCTGCAGGGATTAATCTATTCGAATAGTAGTGTCCACGTTTACGGACGACCACTTGGATTCGGGAGTCATTATTGTTAGACTTATAATTAAAATTTGACATGATTACAACTTGGTTTTTCGGCATGAATGGATGTTCATGCATTTTAGTTTATCAAAGTAGGCTACCACTTTGGTATTGTTTGATAAATATATCTATCACTGTTATATATACTTCTTTTACTAAACAAATGTTTACAAATTGATAATTTCAAACTAGATGGTGTAGGAATGAAAAATTGTACGTTTATGCAAAACCAAGCCACCAATGCCTCTCTTTGGACAGCCACTAGCATATATAATTTTTAATTTGTGTAAGACTTGCAAGTACAATTTTGTACTTAACCCGAATATCTGCTTGTTCAGGTGAGGAAGACTATACGCTCGATGAGTTCGTTAGCGCCAATTCAGGTGACGCTAACGAATAGTGCTGCTCTTTAACTCCAAGTCGGTTGCCTTGGGTCATGGGGGGCACACTTGCTGAACCTTTTGGTTTATTTACTTTGCTTTCGCTGTTACTTAATGCTATTATTTGAATTTGGCCGGTCGGCTACTTTGTAATAGTGGTAGACTTAACTACTATGTTGTATGTCTTTTGGATTATCAATGTATGAAGGTTGTATGACTGTGGCTGACGTTGTTAAGGGTATATGCGTGTTGGTCGCTGATCTTGGGAGCCAACACGAGGCACATTCCCGCTGTTTTGGAATCCCATTTAACTCGTTTAAGTGTGGGCTCAGGCTGTTGGAGAATCAGCTATCATGTAGTACTTCGCAGAGGAGCGGTATGCATGGTGTCCGATGCTCTAAGTTCAGCCGGGTCCTCCTAATTAAATGGAGTTAAGTTGGATTTCATTTCCCTGATGCCCAGAGTTATTTCTATAAGATCGAAAAGACCTTGGTCTTACGAAAATAACCCTAAGTTCCTTGCACCTATATCTCTGCAACAAAATGGAAATGAAACGATTGTAGCTGCCAACCCTGCAGTTGCTTGAATCAATCTTGTCTGACTGACATGCATTGTAGGTGGCAGGAGGACAACAAGCTGTAAGCTCGCCCGCCATTAACGAAGATAAACCGATTTGGCAAGGCCTAAGTGACCAAGCCAAAGAGACTTGCAGCATTTACAAAGGTACGATTCCAAAGAGTTGTGCCCAGTAATTTTGGGATTATGGGATTGATTACGTGGATGTGACACCATGTTTTCTTGCAAAAGTCGTGTGTCTCGCTGCTTGATGTAATGCTGGAATTGGTAGGATCTCTTTTTTTTTAATCCTCTCCCTAGATTGTTTCCCATTAGCTTAACTGCTTAAGCAACTTTTTCTGCTGTACTAAGGCCGTACGGGTACGGCTGCAGTGAACTCCAACGTTGGAGAGGAGTTGGTGACGTGATATCGCTGTTCCTCGTCCAATCCAACGTCCGCCAGGAGAACCATCATCTTACTGAAGTCCAAGAAAATGCAGCAGCTGGAGGGCCGAAGTCAACAAACGGTTTCTTGAAGTACTTAAAACAAATAAGGATGGTGTTAAACTGTTAACTAATAAAAATCGTACTTCCCCGTTTCAGTACTGTCCTACTATTTCTCTCTCTCTTTTCTAGTAGGTTCTCGAGAGTTTTTAGCTTATTTGGTATTGTTCGATGACGAAATTGCAAATATAGCTTGATTCAGAATAAATTGGTAAAAGTGACACCGCGGATATACCAGCTAGCGACATGTGTGGCCTACCGCGCCTCTGTCGCCCTGCAGCTCCCTGCCACACCCCGGGGCTCTATAGGTGCCTCCACGAGTGCCTAGGCCACGTGCGCACATATGGATGAATAGTAAAACAGTGTCAAATAGTGTTGCCCACCGTTTGTAGTAATGTTCATCACTTGTGCTCGATGGTGCTGCGCTTCGGATCGGCGCCTTGTCGCTGGCTCGGCTCACCGTGACCGCCTCGTGCACGTGGCATCACGATGCGATCACTACTACAAAACATGCTATACTAGACGCCTCATTACGAGACGGTTCACGAGCGGTTTTGGAACTGTGCGTATGTCAACTATCACGAGCGGTTCCCATTGGAACCGTGCGTGATAATGAACTATCACGCATAGTTTGTGAATAGAACCGCTGCGCGATAATCGCGATATCGCGAACATCGCTGACGGTTCTTCTTAAGAAACGTCTGTGAATTATCACAGACGGTTCTATTCACGAACCGTCTATGATAGTTACATATCACAGACGGTTCGATTCACGAACCGTCTCTGATACTTGGCGGGAAAATGAAAATTGGACTTAATAGGCGGGCTGCCGAAACTCGCTCTATATTAACCTCGCCTCGGCCTCGTCTGCAATCTCTCCTCACACCTCACACCTCCATCTCCTCCTCTGCCATCTCTCCTCTAACCAAGTGCTGCCGTCTCACCCTGACCTTGCGCTCCGGCCTCCCCCGAGCTCGTCGCCCGCTGCCTCCTCCACCTCGCCCCAACCTCGTCATCGCCAGCCTCCCACGACCTCGTCCAATCCGTGGCCCCGGCCTCCTCCAATCCGTGGCCCCGGCCTCCTCCACTTCGTCGCCCCGGCCTCCCACGACCTCACTCTCTCTACTCCCCCTTTGCTCTGTGATGTGGATTACTGAGAGCTAGTGTTAGTGCTCTGTGAATGGATTGAGTTGATGCTACTGTGATGTGGGTGATGCATGTGTAGTCATTGTTGGATGCTCTGTGAATGGGTTATTGTTGGAGGCTCTCTGTGCATGTGTAGTTCATGCTGAGTTATTTGGTTTGGGCAAAAATATAGATGGCAGATCGTGCACTGTCCGGTAAAACCGCCATAACTTTTGCATACGAACTTGGATTGCGACGTTCTTTAGCTCGTTGGAAAGCTAACGAAAAGTTCAATCCAAAAATCCACAAGATCAGATTCTCTTCGCGAGGCCCCGAAAAAGTGAAAACCTCAAAAAAGGTCGTTTAGGGCCTCAAAACAGCCTCCGAAGTTTCAGCACCGTTTCGTTTTTTTTTTCAATAGAAAACGCTATCACAGATGGTTCGAACACGAACCGCCTCGGATAAAGCTATCGCGACGGTTCGAATACGAACCGTCGCGAACTATCAATTATCACGACGGTTCTTGTTCGTAACCGTGCGCGATAGCTTTTTCATAGACGGTTCTTGTTCAACCGTGCGCGATAGCTTTATCACGACGGTTTTGAACCGCTCGTGATAACCGCTGTTATCACAGACGTATAAAACACAGACGGTCGGAAACCGTCTGTGATGACGGTTCCGAACCGTCTGTGATGAGGCTTTCTGTAGTAGTGAGTGTCCTGGGGGCACGGCATGCCGGATGCAGGGCGACGGTGGCGTGGCAGCCCGGTGACACATGATGAGGGTATGCAGCCGACCTATGTCGTCTATCGGTACGTCCGTGGTGATATTTTTGGCGTTTCACTCAAGGAAGGGGCTAAATTTGCAATTTTAACGTGAAACCACGCCAAAAATAGTTGACGACTCGGATTTCAAGGCTGCTACTTTGTGTTCCTATATGGGAATCGGTTTGCCAGTATATATCTATGTATGATTTCTGCCATGCAATTTCCCACAAATTTCATCAGTACATGTTCTTAAGGTTTTTACGAATGGTGATAATATTCAAATCAATCAAGGTTCTGGTACTTGTGATGCATTGGTTTGGATTATTTTTTAATTCAAATGTTCTAAAATTGGGTGTAAAATATTATTTGAAATTTCAAGTTCAAATTATATTGTAGCCCAAGTTAGACTTACCCCTTCCCTTGCTTTAAGATTAGTGCAACTTGTACTGTGGGTGATGCATGGAAGCACTGCTCACAAATATAAAACATGGATATTTTATTCAAAATATAAATTATCCATGCAGGAGGGAAGGACTGGTGGGGGTGGATTCCACTCCGTTAAGCTTGGATGAGGGGAAGAACCTTGAGTCCTTGACTACTACTAATAGTTGGTTCTTGCAGGCATCTGATCTGACTGACGAATTATGTAGCATATGTTCTGCTTCTGCTTGCTATGAACTACAAACCAAAGAAAGTTAGATGAGTATCTATGCTCATTGTTTATTTTGTCATTCTGTGAAATGCAAACGTTAAACTGCTTAGCTAGAGAGAGATCTGTGAAGTATGAATGATCTGGTTAGTTTGGCTCCACTTCAATTCAAATTCTTTGGGTTTTGTTTGTAAAGTTTTCGTGCTTATTCATGCTCTCTGATGTAAGTACGGATATGCTTGTGTCATTTCGATCAAATTTACAAAGAGTACTCCACAAAAGAAAAAAAGAAAGAAGAAATTCAAACATGCAGTACATGATTGTGATCCATAAATTCGTGGCAGCTCAACTTGTTGAACACTGTGTCATACATATCAGGATAATGTTAAACTGTCCACAATAAACCCAACTATTTTTTCCGATCTTGATTCTGTCTATGCCTATTTATGGTTAGTACTACTTTTATTCACCAACTTATCCACCAACCTTCAAGCATGATATCTTGGGTCAAAATCAAACAAAGATCAGATTATATTTGGAGATTATAGGTACAGCTGAGTTCTGGTAAGAGAAGAAGAAGAAACCTTCAGGCATTAGTTGTACCGACCCGTTCGCGAAATTAGTCATCACGCTACGCAAACTATACAATAAAGAAGATAAATACATGTGTTTTCTCAAAATTACTAATTTCTTCAAGCAAGCTTAAACACCGAAATTGTTTTCATACAGCTAGGATGCCGATGACTGCTCCAAACAGAATGCGGGAAATGAACAAAAAAAGATAAAAGAAACTGTCAACAAAATATACCTGTCTTTAAATCTGACTGCAGAGCTGAAGTCCTCTTATCAATTTTATATAGTTCCATTCTGTTGTTCGAATGTCTGAACAACAATGCAACAAGAATGGTTCGGTGATTCAAATGCAAAGGTTCTCCAAAGTTCGGCATTTAGCATGTGCTCCTACCATGTTTCTTTCATTTGTGTATTCTGTGTATTGGAAGAGAAGACCGGTAATCCTGAATTATCACCCAAGAAAATCACTTTTCAACACAATCATTATATATTTTGTTGTTTAGTGGCACATGTTATTTGTTTGCATATGTACAGAATATTCTATATAAATACGAGAACTAGAATGGTAAACTTGACATGACCAAACCTTTGCAACTCTTCCATTTTCCCTCGAGTTAGTCTATCCATATGGAAAGTCACTAGATCATTCTTAAATGAACTGAATCCTTTTTTTCTATACCTACTCCGTCAATCGTCATCACAATTAACTTGATGCAAAAGGGATCTATATGATGCTGAGAGATGGATAGACTCGAAATTACCAAGAAGGCAATAAAAAACAACTCGTTAATGGCTTGACTAGCTATGTGGTTCATCTTCCAATTGGAGTTCCTTATCTGAAGAGATTTTGAGTACTCTCCCGACCTCAAGTCTACCACGGGTCTCCAACTCAAGATTAGCAGGAATGTAGGATGCATCATCAGAGTAATGCATTCAGAATCACTACATTGCAAGATGATTTCAGCTATGAATCATAGGAAAAGAACTTCAGGATTTAATTGCAGGGACCATGACTAAGCTTTTGTAAATTCCCTTATGGTTCGATAGTGGCAGAGTTCCTAGATAATCTTCTGAGTGACCGTAGCACTGGATAAGTTTTCTTTTTCTGTCTTTTTGCCTGGATTTCCACGGTTGGTTCATTGAGCAGTGGGTGATAACTGTTTAAGTAAACACAAATGCATGACTTGAAGAGCATTGATTACCATTGAACGAAGTGCATATATACACTTCTATGTCAGCGTTTATCTTGGTGGGACCGGGATCGTAAAACCATACAAATTAAATTTTTAAAAACAAACCATGCGAATGATTTTTGTTTTTAGAAAATAGAAGAGAAAAACTCTCCCGGCCTCTGTATCAAGGATGCATACAGTCTATTTTATTACAAAGTTGATAATACCACAATAACCAAAGAGTTTAAGGGCCTGTTTGGTTGGTGACCAAACTTGCCACACCTAACCTTCGGCAAACTGTGGCTGCCACAAAAAGTGTGAAGCCTTACAACCAAAATGTGACAAAATTAAACTCAATCATTACAAATCCTGTGACTAAACCGTCATCCATGAATGCTTAAGATTTGCTTCGTTACAAACTCCAACTTGGTGTTGTTGGTGATATGCCCTAGAGGCAATCATAGAGATGATTATATCACGTCTATATTTATAAGTTATTAAATAAATGTTATTCTGTTCCTTGAATGAATCATCAGTTATATAGATCAACGAGTATAAGACTTACTGGTGAAACTCTTTAACTTATATGATGTTGTTCTAAAAGTATCCTGGTCGAATGTAGCTGGTCGGAACACCAGTGACTCTACGACCAGCATATGTATTGATTGATGACCATATTTCACCGGTCGTGGATATAGGGATATCGAATCAATAATGTGAACACATGTTAGAGAATATGGGGTTGGATAGACCCACCTTGAGACATTATTGAGATTGTTATGATTCTATATGTCATTAGTTGATCTCAAGCAATGATGATGTATAATCCTTAGACCTGAGATCAGCATAGTTCCTTATATGTGTAATAGCACTCTTAGGAGTTGCCAAACGCTACTCGTATCTGGGTAATTATAAAGATAACTTTCGGGTATGCTATGAAACATGCGGAGAGATGTGACTAGTCGGATATGTGATTTGCCCCTCCTAACATAACGGGGGAGATATCTCTGGGCCCCTCGAAGTGGTCAGATAAAGAAAGTGCATAGCCATGCCACTTGTGGTCGAAGAGTTCGACCATATAAGGTTATCCGATACTCGATCGAGAAAGTATTGAACAGTACATAGATGACATATATCTCACCTGGAGTTCAAACCAGATATCATGAGGCAAAGGGAGAATACACGAGTAGGTCGCTTAGTTCTATCAGTTACAGACTGGTCGTATGGAGATACGAGCTGGTTGTAGACTAGTCGAACGTTATCACAGAGTGCTTGAAACCTGATCGTAAGGAGTTACGAGCTGGTCAAGACTAAATATGAACTGACCGTGCACAGTTTCAGGCTGGTCGTACTTAAGTACTAGCTGGTCGTAAGGAGTTACGAATTGATCATACTTAAATACGGACTGATCGTGACTAGATACGAGCTGGTCGTAAGTGATGAGGACCTGGTCGTAGATCATATTGTATTAAGGTTCGTCTGATATAATTTGTGTGTATTCGGGAATCGTTATGTCCTGCTAGGGACTGCTACGACTCGTGGTCGGAAAAGGATTTTCGAGTCACAACCGACTACTCATAAACCTAACGGGTCACGCACTTAACGGGTTAGAACAAAACATGTTCGGATAGGATCCATCATGGGCACTATATAAGGAGATGCTTGAGGCTATTGGGTGATAGAGGACATGCGAGACACGTGAGTTGTTCCACCAAAACTCTAGCCGCCATCTTCCTGAGAGAGCCCTGCCGTGCGACTTGGTGCTAGCACACCGGTGTTCGGTTGTTCCTTCCCTAGACGTGTTGATACCCTAGAGGCTCTACTGCAGTTACTGTTGCGCTTGAGGACGATCCGCAATCTTCACAAGGAACATTAGAGGCTGCTGGAGGAGACGATCGACTCGCGGGGGCGTTGGACAATCGACTATGACCACTTCACCGACGAACTCATCGTTGGACCAGGCTGCTCCGACTCTTTTTCTGCTGCACTACGCGTCTGGTGGTAACGATCTGTGATCATCTACTTGCTTGGCATCCTGGTTTACATGGTATATTTTTTTGAATTGATGCTCTCGTAGCCTACCCATATCCCCTTCAGTGGTATCACAGCCATCCTACGTAGTTTTTGATCTGGATCGAATCTGGATCGATTGCATATACTTGATATGTGAACGTGGTAGATTGGATCTTTTACTGGCTTGGTCTGGTAACCTAGATCGGTTCATATGGATGGGATCTAGGCACTGGTCGATAGGATCGATCAATGTTCGGCGATAGTAGATGGGTTTTTCGAGGAGGTACAAGTTAAGAGCACCAGATGATTTACTCGACTTGTTTTCGACTGCCTTGCATAATATTCCTACCGTCCGGATTCCGCCACCGGAGTGTGCCGCAGTGTGTGGTCGTATCAAGGCAATGATCAGATTGATTCGGAATATGGTTAATATGATTAATCCGATGATTTCCAAGGCTCGGTTACGTGAATAATATTCATGTCCTAGAAAAATCTTTTCCGAACGCGCTGCCCTCGACCAGCGAGGGGCGCTGCCCCTTCGAACCCCGCCCGCTAACCGGCTAGCAGGACCGCCGTAGTCGTAGCCGCGTTATAAAGTAGTATGCGTTCATATCGCCCGATATAATTGGATTCTTTGCATAACTCGTTTTTACAGGGTTTGATGTGAATAGGATGGCCCATTGTGTATGTGATGCATGAATGGATTTTCATGGCCTACATGTCATGCAGTGAGATAGCCATCGAGCTACATATTATTGTATAACGGTCTGCGTACCGACATATGATGCTTGATATTATCCTATGTATTTCATTACTAGCTCTTAGGATTAATTGCTTAGTAGATGAATACGGTCGGAGACTTCAAGCATGGAGGTCGGAGAACAGGAAGCATGTTGATGAAGATCGATATGTTGAGGGCTATACTGTTTCATAGTTTAATATGGTTATCTGTGAATGTTTGTGTTTATTCCTGTTATGCTATTTGATCATGTTTTATCATTAGATGTTTTGACATGATAGAGTAGTATCCCTCAGGAAAAATTAAGTAAAATTGATGTCTTTTCAATTGCTGCGCCTATCACGATTTTGATCGTTAATTGGCAGGTCTATCAAAGTAGGGTACCGTTAACTATCTTAATAAGATGGGGGTGGGTGTCCAACACCTACATCCATAGTGTTGATTTTACTTAACAAGGCTATCAAAACAGTTTTGGGCCTTGGGGCATAGTGTTGGTCGGAAGTGCATAATGATGCCACCGATCAAACAAGAGTCATATATGATATGATTAGCAAAGGGTTGCTTACCTAAAATCGCTAAGTTTCTAGCAGTGATGCAAAAGCTCACTAGGACTTAATGATTTATGGATCTTGAATTCATTATATGTTGTTTGAGGGAAACATGGTTTATAGTGGGAGTATCTTTTATTATCTGTTGTTGATTAAGTTCGACCAGGTATGAACTAGTCGTATAGTGATATGACCAGATTCATACTAAGTCGTATGGAGATACGACCAGATCCAGACTAATCGTATGGTGATACGTGCTGATCGTAGACTGGTCGAACGTAACCACCAACATGAGCGCCTAATAGAAAATCTTACATAAACATAGTGTTGAATCTTTGCATATATTTTTCTGTTGTAGATTATGGCACCTACTACTTCTTCTGCACCTACCTTTAATTTGCGATCTATTCTTGAAATGGAAAAATTGAATGGTTCAAACTTCATTGACTGGTTTCGTAATATGAGAATTGTTCTCAAACAAGAAAAGAAGGAATATATTCTAGAAGGTCCCTGTCCTGAGGAACCGAGTGCCGATGCACCTCGTGCTGAAAAGAATGCTTATGAGAAGCATTTGCAATGACGCAGTCGATGTGCATTGCCTAATGCTTGCTACCATGAACTCTGAGCTTCAGAAGCAATATGAGACCACAGATGCTTACAATATGATTGTGAGTCTGAAGGGTATGTTTCAGGATCAAGCTAGGGCAGAGAGGTTTAACACCTCTAAGGCATTGTTTTCTTGTAGGTTGTCAGAAGGTAACCCGATCAATCCTCATGTAATCAAAATGATTGGTCTCATTGAGAGTTTGAAAAAGCTTGGTTTTCCCCTTAGTCAAGAGTTGGCTACTGATGTGATTCTCCAATCACTCCCTACGAGTTTTGAGCTTGTCATATTGAATTTTCATATGAATAGCATGGAGAAGTCAATGACTGAGTTGTATGGCATGCTTAAGGGTGCTAAAGAGAGTATCAAAAAAAGTTCTAATAATGTGATGATGGTTCAAAAGACTACTAGCTTCAAGAAGAAGGGTAAGTCGAAGGGAAAGGGTAAAGGCAAAGGAAAGACTCAAGATGAGATCGAGAGTCTCAAGGCTAAGCTTAAGAAGCTCAAGCTGGGTCTTAAGCCTGACACAGAATGTTACCATTGTTAGGAGACTGGGCATTGGAAGAGAAATTGCAAGGAGTACTTGGCAGAAACGAAAAAAAAAACAAAGGAAGTAAGACTTCCAGTTCAAGTATAAATGTTATACAAATTAATCTTACCACTTCTCCGACCAGTTCTTGGGTATTTGATACCGGATCGGTTGCTCATATTTGCAATTCGATGCAGGGACTAATAAGGAGTAGAAGCTTGACACGAGGAGATGTTGATCTTCGGTGGGCAATGGAGTAAGAGTTGTTGCATTAGCTATTAGCACTTTGCCATTAGCTCTACCCTCGGGATTAGTTTTGGAATTAAATAATTGTTATTATGTCCCAGCCTTAAGCAAAAAAATTATTTCTACTTCATGTTTAGGAGCAGAAGGTTATGAGTTCAGAATAAAGAATAATTGTTATTCAATTTATTTTGAAGATATGTTTTATGGACATGCTCCATTGGTGAACGGATTGTATGTTTTGAATTTTGAGGATATGCCTATCTATAACGTTAATGCTAAGAGACATCGACCCAATGAAATAAATCTCACTTTTATTTGGCATTGTCGACTAGGTCATATAAATGAGAAACGTATAATGAAGCTCCATAAAGATGGTCTTCTAAACTCATTTGATTTTGAATTATTTGAAACAAGTGAATCTTGTTTACTTGGCAAGATGACAAAAGCACCTTTCACGACTAGAGGTGAGAGGGCGAGTGACATGTTGGCCCTTATACATTCGGATGTATGTGGACCAATGAGCACTTCAGCCAGAGGTGGTTTTCAGCACTTCAGCCATGGCTATATCTACTTAATGAGATATAAGTTTGAGTCTTTTGAAAAGTTCAAAGAATTTCAGAGTGAGGTACAGAATTAACTTGGTAAGACAATCAAATATCTACGATCTGATCGTGAAAGTGAATATTTGAGCTATGAGTTTGGTGATCATCTAAAGAGGTGTGAAATTATTCCACAACTCACTCCGTCGGGAATGCCTCAATGGAATGGGGTGTCTGAACGACGAAACCGAACATTGTTGGACATGGTTCGGTCAATGATGAGCCAATCTGATCTTCCATTACAATTCTGGGGATACTCTCTAGAAACAGTTGCTTTCATTTTAAATAGGGTTCCATCAAAAACAATAGAGAAGACACCATATGAGATATGGACTGGGAAGAGTCCTAGATTATCTTTTCTCAAGGTATGGGGTTGTGAGGCATATGTCAAACGTTTGACGTCTGATAAACTCACACCCAAGTCTGATAAGTTTTTCTTTGTGGGGTATCCTAAGAAAACTAAAGGATATTACTTTTATAATCGGGATGATAACAAAGTGTTTGTTACCCGTAATGGTGTCTTCCTAGAGAAAGAGTTTCTTTCCAAAGGAGTCAGTGGGAGCAAGGTGCAACTCGAAGAAATTCGGGAACCATCTGAAAATGTTTCAACTCCTATTGAACCTCTACATAATGAACAAAATGTTGTTGAACCTGTAGATGAAGCATCAGCCCCATGTAGATCGAAAAGACCACGTCAAATGCTTATAAGGTATGGGCATGACGTATTATTATTGAATAATGATGAGCCTAAAACTTATTCGGAAGCGATGGTGGACCCAGACTCTGAGTCATGGCTTGAAGCCATAAGATCCGAGATAAAGTCCATGTATGATAATCAAGTTTGGAACTTGGTTGATCTACCTGGTGGTGTTAAAACCATTGAGTGCAAGTGGATTTTTAAGAAAAAAGATAGATATAGATGGAAATGTTCACATTCATAAGGCATAACTGGTCGCGAAGGGTTTCAGACAAATTCAAGGTGTTGATTATGATGAAACCTTCTCGCTCATCGCTATGCTCTAGTCTATCCGGATCATTCTAACTATTGCTGCATATTTCGACTATGAGATATGGCAAATAAATGTCAAAATGGTTTTCCTAAATAGAAACCTAAGTGAGGATGTGTACATGACACAGTATCAGGGTTTTGTCGATCCAAAGGAAGTTGGAAAGGTAATAAGTCCATGTATGGATTAAAGCAAGCATTTCGGAGTTGGAACATTCGTTTTGATGAAGTTGTCAAAGGGTTTAACTTCATCAAGAACGAAGAATAACCTTGTGTTTATAAGAAGGTTAGTGAAAGCAAACTTGTATTTCTGATATTGTATGTACATGATATACTACTGGTCGAAAACGATATTTCTATACTTGAATCTGTTAAAACTTCATTGAGAAATTGTTTCTCTATGAAAGATTTACGAGATGCAGCATATATTCTTGGTATAAGGATCTATAGAGATAGATCTACGAGGCTGGTTGTATTAAGCCAAGATGTGTACATCGACAAGGTGTTGAAACAGTTCAACTTGCAAGAAGATTCTAAGAAAGGTTTTTTGCCCATGTCATATGGTATTAATCTTTGCAAGACTCAGTGTCCTTCGACCACTGATGAGCGAGATAAAATGAGTAGAATCCCATATGTTTCGGCTATAGGATCTATCATGTATGCCATGCTGTGCACATGACCAGATGTGTCTTATGCTCTAATTATTACGAGCAGATATCAATCAGATCCAGGTGAAGGTCACTAAATAGCAGTAAAAAATATCCTTAAGTATTTAAGAAGGACTAAGAATCTTCCTGAGAGAGCCTTGCCGTGTGACTTGGTGCTAGCACACCGGCGTTCGGTTGTTCCTTCCCTGGATGTGTGGATACCGTAGAGGCGCTACTGCGGTTGCTGTTGCACTTGAGGGCGATAAGCAATCTTCACAAGGAACATTAGAGGTTGCTGGAGGAGACGATCGACTCGCGGGGGTGCTGGACGATCGACTACAACCACTTCACCGATGCGCTCATCGCTAGACCAGGCTGCTCCGACTCTTCTTCCACTGTACTGCACGTCTGGTGGTAACGATCTGTGATCATCTACTTTCTTGGTATCCTGGTTTACGTGATATAATTTTTTGAATTGCTGCTCTCGTAGCCTACATGTATCCCCTTCAGGTGCTTTCGGTCAACATGATCTCCTTCTAGGCCGATTTCTGCAAATTTTCCTAAGCACTTAGCTAGTACCTGCTCAAAAGATAACCTGCAATAGATTAGCGATAATCTTTTTGTCAAAAACCATATCATTCCGAAATAACCAAATAGACCAACATAAGGCACTAGCTCCCGCTACGAGTTGTGGCTTTAAAATTGTTGGAATACCGGCTAACCAATTCCGAAACATATGTGCAATACTTGTCGGAGGAGATAAATTAAATGCACAGTGGACAACCCACCATGCAAGTCGTGCAAAGGGACAATCAAATAAACAGATGTTGAATTGTTTCCTTTTTAATACAAAAACAACACTTTTTGCTTCTCCTTTAATTTCTTTTGAACATGTTATTTTTAGTTAAGACTACCCCTCATTTGAGGTACTATAGAAATATTTTTACTTTTAATGGAACTTTAATGAACCAAAAAAATCCCTTCTTAGGGCTCCCGTAGTTCCACTTAGGGCCACATAAAAGGATGGTACCGTGAAAAGACCAGATTTATTCAAATTCCACCTAAAACGTCTTTTTAAGAGCTTAATTGTAAATTAACGTTTATCAGAATTAACTCATGCGAATGAAATACACTGGGTAATCTTCACCCAGCACCCTTTAACTATGTCTTCGGTTAATATGTGTGATTGTGTGCTATCCCGGCAGAACAATTTTCGTATACCATCGAAATAACTCACCTGAAAACTGTCACATTCGGTGACAAGGTTGACCTTACATTTTTCTGCCTCGACAAAGCCATTAGCATGCACCTACCAAAGCACACCGACCTAGCTCTTCTGAACGCCAATACGCTTGATGCCATCGCAGAGATTTGAGTTCAGTCCGTTCCTGGTACCAAGTACAACACCACGTTTCTGCACACAGAGAGAAAAAAAATAGCTCATATACACATCCTACATGGCACGCAGCCTGGCGCGGCAGAGTGGAGACTGGAGGCTGCACGCACGAGCAGAGTACGGAGTAGGACAATTCTTCTGAAGAATCAACGTACCGAGTCGCGACCAGGTCGAAATCAACAACAATAACCCGTAGATGCATCATGCGTGCATACACTCACGCCAATACTCGTCTTATCATTTGGCGCGGCGACGGCGACTCGCTCACCAACTTATCGCGTGCGCCGCCGCCGTTGCTCTGCACGCCTGCGCTATATAAGCTGTCTCGCAGCTTGGAAGTTCGTATCAGCAGAGCGGCAAAGCAATGCCTGAGCAGAGCAGGGAAGCACAGAGCTAACTAGAGATCAGAGAGGAAGGCTAGTTCAAAGGCAGCTAGCTCCCCTTGCAGATCCATCACCTCCCAGAATCGTTCGCCCCGCAGCTCGGCGGCGATCGACATGGACGCCGGAGACGCCATGGAGAGGGGCCAGCGCGCGCCGCTCTTGCCGCCGGAGGTAACGGTCGTGGTCAAGCACTCCCATTCCCTCCCTTAATTGCTCCACGCATGGCTCACTCGTTCATCAACTAGGTTTAGAACGATCGATCAGGGTCGTCCCAGTTCAGCATTGATGCATTGTTGATTAATCAACATTGTTCGTGCGAATTCCTCAACCGACCGATCGAAATGGGAGCTGGCTGGAATGATCGTGAGATGGAAATTCAAATGCTAAATTCTTTAGTATATGTGCGTATGTTCGGTGAACATAAATCGTTTGTCATCAGGCTTCAGTGCCTTTTTTTTTTCATTACTTCATCGAATCTATGTCAGATTGAGGCATGCATGATGCATGCAGACATGACATGGAATGCAACCTTTCTCAAGGAAGAGCGCAGTTGGGATTAGGAGGTGGGAGTTGGTAGCTAGCAGCAACATTAGACTAAGTCTAAAAATTAAACGAGACAGAAGAGAAATATATACTTCTTAAAATGATCAAATTCTTTGCTTGATAGATACATCGAAATTGAGTTTTGAAAACATGAGCGAGGTTTTACAAAGAATTAAAGAACCAAGAATCTGTCTGAATTAGGAGACAGCTCGAAAATACGTGCATACACCTCACAAGACAACCAGGGAAAACATTCTCGGTGAAAACAAAATTTGGGACCCCTCGAGAGAACCGAATTTCACAACCACTGTTCGTCTTGCCTTCTACTAAGTTATACTTGTTTAATTTAATTTAAATAGGATCTTTCTTTCCTTAGCGTACAAGCTGAGGCACTAATGCAAATAACATCGACATCATACATGCGCATCATAATTTATGCTGATAATTATGAACTTATTTGTTTAGAAAGAAAAAACTGATTCTTGGTGCTGACAAATTGTGCAATTATTTTGTCTCCGTCAATTACAGAGTCACGAGATAAACATTCAAGACAAGAGCCTGGAAGCGCCACTCATCAAGAAGGGTAAAAAACACACCTGAAGCAAGGCACCATTGGTAGTTCTAGGTGAGTTCCATGCATGTTCCAAATTAGCAATGTAAATAAAATACAATTCAATTGCTACCTTTAGGATCTCATAGATAGCTTTACTTCGAAATGGCAAAAAGAAATGCAAGCGTGTTGCAATTTTTTTTTCTCTTACCAACGATCACAGCGTTCAATGGCATCTCGACGAACGTGGTGGTGTACCTGGAGACCGTCCTCCACGGCAGCAACCTCGCGAGCGCGTCCAACGTCACGACGTGGTACGGCACGAGCTACCTCACCCGATCTTCGGCGCCATCGTCGCCGATACCTTCTGGGGCAACTTCAACACCATCCTCGTCTCCCTCGCCGTCTACCTCCTTGGGATGATGCTGGTCACCTTCTCGGCCTTCCTACCGACCACGGTCGCCGGCGCCGGCGCGTCGTCCGTGCTGAGCACGCAGAGCTTGGCGTTCCTCGGGTCGCTGCTGCCGTTCGGCGCGGAGCAGTTTGACGAGGGGAGCGCGGCGGGCCGGGAGGGCAAGGCGTCCTTCTTCAGCTGGTTCTACCTCTGCGTCGATTTCGGCCCCATCGTCTCCGGCGTGTTCCTCGACTGGATCCAACAGAACGTCAGCTGGGGCTTCGGCTTCGGCATCTCCACCGCTTGCATCGCGCTCGCCATGGCCACCTTCGTGCTCGCCACGCCCATGTACAAGCACCGCCTCCCGGCTGGCACGCCGCTCAAGAGCCTGTGCCAGGTCGTCGTCGCCTACTGCAGGAAGGTGAGCCTCAGGCTGCCCGCCGACTCCGACCTCCTCTACGAGGTCAGCGACAAAATCCATGGCTCCCAGTGCCAGCCCGCCAAGATTGCGCACACCAACCAGTTCAGGTTTCTTGAGTCTTGACAAGGCGGCCATCATCTCGGAGTCGGACATGGAGGAGGTGATGACGGAGCCGGGCTTGGCGGCGGCAAGCTCGTCGTCGTGTAAACTCTGCACCGTGACGCAGGTGGAGGAGCTCAAGATCCTGCTGCGGCTGCTGCCCATCTGGGCCACCAGCATCATCGTCTCCGCCGCGTACTCGCAGATGAACACCACCTTCATCCTGCAGGGCACCACCATGGACATGGCCATCCTCTCGGTGCCGGTACCGGCGGCGTCGCTGGGCTCGTTCGAGGTGCTCTGCGTCCTCACCTAGGTGCTCCTCTACAGCAAGGTGATCGTGCCGGCACTCTCCTCCCTCAGCGACGGCGGCGAGCCATCGCAGCTGCAGCGGATGGGCGCCGGGCGGCTCCTCATGGCGCTCGCCATGGCAACCGCGGTGCTAGTGGAGATGAGGCGGCTCGACGGCGCGGCGCGCGGCGAGGCGATCGGCATCGCGTGGCAGCTGCCTCAGTACTTCCTCCGGGCCGGCGCGGAGGTGTTCTGCTACATCGCTCAGCTAGAGTTCTTCTACGGCGAGGCGCCGGGCAACATGAAGAGCGCGTGCACGTCGCTCGCGCTACTCACCATCGCGCTGGGCAGCTACATGAGCTCGCTGATCTACGCTGTGGTGGCGGCGTTCACGGCGACGGCGGACAGCCCAGGGTGGATCTCCGACGACCTCAACAAGGGCCACCTCGACTACTTCTTCTGGGCTATGGCAGCCATGTGCACGCTCAACTTCGTCGTCTCCAGCGCGTTCGCCAAGAACTACAAGCTCAAGACGATCCTCTCCTGATGATTTGACGCTTTGCTTCTGGTTAACACTGGAAGATTCCTTCTCTCTTTTGGAACTCGTCAAAGCTTGAAGATTCACAATTAATGGGGCACCTTGCACAATTGCCAATTGGTGATTGGGGCAAGTACTTTACACAGGAAATGTGACAGTAGTAGTAGGAAGAAACACAGGATTTTTTTCTCTTTCTTTTTTTGAAAGTGGACTGTTCCTATCGCGGCAATTTTTTTATTTTCTCCCAAACAGTTGAAGTTATCAGTGTACTTCTTTTGTGTAGCACCCGCGAATTGAAAATGTGGACTATGTGGAATGTCATCGCAATCCATAAATGGTAACACAGGATATAAAATCCAAGGAATTTAAAATTTTAACATCTCTAAATTAATCGACAATAAATAGCTCAAAGCAACAATGTCACCGCGAAGTAAATGGAAATAAATAGTTTGACATATTGGACCGGTCCAAAGCTAATTTAAAGAAGCAACATTTGAAATAATAGTGCCAATACCACCGTGCTGGTAAATCGTGTGTCACCCGTGCTCGTGCTCTCATGGAAGTCTCATCAACTAACTTTTTACCTGGAATGGAAAGAACAAGTGTGAGATTAGGAAATCTCAACAAGTATACCCAACAATAGCAAGAGGTTAACTAAATGTAATGAAAATAGGGGAATAACCACAAGGAGTTCCAGGCAACCACACGGTAAGTGTGACAACGGTGAAAGAAATATAGGAATAAATATGACATTATATTTAATGAGGAAGCAAGTACGATACCGATGTAATCATTCGCATACCAAGTAATACAGAACAAGTCAGGCACCTGCCTCGACTATATACCTGCGGCTGGGTGTTATTATCTCAACAACAGAATTTGACGACCCCATACATTGTTGAGTGGTAGGTGGTATACCCATATATGCGATGCTAAATTACGTACTTCAAAGGTATATGAAAATTTATATATATGGAACAGTAAAAAGCAATTGATAATCGATTGGCAAGAACGTTAATTGGATAGGAACTTTGGATTCGGGGAAACTAAGGGTTAAATAGTGATTGGTGAGAACCGAGTGTAGCTCGGTTGGAACGAGCGGGCGTCGCCCCCCTCCCCGTCCGGGTTCGAATCCTAGGTGCTGAGGACATGACCCCTATGGATACAATCATATTTGCTATGCTAGCTGTTCCAATTATAAGAGCTCATGCACTTCACTTAAATTATCAGGTGAGCTCATTTTTAGGAGTGTCTTTATATTATATGAACTATATGATATTGCCTAAAAAATGTGTTGTTATTTTCAGGAATAAAAGACAGAGAGTGGCTGATTTATAAGAATCAAGAGAAGGACCACAAGATGGATCTTGGAGCCATAAGATAGTTGTTAATGAAGATAGGAGGAGCAAGATGATCAAGAGATTAGAAAGAGAGAGAACCATGCTTGAAGATTTCCATGTTGATCGAAATACAAGAGAAAGAGATCATCTAATGGGTCAAATTTATTTAATTATTAAAGGGTCGTGCCACTAATGCTGTTGGGTTGTGGGCCTTGTAATTCGGATACAAATCCTAGGCCCATACTATTCACACAGTTACCGTTCATGCGTGAACAGTACCATCGCCGCTCCCTTCTCCTCTTCCCCCTTTATACAGTGGTCGTCACCCTTAGGGTTTGGTGGGTTTTGTTGATTGAAGTTTAACTTTACTACTTTATACTTTGTCCTCTTATTCGACGAGATCAACAGCGATATTGTCTTCGGAACCCCACTTATCAATACAGTCTTAATTCCCTGTTGGTTTTCTTGAAAACGTCCCGCACTTGGAAGTTTCGGTATGAAAAGTGTGCATGTTCAGTTTTCTGCAGTCATGCACGTCTGTTACGGCACGCATTAATTATGCTTTAATGTGGTTTCCTATTTTTGCTGCACAGTGATAGGCCTTCCTTCCGAGATCATATGTGTCTATACGAGGAGACGTCCTCTCGATCCAGATGCATCCGAGAGAGAAAACATTGTCCTTCGCTCCTTTGTGTTGTTCTGCCCTTCACTACTCCATCCCTGTGCTGGCGTGCACCGTCACAAGGAGAGCAGTGTCTCCAAAGCCGACGTCACTCATGATCCTGTACGAGTTGGGGCGAATTAGGTTTTTGGGAAGCGTTCACGTGACTGCTCACGGCTTTCCTCATCATTGACTTTGCGTCATCCTCACATTTGACTCTACCGCGACCATCGCTGAAGCGATCCTCTGTAAGTCACGGTGATCCGCTTTGTCATAGCTAAATATTACTCATTGGAATTTAGTCATATGATGATGATGCTTTCTACTGTTGCTAATAGAATTCATGTGATAGACTTTGCTTTATTAGTGTATATATATGAGATAGGTGTATTTGGTATTACAATTGTGCTACTGTCCGTAGTTGCAAATATGTCTAGTATATATGTTGCTTTTATACTCATCATTGTTTTAGGAATTAAAATAATCATAATAGTGCGCATATATCTAACAATCCAAAAATATGATAGACACTTTGTGATGGTTGGTTTTGCTGATGCAATGAAATCGGAGAAGTTCACTGGTGTGAATTTCAAGAACTGGCAGACGAGTGTCCAATTGTGGCTCTCGGCTATGAATGTATCTTGGGTCGTGTTGCCTCGTCCTGACACGGCTACGACAGTATTTGTCGGGTGCATTCGGTACTGTCTGACCAGCTTTGTGTTGTGTACATACACATCAAGAATGTTGTAGAACTGTGAGAGGTACTCGAACATAAGTTCGCTGCCTCAATTGATGGACATGAGCTGTACGTCATGGAGCAGTACCATCACTACAAAATGGTTGATAACCATTCTGTAGTCGAGCAGGCTCATGAATTACAGCTTACCGTGAGAGAACTCGTGCATCTTGGTTGTCAGTTGCCTAACAATTTTGTGGCAGGGGCACTATTGCCAAATTGCCTCCATCTTGGAGAAATTTTGCCACATCTTTGAAACACAAGAGGCAAAACATTTCCGTTGAGGATCTGGTTGCTAGTCTTGATGTGGAGGAGAAGGCTCGGGCAAAGGATGGTACACGAAAAATACAAGAGGGACAATCAAGCGCTAATGTTATGCAGCATGCTAGCAATGAAAAATACAAATGGAAGGCTAAGGTCGTTCCAACTACCAACTTCAAAAGGACCAACAATAATAAGAAGAAAGTGAACATGGATAATGTTATCAGCTTTGTTTGTGGTGAGAGTGTCCATTGAGCCAAGAAATGCCACAAACGCATGGGCAAGAAGAATCAGCTAGGGTTGAAGAATTCTGCAAATGTGACTATTGACAATGCCGGGGCATCTGGGTATGGTAATTTACCTACTGTCTTTTCAGCAAGTCAATCTATTGATTGGTGGGTTGACATAGGGGGCCAATATTCATGTGTGTACTGATGCATCTTTGTTTTCTTCTTACCAAGTCGCTCGGGGTTCCTCCGTACAGATGGAGAATGGGTCACATGCTTCTGTTTTTTGTGTTGGCACGGTAGATCTGATGTTCACTTCGGGAAAGATCGTGCGGCTGAAAAATGTGCAGCAAACAATAAATAAGAACCTTGTTAGCAGCTCCCTTCTATGTCGAGATGGATTCAAGTTGGTCTTTGAGTCTAATAAAGTAGTCGTGTCCAAGTGTGGATTCTTCATTGGAAAAGGCTATGAGTGCGGAGGCTTGTTCCATTTTTCTTTTTCTGATTTTTGTAATAAAGTTGTGAACTGTATTTATGACTCGAATGGTGGTGAGGCCAATGTGTGGCACTCACGTTTATGTCATATAAATTTTAGTTGTATGTATCAACTTTCCAGTTTAAATTTAATTCCAAACTTTTCCATAGTCAAATGTTCCAAATGTCAAATTTGTGTGTAAGCAAAGTAACCTCGAAAGCGTCATATGGTCGTGGAGGAAAGAAATTCGGCAAAATTGGAACCCATACATTCAGACTTGTGTGAAATGAATGGTATAACGACAAAAGAGGGGAAAGACATTTCATGACTTTAATTGATGATACCACTAGATTTTGCTATGTGTATTTACTAAAAACTAAAGATGAAGCATTAGACTACTTTAAAATCTATAAGGCTGAAGTTAAGAATCAACTAGACAGAAAGATTAAAAGAGTTAGGTTTGATCGTGGTGGAGAGTATTTTTCCAATGAGTTTAATCAATTTTGTGCGGAAAAAGACACCTCCCTATTTGCCGCAATCCAATGGGATTGCCGAAAGAAAGAACTACACCTTGACTGACTTGGTGAATGTCATATTAGATACTGCGGGTATGTATAAGGCATGGTGGAGGGAGGCTGTGTTGACTGCATATCATGTCTTGAATAGAGTCTCCACTAGAAATAGTGAAGTAACTCTGTACGAAGGTTAGAAAGGGAAAAAACCATCACTCTCGTTTTACGCACTTGGAGGTACTTAGCAAAAGTCAATGTTCCAATAACTAAAAAGCGCAAACTTGGACCTAAAACAGTGGACTATATATGTATGGGATATACTCATCATAGTACAGGCTATAGGTTTCTAGTAGTTAAATCCAGGATATCTGATATGCCACTCAATATGATAATGGAGTCTCGAGATTCTACTTTCTTTGATAATTTATTTCCTATAAAGGATTCATATAGCTCTTCTAGTCAAGCAAATCATTTAACTCCTGAACCTACATCTCCTATTGAGTATATTGCGCACACACACGAACACATACATGAGGAGGATGACAGTGTTGTAGCTCCTCGAAGGAGCAAGAGACAAAGGATTGTAAAATCTTTTGGTGATGACTTCACTGTGTACCTTATGGATGACGTTCCCAAATCCATTTTAGAGCATATGCATCTACTGATGCAGAGTACTAGAAGAATGCGGTTCGTAGTGAAATAGACTCTATTATCACTAATAGAAATTGGGAAGTCACCAATCATCCATTTGGTTGTAAACCAGTTGGATGCAAATGAGTATTCAAGAAGAAGCTTAGTCCTGATGGTACTATCGAAAAGTACAAGGCTTGGCTTGTGGTAAAGGTTATACTAAAAAAAAGGTGAAGATTTATTTGATACTTACTCACCTGTTGTCAGATTAACTACTATTCGAGTACTACTATCTTTGGCTACCTTACACGGTCTTATTGTTCATCAAATGGACGTAAAAGACAACTTTCCTCAATGGAGAGTTGGATGAGAAAATTTACATGGAATAGCCTGATGGATTTGTAGTATCCGAACAAGAGGGTAAGGTTTGCAAGTTATTGAAATCTTTATACGATCTCAAACATGCACATAAGCAATGGCATAAGAAGTTCGATAGAATGATAACATCTATGAGTTTGCGGTAAATGAAGCCGATAAATATGTGTACTACCGCTATGGTGGAGGTAAAGGAGTAATTCCATGTTTGTATGTTGATGACATACTTATTTTTGGGAAAACATTGATGTGATCAATGAGGTTAAGTCATTTTTATCCCAAAGTTTTGAAATGAAGGATTTGGGAGAGGCTGATGTTATTTTAAACATCAAGTTGATCAAGAGTGAGAATGAGATTACCCTATTGCAATCTCATTATATAGAAAAGATCTTGAACCGTTTTAGCTACAAGGAAACCAAGCCCTCTCCAACACTCTATGATCCTAGTCTAATAATTCGAAAGAACTAAAGACTAGGAAATGATCAACTGAGGTACTCTCAGATTATTAGTTCACTTGTATACTTGGCTAGTGCTACCCGTCCTGACATCTCTTTTGTTGTAAGCAAATTGAGCCGATTTACCATTAATCCGGGAGATGATCATTGGTGCACACTTGAGCGGGTTATGTGCTATTTGAAAAGTACAATAAGTTACATAATTCACTACACTAGGTATCCTAGTGTATTTGAGGGATATAGTGATTTCAATTAGATTTCTGATGCTAATAAGATAAAGGCTACGAGTGGATATGTATTCACTCTTAGCGGTGCTGCTGTCTCATAGAGGTCTTGCAAAGAAACCATACTAACAAGGTCAACCATGGAAGTAGAACTCACAATACTAGACACAACCACTATTGAGGCAGAATGGCTAAGAGAACTCTTGATGGATTTACCAATGGTTGAAAAACCAATTCCAGCTATCCTTATGTATTATGATAACCAAACAATTGTCATAAAGCTGACAAATGCAAAGGATAATATGAAATCCTTAAGACATGTGAAAAGGTGGTTGAAGTCTATCAGAAAATTGAGAAACTCTAGAGTAATAGCTGTGGATTATATCCAAACAGCTAAAAATCTTGCATATCCCCTTACAAAGGGACTATCACGAAATGTGATTGAAAGTGCATCGAAGGAGATGAGATTGAGACCCACGTAACCCAAACCTATGTGATCGGAGATCCCGTGAAACGGGCCTTGGGAAAAACCATCCGTTTGTGTAACAGAAGAGTACATCTTTACTTTATATCTGACTTTGTTGGAGATGTAGCACTCTAATTACTGTAAGACAGGATGACTTTGTCTTAATGTGTTCTGAGGCTTAACAGCAAAATACCATCCTACAAGGTATTCTTGTAAGAACACTCCTATATGAGCCCAACTGTTGGTCACAGCCTAATGAGGACATCCCTATCATGGATACAACCGCGTCTACACACACAACTCATCCACAACAAGTGTTACAAGGACCACTTACTCGAGCTCGTACTTACCAACTTAATTATCAGGTGAATTCATTCCTATGTTTATATATTACTGAGAATAGACCACTACCTAATGCAAGTAATTTAATTGTGCTTAGAAACATGGGGAAGGACCAAGGAGAGGCATGTGGAGTCATGGACATGCATGGAAGGCATAATGGAGGTCACCATGTCACTTTGGGTCCAAGCCAAGCAAGAGTTTGAGTTGGACTCGTTTTGGATTCGGATTCGAACTGCTACGACAGTACTAAGTTTAAACGACCATAACTTCTTCATACAGACTCCGTTTGAAAAGTTCTTGGACTTTATTGAAATCTTATCAAGTCTACTTTCCAACGGATCTAACATCATCTTCAAATTCCATCTGAGCCGGCCACAATCATCAAAACAGTCCATGTCTATTTCTGAGAACGGTGTTGCACCACCTCAACTTGGGCCAACAAGCCTTGTATTAAGTTGAGCCCAATTGGGGCACGTCCCTAGGGTTAGAGGACGTCCTCTCCCCCTTTAAATACACCCTTAGCCGTCACAAATACTTTGGATTTCGTTAAGTTTAGATTTAGCCATTGTGCAAACTTCTGTTCTTCAGTTGTGTCAGACGACCACCTGTCAAGATAGTTTTCGGGATCCCACCTTTGTTTTTCAATACCATCTATACTACAATCTTATTTGCAATATCATATTGCCTACATCTTATTCTTGTTAGTTCTTCGATTGCTTATAAGAATTGAACCTCGTGTTTAGGTTGATTGCGCTTCCAGCACGGTCGATAACGTCTCGGAGTTGGTTCAACGATTGCTAAGGCGCAAGCGTCGTCGTACGGTTGTAGTCGGATCGCGAAAGTCATCTCCACCAAAATTGATATTTATCAATCTCATCGAAAGATCAGGCACCCCGCCTGCATCACAGTCCATGAGATATGGGTGATCTCTAAAAAGCTCATGAAGAGACACAGGAGTATGATCTATATGCCCTACTCGAGGAGTCGTCTATTGCCAGCCAAGTATCATCAAAGGCCTTATATGAAACTTGTTTGCGCAAAACTATCAATGCAAGGCTTAGTTCATTGTATAATTATAGGCAAGCGTAGCTTGAGGTTGTAGGTGGATGTTCAACCTTAATTTGTCTCCATCAAAAAACTGGTATACCAAACAACACTTTAGAATTGTCGTGAAGCTTTTGGGATCTGGTGGGGGGTTGTTGGAGTTTATGAGCTTGGCTCAAATAATATTCTTTAGAAATCATAGAAAATCTCAAATACCCATTCATGCATGGTGGAAAGTGGGAAGTTTAGTACCATATTGTTAGTCTAGGTGGGAGGAGACTAACTTATAAGGTAGAGTTTGTATTACCAAGTTGAAGCGAGCAAAAGAAGACTACACGCACGCACGCACTCGCTCGCCTCGCCATGCCACACATCCCCCCCAGTGCCCGCCTACGCGGCATGCACATGAATGGTGCGGTGTTCTCAGGTCCGGTTGTGTGCGGAGAGACAACTTCTTTGCGCCTCATAAACCTACATGATGACATGGCATATCCACATGTAACACATTGGAAAGGAGAAGAATGATTCAAACCGAATGTTTGAATCCCACTAATCCTGCATGTCTGTTACACCACGCATTAATTGTGCTTTAATGCGGTTTCCAATTTTTGCTGCACAATGATTGGCCTTCCTTCCGAGATCATCTGAGACTACATGAGAAGACGTCATATCGATCCAGATGCATCCGAGAGAGAAAACATTGTCCTTCGCTCCTCTCTGATGTGCTGCTTTTGACTACTCCATCCATGTGCCGGCGTGCACCATCACGGGGAGAGCAGTGTCTCCAAAGCCGGTGTCCCTCATGATCCTATACGAGTTATGGCGAATCAGATTTTGGGAAGCGCTCGCGCGACTGCTTACGGCTTCCCTCATCATTAACTTCACGTCATCCTCACATCTGAATCTACGACGACCATCGTTGGGGCAATCCTCTGTAAGTCGTGGTGATGGAATTTAGTCATATGATGATGATGCTTTCTATTGTTGCTAGTAGAATTCCTGTGATAGGCCTTGCTTTATTAGTGCATATATATTAGATATGTGTATTTGAGATTTCAATTATGCTATTGTTCATAGTTGCACATATGCCTAGTATATATGTTGCTTTTATACTGATCATTATTCTAGGAATTAAAATAATCACAATAGTGCACATATATCTAACAATTGAGTGAAAAATAATTTCCAGCCTAGAAAAACTATCCAACTGCAATCATAAAAGTTTATTTCCAAAGAATACCAAAACTTTAGGATCAGAGTTGTGTGTGTGAGACAGTGAGGCCTTATTTGGAAGTAAGGGGTAGAAAAACCAGGGACAAAATCCCCGTAGAGGATTTTGAGAGCACATAGAATCCCCTCAACCCAAGGGGAAATCTTCCCGTTCAGAAACAAAATCTCTGTTGCCGTTTGGGAACAACAGGGATAAAAATCCTGGTCATGAAAAAATTCAAAAAAATTCATAAAATTCATAAACAATAGCACAACTAAACAAATCAAAGAGTATGTAACAACACAAAATTCATCATGGGAAAGCTTTTTTTGCAATCCCCCTGGCCCTCCCCTACTTGATAACCACAGTCCTCAGTCTTGAAGTCTTTCCTCTCATGCTTGGAATGTCACTTCGCTTGGAGATAAGACAAGGATCTCCAAGGAGGCAGGGGCATAGAGTTATGCTTCAGGGACCACTTTGCAGCATCCACCATCACATGCGGAAGCGCTTGATGCAGGAAGGGTACCAACATAGACCACCGAGCGAATTCAACGATGCCATAAGAATCAAGCGCCTAGCTATTTCAAAGTGGCTCTGAAGTCGATATCAAGGATCGACGCTCTGGACTGTAGTATTAGTGTTCATTATGGCGGTACTCATGATCACCGATTGGCAAAAAAAAAGACAGTTTAGCGGACAACGTAATTTATAGAGTAAACTTAAGTATTAAGCATAGGTAGACAAGCTCGTTTGGATTACCTCCAAGTATCTTGTCAAACCCTGCCATTTGGATATGCAAACTGCTGCATCGTATCCCGAGTATCTCAAGAGCTTCACAAGTAAATGACGGATGCAACTGCCACTGCATTGACCTCTTCTGAAAGCTTGAACCTCCGACTCATGGATTGAGAACAACAGTGAATGGACCATGGAGAGCAGCTCATTTTCTTTATCATCTCTACCTTGCTTGTACATCTAAAATGGAATGCATAGAGTGTAAGTTCCAGCATACATTACATACTAATCTATCTGGTATCCAACAATAAGTTATCCCATCATTAGTTTGGGTAAAACTAATAGTAACAAGCAAAAGTGTAAAGTGCATACAACATGCTAAATAAAAAAGTGCCATCTCTAATCCAGACAAGATAAGAACACACATCGCATGATTGATTACAAATTGCTAGCACAAGACTATAACCAGGAAGAAAAATTATGCATAAACACATGTTTCCAGTCCTCAGCATACAGCTAAAATTGCTCATCATAGTAGTTGGGCTTAGTTTCACCACACTTCTGCTAATTGTATCACATGTTCCAGTTTTCTACAACAGTTTGATGTTACAATCCAAAGCAAATCAATGCTATGCCGATAGATTCTGCTAATTGTAGAAAACTGTATATCCCAGATTTCACGTCTACGATCTAAATTACAGTTGCAAGTTTGAAAGCTTACTTTTGGCTTTGTTTTGCACTGTGGTTATCAAGTAGGGGAGGGCTAGGGGGATTGGATTGGGTATGCTTTCAATGATAATAGCCTTGATTTCACCCTGCTTGCATGTGGATCCATAGTACACTCCATCACTAGGGCCTTTGGTCACCGACAGGGACTCACCAGTGAGAGCAGACTACAGAAGAGAGCCAAATCATAGGTCAGAACCTTCAACACCACAAACCAAAATCAGTACTCGAGCACTCGACAACAGCATTACAACCGCACAACAAACAAGATGATATCAATACCTTGGCCTTGGGGCGGTGGGCCATGAGTGGCGCGGCATTGTCGGCATTGTTCTCCTCGATGAAGTTGATTGTGGAGTTGATGATGAGCAGGGTGATGATCCCCCACAAAGTCTTGCCAGTCCGGAGGCTTCCCTTGAAAAACCAACAAATCAGGTCCTCTCAATCCAAAATTTCCACAACAATCTTTGTAATACTCGGAAGTGTGAGAAGCCAATAATCGGGATAAATTGATTTAATCGGTGGCGCTTAATTTTATTCGGGGCTTGTTTTTCGTCAAATCTTGTTTAGAGAGGATTACTGGTTTTCTTGGCTTTTGGGTTTGGGTTGTGGCGGTGGGCTGGCGGTCCACCTCTTGAGGAGGCACCATGGGCCTAAAGCCCATGCGCCCCACACCTCCTAACCCTAGCCGGCCACCCTTTTCCCTCTCCCTCCCCCTTGGCGCCATTTTCCTCCTCCCACCTCCCTTGGCGCACCTCCTGCAGCCCCAGGCGACATCCTCCCTCCATTGGTGGCAGCCGGCCCTTCTTCCTCCATTGGTGGCAGCAACCCCTTCTTCCTCCTTGGTGCTTGCGGCGAATCAAGGGAGAGCCGGAGGCCGTCAACCATTGGTGTCTCGTGCAAGGGTCGGTGTCTCACACTTCTCCTAGGGTAACGAGTGCTGATCCCCATGGATTGATTAGTGGTAGAGGTGTTTTGGTTCATTCTTTTGTTAGATCGATTTGCTGCGAGTAGAAAGTCAAATCTGTCCAGAAGGTTGCGTGGTCTGTTTCGGGGTTTTAGAGGCCGAATTTGAGATGTTCATCTCCTAGAGATGTGTAGGCCTTGCTCTTAGCTTTCGGTGGCCGCCAAGATCACCTGATTCGGACTTTCGAGTCAAAAGTTATGATAGATTTAGTATCTGCTGTCTAGAATTCTGACGAGAATTACCTTTTAAGTTGTCTTTTAAAATAGGTGTATGTTAATGGACGAATCAGGGTTTCATCCCAACTAGGTTAATGTAGCTAATTTCATAACCTTTTCAGATTGATAAAGAACACTCAATTAGGAGTTGTAGTTTAAAAGTTATGGACGTTTTAGTACTGCTATTTATTATGTTCAGACAGTTTCTGTTCTGCAGATTCATTCAACGGTTAGTATACTAGTTTGGCCGATTTGGGTTATCTCGTCAACTAGAATGTTGTAGATGTGTTCATTAAGTTTTGTAGGATCTGGACTCACCTCGTTTGAGTCTGGGTCAGTAGCTATGGTCTTTTCGTGCTGCTGTCGGATGCGACTCCGTGTCTTTGTTTATTTTGGAGTTGGGTTTATGGCTAATCCTTGGGTGTTCAAGGGTATTGTAGAATATTAATTCATGATGGGCTCTATGTTGCTCTTATTTCGGTTATTTAATTGTTTAGGCGCGAGGCACTTGGTTTGGGGCGCCATCGTTGCACGCTAACAGCGTTGCAACGCTGAAGGCAAGTAATTTGTTGATCTTAAGTCTTTGTGATTGTGAATGTTTACATGAATATGATGTGACATCTTGTGATACCGAAATCTTTGAACTGGTTATGTTCTTTCAATATGTGGAGTATATCTTTGAAAGATGATATTAGCATTGTTTATGTTCATATCATGCATCTTTTTATTCATGTTATGTCCACGGGAGTGGATTGTAAGTCCCACCATTCCAATGTGGGCAGGTTTGGACATTGTAATGTCCCATCCACGGGAGTGAATTGAAAGACTCATCAATTCCAGTATGGGCACGTAAGACCCATCAATTCCAGTATGGGCAGCTTTGGACACCTATATGAAACGTTCTTCATATAGGACTTGGATCCCCGCACTTTTGGTAAGGTGCGGGCTTAAGTGAACACCGACAGGTGTGTCACTCGCTATACCGGTATAAGCATGTGTGCAGTCCATCCTTGATTACATTCATTCATTTCATGTATTTCTTAAGTGCTCATTCGATGCAATGTTCGCATTCTTAAATGGTGATGTCATGTTTGTATATGTGTTCTGTTTCCTTCACTGTACTTGCTGAGTCGTGGACTCACTCTTGCGTTGTTTGTTTATTTTAGGTAACCCCTGATGTTGGCTCACTTGGGAGGGAGTAGACACGCACTATTTGTTCACATCATCAAATTCATGTTCAAGATTTAATTTTAGTTCTATCTTTCATTCGTTAATGATGAACTGTAATAATTAAATTATAATTGGTGAAGGAAGGATACCTTCTCCACAATGATGTTGATTTATTCTGCATGTGAAACTTCTTTATTGATGATCGATATTAAATAACTTAGAAGGTGAAGGAAGGATACCTTTACCATGTCACATTATTTTTTAATGCTATCATTAGTTGATATACTTATTTCATATTCTTCCGCTTTGTGTAGATTGTTAGAGTAAATAGGTGGCATCTTGGCTTCCGGATAGCCAGGGTGTTACAGTTGGTATCAGCGCGGGCTTTAGGTCCGTGGTAATTAAGTTATTAAAATGACACACTGTGCACAGTAGGTGGGGTTTGGGTAATCCATCGTATTCGTATTTCTAGTGGTGTGTTTCATCATGTTGAACTGTTCTTGGATTGCTTCTGTACTATCATTCTTGTTGTTAATATGAGATCTGCTATGATATTCAATATCTAGGAACTAATACTATGATTGTCATGAGATGATCATGTATATTCATAATTGAGTATTTTCGTGAAGCGTGTTGTTATCGGATGATAAGAAGTGGAGGTCGTGGTTGTTACTCGGATTCACGAGTTACACCAACATTCGCGATCGTGGTTAGAGGAGTAGTTACCAGAGTATCATAGTTTCAGGTGCTAAGTGTGAGTTGCTTTAGAAAGTTGTTCTCTTCCTTCATTTATGAATTTGGCAATTCTTGTCCTGTGGTGGTTGATGAATTTCTCCTGGGTTTGTGGTTCATGATAGTTTATGGTTTTCAATAGATCCCTCTTGGTTCTCTGAAACAATCATTGCTTTTCGACGGTTGAGTTGCTTTTACTACTTGTGGCCGTTGTCAATTGGCAAGATTGATGTTTTCATTGTTGCTCCTTCTTTCTCATTGAAAAGGCATGACTCATTTACTCGTTTGGTAGCTTGGTTAGTGAGAGTTTTCCGCTGTAAGTTCGTTTGCATGGGAAAGCTTTGGCTTTATGTGTTTCTTTTGGATTACTTCGAGCGTTGAGGTTTGAAGTCTCTCCTTTGCTGAAGTAAGGTATTAGAATCCTTTTGTGATGTCTTGCTATGCTTAAAATGAGAAGTTATAACTAAACGAATAAATTGTTACGATATGAGTTACCAAGTTGGGTTATTAGCATGATGCAAATCAATTATTCTTAACTACCATCCATGAAAGTGAAATTGATTAATTTGAAATGTCCTTGTATTTGATACATGGTGTATATTAAATAAAGACTATCCATATCCATTCAGAACCTATAGATCTTACGTAAGAGCTAGATTTATCTATTTCCTGGTATGCTAAAATTGTTGAAACTTGCATAAAGGACCAGATGGGTGCTGGTGTATCGATTCGTGAAACCTTGTGTATAGAAAATTATGTTAGTGAATCTTTAATCATGTTTTGAAATGATTTCTGAACAAAGGTGAAATGTGAATCTATGTTTATATATGGTTATGTGATTGCAAATGGAATTAGTACCGTATGTACACACATGATTAATACCATCATCAATTGTTAATGAGCGTTGAAGAAGGTGTTAAGCAACACCAATAGTTGAGTAGATTAATTTCGTAAGTAGTCTTTGCTATCGTGCCTTGTGATATTGTTATTGCTTAGCATAATCTTGTTATAATAAATTTGTTTCAACCTTGTGGTTTGTGTTCCCTTTGGGAAGTTTTAGGATGGAGTAATAAAGTTTGATGATTCTTGGAACTAGTGAATGTTGTCGACGTTATTAAATCGTCAAAATGTGAGAATAAGGTTAATTCTCGTAGTAATTTGATCACCCATGGTGATATTTCTTAAATGATCAAATTTCAAGTTTTGTGTTCATGATCTTTTGGGGGTTCAGGCTTTATGTGGTAAATGAAGTTTATCGAGTAACGATATGTTGCAAAGTTATAATGGTTCTTCAGTGATGCAAGTGCTTCGATTTTGAATACTTATTCGTTCTTATCTGTTAAGGTTCGATATTCTCTTCTTGTGAGGCTTATGCGTTCAACTGTGGACTCCACTTATGTTCTATGAGTTCATTGCTTAATTGGTTTTTTCCTTGGTCCCGTGTTCAGTGCGAGTGGTAGATGAGTTTTCTAGTTGGTGAAAGTCGTTTCCATTTGTCTCTTCTTTTGAGAAAGAATCAACCCATTCTTTTCATGTGGGTCTTTCGAAGTATTTTCTAATTGTTGTTGTGAAATTGATGTTAATACCCATAGTAATTTGATCGCCTTTGGTGATATCGTTCAGATGAGAATATTTCAAGTTTAGCTTTCGTGATATTTTCTTTGAGCTCTTGAATTATCTGGTAGCTGAAATTATTTTAAATAAATTAAGGTATTGGATTGTCCTGTTACTTCTTAAGAGATTTGTGTGATTTAATTTTAAAGACTCTTTAGTCTGAGTTGGCAACGTGAGGTCGCAATCAAAGAAGTTATGTTGGTTCCTTTAATTGGAGAATAGTCTGCTTGCTTTTCATGAAATCCTGTAATTGGAAATGTTTCGAGTTTGGTGGCTGAGATTATTTGGATCTCATGTTTCTTGTGTAGTTGAACTATTCTGAATAAATATAACGTATTGAAGAATTTTACTGGTTCTTAATTAGTCCTTGTGGTTTGGACTAAAGACCTTATCTTGTTCGTTATGGCAAAGCGATGTTAGTCAAAGAACTAATTTCAGTGTTAAAGGAAAGAGTGCGGTAGGAATATTTGAGAATTTGAGTCAAGTTTTGTAACTTGTGGTTATTTGAATTGTTCATAAACCTTTGCTCTTTTCACTCAAGAGTTGTCGAGTTTCAGTTGCAATGTCATTTTCTTATTGGTGGTTATTTGCTATCTCCTTTTCGAGGGATGTGTGCCCTCCGCTGTGAACTCAATTTTCGTTTTCCCAGATCTTCATTACCAGATTATTTCTTTTGGTTTTGTGCTCACTGTGAGCAGCAATATATTCCTGTGTGGTGAAATTTGTCCTTGTTCGTCTCTTTATTTTGAGAAAGGATCAACAGTTTGGTGTTGTAAAATTTTACAAAGCGTGAGTTGTCAATTGTTTGGTGGTGGTTAAGTGATTGTAGGGGTGAGATTTTGCTACCCAGCTATTGGAGGAGTAATAAAAGATGAGTTGGTTTTGACCTGTACCTCTTGGAGGGAAGTCGATTCAGATGGAATGTATGGCTTCGAAGTAAAACTGTATAGTGTTCGACTAAGTAGGACCTATGGTATAGTGTAGTTCCAGAACTTTGGTTCATGTTGAAATGTTGGGGATTATCAAATGTATGGAAACATTAATCAAATTTGTAGAGTAACACAATTGGAAAGTATTGCGATGTTGTGTGAGTGATTCCTGATGATGTCAATGAGTGAGTATGTCGGAATTGTGGGGATGTTAGAGATTTAATCTGATGATTTCACTATTTGTTATAAGAGGAATTCGTTGTAGAGGTCTCGGAGGTTAAATTTGGGCTTTTCATTTTCATGCTAGACTTTTGGTCGCCTAAATATTTGTGTGTAGAGGAGATAGAAATCTAGAGTATTCTGAGTAGTGGAATGATTGTCGATAGAACCCTTCAGATGTAGTTCATGAGCGGGTGTACTGATGATTCTGACATGTTATTCTTGAAAGTTGGAGGTGATGATGCATTTCGGTTTAAGCCTAAATTTGAGGATGTTAACTTAAGAGGTTTGAGACCGTATGGTATGCGATGAATTCGAATTCCAAGGTTTGAGAGGTATTTTATTCCAAAAAGTGAAACTAAGGAAAAAGATGTCTTCTTGTTTAGTGAAGCATTTTCTTTATTCTCGCATGAGCTTTGTGCTGTTGACCAATGTCTTTCGTAAGTCGAGTTTGACTCGATTTTGGTATTTGTGGTTCTTATCGGTTCAGGAAGAATAAAGGAAGTTTTTGATTTGGGCATTCAAGTGTTTTTCACCTTTGGTTTTCGTGACGTTTATTCGCAAATTGCCACTTGGAAAGTGGAAAGGTTTTCTTGATGAAATTCGATTTACGGATTTTACTCTTGATGCCATTGGTAACGTATAGTTGTGACGTGAATCTTTCTTATTCAGATATGTTTTGCCGGTAAAAGAGTTTGCTTAAAAATAATTTGATTGTATGTCTCTAGTTAAAGGAGGTGATCCTTGCTTTAGTGAAGAGTTTAATTGAGAGGCGGAACAAGAGTTCCGTGTTCTTTGTGCATGTTGTGTGGATCGGCATCAATGGGAAGGTTAACCCCAGGTTCATTGGGTTCTTTTGCTAGTCGCGTATCGCGGGGTATCTCGAGTCGTGTGCGGAGTACGTAGCGTCTTGTATGTTCTCGTGTTGAGTGAGTACCTGGGAGATCCAGAATTTGAGGTTTCGTTTGCGCCGTTGACCATCGAGTGAGATCTTACCATCGAGTTTTGTCCGATGAGTGTACTGGAAGTGCGGGTTGAGTGTTAGATCGGGCGTCGTGTTACGTCGTTGTGTTGTGGTATTTTCGGTCGAGGAGATGCTACTTGGGAAGTTGGAGTTTGCGTGCGTGAGATTTAGCGGTGTTGTTCTGGCAGTGCGTGGTTACCGTTGTTCGTTCTCGATCGTGGTTGTTCTTTCGCTTAAGTGTGTTTAGATTCGGGTCGAATCACGTTAAGAGGTAGAATGTAATACTCGGAAGTGTGAGAAGCCAATAATCGGGATAAATTGATTTAATCGGTGGCGCTTAATTTTATTCGGGGCTTGTTTTTCGTCAAATCTTGTTTAGAGAGGGGATTCTGGTTTTCTTGGCTTTTGGGTTTGGTGTGGCCGGTGGGCTGCCGGTCCACCTCTTGAGGAGGCACCATGGGCCTAAAGCCCATGCGCCCCACCCTAACCTAGCCGGCCACCTTTTCCCTCTCCCTCCCCCTTGGCGCCATTTTCCTCCTCCCACCTCCCTTGGCCGCACCTCCCTGCAGCCCCAAGGCGACATCCTCCCTCCATTGGTGGCAGCAGGCCCTTCTTCCTCCATTGGTGGCAGCAACCCCTTCTTCCTCCCTTGGTGCTGCCGGCCGAATCAAGGGAGAGCCCGGAGGCCGTCAACCATTGGTGTCTCGTGCAAGGGTCGGTGTCTCACGCTTCTCCTAGGGTAACGAGTGCTGATCCCCATGGATTGATTAGTGGTAGAGGTGTTTTGGTTCATTCTTTTGTTAGATCGATTTGCTGCGAGTAGAAAGTCAAATCTGTCCAGAAGGTTACGTGGTCTGTTTCGGGGTTTTAGAGGCCGAATTTGAGATGTTCATCTCCTGGAGATGTGTAGGCCTTACTCTTAGCTTTCGGTGGCCGCCAAGATCACCTGATTCCGACTTTCGAGTCAAAAGTTATGATAGATTTAGTATCTGCTGTCCAGAATTCTGACGAGAATTACCTTTTAAGTTGTCTTTTAAAATAGGTGTATGTTAATGGACGAATCAGGGTTTCATCCCAACTAGGTTAATGTAGCTAATTTCATAACCTTTTCAGATTGATAAAGAACACTCAATTCGGAGTTGTAGTTTAAAAGTTATGGACGTTTTAGTACTGCTGTTTATTATGTTCAGACAGTTTCTGTTCTGCAGATTCATTCAACGGTTAGTATACTAGTTTGGCCGATTTGGGTTATCTCGTCAACTAGAATGTTGTAGATGTGTTCATTAAGTTTTTGTAGGATCTGGACTCACCTCGTTTCGAGTCTTGGGTCAGTAGCTATGGTCTTTTTCGTGCTGCTGTCCAGATGCGACTCCGTGTGCTGTTTATTTTCGGAGTTGGGTTTATGGCTAATCCTTGGGTGTTCAAGGGGTATTGTAGAATATTAATTCATGATGGGCTCTATGTTGATATTATTTCGGTTATTTAATTGTTTAGGCGCGAGATAACGGGTTTGGGGCGCCATCGTTGCACGTTAACGTTGCAACGCGGAAGGCAAGTACTTTGTTGATCTTAAGTCTTTGTGATTGTGAATGTTTACATGAATATGATGTGACATCTTGTGATACCGAAATCTTTGAAGCTGGTTATGTTCTTTCAATATGTGGAGTATATCTTTGAAAGATGATATTAACATTGTTCATGTTCATATCATGCATCCTTTTATTCATGTTATGTCCACGGGAGTGGATTGTAAGTCCCACCATTCCAATGTGGGCGGGTTTGGACATTGTAATGTCCGTCCACGGAGTGGATTGAAATACTCATCAATTCCGGTATGGGCACGTAAGACCCATCAATTCCGGTATGGGCAGCTTTGGACACCTATATGAAACGTTCTTCATATAGGACTTGGATCCCGCACTTTTGTTAAGGTGCGGGCTTAAGTGAACACCGACGGTGTGTCACTCGCTATCTGAGTATAAGCATGTGTGCAGTCCATCCTTGATTACATTCATTCATTTCATGTATTTCTTAAGTGCTCATTCGATGCAATGTTCGCATTCTTAAATGGTGATGTCATGTTTGTATATGTGTTCTGTTTCCTTCACTTTGTACTTTGAGTCGTGGACTCACTCTTGCGTTGTTTGTTTATTTTAGGTAACCCACGATGTTGGCTCACTTGGGAGGAGTAGACACGCACTACTTGTTCACATCATCAAATTCATGTTCAAGATTTAATTTTAGTTCTATCTTTCATTCGTTAATGATGAGCTGTAATAATTAAATTATAATTGGTGAAGGAAGGATACCTTCTCCACAATGATGTTGATTTATTCTGCATGTGAAACTTCTTTATTGATGATCGGTATTAAATAACTTAGAAGGTGAAGGAAGGATACCTTTACCATGTCTGTTATTTTTAATGATGTCATTAGTTGATATACTTATTTCATATTCTTCCGCTTTGTGTAGATTGTTAGAGTAAATAGGTGGCATCTTGGCTTCCGGATAGCCAGGGTGTTACAAATGCCTCACATGCCATGTTCCCAAATGCTCTCAAACATCAGGACTTACTCCTCCATTGGCAAGAGCGATGACCATGATGGCGGTGGCCTCCATGACCCAAGACAGCGAGTTCCACATGAACCCCAAGAACTTCAGGAACTTGCTCTCCTGCACACACACACACACACACACACAAACACCCATCCATCCATCATGTAAACCTTATGCTGAAGCGTGAGGCACAAATTAACGAAACACGCATGAACCACGGATGCAAGATTCTTTACCTTCTTCTCCTCCAGCTTGTTGGGGCCAAAGATGGCGAGCCGGTGCTCAGCCTGGGTGGAGGAGAGGCCCTCTGTCATGGATTCATCGGTGACTAAGAATGAAGAATGGAAGAACATGCAGAGGAGGCAGCGAAGAGAAGGAGGAGGAAGACGACACTATTTCTTTTTTCCCGATAATCCCATTACAAGGTACAGTTCTCCTTTTTAAATCGCATAAGCCCTAACTATTACATGGGCTCGGTCCACTCTTACTTCTTTCTCATTTCTGCTTACAGCCCAGAAACCTTCCCGCACATCTTCTCTTTAGTTAACTTGTCGCTCCTCCAGAACCGGTGCCATCACCTGGAGTTGGTGCCATTACACTGTCGTCGCTCAAGATTCAGCTTGCCCCCAAGCTGATGTTGTAGGAAATCTATGTTGCAACACATCATAGTCCTCCCATGTCGCCATGGCTACTAGTAGTGATGTCCATTTGATCAACACTTGTAAATAAGCAGCATTTCCCTTTTTAACAAGGCGCCTGTCCAAAATCTCCTCTAGTTGAACATCCATCTGTAAAAAATCCACTGGATGAGGTCAGGATAAGAAGACTGGTGTGTGATCTGGCACCTATGGTTTTAACTGGGAGACGTGAAACACATGATGCACCAAAGATCCTACAGGAAGCTCCAATCTATAGGCTGCTGATCCAATCTTTTCCACTACTGTATAAGGGCCAAAGTACTTGTAAGATAATTTCGGGTAAGGGCGATTTACCACTGAAGATTGAGCATACGATTGCAATTTCAAAAACACCTTCTCCCCATCTTGAAAATCCCTCTAAGACCTCTTCTGATCAGCGTATTGTTTCATGCACAGTTGCACCTTGGCTAGCTGGGACTTGAGGAAGCTAGAATGTGCCTCACGTTCCTTCAGCAGCTCAAACACTGAAGAATTACTAGCAGCAGAGAAATCTGAAATTATACTCGAGGTTGGTTCAACTCCATACAGTGCCTTATAAGGAGTGCAGCCAAGGGAAGTATGATAACTGGTATTATATCAGTACTCAGCAAGAGAAAGCCATTGGTGCCATTTAGTTGGTGTTTCTTGAACAACACATCACAAATACATCTCCAAGCACTAATTTACCTATTCACTCTGGCCGTCAGTTTAAGGGTGGTAAGCAGTGCTCATTTGTAATTTGGTGTCTAATAGCTTAAACAATTCTTTCCATAATAAACTTGTAAAGATCCGATCGCGATCTGATGTAATTGTTTTGAATGCCATGCAATTTGACAATGTTGTTGAGAACTACCTTGGCAACTTGTAGGGTGGTAAATGGATGTTTCAATGGAAAGAAATGAGCATATTTTATAAATCTGTCGACCACAACTAAAATAGCATTATACCCTTCAGATTTGGGTAGTCCCTCAATGAAGTCCATAGTCACATCTTGCCAAGCACCATCCGGAATGGGCAGGGGACATAACAGACCTAGTAACTTGCATTGTTCATGCTTTGCCTGTTGACAGACAATGCACTGTCTAACAAACTCTTCCACATCCTTTCGCATATTTGCCCAACGAAAGACTTTCTTCACTCGTTGGTAAGTTGCCTGACTGCCCAAGTGTCCCCCTATAGGTGATGCATGAAGTGCATGGATAAGCTTAGTTTGAAGACCCGCATTCGACCCTACCCAAATCTTTCCTTGATGTCGAATAAGCCCATCTACTAAAGCAAAACCTTGCTCATTGGAACCAATCACAGCTAACTGCATCAACAAGTCTTTCACATATGCATCCATTTCATAAGAGTTAAGAACTTCTTGAATCCAAACAGGTTGGGCAATTGAAATTGCATGAACTTGATATAAGTGTCCTACTCGAGATAAGGCATCTGCCACTACATTGTTTCCCCCCTTTTTGATATTGAAACTTGTATTGTAATCCAATCAACTTGGTCATTGCCTTCTTTTGCAATTCTGAATGAAGTACTTGGTCTTCCAGGTTACATAAACTCTTATGATCAGTCTTGATAACAAAGGAACCCCGTTGTAAATATTGTCTCCACTTCTCAATTGCCATCATAATAGCCAAGAACTCCTTTTCATAGATGGATAACTGCTTGTTCTTTACTCCCAAGGCTTTGCTGTAAAAGGCTATAGGATGACCTCCCTGACTGAGAACAGCACTAATACCCAAGTCACAAGCATCGGTTTCTAACTGTGAATTGTTGATTAAAATCCGGTAGAGCTAAAACAGGAGTTTTACTCATAGCTTCTTTCAATCGATCAAAAGCAAGCTGGGCTTCTTCATTCCATTGGAACCCTTTCTTCTGTAATAAGAGAGTCAATGGTTTGGCTAATATCCTATAGTGCTTCACAAATTTTCTATAGTACCCTGTCAAGCCCAAGAAGCCTCTGAGTTTTGACACATTCAAAGGCACAGGCCACTGGAGCATGGCTTGAGTTTTGGAAGAATCAGTCGACACTCCTTGGTCAGAAATGATATGTCCCAAATATTCCAATCGTGTTTGAGCAAAACTGCACTTACTTCTCTTAATCACCAATTGATGTGTTCTGAGAATGTCAAATACGATAGCTAACTGCTGAGCATGTTCTGTTAGATATTTGCTATAAACCAAAATGTCATCCATAAAGATTAATACAAATTTTGTCATATAAGGAGCAAAAATGGAATTCATAAGACATTGAAAGGTGGCAGGAGCATTGGTTAACCCAAATGGCATAACTTGAAATTGGAATTGCCCATGATGTCTTTTGAATGCTGTTTTATGCTCATCTTGCTCCACCATTCTAATTTGATGGTATCCTGATTTGAGATCCAACTTAGAGAAATACTTTGTACCCACTAATTCATCCAATAATTCATCTACAATTGGTATAGGAAACTTACTCTTGACAGTAATAGCATTTAACTTCTGGCAATCTACACAGAACCTCCATGTTCCGTCCTTCTTCTTAACTAACAACATAGGAGATGCAAAAGGACTCAAGCTTGGAGTGGCAGTACCTGCTTGAATCATCTTTGCCACTTGCCTTTCAATCTCATCCTTTTGTAAAGGAGAATATATATATATATATATATATATATATATATATAGGACGCCTGTTTTGTACTCCTGGGAGTATGTACTCCCACTTCCAATATACCATTTAAACGAATATATTATACTTCTTTATCACTTTCAGTATACTTGAATACCAATTATAAGATACTCCAATGTGACTTGATCAGAAAATTTTCATTGGAGCCTTTTATTTTTGCTATATACCCTTTTCATACATAAAAGAAGTATATACAGTTTTGGTATAAAAAGTGGATTTCTATGAAATTTTTATAGAACTCACTTTAGGGTATCTTATAATCAGGTATGCTCAAATTAATAAAGAGGTATCATCATACGATTTAAGTGGTATATGAGAGTGTGAGTACATACTCCAGTGAGTACTATACCATTTTCTATATATATATATATATATATATATATATATATATATATATATATATATATATATATATATATATATATATATATATATATATATATATATATATATATATATATATATATATATATATATATATATGGTCTTGAGTTAACCAAGTAGTTCCTGGTAGCAGAGATATAGCATGATCAAATACCCTGTGGGGAGGTAAAGTCTTTTGGTCCTGAAAAACATCTTTAAACTGTTGTAAGACTGATTGAATTTGTACTGGTATCTCTTCCTTGTCATCCTCTTGAGATTTCTCTAAAATGACAGTGGCCCATATTTTATTTCCCTTATGCCATTTTGCTACCTTCTCCACTGTAATTTCTTGCAACTCCTTACTTTTTTCACAGTTTGTGACTCCCTGCAGCTTAATTATCTTGCCATTGTCTTCAAATTCTATCCATTTTTCTAGCCAATGACACTTCATAACCCCCATTTCTCCAGCCAATCTGCTCCTACAATGGCATCATACTCTCCTAGTTCTAAAACTTTCATATCATGTTGAAAAGTATGCCCTTGTATCCACCACCTCATCTGTGTAATCACCTTGTCACAGATCATGACTTCTCCATTGGCCACTTTCACCTGCATTGTATTCACTTTCTCTTATATGTATCCAAGCCTCTCAATCAATTTAGCACTTATAAAACTATGTGAGCTACCAAAATCAATCAACATGAGCATCACTTGATTTTCCACCAAAGCTCTCACCCTAAGTGTCTTGGGATGATCTCCACCTGAGATAGCATTCATTGACAGGTGCATTTCTTCTTCTTCTTCCTCAGCTACCACAGCATCCAACATATCATCTGTTAAGATTTCTTGTGCTTGAATTGCCTTGAGTTGTCTTGATGCTTGGATCTGACATTTATGGCCTGGTGTATATTTATCTCCACATTTGAAACATAGCCCATTTGAACGTCTATACTCCTTCAACTATTTAGCCCTCCATAACTCCCCCTTTTCCAATTTCTAATGCTGATTGAAATCGTCCCCGTTAATATTTTTTTTAGTCCTTCCCAACCCAATTCCATATCATGTATTTCTTCCTCTGTTGGTGAACTTCTTAGCTCTCTCGAGGATCCCTTCTTGAACACCTGCATATATAGCTGCTGCAGCAACAACATTGTTGGCATTTGGATTTCCACTACAGCTCGCAATTCCTTCTTCAATTCCAACACAAATCTTGTCACCAACATTAAGTCCCCAACTGAGTGGTCATACAATCTAATTTGGTAGACCAATTCATCAAATCTCCTCCTGTATTCTTCCATTGACCCACTTTGTCGTAAGAGCAACAATTATCTAATACTATCTCTTTGTGAATTTCCCTCAAACTCTGCTACCACAGCCCCTCTGAATTGCTCCCAGTTATGCCAAATGTTGGTCATCTTGTATGCTTGGTACTAGTGTGCTGCACTTCCAGTCATGTACATGGTTGCTGCTGCCACTTTGAAACCTTCTGGAATCTTATATATTGCAAAGAATGTATGACACTTATCAACCCATATTCTCACATCTATTCCATCAAATCTGGGAAAATCCATCTTAGGCATCCAAGACCCTCTTCCTACTTCCTAATTTCCTTTGTTCAATTCATGTACATCAGCAATCACAGGAGTTGGTGGTGGAAATTGTACCTGTCCATTTTGTACTGGAGGCACCTCCTGTCGCACCGCAGCTTGATTCATGGCCTCTCAGGGTCGAGTTGCTAGTATTCCCGCTTCCTCTCTAGCTGGAATCTCCAAAGGGGGTGGTACGGTTCTGTGCAAGACCTTCTTCACCATTCTTTGATCATGTTGAACTTTCCCGATTGAGTCCATAGACATGTTTACCTTCAGTTGTATCTCTTCGATCTTTGCTCCATGATGTTCCAATCATTGTTCTACCGCCGCCATATGCAGACTCATCTCCTCTCTTGATGTTTGCATCTCATTCTTCAGAAATTCCATCAGTCGCGCCTCCATTCCTTCCATTGTCGTCACAACTTGACGGATCTGAATCCCTTGCTTTGCCGACGCCGTGGTGTTTGGATCTCCAAGCCAACTGAACCTAGGTCCAGGAATTACAACAACCGCCCAAAGGTAGTCGCTCCCCTTTTCCTTGGGATTTCACCAGTACAGGCCACGAGATACTCCAGAACAATCCATCGGATCGACTCAGCTCTGATACCATATTGTCATGGATTCATCGGTGACTAAGAATGAAGAATGGAAGAACAGGCAGAGGAGGCAGTGAAGAGAAGGAGGAAGATGACACTATTTCTTTTTTCCCGATAATCCCATTACAAGGTACAGTTCTCCTTTTTAACTCGCATAAGCCCTAACTATTACATGGGCCCGGCCCACTCTTACTTCTTTCTCATTTCTGCTTACAGCCCAGAAACCTTCCCACGTGTCTTCTCTTTAGTTAACTTGTTGCTCCTCCAGAACTGGTGCCGTCACCTGGAGTTGGTGCCATTGTGCCTTGAACTGTACCTTGTAATAGGATTATCGGGAAAAAAGAAATAATGCCGTCTTCCTCCTCCTTCTCTTCGCTGCCTCCACTGCCTGTTCTTCCATTCTTCATTCTTAGTCACTGATGAATCCATGACACCCTCGCGGTTGCATCGGAGGTTCTCGAAGACCTCCTCCAATGGGGTGGAGGAAGGTACTCACTAATGACCCCGGCCAGAGGGCCCTCGTCGCGGTACCCACCGCCACCACCGCGGCCCCTGCCTCCATCGCCGCTGAAGCGACCCCCGCCGCTCCTGCCACCGCCAAAGCGGCCGCCACCGCCTCTTGGTGGCCGCATGGTGTGGGTGTGTGGGTTCTTGGGGGAGAGGTGGGTGGGGAAGAGGTCGGGTGGGAGGAGGAAGAACTCGGGAGCGACCAAGCGAGACCTAGCGGCGCCGAGGAGAAATTCCCGACCAAAGGAGGCGTAGTTTTTCTCCCCTGTGGATTAGGCCGGTTTGAGCAAAATTTCCCTATCCATGGCGACACCCAAACAGAGCTACAGTCCGCATAGGGAAAAATTACCATGGGAGAATTTTTACCCAGGATTAGGCCAGGATCCTAACCAGGATTGACGCTCCCAAACAAGCCCTGAGAGAGAGAGCACGCGCTCACGGTGAAGCGGGAGGCAATTTATACCTTCTTACCTCGGAGATGATAAGATATGCCCTTCATCTCACCTGCCTCGCCAAGGATTTCAATGATCAGATTCGGTTCGAGCCTTGGCGCAGCTACACACTGACCCTTTGTTGTGCATTTAAAAACATGAGCAACACAAATTAAGTCCCCCGTTTAAAACATATGAATTTATCCCAAATCCTATCGGATTTGAATTATTTTCTATGAAACTTCTGTGTTCTAAATATGACCAAAGTCTTAAGTCATGTATGCCCACACTCCCACAATATCAACAACTTAAAAAACTTCAAATCAAGCTCTGTCCGTCACCTCTCAAGAAGACCTACTCAATGTTGACACAGTGTCAGGCTCTCAACATCCGAATATAGTACATTGTAAGAGTCGGTTCAATTACATCAATTAATTTGTATTTGTTTTGGAAAAGCTAAAACTCAAATGATTAATTTAAATTATTATAATTTGGACTAATCGAATATGCGGTGTGGATTTTTTCCTTTCTCTTCTCATTAAAATGAAGGGAATTTTGTAGTCTTTTTTAATTAGAGTGAATGTGTCAGCTCTTTTAAGCCTACTTTATATTCTCAAAAGCATATCGTAAGCAATAGTAGAAACCAAATGAGAGTAGCTTGCCTTTGTCGTGGATGAAAAAAGATAGGAACCAACGACACGGTGAAGCCATATATATGCATCTGGATTTTTTTTTAAAATAATATTAATTTACTAACAAATTACAAAATTAAATAATTAATTTTTTCCAAAACTATGCTACTGTCGCATGTCCAATCTGTTGCGGACTTCGCCGCCAATTGAATCGAATGATGGCTCGCCACTGATTCATCGACAACGAGGTCTTGATTTTTTTTATTACTATGTGCAAAATTTAGCCTAAATATTTAGTATTGTTTTATTCAAATTTCTACCATTATTTTTGGACTGCTTATTTCCGATCGCTCCACTCCAATGTCCGAACCGCTACGCAGCACCAACCAAATAAATTACCTCCACCAACAGTGTCATCGGCAAAGACAATGATGGTGGTTTCAGAAACAAGTTACGCATTACAATTAGACGCACGGCATAATAAAAAAACATAATCAGATAGTAATAAGAAACAATATTAGCACAATATATTTTTAAGCAAAACGTCGTCACATAGTTTTTCGATAAATCACAATGTTGTTACAAAATATACCAGCACAACGTCATCACATAGTTTTTCGACAAATTGCAATGATGTTACAACACATTCAGCACGACGCCATCGCATAGTTTTTTGATAAATCACAATGACATTACAAAATATTTAGCACAACGTATTTCGATAAGACGTATTGTGATTAGCATTAGTTATCCATGTTCTTGGTTTGCATCTAGTAAACCAGGAGCTATTTACCTACCATTGTTCATCCAACATGAAAGATCGGGCCACCCTACGGTGATCGATCTCACCATGAGGTTCGATCCGCAACTAGGTGCAAATGGAGTATATAATTTTCATCCAACCGACCGATCAATAGCTCACGGAACAAATATGAAATAGGATACGAGATTAATGATATATGTTCGTATCCGCTCTGATTGCGCCTCTACTGCCTAATATCCTTTGTATGGGTGCAAAAGGAGCCAATAATTTTCATCCATTGGGGTTTTGTGACTCAGCGAACTCGGCATAATCAAAGATAACGCTCTATATATATGCACGAGGTGACCCTAATTGCGCAAGTGAGACAACATATGGTGATGACCCAATTTCTTGGATCCGCTCATGTTTTTGGCCGTCTGACTGATCGAAGTCTTGCAAAGCAAAGATGAAAGGGAACAATGAGTATTCATCACTATCCATGTTTGATTATGAAAAAAATACAAAATATAAAATAGATAAACGATATTCATTCGCACATTGCACCCTATTTGCAATAAGAAGCAAAAGAAGAAGAAAGAGTTCTTAGGCTATGGCTGTCTTGCTCGGTATTACGTGGCGCGTGGCGTCGCACCACGCGGCCCCAGCCTCAATAGAGCCCCGTACACGGCCGGCACGTGTTCATGCGCATGCTAGAAAGGAAGTCGCCAACGCATTGTATTCCACGCTACGCTCCGCACGTAATCGTTTACTCCAAATACTGTACAAAGCACACACACGGCGCAAAACTCAACACTGAGTAACTGATGTGCGGGGGCGAGCGTATCCAGGGAACCACCTGTCGGTTGCTGCACCACAAAACCGTGCGGAACGTGACGTAAGTAAACGGTCGAAAGGTACCCCACCGATAAAGTATTTATCCGTCCACGCCACGCAACACTACCGAGCCAAAGACTACCCTATCCCCAAAGAAGCTACCGACATGTGGCGCAACTAACCACGCATGGCCCACGTGTCACTCACCCTGTCACGCAAATACATTATGTGGACGTGGTAATTCGCCAGAAATTAACTTTATTTTCCCACAAAATCAAGGGAAAATAATAATAATAAATGTACTAAAATAGGGGCCCAACCCAACGGCCGAGCTCTTCCTTTGATTCTCCCCTTCCAGCCTTCCTCCTCCGGATTCCTTCCTCGACTCGCCCTCCCCAAGTTTCCAGAAGAAACTGGCGCCCTAATCCGCGGGTTCGGGTTCGTTAATCGGCGGGTAATAATGCTGCAGGAGTTCGTCGACAACGTCATCGCCATCATCAAGGAGTAAGCGATCCCTCTTCTTCCCCCCGCCCTTGCCCTTCTCGATTGCGCGGTTGCTCGTCTCTGTCCCGGCGTTAGTGTGCGTGTTTTATGTTGTTGTTTGTGATGCTGTTCGAAGGAATGGTTGGTTAGGGTTTGGGGAACCGGCGAGTTGTGGTGGCTGGCGGGCTGGGGATGAGGTTTCGGGCTATTAGCTGCACATTTGTAATTAGGAATTTTGAATTGGGTTGAAATTACTCGGTGGAGATTTTGCAGTTTGTTATCCTTGCCAGAAGAATTACCTTGAAATTAGATGTGATTGGGTTAGGGTGGATAAGCATTGGTGTTGTTAGTAAGGGTAGTGGTTTTCTACCACTAAGATTGGAGCTGGTTTTCTACAAGTTCTCTTATGGAGTTGTTTGATGGGGACAAGCAGGAAAGCTGGGCATGGTTGTCATGTACCACCTCCATTCCAGATAGATGTATGTTTTAGTGTGAAAGTTTAAAAAAACTTTGGCCACTAATGTACACAAAAGCGGTTAGAATTATCTCATGGAAATGATATTATTAGATTTATCATCGAAAGTACTTCCATGTCATTATATTTTTGTAACTTTTACTTACATGTAATTAGTAAAACTTTAAATGTAATGGTCAATCAATGGTGTGTATTGGAGGCTATTTTGATGTTTGAAACAACAAGTAAAAGTGAATGGGGGCTGTAGTACTAATTGGAAACACTAATATGGTTATGAGTGTGGTTGAATGAATCATTTGGTTAGACAATGAGTTTAATATCATTGTTCTTGTAAACAAAATCCTATTTGAAAATTAGTCTTTACTAATGCTTGAATTAATGATTATGTAATGGCAAAGGAGATGGCATGTTTAAAAAGGTTAAGTTCACTGCAAGAAAAAAGGGACTTTAAACATTAGGATAGCAGTTTCACTGCAAGAAAAAAGGGACTTTAAACATTAGGATAGCAGTTCTCTGAGAAGTTGATATGAAGCAAATGTAGTGTGGGAGAGCTGAAAAAGATTATTGGTTTGTTTTCAAGTATTCACAAAAGTATACTATTTAAGTAATTTTCCGCACATTAATTAGTACTTCGATTTCTGCTTCATAGGAATAATGAATCACAAACTTGTTTTGATGAGCAAATAACAAACAATTCATTATCATATTTGACATCTATAATGGAGTTCATTTGATATTTAAGGTGTACAATTTTGGTGTTTCATTGTTGTGGACGAGGGCCCTAGCAACAGGTGTGTGCAGCAGCTGCAGTACAGATGTGCACAATACAGTTGTCCGGCCAGCCATGTGGGCAAAGGATCCAACACCAACAGCTAGAGTTTGTAGTCCTGGAGGATTAGGAAGTTAGAGTCCAGGGAGATTAGTCTGCGATCTATTAGGAAAGGTTATAGTTAGAGATAAGAATTAGACTAGAGCTGGAGTCCATGTGTTAGGATGTAAACCATCCCCTATATATGGATGCTGCGTACGTGAGTTCTGGCAAGCAAGGAACAAATAATCTATTCTCTCCCAAATATCCTCTCATCTCAATCTATGTCTATCCCTCTCCTTTAGAAATCCTAAGCAATTAATAAAGGAGTATGTCATGTGCAGAAAATACTGCATGTGAACAGTACCATGGTACTGTCCGAGCTGTCTGTCGAGGAGGGGACAAGTTGGTGTGAGCAGAAAGCACTGCACATGAACAGTAGTTAGGGTACTGTAGCAGCAGGCCGGCATAGAAGATTAAGATGACTGCTTATTATTTATTTCCTTGAATAGTGTGATTAGTTTCCTAGTATAAGTATTAGTTGTTTGATAGACTATATATTAGTTTGGTAAGTTATTATTAGATTGATCCTTATCCATATTGGTTAGGAGATCCTCTATATAAGGAGGACTATTGTTATCTTTCAGAACCAAGCAATATGAATAAATTTTTCTAGTCTCTCCCCCAAGGTTCTTCTCTCTAGCCCATGGTCTCCCCCCTTTCTCCTAAAGCCCCTCCCCTTCAGCCGTGTCATCCCGGCCGTCCTCCGTACGGTAGTTACCCCGATGAACTAAGGTTCATTACAGTGTACTCTTAATAAAGTGTCGGATGGGATTATGAGTAGCTTTGGAATTCTGATGAGCTTAGCAATACTAAATCCAGTGCTAAATATTTGTACCTTCTGAGTTCTGAATACAAGACAATGCATTGTAAATTCAAAATTAATTGTTGTAGAAGCAGAAGAGGTTCCCTGGCCTTGCTTCTTATATCTATCTCCGTAGGATGGTTCTGGTAGCTTAAACTAAACTGATTGCATAGTGACTGCTGCACAATTTTGCTTTAGCCTCTGATTTTCATCTGACATACGTGCACCATCGGCGCCTGAGGCTTAAATTTTTTTTAGTTTCATTTGTAAGTTCCTTTATATAAGACCATGAACAGCCTTGTTTCAATTAAGTTGCTCTTATTTTAGCCCTTCAGTACAAATGATTTACACTATTTGATTCCTGGTGCTTGTTTGGGCAGATCTGTGAAGACATTCACATATGAGTCATTGAACAATATTGCAAGATTGATAAATGGAATATTAGCACTCTTATTGACTCTGTTACCAGGAAAAGCGAACATTTTAGAAGGCATCAGTGGCTGGGAACTTAGGCCAGCATTCCGTGGGCCACGTCTTCCTCGTTGGATGGAAAGGTAACCTTCACATTTTCATTGTACTTAAATTTGTTGTAAAACCTTGTGGCTGGTGCATGGTGATACTAATTCAAGAATCATGATTCATGTCTTGCCTTGTTTTTATGCTTTGGTTTTGGATATAAGAAGACAGATGCCCTAATAGCTGCTTAATATTTTCCATTTCTACCAGAAATGATCATATTCATTTTAATCTATCACAACTTTGCACTGGAGCAGTGGCTCTTTGAACATAGTGCCCAGTCTTATTTTTATGAGGCTCATTGCCTTTTTGAGAAAATTCGGGGCTTATTATATTTGTTTGTGATGCTGAGGAATGTACTACTTTTTAGTCTAAGCATGCAAATAGCAAGTATTCATTGAATTCAATCCTGTTGTACAATCTTGAACTTCTGTCTTGACTGTTAGACATTAATAACCTGACACTTTGTAATGTGGTTTATGCCAACAACTTCGAAGCAGTGCCTGTGCCCATTGAGACTTAGTCCTTCGGTTGCTGGAGAATTCTTTTTAGTACAGTTTGTATCATACGTTCCCAATGGCACTTGTCTTTGGTTGCTAGACAATTTTGGAACATATTTGTTATCATAAGATGCGAGTGGTACATGATGTGACCCAGGTTGTTTTCACTTGCATGAGAACTTTTGTCAACCATTTTAGCCTGATGATTTACATTCAGTGTTTCTATTCCTGTTGCCTTGTTATTAGTATAAATTAATTATTGCTTCTATTTCCCTGATAAATTGTAATATTATTCTACTGTTTCTGAATTCTGATAACCTCATTGGTTTGTTCTGATCTTAGTGGGGTCTCTTCATTTAATGAGTTCATTCATGAACTTTCTGTCGATTCTGATTCTGAATCAATTGCTGACTCTATCCCTGGGGATGATGACAATGAAGAGTTTGTGTGCCCTCCCTCTCCATTGTCCCAAAGTTCACGATTATCACATACAAGCAGCTTTGGTAGACATGATCGACGGTTGAGAAGGCCTATCAGATATGCAGTTTCCTGGATTCTTTGGCCTGCGAGATTTTTCCTTTATTTGCTGTTCATTTTGTTCAATGCTGTCAAATTTCGGATAGTAAGAACATCTGCTAAAAGCCCAGAAAGTCTTCATCCTTCAAGGAATGTTCCTGCCAAGAAATCAATTCACATAAAAGATCAAGTCCTCCAACGAACCACAGATAGGAGGCGTGGAGTTTTTGAGGTAGTATTAGAACAAAATGAAATTAAATTTACTTAGTCCATTTATTTACTTCTACCATACTATGACAAAGTAATGATTTTTTTATTTTTATTTTTTCGAACCTTTTTTGAAGAAATTGCTTAAAAGTTTATATATCCATTTGTAGTATTCACCCCCTATTACTTTCTTTTAGGATCTCCATCTGGCCATTGAGATTTTCATTGAATCAGTTTTTGATGTTGTTCATAAAGGAGCACATTATGTCCTCTCACCTTCTGAGGTGTGGCAGAAGTTATTTTGCTGGATTCGTGGAAATGGTGGTCATAGTAGTTCTGTTGTTGATGCACCAACAGCTAACATTGGCAGTGATAATCCGGTTCCAACTGAAAGGAAGACTGTGTATCGTCATCCATTGAACACAGATTCTCGGACATGTGAAGATGTTATAACTGAACTTGGGTAGGCAGCTCTGCCCCTTTTATATTTGTGATGTGTAGTGTCTGGTTTAGTGAAGAGTATCATAAAAATGTATGCTGAGACTTCTGGTACTGATTTGCAGTTCAAAATTCTAAAAATTGCTTGTGGATAAGTTCAAACTGGATAAATGCTTGATCCTGAATGGTCATTATAGCATTTTTAAGGTGCACAAGTCTACTGTTACTGCATTATATATTAGATGTTTGCTACCTCCTCCTTTCCAGGTTATTATAGAATGTCTTTTGAGGGTGAAACAATGTTCTTGGGGTGTTAAATATGTTTTGCTTGTAGTTCGATTTTGCTGTATGTATGAAATTGATGCTAAAAAACACTGGTGTCATCTACTAGATATAGTTATTCCTGTTGCACGGTTAACTTAAAATAATAACTATGGATGGTTTAGTGAAAGCTTTATCTCATCAAGAACTTGAGAAGTGAGACGATATGTTTGTTAATCCTGATAATATGTTGTGTAATGACTTAATGTGTAAACACCTGGATTGTTTATGTATCCAGATAATATCACTCCTATTGCTTTAATCAATTTGACACTTTATATTGATCATACTCCGTCTGATTCCAAATGTAAGTAGTTTTGGCCATTGACATGGTTTTCAAGATAACACTTTGACCATCAATTTCTATGAAAATCCTTCCCTTTTGCTCTGCCCACTCTCCGTTCACACGGTTATGTGTTGTTTCAAATAAAAGTAATTATACATTATGAAAGTATATTTCATGATGGATCTAGTAATACCAATTCCATGTTGTCAATCTTAGTAATTCTTTATATATTGATGGTCAAAACTAAAAATGTTTGACCTGCATAGATTCTAAAACGACTTACATTTGAAATCGGAGGTAGTATTGTTTTGTGCATTAGTGATCTAATTATTCTGTGCATTTATTTCAGGTATCCTTTTGAGGCTATAAAGGTTGTTACTTCTGATGGATATGTTCTACTGCTGGAGAGAATCCCAAGGTGAAAATAATAATTATCTCGTGCCATTATCTTTCCCAATATTTGTGGAATGGGAATTGATGCATGACATTTTTAGGCATGATTCGCGGAAGGTTGTTCTGTTGCAACATGGGATATTGGACTCGTCTATGGGGTGAGTCACCACCAAATTATTGTTTGCAATATTATTGACGTTTCTTACAGGTTTAGACTGTTCAGCTGTGATGATGCTTTGTAATAGTGTGATTCCTTGTTGCTTTTATGTTGCTAATTCTTTGTTTTGCATTAACATAATCTAAACAGTTTTTTCACTTCAGAAACAGGTGAAATATTCAAGTCTTTGATTTAAGAAAGTTGTATCTATTTTGTTCGAGTGTTTTTTTTTACCATTTGGACAATGTGAAGTTTAAACAAATTGCAATCTGTTTATAGTTAATGAGTTGATGGTATAGTTGTTTGTTTGTTTTCCAGTAGTGACTAGTGAGTACTGAATAATAAATAGCGAAAGGTACAAGGTAGTGCAGTAGAAGGTTCTGTAGTTGAATTGAATTCTGTTTGGTTGTAAGAATGTTGTGATATACCTTCCCTTTTGTCTGAAACATTCCTTACATATCATCCCTTGGTGTATTCTGATTTGTGAGCAGCTCACGAAACATTGATTGTTTGATTATTGTCCTTAGCCAATAATGATACTTTCGGTACTTTTCTCATGGATCAATTCAGTAGTATTAAGCTCCATAGTCATTTGGTCTTTGCAATTCTGTGATTTCCTCAAAGCTAGACATGGACGTCAATATTCTCAAGTTATTTTGTGTAATTGAATATTTTAGTGACAAATGTTTCTTCCTCGAAAATATAGTATGTATAATTGAAAATTTTAGTGTCAGTGTTCTTCCCTTGAAAATTTGAAACATGGAAGTGCTAAAATTACTGTTTATAATTGAAAATTTTAGTGCAAGTGTTACTGTGAGCAAGAAAGGATATCCTGTGAACATAGAGTCCAAATAGCTGATGGGGCTGCCAAGGTGATAATGGGCAATTTGGTGGGGTGCATGGAAATGCTTCGAGCTAGAAGTGTTTTAGCTTGACTTCAGTTAATGCTGTTTATCTTATGTGTAAAATATCTTTTGTTTTGATAATATTTGAGCCTCATTTGTTGTCCTGTCGTTTTCCCTGCAGTTGGGTATCAAATGGTGTTGTTGGCTCACCTGCATTTGCAGCTTATGATCAAGGTCAGTAATCAAAATTGGATTTAATGTGCTGCAGTGCTGTGAAGCAAATGCTCTAAGTTCTTTTTTTTTCAAATCAATGTAGGTTATGATGTTTTTCTTGGAAATCTCCGTGGTTTGGTCTCAAGAGAGCATATAGATAAGAACATTTCTTCCTACAAGTAAGTATTGCTACTAAGTGTATCTGGTTGGTCGCAAGCAGGCAGTAAATCTATCTTGTAGGTCAAGTCATTTTGGTTGCTGTACTTGCTTATGTCTGATCTTTTTTCAATCCATGTTAGGTACTGGAAATATTCTGTTAATGAGCATGGAACCAAAGATATGCCAGCAATAATTGAGGAAATTCACAGGATTAAAACTTCAGAACTTGGCAAAAGTCAGACTCTCTCTGGAGAGGATACAGAAGATCAAAATGATAAAATTAAAAATTTGGAAATACAGGCTTCACAGGAAGATGCGACAGAGGATCAACCTTACAAGCTTTGTGCTGTCTGCCACAGCCTGGGTGGTGCAGTTATGTTAATGTATGTGGTGACATCAAGGATTGCGCAGAAGCCCCACAGGTTGTCAAGATTGGTCTTGCTATCCCCTGCAGGTTTTCATGAGGACTCCAATGTGGTGTTCAGTATGGTGGAGAAGCTCATCCTGCTTGTTGGTCCAGTACTTGCTCCATTTATACCTGGGCTTTACATACCAACTCGATTTTTCAGGATGCTTCTGAACAAATTAGCTAGGGATTTCCACAACTATCCAGCTTTGGGCGGTCTCGTCCAAACCCTTATGGGTTATGTTGTTGGTGGTGACAGTTCAAATTGGGTAGGAGTACTTGGGTTGCCTCACTACAACATGGATGACATGCCTGGTGTATCATTTCACGTCGCACTTCACCTTGCACAGATAAAGAGGGCGAAAAGGTTCCAAATGTATGACTATGGAAGTCCAGCTGCAAACACGGAAGCGTATGGAACACCAGAACCTTTGGACCTGGCAGCCCACTATGGTCTCATCGACATCCCCGTGGATTTAGTCGCTGGGCAAAGAGACAGAGTTGTCTCACCATCCATGGTGAAGAAGCACTACAAGTTGATGCGAAAGGCTGGTGTTGAGGTCTCCTACAATGAATTCGAGTACGCTCATTTGGATTTCACATTCTCACACAGGGAGGAGCTTTTGTCCTATGTTATGTCCCGCCTGCTCTTAGTAACTGACCCAGGTAAAGGCCGCATCAAGCAGACCACTGTGCGTCTTAGGAAGCCGAAGAAAGTTCAGTCAGAAATTGAGAGTGATTGCGACACGGAGCATAGAAGCGTAGATAAAGAGGTACTACCCGGTGAACCAAATGGGCATTCCGCGTGATGTGAAACTTCCTGAGTAGATTTTGTTGTATGTGAGTTTGTGAATAGAACACTCGATGACCTCTGCATGCCTTCTACACCATGTAGAAGATTTGAAGATGGATAGTATCCAGTTTCCAGTAGTGGTGATGTCGACGGGGATTTGTTTCTTTTTATCCCTGTAGGAAAACAAGACCGGTATATGTATACATGCTTAGCTGATGTAGCGCTGTTTATAAGCATATCAAGAACGAATGAACATTGCGACTGAGAGGAAGAAGCTACTGGTGCTAAGATAAAGTAGATGGTTGTACTCGAAGCCGTTCCAAACGGCTGACTTTTTACCGCTGTTTTACTCGAAGCCGCTTCCTCATTTAACCTGTGGAAGCCAAAAGTCAGAAGCCAGCCGTGAGATGCTTCCTGCGGCTTCTCACCATCGGGCTTCCAACTTTGCCCCTCGAGTTTAGAATTTATTACCCGCTTTTGCCATCCAATATAAACCCCGATTGTCGTCTCACTCCAAACCCTAGCCCTCGCCTGCGCCTCCCTCTTGCCTCCCACGCCTCCTCCCTCCACCTCCCGAGCTGTCGTCGCCTCCTCCCGATCTGCCGGTGCCCTACCCCTCCTCCTCTTGAGCCACTGTTGCCCTCCCCCTCCTCCTCCCGAGCCGCCGTCGGCCTCCCCCCGAACCGCCGCTCTCCTCCTCCTAACCTAGCGTTGCCCTCGTCCTCCCCTGTCTCGGCGCCGCCCCCGTCCTCCCCCGCCGCCGCCTCCTCCCTCGGATCTGCGCCGGCGCCCTACCTCCCACCTCCTCCTCCCCCCGCCTTCTTCTCCTCCTCCTCACCCCGCCCTTCTTCTCCTCTCCGCGCGGTGCCGCCACCCCTCCTCCTACTGGTTGTGAGATGGCATGGTGCTATGCACTGCTGCAACTTCGCCACCCCCTCCAGGTTTGTCCTTCTTCCACCTCTAGCTCTAAACCCTAACCGGCCGATTCATGGATGATGCATGGATGAATTGAGAATATCTAAATTGATGCTTGAATATTAGATGCTTGATGCCTAGAAACATAGATGGATGATATGCACATACATTTGTATCATATTTTTTAGGATTTGGTTTAACAGCCCATACTGGCATGATGATGTCTTGATTTTCATATGATAAGACATGATTAAGTTGAGCAATCAGCAACATTGATGATGTTAACTAGCTTTGCATTGTTGGATAAAAACATTAAACTGAGCTTTGCTATATATTTGGTACACAATCTAGCATGTCACTATTCTGGCAATAGAGAGAAGGATGGATTGGAAGAACTGAATGTAGATATCCTACACATGTTATTTATTCTTAGATGACAGATAATGGATTCTTGTTAGAACTCATGGGCAAAACTGATATCTATTGTTGTATTGCAAGAACTGAATGTAGAGATCCTACTCATGCACACTTTGTTCAGTTGTGCTTATATCCTCGGTTTGTTCAATTGTGCTATGAAGTCCTATAAATTGTAATGCAATTCTTTTGTGCTTGTATGCTCGCAATTTACCATCGATACTCTATGCTAGGATGCACACTATAGGCACTACTTTTTATTTTGGAATAGGTAGTATAAATCCAATTGCTGGTCTTGGAATATGGTTGGAGTATCATGTTTAGTCATGAGCCATCTGTAATTGTTGGCAATTGGCATTCCTGTTAGCATGCTCATTCTGAAGATTACATCCATGCATTGCTTTTGTACATAGATATCCTCCTTGTAAGCTTTAACCATATCAGTAACAAGCATCCAAATAACTTATTATTATTTCATTCTGCCTTGGATACTTAATTCTCTCTCAGGATGCTTATCCTGACTCCATTGTAGGTCGCTGGTTTGCAGTTCAAGTGTCACTGTCACATGGATGTTAGCCTTTTGTTTTCAATTGTACCTGGGAAGTGTTGTCCGTTGTTGCGCTATGCAGTTTGAACGTCGACTGTACCCAGCTATACTTGAGTTTTTTGTACCTGAGTTTGCAAAAAAAAAAATTGATTAAAAGAAGTATATGTGAATGCATTTTGTTGTGTAACTGAGAATGAATGCCTCCGTTCTTTTTGTTTTCCATTTTTGTTTTCATTGGATGTAACCGAGAATGACAATGATATTTATTAGTTTGGCAGTGTCATGTAAAATCTGATGCACTGATGCTATACTCCCATGCAATAATGTGTGCAATAAAATCGTAGTTAGGATCATTTTCATCTTCATTTCTAGTGTTGTTAAGTGCTAAGATTTGTAGACATGTAGGACTTTTCCTCTGTCAATGGATCCTAGCATGATCAATTCGGTGCTTGTTCAGTTTTACGACCTAATTAAAGTTGGTAAGGTGCACTTGATATCTAGAGAATCAGTAAAACTTACTCAGAAATAGTTTACAATGACTATGAAGTACCTCTAGATGCCTCAACATCTATAGAAATTTGTTCGGTTAATCTTATTGTAATTATATCAATTAATGTATGTTCCTTAAATTGTCAATGCCTCGTCAATTGCGTTAGTCGTCAATTATCGTTAAATGCTGTTAAATATCGTTAAATATTGTTAAATACCATTAAATATTGCTAAATACCGTTAAATATTGTTAATTGCGTTAAACGACATCAAACAAGTCATTACTGTCCTCGGGCATTTCATACATTTCATATCTCGGAAGCTGCAGACAGCCAAACACCAAATCAGAAAAGCCCAGCCGTTCAGTCCACAGTCAGAAAGCCCTACAGCACAACCCAAAGCCACTTTTCAGAAAAGCACAGTCGAAACAAAGAAGCCCGTATGATTTTGTGCTTTTGTTTGTCCCTTGGAGAGGCGATTGAAATTCGAATTTGTTGAGTCCTCTATTAGGGCTTGTTTGAAAGTAATGGGTAGAAAAACCAGAGGACAAAATCCCCATAGAGGATTTTGACAGCACATGGAATCCCTTTCAACCCAAAGGGAAATTTTCCTGCCCAGGAACAAAATCTCTGTTGCCGTTTGAGAACAACAAGGATAAAAAATCCCGGTCATGAAAATTCAAAAAAAAATCATAAAATTCAGAAACAATAGCACAACTAAACAAATCAAAGAGTATGTAACAACACAAAATTCATCATGGGAAAGCTTTTTTTTTGCAATCCCCCTAGCCCTCCCCTACTTGATAAATGATAACCACATTGCTCAGTCTTGAAGTCTTTCCTCTCATGCTTGGAATGCCACTTCGCTTAGAGATAAGACAAGGATCTCCAAGGAGGTAGGGGCATAGAGTTATGCTTCAGGGACCACTTTGTAGCATCCACCATCACATGTAGGAACTGCTTCAATCTGGGAAGGGTACCAACACCAGAAGCGAATTCAACAATGCCATAAGAATTAACTGCCCTAGCTATTTCAAAGTGGCTCCTAAAGTCGATATCAAGGATCAGACACTCTGGACCTATGGTATCAGTGTTCATTATGGCATCAATGTACGCATGATCACCTGATTGGCAAAAAAAGAGACAGTTTAGCCAGACAACTTAATTTATAGAGTAAACTTAAGTATTAAGCATAGAGTAAACTTAAGTATTAAGCATAGGTAGACAAGCTCTCGTTTGGATTACCTCCAGGTATCTTGTCAAACCCCTGCCATTTGATATGCAAACTGTTGCACGTATCCCGAGTATCTCAAGAGCTTCACAAGTAAATGACGGATGCAACTGCCACTGCATTGACCTCTTTTGAACAGGAAAAATTTCGGTCGATTCACCGTTACGATTACGATTCGACCGGTCCGGAAAAATCCGCGGAATCCTTCATATTCAAATTCAAATTCAAAATTTTGGCGGAAACATCTCAAATTCAAATTTATTTGAACAAAATTCATTCGGTTTTCCACTGGGATCTCCGGTTCCCGTTACCGGGCTTCGAACGGGATTGTGCCCGGTAACGGTTCTTTGATCCCTGCTTCTGAAAGCCTGAAGCTCCGACTCGTGGATTGAGAACAACAGTGAATGGACCATGGAGAGTAGCTCAGATTCTTTATCATCTCCACCTTGCTTGTACATCTAAAATGGAATGCATAGAGTGTAAGTTCTAGCATACATTACATACTAATCTATCTGGTATCCAACAGTAAGTTATCCCATCATTAGTTTGGGTAAAACTAATAGTAACAAGCAAAAGTGTAATTGTGTAAAGTGCATACAACATGCTAAATAAAAAGTGCCTTCTCTAATCCAAACTAGATAAGAACACACATCGCATGATTGATTACAAATTGCTAGCACAAGATTGTAACCAGGAAGAAAAATTATGCATAGACAGATGTTTTAAGTCCTCAGCATACAGCTAAAATTGCTCATCATAGTAGTTGGGCTTAGTTCCCCCACAATTCTGCTAATTGTATCACATGTTCCAATTTTCTACAACAGTTTGATGTTACAATCCAAAGCAAATCAATGCTATGCCGATAGATTCTGCTAATTGTAGTATATCCCAGATTTCATGTCTACGATCTAAATTACAACTACAAGTATGAAAGCTTACTTTTGGCTTTGTTTTGCACTGTGGTTATCAAGTAGGGGAGGGCCGGGGGGATTGGATTGGGTATGCTTTCAATGACAATAGCCTCGATTTCACCCTGCTTGCATGTGGATCCATAGTACACTCCATCACCAGGGCCTTGGTCACCGGCAGGGACTCACCAGTGAGCGTAGACTACATAAGAGAGCCAAATCATAGGTCAGAACCTTCAACACCACAAACCAAAATCAGTACTCGAGCACACGACAACAACATTACAACTACACAACAAACAAGATGATATCAATACCTTGGCCTTGGGGGCGAGCAGGGCCATGAGAGCGGCCACAGCATTGTTGGCATTGTTCTCCTCGATGAAGCTGATTGTGGAGTTGATGATGAGCAGGGTGATGATCCCCACAAAGTCCTGCCAGTCTGGAGGCTTCCCCTGAAAAACCAACACATCAGGTCCTCTCAATCCACAGTTTCCACAACAATGCCTCACATGCCATGTTCCCAAATGCTCTCAAGCATCGGTCTCAAAACAATTCTCTCAAACATCAGGACTTACTCCTCCATTGGCAAGAGCGATGACCATGATGGCGGTGGCCTCCATGACCCAGGACAGCAAGTTTCACATGAACCCCAAGAACTTCAGGAACTTGCTCTCCTGCACACACACAAACACCCATCCATCCATCCATCCATCCATCATGTAAACCTCATGCTAAAGCGTGAGGCACAAATTAACAGAACATGCATGAACCACGGATGCAAGATTCTTTACCTTCTTCTCCTCCAGCTTGTTTGGGCCAAAGATAGCGAGCCGGTGCTCAGCCTGGGTGGAGGAGAGGCCCTTGCGGTTGCATCAGGGGTTCTCGAAGACCTCTTCCAATGGGGTGGAGGAAGGCACTCACCAACGACCTCGCCCAGAGGGCCCTCGTCATGGTACCCACCGCCACCGCCGCGGCCCCTGCCTCCATCACTGCCGAAGCGGCCCCCGCCGCTCCTATCGCAGCCGAAGCGGCCGCCACCGCCTCTTGGTGGCCGCATGGTGTGGGTGTGTGGGTTCATGGGGGGAGAGGTGGGTGGGGAGGAGGTCGGGTGGGAGGAGGAAGAACTCGGGAGCGACCGAGCAAGATCTGGCAGCGACGAGGAGAAATTCTTGACCTAAGGAGGCGTCATTTCTCCCCCGTGGATTAGGCCGGGTTGAGCGAAATTTCCTAGTCCATGGCGACACCCAAACAGAGCTGCAGTCCGCATAGGGAAAATTTAGCATGGGAGAATTTTTCCCCGGGATTGGACCAGGATCCCACGGGATTAACCCTCCCAAACAAGCCCTTAGCCATGGAGCTGTCGGCAGGCGACACGTAGCCAAGTCCGATCCCCAAAGGGCCAAACTCAACCTCCATCGTGTCCTAAAGGGCTGAACTCCCTCGCGCGCCATGTGTGAAATTCAGGCCGCTATGGCGCGTACCAGGCTAATTCGACCCTAAGAGCACGGACTAGGGACAGTGTTGTGCCTCCAGGGCCTGGCTAAGCAAATGTCGTGCCTCCAAGGCACGGCGGCAATGGATTAGGCAGCGCACGGGAGGTTAAAAATCGATTAAAAATGATTTTTTGACACTATTTAACACTAGTCGTATGGAGATACAAGTTGGTCATAAGTGATAAGGATATAATCAGAGATCATATTGCATAAGGTTCGTCTGATTGAATATTTATGTGTGTTCAGGAATTGTTATGTCCTGTTAGGAACCGCTAATGACTCGTGGTCAGAAAGGAGTTTTCGAGTCACAGCTGATTACACATGAACCTAGGGTCGCACACTTAACAGGTTGGAACAAATGAGTTCGGATAGAATCCGTTATGGGCTCTTTATAAGGGGTTACATAGGGCTGTTGGAAGAAAGACGAGAGTTGTTCCATCGAAACCTTAGCCGTTATCTTTTCGAATGCCTACCGTGCGCATTGGTGTTAGCACATTGGTGTACGACGTTCCTCCCCTAGACGTGTAAATATCGTAGAGGTGTTGCTGGGATTACTGTTGTACTGACCGAGGACAATCCACGATCTATATAAGGAATGTGATAGGTTGTTGGAGGAGATGATCGATGCCAAGGACATTAAATGATCAACTACGACCACTACATCAACGCGCTCGATGTTGGATCAGGCTGCCCCAACACTTATTTCACTGCATTGCGCGTCTAGTGGTAACGATCTATGATCTCTTGCTTGTATGATTTCCTGATTTATATAGTAGAATTTTTGAATTCTCAGCTAGTGTAGCCTGCCCGTGTGAGGACCCGGAATATTTAACTAGGAACACTTAACCTCCAAATGGTTCTAGTGTTACTAATTAAACATTCTAAGCCTCGATGGACATATGCTTCCTGCACTGCAGATACGTGACATCATCACAAAATTACACATCAATTCCATACACATACATCACTAAGTTCAACAACGACATACATAAAGTAAAGTTATTATAAAAGAGAGCCGACCGCCAAATAGAACAATATACAAGAATGACAATGAAGCAAAAGCGCCATAAGATGGCTAGAACAAAAGTCGACTCAAGTTAGCCACACACCCACAAGGCAACCGACCGGCCGCTAAGCTAGTCGCCCTAAGCTACCACAACACACTCACAAAAGTGAGGCCCTTGTGCTCACCTTCCTCCTCTGCAACAAAACAATTAAGCATAGCATCCGAGTACAAAGATTGTCTTTGTACCCAAGACCGACGTGTGGAATAGCGCACCTATTCATAAACTACATGCAAGCTTATTTAGGTGGAGGTCATATGTCTCATTTTGCATGAAGCCAACTTTATTTGCAATAATGTAGTACCTTTTAAAAGCAAGTTTGCAAATTTATTTTGTTATCAAAGTAATGTAGTAAAGATACATACAAGTAACCACCGAAGTGACTATCCCAATAGCCACCACAACATAGCACTAATCCCCGATTCGCGTACCACCCATCAAGTTTTAATTTAAAAGGTTGTAGTCTAACTCTTGAAAGACCTTGCCAAGCGTGTCCATAACCTAGGACGAGGCTATTCGAATAGTTTTAACCGCAGGGTGTACCAATGTACCCACACTTGCATCGCCTTCAAGCCACAAGCACACTACTAGAAGGTATGCCGCCTGGCTAAGTCCTACGAGACATTTCCAATCTTGTGTATTAACTACTGAGCCGCTCAGTATGGGTAGAAACACCATACGCTACATTGCAAGCCGAAGACAACCACCCGTTACGGGGAACCTTTCGGACACTACAATGCTCCCACCTCCATCCTCCTGCGACTCTCTGCACCCGAGCCAATACACGCCAAAGTACTAAGTCAAGAGAGGTCCCATACCCTCTAGTGTGGTTAGCACGCTAACATGCTTGGTTTAGTGTAACAAGATGTTCGGTCCTTGTTGACCCGGCACCATTCCGATACACCCAAAGTCACACCATCTTACCATTGTGCCCAAGTCTAAATCATTTTGTTTTCGGTTTTAGTTTTCATAAGTAGACATGGCACAAGGTGAAAATCATAATCATAATAAGTTTGATGTGATCGAGGTTATCGACAAGTCGATAACCGCCATTTCTACCGGCTAAGCATGGCTAAGCAATTAATTCGCAACTACTAAGTGACAAGAGCCCATCCACGAACTCTAAATCACAGCAAGTAACCTAGGCTCATGGTAGTAGAGGATAATCATTTGCTAAGGAAATGCATTTACTAGGCCAACTATTAAAACAAAGTAGCAATGCATACATAGAATTTGTAATCAACATAAATACTTAAAATACTGGGATTAACATGATCAAACTGCTTGCCGCTTGCTGTTGCTCAATTTGTTATGAGGGTCGCTCTCGGGTTACCGCAAATGTCGAATCCTAGCTTAAAAGGCAAAAGAACCAAGAACAACCAATAAGACGAGCAAAACTTAAACAAAAGAGCAAGCAAAAATTATCCAAATACGACGAAATTTATACACAGGGTAGAATACAAATATACCTAGACATAGAAACTGGAAAACCTAATTTGGATTTGTGGTGCAAAAGATATTACTTAAAAACTCATTTTCGGCCATAATTAGCACTGAGCAAAATATTTTCTAGAAAGATTTTGAAGCTGAAATTTTATGGTAGCTACCTACTGGTATAGTGGTAACCCATATAAAATTTCAGGTCATTTGGAGTTAAGATGATTTAGTTATGATTTTTCTAAGTTCTACAACTAGCACATATCATTTCTCAGAACATGGATAAAGACAAAGCCTAGGTCAAATTAAAGCAGTCTACACAGCCAAATTTACTGTGTTGAGTTTGCTTAGTTTGCAACTACAGAGAGGAAGTTATGTGTTTTACAAATTTTCCATGAATTCCTAGACATCATTTTTCATTAAACAAGATCATATTGTTTAAATCATTTTCTGCTACAAAACAGGCCTAATTTCATTCTCAGATTAAAGTTCATACTATAACAAAGCTACAAGAATCGAATCATTCAAAAGGAGTTAAAATGACAAAGCTATGCACTTTTGAAATTTGAAACAACAAAGACTTAGGAAACTTTGAGCTTTCTGAGGTCCAAACGAATCGAAGGCAAGAGAGGTCGGGTCGTTAGATCAAGGTCCGACGGCCACGAGCCTCGGCCTGGCACGCACAAGACCTCCTCCCGCGACGGGAGGTCGGATCGTTGAGATCTGATCCAACGATCGCGACCAGCGCGCACGCCGCACGCAAAGGGGTCTATGCGCCAACAGAGGTCGTGACCGTCGGATCGAGATCCGACGGCCCCGAGCACTAGGGGAGGTCCTAAGGCTTTAAACCGAGGAAAGAGGTCGGGTCGGCCGATTCTCACGAGAGGAGGTCCAACGGTCTAGATCTCAGGAGAGAGGTCCTACTCTACGCTAAATCCACAAGGAGGTTCAACCCGTTAGATCTAAATCTAACGGTTTAGACCGAGGAGGAGGCCCTAACGCCATCGATCCAAAGGAGGAGGTCCTCAACGGTCTAGATCTCCGAGAGGAGGTCTTTAACGGACGCGATCAAGCGAGGGAGGTCCCGACGGTTGGGATTTAACCGAGGAGGTCTTGATGGCCAAGATCTACTGGGGAGGTCCTAAGCGGTAGTGATCTAATCGGAGAAGATCCGGACGGCCGATCGAGCCTAAGGAGGTCCCGAAAGGTTCAGATCGACGCGAGAGGAGGTCCGAGCGCTAAGGATTTTACAAACGAGATCTAACGCCGATCTAAACCGGGAGGTCGAACGGCTAGGATTGAGCCTAAGAGGTGCGAGCGGGTTGTCTTTATAAAAGACCCGGATGTTTTTTACAAAGAGTACCCCAAGGGTGGTCTCGAGGTGGTCTTTGCAAAAATAGCCAAGGAAGGTCTTTTGCAAAGACGACCCGAGGGTGGTCTCAAAAATGACCGAGGGAGGTCTTTTACGCACGGAAAAGATCTAAACGGCTAGGATTTAACCGGTGGTCCTAGACGGTTAGGATCGACCAAAGGAGGTCTTAGCGCGCAAGATTAACACAGAGCGATCTAACGGCCAAGAGCTAATCCCGTGAGGTCTTTAACGCGGAGATTACTCTAGGAGGTCTTGGGACTTAGAAATTTACACGAAAAACTTTCTACGGTCCAGATCGATACGGGTGGTCTTAAACGGTTAAGATCTAACTAGGGAGGCCTTACACTTAAGGGTTTTCACGGAAGGGATCAAAAGGTCCAGATCTAGCCCTAGGAGGTCTTAGACGGCCACGATGGACTCGAGGAGGTCCAATGGCTTGACAAAACACGACAAGGTCTGAGCTCGACGGTGAGTCGCCGAGACGTCGCCGACGATCAGGCCACGGCGGCGGAACCAAAGCCACCAAAATGAAGCTAATAGTATTGCGAACCCAACGGAGGTGCTTCGACGGCGACGGCTTTGACCGCCGCGAGCCGAGAATGGCGGAGGACAAACTTTTCGGCAAAACCGAAAACGCCATAACCGAAGCGCCACGAGGTATGCTACTTAAACCTAGAGCTCTAAGGGACTAAAACGAACTTACCCGAGTGTAGGGAAGGTCCAGGGAAGCCGAGGAGAGGAGGAAACCAAGGAGACGCCGGTGACTGTGAACTCCACGAGACGAGGAAGAAAGCGGTCCCGACTCACGAACACTTCAACTCGTCCACCTGCGATGGATAACCACGGCAAGTTAGAGGATGCTTGAGGTGCTCGAGATGACAAGAAAAGGTGCAAGAACGCTGATGGAACCACTTTGGAGCTCGAAGCCGCAGGGGCCCCAAGGTGACAATGGTGACGGGGAAGGTGGTGCTCTCGGGTGCTTAAATGTGGAGCTCAACACGGCCAAGAACGAAGAAGGAAAAGAGAAGGAAGGTCTCAGCTATACATAGCCAGGAGCTTGGACAATGGTGTGGGTAAAGCCTCAGTGAGCATGAACCATGCCTTGCCATGACCTCTGTGACTTGACAAGGCGAAGGGACGACTTCTCTAGGGCTAGGCTCGAACACATTTAATGCATGGCGTAAAGAGACGTTGGGAAGGACCAAAGTGACAAGACCGCTCCCAATCGCTCGACATCGACACACGCTGCACGTGCGGGGAAAACCATGACGACCGGTGGCTCGAGGAGGTCCCGGAGGAAGAAGAACGAGCCGAGGAGGTCTTGGACGCGCCGATTAACTCCGGTGGTCCCGACGCCCGGCATCACCAGGCAGAGGAGGTCCGAGCGCCGCAGGAGGTCGAGGGAGGTCGTGAGCCACACGATCCCCATCCGCGGCCCCGCTTAGCGCCGCAAGACGAGTCCGAGCCCGAACTCGGCCGAGCTTGACTCGACCGAGCCAGTTTCGGTCGGACTCGGTCCGACTCGAGCCCGAGTCCGACTCACTCTGTGGTTCAAAACCCGAGTCCCAACAAGAGCTGATCTTGGGAGAATTATTTGAGGCAGCAAACCAACTCCAAAAATCATGAGATTTTTACAGGGCTTGCTAGCTGAGTTGATTACCTTGTGTAAATTTTACAGAGGTTTTGTGCTACACATTTTCCTCCAAAATTTGACAAGGTGCTGATCCTCTGCTTGACCAGATTTGGATTTGGTTTGACTTGCCTCCAACAAAGATCCAAACAATTTCTAAAAATTGTGGAACCTTCCAGAGGAGTCACATACCAACCCAAGAATTTAGGGAAAATATTTCCGTGAGATTATCACAAGATGGAACAAGGATGACTAAGAAGAATAAGATGTGGTGAAATGACTTGTGATCTTTGTATTCCCATAATCTCTTTACAACAATTGTCCAAAGCACACAGAAATACAAGATGTAAGAAAAAGTTTTAATTTCCCTCATTTTCTTACATTTGAAACACAAGCCTAAAATTGGGATGTTACAATTCTCCCTTACAAGAATCTCGACCCGAGATTCCGTTTTTGAGAAGAAAGAAGGAAAATGCACACAAGGCGATCTTCTCGCTCCCAAGTTGCCTCATCTTCGTAATGGTTTGACCATCAACCTTAAGGAACTTGATGACACGGTTCCTTGTTCTCCGCTCGATTCTCAAGAATGCGAACGGGATGCTCGCGATAGGTCAAATTCTCTCGCACATCGAGAACCTCCAACGAGCTTCTCGGTCGGGACACTGAGGCACTTCTTCGTGTGTGAAACATGGAACACATCATGCACACCTCAAGTGCAGTGGTAGCTCCAATCAGATGCAATCGCTCCAACTCTCTCGATGATGCGATAAGGCCCAACATATCGAGGAGCCAACTTGCCCTTGATGCCAAAACGATGGCCCTTCAAGGTGAGACTTTGAGATACACAAAGTCATTGGGCTCAAGCTCAACTCACGGCGACGACGATCCGCATAGCTCTTTGCTCGGATCGGGCGTGCGCAGATGCTCGCGGATCAATCGAACTTGACTTTCGCCTCATTGATCGAACTGGCGAAAAGCGCCGCCACCGCCTCTCGACGGCTCAACGGGTTCTCGCACCTTCTCCCATACAAAGCCTCAAATGGTGCCATGCCAAGATCGGCTCGAAGTCGTTGTTGTAGGAGAACTCAAGAAACGGTAGGCATTTCTCCCACTTCTTCCCATAGGAAAGAACACAAGCACGAGCATATCTTCCAACACTTGGTTGACTCGCTCCGTCGGCCATCACCGAGGATGAAAGGTCAGATCGAAATGAAGGCGGTCCCCATAGCCTCTTGCGGACTATGCCAAAACCGCGAGGTGAAAAGCGCACCACGATCGAAATAATCGTCTTTGGTACACCGTGAAGACTCACAATCTTCGAGACATAAAGTTCGCCAAAGGCCCCACACGGCCGAAGTCTTGACGGAAGGAAATGTGCCACTTTAGTCAACTTTGTCGATCACGACCCAAATAGCATCATTCCCTTTGGACGAAAGGGCAATCCGTGATGAAGTCCATGCCAACGAATCCCACTTCCACTCGCACCGCAAAGGCCGAAGAAGACTCGCTGGACGCGATGTTCGCCTTCACACGACAAAGACACGCCGCACTCTGCAACGAACTTGGCAATCGCGCTTTCATTCGGTCCACCGAATCTATGACGAAGGTCCTGATACATCTTGGTAGCCCCGGATGGATAGACAAAGGAGAATCATGGGCTTCGGAGAATCAAATTCGCAATTCCATGACCTTATGAACCACAAGGCGCTGCCCAAACCACACAACGCCATGCTCGCCTCCTAAAAGCACTTGGCAATCCCATCCTGATGTTCTCGCTTGATCCGCTCACACCGCATCCGTCTGCTTGTGCCGCTTTGATTTGGTCCACCAAGGTTGGTTGCACAACCAATGTCGCAAGAGAACCGTGCTCGATCAAACCCAAATTGAGTATTTGGAATTTCAAATGAGGGTAGGTCTTGCTCTTGGAGCATCAACATGTTGCAATACACCTTCCGATCGAGTGCATCCGCAACGACATTGGCCTTGCCGGATGGTACCGAATACCCATGTCATAGTCCTTGATCAATTCCAACCATCTTCTTTGTCCGAGGTTCGATCTGGCCGGGTGAACAAGTACTTCAAGCTCTTGTGGCTCGAATACACCTCACAACGGTTACCAATCGATAATGCCGCCAAATCTTGAGTGCATGGACCCACAGCCTAACTCAAGTCATGAGTAGGATAGTTGAGTTCATGAGGCCTTAATCGCCGATGCATAGGCCACAACCTTGCCCTCCGCATAAGAACACAACCAAGACCCCGACGAGAAGCATCACAATAGATATCAAAGCTCCTCGTGAATATCGGGAGAACAAGCACTGGCTGAGGTCAACCGCTCTGAGTTCTAAAACTCACATCACAAGTAGCGGACCACTCAAATTTCTTGTCTTTCTTGAGCAACTCGGTCATAGGCTTTGCAATCTTGGAGAAATTTCGATAAAGCGGCGATAGTAGACAACCAAACCAAGAAAACTCGCACATCGGTGATCGACTTGGTGACCCCAAGATAGCACATCACCGACCTTGCTAGATCCACGGCCACACCTCCTCGCCGAAAGAACATGGCCTAAGAATGCCACTTCCTTCAACCAACTCGTGACTTGTCGAATTTGGCATACAATCGGTGCTCACGCAGCCTTGCCCAATACAAGCTTAAGATGCTCAAAGATGCTCTTCTTCACTCTTGGAGTAGATAAGGATATCATCGATGAATACCACCACGAACCTATCCAAATACTCCATGAATATGAGTTCATTAGATTCATGAATAAAGCAGAGCATTAGTCAAACCAAAGGACATGACGGTGTACTCAGAAAGGCCATAACGAGTAGCAAAAGCCGCCTTAGGAATATCCTCGGCCCGATCCTCGACTTGATGATAGCCCAATCTCAAGTCAATCTTGAGAAGACTCGTGCTCGGCCAACCGATCGAAAAGATCATCAATACGGGCAAAGGATACTTGTTCTTTACCGTCACCTCATTGCTTGACGGTAATCAACACACATGCGCAAGGTCTTGTCCTTCTTCTTCACAAAGATAATCGACAACCCCAAGGAGATGAGCTAGAGCGGATAAAACCCTTCTCTTGCAGCCACCCGCTTGCTTCTTGACTCCTCCAACTCATTAGGAGGCATGCGACGGCTCTTAGAAATAGGGCGTGATCGGCAAAGAACTCGATCACAAACTCTGGATCTCGAGCAGGTGGCATGCCGTGCAAGTCTTCCGAAAGACATCCGCGAAGTCACACACCGTGGGGACGTCGTGAATCTCCAATGCTGGCTTTGCTTCAAGGACATAAAGATGGGCTCTCGAATCGGGCGAAACCCAACCTGCTCACCAGAAGGATCGTGAGGTAGACAATCCTCGCACAATCGATTTGCCCCAAGTGTTGGGACAACCAATCCATACCAAGAATCACATCCAAGCGCGCCGAGTCGAGTAGGATAAGATTCGCCAAGAATCCCACTCCTTCGATGTGGATAGGAACATCCCAAGATACTTGGTCGACTCTCATTTCCGAACCCGAGAGCGAATCGCAGTGGAATCCCAAAGGAATACAAAGAAGTCCACAATCAACAAAGAAAAGACTCGAAATAAAAGAATGCGGCTCAGAGTCAAATAAAACCGTAGAGACGCAAATTAACAAGGAGCGCATCTAACACCACGTCGGCGCCTCCCGTGCCTCCTCACCGAGATATGGTTGACTCGGCCGCCCCAAGCCCGGGTCTTCAGTCGTGGGTGACCACTCCTTGCCCCCGTCCTCCATTAGGACGAGGGTCGCTCCATCTTCTTAGGACAACTACTCGCGTAGTAGCCCTTGTTGTGGCGATGAGAAGCGTGTGACGCCGGCCGGGTTGCGGGAACACCCTGCCATGGGTCGCAGCGACGCGATCGAGTCACGACCGCGGAGGGCGGAGTCGGCCAAGGCCTCGGCGGTGGTGAAGCTGGCGAACGGGCCACCGGTGCGGTGCCCAACTCTGGGACGAACGAGGCCACTGCGCGCCGGCTGGGCCTCCCACTTGCGCTATGACGACTCGCAGCCTCGCCTTGTGCTCGGCGATGATGGCCTTGTCCACCAAGGTCCGAAGTCGGGAAGTCCATAATAGAGAGCTTGTCCAAGCTCCTCGAGACAAACCCTCCATGAACTTTTCCCGCTTGGCCTCATGGTGGCCACCTCGGCAGAGCGCACTCGCCAAATGGTTGAACTTCGTGGAGGTACTCGATCCACCGTCTGCGCCCTGTTGAGCGCAAGGAACTCCTTCTTCTTCGCTTCATCAGTAGCCTGGGGACATGGGCCCGACGAAAGTCGACGGAACCTCCCACGAGACCACGTGTCTCCGCAGTCGCATGGCGAGGAAGTTCTCCCACCATGAGAGTGCCGCACCTCCACCGATGGGATGCGAAAAGCCCGCTCTGCTCCTCGGCATCGAGCAACGCTGAGCTTCGCTCAACCGACGCAGCCTACGATGCGCCCAAGGGATCTCTGGCCGGAGAAAGTGGGGGCCGATGCGGAGGAACTCCGCAAGTCCCCACGAGACCGGAACCACCTCCGATCCGAGGCACCAGAGTGAGTGGAGGTGTTCTGGCGATGACCTCCAACACCCTACGGTCCTCCGAACGATTGCGTTCGATGCGCATGAGACTTCCGCCATGGTCGGAGGAGGAAGATCCTCATCGGGACTACCCGGCCGATTCCGCCGCACGTGTCCCACCGACCATCGATTTACTAAGACAAGTTAGATACGCTTCAAGACCCAAGAGCACAGAATCCAAACTTAGTCAAACGATCAAAGAGTAGCCACAAAAGAACATGAGATCAGAATCACCGAATCAACTTCCCAAACGACTAACCCGTATGGAAGAACGAGTAATCGCTTGAGAAGACCCAAAATTTCAGAACTAATTTCCACTCAAAACAGTCAAAAATCAAGGTATAACCACCTAGTAGAGTATAGGCATTTAGCTAACTTCATATCACTTCTTACCCTTTTATTCCCACGAGTTTTAGTTGTATTTACCTCTCGGGCCTTACCTTAATTACTAACCACTAGCTAGCTGTCCAAATTTCTTTCTCCAAGCTCTCGGGTTCCTCCCAAAACCAAGTTAATCGATAAAGGCTAACTTTTGAAAGGAAGAGAGGAACAACTTTTTCAAACTTAAGTGAGAGTAAGGTGAGATGAGCAAGCTAAGGCAGTAAGGAGAAAAATTAGAGAACTTACTTAAGTTTTCATAAACTATTTGAAAGTAAGTTTTCAAAATATCCTAAAGCGACCAAGCTAGGGGTTTCTACTGGTCAAGATGGCTCGATACCAACTTTGTGAGGACAGGAATATTTAACTAGGAACACTTAACCTCCAAATGGTTCTAGTGTTACTAATTAAACATTCTAAGCCTCGATGGACATATGCTTCCTGCACTGCAAGATACGACATCATCACAAAATTACACATCAATTCCATACACATACATCACTAAGTTCAACAACGACATACATAAAGTAAAGTTATTACAAAGAGAGCCGACTGCCAAATAGAACAATATACAAGAATGACAATGAGCAAAAGCGCCATAAGATGGCTAGAACAAAAGTCGCACCGGTTAGCCACACACCCACAAGGCAACCGACCGGGCCGCTAAGCTAGTCGCCTAAGCTACCACAACACACTCACAAAAGTGAGGCCCTTCTGTGCTCACCTTCCTCCTCTCGCAACAAAACAATTAAGCATAGCATCGAGTACAAAGATTGTCTTTGTACATGAAGATCGACGTGTGGAATAGCAGACCTATTCATAAACTACATGCAAGCTTATTTAGGTGGAGGTCATATGTCTCATTTTGCATGAAGCCAACTTTATTTGCAATAATGTAGTACCTTTTAAAAGCAAGTTTGCAAATTTATTTTGTTATCAAAGTAACAGTAAGTAAAGATACATACAAGTAACCACACGAAGTGACTATCCCAATAGCCACCACAACATAGCACTAATCCCGATTCATTCACCCATCAAGTTTTAATTTAAAAGGTTGTAGTCTAACTCTTGAAAGACCTTGCCAAGCGTGTCCGTAACCTAGACAAGGCTATTCGAATAGTTTTAACCTCGCAGGGGTGTACCAATGTACCCACACTTGCATCGCCTTCAAGCCACAAGCACACTATCAGAAGGTATCTGCCCTGCTAAGTCCTACGAGACATTTCCAATCTTGTGTATTAACTACGAGCCGCCGTATGGGTAGAAACACCATACGCTACATTGCAAGCCGAAAGACAACCACCGTTACTGGGGAACCTTTCGGACACTACAATGCTCCCACCTCCATCCCTCCCGCGACTCCTGCGACCGGAGCCAATACACGCCAAAGTACTAAGTCAAGAGAGGTCCCATACCCTCTAGTGTGGTTAGCACGCTAACATGCTTGGTTTAGTGTAACAAGATGTTCGGTCCTTGTTGACCCGGGCACCATTCCAGTCACACCCAAAGTCACACCATCTTACCATTGTGCCCAAGTCTAAATCATTTTGTTTTCAGTTTTAGTTTTCATAAGTAGACATGGCACAAGGTGGAAATCATAATCATAATAAGTTTGATGTGATCGAGGTTATCGACAAGTCGATAACCGCCCATTTCTACCGGTTAAGCATGGCTAAGCAATTAATTCGCAACTACTAAGTGACAAGAGCCCATCCACGAACTCTAAATCACAGCAAGTAACCTAGGCTCATGGTAGTAGAGGATAATCATTTGCTAAGGAAATGCATTTACTAGGCCAACTATTAAAACAAAGTAGCAATGCATACATAGAATTTGTAATCAACATAAATACTTAAAATATCGGGATTAACATGATCAAACCGCTTGCTCGCTTGCTGTTGCTCAATTTGTTGCGGAGGGTCGCTCTCGGGTTACCGCAAATGTCGAATCCTAAGCTTAAAAGGCAAAAGAACCAAGAACAACCAATAAGACGAGCAAAACTTAAACAAAAGAGCAAGCAAAAATTATCCAAATACGACGAAATTTATACACAGGGTAGAATACAAATATACCTAGACATAGAAACTGGAAAAACCTAATTTGGATTTGTGGTGCAAAAGATATTACTTAAAAACTCATTTTCTACCATAATTAGCAATCGTAGCAAAAATATTTTCTAGAAAGATTTGAAGCTGAAATTTTTATGGTAGCTACCTACTGGTATAGTGGTAACCCATATAAAATTTCAGGTCATTTGGAGTTAAGATGATTTAGTTATGATTTTTCTAAGTTCTACAACTAGCACATATCATTTCTCAGAACATGGATAAAGACAAAGCCTAGGTCAAATTAAAGCGAGTCTACAGCCAAATTTACTGAGTTGAGTTTGCTTAGTTTGCAACTACAGAGAGGAAGTTATGTGTTTTACAAATTTTCCATGAATTCTAGACATCATTTTTCATTAAACAAGATCATGTTGTTTAAATCATTTTCTGCTACAAAGCAGGGCCTAATTTCATTCTCAGTTAAAGTTCATACTATAACAAAGCTACAAGAGCTGGAATCATTCAAAAGGAGTTAAAATGACAAAGCTATGCACTTTTGAAATTTGAAACAAAGAAAAGACTTAGGAAACTTTGAGCTCTCGGGAGGTCCAAACGAACGGAAGGCAAGGAGAGGTCGTGGGCCGTTAGATCAAGGTCCGACGGCCACGAGCCTCGACACACTGTGCGCACAAGACCTCCTCCCGCATCGGGAGGTGCGGATCGTTGAGATCTGATCCAACGATCGCGACCGATGCGTGCTGCAGCGCACGCAAGGGGGTCTATGCGCCTAACGAGAGGTCGTGGACCGTCGGATCGAGATCCGACGGTCCCAGCACTAGGGAGGTCCTAAGGCTTTAAATCGAGGAAAGAGGTCGGTCGGTCGATTCTCACGAGAGGAGGTCCAACGGTCTAGATCTCCTGAGAGAGGTCCTACTCCTCCGCTAAATCCACGAAGGAGGTCTAACCCGTTAGATCTAAATCTAACGGTTTAGACCAGAGGAGGAGGCCCTAACGCTACTGATCCAAAGGAGGAGGTCCTCAACGGTCTAGATCTCCAGAGGGAGGTCTTTAACGGACGCGATCAGCGAGGGAGGTCCCGGACGGTTGGGATTTAACCGAGGAGGTCTTGGATGGCCAAGATCTACTCGGGAGGTCCTAAGCGGTAGTGATCTAACGGAGAAGATCCGGACGGCTCGGATCGAGCCTAAGGAGGTCCCGGCGGTTGGATCGACGCGAGGAGGTCCGAGCGCTAAGGATTTTACAAACGAGATCTAACGCTCAGATCTAAACCGGGAGGTCGTGAACGGCTAGGATTGAGCCTAAGAGGTTCGAGCGGGTTGTCTTTATAAAAGACCAGGACAGACTTTTACAAAGAGGACCCCAAGGGTGGTCTCGAGGTGGTCTTTGCAAAAATAGCCAAGGAAGGTCTTTTGCAAAGACGACCCAGGGTGGTCTCGAAAAATGACCGAGGAGGTCTTTTTACATGACGGAGAAAGATCTAAACGGCTAGATTTAACCAGGTGGTCCTAGGCGGTTAGATCGACAAAGGAGGTCTTAGCGCGCAAGATTAACACAGAGCGAGATCTAACGCCAAGAGCTAATCCCAGGAGGTCTTTAACGGCGGAGATTACTCTAGGAGGTCTTGGGACTTAGAAATTTACACGGAAAAACTTTCTACGGTCCAGATCTGACATGGGGTGGTCTTAAACGGTTAAGATCTAACTAGGGGGAGGCCTTACACTTAAGGGTTTTCACGGAAGGGATCAAAAGGTCCAGATCTAGCCCTAGGGAGGTCTTAGACGGCCACGATGGACTCGAGGAGGTCCAATGGCTTGACAAAAACACGACAAGGTACAGAGCTCGACGGTGAGCTCGCCGGCACGTCGCCGACGACCAGGGCCACGGCGGCGGGAACCAAAGCCACCAAAATGAAGCTAATAGTATTGCGAACCCAACGGAGGTGCTTTCGACGGCGGCGACGGCCTTGACCGCCGGCGAGCCGGAGAATGGCGGAGGACAAACTTTTCGGCAAAAACCGAAAACGTCATAACTGAGCGCTACGAGGTATGCTACTTAAACCTAGAGCTCTAAGGGACTAAAACGAACTTACCCGAGTGTAGGGAAGGTCCAGGGGAAGCCGGAGGAGAGGAGGAAACCGAAGGAGACGCCCCGGTGACCAGGAACTCCGCCGGAGACGAGGAAGAAAGCGGTCCCGACCACGAACAGCCCCCCAACTCGTCCACCCCTGCGATGGATAACCACAGCAAGTTAGAGGATGCTCGAGGTGCTCGAGATGACAAGAAAAGCAGGCAAGAACGCTGATGGAACCACTGGAGCTCGAGCTTCGGCAGGGGGCCCCAAGGTGACAATGGTGACAGGGAAGGTGGTGCTCTCGGGTGCTTAAATGTGGAGCTCAAGCACAGCCAAGAACGAAGAAGGAAAAGAGAAGGAAGGTCTCAGGCTATACATAGCCAGGGAGCTTGGACAATGGTGTGGGTAAAGCCTACTGTGAGCATGAACCATGCCTTGCCATGACCTACAGGACTTGACAAGGCAGAAGGGGACGACTTCTCTAGGGCTAGGCTCAGACACATTTAATGCATGGCAGAAAGAGACGTTGGGAAGGACCAAAAGTGACAGCACCCTGCTCCCAACTGCTCTGACACTGACACACGCACGGGTGCGGGAAAACCATGACGACCAGGGCTCGAGGAGGTCCTGGAGGAAGAAGAACAGAGCCGAGGGAGGTCTTGGACGCCGCTGATTAACTCGGGGTGGTCCCGGACGTCCCAGATCACCCGCGCAGAGGAGGTCCGAGCGCGCAGGGAGGTCCAGGGGAGGTCGTGAGCCACACGATCCCCATCCGGCGCCCCGCTAGCATGCGCGCGACGAAGTCCGAGCCCGAACTCGGCCGAGCTTGACTCGACCGAGCCGCTATCGGGTCGGACTGGTCCGACTCGAGCCCAGTCGACTCACCCGTGGTTCAAAACCCGAGTCCCAACAAGAGCCGATCTTGGGAGAATTATTTGAGGCACAAACCAACTCCAAAAATCATGAGATTTTTACAGGGCTTGCTAGTGAGTTGATTACCTTGTGTAAATTTTACAGAGGTTTTTGTGCTACACATTTTCCTCCAAAAATTTGACAAGGTGCTGATCCTCTGCTTGACCAGATTTGGATTTGGTTTGACTTGCCTCCAACAAAGATCCAAACAATTTCTAAAAATTGTGGAACCTTCCGTAGGAGTCACATACCAACCCAAGAATTTAGGAAAAATATTTTAAGATTATCACAAGATGGAACAAGGATGACTAAGAAGAATAAGATGTGGGTCGAAATGACTTGTGATCTTTGTATTCCATAATCTCTTTACAACAATTGTCCAAAGCACACAGGAAATACAAGATGTAAGAAAAGTTTTAATTTCCCTCATTTTCTTACATTTGAAACACAAGCCTAAAATTGGGATGTTACGCCCGTATCCTACATTGGCGCCGACGGGCGGATGCGATGTGGGCGTGTTCGATGTGCCCAAGGGCCGGCGAACGTGATGGTGTGCGGCGCGTGGTGCGACTACAAGGCGATGAGGAGGCGTGGCGGCAATGTGAGGGCAAGCGAGAGGAGGCGCCTTGACGGGCGCGAGGAGCTTTAACGGGTTGAGCGACAGGGGCGTCGTCGTTGCCGTGGTCAAGAATGGGTCACCGACGAGGTGCAACACTACCGTCGCCTCACAGCGCCTGCTCTGTGAGGGGCAGCTCCCAGCCACCCTCCTTGTGCCACGCGCGGCGTGCCGTGTCCAAGGAGAAGGTGCCCTTGCCGCGGATGGACACCCACACGCGTGTATAACGTGAAGTAGGCCATCACCTCGGAGAGCAAAGGCGAGGCGCATGGGGGCGCCCCGTGGTGGAGCGGTGGAGTCGGGAGGGCTCGCCACGCGACGCCAACAGTGGCGAGACGGAGAGCCTCAAACTAGGGGCTAGGGAAGTCCTAGAGCGGCTGCTCACGGTGGTCGACACACACAATGGCGATGAGACGACGGTGAAGATGGCGATGGTACAGTAGCGTTCGACGTAGGCGTCGGCGAGGAAGCCAACAAGGACGGAGGAGGCCTGGGAGATGCCGAGGAAGTTGTTGACGGAGGGCACGACGTTGGGGGCAAGTGGAGGGGGTTGGAGGGCTGCGGGGTCGACGTCAGAGTGGAGTCGGTGGTGGCTGTTGTAACAGCGGAGTGGAGGTGATCTTCGAGTTGCTGCCGCTTGCTTGTTTGCTTTTTGGGCGAGAGCATTTTGTCTTTTTGCGTAGCGTGAACAGAATTTTTTTTGGATATTATTATAATAATGGAAATCGAGTATTTTATTAAAGATCGTACTAAACGAAGGGTAAATAAACCATTACATCCGAACGGGTATATCGTCGAAACCTAAATAAGAGATAGCGAAGGCTAAGTAGGCAATTTCCCCACTTTAAAATAGTTTAATTTTGCCAACCTTTTCTCGAATGATTTTGGCCTTGAACTTGTCTGTCCCGTCGTCGCCCTGGATCCCACGTCGGAAGCTAGAAGCCACCCCCACCTAAGAGAGAGGGAGGAGGAGATGGGAAGAGACGACGGCGAGAAAGAGGCCAAGCGCCGCCGCGGCCGCAGCAGCAAGAGATCTAGGGACGCCTCCCCGTCCTCCTCGGACTCCGATTCCTCCCCTTCCGCTTCCTCCGCCTCTTCCCCCAGCCGCAGCTCCGAGCCCCGAAGCCGCAGCCGCGGCAGCAGCAATCGCAAGAAGTCGTCCTCATCCTCATCCCGCCGCCACCGCCACCGCCACAAGAGCAGCGGCCGGTCACGCAGTTCCCGCGACGACGACCGCCGCCGCCGTCGGCGGAGGCGCCGGGACGAGGAGCGCGGGCGGCGTGGCAGCGATGCCGGCTACTGGTCGGGCTCGGGCTCGGGCTCGGAGGGGTCGGGTAGGGCAGAGGAGGCGCGGGAGATCGTCCGCGACATCCTCGGCGAATTCCCGGCAGTCGCCGGCGAGCTCCGTCAGGTAGGGTTTTTTTTCTCTCACTAATTCGTTTAAAGTTTTCGAACGGGAATTTTATTTATTATAGGTGGCATGACTTTAGACCTGCACAATTGCACCGCGAGAAAAAAAAAAAATCAAAAAATCATTTAATTTTGCGAAAGGCAATTGCTCTTCCAATGAAGAATTCTTACTGATTAAAATCTATAGCGATCACAAATGAAGTGGTAAATGGTAGTTATGTTGGATTTAAGGGAAGGTTTGGAGTTATTTGGCTGCACTACATGGTAAAAGAGAATGGGATGTCAGGAGATTGGAGTACCCACCAATTCGTTATATGTGATGTACATCATTTGAATGACATGCCTATATTTTTGTACAAAACACTATACTTGCTTATTGATTTATGTCATACATTTGTGCTAGCTGTTATCCCTACATTGTAACTAAAAGGTGGTGGTAAATCATGGGTACTAATAGTAACAGATCCGTCTTTTTTGAAATAGTTGGTCAATGCCTATTTTGCAAAAATTCAAACCAAAACTGCAAAATGATGTCAATATCAATTTTGTTTTCTTACATCAGGTTATACTTCATTTCATTGTTACTTCTTGCATTTCTAGAATTATTTTGCAAGCAACAGTATAGATCATCAGTCCTTGCATTTCTAGAACTATTTTGCAAGCAACAGTGTACTGAGCATTTTCAACGGAACACACTGAATGTACATTTCCTAATAGTTTGTATATAATTCACACCAATCCATTATTAATAGTGGCTGTACTCATTTTAGTAAATGAAGTTAAAGCTGCAACTAAAATGTGTACATTTCCCATTAGATTGGTGTATACTTTCGATTTAAGTTACATACACTTCTTGTCATATGGTGTATGCTTTCATTTAATTTATGTATATTTCAATGGGTCTGAGCTCTGAGCTCGTACTACTACTTGTACATTTTCAGTTTGTTCATATCCACTTCAATTCAATCAACTTTTATTGTTTACTTATATAAATGCATTTCTTTAAATTATCCGCTCTGAATTGAACTAGCCACTTCTCTCCCCAAAACAAATCGTCAAATTTGATACACACAATCCCATTATCACCAATTAATGCATCCCATGTGGCATGTAGACATGTATCAAGAAGATGTGGCCAAATAATTCCCATAGCAAAAATGCACAACCCACAGGGGAAAAATTACAATTATAGGATACTAACTATGTAGTAAGTGCACTTGGTAGTACCAAACCTGTATTCTTTTGTATCCAGTTGATTCAATTTTACTTCTGCCTGATAAAGAGGTGTATCTGTGGAAGTATTTGGCTGAGGTCAGTATGTCATTACATTGGCAGCCAGAAATCATAGCATGATCTTCCACTCTGGAAGCTGAGGTGGAAAATGTATACACTAAATGACATGTTTCTATTGGCACTTGGCAAGGTTTGTAATATGTTAATCCAACAAGAGGACAAGAGGTTATAGTTTTAGTAGGTTTAAATAATTAAATGTCAGTTAATTTAGCATTATTAACCTGAAATAGCAGCTATAAGGTTATGTATATCACTATATCTTAGTAAGTTTCAATGTCATAGTTATGAGAAGTTTGTCCACAGTCCACCTTAAGCAGCTATAACATTGAAAAAGAACTAGATGACATACCTGTGCTTTGCAAAGTGATCATTGTCTTTTCTGATCAATTTACATGCCCAATCATTAGTACTGACTCTATGTGTATGACTATTTTCTCCGTTCAGTTACGCCTTGTAAATTTCAATCCTATATTATGTATTTATGTATATGCTGCCCTTGTTTAAGCGTCTAAATACTGTTTTATAGAACTATAATCTTAAAGCCATTAAATAAAATGACATTTTAGACATGTGACATGGGGGCGTATAATATGTTGCTATTGTACTAGTTTTGTGCTTGATACTTATTTATTGCCATGGAGACTGGGTTTCTCCTCAATTACGGGTTCTGATGTGTTGTGATTACTGATTACAGAGCTACTTAACTCTCATCATCTTTTTAGTATTATGATGAAACTAGGATATTCATCTACACTGTGTTGTTGAATAAGTTAACTCATTTGTGTAATCGGTGTATGAATGATGTTCTTGTCCCATTCCAAGTTAGTTTTACTATCTATCCTATTGGCCATTTCTGATTGCCCTATGGAAATTTTGTTAACTTGCAGCTTCTTGAAATGATTGATAGTGGTGAAGGCATTGATATTTCTGGAATTTCTGACAAGCCATTGGTGAAGCGCCTGAAGAAACTTTTCAGATCATTGAAACTGAAAGAAAGTGCAAATGGGGCTTACTTGCTGCCACCAAAAAGTGTTCCAACCCTTGATGTTGTTGGACCGATATTATTGGCAAGTGCCGAACTTAGAGATAATCAAAATGAAAATTCGGTCTCACAAAATACACAAGAACTACCAGCATCTAACTTCGATGTGCAAAATAAAGATGATATCACTCCTGAAGATCCAGAAAAAGTCGACAGGGAAGTGGAAAACGCTAAAAGAAGGTATACTTGCATGCGTAGTTACTCTATTAGAAAAAAATGTTCTTGGGCATAGCTGACTTTTTTTGACACAATTTCTCCAATAGGAAATATTGTTCTTTTGGATAGAGTTGATTTTTTTTTGGGAGCAGATGGTTTATTAAGAACCAAATACTAATGTTCACATGACTATACCAACAATAAGTAGTCGCAGCATGCATGCTATCTTGATGCTAATGTTCAAGAATCAAGAGCATTAGCAGCTGTAAAACAAATAGTACACAAATTTTTTAAAGCAAAGCCATTCATTCATATTTGTGGCCAGTGTTTTTTTTTCTGGCCAATAATTTAACTGTTTTCTCTTTTTATTCTTTGGATAATAATAGTAGATGGTATATTGCCTATTGTAGTTTCTACAACCAAATGCTATTTATTCCAGGCAGATACTTTTACCTGATTTATCCCTTGTTTAATCTTTGGGCAATAACAGTAGATGGTGTATCTAGGACATTGACAGTGGCACTGTTGTTAAGTCGCCACTTATGCCATAGTGGTACTAGCAAAGGGCACTGTGAGGTTTGTTTTCTTGTAGGTAAGACATAGTGTTATATATTGGCTATTAGTGTATGTTCGGTATGATGATTAGGCACATACTTGAATCTGGACTAGTCAGATTGTTCATCTAGGTATCTCAGGATCCCTCTTTCTTGATGCTTCTTAACTGTCGCCAACTTGCCATTCCTTTTGCACAAATATGTTTCTTTTCTAGAATTCCCGATTAGTAGATTTGGCATTTAGTGTGTGCTTAATGTGGCTGAACGTTCTTATGAAATGCTTATTTATCATTCAAATGTTATCCAACACAATAAGATTCCAATTTGTTAATTATTACTCAATTTGTTGTCCAACAAGATTTTGTCCTGTGCAGGATAATTGGTCCTGCAATGCCATCACGTGAATTACTAGCTGCGGCAGCTGAAATGACAGAGGCTCTTAGGCGCGGTAAGATTTTGTTTTATGACTTTGTGATTTGTTATTTAGTCAATAGCTAACAATGCATGGACATTAGGAATTGTGTCATCCAATGAGTAGCTGAATCGATATCTCATTGATCACATCTTTAGTGTAGTTGTACTCTTAAATAGTAACTTTTTTTTCTATCTCCAGGGATGCTGAAATGGAAGCTGATGACGATTTTCTTATAGGCCCCCCACCACCTGCCATGGTTGCTGAAGCTGCATCTGCAAATGAAGCTGAGCGATTTGAAGAGGTATATTTCAGTGACAATATGTTTTTTTTGGCAAACCTTATGTTGTGGACTCTTTTATTGGGAAGACGTAGCAGAGGAGAAGACTTTCGGCTAGCAGCGACGGCTAGGCGAGGCATGCGGCACCAATCAGGCGTGCGGCCAAAGGATTCCAAGCAGTGTTCAGAGAAGCATTCCAAATAAAGTAGCAATCTCCTTAAGAGATCATATTTAGTATTTTAGTTAGAGATCAAATCTCCTTAAGAGATATATTTAATTTCCAATTGTTAGGCTTAAGTCTCTATATAAGGGGCTCATCTATTTCAGAATAAATCAAGCAGAGAAGTTAGCCATCTAAATCACACGCCTGATCATAGCCTCGGCAACGCTGAAGGCAAGCCTTAGTGCATGCACGAGGGCGATCATGCCCTACCCCGTTACCCTCTCCGATCTCGGCCAGTGACCCACGGTCTCATCCAATCTCCTGTCGCCTCCCCTTAACGCATCGGTAAAACCTTACGCCACAACAGCTTGGTATCAGAGCCATCCACCACCACCCTTCTCATGGGAGAGCCTAGTACCATCGAGGACATCAACAAGATACTTGCGGCGCTGACGCAATGCATTGATGAGATAAACATCAAGCAGGATCAGCAACACGATGCCCTTGTGTGACTATAGTGGGGGCACTCTGGAGCCTCTCTAGGATATTACGGCTAGGGGGCTGCCTTGGTCGGATTGGAAGAAAGGGGAGACGAGCGGCGTGGTGCGCCTCGGTACCACCGACTCGTTCCCGACGTTCGACGGCGAAGATCCCCTACCATGGATCAACTATTGCGAACAATTTTTTCGTGGACAGAGGACGTTGCAAGAGGAGAAAGTGTGGCTGGCATCCTACCACATGCCATGCATGGCGCAACAGTGGTATTACTAGCTAGAACGCGACGAGGGCATCCTTCCTTGGCCTCGTTTTGCCGACTTTGTCAACATGGGCTTCGGGCCGCCTCTTCGCAGTAATCCGTTGGGGGAGCTTGCCCAACTTCAGCGTATTGGAAGGGTGGATGAATTCCAGAAATAGTTCTTGGCTCTCTTGTGCCGAGTGGAGCCACTATCCCCATAGCAACAAGCACAATTGTTTTCCGCCAGATTGTTGAATCCACTCCGCACTGACGTCGAGTTGCAAAACCCGACTAATCTACAAACCGCGATGAGTTTGGCTAGGGCATATGAGAGGCGGCACATGGAGGATCCCCCCGAGAACAAGTTGGCTTCTGTCGCGGCATCTAAATCAGTGGCACACCCAGCACAACAGCAGGTCGTGATCCTAGATCCTAAAACCACGGCGCCACCTGCAAGCATCACGGCAAGCGCGTCAACAACTTCGGCTGGGACGACTGCCAATACATCTTGGTCGCGTTTTCGTTGCTTATCACCGGAGGAGATGGCCGATCATCACCTCATGGGGATGTGTTCAACTGCCCCGAGAAGTTCACTAAAGATCATGCCCGACAGTGCATGATGAAGGGAGTTTACCTTCTCATCTTGGTGGAAGGCGAGGAGGACGAAGACGGCGCGGATGTAGGAATTTCCCTGCATGCTTTGACGGGAATTCACTTGGGCTGAACAATGCAGCTACATGTTAAGGTCAAAGGGGAAAAGCTACTAGCTTAGGTAGACTCGGGATCAACTCACAATTTTGTTGCCGAGGAGACTGCACGACAAATTGGTTTAGACATGACCCCATGTCCAGGTTTACATGTCTCTGTTGCCAATGGCGATCGTGTAACCAATGTTGGGTTATGCAGCAACGTTCCCATCTCCATCGCCCAAGAAGATTTCATCATCAATTGTTTTAGACTTCCACTGGGAGGATTTGATATGGTGCTTGGTGTTCAATGGCTGCAAAGCCTAGGACCCATCTGCTGGGATTTTGAAAAGCTATCCACCCATCCGCTGGGATTTTGAAAAGCTATCCATCCATCTGCTGGGATTTTGAAAAGCTATCCATGTCCTTTTGGCGCAACGATCACCACGTTGCTTGGCACAGAATTGCAGCCGTATCGGCCGAACCACGGGTACGGGGCTACATTGGACGTGATTTACTAGCTGAATTATTAGAAGAGTTCATTGATGTGTTTGAGACACCACGGGGTGGCATGATCATCATATTCATCTACTGCCTAGATAGCTACCGCAGCCATTCATCCTTATCGGTATCCGTAACTATTGAAAGATGAGATAGAGCGACAATGTGAGGACATGTTGACGAAAGGGATCATCTGCCATAGCACTTCAGAATTATTGGCTCTGTGCTCCTGGTCAAGAAGCATGATGACACTTTGCGCTTTTGTGTGGACTACTGTGCTCTCAATGTTCAAACCATCAAGGACAAGTTTTGATTCCAGTTGTTGACGAATTGGAAGGGGCGCGATTTTTCACCAAGTTTGACTTGCGTAGCAGGTATCATCAAGTCCGAATGCATCCTGATGATATCAAGAAGACAACTTTTCATACACATCATGGCACTTCGAGTTCTTGGTCATGTGACATGTCTTTTGGGTTGACTAATGCGTCGACAACTTTTCAAGCACTTATGAACGACATTCTCAACCCGTTTCTTCGACGCTTCGTCTTGGTTTTGTTTGATGATATCTTGATATATAGTTCCTCTGAGCATTTACAGCATGTCAGGGCGGTGTTGCAACTCCTACGCCAACATCAACTTTTTTTTGAAGAGAGCCAAGTGTTCTTTCGGTCAAGAGCAGGTTCAATATTTGGGTCATATTATTTCCAGCCGCGGCGTTGCAATGGATCCTGATAAGGTCTCGGCAGTACAAGCCTGGCCGGTCCCAAGGATATAGTATGCGCATTGCGGAGTTTTCTCGGCTTAACATGGTATCATCGAAAGTTCATCGAAGTTTACGGGGAAGTAGCTGCTCCTCTTACTAAATTGATCAAGAAAGAATCGTTTCTCCGGTCTGAGGAGGCCGAGCAAGCATTCAAAGCGTTGCAGGAAGCATTGACCACAACCCCTGTCCTCCAGTTACCAGATTTTGCTAAAATATTCGTAGTGGATTGTGATGCGTCCGGGTCAGGATTTGGAGCGCCTCTTCACCAGGGAGAACGACCACTCGCGTTCTTCAGCAAGGGTGTCGCTCCTCATCATGCCAAGTTAGCTGCGTACGAGCGTGAGCTCATCGGCTTGGTCCAAGCTGAGGAGGCCTTATTTGTGGGGTCGCTCGTTTACTGTACAGACAGACCATTGTAGTCTGATATTTCTTCTTGATCAATGGTTTTCTACTATTCCGCAACATCAGTGGGTTAGTAAATTATTTGGGTACGATTTCACGGTGGAGTATTGATCCGGGCGTTAGAACATCGCAGCCGACGACCCAACGCTTTGTCACAACGCGGCAAAGAGATTTTGGACCTGCATGCACTCTTGGCTCCCCAATTTACCTGGTTTACCGAATTGCGGCAGGAGATAGATGCTACACCATCACTAGCGAGCTTCGCCGGTGATTCAGAGGCGACAAGGAACAACCAGCATGGTCTGTGGTTGATGACTTGCTGTTCCACAGAAATTTTTTTTGTGCTCGATTCTTCTCCTTTGTGGACTTAAGATACTTGCAACTGCTCATGATATTGGCCATGAAGGTGTTCAGAAAACGTTCATCGACTCCTCGCTACCTTTCACGTTCCCGGCATGCACAAGTTAGTACGCGACTACATTAAAGGGTGTACCACATGCCAGCGTAACAAAACCGAGCACCTTCACCCTGCTGGGCTGTTGCAACCACTACCAGCACCAACTATAGTATGGGCTGACATCTCCATGGATTTTGTGGAAGGATTTCCAAAAGTACACGACAAATCAATCATCCTCATAGTGGTGGATCGTTTTTCGAAATATGCTCACTTCCTGCCTCTGGCACATCTTTATACGGCCAGTTGAGTTGCTTGTGTATTCTACTATTCTTTGATGAGATTGTTCGACTACATGGCATGCCAACTTCTATTATCAGCGATTGTGATCCTGTTTTCACAAGTAATTTTTGGTTCGAGCGTTTTGGTTTGGTTGGCGTCAAGTTGCACATGAGTTTAGCTTTCTATCCTTAGACAGATGGCCAATCAGAGGTGGTTAACTATATAATTACCATGTATCTCCATTGTCTCTCCGGGGATCGTCCCCGTCAATGGGTTCAGTGGCTTCCGTGGGCCGAATATTGTTATAATTCTTCATTTCAAACCGCACTTCGTGCCACACCCTTTCGGGTTGTTTATGGGCGAGATTCACTTCCATTACTTACATGTGAACCAAGTTCCGTGCGTGTGGCCGCATGATTGAGCAGCGAATCTGAGCCGAGATGAGTTCTTAGAATAAATTAAAGAACGACTTTTGTAGGCTCAAGCTATTATGAAGAATCACCATGATGGACATCACCGTCATGTGGAGTTTGTGGTAGGATAGTGGGTTTGGATACATCTCCAGCACCGGGCCGTGACTAGCATCACACAGTGCCAACCGTCAAAGCTAGGGCTCATTTTTTTGGGCCTTATCAAGTCCTAGAATGCATTAGTGCTGTGGCATATCGTTTGAAGCTTCCGAGCAAAGGCTAACATACATGATGCATTTCATGTTGCCTTGTTAAAAAAAATTCGAAGGAGAGCCACCAATAGCTGTGATTGAATTACCACCACTTTATCATGGCTGTGTAATTCAAGTCCCATCTTTGATTCGTCGAGCTCGCTTGAATAGAGGAACTTGGGAATTATTGGTACAATGGAAAGGATTGCCAGCAACAGATGCTTCATGGATATTTTTACCCAAGTTCGAAGAGCAGTTTCCTGATTTCCAGCTCGAGGATGAGTTGTTTCTACAGGAGGGAAGAAATGTTGTGGACTCTTTTATTGGGAAGACTATCAGAGGAGGAGAAGACTTTCGGCTAGCAGCGGCGGCTAGGCGAGGCATGCAGCACCAGTCAGGCGTGCGGCCAAAGGATTCCAAGCAGTGTCCGGAGAAGCATTCCAACTAGAGTAGCAATCTCCTTAAGAGATCATATTTAGTTAGAGATCAAATCTCCTTAAGAGATATATTTAGTCTCCAATTGTTAGTCTTAAGTCTCTATATAAGAGACTCATTTATTTCGGAATAAATCAAGCAGAGAAGTTAGCCATCTAAATCGCACGCCTGATCAAAGCCTTAGCGCATGCATGTGGGTGATCACACCCTACGCCGTTACCCTCTCCGATCCCGGCCAGAGACCCACGGTCTCATCCAATCTTTTGTTGCCTCCCCTCAATGCATCGGTCGAACCCTACGCCACAACACCTTCATCCATAATTTCGATCGCAGTACAAAATAATTATGTACTCTGAAGTTCCTCCACTGTTCAAGAGTCAAGACAGTAATTTCCAGATCTTGTGTGGTCTAGATTGCTTCCTGCTTCATGTAGTTGATTATTTATGTTCAGCAGTTGTCTAGGGTCCTCTCTTATTCGCGTCTTCATGCCAGACCCTTGAATTACCAGCACACTTTGTAACTGTGGTGTAAGGCCCCTTTTTGTCAACAGTATGTGCACCATCAATATATTGCTTAGGCCAGTCCTTACCAATTTCCTGCTATGTCTTACAGCAGCATGTTGGAGGTAGTCCTTTACCAATTCCTTGCTATGCCTTTTGTTTATTTAATTTGCAAGCAGCTAGGATCATATAATCCACTTGTAGGGTCACTTTGTTCTTGTGGATGATGTCAGATATATTTCAATACTTTGCATGAAGCCATGTATCATGCAATAATTTGTGTTGTACACACTTGGCTTTGTATGACATGTGATTGATATTTGAAACATCTTTGACTCAGAAGTGTGTGAGGTTATTTCTTTACTTTGTTGTGTTTGTGACCATAGTTACCGGATTCGCTATAAAACCCTGCGAATCGCGAACCGGATTCGTCAAACCCAAACCAGTTTAGGGTACAGGGTTCGTGTTCGTAGTGGAAATTGAAAGAAAAAGCGGCGAACAACGAACCCGAATCCCGTACCACGACCCGGACGAACCATGTTTCTAGTAACTATGTTTGTGACACTAATAGAAAATTTCAGGGTCATATCTTTATTTGGCATTTGTTTTCTGAATTCTAATTTTCATGATTTAGGGGTAATCCATACAGAGAAGTGATCGTAGTGGTCATAACCAAACAAGTTAGCAATCATGATTCCTTTGTATAATACATTAATACTCGTCTGGCTTTAGATAAATCGTGGTTGGTTGGAAATAGGTCATAACTGAAGCCTTTTCTTATACTTGTTCTTGTGTGAGAATCACAATTTACATATTTGGTTTTGATTTGCTGTGCGCCATTAAACTATTGCTCTTTATTTTCATGGAATTGGTTGTAGGTTACTCGAATATTGGGGGCTGATGCGAATTCACTGTATGATGTTCTGGGTGTAAATTGGAAGATGTCATCTGATAATATCAAGAAAAGGTGGTGATTTATGTACTTGTTACGTCTTATATACTTTTGTTATACTTTGTGCCATGTTTTTTTTCTGCTGTATCTTATAACTTGTTTTTTGTCTAATTCATTTCTGTCATGAAATGAGCGCATATCATCATAGAGTTAAGAACTTGCCCAACATAACAAAGAAAGGAAAACCACAATGGAGTTCCAATTCCTAACAATTTTATTGGTCATCTCCAATATCTCCTGAAGACAATGGGCTACTTTATCATGTCATGGAGACCTGTTGGGACCTTTCAGTTCTATGCATTGCCTTTGTTTGGGAGTAGGAAAATTAGTAAATTGTACCCAATCAACTAGTACATACTTAGATGGATTTTTGTAAATAAAACTATAAGATGTCTAACAAAAAATAGCCTGGTGGCAAACACAATTGCATGCCAAAAAAGGCTATAACCACAACCTCCCTGGTTGTGTGCCAACACTTGTTCCGCTAGTTCTTTGGTCTTTATCTATCATTTTAGTATTTTACACATCCAAGTTTCAAATTTTTTGTGGTGTCAACGGTCGGCCTTCACGGTTATTTGTCAGTTTGGACCTTATACTGTCCAAATACTACTGCATCTCTATGGTTAGAAAAGCTTTTACTTCAGCAGCTCCTTATTTTTAAGAGCTCAACTTTTACTGATTTTTTTACATAATTTTGCACCAGGTTACCAGCTTGTTAAATGGTTGATCATTTTTCTCTAGTTGGCTAACCCATTTAGCTTTAGTTGACACTTCATAGATGTCACCTAACTACTTCCTATTACACCTAAATATTCAGCTTGGAGTATAAATAGGATTTTTGGTAGTGTTCAATTCTACGTTTTGCTCTCTTCGTTTCATAGACTTCCACAAAAATATGGTGCTAACATTCTATCAGGGTCAGAACTCAGAACTAACCCAGGTTTGGGTGGTCTCGAGCCCTGGGTGCCTCTGCCGCAACACTGATACATGTATTAATTCCTATTGTAAAATTTGTGAGGATAACTAGCCTATTGGATAGTTTGTTGAACTAGGAACCTAGGGGTTGTGAGTTCAAATCCTACACTTGCATGTTCTACTAAAATTTCTCTATCTTTTCATTTAGGAAAAAGTCCAATTTTCACCCTCAACTACGAAACAGTCAAACTTTCACCCTTCAACCACCAAACCAGTGCAATTAACTCCTGCATCCTCAACCACCTCGGTTTTGGCTGACGTGGCGTCCTAGTCAACAAATACATTGTGTCAGGCTGTCAGCATGCCATGTCATTGTGATGAATCAGCAAACGAACATTAAAATTTCCCTATTCCCCCTTTCTCATATCCCTCTCATTGGAGTCGGACCCCGTGCCGGAGTTGAGCCGCACAGTTCCTTTTCTTGAACCAAAGTTTTTTTCCCTGTACTAAGTTACTAATCCTATTATCTTGTATGGTAGGTATTGGAAGTTATCACTTTTGGTGCATCCGGACAAATGTCCTCATCCTTCAGCACAGGAGGCATTTGTTAAATTAAACAATGCTTTCAAAGACTTACAAGACCCTGAAAAGGTACATGTCTTCAATATCATATGCTTAGATTCCACTAATGAAAATAACTCCATTTGCAAAATTGTGCGAAGTAATTAAAACAGCTATTCCTTCGCTCTCTTATTTAAAAAAAGTTAATTAGATGTTTTAATGGACAGAGATAAAATAATAATTGAAATGGGTTTCCTTCCTTGTGCAAGTCCTGATTTTAAACCATTAAAATATTATTCATTTGCTAAGGAGAAAATGCTGATTGCTTCAAATGCTTTCACATAACTACAATGAGTTTGATTAGCTAGCTTTTCCCATCTTTTTTCTAGGGTGAAAGCAAGCCTCATCAGATTAAGTGCATGACGCACCATTGTATCTACAACCATTGACTATTTAATTACATCAGACATTTTGAATTTGGAGCAAGGACTTGTTACGGCTTTCCTTCATTTTGGCCTGTCAATGGTCCAACAGTATTATATATAGCTATTTGGGGTTCGAGATAAATTGAAAACAGAAAATACTGATTTTCTTAAAATGTTTTAAATTTTGGTTGGTACCACTCTAAGAATAGCTATGCTTTCAGGATGTTTCGACTGGTTAATTCGTTCATGACACTAGCTCACCATGTGATGTCATGAACTATTCTTCTCCTTGAATTGCCATTTTCTTGACTCAGCTTGCTTTCCCCTTCTCAACTGATATATCATCCTGAGTATATTTCCTTGATATGCAGAGAGGTGCAATAGATGAGAAAATTAAAAAGAAAGAGGAGATGGAACAATTCGAGGTGGATCTATTTACTTTATATAATGATTTATCAAGATCACCTTTCTGGTTTTGAGCTAAGGATTGCTGACAGTACTGCTCTCAATTGCATGAATCGTAATGGTTATCCTTTTTCTGTATTTTTGTAGATCGAGCTTAAAGCAATGCGTGAGGCTGCAGAATGGAGACGGTTACAAGGTAAGTTTCTGCAATATCAACAGGACAACAACAATGTCAAAGCTCATAAATGGAGAATGATATTGTCATGGCCTCATGGGCGTGGGCCCAGGGGGAGCTACGGCCAAGAAAGGAGGCTGTTATGGGCAGGGAGTAAGGAATGAGAATACGATAGTCTAAATCTCAATCCCCTTCGTCTCTCCAATCTATAGTCTTTTCTCTCCCCTAGTAGCTGACGCCATCCGGCTATCCTCCCGGTGATGTTTACCCTTATGATCTAAAGATCATAACAGATATGTATTGTAGCAAACACAATAACTATTTTGGTTTTCAAAGGATGAATACTTAGAGAGAGAAGATCGTAATGTGCTGCTCCAGATATGAAGTCCTATCATGGGTGATTAACAACACTCAACTGTTGATTTTAGCTTTATCATAAACTTTAGATTATAATATCAAGCAAATTCCACAGATAGTCCTTCAACTGTTCCCCTGCGTTGTTGTTGACTATGTCCTTGTAAACTTAATTGGGGGTTGGTCTGAAGTAACTTGATTTGATATATACACAGTGTTGAGGGTCTACTGTACATTCTAGTTATCTATTGTAAGATTTTAAGATGTTCATATCTTCCTACCATATATCTTTATTTGTTGTGTGTATGTATGTTGTTTCTTAGCATTTGATTTTAGTAATTACATAAAATGTAATCTTGGCACAGCAAACAATTGTGAATATTGAAGAATAAAGGAAAACAGGGATATCAATATTGCATCTTAATATCTATTTTGTTCACAGGTATATCTCTTGAGGGTGATGATGAACTTTTGGCAGTTCCAAAACTGCCACAGGCACCACCTACACGAGATGAATGGATGACTACATTGCCACCTGAAAGAAAAGTAAATGATTAAAATATCTACTTATTTAACTGTTTACCTTCTGTCTAAAAGGGGGAGAAATGCTTAAATTATTGTGTTCTCTTACATGTATGCATCTAACAATATCTTTTTTTTTCACAGGCTGGAATACCAATGCATTCAACTACTTCATTTAGTAGCACTGGTAAAGAAGGACGTGGTGACACAAGTGTCTGGACAGATAGTCCTCTTGATAGAGCACAAAAAGCACAGCAAAAGTATGACTCTAACATTGTTTGCTTTCACTCTATGGACTATGATACACGATCAGTCAATATTTTTCATATCCGCTAGTGTGAGTGTGTGATGGGAGTACTAGCACAGGTCATTAATTGGCATCCTGTGCACAGTAGAGAGATGAAAAGTCCATATAGGAGAGTAGTTGGCATTACCAACACTGCCGCTGCACTTGCATGTTATTTCTTAAGCTAACACTAAATCAATACGTGCAGTTGATTGTATACCTCCATAGAAATTGTCTCATCACTTTTGCCCCTAGAAAAGAAGAAATGTATGAAGTACCCTGCAAAGCATTGATTGGTTAATTCACATCAATCATACCCCTTTAGTCACTTCTGGTTATATTGACCAAGAAATTTATGGGTGCAGCCACTGGCATTGGGTGCTGGCGTGGGTGTCACAGACAGCGTTAAGTGTTAGATGCAATTACGTGAGATTTTAGTGTCATGTTGTCATGGCATGGTGGCAGTTCATGACATGCAAAGTTCCAAAGACTGATTCTGGGAAAAATCCGTACTATACCGGTTTCTGACCAGTTCCCTGCTAGACAATACCAGATGAATTACAAACTGACATTCAAATGCAAATTTGAATTGAAGGGTGGTTACTGGCAGGTTACCAGCAGGAACTGAAAATTCAAATCTAAGTTCAAAATTTAAATTAAATAGAAAACAGTCTGCTTTTCTAAATCCTGGTCCTTACAGGGATTTTCGGGAACTATTGGTTATTAGCAGGATTTAGAACCCTGATAACAAGGGGATTGCCAGGATGGTGGGGTAACATGCATGGTTATAATTGCTGCTGCTTGCTGGTTTGTATGCTGGCGCCTTGTTTCCGCCTTACTGCCTGGATAACCTTGGGAATAACACAGGGAGAGCGTTTGAAAAGTTTTCAACAATTGCAGAAGAATGTAACGGAACTATTCAAGTATGGCATTAAGTGAAGTAGTGAACAGTTCTTATTCAATCTTGTTTACTGGCTGGTCCAAGGGCTTAAAAGTTAGAACTTTGTCAATCATATTTCACAGAGACATGGGTGTTGATTACTTTATTTTCAGGGGTAAATCTACAATTTGATGTTTTGCAGTAGTAGGGATGCAATTTTCCCCTCTAATTTGAATACTGTTCATTGCCATGTGAACTGGCACCTCTATAAGCAACATTTCTATTGGTTTGTTGCAGTTGAGTTCAGCAAAGTCCACAGTAAATCAATAATAGTGTAGTTGTATATTGTACGAAATACGTGTACCACGCTACAAACAGTAGAATGTGGAAGAGAAATGTGGCATAAAAATAGTACTAGTTTCTGATGATATTTTCATTTGTCATACATAGTACTCGGCGTACTTGTTGCATCTATGAAAACAACAGTGTAAGTGGGATAATGAATTATCCTGTTTGTTGCAGCTACTTAGAAGCCTACAACAAAACAAAGGCAATTGCAGATGCAAATGAAGTGAAGGGCAACAGTTCAGATGCGACAATAGTAGATAAATACAATTCCTCCAAACGATCAGTATCTCTTGTGCAAAAGCACCGAGAGAGCAAAAGGAGAAAAGAAGCAGAAGCAGCGAGAGAAAGAAGAATGGGAGGGAAACCACCCATGGAAGCCATGGGATCGCGAGAAAGATCTGTCTGCTGGGCGGCAAAATGTCAATTTAGATCCAGAGAACATGGCACAAGGATTGTCGTCCCGTTTTGCTTCTGGGGCTGTGCAGAGGAACTTCCTGTGAGAAATTTAGACAACCGCAGATGAAGCATGACCTAATTGATCACTTGTACCCTGGTATGTACTTGCTGTCAGATGCCAAAGTTGCTAGGCACACAGAAAACCATAGAGAATGCCAGGTTAGGTTATGTTGTTAAGGGTAATCGTGTCATAAGTTAGTGGTTAATATGTTTGTTATATGATTAAGGTTCACATGTTGAATTCCCGTTTGGGGATTGAGTTAATGTATTGTCTGGTGAGAGCTCTAGTTATTGAGCTCTACAAAAAATGCTTGTGCTTGTGAGTTGTTTTGAACTGTATAGCTGCTCTCCCAAATAGGTCTAGATTACTGAGTATGTTAATCTATTGAAACTTGATGAGCAATGAATTGTCCGTTGGTTAAGTGATTGGCAGCTCTTACAAGGAGTCCAGGAGTTACAAGTGAAAGGTGTCTCCGGCTAACGGGAAGCTTTGAGGGTTGTTTTGATTGCCATGGCTCTTTAAAGTCATTTTATTTTATTATTTTTGGATATATTAATTAACTGATAACCTCATTCTAGACATGTATAATTTGTAACTAACTAGTTTCTACATTGCACTATTGCAGCACTGCAGAACACATAAATTCCAAATTTACCTAAAGTTGTCTGTTAGTGGGTGTATGTTAGAGATTTTGGAAAGAAATTTGCTTGTACGACTATAATTTTCTCTGCTCAATAAAGTAATTGTGGTCTTGAGTTCTGCTATTTGCATTGTGGGTCAGTCATAAATAAGTTGGAACGCGTATCTTCTGCTATCGATGGGTTTTTGTTTTCCTTCGGCACCCTCTGGTCATTGTACACGACTTGCGCTAGAGTAGTCTTGCCAACACCGCCGATGCCCACTATCGGCAGGATGGCCACGCCGTCGCACCTCTTCGCGCCGCTGCCATCGCCATTGGAGCATGGATCGGCAGAATTCAGTATAACTTGGATGACTTCCTCGCTCTCCCTGTCTGCCAACCACCAAAGAGCTCCCAAGAAACGTACTTGTCTCCCGGGACGCATGGAGTGGCATAGGCTTTCAAGTTCTTTGATGATACGCTCCATCTCGGCCAACATAAAGTCCAGCCGGGCACGGACGTCCTTCACCTTGTCTGCCGTGCCGGCGACGACTGGCGCACACAATTTACAGTTCACTTTGTAGTTGTTTGTATCAACTAGCATCCCAAATTCTCATCGTATATCATCGGAATTCCTTAGAGGCGCACAACATCAAACTAGCAACAGCACCACACAGCTAACAACAGGCACAACACAATAGCAACAGCAACACAGAGCAACGACACAGCAGAGCAGAGCACAAGCAGAGGCCGGCGATGCAAGGGACGGTGACGGCGAGGTACCTGGTGTCCTGCTGGGGAGACCGGCGACAACGAGGGAGGAAGCACTACTGCTGAGGAGAGGACAAATCGACGGCGGAGAGGAGGATTTAGCTGCAGGAGTGGCTCAATCAACGGCGGGAGAGGAGGAATCAGCGGAGAGGAAGGCAAATCTAGCGGCAGTGAGGCGGATTCAATGGCACAGGAGGTAGATTCGATCGGCGGCGAGCCAGAGGCGGTGGACTTCAGCTCCCAGGCTCCCACAGACCATTGGGGTTTTATACTCCCTCCTTTGCGTAGCCGTTCGTCAAGTCGGCCGCCTAGAGCCCACCCAGTCGCCTCCGTGCTGGCGAATTTCATCGCCATTTCCTCCACCTAGGCCTCCTAGGACTGGCTTTGACGTGCTAGGCGGCGGTGGCGCCTAGGGCCCCGATTTGGTGAAAATCGCGGTGAAGATCCGCTGACTACCGCCTAGAGGCTGATTAATCGGGCTCTAGGCAACGATTTTTGGAACTTTGATTATACCCGTCACTAACTATAGATCGTCGTTGGTTCTGTACGGTCAAGCTATTAAAACTTTGATGTTGAATATATGTTACGATATATGGATTGACCACATGATATGTAATTTTTATTAATTTTTCTAGTCAAGAATTATACAAAACATGGCCAAAGTATTGTATCAAAGACCGTAAAAAAAAAAAAACGTTAAATCTTTAGTGACAGCGACAGTGGATGCATAATTGAAATAACAAAAAGTAGCTGAGAATTTAAGAAGATTGAGTTGTGTCCTACAGATAGGATTACTCTCTTGGTATGAGTACCGGTAGAGCTGAAAAAATAGCTCGAGGCTCGTAAGTCTGATCGGACTCGTCACGGCTCGGCTCGGCTCGGCTCGGCTCGGACTTGTGAATTTTTGAGCCCTGCCGAGCTCAACTTTTGGCTCGCAAAACTTCGAGCCGAGCTCATGAGCCGCTCGTTCCCAAATGTCTTATCCCGTTATTCCTTAGCTCTGCTTGACTTTCATTCATTTTCCTTCGCTCTGCTTTACTTCCTCCCGAACCCTCCCCTCCCGGCCTCTTGCCCGCCGCCTGCCTCCCTGAGTTCCCGTCCGCCGTCCCCCTCGCCCAGCTCCACCCGTTGGCCGCTGCCTCCATTCACCTCCACCCGCCGCCTCCCCCATCTCCACCCGCCGCCTCCACCTCCCCCTCCCCCTCCCCCATCTCCACCCGTCGCCTCCGCCTCCCCCAGCTTCACCCGCCACCTCCACCTCCCCCTCCCCCATCTTCACCCGCCGCTTCCGCCTCCCCCTCGGGCCCCTCCTGACCTCCTCCTACCGCCTCCTCCACCCGCCGCCTCCCCCTCACCCCCCTCGCCCAGCTCCACCTGTCGCCTCCCCGATCTCCACATGGCACGACCAAGATCTAGAGCTAATGGTCGTCAGTGAGGATCTAGAGCTGATGGCATCCTTCCTGTGCTCCACGCAGTCGGATCCGGTGGCGACGACCGTTGAGGACAGCCTCCCGACGACATGGTGGAGGAAGCCATCAAGGACGCCATCACTGTCCTCCCATGGCCAAATCCAGTCCCGATGGTTGTCGAGACGTCATCCCTGTACTTCCCGCTGGTGGATCAAGTCCCAGCGGTCGTCGAGACGTCATCCCCGTCCTTCCCGCGGCCTGATCCGGTGCCGGCGATCGTCGAGATGTCATCCCGCGCGGCGACCTCCGCCTCGGCCGGGCGCTCCAGGCTCCACCACCACATCCTCCGCAGTCCGCACTGACGCCATCGTCTCCAACTCCCTCCTCACCGTCTACTCGAAGTGCTGCGCCATGGCCGCCACGCACAGTGTGTTCGACGTCGCTTGGATCGCGAGCCTGTTTGAGCCCACTCGAGCTTTAGCACGAGTCGAGCCAAGCCTCCCTTGTGGCTCGTTTCTAAAACGAGTCGAGCCTACTGTTCACCCGAGCCCAAACGAGCCTAGCCCGAGCCGGCTCGGCTCGTTTTCACCCCTACTGGTAACTTAATTCCCCCCTCTGTGATAGGTGTTTCACTGTTAATATTGTGAAACATTTCTTTTTTTTTTTGAACTTTATCTTTTCTCGGATAAGCAACATAAACTATTTCAAATGCCAATTTTTCCAATGCTATATAAATTAAATTAATTTATTTTCCCTTTATTGTAACTTCCAGATATATTCATTTGTGTGAAAAAGTCATTTAATTTAGAGCCAGACATGTCATGTTTGGATAAAACAATCATTTGCCTTTGGTTTGCATAGTTTTTAGGTAAACTTGCATTTATTAGCCACATTTATTTGGTCATATCTTTCGAATGAAGACACTCATTCGTTCATAAATGTAATTTATTTCAACAATCTAAATATTTATCCCCTTCAAGGGGAAAGAATTCGTGGCCCCCGGAGCATTCACATTGCCGGTTTTGCGAAAAAGCCCTCATGTTTTTCGGAATCGCGTCAAGGCCTCGGTCGAACCAGCGAGCTACAAGTTTTGTGCTCATCTCTTTTGCATAAGGGCATGTACAGTGGGGTGACATCAGCCGTCTATAATACTTGCCACGTAAGATTTTTTGTGACATGGATGAGAGAGAAGGATGAGAGAGGTAGAAGCCGTCTGGCATGCAACAGACGGTCTATAAGGTTCTTATAGACATCACTTTTGTTGTTGTATCTATGCCGTCTGTAACCCACATGTTTTATGGTCTTATTTTATGGAGGATATATATAGACAACTTAAAGACAACCCATTGTATGGATTGCGTTTAGTTCTGTCTATAGATGATATGGAAGGTATTACAGACAACCACTGTCTATACCACTGTACATGCCCTAAAGGCCCTCAAGGTTCTTGGAATCACGTTCAGGTCTTGAACGCTTGGGACCGTCCGATCGGCGCCAAAGGGCAGATTCGACCGTCTGTGCGCGTTCCAGGCTTGGTGTCCTAGCCGTGCCGTCCTCTCTTGATCCCTTTGCGGAGGGAATTTTTTTTAAATTTAATCTTTTTTTATTTTTATTTTAAAGTTAACCTCTTGCGATCTTTATTTTCAATTTTGATCCCTTTGATCATGTCACCAACCATAGCGTGACAAAACAACACTGTCACACTAGCCCGTATTTGGGCAAGCTCTTGTCACGGCGTGACAGTGTTGTTTGGTCACGCCATCACCAGTGGCGTGACAAAAAGTGTTATTTAATGGACTTATCTAATGACGGGGTAATGTTGTTTTGTCATACCATGAGTGGTGGCATGATAAAAAAAACCATAATTGAAAATAAAGATCGTGGGAGGTTAACTTTAAAATAAAAATAAAAAAGAATTAATTAATAAAAAAAAGTTATTGCAGAGGTCGCTGCCTCCTCCCATTGCTCTCGCCCTCGCACCACCGTCATCCCGTGCCCCACGTCGCCCTCGCCCTCACTCTCGTGGCCACCTCCTCCACTCGCTCGCGCTCGCCACCTCGCTTCCTTTGCTCGCCTGTCCTCACATACTCTACCACCGCCCAGCGATCGATCTCCTCACCCAGTCTCACCCGCAACCCTAGCTCGCCCTAAATTGAGTCGTGACCGCTGGTCCGTTGTCCTGCGCCGCTGATCTGACCATCTCATCACCTTCTTCACTCGCCCTAAACCGTAGCACCGCCGTCGATCCACTCGCCGGTCACCAGGAGGGTGTCGGCCAGGCCAACGTGCGGCTACAAGGGTCGTCGTTGTGCCTCTCTCACCCTCGCTGCTGCCTGCCTTCAGCCACTGGTGGTGCCCGTTAGCCCGGATGAGCCCTCTCCTCTTTGCTGCTTTGGTTGCTCCTCTTTGCTGGTTTTCTCTGTTCGCCTATTTTGCTCATGCCGCCTGGCCTGCTCGGTGTCGCCGCTTACGCTTGTGATTCTTTGTTGGAGATATTGACATCCACCTCGATTGCTTCTGCTAACGAAACATGTAAGGGATCAACTCAATCATCCCATTTAGACTTTCATTTGCTAGATTGCCTTACATCTTACCTTTCTTTCTAATAGAAGTGCTGATGTAGAGAAGCTTTACATGCAGGGGGTTCCTTCTCGGTCGGCCCCTGATGCCTCTCTCGTGGTGCATCGGCCTCAGGAGGGGTGACATACGATGACCAAGGCCAGAGCCGGGGTGCAGCAGGTAGTAGCATGCATCATGGTACGATTGATTTTATATACATAGTGCTTTTACGGTTTCTTCTAGGAGAATAGTTTTCTCATACGTGAGTTGATCAAAACATCATGGCAGCATTGCAGAATAATAAAATTAGTTACCCTTCTAGAGTTTGCTGGTGACTATGTTTTGTGTAACCTCCTCTTGCGAGTGCGTCGAACGTGCTGATTATGATTAAGACTTCTACTACATCTTTTACAATTTCTTATTTTATTGATTGCCATAACTTTGTTCTTATCTAATTGCAATGTATGATTGCCATTTTTTTGAGTTGTTTCATCAATATTCATTTTCTCTTACATAAGGATTGACCACTTGATTATCTATAGATATTCAGGAATGGACAAAATCGAGCAATTAGCTCATAGTTTCCATGCAGTATTTCCTCTTTTTTTACATTGGGGGGGCCCACAATTGTTGTTGTTCGTCCCATCTTGTTCAGTTTTGTGTCGAATTTTATAGTGTACAAACATAGGTTTATACACATGAGGAGCTGCGCATTCTATGATGTGTTAGGAAAAGCATGGTTCAAGAAGAGTAGCAAAGCAGTCAATAAGAGATGTCGATTGGTTGATCAACTATACTGCCATCTGAATTAGTTTGCTCAATTTTAGTTTGCTCAATTTGGAGCTACAAAGAATTACTTATGCATTTTCAAGTTTTAAATGAATTTCTAGACAACATTTAATGTTAAACAAGTTAATACAACCTATTTTATTTTCTGCTATAGAATATCACCTAAACATATTTTTAGATTAAAGTTTAGGTAAACAGGAATTTATCTCAACAGGAATCATCTAAAAAGGAGCTAAAAAGAATTAGTTATGAATTTTTGAAGTTTTAATACCATTTTCAGTTGACAAATAAAAGCTTACTGGAAAACAATCAAACTTAATCAAAAGGAAATGACGTGGATGAATATGGGCCGTTGATATTGAATCCTGCGGCTCACACGCACTGGGCCACAGCCGCGCACGCAGCCCACGCGAGCCACACAGTGGCCACCGTTGGATCAAGATCAACGGTCCACATCGAAGAGAACGTTGGGGGGGGGGGCTGGGGGTCCGAAAGTTCACTAGATCAGAACCGCAGATCTAAGAACGGACGGTCCACGAGGACTGGAACGATTAGAACTCTAACACGCTGAGGAGGTTTGGTCCGTTAGATCTAGATCTAATGATCCAGAGCTGAGGGGAGGTCCTAAAGCTAAGGATCTAACTGAGGAAGTCTAGGACGGCCAAGATCTACCAGAGGAGGTCCTGGACGGCCTAGATCTAGACTGGGGAGGTCCTGATGGCTATAATCTCATAGTGGGAGGTCTTAACGGTCAAGATCTATGCGAGAGAGGTCTTCAAAGATAACGTCTTAATAGCGGGGAGGCCTCAACGGTCAAGATCTCCATGGAGAGATCCTGAACGGTCGAGATCTACCCGAGGTGGTCCGTAAGGTTTAGATCTCCGCGAGGAGGGATGTCCTAGGGTTTTCTTTACAAAAGACCAGGGGGTGGTCTTTTGCAAAGAGGACCCTAAGGGAGGTCCTGAGGGTGGTTTTCACAAAAACGACCACGGGGTGGTCTTTTCGCACGGGGTTGACCCTAACGGCTAAGATCGAACCAGGGAGGTCCTAAACGGCTAGGATCTAACCAGGGGGGAGGTCCTAGCATTAAGGTTTTGCAAAGAAAGATCCTACGGTGAAGATCTATCCCGAGGTAGCCCTCAATGGCTACGCTGAACCCTAGTAGGTCCTGGACTTAGCCAAATCTTACGACAACAGTATTGAGCACCACACTTTGCCCGTCGGCTCACCGCCGACGACCACGACCACGACGGCGCGAACCCAAGGTGCCAAAACGTGCATAATACAATTGCGCACCCAACGAGGGCACTTTCGACGGCGGAGTTGGCCTAAAACGCCGGCGAGCCGGAGAGGGGCGGAGGAGCAATTACGGCAAAATACGAAAACGCGAAAAGCTCCGCTACGATCTAATCCAACAGGTGCTCGAGCACTAGGGGGTTAATGCGAACACACCTGGATGCAGGGGAGGTCCGAAGGAGCTCAAAGAAGTCCTGGCGGCGGAGACCGATGCCGGAACTGGGGAAGATAACGCGGACAAGAGCTCCTGAGCAAAAAGAGGAACAAAGAATGGTAAGGATAGTTTCGTGATGACCCAGAGGTGGTCCAAGAGCAACCAATTGAAAAAGGAGAGCATCTTACCGGAGTTGGGGAAGGATGGAACAATATCAGCCGCGTGGATCCAAAACCAAGATTAGGCTGCACCTGCGAAGGCAACCCAAAATCGAGTTAAGGGACCCGCTCAAACTGATAAGGTGGTCCAAGCAATGCGAGAAAGAGAGCCAGGGAACCACTAGAGCACCAAGGTCACCGACGGAGCTCCTCGGCCGACAATGGCGGAAGAGGTGCTCTCGGTGTTTTGGCTCACAGGGTAGAGAGGGAGCTAGGGGGTGACAAAGAGGTGTAACAGGGAAGCCAAAGGAGGAGCTCGAGGTCCTCAAGTAGCTCGAGTGTCAATGGCCGCGCGAGGACTTAGGTTTAATGGCGACGGGACAAAAGGGCTCTACCGCGCGCGACAACGAGGAGAGGAGCAGGTAAAGTCAGAGCTAAACGCTGACATGGTTGAAAAAGGCATGCACAGAGCTGTTGCGGGGCCCCACGACATGACCAGGCACTCCTTCGCCCACCTGCCATGGCGCACGCGCGTACGGGCGCGCCGAGGAAGAATGAAGAACAGAGGAGGAGGTCGGGGAGGTCGTGCGCGGTAGGATCAGAGATGGACGGTTAGGATTGCTCAAGAGCTCCGGAGGCTAAAATGGTAGGGGAGGTCGTGAGCGTTAGATGGAGGTCTAACGACTCAAGTTTGAGGCGGCTCTCGGGAGGTCCGAAAGTCTCTGCGAACGAGGACCACCCGATGGAGATCCAACGGCCGAAACGCACGAGCCCAAAAGCCGGGCTCGAGTGCGGCTTGACGACCTGGTTCGACCGACTCAAAAGGTCGAACCCGAGTCTGACTCGAGTCTGACCCAGACCTAGGGTTTTAGTTATAGATGAGACTTAGAGAAATTGTTTGAGGTAGCAAACTAAATCCAAAAATTCTAAAATTTTTACAGGAGCTTGCTAGCTTAGATATTGACCTTGTATAAAATGTTTAGAGTCTTTTATGTAGTGCATTTTCCTCCAAAAATTCTGCAAGGTGCTGAGCTAGGGTTTGACTAACAGTCAAGCTGGTTTGACTGATGTAACTTCTCAAGTTTAGACTTGTGTTTCAAATGTAAGAAAATGTGTAGAAATTAAAAACTTTTCTTACATCTGGTATTTCCTGTATGTTCTAAACAATTCTTGTAAAAGGATTATGGAAATACAAAGTCACAAGTCATTTGATCCAAATATTGACCCTTCAAAAATATTCTTGTCAAATCGTGTGATCATCTTCTGGAAATATTTTTCCCAAGTCCTAGGGATGGTATGTGACCCCTCTGAAAAATTTCATAATTTTTAGAAATTGTTTGAATATTTTTAGAGGGCAGTCAAACCTGTTTGACTGTTATTCAAACCCCAGTTCAGCAACTTGCAGAATTTTTGGAGGAAATTTACTGCATAAAAGCCTCTGAAAATTTTATACAAGTTCAATGTCAAAGTTAGCAAACTCCTGTAAACATTTTAGAATTTTTGGAGTTAGTTTGCTACCTTTAAAAATCCTTCAAAGTTCTCAGCTCTTATTCAAAACCCTAAGTCAAAACTGGTTGGGTTAGAGTCGGACTCGGGCTCGAGCCACTTCGTCGAGTTGAACCAACAAAGGGTACCAGTTCACTTTAAAATAAGGCGCGCGTCTCTCAGCCGTTGGATCCAATCGGACATTCCAGATTGAGCGTAACGTTGAGACCCCCGATCGTCGCCATTAAATCTTGATCGTCCATTTTAAATCCAACGGTCACGGCGTTCTTCTTCTGTTCTTCTTCTTCCTCGCGTGCCCGTACGCGCGTGCGAGCCATGGCAGAGAGCAGCCGTGCCTTGTCTTTTTGAGCTCGTGCTCGTCAATGTCTCTCTGCTGGGCATTGAATGCGCGCTAGTGCTTTCGGCCGAAGTCGTGCCCCTCACTTGCCCCCATCATTTCTTTGGTCCATGGCAGCTCCATGAACCGAGCTCACCATTGAGCTAGGTCCTGGCTCAAACCCTAATCCTCCCTCCATATAAATCCCCCCAAAACCTCTCTTGGTGTTCCTTTACACCACCCCTAGCTCTTTCTCTGTTTTGGAGCTCAAAACCACTGAAATCCTCAAATCGCTATTAGAGGCCGTGAAGCTCCATTGTGGACTTTGGGGCTCGAGTGGTTCATCTTCAATTCTTCTCGTACCCTTTTGAGCTCCTTAATCTCCTATGCATTTTCCCTAACTTAATTTTGGGTTTCATTCACAGGAATCACTGAATTTTAAGTTTGCATCTTTTCGGCCGAAATCATCCCCTTTCTTCTCCAGCTCCGATAAGTGGTTTCATTTGGCAATTAATTGCTTATGGACCTTCTGTGGGCCTTAATGCAACTATTTTGACCACCTAGTGGTGTTCATTTTACTTAGGCCCTTATTTCCACTTCGTCTTCTTCAACTCCGGCGAGCTTCTCCGCTGTCAGAGCTTCTCCGGCCACCTTTGAAGCTCTTCTTGGCTAAGGTAGCTTCTTATTAGTCCTTAGATGCTGTGACACCCGCTTCTTTGGACAATGCGGAGCTTTTTGGCTATTTTTATTTTTGTCGGACACGAAAACGGGCGCTGTAGCATTGTCGTTAAGACACCATTAATTGCTAATCATTACTAATCATTGTTAGTAATTAAGGGTTGTCCGAATGGCTCTATGTATCACTTACATGTGGGCCCAGCACCTTAAACACTCCCTCCCGCACTGTGCGTCAGCGTCTCGGACATCATTAAATGCTAATAATTGTTAATCATTGGTTAGTAATTAATGTGTTCTAATGACCTTTTGTGTCTCTGCCATGTGGTCCCATATGTTTAAACCGCAGTGGCGTGGTCATTAGGACAAAGTATGGGTTCATTAATTACTAATCATTGTTAGTAGTTAATGGCTGTCCTAAAAGCCTTAGGGTCACTAACGTGTGGGCCCGCATCATTAAACCCCTCCGTGCACTTAAAACGCATGTGCCTGAGTGCACAACACTTAGTTGATCGTGGACTGTCGATCTTGTGATCAACGGCCTAGATCCGGGGAACGTTCGGACCACCCAAGCTCCCAAACCGCTGCGGGCCGTCCATCTCGCGATCAGCGGTCGAGATTGATGTGTTGTTCGGGTCACCCGAACCGCACTTGATCTGGGCCCTCCACCTCTAGATCTGTGGTCGAGATCGATTGGGCCATTCGGGTCACCCGAACGTCCCATTCATTTTGACCGTTGGATCTAACTCCAACGGTGAACCCTTTTTGGATCACGCGCGTGCACTATCTCCAACGCGCGTGGGCCGTTTGATTTATGATCTACGGCCCACACTCGTCCATGTCGTTTTCTTTTTGATAAGTTTGATTTTATTTCAGTAAGCCTTTATTTGTCAACTGAAAATTGTATTAAAACTTTAAAAACTCATAACTAATTCATTTTAATTCCTTTTTAGATGATTCCAACTGTGTTAAATTCCTATTTAACTAAAGTTTAATCTAAAAATACATTTAGACATTATTCTGTGCCAAAAAATTTTGTAAAAATTATTAACTTGTTTTTAGCCATTATTTAATATTCCAGAAATTCAAGTAAAACTTGTAAAATGCATAACTTTTTCTGTATAACTCCAAACTGGGCAAACTCAAGCTTATAAAATTCATCTGTTAGTGTACTTTAATATGGGATAGCTTTTGATCATGGTTATACGTCTGAAAAATGATATGTGCTAGTTTTACAACTTAGAAAAATCATAAGTAATTCATTTTAACTCCAAATTGAGTAAACTCAACTTTGCTGTTCTTAGAATGTCATTATCTACCTACCATAAAAATTTCAGGTTCTAGATCACTCTAGAAATTTTTGCCATGAACAGTACCAGTAATTAATTTAGTTTGAATTTCCAGGCTGAGAGAATTTGTTTTAGCTATAACTTTTGCATTCTTAGTCCAAATGACTTAATTTTTGTTTCTAAATTCATTTAAAATCATGCCCTTGCGTTAGGTTCCGAGGATATTATTGATCTTGAATCTGATTCCCAGCATCAAGACTCTACCTTCCAGCAAGGCAAGCAGATGTGGCATCATTTGATCATGTTGCTCCTACTATTTTTAAATTCTAATATGTTGTTTGCAAATTCTACGTATGTATTGTTATCTTGTTTTAAACTATTGTCGATTAGTTGACCTATTAGATGCATAATCTGTAGGTAAATATTTATCCTCTACTACTGAGCCTAGAAATACTTGCTGTGATTTTGGATTCGTTGGATGAGCCCTTGTTACTTAGTAGTTTTTGAGTATGTTGCTTAGCCATACTTAGCTATCGGTAGAAATGGGCGGTTATCGACTTGTCGATAAGCTCGATTCCACAAACTTATTATGGTCTTTATGATTTAGCCTTTGTGCTATGTTTACTTGTGAAAACTAAAAACTGAAAACAAAATAATTTCGACTTGGGCACAATGGTACGATGGTGTGTTTTTGGGTGTGACTGGATTGGTGCCCATGTCAATTAAGGACCGAACATCTTGTGAGTCTCCGTTATCCAGGCGATTTGTGCGTGCTAACCACACTAGAGGGTATGGGACCTCTCTTGACTTAGTACTTTGGCGTGTGTTGGCTCCGAGTCGCAGGGGGTCGCAGGAGGGATGGTGTTTGGGAGCATGGTAGTTGTCCGAAAGCTTTACCCCGGATGGGTAGTTGTCTTTCAGCTTTACCATGTAAGCGTATGGGTTTATATCCATACGAGCGGCTCGTAGTTAATGCACAATACTGGAAACGTCTCGTAGGACTTAGCCGTGTCAGCATACCTTCGGAAGTGTGCTTTTTGTGGCTTAAAGGCGATCTGAAGTGTGGGTACATTGGTACACCCCTGCAGGGTTCAAACTATTCGAATAGCCTCATCCTAGGTTATGGACACGCTTCGGTAAGCTTTTCAAGAGTTAGACTACAACCTTTTTGATTAAAACTTGATGGGTGGTACGAATCGGAGATTCGTGCTATGTTGTGGTGGCTGTTGGGTTAGACACCTCTAGATGGTTACTTGTTATTTATTGTTACTCGCTGTTATTTCAATACTTACAAATAGTTTTTACAAATTGCTTTCAATTTATTACATTATTGCTAATGAAAATTGCTTTATGCGTCCAATTACCCATATAGCCATCTCCCTTTGTTACAGCTTTCATGTAGCTATGTATAGGCTTGTTACTCGTAAGTCTTGCGAGTACATTGTTGTACTCACCTGCATTGCTTGATGTGTGCAGAGGAAGAGGGTGAGCCCTGTGAGGACCCCGGTTTATTCGACTTGTAATGCTTAGCCTTCCATTGACCCTAGCATCACAATTCAAATAAACCAAGCCTCAGGATATGTATACTTCCCAGAATGCAGTATACACACCCCGTTACAAAATTATGCATCAATTCCATACACGAGCGGTTACAATATCAAAACTTCATAATAAACAACAGAAAGAACTTACAAGATAAAATAACAAACTACATAGCGGAAGCAAAAGCCATAAGATGGCAATAAATAAAAGAGCCAATTAGTGTGCCTTTACCCACAAGGCAACCAACCGGGCCGCCAAGCTAGTCGTCAAACCCGCAGCACATCTCACAAAAGGGAAGCCCTTGGGGCTCACCTTCTTCCTCTGCGACAAAAACATTAAGCAAAGCAACTGAGTACAAAAATTGTTTTTGTACTCGCAAGACTGACGTGTGAGGGTAACAGAACTATAATTTTAGCTACATGCAAGCTTTATTTAAGTGGAGGGGGCTCTGGACTTATTTTTAGCATAAAGCCAGTTTTCTTTTGCAATAATGTAATAGTTTGAAGGCGCTTTAACAATTCAAATTTTATTTGCGAAATAACAATGATCTGATGAAGTAGTGACAAAAGACATCCTAGAGATGACCAACCCAATGGCCATCACAACAATAGTATGAACGCCTGCTCATACCAACCCATCAAGTTTTAATTAAAATGTTGTAGTCTAACTCTTGAAAAGCTTACCCAAGCGTGTCCATCACCTAGGACGAGGCTATTCGAATAGTTTTTAACCTGCAGGGTGTACCACTGCACTCCACACTTCGCATCGCCTTTAAGCCAAAACACACTTAGAAGGTATGCCGGCCTGACTAAGTCCTACGAGACTTTTTCCAATATTGTGTATTAACTACGAGCCTCGTATGGATAGAAATCCATACGCTTACATGGTAAAGCCAAAAGACAACTACCCACTCAGATAAAGCTTTTGGACAACTACCATGCTCCCAACACCATCCCTCCTGCGACCTCCCGCGACCTGAGCCAATACACGCCAAAGTACTAGGTCAAGAGAGGTCCCATACCTCTAGTGTGGTTAGCACGCGAAATGCTGGATAAAAATTCACTCACAAGATGTTCGGTCCTTAATTGACCGGCACCATTCGACCACACCCAAGAATCACACCATCTTACCATTGTGCCGCGTCGAAATCATTTAGTTTTTAGTTTTTAGTTTTCACAATTAAACATAGCAAAAATGCTGAATCATAAAGTTATATAATAATTTTTGTGTGATCAAAGTTATCGACTAAGTCGATAACCGCCCAATTCTATCGGTATCTAAGCATGGCTAAGCATTATACCGTAAAGACAAATAAAAGGCCCTAAATCATTCACCGGGCTCTAATTCACCAGTGAGAATAATATTCCTAAGGTAGTGGCAGGGGTGAACAATTTTCAGGGCAACAATGCAATGGGATTAACTACCTCTAATCGACAAAATTACTTTGACACAAAAGCATGCATACATACAAGTTAAACAAAATATTAGACTTGAAAATAATGGGAATGAACTGGATATGATCAAACTGCTTGCCTTTTCTTTGCTAGAGATATTCGACTTGCTGCAGAGGATCACTCTCGATAATCGACGCCATCTAACGATAAAAACTGCCAAAGCGAAAAACAAATAATAAATACGTAACGCCAAAAAGATTCAAAAATCAATAACACGTAAGATAGATTAAGAATTTTAGGAACAACAAATTAGTGATTGAGTTTATTTAAATTAGTTTAAGATTTGTTCTGATTGCTCTTTCCCAACTTACTTATTTCCCACGATAATCATACAGTCAAAATCAAACTTCTTATATATTTTATTTTTAATTACCCTCAATTTTCTCAACAATTCTATAAAAAAAAAGAGTTTATTTAATCATCTCACTAATTACTTTGACAACTATTCCCTTGACTGAAAGGAGGTTCACTGTTTTATTGGGATTGGTCCTTCTTAACACTTGTTTTTAGGTTTAGAGTGCTTTCTTTAGATCAAACTCTAAAGGCTATAATACAACACAATTCTTCCATCCACCGGCATTGAAGATTTCAGAAGTGGATTGAGGTTGTGGTTCCAAAATGCCCTAAAGCCTTCTCTGATCAAAACTCACCAAAGGATTTGGTTGACCTTTGTTAGCTTTGAAAATTCACATCTACAAGTGCTCTTGTCAAAATAGGATGCTGTTAGCTAGATGATTACCAAATGACTAATTGGATCAAGGGAAACTTCTGTCTACAAGAATAAGTCATGTTAGTAGCCTCCAAGCAAAACTGATATTTTTCAGACTATTCATGAAACCTATACCAGCAAGATTCTCTGTTATTCATCTCAAGACATCCTCAGTCTTTATCTTCTTTGTTCATGCTTCTTGCACTTCTGGACAGAAATGACACCAGTTAAACTTGCTACACATCTCATCTTCTAATCTGTTAATTCATTTGAGGGATCTACAAGCTAATCATAGTACTTAACTAAAGTACCAAATGAACAATAGCCTTTTAAAGGACTAGCATTAGAAAGTCCTCAGCCTACCGACAAAATTGGTCACTTTCATATTACCTTAACAGATCATACAACCTACAAAAGCAATAGTTTTTAACTAAAGACTTACTAGCCAAAGTTCATTCGGACATAATCTTTCAAAGTTAGCTAATTTAATTGAGTTCATTCAACACCCTCTCGCTCAACTATTTAGCAAGAGGGCAACTTCGAAAAGGAAAACTGGAGCCTAATCATTCAACGAAATTTCAATTTTTGCTTTTGTCACTTGATTAGTGTTACAATTAGTAGTTACATCACTTGATAATAGTCATTCAGATGGTTTTACAAGAGGGGCCCACTGTCATTCTCATAAAAGAGAGAGAACAGAGAGGGGGAGAGGGAGGCGCACCGGGAAGCAGAGGAGCCAGGGAGCGGCGCGGGGCAGCGGCTCTGCTGGCGGCGAGCGGAGGCCGGAGGGGCGGTGGGGACCGGTGAAACGGGTGGCCGGTGAAGGGAGGAAGCCGAGGGAGGTGACGCTGGGACCAGAGCGGCACTGAGTAGGCGGCGGCGGTGTCGGGAGCGGCCGGGTGCGGCGGCCTTGCGGAGGTGACGGCGGCCGGAGGGGATGGAGACGAAGGGAAGGTGAGCATGAGCATGAGGGAGGTGGTAGGAAGCTCACCATGCGGTCGGTGGAGGCGGGGGAGCTATGGAGCGAGCCGGCGACGGGAGCCAAGGGCGGCGCCGAGGTGGCTCTCGGTGGCGGCAGCCTAGGGCGGCGGGGAGGCTTGGCCGCCGGTTGGGGAAGCTTCCGGGCGTCGGGGCGGAGCTCCAGGCGGGAGGAATTGGAGGCGGACGCTTCGGAGGCGACTCGAGGCGGTGCGGTCATGGTGAGCAGCGGCCGGACCTGGAGAAGGAGAGGCACGGCGGCGCACAAGTGAGAGAGGGGTGACTCCTGGGTGAGCACAAGCGGGAGAGGGGTGGTAGGAGCTCACCGGCGCGGTTGATAGTGGTGGGGAGGAGTCGAGGCGGCTCAGGCAGAGCAGCCGGCCGGGGCCGTGGTGGACAGGGCCGGCGTGAGCTAGGGCAGAGGGAGAAGGAGCCGGAGTGCTGAGCGCCAGAGGAGGAGAGGCACCAGGGCGGCGAGCTGCTGAAGAGGCCGACGGCCGGGGAAGAGGCGGCAGCAAGTGGAGGCGGGGGCGCTGGAGGTGCAGCGGCGCGAGGCGGCGCGACACTGAGGAGGAAGAGCCGCATGGCGTAGAGGCACCAGGGGGGCGGCGGCTTTGCACTGGAGCTGGGGTGAAGGGGCCAGAGGGGAGAGGATAAGACGATGCACTCGGCGGGGCTCACGGCAAGGGCGGTGGTGACCGTGCACGGTGCGTGGCAAGCATGCGGCGGCGTGAAGCTGGCGAGCGGTGCGCTCGGCGATGGCACGTGTGTGCTGCCGTGGAGGGGGAGGTCTGCAGGTGGGGCCCACAGGTAAGTGAGAGGGGGAGAAGGTGGCTCGGGCGAACTGGTTCATCAAGCCGGTGGCTGTTCGATCGGACTCGGGTCCAGACCGGAGGAACAGTGCGGGCTTGGGTTAGGTTTTAATTTTGGATTTAGATTTGACCGAAAACAACTAAATTTGACCTAGCAGTTTGGAATAGAAATAAAATTCAAAAATTTGAAAATTTTTGTGAGCATTCTAAGAATCATCTAAGACTTAGGAAAATAATTTCAAACACTTTGTATTTTAAAATTTGTCAGAATTAATTTATTTTTAAATCTGCATTAGGGATTTGATTTGAATTTTGGTGAAGCCAAAATCACTTCTAAAAATTTTGCAAAAATAATTATAATTCAGAACAAATAATATAGTATTTGCATAAATTATTTTCAGGAATTCTCATTCACACATTTTTCCAGATTTCAAATAACAAGGTATTTTAAGTTTAAAAATTTGAAATTTCAACACAAACTTTAATACAATCTTCAAAATTTTAAAATTGTGCACAAGGTATATGTGCTGCAATTCTGGGAAGCACATGTCCATCGAGGCACGGAGTATTTTGTTTGTGATGCTAGAGCCAATGGAAGGCTAAGTCTTACAAGCTAAATAAACCGGGGCCTCACAACTGACCTCCAAAAATATTCAAACAATTTCTAAAAATTGTGAAATTTTTCAGAGGGGTCACACACCAACCCTAGAACTTAAAAAAAATATTTCCAGAGGATGATCATAAGGTTAACAAGAAAGTTTTTGAAAAGTCCAAGATTTTGGCCAAAAGTGGCTTGTGATTTGTATTTCCATAATTCTTTTACAAGAATTCTTCAGAACAAACATGAAATACAAGATGTAAGAAAAGTTTGTAATTTCTACACTTTTTCTTATATTTGAAACACAAACCAAAACTTGGGATGTTATAGTGGCGACGGGATCTGGTGGCCGACGACGAGAAAAGGAGAGGGGATCTGGTGGCCACCTCCTCATAAGCTACGCAGGCACCGTCGAGGCTGGCAACCATGCGCTCGCGTTCGCGCACCTGACCGACACAAACGCGGCTCTCGCGACCATCTTAACCGCCTTCGGCATCGGCCGCACTAGGACATGGATGCTCTAGATCGCGCCCGGCGAGGCCGTCACTGTCAACTCCGTGCTCCGGCTCCATCGCCTCCTTGCTGACCCGGCCGATTAGGTGCCTATCGATGCTGTTCTAGAATATTTTGCCTCCATGCAGCCCAAGATCTCCCTCGACGCCGTGAGCGCCAGCAGAGTGGGCAACGCGATGGCCAAGGCGCACCTCCAGAGGGAGATCCGCGACATCGTGTGCAGCAAGGGCACCGCCCGCATGGAGCGACACGAGCCGCTGTCTCGGTGGCGGGACATGCTTGGGCGTGCTGGGCTGATGTAACATCCCAATTTTCTGAGTTTAAAAATCTTTTAATAGTTAGTAGGGAGAAAATTCACCAGTTAGATTTATTTGAATTTAATTTCAAAAGCTTAATATTGAACTTTACAATAAAAAACCTTTAATGTGAATAATCCCAACATGAACATTAGCCAAAACTATTTTATTTGGGTTCTATGTGCTCAGATATATTTTCTAGATTTTTCTAGAATTTTTCTAAGTTCATTTGCTATTTTCTATTGCTTATTTGAATTTCTGGTATTTTCTAAATTAGAAAAGCTATTTAAAATCTCAGAAAACCCTTCGGGCCGAATTCCTTCCCCGCCTACTCGCTCCTCCGCCCATCTCCCCGCTGGCGGCCCAGCTCGCCACACAAGGCTGCCTCGCCGACGTGTGAGTGGACCCCACCGCTCTCTCTCTCTCTCTCTCTCTCTCTCTCTCTCTCTCTCTCTCTCCGAGTGCCCCGTTCATCCTCCGCCGTTGGATCAAGCATGAACGGCTGGATGCGCGTGTGTTAACCGGAGGTTCCGATCGTCCCTTGGATTGTGGACCGTTCGATCGATCCGACGGCCGATCTCGAGTCTGCTTTGGTACCGCGCTGCCTGCCGACGCGGACTCACGCGAGCCACCACATCGACATGTGGGCCCCACCAAATCTATCGTTCATCATCTCCGACCATTACGATTATCTGCGCCGCCGCATCGCGCTTTTAGCGGCGTTCGTGCCTGGACTCTTCCAGCCACCGGTATAAAGGAGAGTGAGCCTCGGCCTCGCACCTCCCGCGCCCCGCGCCGCGCGAACCCTAGCCGCCGCAGAGCTCGAGAACGACCGCGCGCCGCTAACTCCGACGAGCTCGTGCGCCGCCATTGCCGCTCGAAGCCGTGGTTCACACCGCCGCATCGCACGGAGCCGCGCTTCACCTTGGTGGTGGCTTTCGTTTCGCCGGAGTGTCACCGAGCACCGATCCCGCCGAGCCCGTAGCCCTCGCCGCTAACGCCACCGCCGCCGCCACAGACGTCCCGACCACCGGTGAGCACACCGCGAGTTCCTCGTGCCACCCCGCCACGCGTCGGTACCACTCACCGCCGGTGAATCGCCGCTCGCGGGACCTCGGTTCGAGCGCCGCGCCGCCAGAAGCCGCTGCCGCCACACTGCCGCCACCTCGGCCCTCGCACCTACGTGTCGCATGCGTGGTCGCCTCGTCGGCAGCGCGCGTGGTACGCCCACCGCCCAGATTCAATCGGCTCGGTAGACATAGTCTACCGTGAGCCGTGTCTCTGACATGTGGGTCCCACATGTCAGAATTTTTGTTTATTTCTTTTAATTCCCGAAATTCCTTCGCTGACGCCAGCACTGCGCAATAATCTGATTTTTCTTTAGAGAAATAATTCGGAAAATCCAGAAAATCCAAATTAGGGTTTCTTTTTAGATTGAATCTTCTAGAGCTCATAACTTTTGCATCCTAACTCCGATTGAGCCCATTCAAATTTCTAAATTTGTCTAAATTCGAGCTCTATTTATCTGAGATTTTTATTTAATTTTTGGAGCTTGTTTTGCCTCTATTATTTATTTGTTTTGTTTGTTTGTGTCTCGTTTGCGAGTAGACGTCGATTCGTCGGGGAATTTTGTGGAAGAAGGAGCACCCCAAGATCAAGACCAGTACATAGACCTGTTCCAAGGCAAGTCATACCTTTGGTCATCTTGAACCCAGTTTTCAAATTACTTTGTTTCAAAGTATTGCATTCTACTTTAATTATTTATTTAAATGCTTTGGGCATAGTTACTATCCAATTTGTTATCACCCCTTGACTTTGTATGCCATAATTCCTTGTCACCCTAGATTGGTTATTAGTTGGTAATATTATGTCACCAATGTGGTTTGGTTAGATGCGAGTACATTTTCTTAGCCATGCCACGAGTCATCATCTCATGTGAGTTGCAAATATTAAATTTGACTATGTGATTATGGAACTTTGTGTAAAACTGTGTGCTATGTGTTATTACCTTGTGATGGCATGTGTTGCACAAAAAAACTAACTGGGTGGTAAAGGATTTAGACTGAGGCAAGTGGTGGAAGCTGTGTGATATGGTGGGCTTTGTGATGGGAATGATAATCTTTGTGACTTAGTTAGAACATGGAAGTCTTGCCTTGGTCAATTAAGGACTTAACTTTGTGCGCCATTGAACTGAGCTTCTGCATGCGACCACATGCCCGGTATGGGACGGGCCTAACTTAGTAAGTTATGGATTCTCGCATTGATGTTCAGGTGGATAGGTTAGGCTGTGTGACGGGGTGGAGGTGTGACTACTTAGTGGTTGCATCGCGGGACGGTTCGCCGCTTCCTTGTCCAGCGGTGTGTGTTATGCCAAAGCGCTTCGTTTGGGTTGGCATAGCGGTTTGTAAGCACATCGGGAGTGTCAATGTTGAGATGAAGTTTTCGAACCGTTTTGTTATGATTAGTGCTTGCTACACTAGTTGTATCTTGTGGGTAAAGTGTACAACCTCTGCAGAGTGTTAAATCAATCTATTCGAATAGTCGTGTCCGCGGTCATGGACATGCTCGGGGATTTCACACGAGGGGTAGTTTTCATAAAATGTTGGGATGGGAGCTGTGTGACCTCAATCATATGGCTATGTGAAATAATCTGTTTAGCTGTGTGTCTTTGTGGAAATAACTGTTAAATTAATATTATTTATTTGTTTTGAATTATGCTTTTAATCTATTATTCGTATTCAATTGCAAATGTTACTTTTATGCAAAAGAACCACGTAAGTCTTTTTCTTTGGAATAAGCTCGCATCTATAAATTGCATTTCGTGGTATGATTTGCGAGTACGGTTGTGTACTCACGCTTGTTGTAAAACTTGCGCCCAAACCTACGTAAGAGGAGTCTCACGCCTACTTTCGAGGAGGAGTTCGCCAAGGTTGTTGATCGTTAAGGTCCGGATCCCGATCGGTTGCGTTCGTGGTGAATTGGTGGATCTACGCCGGAGTTATTTCGCCCGATGTCGTTTTATTCTCTGTTAGCCTCGCGTGGCGTAATAAGTGTAAACTCGACCATAAGGTCAAAACCCTTATTTGTTATTCAAACTAATCGCTTACTTTATTTATCGCTTGTGTGGATCGATATTTACCTATGTTAACCTGTGTGCACTAGCGTGATCCTCGACTAGTGCAAGATATACGCAGGGTTCCAGATCGCACTGGTCCCGATACCGAGAAAGCAGCCGCTCGGGTCGAGCACACTCCGGTAGGAGAGGATGCTGGTCGGGTTGTTCTCTGGCGAGGGGCACTGCGTCGAGGAGGCTGAGGGGTGCCTCACGCTCAGGTGGCACGGCCGCTCGCTGTTCTCGACTCGATTCGGGATTTGGGGGGAGAATAAACACTGTAGCTCAATGACATGTGGCATCTATGTCAGTTAAAACCATTTTGTATTGGCCACGTCAGCGCCATGTCATCCAAAACCACCCAAATTGGGGGTGTAAAATGAACGGTTTTGATAGTTGTGGGTGTAGGATATCCGGTTTTGTAGTTTAGGGTTGATATTCAGACTTTTTGAAAATTCAGGATTGTAAAATAGACTTTTTTCTTACGAATTTAAGGAAATATCATATGAAATATTCATACGACAACACATAGGTCTAATGCTAGTACATATATAGATTCCGCAGCACACCACAAGATTCAGCCACATGAGACGTCATCAGTCTCTCTCTCCGCTCCGGCAAGGATCCCTGTCGACCATTGCTACTGCTGTTGGATTTCGCCGTCAGATTTGAGTGTGACGCATGAAAGATCGGTAGCGAGCGGAACCAACTGCATGCGTGTTGTTGTGGCCTCAAAAGCAGCTCTTTATTTCCCTTCTTTTGCCTTCCTTAAGGGTGCGTTTGGTTGGTGTGATGTGATTGAATGGTATAGATGGGATTGTCCTGGATGAGATCGTTCAAGATGTCTGTTTGGTTGGTGGGATAGGATAGTATGAGATTGTGTTTGGTTAATTGTATGAGATGATACCCATTTTGGCATTTTCTCTTTCCTACTTTCCCCACTTGGGCCGAACACATCTGCTGCCATTCATTTCTTTCTTCTTCTCTCCCTCCCCAAATCCATTACTCCACCTGGAGCTTCTCTCCCTCCGGCTGGCCCCATCGACGCCGCCTCCTACCGCTGCCGCCGCCGTTGCGCCCTCTCCCGCACGCCTCTGGCTTCTCCCCGACCCGACCGCGCCTCCCCGCGGCTTGCTCCTCCCTCTGGTTCTTCTTGCTCTCATTTTTCTTACTCCCCTTTCTCTCTCCTGTGGATGCTTTGGCCGAAGCTCCCATGGAGCAGCCCCTCTGGTTCTTGGCGCCCTGCGCCGCCGGCTCCGGCCTGCTGGCCCGCCGCCGCCCGGCCCTCGCTTCCTCTGACTCAGCTGCTCTTTGCTCCATTTGGTGCTCTCCCACGCCTTCTACTCCCCGAATCGGCTCCCTGCTGGCCTGCTCCGTCGTCGGCTCTAGCCTGCTCACCTGCCGCCGCCCGGCCCTCGCTTCCTTTGACTCGGCTGCTCCCTGCTCTCTTTGGTGCTCGCCTGCGCCTTCTAGTCCCTGGCTCGGCTCCCTGCTGGCTTGCTCCGTCGCCGGCCTCTGCGGCCCTGCGCCCACCGCCACTAGCCCGCTCAGCTCACCTGCGTGTGCGCCTCCCGGCTCACTCGGCCTCCCGGCCGCTCGCCGTGCGCCATCATTTGCAGCGGGAGAGAGTGAACCGCGTGGTTCGGGAAATTTTGTCGAACCATCCTGTACAGCATCCACGCCGAATATTCTTGCCGATGGAACCAAACGGTGCTGAGCCAATAGTCCAATCCACTGAACCAAACAGATGAACCTGCCCTGTTTCCCAGAGCATTCGATTCAGGATCATCCAATCCCCTCATCCAAACGGACCGTAAAACCCCTAGGATGTTCATGTTTGTGGTCAAGGTAGGAGAAAAGAAAGTGATAGACACCCAACAATGCACTCGTTTCGCATAGCTCCCCTTCAGTGGGAGCAGCCATTCGCTGGAGTTGCCCGACACAATGCTGTCCTTATTTGAAGGGTAGAGCATTTTTTTTTGCTATAGGAAGAATCTTCGCAGACTTTGCATGTGTATTACATGGGACCTTCGATTTGACCTCTACAACACCATGTCTCTGCTCTCTACCCTGTCTTGTTTGTTGCGCCTCTGTGCAATCAAAGAAAATATCAAACTAACTATATAGGGTAGATGTAGGTCATGGATAAAGAAAATGGCACACAAATTATCTATTTAATGCAATGATAAGCAAGTATAAGGACATAGTGCAATGATTTGAAAAATGTTACTACATGGTATTGCTTCAGTGAAATGACCTTTTAAAACATCATGATTCAGATTTCACACCCCGATTTTCGTGTGGACAATTTTGTCTCGCCCCTTCTCTTAGATTTTAAGCCTTCCCCGTTCCCCTTTCTCTCTCCCAAAGTCCTGTGGCCGGTTTATATCTCCATCGAGCGAGTACACATGACCCTGTTGAAAATCGATCCTATCCAAAATTGAGCAGTGTTCTTGTAGGATCGATCTCATGTACAATGTAACCCTCATGGCAACATGGAAGAAGCAGTACAACGTGGAAGAAATTCTTTTGCACACAACCTACTATGTCAAGCTACAGATCCACTGGTGCATTTTTCTAGTCAAAGTGAAACCCAAAAACTGAAAAATTGATATATTGTATACATTGTATCAATAGATCGAATTAACAAAAGACATGAATTTTCCAAGTCAAGACACAAATATTACAACAACTAAGCATGTGCAAGAGGAAAAGAGGATAATTGACAGTGGGAAAAGGAAGATAAAAGTGTCAACCAATGCATTGAACAAAAGAACTCAATAAAGACCATAGTTCATTGAGAGACTTATAGCCCATGGAGATTTAATTATATTGATATGTTATGCAATGCTGACATAATTCTATTGTGATACAACTTTCTGATATATGTACATACACTAGTGAATATTAACAATACCTTCAAGCAAGTACACACATTCTCTATGTTTGAAGCAAGAATAACAAGTCTGTTAGACCATGTCGCTAGGTCTATGATATTTTAGTTGATGAATAATTGACAATGTTATTTACTAATGTTATTTGAGGTGTGTGACGTGTGTGTGGACTTATATCGGTCAAGTTGGGAAGAACTTGTGCCAGAAAAAGATGGTGTTGTGGTTTTTGCATGTGCAGAGTAACTCGGAGGCGATCGTGGTCTACGGCGGTGACCGGGAGATGGCTTGGTGGGAGGTCATGGTCCGGAGGGTTGAAGATGCTGGAGCAGACGGTCGAGCTCGAGTTGGGGCGCGTGGAGATCAAAGATGGATGATGCATGTTGGAGCTACGGGGGTGCGGTCCAGAGGCTACGACATATGATAATTTTGGGGTGTCCAAAATTGGTTTTGTAATCTAGTGTAAAACCCACGATTGGGCCCTAGGACTAGTGGACTATATGTGGGTGATTAGGGTTTGAGGCCGACGTGGGTATTTAAGTCCTCGTGTTGAGGATTTTGGCGTTAGGCTGTTAGGGTTATCTTAAGAAGAAACACTTTTGTTGGCTAGTGGCGGCTCCTGGAGTTTTTCGTTCGGTGCACGGGGCTGTAAAGAAAGAAGGCTGTCACGTTTTGGGGAGAGGGCCGGTGGAACCACGCCGTAGTATGATCAAGTGTTGGCGGCTGGAGGTAATAGGGAGTTCCTATTTGGTGTCATCATGTGCATGTACTAGAAGAAAAAAGGTCTTGCATTATTTGCATTATTTGCTGAAGAAAATTGCCACGATGCTTTTTCTTGTACTTTGACGTGAGATGTTGGAAGCTGGAGGTTTTGGATTTTGTGCATGCGGCTGCGACGTGTTGCTGCGCTTGATGTGGCTGTAAGATGATTATGCTTTTGCTGTTGGTGGCTGTGATTAAGGACTTGGAACAGAGAGTAGAAAGTGACGGCTGCAGTTTTCTAATTCGCTACAGTAACGCGTACTGGAGCAACACTACCTAACGTTGTTACAGTGCACGTGAACCTTGCTACAGTACCAAGAAAATTACGTCGTGCACCCCGACCCTTCGCCTCGAAGGCTTACAGCGTTGCGGGTCATCTACCTGGTGCAACTCGTACTGATGGATACAAATTATTTAGCCAGGTTAACACAATAGACTTGTGGTTGCACTATTTTGCATTAGAAGGTCATCACAGGATTAAGTTCTTAGGGTTATCTGGGCGGTTCATTCCACATACCACCCATAAACCAACATCCCTTAGGCTGCATTAGCACCCACCACCATACCATCCATCCCATTCGCCCCTGACGGTACAACAAGATATTTAGGGTTTTTGAGGAGCAAAAATATATTAACTCAACTATTCCAGCCATTTACCCACAATGACTGCCCAGAACAAACTTTTCATGATTGAAAGGTGATGATGATTGGGGTATTTAATACCCTGGTACTTAAGCAAGACTAACATGTCGCTTAAATACAACCTATAGCTAGTAGAGTTACCATATAATCACTAGGGTGATAAGGATTTATGGATTCAATTGTTAAAGGATGGTATAATAATTATTTAATTATCAAATGTGTATTTAACTATCTTAAGACCATTTGACATACATTTGCATAAAGAATTAAAGCATGCAATTTGCTATTTTAAAAGAATATAATTTGCATAAAATATAAGCTCAATATGATCGAAGTATTGACTCGCCTGGGTTAAAGGTAAGAGAGTGTTGATAATCTTGAGCTTGATCAAGTTGGAGATCTCCCGCTTCTTTGAACTCTATTCGGACGAACGTACCGGAAACAAATCAAACAAGCAAAGAGGACAAGTAAATACTAATAAAATATCAAATGAACTCCAAATTAAATAATACCACTGCCATTAGCAAGATCTTGAATTTACAAAATTTAAGAAACAAGAATCGACGGAATCTGAGTTCGTATGAGGGAGAACGAACGTCTGGAAGTCAGATTTTCACATGAAATGATGAAAATAAGAAAAAGCACTATTTCAGATTTCATTGTTCTGGTATTTACCACAATGCCATTGAGGGCATGACATTGTGGGCCCACCTGGAAGAGAGACAAGGAGAGAGAGGAGGCCAAGGGCCATTGACAAGTGGGGCCACATGGTCATTGGGAGAAAGAGGGAGGTAGAGAGCTCAGTGCACAGGGGAACCAGGGGGCACTTGGGTGCATCGCCGCGCGGCGAGCGAGGTGAGAGCGGCGGCCGAAATGGCAAAATAGGACCCCATGAGTAGCGGTGGCGGCTCGGAGAGGCACTGTGGTGGCGGTGGCAGCGGCGACACGGGCGTGGACGCGCACGGCGGCACCGACGGTGCACTAGGGAAGTAGGGCACACACGGCTACGCCTGGGGGTGGGGGTAGCTGAGGGGAGGTTGGGGGTAGCTTGGGCGCCGTGGTGGCGGGCGGTAGTGATGGGGGGAGAGGAGAAGGGGCGACGGTAGAGGTCCACGGTTATGAGAGGACAAATGGAGTTGGGGCAACCTTCCAGAGCCCTAGGGCACCTTGTGACGGGGTTGTGATGGGGAGGGTGAACAACGGCAAGGCGGCACGACCAAAATTGGAGCTCGGGCGCTATGGGCATCTCGGTTCTTTGATGACCGAGGCAAGGAGTGAGGTAGGAAGGGAGGTAGAAGGAAGGGCAGCTGTGGCTCCTTTTAAAGTCGCGATGGAGGATAGGGGAGGGAGAGAGCCATTGGGTGCTCTTGGTGCGTGCACGATCCCGAGGGGCGGCAGCACGGAGCGACGGGGGCGAAGACTTTGGGAGCCAGGACAGGCAAGCAGGTGTGGGAGCAACGGGGTGAAGCGATAGGGCAACGTGGGTGATGCAGTGCGGGCGTGGGCGCTCACGACGCTGGCATCACAGGCGGCAGAGTAGGTAGAGCGTGGTCATGGTGCGGCCTGGGCACGCACGGCACGCGGCTCCAGCATGGCAGAGTAGGTGTGTGGCAGGTGAGGGCAGGCGGCCAAGGGTGACGTGGTGCGGCAACTTGGAGGCACGGTGACATGACAGTATGGCGAGCAGGTGGGCAGTGCAAGAGCGTGCGTGCGGAGCGCAGCCCGCATGGGTGCAGAGGGTAGGTGCGGCACGGCACAGGTTGACAAAGGCGCGGCGTCACGGCGAGCGACGCGGGCAGGTGGCTACAGCGGGCACAAGCGTGCGTGCGAAGCGCTCAGCAGCTGGAGTGGCTCGGCTGCTTAGGGCTGGCCAAGAGAGAAAGAGAAGAAGGCAGAGGGGAGGGGAGATGGGCCAAGGAAGGACAAGCCCCAAGAGGATGGAGTGATTCAAAACTGAAAGCTGAAACCGAGATTTGAAATCTGAAACTGAAATTTCGAATTGGAGCTTTGATCTCAAAAGACAATCTGTAGTTACTATTCACCAACTGAAAAACAGGCTGTTACATTGACATACTCCTTTATCACTTTGGGTATACGCATATACTAATTATAAGATACTCCAATGTGAACCACATAATAAATTTGCAAGAAACTCCATAGTTTTTTAGTATATTTTGTAAATACCTTCATATTCGCACATATAAAGGAGCATGTCTAAAAATTATACATACCACCCTTAAAGGTGTAAATACCATCTAGGTGGTCTTATATACTCGTATACTACACACACATACTCTCGGTTGCGCAAGATACTCCTTACGTTGTGAGATACGGAATAGGGGGTAACTACTCTCGGGAGTAGAAAAAAGACATCCTATACACACACAGACATACATACATACATACATACATACATACATACATACATACATACATACATACATACATAGGGACAATTAAGATTTTGCCACCTAATAGAGTGGTCTTATCATCTTTGCCATTATATAGATTACAATCATTTATTTACCACTCCAAACAATTTTCAATCATTCTTTTGCCACTTTGGACTTTTTATCCCATTGTCCATTTTTCAGTCCAATTACCCCCACCGAAAGTTACCGAAATGCCCCTGGGTCACATGAGCCGAAATGCATCAACCAGAACTAAGATGAACTATTGATGCAAGAACAAACCAAAAATGCATCTGCTAATCTGAAGCTTTATCACAAATAAACCTAATCCAGAAACTTTGATAAACAGAAGACTCATAATCTGTAAATCAAAACTTAACCGCAAATCAATCTTATGCAGAAGCTAAATCCTCAATTTATCCTTATGCAAGAACTAACTGCCACAATTGTACTAAAAAACTACAAAAGCTAATCACAAAGATTTTCTTGATGCCCGCTCGGCCGCAATTGGAGGCAACGGAAGCCCGCGGGCAGGCGGCGCACTCGGAGGCCGGAGGAGGGCGCATGGCGAGGCAGCGCGGGAGACCCAAAGGCGCTTGGCGAGACGTGGCGGCCATCCCCAGAGGTGTCGATGACGGTGACCGCGTCCGCCTCCAGCTGCTCTTTGATCTACCAGAAAAGAACAACAAAAGCATGTCAACCACCACATCAAGAGACAGCGTACAAGAGCTCATCGCTTCCACTTGTTGCAACACCAAGATTAGAAGAAGCAAGAAGAATCAACGAGGGTGGCAAGAAGTACCTTGGCCTCCAGCAACTGCATGGCAGGGGATTCAACAGACCCCGCCGGCCCCGACGCTAACGCCCAAACTGAGAATCCCCTGGCCCTAGGGCTACAAGAAAGAAGAGTAGGGGACCAGGCAGTGAACCTGGTGGTGGAGGAGGACGGGGAGGAGAGGGCAAGGGCGCCGTGATGGCGGATAGCATAGGAGGAGAAGCGGCGGAGGATCATGGCGGCAAGGGAGCAGGGAGCTGTGGCGGTGGCGGACCTCATCAGCAGCATCGTCGCGCCGTATTGGAGGAGAGGAGAGGAGAGGACGGGAGAAGATTTGCGAGCGTGGTGTTGTGACTGCGTAGGGGAGGTGCTGTGGTGCTGGTAAGGAAAAAACCAAGGAGCCAAGAACCGATCTAGCTAGGGGGAATAAGCGCAACGGCAGAAAGAAGAAGCCGCTCGGCGCAAGTAGATGCAAAGGGCAGATGAAGGCGCTCAGAGGGGTATTTCAGTCTTTTCACGTGTCTGAAAAATGGAAAATGGGATAAAAAGTCCAAAGTGGCAAAAGAATGATTGCAAATTGTATGGAGTGGCAAATAAATGATTACAATCTATATAATGGCAAATGTGAGAAGACTACTCTATTGGGTGACAAAATCTTAATTGTCCCAATATATATATATATATATATATATATATATATATATATATATATATATATATATATATATATATGAAGCCTTTTCCTACTCCCAGGAGTAGTTACTCCCTATTTCGTATCTCACATATCTCACAATGTAGAGAGTATCTCGCGCAACCGAGAGTATGTATGTGTAGTATACAAGTATATAAGACCACATATGTGGTATTTACACATTTTCAGGGGTGGTATGTTCAATTTTTAGACATACTCCTTTTTATGTGCGAATATGAAGGTATTTACAAAATATGCTAAAAACTATAGATTCTCTTGCAAATTTTTTGTGTGATTCACATTGGAGTATCTTATAATTAGTATATGAGTATACCCAAAGTGATAATGGAGTATTTCAAGTTCTTTTAGATAGTATATCAAAGGTGGGAGTAACTACACCTGAGTAGAAAATATTTTTCAAAGTGTCTCGGAGTTGTACTAATCTTCTAGCGAATGTTGATGCTTCGCTTGTAAAGTACTAAGTTTTTGAATTGTGAATGAGTTATTATTGATGAAGCAATGTTCTTGTTGGTCTAAATAGAATTGATTTATGGACTAAGCAATGTGCTTGGTTATGTATGAGAATGAGATGACTAAGCATTGTTACAGTAATGAATGACTTGGCACATCTCATTGCTCAAAAGGCTTATTATGGTCATGATGGAATGACTACATGATTGGTCTCTCAAATTATGAGGTTGTAAATTGAAAGTGAATAGTGTCGAGGTTGTTCAATGTAATTGGGCACATCTCATTGGTCAAAAGGATGCACTCACTCATTTAGAAAACTAATACTATTCATAAAGTGAACTCTTTTGAAGCATGACAACATCTGGAAATCTGCTATGTGCTTTTGATGGACTCCAAATTGAGTAACATATCAAAATCTGGAAATCTGCTATGTCCTTTATGACCATAGATTGGGGTCAAAAACAAACAACATGCTTGTCGAAATCGCTATGTGCTTTGATGGACTCCAAATTTCTGGACTAGGTGAGCAAGTATGCACATCAAGAGTCAAGCATAACAATATTCGTGCATTCCACAAGCAAAATATATCTCTTTGTCAAAGTTGTGAAGACATTAGGTTCCCAACATAATAGCTAATACCATAACAACCACGCAAACCATAAACACTCTTACTAGTAACATCCATTGTTTTGTTACACACACATTAGGTTCGCGAATTATAGAAAGACTCCTAAAGCGATTTCATTTGACATTTGAAGCAAACATTGTGGGTGTCAATTTCTTGGTTCTCTTTTTGTGGAGGCGATCGGCATCCCTCGCATCCTTGCAACCAACTCCTTTGATTCACGACAATGAAGCGATAAATGAAACAATCAACATAGTTTGTAACAAAAAAATTGACAAATACCGAGAGCAATTTCATTCACATACCTTGCTCAATTTCTTTCGCGTCCTCAAAGGGCAATTACGGCGGCTATCATGGTATGCCATCTCCTTGCATGACCTACACATGCGTGGCACCTTGGTTTTGTTCTCCACATTCTCATCTTTCTTGAATCTGTCTTTACCTTACGTCACGGCTTTATTCTCTTACACCTACCCTTGGAGTTAACATCGTTTGGTGCTTTTATGCCGACTTCCTTAGGGATGGGACAACCGCAAATGCTTCAATCTCTTCACTCTACTTACCACATTCTCGGGTGAGAGAGTCACTTCTTCCCAAATGTGGCAAACCGATCCCTAAGAAATTTCAAGCCTTCGTATGTTCCTCAAACACAGTGAATTAATTCATCCATCTTCACTGCGTATTTATGATAACTTGTCTTTAGATGTTTGTATTGCACTCCTTGGTTTTTCTTGCAACAAATTGCCCTCTCCATCGAAGACATTGTCCTTAGTTACCATTTTGGTCCACCTCTTTAACACAAATGGGATTGGTAACTCTTTAAGTGATGGACTCGTAACACCACTGAGACGATATGGCGGCAAGGAATTCCAAATGACTCAAAGAACATGCAGAGCATTTGGCATCTTTGTTGTAAGGTTGCAAGCAGCACTCTCTCACCTTGTTTGAGTTATCGCTAACTATTGAGATTTTGTACTCTCCTCAGCTTTCTATGTTCTCCACATTGCAATGCTCTCGAGGCAGCAAACACTTCTTTAAGGCTTCGGTGAAGAAAGAACGTGAAGACCTCACTAGCATGCTTCTCTATTGCCCGAGAGTGATGCAAACACGGGCATTGTGTGTAACGTGGCATTGTCGACTTCTAACTCATTCTCGACATTGTTCTTCCACCGCATTAACAAATCTGATCCAAAACTCCACCAAAGTATTTTTGAATCAATAAACCGATTGAAGAAAAGAGTTAGAACTCTCGACCTAGAAGTGGTTCTAAAGATTCCCGCCAAGAATACATCTTTGAAGTAAGCGGTACCCACGATGCGGATTCGGTACCGAGTAGCCAACCACTCATTGGATTCCAAACCAAAATCGAAATAAGGCAAGAAAATTGCTCCTCAAATTCCTCGAGTTTACGAGGCCCATACACATGAGTTAACACGTTGGTACAATAAAGGGTTTTCCCTCAAATGTGGCTGTACCTTCAACGGAAGCTTTTGCAAAATGTGCCACATGCATAACCTATGCGTGCTAGTAGGAAAGCAGTGGAAATTCTTTGTCTTCATGCGATATCTTCATCGGTTATGATAAGCCTAGGTGCAACTCCTCCCATTGCTTTCAGAATGTACGAAACAACCATACGTGCGTCTCACCTTCTCATTGCTTAATAATGCAGCCCCAAGCAAACCACGAGAGGCCTTATGGTGATTTACTCCGATTGAATGGTGTGAAGATCATGTTATAATGGTTTGTGTTATATGTAGAATCAAATGAGACAAGATCTCCAAAATGAACATAATTCTTCGACATGTACTATCTGCCCAAAATGCATGTACCAACCTACCCTTGTCATCAACAACATAATCAAAGTAAAATGAAGGATTTATGTCATTCTTCCTACAAAGGTTATCAACAAACATCTGAGCATCTGATGACTTGATACAGCCTTCTCACTCTTTATGATAATTCCGCAAGTCTCTCCTAGTGCATCCTACATTCTCAAATCCACCCTCAGCGATACGGAGATATCTATATGCCCGCTTGTGCCATGCCTCCTTTATGACATGTGATTAATGCCGCGCTTGGCTTTTCATTTATTTTCCTATTAGACCTTATCAATTGTTGTTTGCTAGGTGATACAATTAATGTGTATGTGACTCAACAAATATCTGCACCCTAAAGCGCCGTGGTGCGAGAAAGGTAATCAGGTCTTTACACGCCAATACTTCACCTGTTTGAGAATCAATGCAATTTCCGATTCCCAATTATTGTTGGCTCTTTTTGAGGATGGTACATACTAACATGCAAACCCGTATGCTATTTTGGGACTTATATATATATATATATATATATATATATATATATATATATATATATATATATATATATATATGGAACATGAAAATTAGATCAGTAGATTTTTCACTAAAAATGCTTGTAGCTTTATGTTAATTAAAATGAATAGTCTGGAACTATCTTTTGGTGGAGTTGTGGGTGTCGCCAAAGTCCAAATCCTGATGTTCACCCTTACGCATACACAAATGTGTCTCAGTAGGAACTTTGTAAGGTTACAGATTTATCCCCGCTTCCGTATTTCTAGACGTGTGCTACGGGGGCGTATTTGCAGGTGTGTGCATGTGGTGGCATGTGGCCGTGTGTGTTCGTTGTAATCGGGGAAAAAAAAAGAGATAAGTTGGCATGTGTGCGTGTGCGTATAAGTTTCCTCACTATAACGATCAATTCTGGGAGTTTCAGGTTGGCATGTTTCCTTTTTTAGAACATTTACAGGGATTGCAATATTGCATTACAAGTTGCTTGCTCCTTTTGGTTAGATACAAATTCTAATCCTTAGCTTGCTCCTTTTGGTTAGATACATATTCTAATCCTTAGCTTGCTACTACCACCAAGGTCTTTACCCAGTTTCTTTCCGAAAGGATCCAGCTTGGAGTACACGTTTGTTCCCGTTTCTCACGTAAGATTTTCGTCTTCTCGAATAATTGGGAATTTGAATTAAAATCACTTTCAATTCAAAGAAATTTGTTTTAATTTCTCCCTATCCAAATAAGCCTTAAGGCGGCATAGAATTCCTTTATTCATTGTTTACTGCTCTTGGGTACGTTTTTATCTATTTTTGTGTAGCTTCACATACAAACAGTCTAAAAACAGGGTCGGATTCAGGACAGAAACTGAGTAAGAGCACCATACATAGAAAGTTAAGACCAGTGGAAGTACCAATGGTAAAAATTAGTCTAATACTATAGTAAACCAAAATTGAGTGGAAGCTTAGCCCTATATGGATCTGCCTCTGCCTAATAATATACATGGTATATATTGGCATGCCGTCCTTGGTTGGAAGAAGCTAGTGCAGCTAGCTAGCCTTACGAGCAAGAAGGGAAACTAAACCGGTAAAGCTAGCCATGGAGCAGGCGGCGGCTGGTGGTGCGCGCAATGTGCCTGCGGAGCCCCGGCTGCCGGAAGCGAGGCTGAACGGCATGATACTGCGGTGGACGTTCATCGACAAGGCAATAAGCGGCTTCGGGGCGCTGGCACTCGCCTGGGCCACCATCGTTCTGCTCGGCGGATTCTCCACCCTGCTAAAGCAGCAGGACTTCTGGTTCGTAACCATCATCTCCTTCATGGAAGCCACCAGGTTAGGCTGAATTTATTACATCTTTCGATCACTGTATGTTTTTTTTAAGGAAAATCGCGTTGTCTAACTTTTTAAATTTTCAGCTCCCTTGATTTATAATGTGTTTAATGGGAACGCTATTACCATGTGCTTGTGCATCATGCAAATGTTTAATGGGAACGCTATTACCATGTGCTTGTTTTACCCTCGATATTAAACATTTTTCGCTTTTGAAAAATAGGGTGGCAGGGTCGCGGTGGCATTGCTAATCATTGTGAGGATGAACCTCGGAGTGAACCAATAATTAATCTGCAGCGCAATTCATTCAAGAAACAAAAGGTGTAAAGTGTAAATACAAATGCATTCGACCAAACAAGTTAAACCAAAATTGTAGAAGCAGTAGATGCATCCAATAGTAAAACTTTCTCACACCCTTTGATATTCCAATTTTGTCAATGGCTATGTCACAAAAAAAAGCCTCAGTAGGAAATTCCATTGACACAACTAGAGTTGTTAAAATGCAAAAAAAAAAAAAAAAAAAGACTCCACGGGTTTCACTGCTCAAAATAGAGTAGTAGACCGACTTATAATACAACATTGTTCATTATTGTTGAAGTGACATGTTGCCCACAAACAATCACACGAAAAGTAAAAGACATAAGGAGTAGTCCCGACAGTCCCTCTCTTTATTGATAGGTGGATACGAGATCTGCAGTTGTCTGTACAATAAGAGCCCCTTGCCCCCCTTATATAGACAGATGAGATTTCACCTCACAAATCAATATGCAATATGAGACTAAGCTAGACAGGCAGGCATGCCTTAATGGATCTTATTTAGGTAAAGTGTCTACATAGTTGGGCCCGATATTACAACAACTATCATGTTTTCTTTCGGAAGCTTTTTTCAACTCACTAAAGCTAACCACACGTAGAGCTGTCCAAATGGGTCATGCTGGCCGCGCCGGCCCGAAGCACAGGACTGTTGCCCGACCCAGGCACGGCATGACCCAACATTGTAGTCGGGCCGAGCCGGCATGGCCCGATGGGGCGTGTTGTGATTGGGTTGGCACCCCGGGCCAGTGGACCAGCCCAGCACGGCAGGGACAATGCCAGGCCAGGCACAACATGGCCCGGGGCATAGCACGGCCCGACTGGCACGGCCAGCGATGGAGGAGGTGGAGTTGGCGGAGGCACGGTCGGGTGCGGAGGTGGCGCGGCCGGGCATGAAGGAGGAGGAGGTGGCGCGGCTAGGCGCGGAGGAGGAGGTGCTGGCGGCTGTGACCAGGCACTGAGGCGGCGGCGGAGGAGGAGGTGGCGGCGGTGGCCGGGCGCGGAGGAGGAGGTGGAGGTGGCAACAACGGCTAGTTAGGGAGGAAGAAGTGGGTAGGTGGCGCCTGACATGGTCCTCCGTGCTTAGCTCAGCCCGACTAGGGTTATCGTGCCTGAGCCACCCGGCACGGCCCGAGAGACCGGTGTATCGTGTCTAGGTTGGCACCCGAGCTCATAGGGTGGCATAGCATGGCCCGTTTAGTTAGCGGGCCGGCCATGCAGTGTCGGACTGGGCTGTCCATTTTGCCACCTCTAACCGCACATATGGTATGGTTCAAAGAGTGGTTACTTTAAATATATATATCTCTGGTTGGTTCGAGCAAAGAAGTTTCTGGAAAGCAGAGTTTAGAATTTTTTTTCGAAGGAAGAGTTCACAAATTGAAGCGATGGTGCAATAGCTAATGCTGCAGCTTGGCCATATTATTGCATGATTTGGAGCGATGGCAACAATTTCAAATGATATGTATGGACTAGGTGAGCCTTGAAATGACATGACACTAAAATAAGAACCTAAGCTACTTGTTTGTGACCAATAGTTTTGCTTCCAGCCATGTTTGCTAAGGACCTTTGGCCTTTGGGTCCAAAAGGCAGAGAGCAGTACTCTGGCTTGGGCAATTTTCAGCCGTCTGATAAAGGAAAGAACCTCACAAATAGATAGCGGCAAGCCTGCAATACATCTGCTAGTCTTTTTCCGACGCACTGCTAAGGTATCGTGGCTGAAATCAGGTATCACACAACACCGCATCTCTGTGGAGAGTGCACGTACTCTTGGTGAGGAATTGAGCGTGTCAGCCGATTTTCAAGCAAACTAGCAAAGGTTGATGAAGAGATCGAACAAAGTGCCTGTCGGACCCGGATCTTAAAATCTAAAATCCTCTGTGAAAGCAACTGTACTATTCCTTAGATCAGTAGGTAGTGCTCCCAGATACATCACTAAATCATCTCATACATGACGTAAATCATACCATTCATTAATTTACAAACATTAGAGTCACATAGACCGCGTCGGTTTAAGTTTTACAATAAAGGCCGCATAGACCAAATGATTACATCACAAAAGTAGCGGAAACGACAGCGGAAGTAAAATGGGTATAGTATATCTCTCGACAGGCAAGCGACTAGGGTAACTCATGTACGACCGATATTACCCAAGGACTTGGATAATATTGGATGTACGCAAGCATCGGCTGAGCCGGCTAGACTGAGGCAAGACCTAGACTAAAAGAACTAAACTACTCTTCATCATTGTCTTATCTGTCGACATCTGGATCCTCGTAGTAAGCATAGTGTCCTTGATCCACGAGTTCTGAGGGTTTGTGGGAAAGAGCGAGGATGAGCACAACTTTCGTGTTTGCGAGCCAACACACAGGACGCAATAATAATACATGCAAGGCTTAACAAGAGTGGCTCAGGTTTTTTTATTTGCTAAAGGCAATATTTTCAATTACCATTATTAGTAATTCCTATCACTTAGCATTTTAACCAAAATGTATTTTATTAAAGACAAGAATTGTATAATATTAAATACAACAAAGATTATCTCCACCTTATGCTTAATTTTAAAAGGGGTTACATCCACCTATTAACAACACCGGCACGACCACCTAGGAAAATTCTAATTTCTGGGCTAGGTGAGCTCGACATGTTTTTATTCCACCTACAAATGTTTTTAAAATAGAACTAACTCTAGTAAGTTCTCATGTCCGCCCTGACCATAGGCACGATCTGCTTTAACACTTATACTATGCAGAGGTTATACAATGTACTCACAAGAGACAATCAACTCGTTGCTCCACATGATTCCTTGGTCATATAGTCGAGAGATCATAACAAAGAACCTTTCAAATTATCTCTCCTCTTCCGTCATCTCACCTATATGAGTTGCTCCCACACGCGTGGCCCCATAAGTTGTGCGGAATGTTCACCACAACGACTAGCGAATCGACTACAACTTCCACAACGACTAGCGCAGCTGGCAACTTCACCTTGCCTCGGTATCCCATTCAAGCCGTAACGTATTCAATGCTTGTACTACCTCAATCCCCTTACAGCAAGATGACTTTCAGGGTCCAATAAAAATCTAAGCCAAGTTGTACTTTACAGACTTGTGGTTGTACTTATTTTACAATGTAAGGTCATCACAAGATTAAGTTCTTAGGGTTATTTAGATGGTTCATACTACATTCCATACATTCTCATGCTATGCTAGCACAAACCATCATACTATCCGTCTAGATGTGATAATAGCAATTTAACAGGTTTTTGTGGAGCAAAAGAAAATACATTACCTCAACATTCCAGTATTCACCCACAACGATCGCCTAAAACCACTTTCATGACTAAAAGATGATGATTAGGCATTTAATGCACCTGTACTTAAGCAAGACTAGCATGTCACTTAAGTATAACCTATAACTAGTAATTTACCACTTTAATATCAAGGGTGATAAGGATTTAAGGAATTCAAGTTGTCAAGGATGGTATAATAATTATTTAATTACCAAGTAGGCATGTAAATAACTCTGAAAGATTTGACATACATTTGCATAGTGAAATAAGCATGCACTTTGCTAATTTAAAAGAATATAATTGGCATAAAATGTAGGCTCAAAATGATCAAAATATTGACTCGCTTAGATTAAAGGCAAGAGAGTCTTGATAGTCTTGTGCTCGATCAAATTGAAGATCTCCCACTTCCCGAACTCTACTCGAACACGACGGAAAAGGAACAAACAAGCTAACAAAACAAATAAATACACAAGAAATAACAAATGAACTCTAAATTAAATAATACCACTGCCAAAACCGAGATCTTAAATTTACAATTTTTAGAAACAAATTTCACTTGAATCGGAGTTAAAACGGAGAACGGGCCTTCCGAAGTTTGGATTTGGAAATAAATCAAGGAAATAAAAAAGAGGAGACAGAGAACGTCTCCCTGACATTCGGGACCCACTGCACAGTGGTCTGTCCATGTGAACAGTGCATGGATTGGAGGTCAACATGCACTGTGCATGGTCCACGGGTGCACGGGGATTTTACTGTGCCCGGGGCCCACTTGTCAGCCGCTAGAGGGGAAAACCAAATTAAAAGCCGGCCTATGCCTCGAGTCCCACCCGTCAGTGACTTAAGGCGGTAACTAAAGCATCATTTAACCTGGCTAATCATTGATTAGCGATAGTGATTTGGGGGATTAAAGGCGCTACAGTGCCGGTTTTGTTTCGGATAGCAGAGAGAAGCACTGGAGCATCACGGCTCGATCTCATCGCCGGTGGAGGAAGGCTCGGCGGTGGCCAACAAGGACCAAAATGGAACATGCTCACCGAGGCGAAGACGATGGTGGCGGTGGCACGGACGGAGGATCGCCGGAGCGGCGGCGACGCGACAATCAAAAGCCAAAACGGTGCCCTGGCGATTCTTGACAAAATATGGTAAGAGCGTGAGGTAGAGCAGAGCGAGGGGAACTCACCAAGACCAAGAAGAGCTCCCGAGGTTGGCTGAGGGCAGCGAACGGCGGGAGGAAGTCACGGCCGAGTCGGGGAGAAGGCAAAATCCGGAGGCGTCGGTGGTCTAAAACCAAATCAGCTTGGGGGGAAATGCTCCTTGGCTCCGGGGACACTTGGTGACGGAGGTGGCGCGGTGGTAGGGTTACTAGTGTGGTGAAACATCGGTGAGGTAGGGCGACGCAGCGCGGCCAACTCGGAGCTCGATATTTCCTCGGTTGGAGCTTAACAGAGAAGAGGGAGCAAGGTGGGGAAGAAGGGAGGGTTTTGCTGTGCTTTTATAGCCGGGAAGGGCAGAGAGAGAAAGAGCCGTTGGGCTCGGTGCACGGTCCCGAGGGGCGCATGGGCGCGTTAAGTGTGGGAGCGGTGCAGCGACTTGACAAGGGTGAGCAAGAGGGAGGTGCTCGCGATGCGATGATGCGGGTGACGAGGGCGCGACCGGGCGAGCACGAGGTGCGAGGGCGACGGGACAGGCGGGAGCTTGCTCGAGCAGCACCAGCCGAGATGGGGGTAGGTGCGAGGTCGAGGCCACGGCGGTGACCGGAGGGCTAGGAGCAGCGGTGACTGAGCGACGCAGAGAGCAGTGTGTGGTGCGCATGCAAGCGCAGCGTGCTTGGCGCACCGGGCGACGGGGCGTGCTCGGAGCGGCCCGGCCGGCCAGGAGGTGACAAGGGGCGGCATGGGCCGGGCCAGGGAGAAGGATAAATGGGCTGAGCCCAAGAGAGGAGAATGGGCCAGGCCCAAGGAGGGGAGGGGGTTGAAATCGAAAAACAAATTGAGTTTTGGAAATTTGAGAGATTTTGTAAATACAACTTAATTTGAAATAGGTTTGAAAATTCAGCAAAATTTTAAACCATCCCCAAAAATGGGATGTTACAGTTCTGATCAAGGTATCTCTGTTACTCAAAGAGGAATTACATAGGTTGATGGATTGGATCTACCGATTACAATACTACCCTTACGACTACAAGGTAAATGCATAATGTAAAGCCTAAAAATAGATTGGTAGAGGCGTGTGCAAAGTCTTCAGGAGTCCTCTCGGTCTTATCACATAGTCTCTCATGTATAATTGTATAGACAACTGCTGTCTATAATATATCTCCATGTTATCTATAGATAACACTAAAGACAGCTTCTACAATTAGTTATCTTTTTACATGTCTCTATAGACAACTCCTTCATGTATAATGTGTCTTATTTCTCGTGTTACAGTCGACTACTGCATGAGAGATGACTCAATTCTCTATGCTCCATCTCTCTACTACGTGGTAAGTGTTAGAGACAACTGATGTCATACTATTGTACATGCTCTTACTCTCCAATCCTTGGAGTCACATCCTAATTGAGTCTTGGGTAGTTGCGATCGGATCCAGCTTTCCATCCATATACACATCTCTTTCCATTTAAACCAAGCCCTCCTTTATCTTCATGGGCTTCCATATCCTGCACGTGAGGGATTGCTTTCAAACCTAACTATGCGTTATCGACATCATCTTTCCATACTTCTCATCTTTCCATACTTCTCATCGAAGGAACCTTCCAAGAAGCCGAGAAGCCGATGCTTCCCGTCGGTCAAATTTGGGTGTTAACATAAGAATGGTAGAATTGGTGGATTTCCTCATGAGACCACTGAGGACAAAGGCAGCAGTAGAGGCCCTTGTCCCTGGTTAGCCACACCTTGTTTTGATATGAAGCTACTAGAGCCTTTCAGATGAGCAAGGCTTTTAGTTCTATTTATGTACCAATCCGAAGGGATTAAGCCTAATATCCATGCAGCTAAACAAAGTCCTTGTGGGGTTTTTGGATGAGGGAGATTGATTTGGAAATTACCAATCTTAATGGGGCAGGGGAGCGAGGATAACCTCACCTGTACCATTCCCATGGGACTAACCAATTTTATTTTTTAAAAATAAAAATTACCTAACATTTACCAGCATTTTAGTAACAATTTACAACACCTCCATCAGAATAACTTTTTTTCTCAAAACAAAAATGACCTTGGTAAAAAAACAATTACCTTCCAAATCCATATCACCCCCTACCGTTAGTTTGGATGCTAACTCTTATGAGAAAAATGGTAAAACTTGCATCCGTAAAATTTCAAATTCAAATTCAACATGTGTTAGAAGGGAAAAAAAGAAGACGGGAACCACCTCTTGGTGGAGTTGTAAAGTTGTGGGTGTACAACTTCACCCAATAGGATTCAAATCCTAGCGCCCACCTTTATGCACACGCGAGTGCACCTTCAATATGAATTTCGTGAGGTCGCGGATTTATCATCGACCTCCATTTCTAGGCATGTGCTATGGGGAGCACTCACATGTGTGCGTGTGTGGTGCTGTGTGTGTCTTTCTTGTAATAGTAGAAAAAAAAAGAAAAGGACAAGTTTGATGTGAATATTAGTGTTTGTTTTTTTTCCTTTTGATTCATCATTTCTTAAGAGTTTTCTCATTTTTGGTTACTATCAACATAGCATGAATTTGAAATCGAAATTTTATACATAGTTAGAGTAAATTGAGAAGTAGGTTATCAAACTTATTTGGATTTTTTGCATGACAATTTGATGCCCAAACTGAAGGGTGAGTTCATGAGCGCAACACAAGGGGTGAGTTCATAGTATACTTTGTCATACATATGGTTTACTAGTCCAATGTCCATGTGTTGCTATGGGTAAAAAAAAATATGGTCCACCACATCGATTGCGCTTTCGTCGCGCTCGGCTTGCTCGATAGCCTCGGCTCTGTCATGGTGCTCAGTCCAGCTCTGCCTCGGCTCGCTCGATAGCCTCGGCTCTGTCATGGTGCTCAGTCCAGCTCTGCCTCGGCTTGCTTCTGCCTAGCCAGCGTCATGCCTCTGCTACCGTGCTCATCCTATATCTCCTATATCGTGCCACCCTTGGCTCCGCCACCGCAGCCCATGTCACGCTTGTGCCGGATCGTTGCCAGCCACCACGCCCATCATGCATTGTTGTCGTGCCCTGGCAATCAAATAGGATATGTTGGTATAGGGATGGTTGTCCTCACTTAATTGCGATGAGCATGATGACCAACCAGCAGACCAGGAACCACTGAAAGAAATTGGTTCGAGGAAAGAGGACGTTGCTTGGGATAAAGATAAAATTTGTTAGAAACTAGTTTGTTTGTTGGGAATGTGCTCGACATTTTTGTTATAGGTTCTTAGGAGATGTGTCGGGACCCAAAAATGCAATTCTGTACCCTCTGTGTATTCTGCACTAGTCCAGGATCACGCTAGTGCACACAGCGGTAACATAGGTGAATATCAATCCACACAAGCGAAATATAACATAAACGAGTAGTTTGAGTAACAACTTAGAGTTTTGACCTTAAGGTCGGGGTTACAACTTATTAAGCCACGCAGGGCTAACACTAAAGAAATACTGCAGCGGAACGAAAATAAACTCTGGCAAACTCCAATCAGCACACTACAGGCAACCGACTGGAATCGATGACCTAGCGATCAACCTTCTTCCACAAACTCCTCCTCGAAAGCAGGCGAAGACTCCTCCACTTCTGTAGGTTTGGGCGCAAGTTTTACAACAAGCGTGAGTACACAACCGTACTCGCAAATTATACCACAGAATGCAATATATAGATGCAGGCTTATTCCAAAGAAATGGCTTCTGTGGTTATTTTGCAGAAATACAACATTTGCAATTGAATACAAATAATAGATTGAAAGCATAATTTAAAACAAATAAGCAATATTAATTTAACAGTTGTTTCCACAAAGACACACAGCCTAATCAAATTCTTTCACACAGCCATATGACTTAAATCACACAGCTGTCCCTTCCCAATAGTTTTATAAAAATCTACCCCTCGTGTGAAATCCCCGACCGTTGTCCATGACCGAGGACGCGGCTATTCGAATAAATTGATTAACACTCTGCAGAGGTTTGTACACTTTACCCACACGATACAACTAGTGTAGCTAGCACTAATCGTAACATAACAGTTCGGCAACTTTGTCTCAACATTGACGTTCTTATTCACACAGTCCCATATCACAAAGCTTAACCTATCCACCTGAACCCCAATGTTGAAACTCCGTAACCTACTAAGTTAAGCCTGTCACCAGACATGTGGTCGTACAGTATAGCTCAGTTCAATGGCGCACAAAGTTAAGTCCTTAATTGACCAAGGCAAGACTTCCAGTTTTTCTAGCTAAACCACACAGATAAATCCCAATCATAAAGCCACCAGCTCACACAAGATCCACCACTTGCCTCGGTCTAAATCTTTTACCACCCAGTTGGTTTAGTGCAACACATGCCATCACGAGTAATAGCACACAAAGACACACAGCTTTATCACACAGTTCCATAATCACTTAGTCAGTTTCATAATTGCACTCATATGAGATGATGACTCGTAGCATGGCTAAGCAATTCTAGTCGGTCTAACCAACCATGTTGGCAATATGTTAATACCAACTAAATAATAAACCAATCTAGGGCGACAAGGAATTATGACATACAAGGCCAAGGTGTGATAACAATTTGGATAATAACTATGCCCAAAACATTTAAATAAATAATTAAAGTAGAATGCAATAATTCAACACAAAGTAATTTGAAAACTGGGTTCAAGATGATCAAAGGTATGACTTGCCTTGGAATAGGTCTATGTACTGGTCTTGAACTTGGTTGAAGCCTTCTTCGACGAAAACCCCTGAAGTATCGACGTCTACGCACAAACGAAGCAAAACAACCAAAACAAATAAATAACAGAGGCAAAAAAAACTCCAAAAATTAAATAGAAATAATAATTAGGTAGATCTCGAATTTAGACAAATTTAGAAATTTGAATGGGCTCAATCGGAGTTAGGATGCAAAAGTTATGACCTTTGGAAGATTGAAAATACATAAAATGCTGAAAATCAGTATTTCATGAATTTCCCGAATTATTTTCCTAAAGGAAAATCAGATTATTGCGCAAGCTGACGTCAGCGGAGGAATTTCGGAAAAAGAAATAATAAAAGAAATCTCTGACATGTGGGACCCACATGCCAGAGGCTAGGCTCACGGTGGACTAGGTCCACCGAGCCTCGGACTCGGTCCGAGATCGCGCGCGTGGCGCACACGGACGCCGATCGGGCGCCACTGGCTGCCACGCGTGCACGGGGCTGACGCTGGCACCGACGTGGATGACGACAAGACGGCGGCGGCTCTGGACCGTACGGCAACGGCGACTGGCGGCGCTCCGGCGAGGTCCGATGGTACCAGATTGAAGCCCGTGTTATTGCGAACACGATGGTGCACTCACGAGCGGCGGAGACACTCGAAGATGGCCGGCGGCGAGGGTTGAGCGGCGGAGGGCTTCGGCTTTTGTCGGACGGGAGTTCCGGCGAGGTTTTGGCGACGGCGAAGGGTCCTAAGGTAGCCCGGCGCCACCGATCTCGGTGGTGCACTCGGCGACGACGCGCGGCACCGACGGCGCGAAAAGGCGAAAAAGAACGGCAAAAACGCTAGAACTCCATTGCGGCGCGCTAAGGCTCGGAAGGAGATGAGGTGGCGGCTCGGGTTGCGAGGTCCGTGCGGCTTCGGGGCTATTTATAGGAGTGGGGTGCCGGATAAGGAATCCCTAAATTGGGGATTTCGCTGAAAACGAAACGGAGATAGAGTCCATTTCGGTCCCGATTGAGGCGATACTGGCGCGGAAGATTAGAGATAGAGTTTGGCAAAGAAACCGGAGGTTTTAGTTAGGAAAGTCCGTTGTCGGACTATCCTTCTAGAAGACGGCAATGGCGAGCGGCTCCGACTCGGACGCGGAGAAGAAGGCGCGACGAAGACGAAGCTGACGCGGCAAGCGGGGCCCACACGTCAGTGGCTAGGGTTAGGATGCGGCGGCGTGCGGCGGTGCGATCCGGCGGACTCAAGATCCGCCGCCCGATTTAATCGAACAGTCCACAATCAAAGGGACATTCGGACCGTCTCGGTTGCGCCACGCGCATCTAGCCGCCCATGCTTGATCCAACAATGGAGAAGCGGCGCGCGAGAGAGAGAGAGAGGCCGACAGTGGGTCCACTGTCGCTGGGAGGCGGCGCACCTTGTGAACCGGGCCGCGTGAGTTGAGTCAGCGGCGGGGACAATGGGCCGGAGGGTTGGATTTCGGCCCAAAGAAGATTTCTGAGATTTTAATAGATTTTCCAATTTAGAAAATACCAAAAATTCAAATAAGCAATAGAAAATAGCAAATGAACTCAGAAAAATTCTAGAAAAATCTAGAAAATATATCTGAGCACATAGAACCCAAATAAAATAGTTTTGGCTATTGTTCAAGTTGGGATTATTCACATTAAATGTTTTTTTATTATAAAGTCCAATATTAAGCTTTTGAATTAAATTCAAATAAAATCCAAATGGTGAATTTTTTCACTACTAACTATTTAAAATATTTTTAAGCTCAGAAAATTGGGATGTTACAAGAGGGAAGGTGCGAGAGGTGAATAAACCACCAACTCTCTCTTTTAATTATTAGAAATGATATAAAACTTTCTGTCCCGGTGGGTATCTACCCACCGAACATCCACTGTTGACTTTTGCTTCATGATTTGTGCCATTCTTAGGGCATCCCCAATAGTAATCACCTCAGCCGTCTTTTACTTGTCATGTCACTCAAAATCCTAATTGGAGGAGAGAGCATACGAAGAGAGAGAATGTGACATCTCTTATATAAGAGACAAGTTGGGCACGCAAACCATCACAAATAGTGAGTGAGTAAGGAGAGAAGTTGTGTTGAAAATGAATAATTTTATAAATGAATTGTTGGAGATGTTGTCTCTAAGATTGTCTATAAATAAATTGGAGCTTTAGAGACAACTTTAAGAAACAAACTATTTTCCATGCCTTTACTCGCCCACACCTACTAAAACCCCTATAAAATATGGATATGGGCACCTACACCTTAGTACAAGTAGAATAGGCATCAGGTCTAATTAGCTATGCATTCCTTCAAAAATAAATAGCAAATGCAGTAAACACATTACTTTCTTTGTCACAAAAATGTAAAGGCACCACACGATACCTAAAATTGAATTTTGACCATTATTTTTCTTTTACACATATATTGTTGGTGATGAGTATATCAACCCTTCGGATATGACTGCTACTCCACTTCATGGTACAAGGAACGTCCCCATGTCATTTTTGTTTAAAGTCAAGCAACAGTTCAAGTTGGACATGTTCTAGAATCCAATTCGGCTTCCGGAAATAGTACTGACTTCAAACATGCATAGAATTCACATACGGACTCTGTTTGATGTGCACGAGTACTTGATGGAAAGCTTATCTCATCCTCTTTCCAACGGATCAGCCTCACCTCCAAATTCCTTCAGGCGCACTACAATCACTAAAACAATGGCGCGATTTTGAATCCGAGGCAAAAGCAGTGTTGCGCCACCTCCACTTGGGCCTATGGGCCTTGTAACCCTAGGGCGTGCGCCACCTCCCTAACCGCCACCCCCTGGCCTCCCTGGTCGTCACCCTCATACTCATTATATACTCATGTAAGCAACAGTTTAGGGTTTGTATTTTGTTTAGTTAAAAGTTAGCTACATTGTAATTTCGTGTATTGACTTGTGTTGATTAGACCAACTATAATACCACTTCGGAATCCCACCTTATCGAGTATTTCAATCTTATTTGTAATTTCAGATTACTTATTATTTTGCTATTGCTTGTTCTTTGATTGCATGTAGGAATAGACCTTCGTGGTTAGGTCGATCGTGCTTCTAGCAAGGTCGATAACAATCATAGAGTTGGTTCAATGATTACTGGACATATTGGTCGTGTACGATTGGTAGTCAAATCATGAGAGTCGTCTCCACCAAATTGAGTTATCCTTCTCATCGAAAGATCAGGACACCCATTGTCGCATCAGTTGGACTGGTTGTTGGTCATAATTTATGAAGTTCGACTCTCCAAATACATGTACACCTTATAAAAACATATTTTAGGTAGCCATCATACTCTAGGTAACCACTAATGCGAAACAAAAGGTCACATGTGTGGTACAACTTATTTTCATGAGTAATTAGCATCTAAGTTGAATGTATAGGGTGGTTTCAACTTAAGGAGAAATGAACTTTTATAGTTTATTACCAAAACTTCTTCCATGGGTTGATACATATTATGACAAAAATGAATGGGGTTATGACTTACGCTATTTTTTTGTGTTTTAAACTTGAATTTTAACCACATGTTAGTATTTTGAGTTAAAAATATGCAATTTAAGAAAGATATACCTAAAACATGTAAGCTAAGGATTAATATATTGTATTGGTACACCTCGGCCCGTTTTCACCAAAAAAAACAGGAACTTACCCATTCGATTTTGGGTCCTGTTTCGACTTTAAAACTTTGGAGGGCAATAACTCTCTCCACACCTTAGCGCATCACCATCGGCCATCACCAATTGCCAAGGAGAGTAGGGCTCAGTCAACCCTGAAGCGCTAAACGCACCATTCTAATATGCGATAAAATGGCCAAAACATAGTATATAATGTTTAGAGAAGAATGTCTACTATAGCCACGAAACTAAACAACAGAGAATGATGGATCTCCGGACCCTTACCCTCGGAGAGCCGGGTAAGGCTTCAATGTCCAAGTAAGAACGGGGATTGGAGAGACTAAGGATGGAATGTATGGTGTAAAAGTTCTGATCATATCTCTCCTTTTGATGGCCCAAAAAGACCTATTTATAGCCTTATATGGAGAGATTTGTAATCTTATATGGAGAGATTTGTAATATTACAGTGTTGCCCCTATAAATGTCCTATGTTTGTAGAGGTGCCACGGGCATCTCCCCCTCGCAACTAGGTTCGGTCTTGTGGTCTGCCATGGGCAGAGGGAAAAAATTCAGTGGGACGGGGCCTCACCGTGAGGCCCCACCCTATCACCGTCCATCACCTCCCCCTCGATCTAAGGGCTCGGGCGTGGTGCCTCACGAAAGCAGGCCTCGCCCATAGGATTTCCTTCTCGACGAGTCTCGCCACGTCACTTTCTCGGTCTGCTGTGGTCAGCCCCCCTCGTTAGGTGTGGAGCCTTGTCAACTGGACACCCCCCCCCGCTCCCTATGCTCGAGGGGGTCGCTCGATACGAAGGGGTCGCGGTTGTTATGAATATTGTGTGTATATTCAAGAGGGCTCAATGGGCAATATATATAGGAAGTACAAAGAGGGTTGCCATATACATATAAGAAAATATATAAGGAGAGTCCTATTCTAACACCCCCCTCAAACTCATAGTGGATCACACACATTGAGTTTGGAGAGAAAATACAAATATTGTGCCCTAGTCTGTGGCTTCGTGAAGAAGTCAGCAACCTGTAATTCCGATGGCACAAACTGTAAAGAAGTACTCCTTCCTGTACCTGTCAGCAAGTGTATGAAGCATCTACACCAATGTGCTTGGTGAGCTCATGTTTCACTGGGTCCCGGGAAATACTGATAGCACCTGTATTGTCAGACAAAAAAGTCGTAGGTCCCATCATAGGCACTCTAAAATCTGCAAGTAGGCACCTCACCTAAGTAACCTCTGCTGTCACCGCTGCCATAGCTCTCAACTCAGCTTCTGCACTCGAACGGAAAACTGCAGTCTGCTTCTTAGTTTTCCAAGCAATCAGGGAGGAGCCAAGAAAAACACAGTAAGCAGAAAGAAAACGACGATCAGAAGGATCACTAGCCCAAGTCGCATCGGAGTACGCCTGAACTGTAGCGAGGTGGAGCTAGGGAAAAAACAAACGACGAGAGAAAGTCCCACGCAAGTAGCGAAGAACACGAAGAAGGTGATTGTAGTGAAGATAGGTTGTAACATCCCGATTTTCAGGGTCTTTTAGAAAATTCTTAAAACTAAAAAGAACCATTTGGTTTTGATGAGAATTCAAAGCTTAACCCGAAAATTTCAGAATTTAAAGTGTTTTAAATGACTAAACCAAACTTCGACTAAACCAAAAGTGGTTCCCTTTTGTAATTGCTTGAGTTTTGGAGTTGCCTCTCCTCTTCTCTGCTTATCCTGTTCTCCCCTCAACTAGACCTCCTCTGTGATCCTTGTGGAAGAATTCACCATCAAGCGGCGGCTCTAGCTAAAGACTTTGAGCTATCCACCTCTTCTCTCTAGCCTTCCGAATCTCGTGTGTGAGATTCCCTTAGGGGTAGGTTTGTAACATCTCGATTTTAGAGCCTTTTAGAAAATTCTCAAAACTAAAAAGAACCATTTGATTTTGATGAGAATTCAAAGCTTAACCCAAAAATTTCAGAATTTAAAGTGTTTTAAATGACTAAACCAAACTTCTACTAAACCAAAAGTGGTTCCCTTTTGTAATTGCTTAAGTTTTGGAGTTGCCTCTCCTCTTCTCTGCTTATCTTGTTCTCCCCTCAACTAGACATCCTCTGTGATCCTTGTGGGCATGCGCATGTGCCACCACTCATTGCCGAAGGTAAGTGGTCTAGAGCTCGTGACAAGGCCTTTACAATGCATCATTCTACCACAGTTCCCCTCGTTAAGGTTTCGCAAACCCCCCCTTTGGATAGGAATCCTTCGGGTTAGTGGGATGCCCTCTCTGACGCCTGTGGGCAACATTCGGTTTATAAAAGGACCGTAGGCCATGTAAGACCACCCACACCTCAAAGTGGAGTAACTATGGTGAAACTTTGCAAATTAGTTAGTCAGTCCCACGCCCACTGGAGACATGTGGTTGCACAATTGTGGCATAGCCCATTATAGGCATAGCATTGGTCGCTCAAAGACCGGTTCTTAACTGACTATGGTGACTTCCACAGAACCCATGGGTATCGACCATAGAAATGGATCGATCCCGTGCATAGACATGCAACAACCAAACAACTAGTTCGCCCCCAGTCCAAACCAATTTTCCTTTTGTTTGCTATTTAAAGACATTCATGACAATCCAATATCATGGCTAAAACATTTAAAACAGCATTTGGTCTTTGACAGTAAAAATTCCCAAAACAAATACTTTTGGTCTAAGCATAAGGATTTAAACACATGCTAGATCATACTAGTGTGCCAACTAGCCTTTACTATGGTGACAAAGGGGTGTTTGGAACAATGATCAAATTTAGATGTACAAAGGAAACAGGAGTAACTATGAAGTTAAAACATGGATTGAAGTACTTGAATTGAAATAGGCATGCAGTATACATTTAAAACAGAATTTAGATAATTTGAGATACTAGGTGCAACATGTTCAAGAGAGTAATTTGCCTCTTGCTTGAAAGCTTTAGATTCTACTCTTTCTCAAAGCTCTGACCCCCTGGAAACGTCGAGATCTATACGGAAGCAAAGCAAAGCAGAATCAACTAACAGCCAAATAAGCTCAGTGAACACCAAATAAAACAAATAGCAAAGACTACCACAAGGATCACAGAGGAGGTCTAGTTGAGGGGAGAACAGGATAAGCAGAGAAGAGGAGAGGCAACTCCAAAACTCAAGCAATTACAAAAGGGAACCACTTTTGGTTTAGTCGAAGTTTGGTTTAGTTATTTAAAACACTTCAAATTCTGAAATTTTCGGGTTGAGCTTTGAATTCTCATCAAAACCAAATGGTTCTTTTTAGTTTTGAAAATTCTCTAAAAGACTCTGAAAATCGGGAGGGACTATAGTCGAAGCAGAAACCATCGGTGTAGTCGAAGAAGAAGGGTAGCAAGCACAGTCGGAACAAACTGTGCTGCTAACCCGCGGTGAAGCTCCTCAGCATGAAGCGTCAAAAGAGCCTCGGTGACTATCGGTCGTGGTGAGTGGCTCAGCAGTTGAGCTCTGACAGCCTCAAACTTTGGGCGAAGACGGCAGATGAAGTCATAAAGGCGAAGGGGATCACGATCCGCCTTCTGCACTTGATGACACTCCTGGCAAAGCGGAGAAACCAACTCGTCCAGCTGGCGCTAGAGACTGGCCAAGGCTCGGAAGAAGTCGTCGACGGAGGAGTCCTCCTAGTGAAGCGTCTCCAACTCACGCTGAAGTGAAAAGAACTGAGCATCGCTGCTCTAGTGGTATCGCTTGCGCAATTACTCCCAGATCTCGCTGGGCACCAGGATGGCTCGAACATGGGCGTCATCAGCACACTAGCGCTCAAAAGTGTCTATGGCATACTGAAAGGCCTCATGAGCAGTAGCAACGGCCTCTGCCTCCTTCTTGGCGGCCTCATCTTCTGTAGGAGATGCAAAAGGAGGCGGTCTGGGAGGAGGTTGAACCAGCGATTGCGGACAAGGTCGGGCAGCAGTAACATGTCCCTAGAGGCGGAGACCATCTAGCGTGATCTCCATGAGTGAAGACCACAACCTGTAGTTCATCCTATTAAGCTTCGTTCCCGAGAATGGGATCACAACAGATGGAACGGAAGCCATCGGTAGGCGGCGCTCGACGGCACGGCGACCAAGGCAACGAAGTCTAACAGCGGCTCTGGACGGCACGGCGACCAAGGCAACGAAGTCTAACAGCGCGCGACGCGGTGCGTGGTTAGATCGACGTTCGTTTCCTTTTTCCTTTCCTTTTCTTTTATTTTTCCTTTTTTTTTTGAGTTTGGGCGGCTTAAAACAGCCCACCCCGCTCACAAAGCTAGCTAAAACAGCCCAGCTTGCACATGATCGAGGAACTAGGGTTCCCGAGTCCTTGGTGGCGGCGATGGCGGCGTCTTCCTTAGTGGCGGCGGCGGCGCACCGGTGTCGGGCGACCGCCGACGGGCGGCGAAGAAGGGAGCGCGACGGACGAGGTGACCATCGGCGGCGTCGGTCGAGCTCCGGTCGACGAGTTCTCGTCGAGCTCGGACGGGACCGAACGAGGCAACGCAGCGGCGGGTTGGCGGTGTCAGTGAGGGCAACCATTGCAGCGGCTGCGGCGGCGGCTGCAGAAGGATCTCCCGATTTGGGTGGCGGCGGCGGCAGAAGGATCTCCCGATCGGCGGAAGTGTCGGGCGGCCCGTGCGGCGGCGGTGCGGCTCTTCAGGAGCAGCGACTCGCGGCGGCGGCGCGGTTCTTCAGGAGCGGTGCTTAGGCCGGATGGCGACCGGATGGGCGACGGCGTCGGAAGGAACGGTGGCGGCAACCGGGGATGGCAGCGGAAGGGAACGAGCTAGGTTAGAACCTTGCACTGATACCATATTATGAATATTGTATGTATATTTAAGAGGGCCCGATGGGTAATATATATATGAAGTACAAAGGAGTTGTCATATACAAATAAGGAAATACATAAAGAGAGTCATATTCTAAGAGCGGCTTCCTTGGACGCCGAAGGAGCTACCCCTTGCTGACGACGAGGGGTCCGCTACCATCTCGCTTGTCACGAGGGCGTTCCAGACGCCCTCGACTGTGATATTTTTCTAGTTCCTATGATGCACTGGGAGCTCATAGACAGAAACGAACCAGTTTAGTGAGTCCCTTGTGGCTCCAGACCCCCTGGACTGTGACAAGGGGTCTGAAGACTTGTTTAGTTGCCTTGAGCTTGTGACAGAGGGGATTCCCAGTCTTCGAGCTACGCCTGGTGTGCTACGCGTGGTCGATGGGGATGGGGTGCCTCCCCTACAACATAGTTCAAGCGAAATATATAACGTTCCCCCTTTCACGGAACACTAACCACCATCCTCCAGCACATAACTCACTTCGCTGATTTAATCTCCTTTCTTTTGAACCCGATTTTCAAATGGCAGGCTTTTGAGTAGTGCTGTGAAGCCAGAGGACCAGTTCATCATCAATGTACCAGAAGTATTGGCAGCAACCGCAGAAAGAATTGAAGCCTTGGAGCGAGGAAGGTGGCGAAGATACGGAGAAACTCTAGAGTTAGCGCAAGGCATGAATCAAACGCCTCCAAGAGGAGGCATCAGAGGAATGATAAAATCAATAAACTCCAACCGCCGCTGCACCTGGGGTCTCTTGTTTGCGAAGATCTTTACAACGGGCTTCACACTCGCGCTATTTGCCGCGAACATCACCTCTGTCATCCTAGCCGTACTGCGTCTGAGGAAGCAAGATTTTGTTGATCCAATGTATGAAGGCAGCAGCGACCACAAGAGCATCAAGGGGTCCCTCAACTTGTTCTACGGGCTGGTGCTAGCCCAAGGCGTCTCCTCCTTCCTCGCCGACACGATGATAGCCCCTGATATCCAGCAGGTGTTGAAGCTAATTAGCCTAACATATCAGTTAGGCGCTTCAGGGCCGCAGATAATTACGCGTTACATGCTTGATACCTACACGAAATGCTTCAGGGGAAGCGTGCGCGAGGCCATGAGCATGGACTTGGTCGCCTTTTCAAAAGAGATGGCAAGATCTGACTCGGTGGCAGATCGGCTGATCGGGGTTCGGACTCTTGACCGCATCCTTCGAGTGGACAAGTATAGAGGATTGGCGCTCATGAGGCTCCGAGCTTCCATTGAGACGGTAGGAAATGTGGTCAATATGCTGGGACTGAAGACCAAGACCCCAGAGGAAGAAAATACTAGAGGGCATGCTGCGAATGTAGTGCTGGAGCTCTCTCCGGACCTCCTGGTGGAAAGTTACCCAGCAATGTTGCAACAGATATCTTCATTGCTTGTGGTGAAGACGACGACGATGGCTAGAGGAAATGCCCAACACTCGAGCAGCGTGAGCATGGAGCTCACGTGGTTCGGTGTGCAGATCCTCAATAAGATCATGGACAATCCAGAGAACTGTAAGCAAGTGAAGGATGCCGATGACCAGGTGATTTCGAGCATCGTGGACCTTACAACTTGCAGCAGTGACAATAGCTCAATCTCTTCTTCTGAAGTTGCCGAAGATATTATTGTGGTGGCAGTTCAAGTCTTGCACAAGCTGGCTAGTACTACCGGTGAGGCTGGGAGGGTGCTTCGGAGCAAAATCTCTGAGAATGTCCATGTCCTCAGAAACAGCAGGAGGATCCTAGAGCATCCCAAGAGCCAAACAACGCTACTAGTTGAAGCAATGGGTATTCTTGCCTGCTTAGCTTTGGATGAGACCGGGAGCGAAGAGATTGCAAGTTCGCCTCGCATCATTTGGAGGCTTCTTTCTTTCCTCGTAGAAAATGCCTCTCATAGAATCAAGGTAGCTGAAGCTGCTGCTGAAGCATTAGTTATGCTGGCCATAGACAGTGAAAGCAATAGGTCAAGGATCCTAGAAGAAATGAAACCTGAAAACATGCGACAACTTGTTCAGATGCTCTCTGCAGACTCTGGAGACCTCAAAACTATGGTCGCAAAACTCCTGTGGAGTTTACGTGCCAACTCTAAAGCAGAGCATACTTGTCTTGTCAAGAAAATCGACAGCGCACTGCCTCAGGTAAATTCCAACGTAAGGTTATGTTTTGTGAGTTCAGTATATATATTGCACATGATTTATTTCCTCTCAACCGAAGGCCATAGAAGCTTTGCACACCTATATATCAGGCAATGTATATGTATGTCCGTATATTTCTGGTTGTGGTTACTTTCTAGTACTATATAGGAACATAGTAGCCTTACACCATTGAAACTCACAACTCTAATACTTCTACTGTCATCATATATAGCTGTTGAAAGCAATCAAGTTAGAAGTGGAGAAGTTAGACGCTCCCGTGTCTGCTGGAAATCATCACACTCATGTAAGAAAGTTAGCCTTCCCACCACCCCTCTCTATAAACATACATATCTAGTATCAGTTTAACTGCATTGATATTTTGGTTTTTGTTGACAAGGAACTCTCTCTGAATATCTTTCTGTTGGTGTGTACATGTGCAGAATTTAGAAGAATCAAGGACCAAGCAGGACAAACTACTAGAGAGCTTTGTTGGCCTCAGCGCTCAGATCTGCACATTCATTCAGGCAAAGGATTTCGACGACGCACTCAGGAGTGCCAATCTCACAGAGGAATTGTTCGTGCCGAAGCTTAAAAAGATCCTAGATCTGTACAAGTCACCAACCACCGAGTTCCCAGGAATAAGGCGAGCCACAGTCGAACTAATCATTTGGATGATGCGAAACAGCATCAGTGACACTGAAGTATTCCTTGAGTATGCAGTGGATGAGGCAATGAAAGAAGTGGCAGAAACGGCAGCGAGGCTTGAACGCTTTAAGCTGTTTTACTGCGGCGTTGGAGTTGCTAAGCATACTGAGTCCATTTCTTCACTTGTTAGGTGGGCTCTAGCCTGATAGCAGCTGACAAGGCAAAATGGGCGTTGGAAATAAAGAATGGCTTGCAGGCGTCGATCCCATGTTATCTACTACTAGTACTATGCTAGCTGCACCCTGCAGAGCTACTTATTTCTCTGTTATTACCAAATTATGTATCCCTTTGGATATTCTGAATTTAATGCACACAGAGTTGTTTTTACTGACAGGAATAGGATGATCTAGCGCCTTAGAGTGCCAGTTGAATTTCTCTTTCAGTCACAATTTCAGGTATCCCCAAAGCAAGCTAATACAAAAGAAATGTAACTACCGTCAGCCTATTGAACTTTCATTTTTTTTTTAAGATAAGACAAAAATACACCTACCTTCTACCTCTCTCACACCTCGCATGTGCATGATATTGCATCGGGATCTACCTCCAGAGCACTAACCCCACAATGCATCTGCGGAAACAACAATGCAAAACAACACCTTAGTAGAGACAAGGTGCCAAGCAGTGATTTTCCAGCAAGTTAATGGGTTTGATCGTTGACAAAGCACCACTGTTTTCGCTTTCCAGTGGCAAATACAAAAATTAAATAACATTGATAGCAGACAGAAAATATCACAATGTCATTTTGGAATATATACACAAAAAATTATTTATATTTGGGCACTAGAGTGACAGGTATGAAATTATCTCTGAAGGAACACGGGTAGGCTACACTAGCGCAATTTGAAATATACCGTGCAACCAAGGAACCTCCGCTAGTAATAGATCACAGGATTACCGCTAGACGCACAGACTCGCAGCAGAAGAAGAGTCGATGTAGCGCGTTGGTGCGGTTGTAAACGTACTGGCCTCGCGCCTCCTCCAAGTGCTCCTCATGACCGTCACAAGTTGCGGATCATCCTAGCGTTGAAGCCTCGCAGCAACGCCTCCAAGATATCCACACGTACGGGGCAGGAACACCGCGCGCCGGAGTGCTAGCGGCGGCTGCGGGGTTTTAGACGAAGGAGGTGTAGATCCAATGTATGAAGGCAGCAGCGACCACAAGAGCATCAAGGGGTCCCTCAATAAGCACCAATAGCCCACATTGTGACACCTAACTGTGTATATAGAACGAGCTAGCAACCTCCCAACTCAAAAGGAGAAGAAAAGAGCCAGGGGCTAGGGTTAGAGGTCAAAAATTGAGGTCCATGCATTGAAGATGATGACATCCTATAAAAAGACATAGGAACTGCATCATAGCTTACTGCTTCCTGACCTAGTATATAAGCTCAATTAGCTCATCGTCAATGCTATACAACTCTGACTGGTATTCACAGCGTCCGTTTGTAATCAAGATTGGAGACACAATATACCTACCAATATGATCCTATAGCTCCAAATGGTACTTATTAATAAGTTGCTACACTACTACACATGTAGACACAACCTTCTGATGCTCCCATATTCCGCTGCTGCACTACACCACTGGAAATCGGAACAAAGACAGATCGGCACTGTAAGGCGATCACCTCCGAGATCCTCTATCAGCTCTTGCCCCCTCTGCCTGTAATCCTACCGTTGTTACTCCTCATCAGATCCACTCGCACTGAACTCACCAAACCCCACCACCCTCACCTCTGATTCCCTTAATCCCCTTCTCACTCTCATACATCATTAGCTTGCATGAAGCCAAGCTGAAATGAAAATTAATTAAATTCATTTCATAATCTGCAGAAACATGGATTATTTTATGTTTGCTATATGACTCAAATTTTTACTCAAACATAGTCAGTAGAAGAGCAACCTCATACCAGGTGTTTCTTCAAATAGGGGTGGAGGGGGGTTGTGGTTTATGATTTTTTACTACCTTTTATTAGCATGTAGGAGTCTTGGAATTTTGCTAGAACTAAGCTCTTACTAATTCAATTTATATGATTAAGTAACAGTTAGGATAAAACTAAAAAGTTTAGGAGTTAATTTGTGGCACACATGAATCCATCTTATGTATCATCTAGATTCTATTTTGTTCCCAAATTTTTAAGCTAGTTTTGAGTCTAATTTGTACCATACAAGTGCATGATATTTCATCTCCTTGCATGTTTAGAGTTTGATCAAGCACTTCTTCCTCGTATCTGGCTTCTGTCATACCTTCTATGGCTCAGTGAAGTGTGTATGTGCACCAAGCTCAAGTTATCATCTAGCATGATCATTATTTGTTTTCTATTACTTTTTTGATATAAAAAGTTTTCTCATAAGAAAACTTTTATTTTTATAAGGGAAAAATTAAAGATTTGCCTCTCCTAAGCACCTTGATTTAGGATTTGCCATCTTTAAGTTCCTTAAGTAGTTTAAATTGGACAATAACAAATTCATGTCTCTCCTCGAGCTAGCGACCCCTTATGGTCTAATCCCCTTTGGGGGGGGCGGAGGCGGGGGGAAGCCAATGAGGAGGAGGTGAGGCCGGCACAGAGAGGGAAGGCAGGCATGGAGGGGGGAGGTGGAGGCATGGGAGGCCGTCACAGAGGTGGGGGAGGTGGGAGGACGAGGCGAGGGAGGCACGGAGAGAGGGGATGGTGCGGGTGGGGAGGGGAAAATGAGGGGGAACGAGTTTATATGCAGTAGCAAAAGAAGGGTAAATACACCTCAACTTGAGTGGGATTTTTGTGATGGGTCTGCTGATTCTTGCGGGGAGCGGCCCAAAGGTCGCTTCGAGTTTTCTACTGCTGTCTCACTCCGATTCTGAGGTGATCCAGATTATAAAAAAGGAGGAGTTGAGGTGTTTGGCTGGACTCCTATTGCTCCGATTGAGAATCAGGAGCAAAAACTTGCACGGAATGTTCAAGTAGGTCGTAGACTTTGAAACTGAATAGATAGATCCTCCAACTTGTATAAATAGGTCAAGCAAGGTCCAAAGTTGTTTTACTGTGGCATCCACGTGGCACCAGCCACTGATGTGGAACCTCCCCACATTTCAGCAGACAACATGAGGCCACCGGAGTTTGCAGAGTCGCCATGGATGCACTCACACATGAGTTTGGAAGGCGATGCTGTTAGTGCAAATACGTGCTTGTTCTTCCTTGAGATATTTCTTGCTCCCACACACATCCATCATTGACTTAATCTTCTGGCTGTTGCTTATGGTCTGTTGGTCCTATTTCCAAGGGATATTACCGAGTCTTTAGCTATGCATGAGATCCACCCCAACAGCAATCATACTTCCCTACTTATACTCATGTCTATCTTACACACGAAACAACTAAGCAATACTTTCTTCCTCCGCTACTACGAGGGGACTAGATGTCCCCACAACAGCGCAACAACTGAAAATAATGTTGTCGTAGGGCGACCCACCAATCCATGACCTGTTGAAAACATCAAGCAAATGGTACATCTCGACCTAGTCGAAGGGTATCATGTACCCCTTCGCTTAGACCAAAGGGTACAGGAAGGTTGTTGTCAATAGAAGAGTTCAGCACACTCTAAAGTGAAGGGGTAGAGGGGGGGCCTCGCTCAAGGCCACCTCGCATGGAGCGAAGGGTTCAAGGACCCTTCGTTTCGGGTCCGCGTCGCATGGAGCAAAGGGGGACATGGCCACTTGTACACCAGGTGTAAAGGTGCGGTAGACCAAGCCCATAGAGGTCCACCGTACACCGGAGGCTACGCCTAGGGAGACCCTGAAGCCCCTATAGATATAGGACCTTTCTAAGGGTAGAATTGTAATCTCCTGTATCTGGATGTAACACTATAAATAGCCCATTTCCCCATATGGTTAGGAGCTAATTTTTTGGAGCAATAAAGACACACATTTAATATACCTTATTATTGTTTCCCCATCTTAGCAAAGTTCGAGTCGAGTTACAGACCATGTTGTCATACAACATGTATATGCTTCAAAGATAGTAAAAAATTCCATGGGCAATGGACCTTATTTAGAAAATGATGATAAAACGCTGCAACATTCTGTGACAAAAAAAAAATTGTACGCATTTGCAATAAAATTGAATCCTTACTGTGACAAAAAAAATAAATTTTGTGCAACAAATTAACATGCCAACCACAACAAAATACCTCTTGCGACAAAATTTGAGAAGAGACGTTGCAACCAAATAATACATTTCATGCAAAAATTGATAAAAACTCACTACTACAGAAAAAGTCTTCACAGATGTTCAAAACATCGTCACAGACGGTTTCGTGAGCTGTCTGAGTTTATAGATCAGTAATGACATGAGGTCATCACAGACGGTTTTCGAACTGTCTGTGATGCAGACTATCACAGACGATTATTAACTCAGAACCATCTGTGATAGCTGACTATCACAGACGGTTTGTAGATGAAACCATCTGTGATAGCTGATGTATCATAGACGATTTGCAGATGAAACCGTATGTGATATAAATTCTCCATAAAGTCTACAAGCAGTGGCTGCTTGTGCCTTTAAAACCGGCTTCATATATATATATATATATATATATATTGTCTGTAGTCCCCTGCCACTTTCAGGGGATCATGAGGAGGATGAGACAGTAGCCACAGGCAACTTCATCGAGCCTGCAAGTTCAAGAAGCATGGCTGCCAGGAGAGCGCATGGACATACAATTACCTGGATGTCATCGATAGGTAATTGAACTTGACATCAAGTAATGGTTGATTGCTGATACATGAAGCCACTTCCCAGTCGGAGTACCTGCGCATCCACGCCACTTTCTGAACATGGTGTGGACACGCAGGTACTCCGACTGGGAAGTGGCTTCATGTATCAGCAATCAACCATTACTTGATGTCAAGTCCAATTACCTATCGACATCCAGGTAATTGTATTTCCATGCACTCTCCTGGCAGCCATGCTTCTTGAACTTGCAGGCTCGATGAAGTTGCACGTGGCTGCTGTCTCATCCTCCTCACGACCCTCCGAAAGTGGCTGGGGACTACGAACAATATATATATATATATATATGAAGCCAGTTTTAAAGGCAAAAACAACCACTGCTTGGAGACTTTATAGAGAAGAGATCAGGAATGGAATGGTATGACGTACCTGAGAAGCAAGGGAGGGGAACTTGATCAGCATGAACATGGTTACATAGACAAAGGTGAAATGAATGACGAGAGACATGTGAAGAGGTGTTGTAGTAGTTTTTGACTTAATTGGTATTGTTTTGGAATAGAATACACACCAATTAATAAATAATTGATGATTAGAGGCATAAGCTAGGTAAAAATTCTAGAAATTTGTATGTTAATTACAGCTTTACAAATTAGTCTAACCTTTACAAATCTGAAAAGTTAATTACAGCTTTCAAAAGAAGAATACCATATAGGAACATACCATAAGATTAGTTACATGTACAAAAATTTGTATGTGTGCAGGCTGATATTTTGCCCTATCTGAACCACATCCCATGTAAGCCAACCAAGCACAAACAACTAGCATCAATAACCTTCAGTATCCATCAGAGAGCATTAACAAACTCACCATTTTACCCCATTCATTTTTGTCAATCCGAACCCACAGTATGAACTAAGCAAGATGCACAGAATGCACATACACCAATAGCCCTCAGTTTACATCACAAAACAAGGGGAGGGAAAGCGATAGAGAGTAGAGGGGTGAAGTTACCTTAGTGTGATGCAATACCAGCGGCAACGCCTCCACCATGCATTAACCCACCTCCATTTCATTTACCATGCTTAATCAATAAATTAATACACATCAGTAAATAATCAACTCACATCAGTAAACCAAAATAAACTCAAGCATAAACTAAAATAACAGAAAGAGGAAGTGGGGCAATGGGTGATTGAGTCTAGGGAGGAGGAAGCCCGAAACAACCGGGCCTCAAACCACAGCCGGGTCGGAGTTGAGCACAAGGAGGCATAGGGGTCGGGGAGAAGGCGCGACTTGGGCAAAGTCGTCGATGTTGGGGGCGACAGCGTCGATGTCGGTGGAGAGGTAGCCGGGGTCGCGCACGCCGGGGGGAGAGGACAAAGAGGGGAATGTAGATCTGGCGGTGGAGAGGTGGATTTGGCCAGGGAGTGGTCGATTGGACCGACGGCGGTGGCAGCGTCACCGTAGTTGTGGCACGACGGTGACACTGCATAAGATACTCTTATCATAAGAGTGGCTTGTGCGGTGAACCGTGGTGTCACAACGGGCGGTGATGGGAAGAAGGGCGGCGTCGGCGATGGAGTTGGGGAGAAGGCGCGACTCAGGTGGCGCCGTTGATGTCGGGGGCACTCGGGTGGGGAGGGGAACGGGCGAGAGTAAGGGCGTTGGGGAGTGACGAGTTAGGGTGCAAACCCTAGCGGGCTCCTACTAATAAAGAGATATCACAGACGGTTCTATTATGGAACCGTAAGTGATATGAGACCATATCACAGACGATTCCATAATAGAACCGTTTGTGATTGTAATACCCCGATTATCTTTTAGAGAGATAGTTATTCGGGAGAGAGAATTAATGGAAAATTCAAGATTTTCGGGAGAAAAATTCAGAACCTTGGGTTTCGGGCCAGGCTAATCCAGCCTGGTGGCCGGTCATGAGTGGCCCAAGAGGGGGGAGGCGCACGTGCCCAAGCCCATGCGCCCCACCTCCCCAACCTAGGGCAGCCCCATCCCTTCCCCTTCTCCCCGGTGGCCGCCACAAGCATCCCTCCCTTCCCCATGCGCCTCCACCCCATCCCCTCCTTGCGCTCCACCTCCACCCCCTCCTCCTCTGGCAGCCATCTTCTCCTCCCTTGCTGCTGCCACCAAACAACAAGGAGGATGAGCCCGGTTGCAACGCATAAGGAAGAAGAAGAGGGAAAAGAGGGGAGAAAGGAGGAGATTGAGAGAGTTTGTGATGGTGGGCTGTTCTTCATCTTCCCGCGGATCTACAAGGGTAACAAAGAGCTAGCTTCACGGTTTGATGTTTGTTAGATGCAAATATGATTAGTTGTTTGGATCAAGTCTGTTTTTTTAGTAGATTCAATTCTGTCCAGAATGTTGCGGGGTCTGTTTCGTGGTTTTAGAGGCCGAATCTGAGATGATCATCTCCTGGAGTTTTGTAGGTCTTGTTCTTAGCTTTCGTTGGCCGCCAAGATCACCTCATTCCGACTTTCGAGTCAAAAGTTATGATAGATTTACTATCTGCTGTCCAGAATCCTGACGAGAATTAGCAGTCTCTGTATAGGTTGATTTATGGCCTAGTTAGAGGGTGATTCAGAGGTCTTGCCCATAACAAATTTTTAAGGTGATATCACTAGCTTTCAGGATTGGTAAAGAACACCTCATTTGGATTTATAGATCAAAAGTTATGCACTTTTCTTTGTGACTGTCCAGATTGTAGGTCAGTCTGTCCAGATTGTATGTCAGTTTCTATCTTTAGTTTTGACCCGTGTGCCACTTTTTGTTAAAGGCAAAATATGAATGTCATGCCAACTAGGTTTTTGTAGGTAATTCCATAACCTTTTCAGATTGATAAAGAACACTCAATTCGGAGTTGTAGTTTAAAAGTTACGGACGTTTTAGTACTGCTGTTTTTTTATGTTCAGACAGTTTCTGTTCTGCTGTTTCGTTTGACAGTTAGCAATTTAGTTTGGCCGAATTGGGTTATCTCGTCAACTACAAAGTTGTAGATATATTTGTTGAGCTCGTGGAGGATCTGGGCTCATCTCTTTTGGAGTCCCAGATCATTAGTTTTGGCCTTTACCGTGCTGCTGTCCAGATGGGATTCCATGTTGCTGCTGGAATTTCAGATTCGGGTTATGACTATGTTTTGAGTGTGCAAGAGGGTAGTGTAGAATATTAATTCATGATGGGCTCTATGTTGTTCTTATTTCGGTTATTTAATTGTTTAGGCCGCGAGTCTACGGGTTTGGGAGCGCCATCGTTGCCTGCTAACGCGTCGCAACGCGGAAGGCAAGTACTTTGTTGATTTTAAGTGCTGTGATTGTGAATGTTTATATGAATGTGATGTGACATCTTGTGATACCCGAAATGCTGATCTGGTTATGTTATTTCAATATGTGGATTATATGCTGAGAGATGATATTAGCATTGTTCATGTTCATATCATGCATCCTTTTATTCATGCTACGTCCACGGGAGTGGACTGTAAGTCCCACCATTCCAATGTGGGCAGGTTTGGACATTGTCATGTCCCGTCCACGGGAGTGGATTGAAAGACCCATCAATTCCAGTATGGGCACGTAAGACCCATCAATTCCAGTATGGGCAGCTTTGGACACCTATATGAAACGTTCTTCATATAGGACTTGGATCCCCGCACTTTTGTTAAGGTGCGGGCTTAATGAACACCGACGGGTGTGTCACTCGCTATACCCAGTATAAGCATGTGTGCAGTCCATCCTGAGTACATTCATTCATGCCATGCATTCCTAAGTTTTCATTCGATGTATGCTCATATTCTCTTATGATGATGACTTGTTCATATGTGTGTTATGTCTCTTTCATCGCTTTTTTGAGTCGTGGACTCACTCTTGCGTTGTTTGTTTATTTTAGGTAACCCCGATGTTGGCTCACTTGGGAGGAGTAGACACGCACTACTTGTTCACATCATCCAATCCATGTTCAAGATTAAATTTAGTTCTATCTTACATTCGTAAATGAAGAACTGTAATAATAAATTTATAATTGGTGAAGGAAGGATACCTTCTCCACATTGATGTTGAATTATTATCGCATGTGAACTCTCAATATCAATGAACTGAAATAAATAGATTAGATGGTGAAGGAAGGATACCTTCACCTTGTCCTGTTTATTCTAGTGCTGCCATTAGTTGATATACTTATTTCCCATTCTTCCGCATTATGGATGTATGTTAGATGTTTTAGGTGACATCTTGGCTTCCGAATAGCCAGGGTGTTACAGTTGGTATCAGAGCGGGCTTTAGGTCCGTGGTAATTAAGTTATTAAATTGACACCGTGTACGAGGTGGGGTTGGAAAATTACATTGCTTCCGCAATATCTGTTATTATGTTTCATTTTGTTGAGGAATTGTTGAATTGCTTCGGTACTATCATCCTTGTTGGTAATATATGATCTGCTATGATATTCAATATCTATGAACTAATACTATGATTGTCATGAGATGATCCTATATATTCATAGTTGAGTATTTTGGTGAAGCGTGTTGTTATCGAATGATCAGAAGTGGAGGTCGTGGTTGTTACTCGGGATTCACGTGTTACACCACATTGTCGCAGACGTGGTTAGAGGAGTAGTTACCCAGTACCATAGTTTCAGGTGTTAAGCGTGAGTTGCTTTAGAAAGTTATTCTCTTTCTTGATTTCTGAATTTGCCAATTCTTGTCCTGTGGTGGTTGATGAATTTCTCCTGGGTTTGTGGTTCATGATAGTTTATGGTTTTCAATAGATCCCTCTTGGTTCTCTGAAACAAATATTGCTTTTCAACCGTTGAGTTGCTTTTACCACTTGTGGTCGTTGTCAATTGGCAAGATTGATGTTTTCATGGTTGCTCCTTCTTTCTTATTGAAAAAGAATGACTCATTTACTCGTTTGAAACCTTGGTTAGTGAGAGTTTTCCGCTGTAAGTTCGTTTGCATGGGAAAGCTTTGGCTTTATGCGTTTCTTTTGGATTACTTCGAGCGTTGAGGTTTGAAGTCTCTCTTTTGCTGTAGTAAGGTGTTAGAATCCTTTTGTGATGTCTTGCCATGCTTAAAATGAGAAGTTATAACTAAACGAATAAATTGTTACGATATAAGTTACCAAGTTGGGTTATTAGCATGGTGCAAATCAATTATTCTAAACTACCATCCATGAAAGTGAAATTGATTAATTTGAAATGTCCTTGTATTTGATACATGGTGTAGGTTAAATGAAGACTGTCCATATCCATTCAGAACCTATAGATCTTACATAAGAGCTAGATTTATCTATTTCCTGGTATGCTAAAATTGTTGAAACTTGTATAAAGTACCAGATGGGTGCTGGTGTATCGATTCATGAAACCTTGTTTATAGAAAATTATGTTAGTGAATCTTTAATCATGTTTTGAAATGATTTCTGAACAAAGGTGAAATGTGAATCTATGTTTTTATGTGGTTATGTGATTGCAAATGAAATTAGTACCATATGTACACACATGATTAGTACAATCATCAATTGTTAATGAATTTGAAGAAGGTGTTGAGCAACACCAACAGATTGAGTAGATGAATTTCGTAAGTAGGCTTTGATAAGCGTGCATTGTGATATTGTTATTGCTTAGCATAATCTGGTTATAATAAATTTGTTTCAACCTTGTGGTTTGTGTTTCCTTTGGGAAGTTTTAGGATGGAGTAATAAAGTTTGATGATTCTTGGTACCAGAGTATGTTGTCGATGTTTTTAAATCGTCAAAATGTGAGAATGAGGTTAATTCTCGTAGTAATTCGCTCACCCATGGTAATATTTCTTAAATGATCAAATTTCAAGTTTTGTGTTCATGATCTTTTGAGGTTCAGGTTTTATGTGGTAAATGAAGTTTATCGAGTAGCGTTATGTTGCAAAGTTATAATGGTTCTTGATGATGCAAGTGCTTCGATCTTGAATACTTATTTGTTCTTATCATTAAGATTCGATATTCTCTTCTTGTGAGGCTTATGCTTTCAACTGTGGACTTCACTTATGCTCTTTGAGTTCATTGCTTAATTGGTTTCTTCTTTGGTCCCGTGTTCGGTGCGAGTGGTAGATGAGTTTTCTAGTTGGTGAAAGTCGTTTCCATTTGTCTCTTCTTTTGAGAAAGATTCAACCCATTCTTTTCACGTGGGTCTTTCGAAGTGTTTTCTAATTGTTGTTGTGAAATTGATGTTAACACCCATAGTAATTTGATCGCCTTTGGTGATATCGTTCAGATGAGAATATTTCAAGTTTAGCTTTGTGATATTTTCTTTGAGCTATTGAATCATCCGTAGTTGAAATTATTTTAAATAAATTGAGGTATTGAATTGTCTTGTTGCTTCTTAAGAGATTCATGTGATTGAATCTTAACGGATTCTGGTTTGAGTTGGCAACGTGAAGCTACAATTAAAGAAAATTATGTTGGTTCCCTTAAGAGGAGATTAATCTGCTTGCTTTTCATGAAATCCCGTAATTGGAAAAGTTTCGAGTTTGGTGATTGAGATTATTTGGATCTCATGTTTCTTGTGTAGTTGAACGGTTCTGAACAAATATGACGTATTGAAGAATTTCATTGGTTCTTAATTAGTCCTTGTGGTTTGGACTAAAGATCTTGTCTTGTACGATGCGGCAAAGCGATGTTAGTCAAAGAATTAATTTCAGTGTTAAAGGAAAGAGTGCAGTAGGAATATTTGAGAATTTGAGTCAAGTTTTGTAACTTGTAGTTATTCGAATTGTTCAGTAAACTTTTGCTCTTTTCACTCAAGAGTTGTCGAGTTTCAATCGCAATGCTATTTCTCTTAGTGGTGGTTATTTGCTATTCCTTTTCGAGGATGCGTGCCCTCATTGTGAACTCAACCTTCGTTTTTCCCATTTTCATTACAGTTTATTTCTTTTGGTTTCGTGCTCACCGTGAGCGACAACTTTTTCTGTCGCGGTGAAACTTGTCCTTGTTCGCCTTTTTCTTTTGAGACAGGATCATTAGTTTTGTGTTGTAAATCTTTACAAAGCGTAGTTTTGGCTACTGTGTGGTGGTGGTTAAGTAATTGTAGTGGTGAGATTTTGCTACCAAGCTATTGGAGGAGTAATAAAAGATGAGTTGGTTTTGACCTGAACCTCTTGGAGGGAAGTTGATTCAGATGGAATGTATGGTTTCGAAGTAAAATCTGTATAGTGTTCAACTAAGTAGAACCTATGATATAGTGTAGCTCCAGAACTTTGGTTCATGTTGAAATGTTGCGGATTATCAAATGTATGGAAACCTTAATCAATTTTATAGCGTAACACAATTGGATGATTGCGATGTTGAGTGAGTGATTCTGATGATGTCAATGAGTGAGTATGTCGAATTGTGGGGATGTTAGAGATTTAATCCGATGATTTCACCATGTGTTATAAGAGGAATTCGTGGTAGGGGTCTTGGAGGTAAATTTGGGCTTTCCATTTTCATGCTAGACTTTTGGTCGCCCAAAGATTTGTGTGTAGAGGAGATAGAAAACTGGAGTATTCGAGTAGTGGAATGATTGTCGATAGAACCCTTCGATGTAGTTCATGAGCGGGTGTCTTGAGGATTTCGACGTGTTATTCTTGAAAGTTGGAGGTGATGAGATTACGTGGGTTTTGAGGTGCTTTGGTGCCTCTATCAAAGTAATGTCATCGCTTGTCTAGAGTGTTCGTGGAATCAATAGAGTCTCCCACAAAGGTGTGGATGATTTTCGTTTAAGCCTAAATTTGAGGATGTTAAATTAAGAGGTTGAGAACGTGTGGTATGCGATGAATTCGAATTCCAAGGTTGGAGAGATATTTTATTCCAAAAAGTGAAACTAAGGAAAAGATGTCTTCTTGATTAGTGAAGCGTTTTCTTTATTCTCGCATGAGCTTGGTGCTGTTGACCAATGTCTTTCGTAAGTTGAGTTTGACTCGATTTTGGCATGTGTGGTTCTGGGCATTTCAGAAAGGAAAAAAAATGATTGATTTGGTTATTCGAGTGATTTGTCTTTTGGTTTTCGTGACGTTTATTCGCAATTTGCCACTTGGAAAGTGGAAAGGATTTCTTGATGAAATTCTGATTTCTGGATTTTACTCTACATTACTCAGTTGGTAACGTCTAGTTGTGACGTGAATCTTTCTTGTTCGATGTGTTTTGTCGGAAAAGAGTTTGCTTAAAGAGTTTTCGATCGTGTGTTTCTTGTTAAAGGAGGTGATCCTTGCTGTAGTGAAGAGTTCGATTGAGAGGCGGAAAAAGAGTTTCGTGTTTTGTATGCTTGTCATGTGGTTCGGTATCATTGGGAAGGTTAACCCAAGGTACATTGGGTTGTTTTCGCTAGTTGGCGTATCGCCAGGACTGTCTCGAGTCCATGCGTGGTTCTCGTGTTGAGTAAGTACCTGGGAGAACCAATGTTTGAGATTTCGTTTGCGCCGTTGACCTTTGAGTAGGATCTTACCTTCGTTTCCCTTCTATTGAGCGTACCTGGAATTTTCGGGTTGAGTGTTAAAGCAGACGTCGTTTACGTCTTAGCGGGTGGTCTCCTCTTCTTGAGAGAAAGGCCACTTGGGAGTTGGTTTTTAGCATGCGTGAGCAAGCACCAGATTTATTTGTTCTGCACGGGTTAATTCATTGTTTTCAATTCCGTGGTATTCGTCCTTGTGTTCTTTTCGACGATTAGAATTCGAGGTCGACTCATATGGGGTAGAATGTAATACCCGATTATCTTTTAGAGAGATAGTTATTCGAGAGAGAATTAATGGAAAATTCAAGATTTTCGGAGAAAATTCAGAACCTTGGTTTGGGCCAGGCTAATCCAGGCTGGTGGCCGGTCATGAGTGGCCCAAGAGGGGGAGGCGCACTGGCCCAAGCCCATGCGCCCACACCTCCCCTAACCCTAGGGCAGCCCCATCCTTCCCCTTCTCCCCCGGTGGCCGCCACAAGCATCCCTCCCTTCCCCATGCGCCTCCACCCCATCCTCCCTTGCGCCTCCACCTCCACCCCTCCTCTCTGGCAGCCATCTTCTCCTCCCTTGCTGCTGCCACCAAACAACAAGGAGGATGAGCCCGGTTGCAACGTACAAGGAAGAAGAAGAGGGAAAAGAGGGGAGAAAGGAGGAGATTGAGAGAGTTTGTGATGGTGGGCTGTTCTTCATCTTCCAGCGGATCTACAAGGGTAACAAAGAGCTAGCTTCACGGTTTGATGTTTGTTAGATGCAAATATGATTAGTTGTTTGGATCAAGTCTGTTTTTAGTAGATTCAATTCTGTCCAGAATGTTGCGGGGTCTGTTTCGTGGTTTTAGAGGCCGAATCTGAGATGATCATCTCCTGGAGTTTTGTAGGTCTTGTTCTTAGCTTTCGTTGGCCGCCAAGATCACCTCATTCCGACTTTCGAGTCAAAAGTTATGATAGATTTACTATCTGCTGTCCAGAATCCTGACGAGAATTAGCAGTCTCTGTATAGGTTGATTTATGGCCTAGTTAGAGGGTGATTCAGAGGTCTTGCCCATAACAAATTTTTAAGGTGATATCACTAGCTTTCAGGATTGGTAAAGAACACCTCATTTGGATTTATAGATCAAAAGTTATGCACTTTTCTTTGTGACTGTCCAGATTGTAGGTCAGTCTGTCCAGATTGTATGTCAGTTTCTATCTTTAGTTTTGACCCGTGTGCCACTTTTTGTTAAAGGCAAAATATGAATGTCATGCCAACTAGGTTTTTGTAGGTAATTCCATAACCTTTTCAGATTGATAAAGAACACTCAATTCGGAGTTGTAGTTTAAAAGTTACGGACGTTTTAGTACTGCTGTTTTTTTATGTTCAGACAGTTTCTGTTCTGCTGTTTCGTTTGACAGTTAGCAATTTAGTTTGGCCGAATTGGGTTATCTCGTCAACTACAAAGTTGTAGATATATTTGTTGAGCTCGTGGAGGATCTGGGCTCATCTCTTTTGGAGTCCCAGATCATTAGTTTTGGCCTTTACCGTGCTGCTGTCCAGATGGGATTCCATGTTGCTGCTGGAATTTCAGATTCGGGTTATGACTATGTTTTGAGTGTGCAAGAGGGTAGTGTAGAATATTAATTCATGATGGGCTCTATGTTGTTCTTATTTCGGTTATTTAATTGTTTAGGCCGCGAGTTCACGGGTTTGGGAGCGCCATCGTTGTTCGCTAACGCGTCGCAACGCGGAAGGCAAGTACTTTGTTGATTTTAAGTGCTGTGATTGTGAATGTTTATATGAATGTGATGTGACATCTTGTGATACCCGAAATGCTGATCTGGTTATGTTATTTCAATATGTGGATTATATGCTGAGAGATGATATTAGCATTGTTCATGTTCATATCATGCATCCTTTTATTCATGCTACGCCCACGGGAGTGGATGTAAGTCCCACCATTCCAATGTGGGCGGTTTGGACATTGTCATGTCCCGTCCACGGAGTGGATTGAAAGACCCATCAATTCCGGTATGGGCACGTAAGACCCATCAATTCCGGTATGGGCAGCTTTGGACACCTATATGAAACGTTCTTCATATAGGACTTGGATCCCCGCACTTTTGTTAAGGTGCGGGCTTAATGAACACCGACGGTGTGTCACTCGCTATACCGTATAAGCATGTGTGCAGTCCATCCTTGAGTACATTCATTCATGCCATGCATTCCTAAGTTTTCATTCGATGTATGCTCATATTCTCTTATGATGATGACTTGTTCATATGTGTGTTATGTCTCTTTCACTGTACTTGCTGTCGAGTCGTGGACTCACTCTTGCGTTGTTTGTTTATTTTAGGTAACCCCTGATGTTGGCTCACTTGGGAGGGAGTAGACACGCACTACTTGTTCACATCATCCAATCCATGTTCAAGATTAAATTTAGTTCTATCTTACATTCGTAAATGAAGAACTGTAATAATAAATTTATAATTGGTGAAGGAAGGATACCTTCTCCACATTGATGTTGAATTATTACTGCATGTGAACTCTCAATATCAATGAACTGAAATAAATAGATTAGATGGTGAAGGAAGGATACCTTCACCTTGTCCTGTTTATTCTAGTGCTGCCATTAGTTGATATACTTATTTCCCATTCTTCCGCATTATGGATGTATGTTAGATGTTTTAGGTGACATCTTGGCTTCCGAATAGCCAGGGTGTTACAGTGATATGGTTGTTCTCAAGTTCTATGTTTTGAGCATATTATCATGTATACATTTTACATAACATGAAGAAATTGCATATGTATATGCCAATTTTGTCTGTGATATGGTAGGCCATCAATGCTGGTGATAAGGAAACAGAAGAGGGAGCCATTTCTACTTTAGAAGTATATATAGTAGAATTATATGTGGGGATAATCATCTTCGATATTGGATGATTCTTTTTATAAAACAATGAAAAAATTCGACGACGAAGAAACTCACCGGGAAGATGAAGCGATATTGTCACAGACGAAGATACGCTAATATTCATACATAAATAAAAATTCAGAACATATGACACATTCACGTATTAGTAAAGAATTATATATGAATATTTGCTAAAATAGTGTTTAGAGAAGCATTCCAAATAAAGTAGCAACCTCCTTAAGAGTTCATATTTCTTATTTTAGTTAGAGATCAAATCTCCTTAAGAGATATATTTAATTTCCAATTGTTAGGCTTAAGTCTCTATATAAGGGGCTCATCTATTTCGGAATAAATCAAGCAGAGAAGTTAGCCATCTAAATCGCATGCCTGATCATAGCCTGGGCAATGCTAAAGGCAAGCCTTAGTGCATGCACGAGGGCGATCATGCCCTACCCCGTTACCCTCTCCGATCCTAGCCAGAGACCCACGGTCCCATCCAATCTCCTGTCGCCTCCCCTCAATGCATCAGTATAACCTTACACCACAACAGCTTGGTATCAGAGCCATCCGCGACCACCCTTCTCATGGGAGAGCCTAGTACCATCAAGGACATCAACAAGATGCTTGCGGCGCTGACGCAACGCATTGATGAGATAAACATCAAGCAGGATCAGCAACACGATGCCCTTGTGTGACTATAGTGGGGCACTCTGGAGCCTCTCCAAGATATTATGGCAAGGGGGCTGCCTTGGTCAGACTGGAAGAAAAGGGAGACGAGCGGCGTGGTGCGCCTCGGTACCACCGATTCGTTCCCGACATTCGACGGCGAAGATCCCCTACCATGGATCAACTGTTGCGTACAACTTTTTTTGCGGACAAAGGACGTTGCAAGAGGAGAAAGTGTGGCTGGCATCCTACCACATGCCATGCGTGGCGCAACAGTGGTATTACCAGCTAGAATGCGACGAGGGCATCCATCCTTGGCCTCGTTTTGCCGACTTTGTCAACATGCGCTTCGGGCCGCCTCTTCGCAGTAATCTGTTGGGGGAGCTTGCCCAACTTCAGCGTACTGGAATGGTGGATGAATTCCAGAAATAGTTCTTGGTTCTCTTGTGCCGAGTGGAGCCGCTATCCCCATCGCAACAAGCACAATTATTTTCCACCAGATTGTTGAATCCACTCCGCACTGACGTCGAGTTGCAAAACCCGACTAATCTACAAACCGCGATGAGTTTGGCTAGGGCATATGAGAGGCGATACATGGAGGATCCCCCCCAGAACAAGTTGGCTTCTGTCGTGGCATCTAAATCAGTGGCACACCCAGCACAACAGCAGGTCGTGATCCTAGATCCTAAAACCACGGTGCCACCCGCAAGCATCACGGCAAGCGCGTCAACAACTTCGGCCGAGACGACTGCCAATACATCTTGGTCGTGTTTTCGTTGCTTATCACCGGAGGAGATGGACGATCATCACCTCAAGGGGATGTGTTCAGCTGCCCCGAGAAGTTCACTAAAGATCATGCCCGATAGTGCACGATGAAGGGAGTTTATCTTCTCATCTTGGTGGAAGGCGAGGAGGACGAAGACGGCGCGGACGTAGGAATTTCCCTGCATGCTTTAACGAGAATTCACTTGGGTTGAACGATGCAGCTGCATGTTAAGGTCAAAAGGGAAAAGCTACTAGCTCAGGTAGACTCAGGATCAACTCACAATTTTGTTGCCAAGGAGACTGCACGACGAATTGGTTTAGACATGGCCCCATGTCCAAGTTTACATGTCTCTATTGCCAATGGCGATCGTGTAACCAGTGTTGGGTTATGCAGCAACGTTCCCATCTCCATCGCCCAAGAAGATTCCATCATCAATTGTTTTAGAATTCCACTAGGAGGATTTGATGTGGTGCTTGGTGTTCAATGGCTGCAATGCCTAGGACCCATCTGCTGGGATTTTGAAAAGCTATCCACCCATCTGCTAGGATTTTGAAAAGCTATCCATCCATCTGCAAGGATTTTGAAAAGCTATCTATGTCCTTTTGGCGCAACGACCACCACGTTGCTTAGCACAGAATTGCAGCCGTATCGGCCGAACCACGGGTACATGGCTGCATTGGACACGATTTATTGGTTGAGTTATTAGAAGAGTTCATTGATGTCTTTGAGACACCACGGGGTGGCATGATCATCTTCTTCATCTACTGCCTGGATAGCTACCGCAGCCATTCATCCTTATCGGTATCCGTAACTATTGAAAGATGAGATAGAGCGACAATGTGAGGACATGTTGACGAAAGGGATCATCTGCCATAGCACTTCAGAATTATTGGCTCCTGTGCTCCTGGTCAAGAAGCATGATGGCACTTTGCGCTTTTGTGTGGACTACTGTGCTCTCAATGCTCAAACCATCAAGGACAAGTTTTCGATTCCGGTTGTTGATGAATTGGAAGGGGCGCGATTTTTCACCAAGTTTGGCTTGCGTAGCAGGTATCATCAAGTTTGAATGCATCCTGATGATATCAAGAAGACAACTTTTCGTACACATCATGGGCACTTCGTGTTCTTGGTCATGTCTTTTGGGTTGACTAATGCGCCGACAACTTTTCAAGCACTTATGAATGGCATTCTTAATCCGTTTCTTCGACGCTTCATCTTGGTTTTGTTTGATGATATCTTGATATATAGTTCCTCTGAGCATTTACAACATGTCAGGGCAGTGTTGCAACTCCTACGCCAACATCAACTTTTTTTTTGAAGAGAGCCAAGTGTTCTTTCGGTCAAGAGCAGGTTCAATATTTGGGTCATATTATTTCCAGCCGCGGTGTTGCAATGGATCCTGATAAGGTCTCAGTAGTACATGCCTGGCCGGTCCCAAGGATAGTATGCGCATTGCGGAGTTTTCTCGGCTTAACAAGGTATTATCGAAAGTTCATCGAAGGTTACGGGGAAGTAGCTACTCCTCTTACTTAATTGCTTAAGAAAGAATCGTTTCTCTGGTCTGAGGAGGCCGAGCAAGCATTCAAAGCACTGTAGGAAGCATTGACCACAACCCCTGTCCTCCAGTTACCAGATTTTGCTAAAATATTCGTAGTGGATTGTGATGCGTTCGGGTCAGAATTTGGAGCGGTTCTTCACCAGGGAGAACGACCACTCACGTTCTTCAGCAAGGGTGTCGCTCCTCATCATGCCAAGTTAGTTGCGTACGAGCGTGAGCTCATCGGCTTGGTCCAAGCAGTGTGCCATTGGAGGCCTTATTTGTGGGGTGGCTCGTTTACTGTACAGACAGACCATTATAGTCTGAAATTTCTTCTTGATCAATGGTTGTCTACTATTCTGCAACATCAGTGGGTTAGTAAATTATTTGGGTACGATTTCATGGTGGAGTATCGATTCGGGCATTAGAACACCGCAGCCGACGACCCGACGCTTTGTCACAACGCGACAAAGAGATTTTGGACCTGCATGCACTCTTGGCTCCCCAATTTACTTGGTTTACCGAATTGCGGCAGGAGATAGATGCTACACCATCACTAGCGGAGCTTCGCCAACGGATTCAGGATGGCAAGGAACAACCAGCATGGTCTGTGGTTGATGACTTGTTGTTCCACGGAAAAAATTTTTGTGCTCGATTCTTCTCCTTTGTGGACTTAGATAATTGCGGCTGCTCAATGTTATTGGCCATGAAGGTGTTCAGAAAACTTTCATCGACTCGCTACATTTCACGTTCCCAGCATGCACAAGTTAGTACGCGACTACATTAAAGGGTGCACCACATGCCAGCGTAACAAAGTCGAGCACCTTCACCCTGCTGGGCTGTTGCAACAACCATAGTATGGGCTGACATTTCCATGGATTTCGTGGAAGGATTTCCAAAAGTACACGACAAATCAACCATCCTCATAGTGGCGGATCGTTTTTCAAAATATGCTCAGTTCCTACCTGTGGCACATCCTTATACGACCAGTTGAGTTGCTTGTGTATTCTACTATTCTTTGATGAGATTGTTTGACTACATAGCATGCCAACTTCTATTGTCAACGACTGTGATCATGTTTTCACAAGTAATTTTTGGTTCGAGCGTTTTGGTTTGGTTGGCGTCAAGTTGCATATGAGTTTAGCTTTCTATCCTCAGACTAATGGCTAATTAGAGGTGGTTAACTGTATAATTACCATGTATCTCCATTGTCTCTCCGGGGATCGTCCCCGTCAATGGGTTCGGTGGCTTCCGTGGGCAGAATATTGTTATAATTCTTCATTTCAAACCGCACTTCGTGCCACACTCTTTCGGGTTGTTTATGGGTGAGATCCACCTCCATTACTTAAATGTGAACTAGGTTCCGTGCATATGGCCGCAGTTGAGCAGCAGATGTTGAGCCGAGATGAGTTCTTAGAATAAATTAAAGAACGACTTTTGTAGGCTCAAGCTATTATGAAGAATCACCATGATAGACATCACCGTCATGTGGAGTTTGTGGTAGGATAGTGGGTTTGGTTACATCTCCAGCACCGGGCCGCGACTAACCGTCAAAGCTAGGGCCTCATTTTTCGGGCCTTATTTGGTTGTGAAGTGGGTACTTTTCCTTTCAGGTACTTAGGCATCCCAATTCATTTTAAAAAGTTGAGGAATAGTGATTGGAAAGGAGTAGATGATAGAATTGAGAAAAAACTTAGTAGTTGGAAAGGAAAAAATATGTCTGTGGGGGGACGGTTAGTACTTATTAACTCAGTACTCAGCAGTCTGCCTATGTTTATGTTTTCTTTTTTTGAAGTTCCTAGACAAGTTCTCAAACGACTTGACTTTTATCGATCTAAATTCTTCTGGCAGGGCGATAATCATAAACGTAAGTACAGGCTTGCTAAATGGAGTCTAGTTTGTTCACCCAAAGAGTAGGGCGGTCTTGGTATTCAGAACCTAGACTAAAAAAATAAAAGCTTACTTGGGAAATGGTTATTTAAATTGCTTAATGAAGAAGGGGTTTGGCAATCTTTGCTAACTAGGAAGTATTTGGGTGACAAGAGTCTTTCGCAAGTGGTTAATAAACCCGGGACTTCCCATTTTTGGTTGGGGCTTATGAAAATTAAAGATTATTTTCTTCGATTTGGGTCTTTTCAGGTTCAAAATGGGATACAAACTAGGTTTTGGGAAGATATTTGGGTATGAGATTCTCCGTTGAAAAGACAATACCCTACCCTTTATAATGTGGTAAAGAGAAAGGATGATACTGTGGCAACTATTATGAGATCGACCCCTTTAAATATTTTCTTTCGAAGACCTATTATTGGATCCAAGTTAATTGCTTTGAATGAGTTAATTTTGAGAATTGTAAATTTACAGTTAAACTCTCAAAAGGACATCTTTAAGTGGGATTTAAATAGATCTGGTTTGTTTATGGTCAAGTCTTTCTATGGGGCACTTATTAACAATTTTCAAGTCCCTATTAGGAACTTATTTTGGTTAATTAAAATTCCCTTAAAAGTGCAAATTTTCCTTTGGTATCTTAAAAGATGAGTTGTTTTAACTAAAGATAATCTGCTTAAACACAATTGGAGGGGAAACAAACAGTGTTGTTTCTGTATTAAAGATGAAACAATTCAACATCTTTTTTTTGATTGCCCAGTTGCACGTCTTGCATGGTTGGTTGTTCAATGTGCGTTTAATTTATCTCCCCCTGTGAGCATAGCAAACATGTTCGGAATTGGTTAGCCGGTATTCCAATAAATTTAAAGTCACAACTCTTGGTGGGAGCTAGTGCCTTATGTTGGTCTATTTGGGGTTGTCGGAATGATGTTGTTTTTAACAAAAAGAGGATCACTAATTCTTTGCAGGTTATCTTCTTGTGTGGATTCTGGTTGCGTGCTTGGGCAAATTTACAGAAATCGGCCCAGAAGGAGTATATGGTGGATGGAAGCCTAAGATTGGAGTTTGTAGCAAAGCAACTCCTCAACTCTCATGGGTGGAGGCTTAGTCACCGGATTGGTAATTGATCATTTAATTTTCAATTGTTTATTTATGGTTGTAAGGCTTCTAGCCATTTTTAGCAACTTTGATTATGTTGGTACTTTTGTTCTTTTAATAAATGGGCTGTGTGCATCTTCGATGCAGAGGCCGGGAGAGATTTTTTCTCTTCCATTATCTAAAAAAAATCAAGTCCTAGAACGCATTAGTGTTGTGGCATATTGTTTGAAGCTTCCGAGCAAAGGCTAGCATACATGATGTATTTCATGTTGCCTTGTTAAAAAAAATTCGAAGGAGAGCCACCAATAGCTGTGATTGAATTACCACCACTTTATCATGGCCGTGTAATTCAAGACCCATCTTTGATTCATCGAGCTCACTTGAATAGAGGAACTTGGGAATTATTGGTACAATGGAAAGGATTGCCAGCAACAGATGCTCCATTGATATTTTTACCCAAGTTCAAGAGCAGTTTCGATTTCCACTGAGGATGAGTCTGCTTCTACAGGAGGGAAGAAATGTTGTGGACTCTTTTATTGGGAAGAGGTATTAGAGGAGGAGAAGACTTTCGGCCAGCAGCGGCTAGGCGAGGCATGCAGACTTGACCAAAGGCGTGCGGCCAAAGGATTCCAAGCAAGTGTCCAGAGAAGCATTCCAAATAGAGTAGCAATCTCCTTAATAGATCATATTTAGTTAGAGATCAAATCTCCTTAAGAGATATATTTAGTCTCCAATTGTTAGTCTTAAGTCTCTATATAAGAGACTCATTTATTTCGGAATAAATCAAGCAGAGAAGTTAGCTATCTAAATCGCATGCCTGATCAAAGCCTTAGCGCATGCACGTGGGTGATCATGCCCAACCCCGTTACCCTCTCCGTTCCCGGCCAGAGACCCACGTTCTCATCCAATCTTCTGTTGCCTCCCCTCAACGCATCTGTCGAACCCTACGCCACAACGCCTTCATCCATAATTTCGATCGCAGTACAAAATAATTATGTACTCAAGTTCCTCCATCTGCTCAAGAGTCAAGACAGTAATTTCCAGATCTTGTGTGGTCTAGATTGCTTCCTGCTTCATGTAGTTGATTATTTATGTTCAGCAGTTGTCTATGTTCAATTAGAGGTGCACCATCAATATATTGCTTAGGCGGCCAGTCCTTACCAATTTCCTGCTATGTCTTACAACAGCATGTTGGAGGTAGTCCTTTACCAATTCCTTGCTATGCCTTTTGTTTATTTAATTTGCAAGTAGCTAGGATCATATAATCCACTTGTAGGGTCACTTTGTTCTTGTGGATGATGTCAGATATATTTCAATACTTTGCATGAAGCCATGTATCATGCAATAATTTGTGTTGTACACACTTGGCTTTGTATGACATGTGATTGATATTTGAAACATCTTTGACTCAGAAGTGTGTGAGGTTATTTCTTTACTTTGTTGTGTTTGTGACCATAGTTACTTGGATTCGTTATAAAACCCTGCGAATCGCGAACCGGATTCGTCAAACCCAAACCGGTTTAGGGTACAGGGTTCGTGTTCGCGGTGGAAATTGAAAGAAAAAGTGGCGAACAACGAACCCGAATCCCGTACCGTGACCCGGGCGAACCATGTTTCTGGTAACTATATTTGTGACACTAATAGAAAATTTCAGGGTCATATCTTTATTTGGCATTTGTTTTCTGAATTCCAATTTTCATGATTTAGGGGTAATCCATACAGAGAAGTGATCGTAGTGGTCATAACCAAACAAGTTAGCAATCATGATTCCTTTGTATAATACATTAATACTTGTCTGGCTTTAGATAAATCGTGGTTGGTTGGAAATAGGTCATAACTGAAGCCTTTTCTTATACTTGTTCTTGTGTGAGAATCACAATTTACATATTTGGCTTTGATTTGCTGTGCGCCATTAAACTATTGGTCTTTATTTTCATGGAATTGGCATGAGGTTACTTGAATATTAAATATGCGAATTCATCGTATGATGTTACAGGCGTAAATTGGAAGATGTCATCCGATAATATCAAGAATAGGTGGTGATTTATGTACTTGTTACGTCTTATATACTTTTGTTATACTTTGTGTCATGTTTTTTTTTTCTGCTGTATCTCATAACTTGTTTTTTTTTTGTCTAATTCATTTCTGTCATGAAATGAGCGCGTATCATCATAGAGTTAAGAACGTGCCCAACATAACAAAGAAAGGAAAACCACAATGGAGTTCCAATTCCTAACAATTTTATTGGTCATGTCCAATATCTCCTGAAGACAATGAGTTACTTTATCTTGTCATGGAGACACAATTCACTGTTGGGACCTTTCAGTTCTATGTATTGCCTTTGTTTGCGAGTAGGAAAATTAGTAAATTGTACCCAATCAACTAGTACACACTTAGATGGATTTTTGTAAATAAAACTATAAGATGTCTAACAAAAAAATAGCCTGCTGGCAAACACAATTGCATGCCAAAAAATGCTATAACCACAACCTCCCTGGCTGTGTGCCAACACTTGTTCCGCTAGTTCTTTGGTCTTTATCCATCATTTTAGTATTTTACATATCCAAGTTTCAAATTTTTTGTGGTGTCAACGGTTGACCTTCACGGTTATTTGTCAGTGTGGACCTTATACTGTCCAAATACTACTGCATCTCTATGGTTAGAAAAGCTTTTACTTGACTCCTTATTTTTAAGAGCTCAACTTTTCTTGATTTTTTACATAATTTTGCACGAGGTTACCAAACTTGTTAAATGGTTGATCATTTTCTCTAGTTGGCTAACCCATTTAGCTTTAGTTGACACTTGATAGATGTCACCTAACTACTTCCTATTACACCTAAATATTCAGCTTGGAGTATAAATAGGATTTTTGGTAGTGTTCAATTCTACTTTTTGCTATCTTCGTTTCATAGACTTCGACAAAAATATGGTGCTAACATTCTATCAGGGTCAGAGCTAACCCAGGTTTGGGTAGTCTCGAGCCCTGGCCCCTGGGTGCCTCTGCCGCAACACTGATACATGTATTAATTCCTATTGTAAAATTTGTGAGGATATCTAGCCTATTGGATAGTTTGTTGAACTAGGAACCTAGGGGTTGTGAGTTCAAATCCTACACTTGCATGTTCTACTAAAATTTCTCTACCTTTTCATTTAGGAAAAAGTCTATTTTACCCCCCTCAACTACCAGAAAGTCCAATTTTCACTATCACCTACGAAACAGTCAAACTTTCACCCTTCAACTACCAAACCGGTGCAATTAACCTGTGAGACCCCGGTTTATTAAGCTTGTAATACTTAACCTCCCACTGGCTCTAGTATCACAAACAGAATAACTCGTGCCTCGATGGACATGTGCTTCCCAGAAAATGCAGCACACATACATCATACAAAAGCATGCATCAATTCCATACAACATAATATAACAAGTCTACCAAAAGACATACATAATATAAGTTATTACAGAACAGCCGACCGGCCAAATGACTAGTATTAAGAAGTAACAGCGGAAGTAAAAGATGCCATAAGATGACTTAAACCCAAAGACGACCGGTTAGCCACATAACACCACAGGGCAACCGACCGGGCCGCCAAGCTAATCGCCCCACACACTGCCACAGCACAACTCACAAAAGTGAGGCCCTTCGGGCTCACCTTCTTCCTCTTCACACAATAAGCAATGCAAGTGAGTACAATAATGTACTCGCAAGACTTACGAGTAACAAGCCTATACATAGCTACATGAAAACTGTATCAAAGAAGTTGGTTATATGGTTATTTGGACGCATAAAGCAAGTTTCATTTGCAATAATGTAAATAGATTGAAAACAATTTGACAATTCAGTTTTTAAGCATTGAAATAACAGCGAGTAACAATAATTATCAAGTAAACACCTAGAAATGACTAACCCAATAGCCACTACACATAGCATGAATCCCTGATTCATACCACCCATCAATTTTTAATTTAAAATGTTGTAGTCTAACTCTTGAAAGACTTCCCCAAGCGTGTCCACAACCTAGGACGAGGCTATTCGAATAGTTTTAAACCCTACAGGGGTGTACTAATGTACCCACACTTCAGACCGTCTTTAAGCCACAAGATTAGCACACTTTCAAAGGTATGCCGGCACGGCTAAGTCCTACGAGACATTTCCAATATTGTGAATCAACTATGAGTCGCTCGTATGGATAGAAACCCATACGCTTACATTGTAAAGCCGAAAGTCAACTACCCTATAGGGGTAAAGCTTCCGGACAACTACAATGCTCCACACATAAACCCCCCTCATTTTACCACAACACAACACACGCACGCCCACCTGCGACTCGTAGCTAACACACGCCAAAGTACTAAGTCAAGAGAGGTCCCACACCCTCTAGTGTGATTAGCACGCAAGAATGCTTGGTTTAGTGTAACAAGATGTTCGGTCCTTGTTGACTCGGGCACCATTCCAATCACACCCCAAAAAATCACACCATCTTACCAATGTGCCCAAGTCCAAATTATTTTTATTTTCAGTTTTAGTTTTGCAATTTGAACATAACACAGAGCTGAAATATAGAAATCATAATAAGTTTGTGTGATCAAGGTTATCGACAAGTCGATAACCGCCCATTTCTACCGATAGCTAAGCATGGCTAAGCAACAAACTCGTAAACTACTAAGTGACAAGGGTTCATCCAACGAACCCAAAATCATAGCAAGTCCTGAAATTTTTATAGCAGGTAGATTATGACATCCTAAGAACAGCAAAGTCGAGTTTACTAAATTTGGAGTTATAATGATTTACTTATGATTTTTCTAATTTGTAAACTTAGCACCAGTTACTTTTCAGAAATATAACCATGCTCAAAACCTATTTTATATTAAAGTACACTAACAGAGGAATTTAATAAAATTGATTTTGCACAAATTGGAAATATACAGAAAAAGATATGCATTTTACAAGTTTTAATCCTATTTCTGGAATATTCAAAATTGGTAGAAATCAAGTTATTAGTGTTTATAAAACTCTCTGTTACCGAAACTTATCTAAATGCTTTTTTTATTAAACCTTAGTTAAATATGAACTTATCCCAACTGCAATCAACTAAAAAGGAATTACAACAATTTAGTTAGGCATTTTCTAAGCTTTTCTAGAATTACAAGAACATTAAGTAATGACAGAAATGAATTAATAAAGCTTATAACATTTTTTGCTGCAAAAACAAGTCTAAAAGTATTTTTAAATTAAACTATAGTGAAACATGAATTTAATGCAGTTGGAAACATCTAAAAAGGATTTTAAATGAATTAGTTATGAGTTTCTAAAGTTTTAACACAATTTTTAGTTGATAAGTAAATGCTTACTGAAATATAACCAATCTTAACAGAAATAAACGACGTGGACGCTCGTGGGCCGTTGATGCGAAATCCAACGGGCCACATGCACGGAGAACAGCGCACACACGCGATTCCAAAAGGAGCCCACCGTTGGATCAAGATCCAACGACTCACGAGGAGGGAAACATTCGGACCGAGCGAATGCCTCGATCACCCACAGCCGCAGATCTCAAGATGAACGGCTCGAGCGCACCTTCTTCGGGAGTCCGATGCACTCGCGATCGCAGCCGCAGATCAAGCGATGGACGATCCAGAACGATTAGGAAACCGGACGATCCGAACGTTTCTCTAGATCTAGGTCGTTGATCACAAGATCGACGGCCCACAATCATCAAAACGCTATGCACGCCCCCGAGAGATTAAGTGCACCGGGAGGGGTTTAATAAGAGGGCCCACACGTCAGTGAGACAATAAACCAGATTAAGACACATTAATTGCTAAACAATGATTAGCAATTAATGACCCCAACACTGCAGTCTAGGCCTACGGACCCACCTGACAGTGACACAGCGAACCAGTTTAAGATATACTAATCATCTCTAATGATTAACAATAATTAGATCATTAATTGTGTCTTAACGACGACGGCACAGAGGGAGTCTCGTCCGGCAAAAACCCGAGCGAAAAGAATGGCTCACCGCCGGCGGCTCTGGCCACGGTGGCGCAACCTAAAGACTAAAATGGATTCGCAATAGGCTTGCGATCCCGATGGTGGTGACCTCGCCGGCGGCGATGGCTTTAGACGCCGGCGAGCCGAAAAATGAAGATGGGGGCTTTACTGCCAAAAGCGAAAATAGCAAAAAGCTCTGCTGCAGTCCAAAGAAGCGAGTGCCACGGCATCTAGGGACTAATAAGAAGCTACCTTGACCGAGATGAGCTTCAAAGATGGCCGGAGAAAGTCTGACCATGGTGGAGCTTGCCGGACCCGAGGAAAAAGATATGAAATCAGAGACCTGAGCCAAAATGAACACCACTGGTGGTCAAAATAGCTACAATATAGCCCATGTAAGCTTCATGAGCAATTAATTGAGAAATGGAGCACTCACCGGAGCTGAGGAAGAAAGGGGATGGTTTCGGTCGAATTTGAACAAACCCCAAATTTGTCAAATCCTGTGAATGGAACCCAAAATTGAGTGAGGGGAAATGATTAGGGTATTAAGGAGTTGAAAAGAGTACAAGAATATTTGAAGAAGAACCACTAGAGCTTCATGATCCTCAGAGGAGCTCCACGGTCAACAATGGTGATTTGGTGTTTTGGTGTATTAAGCTCCAAAAATGAAGGAGCTTTGGATGGTGTAAAAGAACACCAGGAATGGGTTTTGGGACCTTATATAGCTAAGGATTAGGGTTTGGCCAACAAAACGAGATCCACGGGTGATAGGTTCATAGGGCTGCCATAGCCCGAAAAAGAAGTGATGGGGTGCAGGAGTAGGGCATGGGTGAGGCCGAAAACACCTACGCCCACGATTTGCCGGCAAAAAGAGACGTTGGCTAGGGAACACGATTTGACAGTGCCATGCCTCCCTCTCTCTTTCTCTGTTCATGCACGGCGCGAGGTTGAAGATGACCAGAGAAAGGCTCGGCGATTTTGAGCCCTTTGATTTTGATCGGGCGGCTGATATCGCGCCACGCTTCTGAGGTTTAAACACAACAGAGGAGATTGTGAGCATTGGATTTTAATCCAACGGCTCAGATCGAACAAAACAATCGGAAGTCCGAACGTCTTACGCGACGAGGACGGTCCGATTTTAATCCAACGGCTAGGGTTCTCCCAAAGCTTCTGAAGTTTAAATCAGCAGAGAAGATCGCGAACCCTTGGATCAGAAATGAACGGCCACGACGAGAGATTGCATTCGGACGTCCTAATGCTCACGCGAACCTGGGCCGATCGATAAGGATCCAACGGCTGAGATTGAAAGCGCGCTTTTAAGCCGGACCGGGTGCAGTTAGTTGACTGGACCAAGTCAAGTGGCTCGAGCCCGAGTCTGACTCAAACCCAACGAACAGTGAAATTAGGTTTTGGGTTTTAAACTGAGCTGGGGCTTTGGGGATTTATTCGAGATAGCAAAACAACTCCAAAAATTATGAAATTTTTACTGGAACTTTCTAACTCAGATATTAACCTAGTGTAAAATGTTCAGAGGTTTTTATGCAGTGCATTATTCTCCAAAAATTCTGCAAGGCCCTATTTTAAGGTTTGACTGAAAGTCAAACAGGTTTGACTACCCTCTAAAAATATTCAAACAATTTCTAAAAATTGTGAAATTTTTCAAAGAGGTCACATACCATCCGAGGAGCTTAGAAAAAATATTTACAAAGGATCATCACAAGATTTGAGATGAAAGTTTTTGGAAGACAAGGTTTTGGATCAAAAGACTTGTGACTTTGTATTTCCATAATTCTTGTACAGAAATTGTTTAGAACATATAGGAAATACATGATGTAAGAAAAGGTTTTAATTTCTACTCATTTTCTTACATTTGAAACACAAGTCCAAAATTGGGATGTTACATAACCCCTGCATCCTCAACCACCTCGGTTTTGGCTGACAGGGCGTCCTAGTCAACAAATACATTGTGTCAGGCTGTCAGCATGCCATGTCATTGTGATGAATCAGCAAACGAACATTAAAATTTGCCTATTCCCCCTTTCTCATATCCCTCTCATTCGAGTCGAACCCCATGCCGGAGTCGGACGCCTACGGCTACTCTTGAGCCGCACAGTTCCTTTTCTTGAACCAAAGTTTTTTTCCCTGTACTAAGTTACTAATCCTATTATCTTGTATGGTAGGTATTGGAAGTTCTCTCTTTTGGTGCATCCAGGACAAATGTCCTCATCCTTCAAAGACAGAGGCATTTGTTAAATTAAACAATGCTTTCAAAGACTTACAAGACCCTGAAAAGGTACATGTCTTCAATATCATATGCTTAGATTCCACTAATGAAAATAACTCCATTTGCAAAATTGTGCGAAGTAATTAAAACAGCTATTCTTTCGCTCTCTTATTAAAAAAAAGTTAATTAGATGTTTTAATGGGCAGAGATAAAATAATAATTGAAATGGGTTTCCTTCCTTGTGCAAATCCTGATTTTAAACCATTAAAATATTATTCATTTGCTAAGGAGAAAATGCTGATTGCTTCAAATGCTTTGACATAACTACAATGAGTTTGATTAGCTTGCTTTTCCCTTCTAACTACAATGAGTTTGATTAGCTAGCTTTTCCCTTCTTTTTTTTGTTGGACCGAAAAGGCGACTAGAGGGGGGTTGAATAGGAGCACGATCTCTTTTTCACGAAAATTTGATTCAACGAGATGTTTACTCCAATAGCTATGAAAGCTATGAAGATCACTCAACAAGCACAGCGAAAGACTTGTGTTGAACCCAGATCAAAACCCCAAACAAGAGATCAAAACTAGAGATCAAAAATCTCTAAACCCGAGGGCCGGACTGACCTCAGGCAAAAGTGCGGACTGACCTTAGGCCGGACTGACCTCAGGCAAAAGTGCGGACTGACCTCAGGCAAAGGTGCGGACTGACCCGGGGCCGGACTAACCTCAGGCAAAAGTGCGGACTAACCTCAGGTACGATGAACAGGAAAATCAGCTCGAGTTCCAAAACGAAAATCGGTCTAACTTTTGATCCGTAAGGCCAAACTCGACGAAATGTGAACCACACCTTCTCAAAGATATTAGGAACCTATTCCAATCAAAGATTGCAGAGATCCATGCCAAAGTTCCTATCTTTTTCAGTTTGAACGAAGAAGGGTTCAAAACCAAGCAAAAATCGAAATATGATCTAGAGACTTGCTCGTGAGTGATTGATGATCAAGATGATCCTAGATGGGTTCCTACATGTTGCAGCAAGTTAGATCACGGCAAGAAACCAACCAAAAACTCGCGGATCAAAGAAAGACTTAAAATCATCAAATAGAGAGAAAGAAAGCAAATAGACTCATCTTTGAGAGAACTTTCTTTGGATTGATTTGATATGGTATTAGTTTACAGTCACTCCATCAATGGAGGACAAAGACTCAATACATGAGCACGAAATCAAATCCAACTCTCTAGAACCCTAACCTCCACTAATCCTCTCCCTAAGCAAACTAGGATTTCAAACACAATAAAAGGGTTGAGGGGTGCAGCCACCTCCCTCCTCTATTTATAGTGGAGGCTTAGACCTTCTAGAAGAGTTTCCCTAATGGGCTCCCGTTAAGGCCCAACACAAACGGGTCACACATGCACGCATTTTAAAGCGTCGTCTTCATCTCCTCTTGACCTAATCCGCTTCTCCACGCACCGTCTTGCGCCGCGGGTTGGCAAAAGGTCACCAAGGCGGTATTTGGTAAAATTACCAAAATACCCATTCTCGGTCCTTCTTCAAAGACCGAGTCCAATCTTCGTGAAGCAGTCGCATGCTCCGCCATGTGTAGGTTGATCCAACGACTCTCATCATGTCGGCAAGTCTCTCCCATCCGGCTCCCACCGAAACCACCATGGCACTTGCACCGAACCCCGCGCCGCTTGATCCAACCCATCGCACCGAACTGCCCGTTCGGTCACCTTTGTCCATCTTGCACCATGCTTGAGTCCATTGACCTCACCCGGCATCGTCGATCGTTTTGAACCTCAGCTCTCCAAGCCTAGTCCCGATCATCCTCGCCGTTGACCGTCGTTGACCACCAAGCAACCTGCACAACAATAGACAAAGAAATCGATCCTGGGAACAAGTTCTTCACAACTTGACCCACGTTAGTCAAAAACATGCATCATGCAACACATATGCACTGAACCCCATGAGATTGACCTAACAACCAACACAACGCTACCAAGAAGGCTAGCAACTTAAGTCAAAACTGGTCAGACCGCCAGCATGGTCGGTCGAACCGCTCCCCTTGCCGCTCAGACCGCCAACCATTGGCCGGTCGGACCGCCAGCACTTACGCTCGAAGCAAAAATCGGTCGGACCGCCAGAGGTGGCGGTCGCCGCGCCACAAGGCGGTCGACCGCCACCGCCGGTCGACCGCTCAAGCTCGACAAAGAACGAGAAATTGTTTGGCGCGTGTTTCCGCAAACCTTCAAAGCCATTTCCAATTGTCTTATCACTCTAAGATCATGAGCATATCCCCATGATATCCACATTTTTCTAGGGTGAAAGCAAGCCTCATCAGATTAAGTGCATGACGCACCATTGTATCTACAACCATTGACTATTTAATTACATCAGACATTTTGAATTTGGAGCAAGGACTTGTTATGGCTTTCCTTCATTTTGGCCTGTCAATGGTCCAACAGTACTATATATAGCTATTTGGGGTTCGAGATAAGTTGAAAACAGAAAATACTGATTTTCTTAAAATGTTTTAAATTTTGGTTGGTACCACTCTAAGAATACCTATGCTTTCAGGATGTTTCGACTGGTTAATTCGTTCATGACACTAGCTCACCATGTGATGTCATGAACTATTATTCTCCTTGAATTGCCATTTTCTTGACTCAGCTTGCTTTCCCCTTCTCAACTGATATATCATCCTGAGTATATTTCCTTGATATGCAGAGAGGTGCAATAGATGAGAAAATTAAAAAGAAAGAGGAGATGGAACAATTCGAGGTGAACCTACTTACGTTATATAATGATTTATCAAGATCACCTTTCTGGTTTTGAGCTAAGGATTGCTGACAGTACTGCTCTCAATTGCATGAATCGTAATGGTTATCCTTTTTCTGTATTTTTGTAGATCGAGCTTAAAGCAATGCGTGAGGCTTCAGAATGGAGACGATTACAAGGTAAGTTTCTGCAATATCAACAGGTCAACAACAATGTCAAAACTCATAAATGGAGAATGATATTGTCATGGCCTCATGGGCGTGGGCCCTGGGGGAGCTACGGCCAAGAAAGGAGGCTGTTATGGGCAGAGAGTAAGGAATGAGAATACGATAGTCTAAGTCTCAATTCCCTTCGTCTCCCTAATCTATAGTCTTCTCTCTCCCCTAGCAGCTGACGGCCTAACGTCATCTGGCTATCCTCCCGGTGATGTTTACCCCTATGATCTAAGGATCATACCAGATATGTATTGTAGCAAGCACAATAACTATTTTGGTTTTCAAAGGATGAATACTTAGAGAGAGAAGATCGTAATGTGCTGCTCCAGATATGAAGTCCTATCATGGGTGATTAACAACACTCAACTGTTGATTTTAGCTTTATCGTAAACTTTAGATTATAATATCAAGCAAATTCCACAGATAGTCCTTCAACTGTTCCCCTGCGTTGTTGTTGACTATGTCCTTGTAAACTTAATTGGGAGTTGGTCTGAAGTAACTTGATTTGATATATACACAGTGTTGAGGGTCTACTGTACATTCTAGATATCTATTGTAAGATTTTAAGATGTTCATATCTTCCTACCACATATCTTTTATTTGTTGTGTGTATGTATGTTGTTTCTTAGCATTTGATTTTAGTAATTACATAAAATGTAATCTTGGCACAGCAAACAATTGTGAATATTGAAGAATAAAGGAAAACAGGGATATCAATATGGCATTTTAATATCTATTTTGTTCACAGGTATATCTCTTGAGGGTGATGATGAACTTTTGGCAGTTCCAAAACTGCCACAGGCACCACCTACACGAGATGAATGGATGACTACATTGCCACCTGAAAGAAAAGTAAATGATTAAAATATCTACTTATTTCACTGTTTACCTTCTGTCTAAACGGGGGAGAAATGATTAAATTATTGTGTTCTCTTACATGTATGCATCTAACAATATCTTTTTTTTTCACAGGCTGGAATACCAATGCATTCAACTACTTCATTTAGTAGCACTGGTAAAGAAGGACGTGGTGACACAAGTGTCTGGACAGATAGCCCTCTTGATAGAGCACAAAAAGCACAGCAAAAGTACGACTCTAACATTGTTTGCTTTCACTCTATGGACTATGATACACGATCAGTCAATATTTTTCATATCCGCTGGTGTGAGTGTGTGATGGGAGTACTAGCACAGGTCATTAATTGGCATCCTGTGCACAGTAGAGGGATGAAAAGTCCATATAGGAGAGTAGTTGGCATTACAAACACTGACGCTGCACTTGCATGTTATTTCTTAAGCTAATTGTCGCGAACACTAAATCAATACGCGCAGTTGATTGTATACCTCCATAGAAATTGTCTCATCACTTTTGCCCCTAGAAAAGAAGAAATGTATGAAGTACCCTGCAAAGCATTGATTGGTTAATTCACATCAATCATACCCCTTTAGTCACTTCTGGTTATATTGACCAGGAAATTTATGGGTGCAGCCACTGGCATTGGGTGCTGGCGTGGGTGTCACAGACAGCGTTAAGCGTTAGATGCAATTACGTGAGATTTTAGTGTCATGTTGTCATGGCATGGTGGCAGTTCATGACATGCAAAGTTCCAAAGACTGATTCTAGACAAAATCCGTACTATACCGGTTTCTGACCAGTTCCCTGCAAGAAAATACCAGATGAATTACAAACTGACATTCAAATGCAAATTTGAATTGAAGGGTGGTTACTGGCAGGTTACCAGCAGGAACTTAAAATTCAAATCTAAGTTCAAAATTTAAATTAAATAGGAAAACAGTCTGCTTTTCTAAATCCTGGTCCTTACAGGGATTTTCGGGAACTATTGGTTATTAGCAGGATTCGGAACCCTGATAACAAGGGGATTGCCAGGATGGTGGGGTGGTCATATGGGCAAGGGGAACATGCATGGTTATAATTGCTGCTGCTTGCTGGTTTGTATGCTGGTGCCTCGTTTCGCCTTACTGCCTGGATAACCTTGGGAATAACACAGGGACAACGTTTGAAAAGTTTTCAACAATTGCAGAAGAATGTAGTTTCTTATTCAATCTTGTTTACTGGCTGGTCCAAGGGCTTAAAAGTTAGAACTTTGTCAATCATATTTCACAGAGACATGGGTGTTGATTACTTCATTTTCAGGGGTAAATCTACAATTTGATGTTTTGCAGTAGTAGGGATGCAATTTTCCCCTCGAATTTGAATATTGTTCATTGCCATGTGAAGTGGCACCTCTATAAGCAACATTTCTATTGGTTTGTTGCAGTTGAGTTCAGCAAAGTCCACAGTAAATCAATAATAGTGTAGCTGTATATTGTACGAAATATCTGTACCACGCTACAAAGAGTTGAATATGGAAAGAGAAATGTGGCATAAAAAAATAGTACTAGTTTCTGATGATACGCATGGAGTGGCATAGGCTTTCAAGTTCTTTGATGATACGCTCCATCTCGGCCAACATAAAGTCCAGCCGGGCACGGACGTCCTTCACCTTGTCTGCCGTGCCGGCGACGACTGGCGCACAAAAGCGCACACAATTTACAGTTCACTTTGTAGTTGTTTGTATCAACTAGCATTCCAAATTCTCGTCGTATATCATCGGAATTCCTCTTAAGGATGCTAGAACTCGCCATCACCGAAGCTTGGGATGACCACATCCTACATGGACAAACACAAAAACAAAACTAGTAACTAGTAAGTACAAAGTAGCAGCGGCAGCAGTCTAACTAACTAACCAACTACTTAACTAGTACTACCTCCGTTTTTGAAAGCATGTCGTTAGCCCATAAAGAATTCTACTGCTGAGCGTCAAGTAAAAAAATATGGAGGGAGTAACTAACTAGCAGGCAACAACAATATAGCATAAGCACGGGTGCACCCGCACGACAGAGGCGCACAACATCAAATTAGCAACAGCACCACACAGCAACAACAACAGGCACAACACAACAACAACAGCAACACAGAGCAACGGCACAGTAGAGCAGAGCACAAGCAGAGACTAGCGAGGCAAGAGACGGTGACGGCGAGGTACCTAGTGTCCTTTTGCTGGAGAGACCGGCGACAATGAGGGAGGAAGCGCTGCTGCTGAGGATAGAACAAATCGACGGCGGGAGTCGAGAGGAGGATTTGGCGGCAGGGGTGACCCAATCAACGGTGGAAGAGGAGGAATCAGAGGCGGGGAAGGCAGATCTGGTGGCAGTAAGGTGGATTGAATGGCAGAGGAGGTAGATTAGATCGGTGGCGAGCCAAAGGCGGTGGACTTCACCTCCCAGGCTCCCACAAACTCACTTCCAATCTCTAACCCAACCACGGACCACTGGGGTTTTATACTACCTCCTTTGCGCAACCGTTTGCCAAGTTGGCCACCTAGAGCCCGCCCAATCGCCTCCGTGCTGGCGAATTCCATCGCAATTTCCTCCACCTAGGACGCCTAGGACTGTGTAACATCCCAAATATGAGTTTGCGTTTCAAATGTATAAAATGTGAACTTTTAAAAACTTTTGCTACATTCTTTTGTCATTCATCTTTTCTGAAATTTCACTCAAGTTTAAATGGTAGATGTTCTGGACCAAATGGCAATCTGTGGCAAAACTACTTTTAAAAAGGGCCTGGAAATAATTTATATAAACTATAGATCACCAAAACAGTACATGAGAATCTTTCCAGACTTGTTTGACTAGATTTCATAATCAAAAGACTTCAAGTGCTCAAATTAATGTTTGAATTTAAACTCTGGGAAAAATATTGTGAACAGTGCCTATAAATATTTTTACTAGGTTCTGGAGCACCTGAGAAACTTACCTACAAAATATCACAATTTTTTAGAATTAATTTGCTATTTTAAACAGCCAGTCAAAGTAGATAATCAAAAGTCAAATAACAAAAAATGAAGCTTGAAATAATTTTAGGGAAAAATGTATACGATAAAAACCCTAGAAAAATTATATAATGATCTGTACTAGGTCAGGTACCTCCCCTAAAAATTTCATAATTTTTGGAGTTAAACAACCATGTCTAAAAATTCCCTTTAGTCCTCGGCCTTTTTCTGAAATCTGGAAAAACCATATTTTGCTTACCCTCTATCTGACCTGCGGGCCCCACCCGCAGGCCTTCTCCTCCATGCGCACGGTGCTGCAGCGCTAGTGCAGCACCATGGCTACTCCAATTGCGCTAGTGTGCCACCAACTGCCGCCCACGGTCTTGACCGCGCGCCCACTGTTTCTCTCCCTCACCCGCATCGTCCTTGCCCGTCACCTGCCCCCGTCGATTGCCTGTCTCCTCAGCGTCGCTCGTGCTCCCGTCAGCGCGTCATCGCCCATGATGCTGGCTTCCTCATGAGCTCTCCGCCTCCTTCCTATTTATAGCCACCCAAAAGCTCTCTCTTCTCTTTTCGCCATCCCGAGCTTCTCCTTTACCTCTCTCCCACCCCCAATTTCCTTCTTCCACCGAGCCGAGGGCAAAGAGAGGAAGCTCCAAGCTTCGACTGAGACGCCGCTGGTGCACCAGTGGAGCTCTTTCCTCCCCTAATGCGTCATGTCGTGTTCCAGGACATGAGGAACTTTTCCCCTAACCTAATTCTTCTTTTCCTCCACAGGAACTGTCGGATTTCACTTTCTTCCCCACCTCCGGCCGAAACATCCCTTTTTCGTTCCCAACTCCAGCACAGTGAGTCAACCTTCAATTCTTCGCTCGGGAACAACCTCATGGCCTCACTTTAGCTTCCTCGTCACTCTTTTCCCCCCTCCTTGCTCTGGTTGTCCTCTCCACGGTGGAGCCTCGCCGCCGCCTCGGGTCATCGTCGCTAGCCCATCTCCAACAAGCTCCTTCACCCCGTGTGGCAGCCCCGATTCTCGGGACCGCTAAACCCTTCGCAACCGCCCAGGATGTACAGTTGTGAAGTAAATAGTGTCTCAAGCAAGCTTCCGATTGCGAGAAAACTAGACTTTTATTAAACAAGATTAAGGTTTAACAACCAATTTTGACCTGACACGGGCATCCAAGCCCAAAGTTAAATATAATACAAGACAAAAGAACTTCAAACCACAGGTACGCTTGAGCGCAGTCGAGACCTAATAACAATAATCGTTGTCTTCAGGGAGTCCACCAAAATCTTGCTCACAAGGATCCTCTGCATTTTTCCAAGTTTCTTCTATAGATGTTTTGCAAATTGCAAGAATGAGTACTACCATCGTACTCAACAAGCCGCATGAAAATGCTAAATAATTACATGCAAGGAGTTCAATGGATGGTTAGGGTTTACCATACCTGGCATATGTGGATGCACTTTGCATTTAAAACAATTTATAAAACAGTAAAACAATAATAAGTAATAGCATCAGGGGTTTAACAACAAACTCGGTTACCAACTTAACATCTCAAAAACTCTACTTATGCCTTGTATATTGGAATCACCTATGAACACAGCTTCATTAACCGGAAGCACGGTGTATTCGAATACCTTTAATTATTCACTCTGTAGAGTTGCCCAACTTTACCCACATGATATCTCAAGCTCATACTGTCAAGCTATAAACACGCAACACGTTCTGGAAAGAACAATGATGGACTATTTTTCAAGTGATGAACAGTAACTAGGGTTAGTGTGCATTTTTCGGATTAGGAACAGTATTTCTATTTTTAGATGAATAGTGTTTTTATTTTCGGAATGAACAGTAAATAAATTACTGTGAAATGAATAGTGATAGGCCTAAATGTATGAACAGTAATGGGCTAAGCCCGTTTACTGTGCTGGCCTTCGGCCCAACAGCCAGGCCTTGAGAGGCCCAGCCTCGGTTGGCTTTGAGCTGCGCTTCCGAAGGCGAGCGCTTCCAACCGAGCCCGGCGCGTGGCGCTAGCGGCGGCGGTGGTGGCTGGCGGCGAGGCCGGGTTGTGTGGATTCCATTTTTGGGCTTTGCCGGGGTCGAAGGGGTTCGGGAATGGTACGACGGCGAGAGTGGCGGCCGGCCGGAGCAGAGGACGAGGCCGGCGGCGCTAGGGTGGCGCACGGGCCAAGGGGAGGGGTGCTTGAGCATCAGTGGAGGTAGGGGAGTCTAGGGGTGGTGGAGATGGGGCTCGGGGATGGCTGTGGCGTGCTGGCGATGGTGACCATGAGAGGAGCAGAGAAGGAGCTCGGCGCCGGCGAGCTCCGGTGAGGGAGGAGGATGGGGAGGTTGGGGGAAAAGTTGGCAGCGGTGAGGAGAAGCTTACAATGGCCTAAATTTGGAGCTTGGGTGGGTGGTGGCGGCGAATTGGCGTCGGCTCGACAAAGAAGAAGAACAGTGGCGACGTGAAATCTCAGAATTGGCCGGCTCCGGAGGGGAAGGAAGCAAATGGGAGGTGCTGGAGGGAGGGATGAGGAATGAGGTGCACTCCGGAGGAGCTTTTATAGGCCGAGGAAGGCGGTTGCGCTAGGGAGGCAGCAACAGGGAGGCGGCGGGAGCAGTGCGCGGCGGTGACGTGGCTGGCGGGGAGAGGTTGGGTGACGGGGTGAGGTGGAGGCGGCGCTGGTGGTAGAAGGCGCTGGAGGCGGTGCGGGCACGGGAGGTGGCGCGGCGGTCGTCGATTGCGGCGCCGCAAACTCGGCGAAAATGGGCTGGCGTTGGGAGGAAGGAAGAAGAAGGCGGTGGGAGAGAAGGCGCCACCGGGCAAAGAAAGCGGGAATGCCGGAAAAGGAAGGCGGAAATTCGGAGGAAAATTCCGAATTGGGAAAGAATTCAAAAATCAAGCAAAAACTTCAAAAAGTTTTGAAAATCCGAATTTTTGGGTTATTTCAATCTACCCCCCTTAAAAAGAATCTCGTCCCCGAGATTCACTCAAAGGCCAGGGGACAGATTGGAAAATTTCGCTGCATTTTTTATTCCTTTTTCCATGTTGTTCTTTCTGTTGTAAGATTCTCGAAAAGCAGCTTTCGGACAAAAACCAATACTGATCTTTATATGAAAAACATACCGTCAATGACATTTGTATCTTTTGCAGCTTCATTCGTAGTGACATAATTGATTTTGCCCTGACCTGGTCCTGTTGTTGGCCTTCCTTCTCCTGAAATTTGTTCTAGTCTTCTTAACCGTTCTTTGGATCGTAGCATACCTCCTTTGTTGGCTTGTAGTGCTGGTCGTGTCCTCTTGATCTGTGATTGATTTTTCCCTTGAGCTTTGGCTGCTTCTGCTGACATATGTTTCAATGGGCATTGAGACTCGAAATGGCCTGGTTGTCCACAGTGGTAACAGTTTATTGATTTTTGTGGATATTGACTTTTTGCTTTAGTCTTGGCTTCCTCTGATGGCATACTCCTCAAGGGGCATTGATCTTTGAAATGGCCTAGTTGTCCACAATGATAGCAGTTTAATGGTCTTTGTGGGCATTTTCTTTGGTGGTGATTTTCTCCACAAGTGTAACACTGGATGGTGGCTGACTGATCCATATTGTATTGGGGTCTTGGAATTGGATTGATAATTGGTATCTGCTGAGATTGTTCTGGCGATGCTGTCATCATTCTTTTTCTGGGTGCAATTGGTTGTGGTGTCATTTGCATTGCTCTTCTTTTTCTGATTTCTTGTAATTCTATTCTGGCTTCTTCTGAAATTAACAGTTTATTCACCATAGCTGACAGATCATTGAAATCCAAAGCTGAAATATGATATTTCAGCGACTTCTGTAATCCTTCAGAGAATTTTTCCATCTTTTTCTTTTCAGTGTCAACATCATTTGGGGCATATCGGGCCAGGTAGTTGAATTGATGTAGATATTCTGTCACAGTACTTCCTCTTTGTTTGAGAGCAAGAAACTCTCGGCGTTTGGAGGTGAGTACGCCAGTGGGGACGTGTGCCGTATGAAATGCATCCTTGAATTCCTGCCATGGTATATCTTTTCCAGGGTAGAGTGCTTGGTGATTCATCCACCATGCCGCAGCTTGTCCTTGTAGCTGATGGGAGGCGAAAAGAATTTTCTCTTGATCTGTGCACTGGATAGTATCTAATTTTCTCTCCATATCTCTTATCCAATCATCTGCTGCTAAGGGTTCTGGTGCAACTGTAAAGGTTGGTGGTTTTGTTTTCTGAAAATCTGCCCATCTTGATCCTGTGGTGGTTCCTCCATTTATTGTTCCCGGGTGAGGTCCTGATGGTACTGGTGATCTGGTAGCTATCTGTTCCAAGAGTTTAGTGTGTTGTTCCATCATCCTGGTTTGATGCTGTTCAGCTTGGTATCTGTTCTTTTCCATCATGGCCATGACTTCTGCCAAACTTGGTTGTCGTCCTGCTGATTCAGCCTCATTGTTCTTGCTGTTTTCAGATATCTTGGGAATGTACTTCTACAGCGATTTTGACCAAATACAGATAGGTGAGTAAGATTCAGAATTAACTTAAGTGGAGAAAGATTAAGGTAAGATTAAGACGAAAAGAAGGAATTGAATTTTGACAAGGATGATATACAGATACTGATAGAAAAACAAATTATCAATAAATAACATAGCTCAATTATTTATACGAGCTATATACGTACTACTTAGAGCACATAATACAACTTGTTTTACAACCAAAAGATCGTCTACTTAGGGTTTACTCTATTTAACACTATTCTAGCGTATTGTAAACACTACTTCTCCTATACTGCAACTTCTGGCGAAAAGTTGAAATTAGTTGAGAGAGACAAATCTTTTATAAAACAAATCAGGGTTTTGTAAATCTAAGTTTAGATAAGATAGCAATAGAAGGGAAAGACAGCAATAATACTTATGTTTTTGTTTTCAGAAATTCTTTTATAATTTTTCAAGCTATGATTTTTTGAAGCTCTTCACTTTCTAAGTCCTAAAGCAAACCTAAGGTCTCAAACTACGGTCAAGCTATGCTCTGATACCACTTGTGGCAGCCCCGATTCTCGGGACCGCTAAACCCTTCGCAACCGCCCAGGATGTACAGTTGTGAAGTAAATAGTGTCTCAAGCAAGCTTCCGATTGCGAGAAAAACTAGACTTTTATTAAACAAGATTAAGGTTTAACAACCTATTTTGACCTGACACGGGAATCCAAGCCCAAAGTTAAATATAATACAAGACAAAAGAACTTCAAACCACAGGTACGCTTGAGCGCAGTCGAGACCTAATAACAATAATCGTTGTCTTCAGGGAGTCCACCAAAATCTTGCTCACAAGGATCCTCTGCATTTTTCCAAGTTTCTTCTATAGATGTTTTGCAAATTGCAATAATGAGTACTACCATCGTACTCAACAAGCCGCATGAAAATGCTAAATAATTACATGCAAGGAGTTCAATGGATGGTTAGGGTTTACCATACCTGGCATATGTGGATGCACTTTGCATTTAAAACAATTTATAAAACAGTAAAACAATAATAAGTAATAGCATCAGGGGTTTAACAACAAACTCGATTACCAACTTAACATCTCAAAAACTCTACTTATGCCTTGTATATTGGAATCACCTATGAACACAGCTTCATTAACCGGAAGCACGGTGTATTCGAATACCTTTAATTATTCACTCTGCAGAGTTGCCCAACTTTACCCACATGATATCTCAAGCTCATACTGTCAAGCTATAAACACGCAACACGTTAGCGTGCGACTGAGCTGAGATAACAAAGCCTTTTCACTACTCAATCCTTTTTAGTCTCTACACAGTAGGTCGCTATCCATACAGCTCGGGAGACCACCGACCAATAGTGGAATCCGTACTCCGAGGCTGATGGGCCCATACCATTGCTCCCGTAGGTATTCAATCGGAAGAGCAGTGTACTAAGCTAAGGAGGAATGACCACGCATGTGGTTGAGCGGTTTTCTGTGTCTGTTACTTGGCACAAGGTTCTTGTCCTTACCTGTCATCTAGTGAGGCGATGGCCCAACACCAACTCATGGGTGTCCACCTCGAGATCTCACTGATGACTCACCTTTAAACGAGTATATTGGGTTGTCCAACTTTCTGGACAATCCTCAACTCTCCACCAAAACTATTGGCTCAAAGCCAATACTTGATTTTGATTGATGAACACATTTTTGGTGATAAAGTTATTTATAGTATTCTATGTAAACTAAGCTTGTCAAGGTGAATATGGCCTACAAGAGTTGGGTGGGTTTGTTTGTGGGGTATTTAGGATTTACCTAATTGTCATGTCATTCTAAAGTATTATTTTAATATTTAAAGTAATTGGCACAAATACAGTAATGAAAGTAATAAGTACATGTATGAAATGTAGGTTCAAAATGATCAAAGAATGCGACTTGCCTTCTTGCACAAAGTCCTGTGGATACTGGTCTTGTCCGACGTCTTCCGGAGTCTAGTTGAAGTCGTGACCTAACGAGAAGCAATACAATAAAACAATTCAAATAAAATTCGGCTCGACAAGGAATGAGCTGGGAACAACATGCAAGTAAATAAAACCGGAAAAGAAACACAAAGAAAGGTAGGTGGTGTGAGATGGTAGGAGTTTTATCTGGTGTTTGATTGGATTGAACGGAGAGGGGATTTGGATCCAAGTACAACAAAAATATTGTAAATGGATATAGAATCATAAAAGAAGGTGGTGTGTGATGATACGTATTTATTTGGAGTTTCATATGGCTGGACGGAGCTGAGATTTGGACTCACGGGCTCGAAACGGTTAAATTTGACATAAAATGTCAAATTAGGATTTTGGCAAAAATGGTGTCGGACAATGAATAGTACTACTTTACTATTCATATATGACAATGGATCAATGAATAATGACTGGAATCAGTGTTTCTGGTTTGAAGTGAACAGTAGGTAGGGTTTACTGTTTTCGGATGGAAATGAATAGTACAAACCATTTTCGGGTAATGAATAGTAATGAGTTTACTGTGCAATGGACAGTGTTTGGGCTAATTTAAAGGAATAGACAGTGAGTGGGTTTTCTGGGTTCGAGGCGGTCAAATTTGACATGTAATGTCAAATTAGGGTTTTGGGGCGAAAAGACGCGGGATGATGAATAGTACTATTTTACTATTCATAAATGAAAACTGGAGGTGATTAGTAATTGAAAATTACTGTTCTCATCTGGAGAGAACAATAATGGACTATTTTTCATGTGATAAATAGTAACTAGGGTTTACTGTGCATTTTTCGGATTAGGAACAGTATTTCTATTTTTGGATGAATAGTGTTTTTGTTTTCGGAATGAACAGTAAATAAATTACTGTGCAATGAATAGTGACAGGCCTAAAGGTATGAACAGTAATGGGCTAAGCCCGTTTACTGTGCTGGCCTTCGGCCCAACAGCCAGGCCTTGAGAGGCCCAGCCTCGGTTGGCTTTGAGCTGCGCTCGGTCGAAAGGCCAGAGCGCACTCAGCTCAACCGAGCCGGCGGCGGTGGCGCTAGCGGTGGCGGTGGTGGCTGGCGGCGAGGCCGAGTGGTGTGGGGAGCACTAGGGAAGCAAGGGGATTCCATTTTTGGGCTTTGCCGGGGTCGAAGGGGTTCGGGAATGGTACGGCGGCGAGAGTGACGGCCGGTCGGAGCAGAGGACGAGGCCGGCGGCGCTAGGGTGGTGCACGGGCCAAGGGGAGGGGTGCTTGAGCATCGGTGGAGGTAGGGAGTCTAGGGTGGTGGAGATGGGGCTCGGGGATGGGCGTGGCGTCTTGGCGGCAGTGGCCGTGAGAGGAGAGAGAAGGAGCTCGGCGCCGCCGAGCTCCGGTGAGGAGGAGGATGGGGAGGTTGGGGAAAGTTAGCGCGGTGAGGAGAAGCTTACAATGGCCTCAATTTGGAGCTTGGGTGGGTGGTGGCGGCGGGTGGCGTCGGCTCGACGAAGAAGAAGAAACGATGCGTGCGAAATCTCGGAATTGGCCGCTCGGAGGAAGGAAGCAAATGGGAGTCTTTGGAGGAGGGATGAGGAATGAGGTGCACTCGGAGGAGCTTTATAGGCCGAGGAAGGCGGTTGCGCTAGGGAGGCAGCAACGAGGCCAGCGGGAGGCGGCGCGGCGCGACATGGTTTGCGAGAGAGGTTCGGTGACGGAGGTGAGTGTGGCGCACTGGTGGTAGAAGGCGCCGAGGCGGTGAGAGCACGGGAGGTGGCGCGGCGGTCGTCGATTGCGGCGCCGCAAACTCGAGGCGGGCGCTGGCGTCGGGAGGAAGGAAGAAGAAGGCGGCAGGAGAGAAGGCGCCACCGGGCAAAGAAAGCGGGAATGCCAGAAAAGGAAGGCGAAAATTCGGAAGAAAATTCCGAATTGGGAAAGAATTCGAAAATCAAGCAAAAACTTCAAAAAGTTTTGAAAATCCGAATTTTTGGGTTATTTCACCCCGCGTCATCTCGGTGAGTTCCCTGTGCTTTGTTTATGCTCGTGCACGCGCTATTTTGCCACGGGCAACATTGCTTTGCAAAATGGCAGTGTCACCCGTAGCACCTCACCGCCACTCCTCACCGCACAGCCGCGACAAACCACCGCAATCCTCACCGTCGATACCTATGGGTTCGCGGTGGCAAGGGGATTCCATTTTGGCCTTTAGAGCGTGCCACCGTGGACTGCGTCACCGGCGATGAGCACAGCAAGGAAGCCCCAAACGCCTCTCTATTTTGTCGAAAAATCGACAATTACTGTTGCCGCATATTTAAAGCCAAATCCTGGTCGAATTAGGGTTAAGCAATGATTATGATTAATTAGCACTAAATTAAAGGAGTAATGTTTAATTGACATGTGGGGCTGTAAACAGAAAATGTGAGGAGTCAAGAATCCGGTTTCCTTTAGAGTCCATGACATGTGGGCCCGATGCCATTAAGTGCACAGTGCATTGGTCCATGGATCGGGTACTGTGCTCATGGACTGAAGGTCCATGCACTATGTCGTGGGCCAAGTCAATGACACGTGGGCTCGTGATCGTTTGATCAGGTTGACGCTGACCAGGTCAACGATGACCGCGGTCCCATTGGTGGTTAGTGACCATGGCTAGCTCAAGCCGTGTAGAAAGAGTATTTAATGCGATTAGAAATTCCGAAAAAATTTATTTTTATGCTAAAAAATCAATTAACTTTGAAAATTCATATGAAATCCAAATGAGATGAATCCAATTTTATTGTTTATAAAATTTTATTCTCTGTCAGACCATGTAGTTTTTGTTTCCACCTACGAACTCTCAGCATTTCTTTTCTCGGCAGATTTTCGGAAGGGCATAACTCTCACATACGAACTTCGTTTTAGTTGATTATTCTTGATAAATTCATGTAAAATCATACTATATTTGCTGTGTAATTTTCATGGATTTTAATGAATTTGAATTTTTGGTTAATTTCAGCGTTATTCGTTCTTCTCGTTCGTTCCATAGATTTTGGAGATTTGAGTGTATACGATAGTGATCCTCAGCAGCACCTGGACTATCCCCAGCCAGGCAAGCAACCCCCTCATTTGATCATATTGATCCTACTATGTTCTAGCACTATTATCTTGTTTTTGCAACTGTATATATGCATGATTTATTTTGATGACTAATTTCTCGTTGGATGTAGTTAATCCTAGTAGTTGCATAAGCTGTAGGTAAATATTCATTCCTTACCACTGAGCCTAGATTAATATTCCAGCTGGTGACTTAGAGCCTGATGGATGGGTTCTGGTCATATTATACCGTATACGAGCCGGTGTCACTTAGCAATACATAGTTTCGGTAGAATGGGGATCATCGTTTCGACGGCGGTCATTATATCATTACTTTAATTATTTGGGTCAGGGTATTCATGTAAGTATTGTATTTAGAAAACTAAAACTGAAAATAAAAGGATTTGGACTTGGGCCGATGTCGGAATGGTGTACTTATCGGGTGTGTGGTTCGTGCCCAAGTCAACAAGGACCGAATATCTTGTCTCACTGATCCAAGCATTATTGCGTGCATCCATATGAGGGTATTAGGAACCCCTCTTGACTTATTGCTTTGTTATGTGTTAACTCCGAGTCGCAGGTGGTAGTTGTTAGAGAGAAAAATGTTCTGTTGTTAATAGAAATGTGCAGGGTGGGATCCAGGTAGGTTCCCTCGCTTGAGGAGTATCAGTAGTTGCCGAGGCTTTACCGGTGACTCCGTCACAACGTATGGGTCCTCCGTGGGAGTTCCGTTTGCATGCACAAGGGTGGTTCACGGAGGTCTTCGCACCCATAGGGCGGCTTCTAGTTAATACATTTTATTGGAAAATATCTCGTCGGACTTAGCTCTGCCGGCATACCTTAGGAAGTGTGCTTAATAGCTTGGCAAAAGAGCGGTCTGTCGTGTGGGTAAAGTTATACACCCCTGCAGGGTATAATCTATTCGAATAGCCAAGTCCTTGGTTATGGACACGTTTGGTTAGGTCGTGCTAGAGTTAGACTCTACATTTTCGATAAAACTTGAAATCAGGTGGTACGAATGAGCAATTCATACTATTGTTGTGGTGGATGTGGGTAGCCACTTCTAGGTTGTTATTTATGTTCCTATATATTGGCTCACTGTTATTTAAGAAAAAAAATGATTTGGTAAATTGCTTTACAATTTATTATTCTATTGCAAAGAAAATGCATTTATGTGGAAAATTGCTAGTGTAGTAGCATTCCTTTGATACTTGAATGCATCTACTTTATTTTGTTATTTGTAAGTCTTGCGAGTACAACTTTGTACTCAACTGGATTGTCCACTTGCTGCAGAGGAGGTTGAACCTCAATGGGTTAGCCCTTATGAGATCGACTACGAACGCGACGACTAGTTCGGTGGTTTACCGATTAGTTGCCTTGTGGGTAAGGGTAGCCGGTTGGCCTTTTCTTTGTTGCATCTTATGGCTTTTGTTTCCACTGCGAACTCAGTGTTTTGTTGTGCTATTTGGCCAGTCGGCTCTCTGTATGAAACCTAAACCTTGTATTTTTATTGTATTGTAAACTATGAAGATATCAGTACTGTAATAACTTGTGTATGGCTCGATGTTTGTGAAGGTGTATGTGTACCGCTGTCCTGGGAGGTACATAATACACCGAGAGCGAAAATTTTCTCTTGTGATGCTAGAACCGTTGGGAAGGTTAAGCATTACAAGTTAAATTCCCTGGGGCTCTCGCAGGCTGGCTTTGACGGGCTAGGCGGCGGTGGCGCCTAGGGCCCCGATTTGGTGGAAATCGCGGTGAAGATCCGCTGACTACCGTCTAGAGGCCGATTAATCGGCTCTAGGCACCGATATTTGGAACACTGATTATACTAGTCACTAACTATAGATCGTTGTTGGTTCTGTACGGTCAAGCTATTAAAACTTAAAACTTTGATGTTGAATATATGTTACGATGTATGGATTAACAACATGATATATAATTTTTATTATTTTTTCTAGTAAAGAATTATTCAAAACATGGCCAAAGTATTGTATCAAAGACCGTAAAAAGTTAAAAAAAAATGTTATTTCTTTAGTGACAGAGACAGTGGATGCATAATTGAAGTAACAAAAAGTAGCAAAGAATTTAAGAAGATTGAATTGTGTCCTATAATTAGGATTAGGGAGCAACTACGGCTCGGACGTACGATGGGAAGCCTCCCATCATATGGTCCAGTGCAACATATAGGAAAGAGTAGTGCAACATTTTTTTCGCCTATTCCAACATATCAAATATATATACTTATGCAACATTGTCTCAAAATCTCATGATCAAACAAATAAACATCCTCATAATCAAAACAACACAAACGTTATCAAAATCAAACACACACAACATCTAGAGGACGCCAAACATATCAAGAAACAAAGATGCAACATCTCAGAAAATCATATATAACATATTTTTCCTGTGTGCAACATTTTTTCCTTTCGTGTGCAACATTTCCTTTCCACAATAGTAACATTTTTTTTTACAAGGGGCGCAACATGTCGCAAAGAAGCAAACAAATCAGTTGTAGCTCCAGCTTACATGGGATGCAACAAATTTGCCCGGTGGCGGCGTGGCCACGGGTGGCCGAATGCGGGCAGCGACGCATGGAGACCGACAGCCCGGCTGCCAGATCGCGGAGGTCGCGTAGGACAACGCCATGCGAAGGAGGAGCTAGTGCAGGACAACGCCATACGGAGGAGGAGCTAGCTTCTTTGGCGGAATAGAGATAGAAGGGGAGGTGTGGGGAAAAGCTACGAGTTTTGCCTCCGATGGTTTTGCAAGAAAGAAGGAAGAAAAGCGTGACCTGGTTTGATGAGGATTGGGTGGATAGGAATGAGTGGCTGAGAGGAGCACGTGGGAAAAAAAGTGGAGTAAATTAGTAGACGAAGTCAGATATTTTCATTTGTTCCGTACATATGGACCATATCATTAGCCTTAGGATTACTCCCCCTTGCTCTCGCCCTCGTGTCACCCTCGCTTCCCTTTCGACCTCTCCATCACTGGAGCCACCGTCGTCCCGTGCCCCACGTCGCCCTCGCCCTCACTCTCGTGGCCACCTCCTCCACTCGCTCGCGCTCGCCACCTCGCCTCCTCTGCTCGCCTTCCCTCACATACTCTACCGCCGCCCGGCTGCCGATCTCCTCACCCGATCTCACCCGCAACCCTAGCTCGCCCTAAATTAAGCCACGACCGCCGGTTCGCTGTCTTGCGCCGCCGATCTAATCATCTCCTTCACTCGCCCTACACCGCAACGCCGTAGTCGATCCACTCGCCGGTAACCAGAAGGGTGCCGGTCAGGCCAGCAGTACGGCGACGAGGGTCGTCGTTGTGCCTCTCTCACCCTTCCTGCCGTCTGCCTTCAGCCACTGGTTGTGCCCGTTAGCCCGGATGAGCCCTCTCTCCTCTTTGCTTCTTTGGTTGCTCCTCTTTGCTGGTTTCCTCTGTTTGGTTGTTCTGCTCATGCCGCCTGGCCTACTCGGGGTTGGCACTTACGCTTGTGATTCTTTGTTGGAGATATTGACATCCACCTCGATTGCTTCTGCTAACGAAACATGTAAGGGATCAACTCAATCATCCCATTTAGCCTTTCATTTGCTAGATTGTCGTACATATTACCTTTCTTTCAAATAGAAGTGTTGATGCAGAGAAGCTTTACACGTAGGGGGTTCCTTCTTGGCCAGCCCTGGATGCCTCTCTCGCGTTGCATCGGCCTCAGGAGGCCATGGGCCGCAGCTGTGGCATACGATGACCAAGGCCAGAGCCGAGGTGCAACAGGGAGTAGCACGCATCATGGCACGATTGATTGTACATACATAGTGCTTTTAGGGTTTCTTCTAGGAGAATAGTTTTCTCATACGTGAGTTGATCAAAACATCATGGCATCATTGCAGAATAATAAAATTAGTTACCCTTCTAGAGGTTGCTGGTGACTATGTTTTGCGTAACCTCCTCTTGACAGTGTGTCGAATGTGCTGACTATGATTAAGACTTCTATTGTATCTTTTACAATTTCTTATTTTATTGATTGCCGTAACTTTGTTCTTATCTAATTGCAATGTATGATTGCCATTTTTTTGAGTTGTTTCATCAATATTCATTTTCTTTTACATAAGGATTGACCACTTGATTATCTATAGATATTCAGAAATGGACAAAATCAAGCAATTAGCTCATATTTTCCATGCAGTATTTCCTCTTTTTTTGTACATTGGGGTGCCCACAGTTGCTGTTGTTCGTCCCATCTTATTCAGTTTTTTGTCGAATTTTATAGTGTACAGACATAGGTTTATACACATGAGGAGCTGCACATTCTATGATGTGTCAGGAAAAGCATGGGTCAAGAAGAGAAACAAAGCAGTCAATAAGAGATGTGACTGGTTGATCAACCATAATGCCATCTGAATTGCTCACCTCAAGGCTACATCTTTTCTGTTACAAAATTCCCTTTTGGCATCTCTGGTTTGCTGGGTTTGGGTTTTGAGACCCAATTTTTCAGTTTAAATGTTGTGTTTTGAAATTGTAAGTAACAACAATGGTTGCCAATTTCCTTTTCAGTTGTTACTTGATGATTAGCAGTAGGAGATGCAAGATTGCAATCATTGCATGAGGATAGGATTCATAAGAGGGAGTAAATAACCTCCATGATAATGATTGTTTTATGAACTTCTCTATAATTTGAGACGTTTATTCCCTTTTCATTCTATGAAATGTTCAGCTATTGCGATTGCGCCTTCTTGTTGTTCCATACTTACCATCCTCATCTTTGTCCGGACATATAGATGGAGAGCTTGCAGATGTTTATCACAAAGCCGTCTGTCTGAAAATAAACTTGCCTCTGCTTGTCAGTTCAAATAAGATTGAATTGCAGATTACGTTTGATACAAAATTTCATTCTGCTTACTCTGTACTGTATAGAATAATTTAGATTTGTTGTTGGCTAGCATTTATCAGATTTAAGTGGATTTGTATTTTGGTGTTACCTACTTTTCTATGGTCAGTTAGAAGCTTATACCATGCGAGATAAGAACAATATATGATTGGTTCCAATAGTTAGGACGAGAATGGAAATTGACACTACACAAGAAAAGAAAGGATATGTGGTTGTTTGTTGTAAGCTACTGTAAGGAGGAAGGCGAAATCTCTACGAGGGATCCAGAAGAGAAACTGAAGCCATTGTGCTGCTGTTTTTGCGTATGGGCGGGTGATTAAAACCAATGTTGAGATGTAATAGTTGTAGGGGTTATTTTAGCCAGTTAGCTATCTTTACCTATTGCATGATCTACCTGTTTAGTGACTTTTAAGACCTCTATTCTCCTGCTCTTAGCTATATTCCCTGACATTGGCTTTCAATATAAACTGGGAGATCCTTTTGTCTAAAAACATATCTCTGGCAAATTTCTCGTCCTTTTATTTATAGGGCTAATGATGTATGTTTTATGTTCCTTCTATGTCTTCATGACGCTCGCAGCATGCCCTGCCTTCCTTTTGGCGCCATGCTATCCTTCCAAATATAGGTCTACCTAGATATCATATAGGTATTGTAAGCCATTGGTGCTGAATTGCATTTCTTTCTTTCATGAAACGATTTTGGGGGCAAATATCTATGGGTCAAGGGAACCAGCTGACGAGGAATGAGTTTGACATGAATTTTCACTTACAATGTGCTCTCTTCCCAGGTGATTCATGTACCATTCAATGTATCCTCTCCAATATGTTTGATAGCCTCTTCTTTGCAAGTGAACAGAGTCCTATGAATCATGTTGACTCGATGGTTGTTTTGATTTGAGGAAACAAAGATACACATTTTCCCCTTGTTTTCTTATAGTGGTTCGAGTCTACATGCTTATTTCTTGCATGTGTTTGTAAGTTACAGGATTGCAATAGCCAAATGGAATACGCCATTAACTTTCCGGATAAGAAAGATGAACACAGAGATTGATGGATGGTCCATTAATTGAAAAGCTTGATAGTGTGCGTCTTGATGTTGGGTGTTCTTACGTAAATGCGACACGATGGCTTATATGCGACTGTGGGTGACGTTTTGGTTGGTGACTTCATGCGGTTCGGAAAATGAAAGGGAGGTTTTTTCATTTAATAACACCACGACTGAGCCAACCGATCGCCTGACAGCGAGCATTGATCCGCGTCCACCGGCAAAGATATGTATGCTTCCGTTTTAGTGCCAACATCAATATCCACAAACCTGAGAATTGGAGCATACATCAACCTTCGCCCGGTAGTAATATTCTAAGTATTTGTATCCTTCGTCTGATTAGCATGTATTAATCTAGGAGCTACATGTTCCTATTGGAAGAATTTTTTTTTACAACGAAGTTATATGTATTAAATTTTCGGGAAGAGTTTGAGACAACATCAAATTATTTGAGGCAACATGAAGTTCAGAGCCGTATTTCCTTGAAAAGTTTGAGATAATATGAAGTTATTTGAACTGATATTTCCTGTGAAGGTTTAAGACAATATGAAATTATTTGGACCAATGCTTCCTTAATTAAGGCAAGTTTTTCTGTTTTCCTAATTTCTGAAGGTATTCCTATTGGGTACTATGTTGTTCATATGCTAACAAAAAAAAACTTTTCTATCCGGTGACGGTGTCTTTGCACACGCTGTTTGATTTGAACACACCATTTTTTTTATTCTTGGCGTGCTAAATGGTTGCTTCTTTCTTTTTTCGGTTGTAGCAGGATGATTAACACTGTAGAAGCAATGTAAAGCATCTGCAGTGGTATGACTGTTATCTGGACTTGCCTACAATCTAAAGTTTTTATACTGTTCCATTCTACGTGTTGTTCAACTATTGTTTGTACATCTATTGTTCCATGCTTAACATCCTCATCTCACTTGAGGCATCTGGATGGATAACTTGCTAATGTTTGTCAATGATATGTCAAGTTGGCTAGTCAGGACATTTCTTATTTGTCTCATCGCTGTCTGTATCTATCCATCTCTTATGTGAAGCTAATCTAGATGTCAAGATACTATCATACTGTTAAATGTATTTCGCCTTCTAAGCACCTGTCAAAATTCACCTGGCGCACGTAGCGTACAACCCTACCTAGTCTTCTTCGAAGCTAAGTAAAATGCACAATCCATGAATGCGCCACGTCACTAGAAGTCTCACCGACCGTTAGATGGCAGTTAAATGGTCCCAAATGTCCCTCGATGTAATATCTAGAGGCAAGATTGTTTGCGCCCCTGATGGAGGCGGAAAATGACGCTGGAGTATAAACGAGGAGGAAAAAACCGAGAACTTTCATGGGCACACAACATAATACATCGCCGTAGTCGATCATTTCTAGCGACTCTAGGTACCATATTAGATTATCCCACAATAGAATCCGTAATTGTGATATTATCAGCATGTATGATACATCTTTAGTTTAATATCTAACAGAATCATCAAATCCTATAACAACGTGTTTTTTTCTCTCTCTTATGGAACATATTACATATTTTTTTCGATTACAAGGAAGACTTATATGCACACACACGTGAGTGCGCCTCCTTAGTACATGTCTAGAAAGACGAAAGCTAAGGATAAATCCACAACGTCATAGAATTTCTACTGAAAGCCTACTCACGTGTGCAGAAAAGTGGACACTAGGATTTGAATTATAATAGGTGAAGTCATACACCCAAAATCATACCACCCCACCAAGAGGTGGTTTCTAACATATTATATTTAACATTACGAATTTAAGGAAATATCATATGAAATATTCATACGGCAACACATAGGTCTAATGCTAGTACATATATAGATTCATGACATCACAAGATTCAGTCACATGAGACGTCATCAGTCTCTCTCTCCGCTCCGGCAAGGATCCCCGGCGACCATTGCTACTGCTGCTGGATTTCGTCGTCAGATTTGAGTGTGACGCATGAAAGATCAGTAGCAAGCAGAAGCAACCGCATGCGTGTTGTTGCGGCCTCAAATGCATCTCTTTATTTCCAGGGCTGTTTTTATAAAACGTTCATAGGTCTCATAAGGGACTTTCTCCTTTTTAAAAAAGCCCACTTTTCTTCATTTGCCTTCTTTAAAAGCCATCCTCTCTTAAAAATCCCCTTCCCTTCCCTTCTTTTGCCTTCCTTAAAACCCCTAAGATGTTCATGTTTGTGGTCAAGGTATAGTGAGAGCAGCCATTGGCTGGAGTTGCGAACACAATGCAGTCTTTATTTGGAGGGTAGAGCATTTTTTTTGGCTACAGGAAGAATCTTCGCAGACTTTGCGTGTGTATTACATGGGACCTTCGATTTGACCCCTACAACACCATGTTTCTGCTCTCTACCCTGTCTTGCTTGTTGCACCTCTCTGCAATCAAAGAAAATATCAAAAAACTATAAAGGGTAGATGTAGATCACGAATAAAGAAAATGGCACACACATCATCTAATTAATGCAATGATAAGCAAGTATATAATGACATAGTGCAATGATTTGAAAAATGTTACTACATGGTATTGCTTCAGTGAAATGACCTTTTAAAACATCATTATTCAGATTTTTCACACCTCAATTTTCGTGTGGACAATTTTGTCTCACCCCTTCTCTTAGATTTTAAGCCTCCCCTATTCCCCTTTCTCTCTCCCAAAGTCCCGCGGCCGGTTTATGTCTCCATCGAGCGAGTACACATGACCCTATTGAAAATCGGTCCTATCCAAAACTGAATAGTGTTCTTGTAGGATCGCTCTCATGTACAGATGTACCCCTCATGGCAACGTAGAAGGAGTAATACAACATGAACAATGCATTTTCGGCAATGTCAAGGTATTTCCATTTCCCACTTACCCTCTGGGTTGCATATATAATGTACACGCAGTGTTTGGGTTAGAGACGGACTTGGAGTGGTCGCCCATCTCACCCATGCTGATGCTGGTTGCGGCTAAGATGGATCTGGATGGTTTTGTGGTGCTGCTGCTTGTGGATGAGCTGGAGGGGTCACCGGAGAGTTTTCGGCAACGGGAGGGCCGTGCTATATCAAGACACCCGACTACCTTTCTTCTCCTCCCCCGTATCTATGTTTGGTAATGGGTCAAGGCCCAGCCCGAACACCACCCAAGTCCCATATTTTTGGGGGTGGCCCCAACCCTCATCCAACCCATTACTCGACGTCTACACCCAATCCAGCCCAGCTTGCTAAGCAATAAGGTTCATATCCTATTCTGGCCCGTTCTGAATCCTCAGGGCGGCCCATCAAGATTGAAGCAGATAAGCCCTGTGGGTTGTTTCCCTTGTAGGCCTCTTGTTTCAGCTGGTGATAAGATTGAAGTAGCTTGGCCTTGTGGCTTTTTGATTGGCAAAAACAACAACAATCACGTACAACTATGTATTAGGCCATTCAGTTATACAACACATAATTTAAGCATAGTTTATATACAACTTTGTATTAAGCACCATTCAACACATTAACAAGCATATTATTCCTTCGATGCTGAACAAGAGTAATAGATCTTGCAAGTAGTAACAACTAACAGGTATAGAAAAGAAAAATCTGCATAACAAAAAGATAATAGAGAAACTGATCACTTCATATTGACTATTCTGAATTTGTAATGGCACTAAAAATGATGATGCTATCTACGTAACAAAAAAGAAGCGAAATGAACAAGAACTATTGCTTCTTGTACTAATCCGATTCCCATCTTCAGTTGCTTCATGAACTCAGCCCACTCAATTCCTAACGACAATGCAAAGCAATTTAGATTTTATCTACACCTTTATGATTTCTTGATATTGTAAATTCAGTGAGGAAGTACATAAGCCAACTAACAAATTCTTTTGCATACGACCTACTATGTCAAGTTATAGATCCACCGGTGCATTTTTCTAGTCAAAGTGAAACCCAAAAACTGAAAAAAATGATATATTGTATACATTGTATTTTCCAAGTCAAGACACAAATATTACAACAACTGAGCATGTGCAAGAGGAAAAAAAAGATAATTGACAGTGGGAAAAGGAAGATAAAATTGTTAACCAATGCATTGAACAAAAGAACTCAATAAAGACCATAGTTCACTGAGAGACCTATAGCCCATGGAGATTTAATTATATTGATATGTTATGTATTGCTGACATAATTCTGTTGTGGTATAACTTTTTGATATATGTACATACACTAGTGAATATCAACAATACCTTCAAGCAAGTACACATATTCTCTATTTTTGAAGCAAGAATAACAAGTCCTCTGATTTATCCAAGTTGGAGGGAGTTTTTCACATACAAGCAGAGCAGGCTATGCCAAATTGGCAATGTAGAAGTAGCAGATTAAAAGCTCATAAATATCAAACACTCATCTGCCAGCCAAGATTAAGCTTCCCCCAAATCAATCAAACTAGATCTAGTACGGAGAGAGAGAGAGAGAGAGAGAGAGAGATTGCTCACCTTGTGGGAAGATGCAGCTTGGAGACCAGCGAAGGAGAAGCTTCTTATCGTCAACGTACGAAAGCAGCATGGAGTCTTCGAGACGATCGGCCAATGAAGGAGCGCATCGTTGGGTAGAGATGGGGTCATCAGAGATATTCGACCGGCGCTGGAGTCCCGTTGCTCTCGACTATTGAGGCAGCGTAGAAGGTTTGGCTCGTAGGTTTCTTTGTTCTGCACTAACACTGTAACACACAACACAACCTATATTCCTTCCATTGGCTACAATCGCGTGTTGGGCCCTTACACGGCCCAAAATTACTAGCTCATTTGAATCTTGGCCCAACCTTGTTTAAAGCCAGCCCAACCCTATCGTTACCCTTTTTCATTTTTTTGGCCCAATTAGTATGACTCGAAAGAAGCCCATTTACAAGCCCAACCCTCTCAGGCGTATAAATCCTTACTCTCTCTGGTCTTCTTTGTCCCAGCAGACAACAGATCCTGCTGAATTTCTGTCTACCAGACGTTGCCATTAATAATAGCGAAATTGAAATGATCGATACACTTAGAATCTCTTCTACTTCCTCTAAAATATATCTGCTTCCAAAATTAATCTATTTTTTTAAAAAAATCTAAGTAGTGCATGCATTTGTGTGCCTTGTTTCGTCGTTTTCCTTTTTTTTCCAATCAACTTCTATTTCCTTTAACTAACGCTTATACCGTACTATTTCTCACATAATTTTTAATGAAAGACCAGTGAACAGATTGAAAGAATTAATGAGTTTGTGTCTTAACTCATAGTATCAGTTGGGGCAAATAAGTGTTGTACACAGAGTTCCCGTACAATTCCAACTAATAGCCAGTTCGCAAATGTCACCATTTTGAATCCCTCTATGGTCAGCCATGCAAAGACATCGCTCAGCTGGAAGTAGACTATATAAAAAAGTATGTGGACTTGCATCAATAAAGAAGCAAAAGACCAAGTGTTTCTGATAAAAAAGGGGATTGTAAGTAGCTTAGTCCAAGAAAAAGAGCTACGTGGATTATCACCCTCGTAATTTCGTCTATCTCCAGGATACCTGCTGAAAGGTGTTAAAAAGTTTCAAGCCAAGAGAAGTTTGCCCTAGATGTGTGTTAGTCACTTTGAGATTTTGAAGCTCAGAAGAAGAGGTAGCTTATCAACTCAAGTTACCTAGTCAGCAGTCGGAGTGCCTTCCATCTTCCATGTGCCTCAACTCCAACAGTATCTTCAAGCCACCGCTAGAAGCAATCAAGTTGCAAGAAGACCTTCCCTGCAAGGAACCAATCCGTCAAGATCTTGGAAGAGGTGAAAAGTCCGACAAGGAGCAAGACGTCTGTTTCGCATGATTTTAGAAGAGAAACCGCGTAAAGGACGAAGCTGCTTAGGAGCACGAAGAGTACCTGAAGGCTGAGTTCCTTAACGTATTCCTTAACCAGCCTGCATCTTGGGGGTCAAGATTCTTTTAAGGGGGGAGATTTGTAATATCCCAATTTTTTAGCTTTCAAAACTCTTTTTGTGTAGATTAGGTCCCCAAAAAAATTCACCGATTTTCTTTGAATTAATAAAGTTTAATTGGGAATTTTCATAATTAAAACAATTTAATATGATTAATATGTGTTAGTTCGGTTACTTGTGTTCCAAGGTATTTTCTTGAATTTTCTAGGGATTTTTAGGGTTCGTTTGTTATTTATTTGAGCTTATTTGAATTTCTAGTCTTTTGTTAAATTCAAAAATCAATTATAAATCCTTTTGCTTCATGGGCCAATTTGGCTTAGCCCACTTCTTTCTCTCTCCATCGACCCATCTCCTTTCACCTGGTCTTGCACCATCTCCTCGCCTCCATCCCCACTTTGTCTCCCTGGCCCACCTCCCTCTCCACATGGCCTGTCTTCATGAAACCCTAGCGGGCCAAGCCAATGCCACCGGCCCATCTCGCCTCCAGCCCACCACGCCGCCTCCTCTGCCTCAGTCCCGCCTGGCAATCATTGCCGCCCCTGCACTCACAGTGGATATGGACACCGCCACCTCAGCCGCCCTTGGCTTCCGTGCCACGCATGTCACCCGAGGCCATAAATAGCCCAGACATCCTCGCATTGCGCATCCCTTGTTCCTTCACCTCTGTTGCCCTAGCCACCATCCCTGGAGACGCCGCTATGAGTCATCGCCTTTGCCTTCTTCTTAAAGTCTAGCATCTCCTTGCCGCACCCGTTCTCCTCCGTTGCTGTTCCTCGAGCCGAGTCCCTTCGCCACCGGCATCGCCTCATCCTCCTCCACCGATTGTGCCCACCAGACACCCATTCTCCTTTGTCGCCGTTCCTCGGGCCGAGTCCCTTTGCCACCAGCATTGCCTCATCCTCCTCCACCGATTGCGCCCACCAGACAAAGCTCTCAAACACAACATCACCTCAGGTGGGAACGATATTAAAGTGTGTTAAAGGTGTGCCTTTATTGCTAAAAAAAGTACTCCTCTATTACATGGGGAAAGAGCCTATTTATAGTATCATAACCACGGTATATGAGATTACAATTTTACCTCTAAAAAGATTCTATGCCTACAGGGGCTTTATGGTCTTTGCACCCCCAGGCGTGAGCTCGGTGCCTGATAGACATTCATAGGGTTGGTTCACCCCACTAGTGCTCCTGATCCACTAGTGGCCTTGACTCTCTTCGCTCCATGTGAGGTAGCCCTGAAGTGGAGGCTCCCTGACCCCTTCACTCTGTACGAGGTCGTTTAGGGGGGCCCTTAGGACCCCTTTTGCTATGGGGTGTGTTGTACTGCTATATCGAGACTGCTTTCAGTGACTCTGTTGTACCCTTCGTTATGTGCAAAAGGATACATGAAACCGTCCGACTGTGCTGAGGTGTACCCCTAGCATGGTGTTTTCGGCGACCCTTCTGTACCCTTCATTATGTGTGAAAGGGTACATGGTACTCTCTGACTATATCGAGGTGTACCCCTAGCTTGGTGCCTTTGCCAGGTTGTTGGAGCCCGTATACCACCCTATGACACCACCCCTGATGAATCAGCCATTGGCTGCAGATTACACCTAAACTTGTTTAACCTGGCCTTTGGCCACACGACATGCTAAGCCCAGTCTGAACCCATAATCAGCCCCGTCCTATTGCACGATGCAGCAACTAAGTACGAGGTTGCCACCGACGTCGTCACGTTGAGCCCCATCACAATCCTTCAATTCCTATATATGCTTGTGGAAGGATGTGGTCCGAGCAGTTTGATGGTCCATCATTTTTTTTCAATTACAAAGAAGATACACACGTACACACCACACAACCACACACGAGATCTAGAGCTGGTAGCTATATATAAATATACACTAGTAGGGTGTCCGTGCATTGCGACGGAATCCTATATTTTGAACGAAACAATTTTTATATCGTGTAAAGTGTACGTATGTAACGTCCCAAAATTTGGCTTTTCAAAAATCTTTTGAGTAGTTTAGGTCCCTGGAAAATTTCACCAATTTTATTTGAATTAATAAAGCTTAATTGGAATTTTCCTAAATTAAAAATATTTAATTTGACTAATATAAACATTAATTAAATAAAAATTTGTGTTATTTGGCTTCCTTGTGTTTCAAGGAATTTTTGGGTATTTTCTGAGATTTTTCTGGATTTGTTTGCTATTTTATTTGGTCTCCTTGATTTTTGGGATTTCTTTTAATCCCAAAAATCAGGTTTTCTCTCTCCTGCCGATGCTACAGTACCTCACGAAACACTGTTCATCTTCAAGCTCAGAACCGAACGTGAGTCCAGTACGTGCACGTCTCCAACTAAAAATTTCAAAATTTCATATCTTCCTCTACGGTGCATATAAAAGCGAGCCGTTTGCGCTCACGCGTCCGTATTGATCTCCTCTTCCAATCCCCTGAATTGGTTTCCTCCAAACCCATCTATTTTCACCGCAATCTCCAAAAAACCGAGCTCCAACCGAAGGTCTTCTCCGGCGAACTACGCCTTCGTCCGACGTCCGTTGGCCGAACCGTCTGCGGCGTTGGCTTCGCGTCGTCGCGTTCTACGTCATGGTTCCTTCCTCTTCGCCCGAAGATCACCGGAGCACCGTCGGCCATGTCAAGCCCTAAAGCCGAAACATGTTCATCGCGTTCCTCGCTTCCTCGGTGAGTTTCTCCAAAATCCGACCGCGTCATCTTGTGCCCCTCGTCAATACCTATCTTTCCCCTCTTGTAGATTCAAGTTTCATCCACCGTGCGCCGAGAATTTGACGTTCTCTCGCCTCTTGTTCGTCGTCTTTCTCCGGTCAATTACTCCGCAACCGTTGATCCCCTGCCTTCAACTCCACCACCGTTGAGTTCGCGTCGCCGCGTTCTACGCCGTGCTCACCTTCCTTTTCGCAGATTGTCGCCGGAAGTGTTACGCGCCCGTGAGGCCACCGTCGTCGCCGTTCTTCGCGTCGCTGCCGTCGCATGGAGCAAAAATCTTGATGTCCGGACCGCGTCATCATCTCCGGCTCGTCGTTTCCTTTCCGTTTTGCCCCTTCGCCACCGTTGGTTTGCCTCCGTTCATCGGCATCTCCATTAGCAAGAAAAGGCCAACTCTATGTTTACTGTTCATCATGTTGCTCTGTTGCTTCGTTCCTACTTAGCTTCTGTTGAAACAGCCTCTTGTTGTTCCTCTGTTGATTGCTTTGTTTTTTCTTTATATCAAGCAGGTTCATCTTGCTACTACCTTGTTAGCTGCCATATCTTGGCCATCTTCTGCTGCCATGCCACTGCCTTTTTGCGTCATGAGCAAGTTCTGTTATCTTCTTTCTTCTCTAACTTTCTCTGTTATTCTTGATCTGTTAATTCTTTCTATCTATGACATTGGACCCCGTATGTCATACAAGATAATAAATATAAATATCTATCTCTCTCTTACATGTAGACCCCACATGTCATCCTCCTAATTAAACACCTTAATTATTTATCTCACTTACATGCGGGTCCCGCCTGTCAGTCAAACCTTGGTCAACCCGATTCATGAGCTTGGTCCACCGTGGACTAGCATATCTCCGTGGACCCGGTCCATAGACCAGTGGCCCACATGTCAATCCCTAATTCTATTTTCAGGAATTAATTTAATTCTTGGAAAATCCTTTTATCTTATTGGTCCCGCTTGTCACTCTCTCTACCTTATTTCTGGAATTATTTTAATTCTAGAAATCTATAAATACCAGTCGGTCCCACCTATCATACACTCATTCTTTATCTAATATTTTCGGAATAGAATATTCTGAGAATATTCCGTAGAGCTTTTTCATCATTTCATGTGAATTCCAATCTTCCAAAAGCCATATCTTCTTCATCCGAATTCCGATTGAACTCATTCAAGTTTCTAAATTCATCTAAATTCAATATCTACCTTCCAGTACCATTCAATTTCAATTTGGAGTTTATTTGATTTGTCTTTTTGAATTTAGTTTGTTTTGCGCTTTCTTTCTCGTTAGACGCCGAAGTCCCGGAATCGTCCGAAGGAGCTGAAGATCAAGCAAGTAGAAGATTGAAGATAAAATAAGATCACCATTGCTATAGCAAGGCAAGTTATACCTTTGATCATATTGAATCCCAGTTTTTAAAATTACTTTGATTTAAATTATTGCATTTACTTTAAGTAATTATTTAAATGCTTTAGGTTTAGCTATTAATCCAATTTGTTATATCCACTTTGTCTATTGTATGTCATAATCTTTTGTCACCTAGATTGGTTCATATTTAGTTGGTGCTATGGTATTACCAACGTGGGTTGGTTAGTACGAGTAGATTGCTTAGCCATGCAACGAGTCATCATCATCACCTGAGTTGCAATTATAAATTTGACTAAGTGACTATGGAACTTTGTGTAAAACTGTGTGCTATGTGTTATTACTTCGTGATGGCATGTGTTGCACTAAAACCAACTGGGTGGTAAAGGATTTGGACTGAGGCAAGTGGTGGAGCGTGTGACATGGTGGACTATGTGATGGGAAAGATAATCTTTGTGACTTAGTTAGAAAATGGAAGTCTTGCCTTGGTCAATTAAGGACTTAACTTTGTGCGCCATTGAACCGAGCCTTCTCTGCACGACCACATGCCCGTATGGGACGGGCCTAACTTAGTAAGTTATGGATTCTCGGCATTGATGTTGGGTGGTAGGTTAGGCTTTGTGATAGGGTGGAGGTGTGACTACTTGGTGGTTGCATCGCGGGAGGATTCGTCGTCCCTGTCCAACGGTGTGTGTTATGCATGGGCTTTGTGATATGTATAACGGTTTGTAAGCACACTGGGAATGTCAATGTTTGAGATGAAGTTTCTGAACCGTTTTGTTATGATCAGTGCGGCCACACTGGTTATATCGTGTGGGTAAAGTGTACAACCTCTACAGAGTGTTAAACAATCTATTCGAATAGCCGCGTCCTCGGTCATGGACATGCTCGGTGATTTCACACGAGGGGTAGATTTTCGTAAAACTATTGGGAAGGGACAACTGTGTGATTTAATTCATATGGCTGTGTGAAAGAATTTGTTTAGGCTATGTGTCTTTGTGAAAAACAACTGTTAAATTATTATTGTCTATTTGTTTTGAATTATACTTTCAATCTATTACTTGTATTCAATTGCAAATATTGCATTTCTGCAAAATAACCACAGAAGCCATTTCCTTTGGAATAAGCCTGCATCTATACATTGCATTCGTGGTATGACTTGCGAAGTACGGTTGTGTACTCACGCTTGTTGTAAAACTTGCGCCCAAACCTCTGAAATGGAGGAATCGTCGGTCAACAAGGTCTACTTCAAGGATCGAGAAGAACTAGGTCGCGACCTCGCACCATTGCTGTGGGCATATGGATGGGCTTCACCGTTATTCCGTTTTGTTCAGCTGCTGACTTCGTTGAGTTGTTCGCCTTCCGAGGCATTAATTGTAAGCTTTGACCTTAAGGTCTTTACTCGATATTTATTGTTATTTGCCTATTTATTAGTCATCTTTGTATATGGAAATGATATTTCATCGATGTTGCCACTGTGTGCACTAGCGTGATCCTGGACTAGTGCAGTATACACAGAGGGTCCAGAATTGTAATTTTGGGTCCCGACAACGTATAAAGTTGAAGCTTTCTAAATTAGCTCTCACTGAAAATTTTCAGTAGTCAGAAATGCAAAACAATTTCGTATTGCATTCTATGGCTCAAAATTTGTTTGAATAAAATCTAAAATTGTTGTTCAAAGGAAGCAAAAAACACAAATTTATATTGAAAAATTGTAGGCACACATTTGAAGTTAGACCAAACAGTTCTAATAGCTTAAGTCATGCACACATTTGCAGTCAGAACTCAGAACCAATGATGTTTCCTAGGTAAACCAACCGTAACATGTCAGTGAATGAATTGATTCACCGCATGATCATATCCTAGATAGATACTTATGTGTTACAACAGATAAAAAGAATCATATATGAGATGAGACACACTTCACGAGAGCGAGTAGAAGTAGTAGGAGGAGGAGCTGAGAACCACGACGCGGGAGGGGGACGCACACGCGTGGTCGAAGGAGCGGTTGCAGTGGGAGGTGAGGAAGGAGGCGACGCCGCCTTGTCCCCTGATAGCCACATTGTCATTGATGAGAAAGATCAAGAGGTCCGAGTGTGCCTTCTGCGCGCGGTGAAGCTGGCCCTCGTGGATCTCCCCAGGCACAAGCAACACAGATGCCACGATGCCGACGAGGTGCTCCCAGCGGCGCACCTGGTCGATGCCATCGCGGAGTTTTGTTCAACATTTTTCTCTTATCTTTCCGTAGCAGTTTTTTTGGAGGCCAGGAGGGTGTGGGGCGCGCACGGGAGGGGTGGGAGGAGTCAGCGAGTCTTTTTCCCAGGTGGGACAATTGTTATTAGTTTCTTAGTGCTAATGGGTAATTGAGTGATAAGGTGCTAATGCCAATCTTGACCGTTGGATCTGAATTGAACAGCCAAGATTAATGCGGGCTCTCACCTCCAAACCATTTAATCACTCTGCATGCTCCTACCTCCAATGCTCCTTCATTAAACACCCTTCATGCTCCCACCTACAATGCCTTGCATTATACAATGGTCAAGATTGGCATCAGCACTCAATTACCCATTAGCACTAGATATGTTCTCATATAATGATTGTAGCTTTATGTTAATTAAAATGAATAGTCTCGAACCATCTTGGTGGAATTGTGGGTGTACGATTCTACGTACCAAAGTCCAAACCCTGGTGTTCATCCTTACGCACATGCAAATATGTCTCAGTAGAAACTTTATAAGGTTGCAATTTATCTCTGCTTCCGTATTTCTACATGTGTGCTAAGGGAGTGTATTTGCAGGTGTGTGCGTGTGGTGTCATGTGGGCTTGTGAGTGTTCCTTGTAAGAGCTGTTTTTATTTTTTAACCCTTTTTAAAAAATTATTTTAAAGATAGCCTCTTCCTAACTTTATTTTCAATTCTAACCCCTTTAGTCATGCCATGACCCGTGGCGTGACCAAACTGTGCTGTCACGCCATTGACCACGGCGTGACCAAATCTGCCAGATAGCCCTTCGAGCCAACACGCGTCCATTTTTGAGTTAACTCCTGTCACGCCAAAAGGAGTGGCGTGACAACACTTATTTGCCACGCTAAGATCCGTGGTGTGACAATATGTTTTTGTCACGCCACGCATTGTGGCGTGGCCAAAGGGGTTATAGAATTGAAAATAAAGTTAAGAAGAGACTATCTTTAAAATAATTTTTTTTAAAAAGGATTAAAAAATAAAAACTGCTCTCCTTAATCGGGAAAAAATAAGTTGGCGTGTGTGTGTGCGCGTATAAGTTTCCTCACTATAACGATCAATTCCGGGGGTTTCAGGTTGGCATGTCCTTTTTTAGAACATTTACAGGGATTGCAATATTGCATTACAAGTTGCTTGCTCCTTTTGGTTTGATACATATTCTAATCATTAGCATGCTACTGTCACCAAGGTCTTTACCCAGTTTCTTTCCGAAAGGATCCAGCCTGACGTACACCTTTGTTCCCGTTCTCACGTAAGATTGTCGTCTGCTCGAATAATCGTACATTTGCCTGTAGCTCACGTACAAACTGAGGCGGCATAGAATTCCTTTATTCGTTGTTTACTCCTCTTGGGTACGTTTTTTAGGTATCTAGTTGTGTGTAGCTTCACATACATACCGGCCGTCTAAAAACAGAGACGGATTTAGCACAAAAACTGAGTAAATGCACCATATATACAAGTAAGTTAAGACCTGTGAAGACACTAATGGTGAAAATTTATCCAATACTATAGTGAACCAAAATTGAGTGGGGGCTTAGCCCTGTATGGATCGGCCTCTGCCTAATAATATACACAGTGGCAGAGCTAGAAAATTTGTATTGGAGGTGTACCATTGATGATAAAGATGTGACTATGAAGCAATTATCGGTTCAACAAATGTTAGCATCGGGTAAACCATGCATGAATATTGTATTCACATGATACTTAATGTTTCTATATAATTAGTTAGCCTTTTTTTTCCAATCAATCGACTGCTTTACACATTTATACACATTTAGTTGTGAACACAACTTAATTTTATAGAGTGATGATGATAGCAATTACTAACATTGATAAATACATTTTAAATATGTGTAAACATATTATTAAAAATAGTCATTCCATAAATTTTTACTGGAACACACGCCCGCATGACAATTCACGTAACTTACCACTTGAAAAACACGTACGATTTTAGGACATCAATGCTTAGTGTGTCGACATTGATGCGGCCTATTTATGTGTCTTCAAAATTTGTATGTAAAATATATGTTAGTTTTGAATGGTTGCACTCAATGTGATGGTCGCAATAGTGCAAGCAACTAGAGAATTGGACACTTGATTTTTAGTTAAAAACTAAAGAAGCTCCTATGAGCTAAATAAAGTAAAACACTTTCGTACCATTCACATAGAGCTATGTAGGTAGACAAAAAAGGTCAGATCTACAAAATAGGAAAAAAGGCACATAATACAATTTGAATCTAATTCTCTTAAAGTATTATCAAATTACAATCAAGTTCAATTTCAATTGAAACTATAACAAAAAGGGTACGCAAGATAATTTCCAAAAAAAATTGAGGGTGCCCGTGCATACCGAGCACCCAGCTGGCTCCGCCCATGAATATACATGGTATATAAATGGCATGCCGTCGTTGGTTGGAAGAAACCAGTGCGACTAGCAAGCCTTACAGACAAGAAGGGAAACTAAACCGGTAAAGCTAGCCATGGAGCCGGCTGAACGGCTGCCGGAAGCGAGTCTGAACGGCATTATACTGCGGTGGGCGTTCATCGACAAGGCGATAAGCGGCTGCGGGGCGCTGGCACTCGCCTGGGCCACCATCGTTCTGCTCGGCGGATTCTCCAACCTGCTAAAGCAGCAGGACTTCTGGTTCGTCACCGTCATCTCCTTCATGGAAGCCACCAGGTTAGGCTGAATTAATTACATCTTTCGATCACTGCATGTTTTTTTTTCCAGGAAAATCGCGTTGTCTAATTTTTTAAATTTTCAGCTCCCTTGATTTATAATGTGTTTAATGGGAATGCTATTACCATGTGCTTGTGCATCATGCAAATGTTTAATGGGAACGCTATTACCATGTGCTTGTTTTACCCTCGATATTAAACATTTTTCGCTTTTGAAAAATAGGGTGGCAAGGTCGCGGTGGCATTGCTAATCATTGTGAGAATGAACCTCGGAGTGAACCAATAATTAATCTGCAGCGCAATTCATTCAAGAAACAAAAGGTGTAAAGTGTAAATACAAATGCATTCGACCAAACAAGTAAAAACAAAATTGTAGAAGCAGTAGATGCATCCAATAGTAAAACTTTCTCACACCCTTTGATATTCCAATTTTGTCAATGGCTACGTCTCAAAAAATGATTCAGTAGGAAATTCCATTAGAAACAACTAGAGTTGTTAGAATGCAAAAAAAGACTCCACGGGATTCACTGCTCAAACGAGAATAGTAAACCGACTTATAATACAACATTGTTCGTTATTGTTAAAGTGACGTGTTGCCTATGAACAATCACATGAAGAGTAAAATACATAAGGAGTAGTCCCGACATCCCCTCTCTCTTTATTGATGGATGGATACGAGATCCGCATGTGTCTGTACAATGAGAGCTTCCTCTGCCCCCTTATATAGGCAGAGGAGGTATCACCTTATAAATCAATAAGCAATATGGGACTAAACTAGACAGACGGGCATGCCTCAGGGACCTTAATGGATCTTGTTTAGGTAAAATGTCCACATGGTTGGGCCTGATATTACAACAATTATCATGTTTTCTTTCAGAAGCTTTTTCCAACTCACTAAAGCTAACCGAACGTAGAGCTGTCCAAATGGGTCATGCCAGCCTCGCCGCCCGCAAAGATGGGATCGTTGTTCGACCAGTGCATGGCATGACCCAACATCTGCATGGCCGGCGGCATGGCAACGGGCGTGTCGTGATTGGGTTGGCACCGGGCTAGTGGACCGGCCAAGACGGCGCGAACAATGCCGGCCGAGCACAACATTGCTCGGGCATAGCACGGCTCGCCCGCACGGCCGGCGACAGAGGCGGGCGAGGCAGTGCGGAGGTGACGCGACTCGACACAGAGGAGGAGGTGGCGGCCGCGACCAGGCGTGGAGGCGGCGGCGGAGGAGGTGGCGGTGGTGGCTGGGCGCGGAGGATGAGGTGGAGGTGGCATCAGCGGCTTGTTAGGGAGGAAGAAGTGGGCAGTTGGCGCCTAGCGCAGTCCTCCGTGTTTAGCCCGGCCCGACTGAGCTTATCATGCCTGGGCTAGCCCGGCACGGCCCGAGAGGCCAGTGTGCCGTGCCTGGGTCGACACCCAAGCCCACAGGGCGACACAACATGACCTGTTTAGTTAACCGGACCAACCATACCGTGTTGGGCTGGGCTGCCCATTTGGCCACTTCTAACTGCACATATGGTATGGTTCAAAGAGTGGTTACTTCTGTAAATATATATCTCTGGTTCGAGCAAAGAAGTTTCTGGAAAGCAGAGTTCAGAAAGAAAAAAAAAATCGAAGGAAGAGTTCACAAAATTGAAGCTGGAGTCGGAAGGCTTTAGCTTCCATGGTGCAATAGCTAATGCTGCAGCTTGGCCATATTATTGCATGATTTGGAGCGATAGCAACAATTTCAAATGATATGTATGGAGTAGGTGAGCCTTGAAATGACATAACGACACTAAAATAAGAACCTAAGCTACTTGTTTGTGACCAATAGTTTTGCTTCCAGCCATGTTTGCTAAGGACCTTTGCCTTTGGGCCCAAAAGGCAGTGTGCAATTTTCAGCCGTCTGATAAAGGAAAGAACCGCACAAATAGATCGCCGCAAGCCTGCAATACATCTGCTAGTGTTTTTCCGACGCACTGTTTTGCTGCAAATATATTTACTCTTGGTATAAGGTATGAAATAAGGTATGACACAACACCGCATCTCTACTGAGGATGCACGCACGTACTCTTGGTGAGGAATTGTGCGTGTCAGCCGATTTTCGCAAACTAGCAAAGGTTGATGAAGAGATCGAACCAAGTGCCGATCAAGGTACTATCCTCTATTACTCGAAGACGAATTACGTAGGTTGATGGATTGGATCTACTGATTACAATACTACCCTTACGACTGAAAGGTAAATGCATAATGTAAAGGCTGAAAATAGATTGGTAGTGGCGTGTGCAGAGTCTGATCACATAGTCTCTCTGGCTTACTCTCCAATCGAGTAATCCTTGGAGCCACATCCTAATCGAGTCTTGGGTAGTTGCGATCGGATCCAGCTTTCCATCCGTAACACATCTCTTTCCATTTAAACCAAGTCCTCCTTTATCTTCATCGGCTTCCATATCCCGCACGCGAGGGATTGCTTTCAAACCTAACTATGCCTTATCGGGAATGAAATTTGCCCTCCTCCATCGCCGTTGATCCCTCCGGATCACCCCTGAACAGACGGCGCCCTCCCCATTGAATTTTTTTCCGCCTTATCGACATCATCTTTCCCTACTTCTCATCGAAGGAACCTTCCAAGAAGCCGAGAAGCCGATGCTCCCCGGTCAAAGTTTGGTGTTAACATACGAATGGTAAAATTGGTGGATTTCCCCGTGAGACCATTTTGACCACCACAAAGGCAGCAGTGTCCCTGGTTAGCCACCTTGTTTTGATACGAAGCTACTAGAGCCTTCCAGATGTGCAGGGCTTTTTAGTTCAATTTATGAACCAATCCGAAGGGATTAAGCCTAATATCCATGCAGCCAAACAAAGCCCTTGTGGGGTTTTTGGATGAGGGAGATTGATTTAGAAATTACCAAACATGCCCTTAATGGGGCAGGGGAGCGAGGATTACCTCACCTGTACCATTCCCATGGGACCAACCATTTTTTTATTAAAAAAAATTACGTAACATTTACCAGCATTTTAGTAGCAATTTACAACACCTCCGTCAGAATAACCTCTTTTTTTTTCTTGTAATCGTAGAAAAAAAGAGAAGGACAAGTTTGATGTGAATATTAGCGTTTGTTTTTTCCGGTTCCTTTTGATTCATCATTTCTTAGAGTTTTCTTATTTTGGTTACTATCAACTGAGAAGTAGGTCATCAAATTTATTTGGATTTTTTGCATGACAATTTGATGCCCAAACTGAAGGGTGAGTGCAACACAAGGAGTGAGTTCATAGTATATGTTTCCATGCATATGGTTTACTAGTTCAATGTCTGTGTTGCTACGGATAAAAAAAAAATCATATGCTCCGCCATGGTGCTCAGTCAAGCTCTACCTAGCCAGCGCCGTGCCTCCGCTGTCGTGCTCATCCAATATCTCCTATATCGTGCCACCCTCGGCTCCGCCGCCGCAGCCCATGTCACGCTTGTGCCGCATCGTTGCCAGCCACCACGCCCATCATGCATTGTTGTCGTGCTCCTCGCGATCAAATAGGATCTGTTGGGTATAGGGATGGTTGGCCTCACTTAATTGCGATGACCAACCAGCAGACCGGGAACCACTGAAACAAATTGATTCGAGGAAAGAGGACGTTGCTTGGGATAAAGATAAAATTTGTTAGAAACTAGTTTGTTTGTTGGGAAGGTGCTTGACATTTTGTTATAGGTTTTTAGGAGAGGGGAGGTGCGAGAAGTGAATAAACCACCACTACCAACTCTATTTTCTTAACTAATAAAAGAAGAAGTTTATCGTCACGCAGCGAGATGATGTCCTTTCTCCCATGCATGATTAGCCTCCCCCACTCCTCCCAAATTCATCATCAAGATGCACCAACATGTGGACCCAACCTGACAGGAACAAGATCTCGCCCTGTCATCCCCCTGGTACTTGTGAACACATCCATGCCCCTACTTCTTCCGCAACCACTCAAACCGTCGCCGCGCCACTTCTTCTTCACGTGCACACATCGAAATTCATTGTTGTCCCACTCCTTCACGTCTCAAGCTGTGACTCGCCCCCTGCGCCTATCCAGCATTCGCTTCGTGCCTCAGAGATCCAGATCCTCCTCCGGCACTCTGCGGGTTGCACGAAGATGAGGGGATCCGACAGCGTAGGAGGCGGCGTGAGGAGGGGAGGTAGCGCGGCGACGGAGGAGGTAGCGAGGAGGGGAGGCGGCATTGGGGACGGAGAAGGCACCGGGAGGGAAGGGAGGAGAGGCGGTGGTACCTTGGAGGAGAAGCGGTGACACCGGGAAGGGAGGAGGCAATGACGGCGCATAAGGAAGAGGTAGAAACGAAGATGTCCTTCCCTCACTGCGCGCCATCTCGAGTTCACCGCACCGCGTCCTCTTCATCCTAATCCTCCATTCTTTGCACGCCGGTGAGCAAGCATCGCGCTCCTCGCTTACCATCTGGACGCCGCCACCGCCTCCTCCCCGACCTCCTACCTCCTCACCGCGATATGTCTAGCGAGTGTTGCAGAGGCCAATGACTTTGAGAGCTGAGTCGTGGCTTAAGTTTAGAGTGGAAGAAGGTGGCCATCGACGCGTAGCTCTCTTCTTTGTCAGCCGGCAATGGTTAAAAATGGGCAGCATGTTGGGGAGGGAAGTCGGTATTAACTTCAACTTTCAAAGTCAAACAATCTATGAGTTCAAAATTTTAATTTCCGAGTAGTAGTAGCAGGTGATGCAATAGGCGGAGTCATGTTTCTGTTTATATGTGTGTGAAAATTTTTTCATATTTATTATACGGTTTAGGACTCCATCTGTTAATATATATTACTTTCTTTTGAAATTTTATTGCAACACACGAACACTCTACTAGTCATTATTAGAAATGATATAAGACTTTCTGTCCCGGTGGGTATCTACCCCCGAACATGCACCTGCTTCAAGATTTGTGCCATTCTTACTCGCCCACACCTACTAGAACCTCTAAAAAATATGGACATGGACACCTACACCTTAGTACAAGTAGAATAGGCATCAGGTCTAATTAGCTATGCATTCCTTCAAAAATAAATAGCTATGCAGCAAACAAATTACTTTCTGTCACAAAAATGTAAAGGCGCCACACGATCCCTAAAATTGAATTTTGACCATTAGTTTTCTTTTACAATATTGTACCGCTGAACACATATATTGTTGGACTGGTTGTTGGTCACAATTTACGAAGTTTGACTCTCCAAATACTTGTGCACCTTACCAAAACATATTTTAGGTAGCCATCATGACTCTAGGTAACCGCTAATGCAAAACAAAAGGTCACATGTGTGGTACATCTTATTTTCATGAGTAATTAGCATCTAAGTTAATGTATAGGGTGATTTCAACTTAAGGAGAAATGAAGTGTCTAGTTTATTACCAAAACTTCTTCCATGGGTTGATACATATTATGACAAAAAATGAACGGGGTTATGACGTGCGGTTATTTTTTGTGTTTTAAACTTGAATTTTAACCACATGTCAGTATTTTGAGTTAAAAATATGCAATTTTAAGAAAGATATACCTAAAACATGTAAGTTAAGGATTAATATATGGAGGTGTCTAGGGAGTACTTGAGTGCTTTATTCCTAAATAGTACTCAAATTTTGAACTCTCAGATCTAGATTCAATGGATTAGATCACTTTGCCTCTTTCCCCCTCATCTGAGTACTATTTTATCTGGGAGTACTCTATTTTTTAGACACTGAATTTTTACATAAGTTATATACTAGTTTTACATAAATTAAATTATGTAAAAAATAGTGTAATTTTATGTAAAAAAGATGAACAAAATAAACTATAAAAAACACAACAAAAACTACAAAAAAAACATACATATTCATTTATGTTGCAGCTCTCGACATCCCTAAACAAATTGATTACTCACTTATCACATTGTCTAGAGAGAAATCATCAAACATAACATGGATAAAAAACTTGAGTACTCACAAACAAAAAACACTCGAGTACCATTTAGCAATTCCCTTAATATATTGTATTAGTACACCTCGGCCCGTTTTCACCGAAAAATAGAGGAACTTACCCATTCGATTTTGGGTCCTGTTTTGGCTTTAAAACTTTGGAGGGCAATAACTCTCTCCACACCTTAACGCATCACCATTGGCCATCACCAATTGCCAAGGAGAGTAGGATTCAGTAAACTCTGAAGCACGAAATGCACCCATCTAAGGACATATACAATAGTACAGACAGTTGTTGTTTATAGCAATTCGTCATGTCACCTGTAGACAGTACTAAAGATAGCTCATACAATGGTTATGATGATACAGTCGGCTACAAGATTGTGGACAACATACAATCTTTTAATATTTTTCTTGTTTCTGGTCTTACAGTCGACTCTAGGATTGTAGACAATATTTTTCTCTCTCTTCATTCTCTTTCATCCACATCAGCAAAAATCCTACGTGGCAGAGGCTATAGACAGCTAACATAAGCACATTGTGCATGCTCTAATATGTGATAAAATGGTCAAAACAAAGTATATAATGGTCAAAACAAAGTATATAATGGTAAGAGAAACATTTTTGTTAGAGCTACGAAACTAAACAACAAATAATGATGGATCTCCGGACCCTTACCCTCGGCGAGCCGGGTAAGGCTTCAATGTCCGAGTAAGAATGGGGATTGAAGAGACTAATGATGGAATTTATGGTGTAAAAAGTTCTTATTGCACACCTCCCTCTTGGTGGCCCCAAAAGACCGGAGAGATTTGTAAGATTACAACGCTGCCTCCGTAAATATCCTATAATGTTAAACCCCCTCGCTCATTACGAAGGGGTCGGGGCTTCTTTAGACGCCGAAGGAGCTACCACCTCGATCGCTTGTCACGAAGGCGCTCCAGACCCCCTCGACTGTGACATTTTTGATGCGCTCGGAGCTTGTAGACAGAAGAATCAGTTTAGTCAGTCCCTCGTGGCTCCAGACCCCCTCTACTGTGACATGGGGTCTAGTTGCCTTGAGCTGGTGACAGAGGGGTACCCCTCGACTGTGTTCAATCTCTAGTTTCACGGAACACTAACCATGCACCATCCTCCAGCACATAACTCACTTCGCTGATTTAATCTCCTTTCTTTTGAACCCGATTTTCAAATGGCAGGCTTTTGAGTAGTGCTGTGTATCGAGAGGAAGTGTTCATCATGAATGCACCAAAAGTATTGGCAGCAACCACAGAGAGAAATGGAGCCATGGAGCGAGGAAGCTGGCGAAGACATGGAGATACTCCAGGGTCAGAGCAAACACCATTAATCTCCGACCGCTGCACCTGCCGCGTCTTGGCAACGGGTTTCAGACTCGCGCTATTTGCCGCGGGCATCACCTCTGTCATCCTAGCCGTGCTGCGTCTGAGGAAGCAAGATTTTGTTGATCCAAGGTGTGAAGGCAGAAGCGACTACAAGGGCATCAAGGGGTCCCTCAACTTGTTCTACGGGCTGGTGGTAGCCCAAGGCGTCTCCTCCTTCTTCGTCGACACGATGTTAGCCCCTGATACCCAGCAGCTGTTGAAGCTTAGCCTAACATATCAGTTAGGCGATTCAGGGCGGCAGATAATTTGGCGTTACATGCTTGTTGCCTACATGAAATGCTTCAGGGGAAGCGTGCGCGAGGCCATGAACATGGACTTGGTCTCCTTTGCAAAAGAGATGGCAAGATCTGACTCGGTGGCAGATCGGCTGATCGGGGTTCGGACTCTTGACCGCATCCTTCGAGTGGAGAAGTATAGAGGACAGGCGCTCATGAGGCTCCGAGCTTCCATTGAGACGGTAGGAAATGTGGTCAATATGCTGGGACTGAAGACCCCAGAGGAAGAAGATACTAGAGGGCATGCTGCGAATGTAGTGCTGGAGCTCTCTCCGGACCTCCTGGTGGAGAGTTACCCAGCAATGTTGCAACAGATATCTTCATTGCTTGTGGTGAAGACGACGACGATGGCTAGAGGAAATGACCAACAATCGAGCAGCGTGAGCATGGAGCTCACGTGGTTCGGTGTGCATATCCTCAATAAAATCATGGACAATCCAGAGAACTGTAAGCAAGTGAGGGATGCCGATGACCAGGTGATTTCGAGCATCGTGGACCTTACAACTTGCACCAGTGACAATAGCTCAATCTCTTCTTCTGAAGTTGCCGAAGATATTATTGTGGTGGCAGTTCAAGTCTTGCACAAGCTGGCTAGTACTACCGGTGAGGCTGGGAGGGTGCTTCGGAGCAAAATCTCTGAGAATGTCCATGTCCTCAGAAACAGCAGGAGGATCCTAGAGCATCCCAAGAGCCAAACAACGCTACTAGTCGAAGCAATGGGTATTCTTTCCTGCTTAGCTTTGGATGAGACCGGGAGGGAAGACATTGGAAGTTCGCCTCGCATCATTAGGAGGCTTCTTTCTTTCCTTGTTGGAACGGAAAATGCCTCTGATAGAATGAAGCTAGCTGAAGCTGCTGCTGAAGCATTAGTTATGCTAGCCATAGACAGTGAAAGCAATAGGTCAAGGATCCTAGAAGAAATGAAGCCTGAAAACATGCAACAACTTGTTCAGATGCTTTCTGAAGACTCTGGAGAGCTCAAAACTATGGTCGCAAAACTCCTGTGGAGTTTACGCGCCAACTATAAAGCAGAGTATACTAGTCTTGTCAAGAAAATCGACAGCGCACTGCCTCAGGTAAATTCCAACGTAAGGTTATGCTTTGTGAGCTCAGTATATATATTGCACATGATTTATTTCCTTTCAACCGAAGGCCATAGAAGCTTTGCAAACCTATATATCAGGCAATGTATATGTATGTCCGTATATTTCTGGTTGTGGTTACTTTCTACTACTATTTAGGAACATAGTAGCCTTACACCATTGAAACTCACAATTCTAATACTTCTGTCATCATATATAGCTGTTGAAAGCAATCCAGTTAGAAGTGGAGAAGTTGGCTCCCGTGTCTGGTGGAAATCGTCAAACTAATGTAAGAAAGTTAGCCTTCCCACCACCCCTCTCTAGAAACATACATATCTAGTATCAGTTTAACTGCATTGATATTTTGGTTTTTCTTGACAAGGAACACTGAATATCTTTCTGTTGGTGTGTACATGTGCAGAATTTAGAAGAATCAAGGACCAAGAAGGGCAAACTACTAGAGAGCTTTGTTTGCCTCAGCCTTCAGATCTGCATATTCATTCAGGCAGAGGATTTCGACGACGCACTCAGGAGTGCCAATCATTTCGACGACGCACTCAGGAGTGCCAATCTCACAGAGGAATTATTCGTGCCGAAGCTTAAAAAGATCCTAGATCTGTACAAGTCACCAACCACCGAGTTCCCAGGAATAAGGCGAGCCACAGTCGAACTAATCATTTGGATAATGCGAAACAGCATCAGTATCAGTGACACCCCAGTATTCCTTGAGTATGGAGTGGAGGAGGCAATAAAAGAAGTGGCAGAAACGCTAGCGAGGCTTGAACTCTTTAAGCTGTTTTACTGCGGCGTTGGAGTTGCTAAGCATAGTGAGTCCATTTCTTCACTTGTTAGGTGGCCTCTAGCCTGATAGCAGCTGACAAGGCAAGATGGGCGTTGGAAATAAAGAATGGCTTGCAGGCGTCGATCCCATGTTATCTACTACTAGTACTATGCTAGCTGCACCCTGCAGAGCTACTTATTTCTCTGTCATTACCAAATTATGTATCCCTTTGGATATTCTGAATTTAATGCACACAGAGTTGTTTTTACTGACAGGAATAGGATGATCTAGCGCCTTAGAGTGCCAGTTGAATTTCTCTTTCAGTCACAATTTCAGGTATCCCCAAAGCAAGCTAATACAAAAGAAATGTAACTACCGTCAGCCTATTGAACTTTCATTTTTTTTTTTTAAGATAAGACAAAAATACACCTACCTTCTACCTCTCTCACACCTCGCATGTGCATGATATTGCATCGGGATCTACCTCCAGAGCACTAACCCCACAATGCATCTGCGGAAACAACAATGCAAAACACCACCTTAGTAGAGACAAGGTGCCAAGCAGTGATTTTCCAGCAAGTTAATGGGTTTGATCGTTGACAAAGCACCACTGTTTTGGCTTTCCAGTGGCAAATACAAAAATTAAATAACATTGATAGCAGACAGAAAATATCACAATGTCATTTTGGAATATATACACAAAAAATTATTTATATTTGGGTTACTAGAGTGACAGGTATGAAATTATCTCTTCCCAAATTTGACATCAAAATTACTTTGGGGAGGACGTATTTTGTGAGAAGCATTTCTCGATGAGAACCTTAATCGTCCAAGTCTAGAAAATATTCTCAAATCACTAGTAAAGTAGGATTGCTTGAATTGGGTACTTTAATGACCACGATTGCTGAGTTTTTTTTTTTCAAGAATGGCTATCTTACTCAGTTTGTTGCCCAGCATTGATGCGGATCGAACCTTAAGATGAGATTAAATTATGTAGGTTACCCGATCTTTCGTGGTAGAACGGTAGTAATGATAAGTAGAACGGTGTTGAATCAAGCTACAAGAGAAAGAAACAATCTCAAACAGCAAGCACGACCAAACCGTACCGATGATTTAGGCACAAATCATTGAGTCGAACCAAAAGAATTATGAACACAGCCCAGGAACCAAGATTCTTGATCTACGAAGCAAATACAAACCCTAGACACGGAAAACTCTTGATAGATAACATAGGGATTCACCCTAACAGCCAATGGCCAAAGACACACACGGTATTTAATGTGAAATACTATGGAACGCTGTAGCGTTCCCATCCAAAACGACGGTATAGGCTTTGCCTGTTCGATCAGGTCCCTGTCGTATGAATGCAAAAGCGTTCAAAGTCCACTCCTCTCGCTTTTTCTCGATCCTCATTCCCCATTCCAGAGATTTCCCCTATCCTCCACCATCGTCCTCCGCGCGAAACCTCGCCATCCGACCGCCTCCTTGCGTCGAGGATCACCGTGTGGGGAAGGTAGCGCTTGGTCTGTGGGAGTTTGACGAGCTTCTCCGTCTCGGCACGCTCCGCCCGGTGACCTCGTCCAGAGCGAACGGAGACCATCGTGCGTGTGCTTTTTCCTCGGCGACAACATCTCGGCCAACGGTGACCGGCATGCAGGTGCATCAGGTGAACGCCACAACCGAGCACTCCTCCTAGTCACGCTCTGCGTGCACTACTACAGAGAGGGTCATCACAGACGGTTCGAAATCGTGTCATCACAAACGGTTTTTGAATCATCTGAATTTGTGTACCTGTGATAACAGACGGCTATCACAGACGATTTCAAACCGCCTGTGAAAAAAACTATCACAGATTGTTCTTGTTCAGAACCGTTTATGATAGTTTTTTCTATTGTAAAAAAAATACTAAATGTATAGAACTGAATCATGGATACACTCATACACATACACTGCCATTTCACAAGCCTCCCAAACATAGATTCATGGATACACATACATGGATTCCCAACTCCAAAGTCTCCCAGTAAATTTCTTAAGCCATGGATTCATGGATACACTCATACACTCATATACAAGTACCAACAGAAGTAGAATCTAGAGGAGAATCTAACAGAAATCTTGATATGAATATAACACAAGTACCACAAGCTCATATACACAAATCTGGATATGAATCTAACAGAAACTCATATACACAAGCTCATAGTCATATACACAAATCTGGATATGAATCTAACAGAAGTTCATACACACAAGTACCAACAGAACCTCATATACCAGAGACGTCGGCGTCAGAGGAGGACTGGAGGAGGTTGGCGTCAGAGGAGGACTAGAGGAGGTCGACGTTGGCATCAAGTCTCAGCTGTTGGGGAGGAAGACCGCATCAGAGGTTAGGGACTGCGGGAGCAAGGGAGGACCGGAACCCCGAAGGAGTAGCGGGAGGCCGGGAGCTGTGGGACTACGGGAGCGAGCTAGGGAGGACCGGAGGAGCAGCGACCAGCCGGAGCTTGGAGGAGGACTGCGGGAGTAAGGGAGGACCTCAACTCGGCTATAATATAAGGATAACGTGAAAATATTTTGCCTTCCGCGTACGCGTTCAAAAATTTTCGAACTCCCTCGTTGTGAATCACAAATGGTTTTTGTACATACAAAAACTGTCTGTGATGACATATCACAGACGGTTTTTGATACGAACCGTCTGTGATAAGTATCAAAATCGTCTGTGGTTTTATCATGGCATGAAAATTTTCTTACTCTGTGATTATATCATGGCATGAAATTTCTCTTTGATTTTACCATGGCACACAATCCTCTGCCGCCACATATAATCCTCACACAATCCTCAGCCGCGGCACATAATTCTCTGCCATAACACACAATCCTCACATAATCCTCTGCTGCGGCACACAATCCTCTGCCACATCACACAATCCTCTGCCGTGACACACAATCCTCTGTCGGGGTGCGGGTGGGGAGGGTATAGTTGAGGAGTAATTTGCGAGTAATTTCTCTTTTAACTCCTAAAGGTATTTTCATTGTTGGTCCACAGCTCCTCATTTGAAGTAAGGTTTTACCTGCTTCTAAAAATTATACTAGGAGTTGCTCCACTCCCGGTTGCTCCAACTCCGAAAATTTTATGAAGTTAGCCTGTTTGGCACAGCTCCACCTGCTCTAACTAAGAAGCTGGGAGTAGGAGCCATGCCAAATATGGCCTAACATGTCTGCTAGACCTCCAAATTCTGTTTTTCAGCTCTTGCTTTTGATTATATAAGAATCCACTCATCTGAGAATCTGGAGCTAGCTGAGGGAAGCGTTTCGTACGAGGTTGGTTCCCAAAACCTTAAAAGAGAGGAATGGTGGCAAAAAGACCATGCAGCCCCTGGTTTTAACGCTTTCTATTTGTTTCTTACTTCTTTATATTTGTACAAAAAAAAATTAAAATTTATTTGCAATTGCCACATTCATGTTGGCTCCAATCCATGTGCGGTGACTTGCTGATATTTTCGCTGAAAGTACGATGGTCCTTGAGCATTTCCAATGAACAGATGGACTGCACGAGCATAATGCCCTGAAGCAATACGATCAAATCCTATATTTTTCAGTAGGTTCTAAGAAAGATCCTTAACAAACAATGATAAAGAAAAAACAAAAGGTAAGAAAATGCACCTCAGTGTGCATAAGATTTCCATAGTAAAAACATAAACAACCATCACAAAATCACAGGACACAAGACAGTATCAGTACAGAACTTTTTTTGTGCTGCAAAGAACATCAGGATACGGTGTACGACCACTCTGGATAACATTAGAATGCTTCATATAGGCTCATCAGAATTCCGCATATGACATATCTAATAAGAATCAAAGGCCAAACTTTAGGCATCAACAGTGCCAGCTGTGGCATGTCATCCAGTGATGGCTTCATGCGAGAGCTTGTTTTGAATTATCGAAGTTCCCTGGCCCTTGACGGCACTGGAAGTCATTTATCATGCATGGTGGAAAGCAGCTACCGATCTGAAAAAATATGTGTGATGATCAAGAATAGTACATGTATAATACATGAAGAAATATAGAAGAATGCAACAGCAGGGCAAGGGAATGATAATCTGGAAATAAATAAATTATACAAGTAAAAGCAGCAACTAAGCACCAATAGCCCACATTGTGACACCTAACTGTATATATATATATAGAACGAGCTAGCAACCTCCCAACTCAAAAGAAGAAAAAAAGAGCCAGGGGCTAGGGTTAGAGGTCAAAAATTGAGGTCCATGCATTGAAGATGATGACATCCTATAAAAAGACCTAGGAACTGCATCATAGCTTACTGCTTCCTGACCTAGTATATAAGCTCAATTAGCTCATCGTCAATGCTATACAACTCTGACTGGTATTCACAGCGTCCGTTTGTAATCAAGATTGGAGACACAATATACCTACCAATATGATCCTATAGCTCCAAATGGTACTTATTAATAAGTTGCTACACTACTACACATGTAAACACAACATTCTGATGCTCCCATATTCCGCTGCTGCACTACACCACTGGAAATCGGAACAAAGACAGATCGGCACTGTAAGGCGATCACCTCCGAGATCCTCTATCAGCTCTTGCCCCCTCTGCCTGTAATCCTACCGTTGTTACTCCTCATCAGATCCACTCGCACTGAACTCACCAAACCCCACCACCCTCACCTCTGATTCCCTTAATCCCCTTCTCACTCTCGTACATCATTAGCTTGCATGAAGCCAAGCAGAAATGAAAATTAATTAAATTCATTTCATAATCTGCAGAAACATGGATTATTTTATGTTTGCTATATGACTCAAATTTTTACTCAAACATAGTCAGTAGAAGAGCAACCTCGTACCAGGTGTTTCTTCAAATAGGGGTGGAGGGGGGTTGTGGTTTATGATTTTTTACTACCTTTTATTAGCATGTAGGAGTCTTGGAATTTTGCTAGAACTAAGCTCTTACTAATTCAATTTATATGATTAAGTAACAGTTAGGATAAAACTAAAAAGTTTAGGAGTTAATTTGTGGCACACATGAATCCATCTTATGTATCATCTAGATTCTATTTTGTTTTCAAATTTTTAAACTAGTTTTGAGTCTAATTTGTAACATACAAGTGCATGATATTTCATCTCCCTGCATATTTCGAGTTTGATCAAGCACTTCTTCCTCGTATCTGGCTTCTGTCATACCTTCTATGGCTCAGTGAAGTGTGTATGTGCACTAAGCTCAAGTTATCATCCATTATGATCATTATTTGTTTTCTATTACTTTTTTAATATAAAAAGTTTTCTCATAAGAAAAATTCTATGGAGGGGGGAGGCGGAGGCGTGGGAGGCCGTCACAGAGGTGGGGGAGGTGGGAGGACGAGGCGAGGGAGGCACGGAGAGATGGGATGGTGCGGGTGGGGAGGGGAAAATGAGGGGAACGAGTTTATATACAGTAGCAAAAAGTAGGTAAATACACCTCAACTTAAGTGGGATTTTTGTAACGGGTCTGTTGATTCTTGCGGGGAGCGGCCCAAAGGTCGCTTCGAGTTTTCTACTGCCGTCTCACTCCGATTCTGAGGTAATCCAAATTCTAAAAAAGGAGGAGCTGAGGTGTTTGTCTGGACTCCTATTGCTCCGGTTGAGAGTCCGGAGCAGAAACTTGCACGGAATGTTCAGGTAGGTCGTAGACTTTGAAACTGGATAGATAGATCCTCCAACTTGTATAAATAGGTCAAGCAAGGTCTAAAGTTGTTTAGTTTTCTTGTGGCATCCACGCACCACCACCACCACGATGTGGAACCTCCCCACATTTCAGCAGACAACATGAGGCCACCGGAGTTTGCAGAGTCGCCATGGACGCACTCACACACGAGTTTGGAAGGCGATGTTGTTAGTGCAAATAGTGCTTGTTCTTCCTTGAGATATTTCTTGCTCCCACACACATCCATCATTGACTTAATCTTATGGCTGTTGCTTATGGTCTGTTGGTCCTATTCCCAAGGGATATTACCGAGCCTTTAGCTATGCATAAGAATATGAGATCCACCCCAACAGCAATCATACTTCCCTACTTATACTCGTGTCTATCTTCCGGGCCTTACACACTAAACAACTAGCGAAGACTTTCTTCCTCCACTACTACGAGGACTAGATGTCCCCACAACAGTATAACAACTGAAAATAATGTTGTCGTAAGGGCGGCCCACCAATCCATGACCTGTTGAAGACACCAAGCAAAAGATACATCTCGATCTAGTCAAAGGGTATCATGTACCCCTTCGTTCAAACCAAAGGGTACAACAAGGCTGTGTGGCGACCCGACCAGGGGTCACCCGAGAGTCCCTCCAAGAGCTCTCGAAAGGTCCACCAGGAGCTCCCAGGAGGTCCAGCAGGAATACCCGAGAGGACCTCCAGGACCACCTAGTAGATCCAGCAGGACCACCTGGAGGTTCGAAGACCTGACCCGAGGAGGTCTTGAGACCCAGGACCTCCTCAAATGCCACGACTTAACTTGAGGCAGGTCGAGAGACCAAGCTCGAGGAGGCCGTGGGACCTGGAGAAGCCCTAAATCTCCTGTGATTCAAATGAGTCCCAAGGATCAATAGCTAGCTCACACAGCACATAAGTAATAATCATACATCAACGCAGACTTTATTAATAACAAAAGAGTGGATTACAAGTTTAGATTACAAGCCGACAATAACAAAAACAACTTTACACAGCGGAGGCAAAAATAACAAGTCCACCCGATACACCATAGGCAATCGGTTGGAAGGCGTGGCCTTGTCATCCATGATCTCTTGATCCTCAGCATAGATCTCTTCACCTGCTCAAAAGATTATTTCAAGCAAGAGTGAGCACAACAATCGTGCTCGCAAGTCACACCTGTGGAATAACATATTCATGCATGCACGGATATCACAAATGAGAGCTTATATGGTTGATTTGCATAAAGCCATATTTCTTTCCAAGTACAAGTAATAAGTTCTAAAGCAGTCTAAACCATATATAATTTTTTTTTCTAACACAGTTTTGATTGATTGATAACAAAAATGAAAGGGTGAAGAATAACCTCCTATCACCAGGCTAACTGCCAGGGCTCCCCGCCCAAAAACATTTGGATAGAAATCCAAAACCTGTTAATAAAGACATTTGAAAACAAAACCAAAATCTAACTTGGAGTGACTTAGCTAGCATGTCCATAACCGCGGGCATAGCTATTCGAAGAGATTTGCTCTCTGCAGAGGTGTACAACTTTACCCACAAGAGATAACCAATTTATACTGCCCGCTCACACACTTTCGAAGGTGTGCGACTAAAAAGTTATCACGAGACCTTTACAATGCTCCTTCTCACCACAGTCTCCCTCGCTAAGGTTTCACCCCCTTTGGGCTAACCACCCGCAGGGTTCAGGCCCCCTCTTGCGCTAGATGGGAATGCAAAGAAATAGGTCATGAAGGACCACCCACTCAACCAAATGGAACAACCATGGTGAGATATTGCAAATTATTCAGCCAGGTCCTGCCCATACAAGACTTGTGGTTGCACGAAGGGGCATAGCAAAGGAACGCTCGAAGGCTGGTCCTCAAATGACTTGGGCGACAACCACAAAACCCTGGGTCTCAACCTATCCAGTTGAGCCCGTCCATAGACATACACCCACCACACAACCATTTCGCCTAGGTCCAAACCCTTTTTCCAACATTTGTCATTTGAAAACAGTAACATATTTCCATGACAACTCAATGTCACGGTTAAAATATTTGAGACAAAAAGTTGGTCTTTGACAGTAAAACTACCCAAATCAAGTTTTTGGTCTAAGCATGACTAAGCATTTCTTTTCAAAAGGTTCTGGTCATACTATTGTACTAACCAGGTTTTAATTGAGGCGACAACAATTTTGGTTATAATGTCAATATTGGTCATACAAAGGAGTTAGATCTAACTATGAATTTAAAAACTGGTATGAAAATACTAAGCAAAATATGCATGCAGTACTTAGCTTAAAACAGAAAGTACATAAGTTGAAATACTGGGTGTCAACATGATCAAGGGTATGACTTGTCTTGCTCGAAAGCTTGGGTGTCTTCCTCCTCAAAGAACTCGGGCTCCTCGGCGTCGTCGCAATCTACACGAGAAAACAAAGCCAACTCAAACAAAGCTCAAGTAAAAACAAAAAGAATTTCAAGGAAAATAGTAACTAGAACCAATAGAAGAACTCCGATGGTTTGAAGGAGGTCCAAGGAGCTAGTCGGAGGAGGTCCAAAGAGCTAGTCGGAGGAGTTCCAAAGAGCTGGCTGGAAGAGAGCGATAGAGTTGAAATGAGGAAGAAGGTAAAGATAGAGAGCTGCCCAAGCTTATATAGCCAGGGTTGCTGGGAATTCTAAAGGCATATGTGTTCAAGGGTAGGTGAAGGAGGGGATGGGAGCAGGTAAAGGAGGAGACAAGAGGGAGAGATGGGTACACAGAGGTGACAGCATTCAATGCGCTGTAGCAACATTTAATGCTCAAAAACTTCTGTAGCTAACGTGCAGAAAGAATAAAGTGAGCGGGACTAGCTCAAATAGATAGGTTGGTCAAAATCAAAGAAAAAAGTTGCGACCCAAAAGAGAGGTCCAACCAAAGGGGTGGTCACAGGAGGAGGTCCTGCGAGAGGAGGTCCCACAGAGGGCAAGGGAGGTCCTATCAAAAGACCGCGGAGGGTGGTCTTTGCAAAAAGACCGTGGAGGGTGATCTTTCCAAAGACCGAGGTCGTGACCACAAAGGATGGTCGTGACCAAGAGGGTGGTCTTTGCAAAGACTAAAGGTCGTGACCACAAAGGGTAGTCTTTGCAAAAGACCACGGGTCGCGAGGAGGAGGAGGTCCAAATGACAAGGAAAAGGCACGGCGAAAGCGAAACCATCGATCTTGATCGGGTGGTCCAAGGAGACGGGAACGTTCGGACCACGTGAACGCTTACTTACATCGGGTCGTCCAACCTCAATCGGACGTACCATAATGCAAGGGAACGTTTGGACCATCCGAATGCCTCCTCTTGATCAGGTCATCCAAACAAGATCTGACAGTCCTCGAGAGGGGAAGGCACGCACTGAATTGGACCACGCGAAGGGATAGAGGAGGTTTGGACTCAAAGGAGGTCCAAAACAAGAAGAAGTTTTAACAGATGAGATCCAAAAGGGGAAATGATCCAACGGAGGATATCCAAGGAAGGAGGTCCTAACAGTCAGAATGGAACCAAAGGAGGTCCTAAGGGTCAGGATGAGGCCAGAGGAGGTCTTAACGGTCATGATGAGATCAAAGGAGGTCTCAACGGTCACGATGAGATCAAAGAAGGTTTGAAACACAAACCCGAGCTTAGAACGGCCCGAGGGTGGTTGTGACTTAAAAGAGAGGTCAGAACCGAGGAGAGTTCCAAACACAAAGGAGGTCTAAACCTGAGGAGGTCCAAACTAAAGAGGAAAACACATAGGAGGTCTGGATAAAAGGAAAATGAAACAAGCACGGAAGGGTAGAACACCAGAGCTCCAACAATCCTACAAACTCGACAAACCAACAGAGAATTAGTTGAAGTTCGAGTTAATCAATTGGAACCCATTCCAAAATCTCAATTTAAGCTTTTAGACTTGATACAACCAAATGGTTCTTTTTGTTTTGAAATTTTCTAAAAGGCTCCAAAAATCCAGGGTGTTACAAACCTACCCCCCTTAACGGAATCTCGACCATGAGATTCAGGCTTGGCCAGCAAAGAGGTGAGGATACTCGGCCTTGAGGTCTTCTTCACGCTCCCAAGTGGCTTCATCTTCGGAGTGATAACTTCACTGCACCTTGCATGATCGGATGACTTTGCTTCGGGTGACGCGCTCTGAGAGCCTTCATTTCGGGTCCGCCTCGCATGGAGCAAAGGGGAACATGGTCACTTGTACACTAGGTGTAAAGGCGCGGTAGACCAAGCCCATAGAGGTCCATCGTACACCGGAGGCTATGCATAGGGAGACCCTGAAGCCCCTATAGACATAGGACCTTTCTAAGGGTAGAATTATAATCTCCTGTATCTGAATGTAACACTATAAATAGCACATTTCCCCATGTGGTTAGGAGATAATTTTTTGGAGCAATAAAGACACATTTAATATAGCTTATTATTGTTTCCCCATCTCTAAGGACCTTCGGGGTTTCCCCTTCGCATTGTAGGGAGCCCGGGGTCCTCCCACTGTCTACTTTGTAGCTACGACAAATATGTGGAATATTTTTCAGAAACATATGCAACAAGTGTGGAACAAACAGTGAGGCATTTATAATGTTTAGGAAAGTTCGAGTCGAGTTACAGACCATGTTGTCATACAACATGTATATGCTTCAAAGATTAGTGAAAAATTCCAAGGGCAATGGACCTTATTTAGAAAATGATGATAAAACGCTACAACATTCTGAACTAGCAGATGCAACAAATCGAGTACACATTTGCAATAAAATTGAATCCTTACTGCGACAAAAAATAAATTTTGTACAACAAATTAAAATGCCAACCCCAACAAAATACCTCTTGCGACAAAATTTGAGAAGAGTCGTTGCAACAAAATCATACATTTCATGTAAAAATTGATAAAAACTCACTACTATAGAAAATGTCTTCATAGACGATTTAAAAACATTATCACAGACAGTTTCATGAGCCGTCTGAGTTTATGGGTCAATAATAACATGAGGTCATTATAGACAGTTTCGAACCGTCTGTGATGTAGACTATTACAGACGATTATTAACTCAGAACCATCTGTGATAGCTGACTATCATAGACGGTTTGTAGATGAAACCGTCGGTGATATAAATTCTCTATAAAGTCTCCAAGTTCCTTTAAAATCGGTTTCATATATATTATATTATATTATTCGTAGTCCCCAGCCACTTTCGGGGGGTCATGAGGAGGATGAGACAGCAGCCACGGGCAACTTCATCGAGCCCGCAAGTTCAAGAAGCATGGCTGCCAGGAGGGAGTGTGGACATACAATTACCTGAATGTCGTCTATAGGTAATTGGACTTGACATCAAGGAATGGTTGGTTGCTGATACATTAAGCCACTTTCCAGTCGGAGTACCTATGCATCCACGCCACTTTCTGAACATGGCATGGACGCGCAGGTACTCCGACTGGGAATCGTTATATACTGCTAGGTGCCGACGACGACTCGTGATCAGAAAGGTGTTTCCAAATCACAACCGAATATGTATAAACCTAACAGTGCACACACTTAACGGCTTGGAGCAAAACGTGTTTAGATAGGATCTATCATGGGCACTATATAAGGAAATACTTGAGGCTATTGGGAGTGATACGAGTTGGCGTGAGTTGCTCCACCAAAACCGTAGCCACCATCTTCTGGAGAGAGCCCCGCCATGCAACTTGGTGTTAGCACACCGGCGTTCGGTGTTCCTTCTTTGGACGTGTGGATGCGGTAGAGGTGCTACTGCAGTTGTTGTTACACTTAAGGATGATCCACAACTTCGTAAGGATCGTGATTGGTTGCTAGAAAATAAAATCGGTATCGAGGACGATCGACTACGACCACTTCACCGACGTGCTCTACATTGGATCGATCTGCTCCAACTCTTCTTCCACTATACTGTGTGTCTGGTGGTAACGATCTATGATCTCTTGCTTGCATGGCTTCTTGGTTTACGTGGTAAATTTTTTTGAATTGCCGACCAGTAGCCTACCGTATCCCTTCATACATTTACATGACATGAAGAAATTACATGTTTATATGTCAATTTTATGCGTGATATGGTAGACCATCAATGCCGCGATAAGGAAACAAAGAGGAGCCATTTTCGATGCGACACAGTACTAACCCTACTACTAAACTTAATTCTTGCGTACAAATTGTTACGCATGAATTAGTTTTAGAATTTTCGAGAAGAAAGAAGAGAAGGTACATGTGCATGCAATGCATGATCCAAATACAAGTGCAACACATGGGGCATATGTTGTGTGCGGGCACTGCAGGCGTGTGCGGAGTGCAAGGTTTGGGAGCAGGAGGGCCACAAGATGCATGCATGCGAGATGCCACTAATTAGCCAAATGCATCTGCATGGAACATGATCAACAATCACGAAACTGCGCCTACCTTTCGTGCCGGACGTGCGTGGGAGTTAGGGCGGCACATCTACATGGTTTTCTCCATGATCAACTCTTTCTTTGTGTGCACTCGTATGGGGTCCACCAAATCAACATGTATTAACAGGACTAAACCCATCAGCATGCAACCCGTGGGTCCCTCCATGAAACACGTCCATGCATGACCAAATCAACCGAAGGCAAGTTTCAGAAGGAAAGAGTATGTTGTTCGGATTTTTCTGTTGGAGATAAACGACGAAGAATCCTTTGTCGGGTTAGACTAATTAGATAAGTCCATGTCACATTTGACTTGGTTTGTGTACGTGAGTTCGAGTTTCCTTTTTATATTAGTAGTTTCCTTTTTCATTTAATTCTGAATAGGAATAAGAGATAAGGGATAGTTTCGGTTTATGAGATAGAGTTCTGTGCGTGAGTCAGGCTATAAAGCCATTGGCCTTCGGCCATGTAATAGGGAGTTCAGTTTTGAATTATGAAATAAAACACGTGTGCGTGTTGGCCTTCGGCCGTTAGGGTTCATCCCTGTTCTTGGTGTGTTCTTGTGAATTCTAATCTCGGATTTCATCGTGGCGTGGTGGTTTCTAGCTGTGGTGCTAGGAGTTGCTCGTTGGATCTTTGATCCCTATTTCTCGTTAAGTGTCTTGTGGTGTGCGCGGTGTGAGATTTATTTATCCAGTGCGGATTGTTGTTTGAATCATCGCTCACGTGCATGCTCTTTGTTCATCAGACGCTAAAAGAAGAAGACAACGTACTACTGATCTTCGAGTTCCACTGTGAAAGATCGGGCAACCCACAGATTTAATCTCGCCTTTAGGTTGATCCGCATCAATTTTTGTTTTAGAAGTATATATAGTTGAGTTATATGTGGGGATGATCATCTTCGATGGTGGATGATCCTTTTTATAAAACAAAGAATAAATTCGGCGACGAAGAAACTCACTGAGGAGTTGAAGCGATATTATCACAGATGAAGATACGCTAATATTCATACATAAATAAAATTCAGAAAATATGACACATCCACACATTAGTAAAGAATTATATATGAATATTTGCTAAAACTATGCTAAAACCGCTAATTTTTCAGCAAGTTGTTCAACACCACTACAAAGAAATTGGCATACTCATACCCAATCCAACAGTCGTCACTGCAGAAGACGGCATAGTCGTCCCACCATTCCACATCGCAGCTGGTGCTCGTGCACTGGTGGCCGTCCTCCGACAGAGCCCACACCTGGCCCAGCGGCCCAGCCATCTTCTTCCATGCCGCTGCCTGGACCATGTCCGGGGCGAGCCTCTAGCATCGTCTGCACTCCCGGTTGGTCCTCTTAGCAGTCTCGCACCCGCCGCCGCCCAGCTCACCCTCGATCTGGCTAATGTAGTGCTTCCCAACATTGCACGTCTCGCTGACCATGTAGAGGAGGAGGCCAAGCACGTAGGGCGCTGTCTTGTGGCCGGCAATGGCCATCTGTTCAAGGAACACGAGGCCGCACTGCATGTCTTAGGGCGTGAAGACAAGCGCGAGGCCGACGATGAAGCAGGCCTCCGGGTTGCCGACGCTGGCCAGGTGGTTGACGACGGCGAGGTAGCGCTCGTTGTCTTGCCACTTCATCGCTTCCTCCTTCTCCAGTGCCACGCGCCTCCCACGGCGCGCTCCTTGCATGCCTTGTACATGGCCTTGCAACTAAAATTCAATATGACATAACATTAATATAAGAATTACTCCATAAGAGAAAATTAAAAGCCCAAATTAAGTCGTTGTTGCTAGTCAAATTCGATTCGAAGCGGATATTGGACATAAAATGAAATCAACACGAGATTTTTTTTGCGCCGTATCAACTGATATGACTTTTTGATTTTTCTCATTTTTATAGATTTTCAGATAAATTACAATTAGGTTCTTTATCGGAACCTGAAACCGAAACGAACACCTGAAACTTTTCGACAATTAGGATGATATGCTACAGTCATCTTCAGAAACTGACTCTGAACCAAAACAGAACAAAATACTGACTCCTTTTATACCTACCAAAAATAAAAGAACAAAATACGTATATGGCTTGTAGGCTGTAGAGGTCAACCATGGGCTGAGGAGAGCTCGCGGTCACGAGGCCGACGATGTGGACGACGACTTCGTGAGGAAAAGTGACGGCGATCGTCGACCTCCTCACCTTGGTCCTCGCCATCATGCTCCGTGTGCTCACCATGGCGTATGTATTCAATACCATGTGTGCTCACCATGGAGTGCGATGATCATTCTTATAAAACATCGAAGAGGCGCATCGTAACGTCAGTGCACGAGACGAAGAGACGTATCGTGCGGGAGCCAGCACGCGAGACGAAGAGACGCATCATGCAGGAGCCGAAACATTGAATTATCACAGACGGTTATATTTAAAAACCGTCTGTGAAGTATGTAATCATAGACGATTTTTGTTTAGAACTATTTGGGAATTATCACAGATGATTCGTACTAAAAACTATCTATGATGAGCCCTCCAACTGAACGCGCGGGAGCCGAAACATTGAATTATCACAGACGGTGATATTTAAAAACCGTCTGTGACGTCTATAATCACATACGATTCTTGTTAACAATCTTCTGTGAAACATAAACATGTATTACTTATTTTTCACCGGTCAGAAATGTCGTGATGTCGTCATACTGAGACCGTTTACATATATAGAAGATAGTAAATACAAATTCAACTGGTTTTTTTTTGTATTTATATATGGCCAAACAGCGTGGTCAATCGCTTCTTACAAAGATTAAAAAAAGTAGAAACCTAAATAATTAAAGTTTTTCTAGTGGCGGAGATAGCATGCTATCTCTGTCTTCAAAACTTCATAGGCGCCGGCGTCGGACGGTTCGAGATCATCAGCGAACGAAGCTCGAAATACGTCCACTCGCTGACGCACTCGTTCGAGTGTCTTCCTAAGACCCTCCGACGGTTGAATCAAGAAGAATTGAGCCTATAGGCTCTCTTCTGTTGCTTCAGGTGTCTCGGCAAGGTTGACCCTGTCGCCCGTCGCCTCGATTAAATAGTCCAAGCAACGGTAAGCCTTTTGGAGATGTGCAATGTTGTTGTGGAGAATCACGTCGATGACGAGGTTAACTCACCGAAAGTGGGAGATCACCCGGAAGACGCAGCGGAGGAGGATGTCAAGACGGCGGAAGGTGGCCGTCACCTGCTCCGGCAAATCCTCGGAAAGAGGAGTGAGGACACTGTTGAAACAGTGTTCTTCCGCAGCATTCGCCAGCGTTTGGCTGGAGAGATGCTCGTACAGTATGACCAGGTAGGCCATCAATGCTGGCGACAAAGAAACAGAAGAGGGGGCTATTTCTGCTTTAGAGTACGTATAGAGTGATCGATGTGGGGATGATCATTTTCGATGGTGGATTATCCTTTTTATAAAACAATGAATAAATTCGGCGCGTGAGACGAAGAGACGCATCGGCGACGATGGTGACGAAGGAACTCATTCGGGAGCTGAAGCGATATTATCACAGACGGTTCTTGTTTAAAACCGTCTGTGATACTTCACAGATAGTTCTTAATAGGAACTGTCTGTGATATTACCTTTTCACAGATGGTTTTTAGGGCAGCCAGTAACACAAACGGTCTCTAAAACAAAACTATCTTTGATTGCATGTAATACAGATAGTTTTGGTCAACTGTCTATGATGATGCGTCCAATATTAGCTTTTTTTTGTAGTAGTAGTGACTACTGCGACAATCTAGAGAAATATTTGCAACAACTCTACTAAGGGACATGTTGGCGACGGCGACGGCCGGGCTCCGAGGAGGGAACAACAGCAGTTGGCCCGATACCATGCCTCCACCTCACAACGTCGCCTCATCACTGGCCCTCCTCTCACCATCCGCCTCCCCACCTCCTCCAACCTTGGCCTCGCTTGATCTGACAAGCTCCTTGCAAGGGGAGATCTAAGCACGAGATATAGCTGTGGAAGACGGCCTCGTTGAGCATGACTGGCGGCGAGCTCTAGCTGGCAGTGTCAGCGGCAGAGCTTCACATGCCGGGGTAGAAACAGGAGCGCTGCAGCTCGATCCAAGCCAATGCAATGGTCGACGCGAGGGGGGGGCGGACGCAGCTGCAGTAGGCAGGCGGGGTGTTGGGGCTATGTGGTCTGATTTCCCTAACCTTTATTGTTCGGTGGGTTCCATTGTATCGCAGCTACAAGATGCCCCTGCCCTGGGCGAGCATTGACCTTGCAACTTTGTTGGTAGCCTGGCACCACCGCTTCAACATCCTGATGTCTCTAGTCTCTACCCCTTAGCCATTTACTCCCTCACTAACGCCACCATCCCCGCTGCGGGAAGGCCATGACGGCACCGATGCCGGTCTGATGTGTAGACGCAACCACAAAACAACGTCGCGTGCACTGGGGATATTAAAAAAAACAGAATTGCTAGATAACTTGCGACTATTTTTTAATGCCAAAACAGTCGTTTTTATGTTCGTCGGATCTGCTTTAAGATTTGTGTGATGATTGGTCATCTCGGTTCGCATCTATTCGAACCTAAACCCGCAACCCGGTATTTTTCCCGGACAGGTTTCTTTTGAAATTCATTTTCCTCGATCCTGGTGCACCTTGAGCTGCGTGTTGCTTTTTGAGGCGACGGGACCGGGCGGAGCTCTATGGAGAGTTCTGTACCTCTGTTGCTTCGTGAGTTATGGTTGGAGGTCACAGTCAAAGCTTTTCTGCGCGTCCAAGCCTTGCGCTTGATGCATCCATCCATTCTCCGTGTGTGAAGCTCTTCAGTAGTTTTTCTCTCCTCGCCAATTTGAGATCTGGTTGTTGGATACGTCCTCATGGATTGTAGCGGTTCCAATTTGTGCACCGTACTTGTTTCCCCCTGATTTTATTCAATTTGTTGCAGTCTGTTTTCTTTAAGTAGTTTTCAATTGATGTTTTTTCTTTGTGTTTTTGTTTTCTGCAAGGTCCTTGGGAGCGTGGATCTCGTTGGTGGCTTGGTTTTAGCCGATTTGAGTGGATCCATTTCCTTTGCAGTGTTGTCATTTCATCGGATTTGTTCCATTTTTTTGTTTCTATTTTTTTGTTTTAGCTTGTGTTAGTTACTAGTTACTATGATTTAGTGATTTGATGGTTTGGGGCAAGCGACTGATGTGTGATGCAGTGGAACCAAGTATGTATCGGATTTGTTAGGTTAAGACTTTGGATTTGTGATGCGAATAATGATAGAGAGAGAGAGGAGAGAAAGCGGTGGGGAAGCTCATTGTCTATGTCTGTTGATCTCCAGAAGGATGTGTTTCGCATTTGTGCTTATTCTCGCATTGTTTCTTTGTGCTTCCAGTCCAAATTCCTTTTGTGGCTCGTGCTTTTTGTTTGAATCCAAATGCGCAATCTGCATACTATCTTCTTTTGTTGTATTGGGCTATTGATTTTGCAAGATCCAATTCTTCAATGTTCAACTAATGCATCATTTTTGTCTTGTGGTGATTTTTTCGTACATACTTACAGTGTCATGTTAAATTCTTAGATTCTCGTAGTTAGATTATTTTCATATTTAGCAGAAAAATGACTTTTGGTCGATTTAGAGTCATTTTGTTCTTGATGCTTGTTATGCCAAACAAACTATGCTCCAATTAACACTCTTTATCGAGATTTTTAGAGCAAGCGATGCAAATAAACTTCAAATAAATATTTGTACATTTATGCAAGGATTACTTCTAAATAGGTCAGTGAAAAGCTATTATCAAGTATAGTTTTCTAAAAAATGTTTTAAATGCTGGACCATTGCCTTTTATTTTGAGCATATTCTTAATTACAATATTTTTAGCAAACAACATATCTTAGGACAAGCATTTATAGATGACATCCAAAACTATATACATACATGTTTTGTATATTACCCTTCGATTCGTAATCCATTGCTCTTTGCTTTATTGAATCAGTATTGAATCTATTTGTTGTGCTACCAAGATAAACCTTAAACTTTAGATAATACCCCTAGCATCATGTGTGTTTGGTGCAAGTGCTATATTGAGTTTAATCCAAAATTATAGTGAGTATGCAAGTACTTTGTATATGTTGCACATACAATCCCAATTCTAGTGCCAAATGCTATGTAGAAAATAAGGATTTGATAAAGTAAGAACATCGAATTTCAAGTCTCATTAGATATAAGTCATATAACTAGCAGGTTTAGGTGCTTTCTTTAGATTTTATCTCTGAATTTTTTTTCTACTCCAATATTTTTTCAGATTTGTCTCACTGGATAGAATCATTTATTTTACTGACGATGGCAATGGTCAGAGTACATGGCCGAATGGTCCGAGTACATGGCCGAATGGTCTTGATGATTCACTCCTTTTCATTTCTAGTTGGTTACTTATCTTGTATATACATGACTATGGCTTCCAACCATTTATGTCATGACTGAGAATAATAGGCAGAGCAGTGTCTAGGTCTCAGAGATTTAGATTTCAGGGGTTTTTTCCGTCTAGCTAGCTATACAGGTTCACTACCTCTTCAGTGTAATTAATTTGGCTGCTCCCACTTGGCGTAGCATTTATCAATAATTTCAGGTTTTTAGCAAAATGAAAAGGTTACATTGTCTTTGAGTTTGCAAAGTAGAGTTTTCAGCAATACTAGACATTTGGGCAGTACTAGGTGTCTAGATCTAAGTTTTTTGTAAGACAAGCTATTATCTGATCAATCATAATGTTTTGTTAGTGCAAATCCAAATGTTTTATCTCTCCATTTCAGTGTTTGTTTTGTCTAAGAAAAAGGAGAGAGACAAGTACATGATTCATATTGCAAATCCAAATGTTTTGTCTCTCCACTTCTGTGTGTGTTTTGTCTAAGAAAAAGGAGAGAGACAAATACTCTTGAGACAAGTACATGATTTGCAAAAGACAGTAGTGTCTACTTCATGGTTGTCAAGCAGCATAATTTGTTCAAAAGATCTAAAGATGTCTTCTAGTGTAACAGATTTTCATTACTTTCTTGCCCATGTTTTTTTTGAGTTGGTGCTAATTAGTACCAGTAACTTGGGAGTTGTTTCTTTGACACTATAATCTTGTACTCCTGATGGTACAGAGTTTTGTTCGCCTAGAAAGATGTTTTTCTGCAGTTACTTAAGAAATATTTTTGATGTGCCTACAGCTTATGTTAGTGTAATAAGAGTCATAGTATATTTTTTGGTTTTAGAAGTTAGTATAAAAAATGTATGGTTTTCAGCATGTTTTCTGAAGTTTATTCGAGTTTATGAATTTCAAACATTTTTTGGGGGGGTCATCCCAAGTTGTTTTGTTTGCTTAGAAATGTGTGCTTTGTTCAGATAAGTATCAAGGCAGTTTTGTCTAATGAGTATTATCAATTAAGCTAGTTTTGTTAGATTAGAAAATTAACATTGTTCAGTTATACTAGTTTTGTTAGATTAGAAACAAGAGTAATTTTCTCATGAAACAGAACCAGATTTTTAATTCTTAGTGGATTATTTATGCAGCTTAGAATGCACAGAAGAAGAGTTTATTAGACAGTTCAGTGTGGGGATGTAATACCCCAAATGTATTCGAGAGAGAAGAAATAAATTAGAGACAAGGACCAATTAGAAAAGTGTTTTAACAGAGATTAGAGGATTTACGCATAATTTCGACAACTTGGGCTATGGGCTTCAACCCACAAACATTTAGGCCCATGAGGGCTGGCTACCAATAAAAGAGGAAGGAAACCTAGAAGTGATGCTTGTGGCATGGCGTGCTACTGATTGCCGCCGCCCTTCTGATCAGTGAGCATGTAGCCACCCCAATTGGAGGAAGAAAGCGATCACTCGGGAGATCGATTGGCCAAGAAAAGTAGATCATTTGGAGGTGCCGGTGTTGGAGGAGGAAGAAGGTGATGGGAACAGGACCATCTTTGGGGGGAAATAGATTGATAGTCACACACTCACATCATGAACCAAATAAAGATGAATAAACTTCAGACTGTGTTTCCTATTACTGGGCGAGTTGCTCAAAGATTTATTATGTTTTGTCTCATGCAGTGGGTTAAGTGTAATAATGATGAGTAGTGGAACTTTATACTTCTCTAGTTATGTTAGACACTTAGCATGATTTGATTATCTATTGAGGATTAGAGTTGATGGCTTGATTATTTGTGATTTACTTGTCTGTTGGAATCCCCCGTGTAATTGATTTTACAAGGGAGGTTCGCCGAAATTTATTAAAATTGCCTTGGTTAGAGTTATGTCTCGTAACTTTTGACCAGACATGAGCCGGAATGCTCTGAACTAACCTTAAATAACTCTAACCAAGGTAATTTTAATAAATTTCATGAACCTCCTGTAAAATCAATTACACGGGATTCCAACAGACAAGTAAATCACAAATAATCAAGCCATCAACTCTAATCCTCAATAGATAATCAAATCATGCTAAGTGTCTAACATAACTAGAGAAGTATAAAGTTCCACTACTCATCATTATTACACTTAACCCATCAGATGAGACAAAACATAATAAATCTTTGAGCAACTCGCCGAGAATAGGAAACACGATCAAGTTTATTCATCTTTATTTGGTTCATGATGTGTGTGTGACTATCAATCTATTTCCCCAAAGATGGTCCTGTTCCACCTTCTTCCTCCTCCAACACCGGCACCTCGGCGATCTCTCTTCTTGCCAATCGATCTCGGTGATCGCTTCTTCCTCCAATTGGGTGGCTACTGTTCACTGATCAGCGGCGGCGACGGCATCGTAGCACGCCATGCATGCATCACTATAGGTTTCCTTCCTCTTTTATTGGTAGCCACCTCATGGCCTAAATGCGATGGTTTTTTAATTTCCAAAGCAATGTTTTATTCTCGTTTGAGGTTTGATATTCTCGCTTGTGGAGCGTGTGCCTCAATTATGATCTCATCTTTTGTTTTCCAAGATCATTGTTATTTAATTATTCTCTTGATCTTGTAACGATTGTAAGTGGTAATGTTTCCTTTGTGCTGAAATTTACTTCTATTTGCCTCTTCTTCTAAGAAAGGGTTAAGCAATCGTATTGCAAAGTCTCGTCGGATGTGAATTGGCAACTAGTTAGTGGTGGTGCAGTGAACCTTTAGGTGTCGAGGTTGTCCGAGGGCATTGAGTAATAAATCAATTTATTAGAATAATCCTTGCAGAGGAATTGATTTAAAAAGAATGCTTGTCTTTGAGCTAACGAGTTTCGTTCTTTGCAACTAGTAGGACCTATAGCGAGATGTGGTCTAAGATTTTGTGTTCATTTTGAAAGAACATTAGAATTAACAAGTATGGAAATCTTGACCGGTTTATTAGAGTATCGCATTTGGGTACTCGATAAGATTGTATAGAAGAAGTATGATGGAGTAGTTCAAGGAGAGTAGCGGTGTAGAAATCTAATAGTCGTGTTAATTAATGAGATAGCGAGGATTGTTGAGTTATTGTCAAGTATCACTCGGCCTCAGTGAGTAACCCTATGGGAGTTAGATTATCTCTAAGGGTAACTTGATCAAGAATATATTTATTTATTGACGTTAGTGATTGAGTATGTTTGAATCTTGGTCAATCAGTTAGGGTGTTGTGACAATATGTGTTTATTATGGTTGAGTAACTGCATTTGATCGGTATGGGTTAGAGAAGGGCTAAGATTGATGAAACGAATAGCCTTGGGCGGTTACTTGACTAGTGAGGAATGTTGATACTAAGGACTGAGGTTATTGTTGGGCTATGTGAAATTTTAGTCATCAGACTTGAGGGTTACCTATCAAATTTACCAGAAGTTCAGTGTAGGAGTCTTAGAGATTAAATTCGGGCTTGCATTTTTATGCTAGCACCTTGGTTTCTCATGATTAGGTTCCAAGAGTTATGGTGATCTTTGATAGAATCCCTTGAATGTAGTAAATGAGTGTGTATGCGGTGAATTTCAAGTTGATTATCCTTACAAGATTGAGGTAACGTGATTGTGGCTGAAATCTATATTGAGGTGTGTTGGGAATTATTTGTCAAAGTAATTCTTTTGGTAGGGAAGTTGATCAGAGTATGTTACGGTGGATTGAAAGAGTCTCACATAGGTGTAGATTTTGTGTTCAGTTTGAGCATAACTTTGAGGTTGCCAAGTTTAAAGAAATGAATTATTGGGTTATGCGATGGTTTGAGACTTCATGATTTAAGAGGAAGTTAAATTCTTAACAGAAAGTTTGGGAAAAAGGTGGTATTCTCGGTTAATGAGAAGTACTCTTGGTTTTATTTGAGCTTTGTATCCAAGACATATGCCAATTATAAAGCGTGTTGATTCTTCTTGATATCGTGATTCTTTTGGTTAAGAAAAGAAAGGAAATGGTTATTTTGGGCATTTGAGTGATTTAGCCTCTAGCTTATGTGGTGTTTGTTGGCAAAGCGCCTACTTGGAAAGTGGAGGAGTTTCATGATAAATATTTTGGTTTTGGATTTAACTCTCTTTGGTGGGGAGTTGGTAATGCGTGTTTGCAATGAGAATCCTTTATTTTTAGTCGAGTTACATTGTATGTCCACTGGTTAAAGGAGGTACTCTTTGTTAAGATAAAGAGGTCATCGAGAGATGGAACAAGAGTTCTATATGTTACATGCAAGTTTGGTGGTTTTGACCCGAAGAGATAGATAGCCTAACGTATATTTGGTTGTTCTGGAAGTTACGGGGACTTCGGAAGAAAGCCATTCACTAGGACCGTCTCGAGTCATGGAGTAGGGAATATAACGTGTTGGGTGAACTGGTGTTACGAGAATGCTAGAGCCATGCTGAGTGTGAAGATTTGACGAAGCCGGTGACCCACGAGTAAGACTGTGCCCTCGAGTCATATCCGTTGAGTGACTCTTGAAAGGATGGGGCGAGTAATAAGGCGTAACACGTCTGTTGCATCAAGGTGAGGGGGTTCCATAATTCTGAGAGGAAGACGACTTGGGAATTGAAGTCTCACATGCGCGATCATAATACAAAATTATTCACTCCAGGTATGTGGTAATGTCAGTATATTCTTAGCTGTGGTTATTCTTTGGCGTTAAGTGTGAGCAGAATTCGGGGTCGAATTCCATTTAAGGGGGTAGAATGTAATACCCCAAATGTATTCGAGAGAGAAGAAATAAATTAGAGACAATGACCAATTAGAAAAGTATTTTAACAGGAGATTAGAGGGGATTTACGCATAATTTCGACAACTTGGGCTATGGGCTTCCATTACGACATTTAGGCCCATGAGGGGCTACCAATAAAAGAGGAAGGAAACCTAGAAGTGGTGCTGTAGCATGGTGTGCTACAGTACCCACCGCCCTTCTGATGCAGTGAGCGATGAGCCACCCCAATTGGAGGAAGAAGGCGATCACCCGGGAGATCGATTGGCCAAGAAGAAGGAGATCGCTGGAGGTGCCCGCTGTTGGAGGAGGAAGAAGGTGAGGGGAACAGGACCATCTTTGGGGGGAAATAGATTGATAGTCACACACTCACATCATGAACCAAATAAAGATGAATAAACTTCAGACTGTGTTTCCTATTACTGGGCGAGTTGCTCAAAGATTTATTATGTTTTGTCTCATACAGTGGGTTAAGTGTAATAATGATGAGTAGTGGAACTTTATACTTCTCTAGTTATGTTAGACACTTAGCATGATTTGATTATCTATTGAGGATTAGAGTTGATGGCTTGATTATTTGTGATTTACTTGTCTGTTGGAATCCCCGTGTAATTGATTTTACAGGTGAGGTTCCGCCGAAATTTATTAAAATTGCCTTGGTTAGAGTTATTTAAGGTTAGTTCGGTAGCATTCCAGGCTCATGTCGGGCTGGGGTGTTACAGGGGAGCTTTCAAATTATTTTCTTTGTCAGTGTAATTGATTTTATATAAGATGTCTTCTCTCAGTTTAGGCCAATTGGTACGCTTTGAGCTTTGTGATGTTTTAGTTTAGTGCTTATACGGTTGATATATTGGTGAGTTGTGCAAGTGTTCCTGCTAGTACCAGATGGTTAAGTGTATTTTTATGTTCCATTTTTCAATACCCATACCTTGTACTTTTGTTGATTGAAATCTGGTTCGGGTGATGGTATTATCAACTGTACCTTGTACTTTATGTTTTTTTTTGCAATAGTTGTAACTAGGCTTTAGTTTATTTGGTATAAGATGGTTATATTTTCCTCCAACATGTTTATTTGGTTAATGAAGTATTTGGTTATATATAATCTAAATTTTGTCATGGCAAGTTCAGGGTTGTATTAATTTTCTTCATGGAAGGTACATGATTAGATTATGAGTTTTTGTTTCTCTTGTCATATTTGAAAACAAAATCCATAAAGTAAAAAAGAAACCAAGTTGAATGAAGCTCTTGAATGCTTTACGGTCAATGAGGGCAGGTTTGTGAGTGTTCAAAACGTATGTATCTTTTCTGACTTTGTAATTTATTTGTTCAATCTTTTCTTCTTCTTTTTTGTTTTTGCTCAATATATTGAAGTATATGTTAAATTTTGAATCATGGGATAGAAATATGAGTTATTAAAACTTTCGATAATAATTATGGTGATCAAGAAAAAAAATTACATAAATTATTTAATGTAATTTGTGTATAATGAAGTTATAACTGAACTAAAATTTGACTGACCCTATATCGGAATTGCTAATTTAGTTGTTTGTCTTTGTTGTTGTTTGTCTTTGTTGTTGTTTTATTCTTTTCATAATGGTAGATCCTTTTGTTCAGATACTTATTTTGGAAATGTTTTTTTTGTTGAAATTTATAGGAGTGATTCAATTAATTTGACATTCAGATCTGTGTTTTTTTAGAATACAGTATGGACACAAAGGAATATTCATTTTGATAGCGTTAATATATCTTTGACAAGGAGTATATTTCATAGTCAGTTGTTTGAATAGTTTTGCTAAACAACATTTAACTTTTTTCCCGTTCTCTCAAAGTTTTCATAGTCAGTTGTTTGAACATTTTTGCTAAACAACATTCTACTGTTTTCTTTTGTAATTTTTTTTTGCTCAATCTCTCAAAGTATATGTTAGATTTTGAATCAAGTGATGGAAATATGAGTTATTAAGAGTTTTGAGAATAATTACAGTGACCACGAACAAAAAATACCTAATATATTTACTGTAATTTATGTATAATGTTGTTGTAAATAAACTAAATTTGATTGTTTGAAGTTAGTTAATTTATTTTGTAGCTGTAGTGGTGTCATGTTTTTAGTTGAGTTTTATTGAAACCTAATTTCATTATTATTTAGAGCCTCATTAAGTATCTTATTCTTTCAATTTGTCAGCATTCACCAGAGGTTCAAGTGATTTTTCCTAAAAGTAAACAAAAACCAATCTTGAAGGAAGCTCTTGATTGGCTTGTACTCAATAAGGACAATAAGGCCATGCATGTTAGTGTTGAGAATGTATGTATGTCTACTATTGTGTTTTCTTATTAATTTTCAGTTCATTTTTTATGTTTTTACAGTTGTTAATGTTATGTAAAATTTATCAATTTATTTTGTAACTGTAGTAGCGTCATGATTTTGTTTTCTATTTTATTGGAACCTTATTTCATTAATTTATTTTTCTTGTTGTGATCGATCTTGAGATGACTTACCAGCTTGTTGCATTATTTCTAAGTTTTTAATAAAAATTGCTCATCAGAGGCCCAACAAGAATTACAGGCCCAATAAAAATTCAAAACAGCCTACAGTAACTACAACAAAAGATAACGGGCCAACAAAGCAAAATAAACGTCAAAATGGGCCCAAAACCGCAACCCGATAAGGCTGCTGGATGTTTTTGTATTATGTATTATTTGTTGTTTAATCTGATACGTTGTTTGTTTGATCTAATGGTTCAAAAGCTGACTGTTTTTGTTGAGAAAACAGTCATATGTTGTATAGACAGACCCTAAAAAAAGTCATGCCTACATGACAATGCTCGAGGAATGCCTAGGGCGACACATTAGTGTCCACATGGAAGCCATGCCACCTAAGAAAACCGCTCTTGGATGACCTCCCTTGACCTATTTATACTAAGTAACGACCTAGATATCTATTTTCAAAGTTTAGGGACATGCGTTGAAATCATACTCATTTGCTAAGCATGAGTCTAGTTCCACAATAAAATCCATCTCAACCTAGGTTTCTCGGTTCACCGAGCAATAATGTGAGGCAATGGTCTCCACCTGCAATGGAAGCCTTAGATCGTTGGAAATACAGACAATATTTTAATTCTAGATTTTATTACAATGCAAAGATCACAAATAACTAGAGATACATAAAGCAATGCTAACAGTAGACAATTCATTGTACTTCTAAACATACACAATAATATGATTATAACAGAGATCGCACAACCAACTTACACGCGGGCTTGATGAAGAACATGAATTAGCAGCTCATACCCGATACAGTGCAGAACGATGAAGCAGTGAAGCAAGCGGGCGCGCAGATGCGCTGCACAGAAACCTTATTACCGCCCTATGCAGGTACTCTCTGCACCAATGACTCGAACATATCTGCTTACCCCCTTCCCGATGCATTCCAAGGAGAAGGGATGACTTGATTCGACAAAGACAGCGATGCTGCGGTTGAACAGAGATGAAGAAGAAAAATGGAAGTGAATCAAATTGGTCTAAGGTCTGGACGTCTCCAGATCCTTTTAAGGCTAAGGCAATTACTCTCTAGTAACTGCATAATAAAGCACATAATTAACCACTGGTGACTACTAATTAAAAAACCAATTAATGGTAATTAAACAGTGTTTATCAGCTCCTGGCTATACCCTAGTCTACGACACTGATCAATGACCACATTGGTCTTTTGACAACCACACTAGCCTTCCAAATAGTGTAGTTTGGCCAGTATCAAAGGTGTGGATATCATGGGGAGATGCTCATGATCTTATGATGATGATACAATTGGTAATGATAGAGAGGGTTTGTCAAAACACCCATTTTCGAAATATCGAGTGCGCAGTTTCTAGCGGTCTCATCGGTCATGGTGGAGTCGACTAGCCATAGGCGGCGGATCAAGCCGCCATGGGTAGGTCAAAGGGGCTGGTGGTCAGACTAGCCATGGCTGGCGGTCTGACTGGCCAAACTTTTAAGTTTTGAGTTTGAGGTGGAGCCTAAAATAGATGGTGTAGGCAAGTGAGAGGATTCTTCTACACTTGGTCTTATAATTTTTTGAGTTTCAAGTCAAAAGTCCCATTCATTTTGAATTTCCAAAGAGGGTTCAGATTTTCAGAGAGAAAATATGACTAAGTCAATGTGTTGTCGGTCGGACCGACAATGGATGGCGGTTTTATCATGTTCTCTGCCCCGCAAGGTTGCGATGTTTGTGGGTTAGATCAAATTCTTGGTTTTCAGTGCATACATGTTGCATGATGCATGTTTTGACTAATGTGGGTCAAGTTGCGAAGAACTTGTACCTAAAATCGATTTCTTGTCTATTGTTGTGCAGGAGGTTTGGAGGTCAACGACGGTCAACAACGAGGCTGATCGGGACTAGGCTTAGAGATCTGAGGTCAAAAATGATCGAGGATGTCGGGTGAAGTCATTGGACTCAAGCATGTCGCAAAATAGACAAGGATGGTTGAATGAGAAGTTCAGTGCCACGGGTTATATCAAGCGGCGTGGGGGTCAGTGCAAGTGCCATGGTGGTTTCAGTGGGGGTCAGATAAGAGAGACTTGCTGACATGAAGAGAGTCGTTGATCAACCTACACGTGGCGAAGCATAGGATTACTTCATGAAGATTAGCTCAGTTTTTGGCGAAGGATCGAGAAGGGGTATTTTGGTGACCTTTTCAAAATACCGCATTGGTGACCTTTGGCTAAACTGCGGCGCAAGGAGAGGTGGTTTAGGTCAAGTGAAGATAAAGATCACGAAGAAACGGGTTCAGGGAGCCCGATCTGTCATCCGTATTAAGAAGCGTGTGTGAGTGTAGACCCGTTTATGTGTAGGCTTAACGGGTGCCCGTTATGGTCTTCTCTCTCAACTTAGCCTCCACTATAGAAGGAGAATCTCCAGATGTGGAGTTCTCAAGTCTTTCCAAAAGAAAAACCCTAATTTGTGATTTGGAGATTTTGGAGTAGTTGAGGCTAGGGTTTGTGGAAGATGGATTGATTGTGTGCTCAAGTGTTGTGCTTTTGTCGTCTATGGTAGAGTGGCTGTAAACCAACATCTATCTCAAATCAATCCAAGTAAGATTTCTTCAAGATGAATCTCTTCTTATTCTTGCTCTCTTTAGTGACTTTTCGGATTTTTGTGATCCTTTGGTTTCTTGTTGTGATCCTGTTTGTTGTGACATGTGGGAATGTATCTAGGATCATATCTACCCACGAGCAAGTTTTCGGATCAAAATTTGAATCTCCTCGGTTATTGAGCCCTTTTCCCTCATCTAAGAAATTGGTGGAATCTTGGCTTTGATCTTTCTAATTGTTAGTTGGAATAGATTCTTGGCCTTCTTGATGAGTCATGGTTGAAATTTGAGTAGATTTGGACAATCGGATCAAAAATTTGGTCGATTTGTGTTTTTGAAATCGTGCTGATTTTACTGTTCATCATACGAAATGTCAGATCGCCCTCGTGAGTCGGCCAGGTTGCCATCATCAGGATCCGCCCGTCACGAGAGGTCTAACCTCCCAACTCACCTTGCTTTGAGTTTTTCCTGATTTTGGTTGTTGTGCCTCGGGGTTTCGATTGGATTCAATATATAAGACTTCCGCTGTGCTTGTACCTTCGATCTCCATAGCTTTCATGGTTATTAAAGTGAGGATGAAGTTAAATCCGGTCTAAGGGAAAAAGAAGTAGTGCTCATATTCAACCTCTCCCCCCAGTCGCCGTTTCGGACCAACAAAAGGAGAGAGAAATGCATGGTTAGTATAATAAAGATGGACTGGGATAACGGTACACTGACAAGTTACGCGATTGCTAGCGAATATCTGGCGCTGCGATGCGTGCGTGTGTGTGTGTGACTTTAGCTATAGTCCTCCTCGTGTCACCTATGTCATGTGTCACATGTTTCAAAAGGTGGCAATGATTTCACTTTATAAATTGCTCTCCCACCACTTGGTTAGACAGTATGAGACTAAATCATACATACTTTTGAATTTAAGGAATGAATGTGGCTTTCCACTTATTGACCCAATTCTAACATAGAGGAGGGGAATGGACGGTGGAGGTCGTTGGCAACAAGGACCATGGGGAGATTGAGTTAGGTTTATAGTACAGTGTGTGGTAGGAGGTGTGAACCAACAGAGGCAATGAAAATTACCAGGGTTCTACAAAGCCTCGAAGCGAATTAGAGGCCTGTACGGCACTTCCAAGGAATATTCTCTAAGCATGCACCGCAAGTAAATAAACACTATAAAAGAACGCATGCGGGCCGGCAAATGGAGAGGCCGTTCGAGCTCGGCCAGCATGGCGGTCTGCCACGGCTACTGCTCGGGAAAACGCAATTTGAATTTTGTGGACAGTGATCACAGAAGTAGTCGAAGCGGCAAATTCAGCTAGGATCAGGAGGAGCACAGTAAACGAGCAGCTAGCAACTTCTTTCACGTCGTCAGCAGGGTCGCTGGCTGAGATAGGCTGCTATGTTTCGCCGAGAGGTAGGCCTCGCTTTCACCGCCGACAGCGATGGGTTTCAGCATCGGGCGATGGATCCGTCAGCGGACGCAACTGTCCAAAAAGAGAGCTTGTGGAGCCAATCAATGGCCGGCCCTGCGGATTGCGTCCCAGGCGAACGAGAAATGGAGAATAGCCCACGTTTGCCTTTGCCCTGCCACACTAGCCGCCACTCGCATCAGTCCTCTTAACGAGTTTTTGGGCTTATTTGGTCGATGAGATAGCAAATTCAGCTTTCTCATTGATAAAAGGATTAAGTACAAATTTCGTCTCTCAACTCTTGCCCTAGTTTAGTTTTCGTCTCTCAGCCTCAATACGGATATAATGCACCTCGAGCTGTCAATACCGGGCAAAGAAGTCCTCCGTGCGTTCGAGAGCGGTTTGATCTGACGTGGCATCCACGGCTTTGTTGACTCGGTCTTTTCTAACTCTCTCTCTCGCCTCACGAGATGCACAACTTGCGAGAAAGCAGAGAAGGCAGAGGAGGCGGAGGAGGCTCGGAGGCGGCTCGTCGCCGGCGAGGAGGTTGGCGTCGGCGGCCACACATGGGCAAATGGAGCCGCGAGAGAGGCGGTCAAGGAGTGGTGGCGTCGGTTGGTGGGAAAGCACCGAGGCGGCTAGGTGGCGGTGTGTGGCGGCCGTGCGTGGGAGGAAGATGGGCGGCGGCTGGGTGGGAGAGGAAGGAGGGTAGCGCGCGCTGAGCACCGGGAGGGCAGGGAGACCGCCGGGTTGGCACTGGCGACGGAGGAGGCCGAGGGCACTGGCGAGCGAGCCGGCGAAGCAGCGCTGGCTGCCGCCGTGGGGTGGTGCTCGGGTGGGAGAGCTCGATTGAGAGGTAGGGATTGTAGGCTAGGCGTGTGGGGTGCTCTAGGCGAGGATTGGCGGAGACTTACAGAGTTAGGATTATTGGTCACGGCGGTGGTCGGCGAGGCGGAGGAGAGCGAGTGGGGGCGAGCTCGGTGAGAAATCCCAAATCCATTTGTCCCGCTCAACGACCTCCACAGACGGCGCCCGCATGGAGCCGTGCTCTTTGAGCTCATCCGCCGCTCCCTTCCGCACCTCGCACCATCTTGCACTCCTCAAGTCCACCGCCGCTTTCGCGCGATGGTGCCCGACTTCTTGGTCCTTGATGCATGAGTACTTGATTGTATTTCCCGTGATTACGTCATTGTCCTTGATGCATCTTGGGTATCATGCCATGTTTGTAAAGATAAATTGGAAAAGCGAGAATCTAGTTCGGTATAATGTGATTCGATATACGATGAACATGTGATTAGGGCTTTGGAGTTATGAAATGGTGAACATGTGATTCGGGCTTTGGAGTTATGAAATGCGATTTGATATGTTAATGCCTTCAAGGAAAACGAGTCTCAAAATTCCCAATCTCATGACTTGGCTTGTGTTAGTGCATGCAAAATTTGCTAGGTCGATCTAATCTGGTTATGCGTAGAGAGATTGATCAATCTAATGTTCGATTGCATCATTACTAATCGGTTCAAGATGTGAATTCCTTGAAAGTTAAATTCACCATCGCCGGTGTGGCCGGACATGCCGCGCGGTGCCACCACGGCCGGTGTTCGCCTCGGCGGCAGCGCGGCGTGTGGCGCGTCGAAGATGGCGGCGTGGCGAAGCGACTTGTCCTTCGGAGAAGGAGGTGCTGCGAGTAGACCAGCTGATGCGTGGCGCGGTGCTTTCGTGCGTGGTGAGTGTGAGGCGGCGTGGCGATGCGTGACGAGCGCAGCGGGCCGAGTGCGTGGAAGCGAAGTCACAGGGCTTCGTGGGCCGCTAGCGTCTTGGTGTGCCGGAGTGGCGGCGGCGCTCGGTAGGAGGTCATGAGGTGGTCGGGCGACCACTGGCCGCCGCATGGCTGTCGGCCGAGCAAGATGGGGTGGAGTCTTTGAGCAGTGCTCATTGTACCCGCGTCGCCTAGAAAGGGCTAGAAAGAGGCGGGCGGCGCCCAAGCCGGAGGCAGCAGCGCTAGGAAGCCGGGCACGGCACGGGAGGCGAGCAGGTGCGTCGGGGCGGTGGCGGCGCCGGGTGGATGGGGGCCGAGGAGGCGTGTGGGAGGACCGGGCGTAGGGAGCTACAGGTGAGCGGTAGGGGTTGCGTCGGGCGGCGCGGCCGCAGCGAGAGGAGGAGGGCGTCGGCCGGGCGGCGCGGCCGAGGCGCGGCGCAGGAGGAGAAGGTGCCAGGAGGAGGTGGTGCTATGGAGGAAGAAGGGGGAGATTGGGGAAGAATGGAAGAGCCGAGGACCGGTGGCAATAGATAATTTTTTTGCCATGTGGCACGAACATCAGTCAAGCAGCGCCTCGAATGCACGGAGGACTTTTTGCCGGTATTGTGATTCGAGTGCGTTATATACGTATTGAAATTGAGGGACAAAAACTAAACTAAGGTGAGAGTTGAGGGATGAAATGTATACTTAATCCTTGATAAAATAGCAAAAATAGAATTGCGGATGGATAGACATGATATGTATCGCTTATAGTATTTTGGAAGCACTTCTTCAGGTTACCTCAAGTTTAGTGCTCTCAGAGCACTGCAGGTTTCTACCATGGTCCTAGTTTGCGGTAGATCGCCTGTAGCGGTAGTTTTGCGTGGTAAATATATCATTTTTGCTATTTTATTTCTATAAAGACTAGTTTTGTTATTTCGTTTAAAAAAAAAAGCTAAATGAGAGGAAAAAAAACCGTCGCCAAGCTAGCTAAGCCACCCCGCTCTCTCCACGCACACCTTGTCAAATGTCAATGTACGCACGTATGTACGTGTTCCCAACAAAATATCATGATTAATCAATCCTCTTGACATTCTCAATCTCATAACGTGCGCTTGCTTCTTCGATATACTTATGCGCCGCACACCGTCATGTGTAGGTAACAACAATGTAGGAGTAGGAGCGGTGTAAATCCTCCAAAAGTTTCTTTTGTATACCCGCACTTCAGACGGGGCCATATATAAGATTTGGGGCCAGACCAGTCGGCAAAATAACAGCATTGCGGGTGTCTTACTATTGTTTGATTATCAAGTAAAAAATAGAAAAGTATGGGGATGGACTTTGTGGCAAAGTTGACCACCTACCTTCAGCCTCACATAGTTGACGACCTACCTTCAGGCTCACATCCGACACCGTGTAGAATTTGGCACGTACAGTGAAGGAACACATTTATCACTAGTGGTGAAAACGGACGAACATTGCTCTTTTCGTATTCTAACTTATTTTTCTCGGATTTAGAGCCGAATACAAATATAAATTCGGATTATTCGAATACATGCACGGGTTGGAAACGGATAGAATACACTGACAGTGCACGCATACATGTGAGTTTCTTATACTTCCAAAGAGAATACTCCATATATCCCCCACTTTTAACAGCAAAATGGCACGACGAGTCGACGAAGATATAACTGTTTGACGGCTCAATTCACACTTGAAGACATACAGATAACAATTCTACTACGACTCCATGCGAAAGCAAAAAATTAGTGCCACTGCATACAGCTGCATGAAAGAAAACCAGAGGGATCGATGCTTCCCCACACTAATTTACCAACATTCAGCAAGCTAACTAGTCAAAATCCACAGTCGTAACACTGCAGTACTTGCTTTCGCAGCAAATTGCACGTTTTTCTCTTCCCTCTTATCACAGCACAACGCTCGCCACCAAAATTTCCTCGGTCCCTGACTTCTCACCACATAACCACACACCAAATGTTTTAGAAATACACCAGTTAAGCTCGTGTAGCTCACCGGCCTGATGGTCCGAGGAGGAGGTGCCACCGTCGAGATCTAGGGGACGGCAAGCGGCGACGGACTCCTCGTCGTACCAGCCGCCATCGCCAGGGCTGCTATTGGACGCCATCCCCGGCGAGCGGCCGTAGCGGCAGCGAGGCTTCGGCGGGCGGCGGGCGGCGGCGGCCGTAGCTCACCGGCTTGATGGTCCGAGGAGGAGGCACCACCGCCGAGGTCTACGGGACAGCAAGCGGCGAAGACCTCCTCGTCGTACCAGCCGCCATCGCCAGGGCTGCTATTGGACGCCATCCCCGGCGAGCGGCCGTAGCGCAGTGAGGCTCCGGCAGGCGGCGGCGGCCGTAGCTCATCGGCTTGATGGTCCAGGAGGAGGTGCCACCATTGAGGTCCAGGGGGCGGCAAGCGGCGGAGGCCTCCTCGTCGTATGAGCTGCGGTCGCCAGGGCTGCTGCTGGATGCCATCCCCGATGGATGCAGAGGAATTAGATGGGCTGGGCCAACATTGAGACAGAGGACTTGTTTGCTGGACATCTGGATTAGAAATCTTCCAATATTCGGTTCGATCCGGATTTGTTGGATATTGCTGGCTCTGTATTCTATCCTAAATCCGTATTCAATTATCTGGATCTTGTCTTTGCCTCAGATCAGTTCCGATAGTAAAATGTTTTCCCGAATCCAATCCCGTCGGATTCGGCTCCAGATCAGGCGGGAAATACCCGTCCCGTTTTCACCTCTATTCATCACACTGTTTTTTATGACAAACTAGCAGGTTGTGAAAACGTATTTGCACGGCTAGATTTGTATAATATCAAAATATATAACTTAGATGTTCAAGAATATATTTACATATATTGTGGGCTATTTAGATTTTAAAGACATCGTACACATTAAAAATGACTATAGAAGCTTGAAGAAAAATACAACTTAATAAACATTGTTTCAAAGTTTGTAGTATCAAATGATATAACTTAATACAACTTGAGAATATATTTACATATATTGTGTTCGGCAAATTATCTTATTGGTTTGCAATTTACATGGTATTAGAGTACATTGCTTACGCATATACCGATGCATCATGGGTGACCTACCTTAAACTTATATTCCATCACACACCGGCTGTTCCACCGAACTATGTGTCTTCTATCCATAGCTTTTCTACTTCAACCTCCAACAGCAAGCTCAATTCTTGATCAATCCTTCTTAGCTGCTACACCTTCCAATGTTATATTCTACTTCTCTCAAATTATTACTTAATGTTGATAGTCGTGACATCAAATACGCATACATATACAACCGTCGTCGATCTCTGCCGAGGACACTCGAGCATATTCGCTATGGCTACGCCATCTCTACTCTGAGCTCTTTGCTCCAATGCTTCTCTACACCGCGCTTCTATTCATACAGATACATGTATGATGTTATACGTGCTCAATATCATCATCTTCCGTGTTGGTCGCTCCTTTTCTTTGACGTTGATCAACTCAACGCCATGACTTTCTCACTAATCACATCGCTTTCCCATCTTTACCGATGTCGGCATATCTACGTTAGTCGTTATCTAACGATATGGAGAATTTTCTCGCCATCACCAGTGACATCGCGCCTCTCACCAACGATGACACGCTCCTAGCTACCCCGATGACCCCATATAGTGTATAACTCATTTTCAATGTAAAGCTTCATATCCTTTTTGCCGGAGTTTCCCCATTATTGAGCTTATTTGGTTATTGATTTCTTTGACAACGTCAATACTCAACACTTGTCGTTGCACCCTTGATCCTCTGGCTTTGGCCTTTCTCTTTAACAACACCAGTGAGTGAAACAACATTGTCCTGGGTTGAGTAGCTAAGGTGAGTAGTACGACATTTTCCTCATCTCAGTCGCCGCCTCGGCTCTTCATTTCCCAATGGTCAAGTCTTCTTTCAAGATAGATTGACACCATTTGCACTCTTTTGTGGTCTCATCTGAAAATATTTGTACTATTGTTATTATAACTTTTTATTTATTTAATATTTCAGCTGCAGATATTTCTCTTTTTCCTTCGATTAACATGATAATTTTTTAGCCCACGAAAACGAAGCATGATGACTTTTTTTGCTTTTGCTTTAATAAGATAATAGATAGATGGCTGGTGTGGCAAGCCCCAAAATCACCTCAGGTGCACTTAGGGATCACCCCGTGGCGTGCGCTATGCAGCAGCATCAAAACATAATGCATGGTAACAGAAGAAAGTACGTGGTGTGCTAATTATTTGGCACCCCTAACCCGAAGCGACCAAATCTTTAGGACATTTCGAACAAGATAACATATAAAATTAACTATGTATATATGCACCATTACTTGTTTTTTGGTTTTTAGGTTGAACTGCTGTAAAACTGTTTAATTAGCTTTCTATAAAAACTGAGTCTTGTATCTTGCTGGACAAAAAAATGCACCATGGCTAGCGCAAAAGACATGGCAGAACATGTCGAACTATTGTAATTGCCAAAAGAGTTAACTGGCTACTATGACAGAGTCCTATTTGTCCACACACACACCATAGTCCAAGTTCCTGAAAATTTCACCATGTCTGGAGAATCTAATTAAGCCAGTGGATCGATCGGATGGGGAAGCAAATGGGTGGCGAGTACGGGACGAAGGTGACGCTGTCACCGTATCGAGGGCCAAATCCTGTCGCCTCTCAGATGATCCCAATGGGGGGCTTGGAATCGTTGGCTTCTAATTTAGCCTATAATCATTTGATTCCTCCTCTTTCTCCTTTTTTTTTTTCCTTTTCGTTATACTGTGCCTACCGGCCGGTCACCATGACATCAGATTGGAATCGAAGTAACTTTCTGATGTTTGTTTGTGCTGTTTTTTTAATTACCTTTTGGAAGTCATTTTGGATTGTGTTTTTGGTGCCGTTGATTCCTGGTTCTGCTTCTAAAAGTCACGAACCATCAGTTGTTCCACACTTTCGCTGGCTTGTCAATTTCAGAGTGGTAGAAATGAGGGAGTTATAAAGCTACCAATTCAGCTATATAAATTTTCACTCAACCATGTCTGTCTACAAAATTCAGCCGATTCTACAACTTTTGCGGTGCTGTTGCAAGTCTTTTTTTTTTTCTCTCTCTCCACTTATGCGATAGCCAAGCAGCTAAGACTTTAGACCACTTTTCCTATGTAAGTCTGTAACACCGGTCGCTTCCAAGACCTGGGACCTCATCTTTGTATTATTGAACCAATGATTTTCTTTTCTACAAAGAGAGCATGCGGCGATTTTCCAACTCCAACTTTACGAAAAAAGTTTAAGACTGGTTTTGTAGAGGAAAACAAAAAAGATATATACAAATTTATACATTTTCCCTTTCTCCTCCCAAAACCACCTTTCTTCAGAGGCCAGAGTACACAAAACCATTTTGACGGCTATGTTACCGCCTAAACCCAACTGCAAAACAAATACTAACCACCAGTATATATCGTATACGCGCTAGGACCCTTGTGGATAAGACTCTGTCCCGCCATTCTTAATTACTACTTGTCGTACGCCGCCGCCGGCCACCGGCCGCCGCTAACCTGCGCCGTACCCCCGCCGCCGGCAGAGTGCGGGCAGACCCCCGATGACCTCTCAGGCGACGACCACGGCGGCGTGGACCAAGGAGGAGGACAAGGCGTTCGAGAACGCGCTCGCGGCTGCCGCTCCGCCGCCCCCCGACGGCCAGCCGGACGAGGACTGGTTCGTGGCGCTCGCGGCGAGCATTCCTGCGCGGTCGGCGGACGAGGTGCGACGCCACTACGAGGCGCTGGTGGAGGACGTCGGCGCCATCGAGGCCGGCCGCGTCCCGCTGCCGCGCTACGCCGGCGAGGAGTCCACGGCGCCTCCCGACGACGCCGCTGCGGCCCCAAGGACGGCGGCGGCGGGCACCGGCGCGAGGAGCGCAAGGGGGCGGCTTCGACGTGGGCAAGAGCAGCTCCAAGGCGGAGCAGGAGAGGCGCAAGGGCATTCCATGGACGGAGGAAGAGCACAGGTACATAAATCTCCACAAGTTCTTGCCTTCAAGATTGCAAATTTCTTATCAAATGTTCGATTCTTCTTCCTATATACAACAGCTTTCTCTTCTGCGCGATGAACAAATTAACTTTGTGTTTAAGTGTTCATCTTTGAGCAATTAGCACAGGATCAATAATAGTTGACACACACACTAATCATGTTGTTGCATTCATGGCAATCTGATGGTGGTGCAGGCTGTTTTTGCTGGGGCTGGACCAATTCGGCAAGGGCGACTGGCGGAGCATCTCGCGCAACTTCGTCATCTCGCGGACGCCGACGCAGGTGGCGAGTCACGCGCAGAAGTACTTCATCCGCCTCAACTCCATGAACCGGGACCGGCGCCGCTCCAGCATCCACGACATCACCAGCGTCACCGCGGGGGAACTCGCCGCGCAGCAGGGCCCGATCACCGGCCACGCCACGGGCAGCCCCGCCACGGCGCTGGGGCCGGGGGCCATGAAGCACCCCGGGGCTGGGCCGCCACCGATGCCCGGGGTGGGCATGTACGGGGCTCCCATGGGCCACCCCGTCCCGGGCCACATGGTGTCCGCCGCCGTCGGCACGCCGGTCATGTTCCCGCCGGGGCACGCGCCCTACGTCGTGCCGGTCGGCTACCCGGCGCCCCCGGCGAAGATGCACTAATGACCATCTTGCTCACTCACTCTCTTGGTTTTGCTCTTTCTCGCGCATGCATTGCATGCGCACCAGCAGATGAAGCTCCATGGAAAACAAGCATTTCTTCGTTGTTCTTTCTTGAATCTTGACTTGTTTTGTGTAGCCGTCCTTTCCTGATCTTCTCATTGATGTAACATAGATGACTCGAGTGCAGGACAGGGCAGGCGAATAAGTATTTGCTCACTGATGCAAGTGCTAGCTTATAATCACACCCGGAGAAGGCTCACAAATGTGAATGTAATTTAGCTGCAGCCTCCGCGGTGTAAACTACCGATATGTCATTGGTGCAAAGATATATTGATCGTTACGATATGTTGTGTTGAATGAATCGTTCTTCTTCTACTACTTTCCCTTATAGCTCTTTTACAATACACTAAATTTAAAACTGGTTGTCCTTTTTTAAAATCTAATGGTTCAAATTAGTTAAGATTTAGTTATACTACACCTGGTAGTATAAGTAGTAAAATCCTGAAAGGGTAGAATTATAATTGCATATGTGAAAATCACACAACATAAGAGTAATATTTTCAACTCTAGTTGAAAAGTCTATAATACGCTCATGAAAAATATAAATATATATAAAAACTAGGGAAATAATACCATACATACGTCCGGAACGATCACTTTTTTCCGGATGCCTCGCACTATTGCACATAGTTGTCGGACCCGGATTTTCCAATCCGAATCCTTCCGAAAACGTTGCTATTCTCTGATCGAGAGATAGCACTCACGAGCATTCTTGAATCATTCATACATGGCGTGAACTAAAGTATCAATATTACAAACAACGAGTGACATAGACCACGTCGGGTCGAAGTTTACAACAAGGCGATCAAAGCCAAATTGATTACAATACGTAAGAACCGAATGCGATAGCGGAAGCAAAAGGGTAGAGCTCATCTCTTCACAGTAAGCGATCGGGTACTGTCGTACGATCGATATTACCTAAGGACCGGATAATATCGGTTATGCGCAAGTACCAACGAAGTCAACTTAGATGCGCGAGGCCTAGACTACTGAGATCCTAGACTACTCTTCGTCGTTTCCTTGTCCATCAACCGGTTCCTCGTAGTAGCGTAGTCTCCTCCATCAGCGTCATCCGAAGGGTTTGGGGAGGCGAGGATGAGCACAACTCTAGTGCTCATGAGCCAATACACAATGCAATGATATACATGCAAGGCTTACAAGGATGGCTCGGTTCTTTTATTTGCGAAAGCAATACTTTTAAATATCATAAGTACAAATTCCTAGCACTTAGCATTTTCAACAAATTTCATTTTAGTTAAAGAGAGAAATTGTGCAATATTTGTAACAGCAGAGGTTACCTCCACCTTCATGCTTAATTTTGATTGTGGTTACATCCACCACTAAACGACACCGTACAAAGACCCAGGAATAACCAATCTCAGGGCTAGGTGAGCCCGCCACAATTTTCATACCACCCAACAAGGTTTTTGAAATAGAACTAACTCAAGTTAAGTTCCCATGTCCGCCTTTGACCGTAGGCACGGCTGTTTAAACAGTTTATAACTCTGCAGAGATTGTACACTTTACCCACAAGAGACAATTAACTCGTTGCCTACACGATTAGTAGTCGTGTAGTCGAGAGGTTATCACAATAACTTTTCTAAATATCTCGCCTTCCATTATCTCACCCATATGGGGTTGCGCCCATACGTTGCGCGGATGTCCACCTCCGATCGGCGCGAGTGTGGCTACACCTCGTGATCGGTGAACTTCACCCTTGACTCGGTGTCCCATCCAAGCCCGACGCATCAGAGCTTGTGCCCCTTTAACCCTCCAAAGTGAGATGATTTTTGGGATTTGATAGATGTACTAAGCCAAGTCGCAGATTTGTTGCAGACTTGTGGTTGTACTTGTTATACACAGGAGGTCGTGACAAGATTAAGTCCTTAGGGTTGTCCGACGGCTCAACCACATTCCCGCCATTCTCGTGCTACATCCGCACTCCACCATCTTACCATCCGCCTGCAGGGGTATTAGCAGTTTAGGGTTTTTGAGATGTAAAATACAACAATTCAACCATCTCAGTCATTTACCCGCAATGACTGCCCAAATCATTTTACATTTGAAAGGATGATGATTGGGACAGTTTAATGTCCCGGTACTTAAGCAAGGCTAGCATGTCGCTTAAGTACAACCTATAGCTAGTATTACCATATAGTTACTAGGGTGACAATGGGATTGGGGGATTCAAGTTGTCAAGGGTGGCATAATAGTTAGTTAATCATCAAGTGGGTAATTAACTACCTTAAACTTTAACATACATTTGTTTAAAGAATTAAAGCATGCAATTTGCTATTTTAAAAGAATATAATTTGCATAAAATGTAGGCTCAATATGATCAAAGTATTGACTCGCCTTGGTTGTAGGGGAGAGAGTCCGAGTAGTCTTGTCCTTGATCGACGTGGAGGTCTCCGGCGTCTCCGAAATCTACGCGGGCGAAGTACCGGAAAAATAAACGACAAGCAACAAGAGCAATTAAATACACAAGAGTACTCAAATGAACTCCAAATTGAACAAGACCTATGCCATTAGCAAGATCTTGATTTTAGAAATTTTTAGAAATTTATTTCATAATTTTTGGAGCTAAAATGAGGGAGATAATAATATTTAAAGATCCACTTTTAAAATAAAATAGAAAAGGAGAATGAAAATCAGATCAAAAAAAGAAACCGACGGCCCAAAACCAAAGGCGGCGGCCGCCCACGGCCTCACCGTAGCGCAGCCAGCGCAGGCGCGAGGCGCGCCCACGGCGTGGCTTTGCCGGGCGGTAGAAAAGGGGAGAAGCGGCGGGAAAGAAAGCGGCGGCGCGCGCGCGGCGGGGAAAAGGAGGCAGCGGCCGGGAGGTGGAGGAGAGAGGCGGCGGAGGTGGAGGAGAGGAGGCGCGGGGAGGTGGAGAGAGGAGGCGGTGCGCGAAGAAGGCGCGCGCGCGCGCGGCCGAAGGAAGAGGCTTCGGGTCTTGTGGCGGGGCTCACGAAGCGGCGGCAGCGGCGACGCCGGGACGACGACGCGGCGGCAACGGAGAGGTAAGCCGGCTCTTCTTCTTGCTCGAGGTGGGGAAAGAAGGGCAGGGGTTTTAAGGTCGGCGGAGAGCTCGGCGCGGAGTGGTCCGGCGAGCGGCGCGTCGGCGCGAGCGAGCGTCGCGACGAGGGCATCATGGCGGCGAGGCGCGCGCGGCGAGGACGCAGCGGTGGCGTGCACGCGAGCGGGAGGAAGGAGGAGAAGGGGGTCCGGTCCGCCGGAACGGCTGGCCCCGCGAGGGGTTGACTTCGGAAAAGCGGGCGTCACAAATCCTACCCACCTTAAACGGAATCTCGACCGAGATTCGAGTCGCCCGAGAACGGGACGGAAATCCGGCTTAAGTTGATCTTCTCGCTCCCAGGTGGCTTCTTTGGCTGAGTGATGGCTCCACTGAACCTTACAAAGACGGATGACTTGACGTCTTGTCCGCTTCTCGACGACGTCGAGGATCTTGATTGGGTGCTCCGGATAAGTCAAATCCTTATCAAGTGCGATGGCTTCGACAGGAGTCCGCTTCGGTACTCGAGGCATTTCTTTAGTTGAGAGACATGGAACACGTTGTGGACGTCTGACAAACTTTCAGGTAGCTCTAGCTGATAGGCAACTTCTCCACGCTTAGCGGTGATCGGGAACGGGCCTATGTATCTTGGTGCGAGCTTGCCTTTAACTTTGAATCTTGGGTTCCACGAAGTGCGATACCTTGAGATACACAACATCTCCAACTTCAAGGTTAAGTCTCTTCGACGGTTGTCGATAACTCTTCTGTCTAGACCGAGCCGCTTGAAGGCGATCTCGATTAGTCGAACTTTCTCTTGACTTGCTTGAGAGTATCGGTCCAAGACATATCCTTCACTGATTCGACCAATGCAGGAGTTCGCATTTTCTTCCATAGAGTGCTTCAAATGGGGACATTCTCAAACTTGATGATAACTATTATTGTATGCAAACTCGGCATACGGTAGACATTTTTCCCGTCTACGGTAAACTCCAAAGCACAAGCTCGAAGCATGTCTTCTAGGATTTGATTTGTTCTTTCCGTCGACCATCGATCTGCGGGTGATAAGGTCTTTGAAGGTAAGGTGTGTTCCAAGGGCATCATGCAAACTAGCCCTAAATGCGAGGTAAATTGAGAACCTCGATCGGAGACTATTCTCTTGGGTACTCCATGCAAACACACGATACGAGCCATGTATAACTTTTGCTAACTTGTCTCCCTTGTAGGTTGTCTTCACAGGATGAAGTGGGCGCTTTAGTCAATCATCAACTATAACCCATACCGAGTCACATCCGGACTTAGTTCGAGGTAGACGGTAATGAAATCCATTCCGATTTCTTCCCATTTCCACCGAGGGATCTGTAAGGGTTGTAGCAATCCGGTGGTCTTTGATGTTCAACCTTGATTCACGACATACATCACAACAAGCTACATACTCGCGATATCTCTTTTCATTCGTGGCCACCAATACAAAATCTTCATGTCTTGGTACATCTTGGTGCTTGCTCGGGTGCGAGTGTAAGCGTAATCGTGAGCTTCCTTTAGAATCGATCTTTGAGTTCCTTCGGTGGGGAACAAAGAGACGTTTCCCATACCTTAGGATTCCTGCGATCTTTCGACATCTTAGGGCCTTTCCTTTGCCATGAGATGCTTGAATCTCGGACTCGTGATGTCCTCTTGAGCGGCCTTGATCCGCTCTTCTAGGGTTGGATGGGCCTCTACGGTGGCTAGGTGCCTTGCTTTATTAACTCAAGGTTGAGGGCTTCAAATTCCTTGCAGAGCTCAAAGTTGATGTTCTGAATCATGACATTACTCGCAGAGGATTTACTGCTTAATGCATCGGCAACTACATTAGCCTTTCCAGATGATAATGAACATCCAAGTTGTAATCCTTTATTAATTCTAACCATCTTCTTTGTCGAAGGTTGAGGTCTGATTGGGTGAAAATGTACTTGAGACTCTTGTGGTCTGTGTAGATATTACAGTGATTTCCAATCAAATAGTGTCGCCAAATTTTTAAGGCATGCACTCATCGCGCTAACTCCAAATCATGGGTTGATAATTGTCTTCGTGAGTACGAGTTGTGCGGAAGCATAAGCTACAACCTTTCCTCCTTGCATGAGCACACAACCAAGACCTTGGCGCGATGCATCACAATAGACTTCGAAGTCTTGATGTATATCTGGCAGGATTAATACTGGGGCAGAAGTTAACTTCTTCTTCAATTCTTGGAAACTCTTTTCACAAGCTTCTGTCCAATCATACTTCTTTTCCTTTTTGCGGCATGGGTCATCGGTTTGGAAAGCTTGGAGAATCCTTCAATGAAGCGCCTCAGAGTACCCGCCAAACCGAGAAAACTACGCACTTCCGTCACCGATGTGGGTTGTTTCCATTCCATTACAGCTGCTACTTTGGATGGATCAACTGCAATTCCTCCAGCGGATACAATGTGTCCGAGGAAACTGATTTCATGAAGCCAAAATTCACATTTACTGTACTTGGCATAAAGTGGTTCTCTTTAAGCTTTCTAAGACCAATTGCAAGTGTTCGTAATGTTCTTCATCGGTCTTTGAATAGATCAAGATGTCGCTTATGAACACGACAACAAACTTGTCTAAGTATTCCATGAATACTTTGTTCATGAGGTTCATGAAGTAGGTGGCGCATTGGTCAAGCCAAACGGCATGACGTTGAACTCGCATGTGCCATACCGTGGTAAAGCCGTCTTAGGAATATCCTCATTCCGATCTTAAGTGATGGTATCGACCTCAGTCTATCTTGAGAAAATCGATGCTCCTGTCAATTGATCGAACAGTCATCAATGCGAGGTAAGGATACTTGTTCTGATGGTCACATCATTGAGTGCTCAGTAGTCCACACATGTCTGGCGGTGCCATCTTTCTTCTTCACAAAGAGAATCATGGCGAACCCGGGGAGAAGAACTAGGTCTAATGAAACCTTTGTCTTGCAAGTCTTCAATTTGTGTCTTAAGTTCTTCAAGTTCGCTGCCATTCTGTATGGTCTCTTAGCAATTGGGGTGCCCACGGCTTCAAGTTGATGACAAACTCAACATCTCTGCTCGTGGCATGCCAGTAATTCTTCCGGGAAGACATCGGGTAAGCTTGAACTACTGAGCGTTGTCTCTAGGGACAACTCTCCAAGGTGGTGGATTGTTCTATTCAAAGGAGAGGAACGATCCACACTAACTCTTATTGTGGTCTCTGGGTTCTTGGTGAGCACCACTTTTCTGTTGGCACAATCTATCAATCCTTGATATTTGGCCAACCAATCCATCCCTAGGATGATATCCAGCGTTTGAGATTCTAGCACCAGAAGGTTTGCTAGGAATCCGGAATGTTCCATAGCAATTTCTACCCTGGGACTGACTGAGGTAGCAGAAAGGGGTCCCCCGGGTGAGCTAAGTACCACGGGTTTCTTTAACTTATAGGTTGGCAACTTAAGCCTTTCAACAAACTTTCTTGAAACAAAAGAGTGCGACGCTCCAGAATCAAACAAAACTTGTGCGGGTACTGAATTAACAGGGAACGTACCCATTAGTACTCCTGAGGCACCTTGAGCTTCCTCGGCTGTGACGTGGTTCACACGGCCATGGCTTTGTGTTGGTGTAGACCTTGATGCCTGTGAAGTCTGGTGACTCTTGCTTGGGGCTGGGGTCCTGCCTTGAACCGGCGTTACTCCTGTGTTGAGTCTTGCTGGAGCATTCTGACGGGTAGGACAACGGTTGGCGAAGTGTCCTTTTTCTCCCAAGCGGCATGGAGGTTTGCCGGGTTGACTATCGCCGTTGGTTGCCGTGGCGAGAGCACCAATCCACTTCCTTGGGGACGGGGTGAAACTTGAGTTTTCTCGAGAGGAGGCGCAGACGATCCAAAGATGAGCCGCCTTGGAATGTAGGCTTCGGGAAAGCTACCTTGTGGCCTCTCAAATGACATCTTCCTTTGCGGCTAATCTCATGATCTTCTTCTTATTTTCACAAATGAGGGCTTTATTAACTAAGCTGCTTTGGAAGCTAGAGTAATCATGGAGGATAAGTCGTCCTCTCATGTCCTCACGCATTCCTTCAACAAAGCGGTCGATTTTCTCTTCTTCATCCGCTACATCATTGGGGCGAGCAGCAAGTTGGTTAAACTTGGTTAGATACTCATTTACTAACATCCGACTCGCTTGAGAGCTCAATTCGTTCTTCTTCAATCTCATTGTTCCACTGGTACGGTTGGCCACGAAGCGCCTTGAATTCCTCCCAGAGAATGGCCGCCATGCGGGTTCAACTCACTTGTTGTATTTCCGCAACTTCTTCTATTGCGCGGCAGAGGCGCTGGATCTTGTGGGGCTCCAATCGTAGATGCTACGACTCCGCTATTCGGCTTCTTCTTCCTCCGATTCTCATCACCTCGGGCGAGGTAATTCTCCCACTGAGCGTGCGCGGGCGCTTTGGTGATGGGTGGCAAAATCCACCTTGTCTTCATTTGAGCAATGGGCAAGACGAAGTTTCTTCTCGGTGTCCCCGAGCCGTCTTGACTTCTAGCGGTTCATTGGCCGCAGCAAAGGTGAGAGGTCTGGTCCGAGAAAATCGCCGGCTTGGAGTTGCATCGGTGGTCCATCTGTGATTGTTTAGTAACGCTCGAGAATCGAGTCATTGAAACATGACTTGGGTCATTGTCGGAGGCGGTTCGTCCTCGGCCTTGGCCACGACAACGCCACGGCCTCTTCCTCGACCTGGCGAAGGCTCCACGGACCGGCGGCAGCTCTTCTTGGCGGCATCTCAAGAAATTCCGGCTTAGAACTAGAGGAGTATATGAGGTTCACTAGCCCTCTAAGGCACACAGAACAAGAACAAAAGCCAACAAAAGAACGAAGCAAGTACAATACAAAGCCTAGAGCGCTATACTATAATAAGGGGTTAAGTGTTACATGACTTCGAACAAAGCTTATACACTAAGCTAAGTCATGACACGAATACAAACACATCGTCTACAAAAGAAAGAAACAAGAGTGCTTGTAACCCAAAGATCGCTCGCAAGCACCGCTAGCTAACCGAACTAATCGATAGTCGCTTGCGGGGACCGACCACAAAGTGCTGATGATGTTCGGGAGCGAAGCGAACGGCTCGACCGGCTCGCGAACGGGAGCAGAACGTGAACGGCCGAGTGGCGCCCACGATCGACTCGTCAAACCGAGCGGTGGATCGGGTCGCGCCCACGGCCGACTCTCTAGGCGACGGCGGACGGCGGCGCGCACCTTCTTGCGTGCCGTGAGTCGAGACGAGGTCCTCAGGCGGGAACGTCGGCTCGCACCGGAGGACGGGGCGACGAGAGGTGCAACAGGGCCGGGCAGGGACCGTAGCGACGGCTCCGAGGCGTGCCAACTCGCAAGAGCGGCGCCTCTCTCTGCATCGCAGCATCCCTCTCGCATCGCAGCGGGAGTGAGCTTCATCACTCCCGATCATGTTGTTCGAAGGGTGTCTGAGTGGGCATAGCCGCCGGTGAGGAGGTCCGGTCGCTCGATCTCATCCATGGCGCCGTGATGGTGGCTATCATCGCTGCGTAAGCTGGACTCGCCGCGTCAGCGAGGGTCGCTGCTCTCGTGTCGAAATTGCTGGGACACGCCTCATCCGGGAGGTACGGGTAGAAGCGAAGGGTGACCTCGGAAGAGATCCTCGTACTTCCAACACAAAGCGGGTGGAAGCGGCGCGCGCGGCGTCTGAATGGCATCATGACGGCTACGGCCGCGCCTCGGCCCCAAGAGGAAGGAAGTGAACTCGCCAACCACGCGAGAGGTACACCTCCATCATCCAGGACTCGCGGGTCTCGATCCTCGTCATCCTACCACGAACGTAGGTCGACGGGAAACCAAGGTGCGACATCGATTTGGCGAAGTATGTCATGAAGCCTCCTCGTTTTCCATGAACGAGGAGGTCCCACTGCCATCCGACGACTGGGTAGCCATCTACAAATTTTGAAAACAGAAAAGGTCGGACAAGGTAAAACTCAAGTGAAATAAGGATAATTACAGACTAGGAGTGAAGAGTAGAAGCAATAAATACTCTATATTTTTAGTAAAGCTTTTTCTTAGTTTTGAAAATAAGATCTAAGTCCTTAAGGCAACGATCAATCTAACTAAGACTCTCATCGTATGCTCGATATTACTCTGTCGGACCGGATTTTCCAATCCGAATCCTCTGGAAAATTGTGCTATTCCTCGATCGATGAGATAGCACTCATGTGCATTCATTGAATCATTCATACATGGCGTGAACTAAAGTATCAATATTACAAACAACAGAGTGACATAGACCACGTCGGGTCGAGTTTTACAACAGGGCCGATCAAAGCAAATTGATTACAATACGTAACACGAATGCGATAAGCGGAAGCAAAGGGTAGAGCTCATCTCTTCACAGTAAGCGATAGGGTACCACGTGTAACGACTGATATTACCCAAGGACCGGATAATATCGGTTTATACGCAAGTACCAACGAGTCAACTTAGATCGCACGAGGCCTAGACTACAGATCCTAGACTACTCTTCGTCGTTTCCTTGTCCATCAACTCGGTTCCTCGTAGTAAGCGTAGTCTCCTCCATCGGCCATCATCCAAGGGTTTGGGGAGAGCGAGGATGAGCACAACTACAGTGCTCATGAGCCAATACACAATGCAATGATATACATGCAAGGCTTACAAGGATGGCTCGGTTCTTTTATTTGCGAAAGCAATACTTTTAAATATCATAAGTACAAATTCCTAGCACTTAGCATTTTCAACAAATTTCATTTTAGTTAAAGAGAGAAATTGTGCAATATTTGTAATGCAGAGGTTACCTCCACCTTCATGCTTAATTTTGATTGTGGTTACATCCACCACTAAACGACATCGGTACAAAGACCCGGGAATAACCAATCTCGGGGCTAGGTGAGCCCGCCACAATTTTCATACCACCCAACAAGGTTTTTGAAATAGAACTAACTCAAGTTAAGTTCCCATGTCCGCTTTGACCGTAGGCACTACTGTTTTAAACGATTTATAACTCTGCAGAGATTGTACACTTTACCCACAAGAGACAATTAACTCGTTCTGCCTACACGATTCCGTAGTCGTAGTAGTGAGAGGTTATCACAATAACTTTCTAAATATCTCGCCCCTTCCATTATCTCACCCATATGGGGTTGCGCCATACGTTGCGCGGATGTCCACTCGATCGGCGAGCGTGGCTACACCTCAACGATCGGTGAACTTCACCCTTGACTCTGTCCCATCCAAGCCCGACGCACTGCAGAGCTTGTGCCCCTTTAACCCTCCAAGGAGATGATTTTTGGATTTGATAGATGTACTAAGCCAAGTCGCGGTTTGTTGCGGACTTGTGGTTGTACTTGTTATACATGTGAGGTCGTGACAAGATTAAGTCCTTAGGGTTGTCAGACGGCTCAACCACATTCCCGCCATTCTCGTGCTACATCCGCACTCCACCATCTTACCATCCGCCTGCACGGGGTATTAGCGATTTAGGGTTTTGAGATGTAAAATACAACAATTCAACCATCTCGATCATTTACCCGCAATGACCGCCCAAATCATTTTACATTTGAAAGGATGATGATTGGGACAGTTTAATGTCCCGCATTTTAAGCAAGGCTAGCATGTCGCTTAAGTACAACCTATAGCTAGTATTACCATATAGTTACTAGGGTGACAATGGGATTGGGGATTCAAGTTGTCAAGGGTGGCATAATAGTTAGTTAATCATCAAGTGGGTAATTAACTACCTTAAACTTTAACATACATTTGTTTAAAGAATTAAAGCATGCAATTTGCTATTTTAAAAGAATATAATTTGCATAAAATGTAGGCTCAATATGATCAAAGTATTGACTCGCTTGGTTGTAGGGGAGAGAGTCCGAGTAGTCTTGTCCTTGATCGACGTGGAGGTCTCGGCGTCTCCAAATCTACGCGTAAGTACCTAAAAATAAACGACAAGCAACAAGAGCAATTAAATACACAAGAGTACTCAAATGAACTCCAAATTGAACAAGACCTATGCCATTAGCAAGATCTTGATTTTAGAAATTTTAGAAATTTATTTCATAATTTTTGAGCTAAAATGAGGAGATAATAATATTTAAAGATCCACTTTTAAAATAAAATAGAAAAGGAGAATGAAAATCAGATCAAAAAAGAAACCGACTGCCCTAAAACAAAAGCGCGTTCGCCCACGGCTCGCGCCGAAGCGCAGCGCGCAAGCGCGAGGCGCGCCCACGGCGCGCTGCTCGCCCGGCGGTAGAAAAGGGGAGGGCGGCCGAGGGGAAAGAAAGCGGCGCGCGCGCACTGGGAAAAAGAGGCGCGCGGAGGTGGAGGAGAGGAGGCGGCCGAGGTGGAGGAGAGGAGGCGGCGTGCGCGAGGAAGGGGGCGCGCGCGCGGCGGGCAAGGAAGTGGCTTCGGGCGTGTGGCGGGCTCACGAACGGCGCGACGGCGGCGACGCCGGGGACGACGACGGCGGCGCAGAACGGAGAGGTAAGCCGGCTCTTCTTCTTGCTCGGGGTGGGGAAAGAAGGGCACCGGGGTTTTAAGGCCGGCGGAGGAGCTCGGGCGCGGAGAGTGGTCCGGCGAAGCGGTGCGGCTCGGCGCGAAAGCGGCGCACGGAGGGCATCATGGCGGCGAGGAGGCGTGGCGTGGCGAGGACGGCAGACGGTGGCGTGCACGCGAGTGCGGGAGGAAGGAGGAGAAGGGGTCCGGTCCGCCGGGAACGAAGGGGCCCGCGAGGTTGACTGGGAAAAACGGGCGCCACATAGTCAAGAAACCAACACCGCAACGCTCTCTCTCTCTCTCTCGCTTCTCTCCTCTTCGCAGTGTGCACAAGCACAACCAAGCAATAAAGAAGCCGCCGCTCCCGCCTATCTCTTCGTCTTCCTCCCGAGCCCCAATAAAACCTCTCCACCTTTTCCATCCTCTCCCCATTTGTGCTGTCTGCTCATCGCTCCCCACTACGCCTCCCCTCCCGTCCACTCCTCGAGGCCAAGAAAAGCAGCCAACCAAGCTTAAGCTCAAAGCCAAGAAAAGCACCCACTACGCCTCGCACTATCGCACATCGCTGTCGCCGGCGCAAAGTCCGAGTCCGCCTCCGCCGCTACCGTCACCTTCTCTCTCGACGAAGTGTTCAATGTAAGCTGGAGCTGCATTGAGCTGCATTTGATTGTTGCTTTCTTTGAACTTTTTTTATATATTGCGACCATTGTAAAAAAAAAATGTTGCAACAGTTAGAAAAAAATATTGCATACTATTCTTTGCGATGTTGCATCCATAGGAAAAAAAATGTTACGGCCCGTTGAAAAAAATATTGCATCCATAGAAAAAAAATTGCATACTGTTTACGGTGATATTGCAAGATTTTTTCAACACGTTTTTTTTTCCTAGATGCTTTGTTTTGATTTTATTGATCGAGTTTGTGCTGCAGGAGATGTTTGGGATTGCGGGGAGATCAGCCCGGAGGAATTTATGGGGGATTTATGTGCGGAGGAGATCATTGGTGCTGTCTGTACATCACGAGCTAGATGTTCGGGTTCGAGAGATGTTTGGAGGAGATCGGGATTGCGATGAGTGAGTTTGGGGGGGGGCAGTTATGCAGGGATTATTGATGATTTCTACTCTGCGTGAGACGTTCGGGAGCATGTTCGCTTACACGCTAGATGGACGGTTGAAAAGCATGTTCCGAAATCCAACGCCGAGCGTTATGCATGGCGCTAAGCGCTTGGACTGAATTTTTCAATTTAACTTTTTGTTAAAACTCCACATTTTATACCGCCGTCTTATTTCGATTTTGGACCAGGGTCGCCGCGTGACTCACGGCGCCGAAGCTATACGACTTCGCGCCATGACTCATGGCGCCGAGGTACCGCACTGCCACCGCCACCGTGGCGGCGGCGTGAGTCATGCTCGCGTGGCGGTACCTCGGCGCCATGAGTCATGGCGCCGAAGCAGTAGTTAGCTCGCGGCGCGTGAGTCACTGCGCCACCCCGGGTCCAAAATCGGAAAATAAGACGCAGCGGTGTATAAATGTGGAGTTTTAACTAAAAAAGTTAAATTGAAAAAAATACGGCGCTTGGACCGTACGCCCGAGCGCTAGTCGCATCCTTAAAACTATTATACTCTTAATAAATCAATGATCAAATTTAATTTGTACTGTCACCGTATCCTACCAGCAGAATCTACTATAAAAATTTTCACGCCGTTATGAATCATATTATATTCTTGCATTGATGTGCTTTGGTGTTGCACTCAATTGTGAGAGATTACACGGTCTTGTTTCTCCTTTGTCTCATATTGGGTGGATAGCATTAACATGATGTGGTTCGCGCGCTGATTTAGATACTAGAAGATCACCTGGGCCGGCTGGCATGGGCACGCACGCGCCGCGTCGTCGAAGCCGGGTCCACTGGAGCGGAACGGCGATCTGCGAGTGAAGCAGCCAACGACCATCGAGCGCACGCGCGAGCCTACGGGTCCTACCGGACGCGCGTCCCAGCCGCAGCGCGTGAAACGCACGAAGCGCAGTGGCTCGGATCGTGCGGGCGCGCGCGAGGGCAGAGGCGATCGGACGACGCGCATTTCGCAGGCGACGTGGCCAGGCCCGGAGGGGGCCCTTTCCAACAAGCGTTAAGTTTAGTAATATTTCAGTTTGCCGATCTTCCAATAAGATAATTCAGTTGCCTGAAATGAGGAGGCTGCAGGCGACCAGGAGTGCAGAATCACCTGATCTGATGCGTGGTGAAGAACCAGAAATGTACCATGGTCATGAGTGACTAGGAAAATTCACGAGGTGTGAGCCGAATAACTAACACGTCGAGCTATTGCAACTGCAGGGTGGCCTGACGCCATTGATGCGTGGATGAACCGATCATGTCGGCAGGACATTTGCCTGATCGTCGTCTTCTCTATTCTGGAGAAAAAATGGGTACATTTGAAAGAAAGAAAGGGATGCACAGAAATAAATCATGTGAGACCTCCTTACCTATAGACCTTTGTTTGGATCCCTTTCAAATCATAACATTGTTGATATATGTAAAAAGATGATTGATTTATTTTGTCATATGTCATGAGATTGAAAAAGTATAATATAGATCTACAGGTGATGAGGTCTCGTAGAATTTTCTTGCGAGATGCATAACCACACACTATACAAGAGTATCCTCCCATTACCTGTCCGGCGCATTGGTGTGTGCGCGCGTGCGACCTCGTTGGATCGACGAGAGACAAATCCAATCTGGACTGACTGGACATTAGCAAATCATGGAACGAAGAGATCATCGATTGGCAGTCCAATGATAATGGAAAAGAGAAGTCATGTATAAGACTACTGAGGAAACGCTCTGCACCAGGGCCTTCCTGTCACTTACAATTACCTGATCATCAAAGCGCCAGCTGCGCAATAACATCGTGCCCAGCCGCACAGGTTCAGCCTTCACTTGGATCACAACCCCACAGCAGAGGGATATATCGGGTGCAAATCCTCCGACAGTGTAATAGTATGCAAGCTTGTCTCGGCGTCTCTGTTGGAACTAAATAGATCTAAACCATGATCTAGGAACAGGATCTCACATGTAAGAACTAGAACACCATAAGATTGCATAATAACTAAAGATGCGGAAGCGTACCGAAAATTGAACCCATGACCGCGATCTTCAGCAGCTAGGGTTTGGATCTTCCAAAGCAATAGGCAGACATTATTCCTCCAACTACTGACGAGATACAGGTGGATTGGTGGTGACGTGCTTCAGGGACTTGAACCTGTATTGTACAAATTATAGGCAAACCTTAGGTGCCAGTTTCCTATTCTAACCGATCACAAAATAGGAATTAACATTTGGTTTGTACAGATATACAAATACTAGTCAACACTTATTACTATTATATGTTTCCTTTTCTAGGCTTTTAAATAAACAAGATATTACATTCTACCTCCTTAAAAAAAATTGACCCCGAATTCTACACTCGTCGATCTACACAAAGAATAAACAAAACTGAACAAAAACTACTTTTAACACATACTCGTCGTGAATAACTTCAGATACTTCTCGTGCATATGAGACTCTAATTCCCAAGTTGCTTCCAACTCGGTTTGATGCGGCCACAACACTTTAACATACTTCAACGTTTTATGCTTCAACACTCTCTCGACTCTCCAAAGATACCTTCTGACGAGACTCAAATGTAAGATCTTGCTTGATGGTCAACGGCTCTAACAAAATCTCATACTCCGGATCCTTTGGGTACTTTCTCAACATTGAAACAAGAAAGATGTTGTTTACTCCGTGCATGGACTCGGGAAGGTCCAAGCAATAAGCTAATTTTCCAACTTGTGTAACTATCAAAAACAGTCCAATGTACATTGGGCTAAGCTTCCCTTTGGTACCAAACCATACAATGCCTTTAGAGAGATACACTCTCAAGAGCACCTAATCACCTACCTCAAACTACAAGTCTCGCCTTCTGACAACTATATAGCTTTTCTGCTTATTCTAAGTTGCTAGCAGATTTGCTTGATCTCTGCCATTCGCTCTATAGTCCTCTGGACCCAATTTGGCCCTAGAACTGTTTTCTCGCCCACAGCATCCCAACAAAGTGGCGATCTACACTTATGCCCATACAGAACCTCAAAGGCGCTACCCGAATGCTAGAGTGGTAACTGTTATTATAAACGAATTTTGCAAGAACCAACTGATCCTCCCAACTAGGTGCAACAACGAACTAGTGGTGCGGCAGCAGAGGCTAGGCACGGCAATGCGACGGCATGCGTAGCATGGCCGCGGCTGGCTAGTGTGGTTGGGTGGCAGCGGCTGGCTAGCGTGGTTGGGTGGCAGCGGCTAACGTGCGGCACGGGCTTGGCACGACTGAAGGATCTAGACCCGTCATTATGTGTTAATGGAATATTTTGGTGATTAATGACAAATGCACTTGTGAGACTAACACTCTTATTGTTATATCATGTTTAGTCCCAGCTTGGATATAAAAGCAAAAATTCAAACAGGTATGTATTCATTAATGACAAATCTATGTGTGAGACTAACAATTCTATTGATTATCTATTGTTTAGTCTCAGTTGGATATAAAGGTGAAAAACAAAGAGATATGTATAAATGATAAATCTATTTATGAGACTAACATTTCTATTGATTACCTTGTTTAGTCTCAACTTGCATACAAAAGAAAAACATGTATGTTTATAATGATAAATCAATTTGTGAGACTAACTCCTCTATTGCTATATCATGTTTAGTCTCAGTTGGATTTAAAGATCAAAGAGGTATGCAATTCTGCATCATATTCTTATATCTTATTGCATTCCTTGGATCCAAAATATAGGTTGAACTCCACCTAAAGTCTAACTTCAATATGTGCATATGTTCCTACTACGCATTCTGTATGCACACATCTAGGGGGCTCAAACTATGTTTTATAGTTTCATTAGTATTGATCTATATTCTCTTTGTCTATATATAATTGGGATCTCTACTTTGAAACTTATCCTCGAATATATATAACTTGTGTAGTTCATATATATTTATATGAGTATATGAAACTTGTGTAGTTAATATATACTCATGTCTTTGTGGTTTCATTAGTATTGATCTTTGTAATCTACTTTGAAACATAACTCTTGAGTATATATGTAACTTGTGTAGTTCTTATATACTCATACCAATCTATTCAATTATCTGAAATTGAGATGGTTGTCATCAATTACCAAAGGAAAAGATTGTGATATCTTGTCTCACCATTATGTGTTAATGGTATGTGTGGTAATTAATGACAATCACTTTTTTGGAACTAACATTTCTCCATGAGTTGGATGTGTAGGTTGTGTTCCATATAGTTGAAGACTCTGGATGATATCATGAGTTGATAATCATCAAGTCGAGATTCGAGATGAAGAGAAATCATTATGTGTTGATGATGTTCTAGACAAGATTTCAAAGAAAAGAAATATCATCAGGTGCTGATGATATTGAAGTGAAGAGTTTGGAGTAGATGAATGCGTCATGTGTTGATGCATTTAAAGATCTTGAAGAGGAAATGATCATGGATTGATCATCACATCAAGAGAAGACCCATCATGTGTTGATGGAGTTGAAGAGTAAAGGATGCATTATGAGTTGATGCATGTCAAGACTCGTGATGAAGGATGTCATCATGAGTTGATGAGCATCAAGTCAAGATCCCGATTTGAAGAAAATCATCATATGTTGATGATTATCAAGTTAAGAACCTGGACTTGAAGAGAAGATGTACGTCATCAAGCTTCAAGTGTTCATGCAAAGCAAAGGTATGTCTAGCTAGGGCTAAGGGTGTGTTCCTAGTATAGGTTGTCGTACTATTAAGAGGGGTCTTGGCTAGTAGCTTGAGTTAGTCATGTGTTGATAGTTTGTTGTGTTTGCTCTAGCTCTCATCAACATATTGCCTATATTTGCGAATGTGTTTTGCAAATGATCGAGGCTCATGGTTAATTCTTGTAGCATGTGACTTTAGTTTACAAATGTGTTTTGCAAATGGTTTAAGTCCATGTACCTTATTTCTTGTGGTATTGATTCTAAGAGTTGACAAATATGCTTTGCAACGTGTTGATAATCTTGCTATTAATCCTTGGTTGAATCAATCTGCAAATATGTTTTGCGCCTTGAGTGGGAGTTTTTGATAAGTCTGTTTGTTATCAGAAACATCGGTAATACCAAAGTTGTTTGGGCGGAACTACCAAAGTATGTTTAAGACTTGGTTGATTCTTTGGTTCAATCGGACTTGTGTCTGGTCGCTCTTGTGCTTACGGTAGTACCAGTGCCTTTGTGGCGGAACCACCGCTTAGCGGTAGCACCAGTGTTCCTTTGAGAGAAACTACCGCACTTCGGTTGTACCAGTCTTTGTGGCGGTACGTGTTTTTCAGAAGCATTTGTTGCTCTCTTAGAAGCACGGTAGTACCGGCGCTGTGTGCGCGGTATTACCACACCTTGGATGTATCGATTTCTGTGCGATATGGAAATTCCAGTAGCGCTGCATTTTGGACTTGGTTTGTTCTGAGGTAGCGCGGTAGTACCGGCGCTTTGTGCGCGGTATGACCGGCTCACGGAACTACCGTTCATACGCTGGCGGTACGTAAATTCCAGAACGTATACTTTTCGGTCTTTAGCCGCGATTTTGAGCATTGTTGCTCTCTCAGTATTGCGGTAGTACCGCAATGTGTTGTGCGAAACTACCGATTACTGGAACTACCGTGTATTAGTTGGCGGTAGTACCGCACTCCTTTCCAACGGCAAGTTTTATAGCTGTTACTATGCTAATCCTTTGCTTCAAACGGCCAGTTTGTGTGTATGGGCTATATATACCCACCTTGGCCGTATAAGGGATGTGAGCTGGTGCCCCTAGACATTCCTTTGAGCAAAGAGCAAGCCCTCTACTCCCATTTGTACATGTGTTGCACTTAGTGAGGTTTGAGAGGCAAATCTTATTGCATGTGTTGCATTAGGTGGTGGATTTAGTATCCATTTGAGCTTTGATACTTGATTAGTTCAAGTGAAAGTTGAGTCTTGTTACTCTTGGTGTTTACCAACACCTAGACGGCGTGGAGGTGTTGTGGTCTAGTGATCTTCTCAAGAGAGGCTTGTGAGAAGACCCGAGCAGTTTGTGAGTGGTGTGGTGCTTACCATCTTCGGAGTGAAGGAAAGAGCAACCTTAGTGGATTAAGGTATTGGTTACCTCGGAGGAAGGCTTAATTTGTGGAGCTGGTCCAATTGGTTTGGACTTCTCTCAACGTGGATTAGGGGAGACTGGCAAGTCTCCGATCACCACGGTAAAACATCGCTGTGTCTTTTGTGGTTTGCATTCTATTGCTTTACATTGTGCAATTTACATTCATTGTATTAAATTGCTTATTCATTGTGTATGAATGCTTGCCATGCTCTATGCTATTTACATTGCTAGAATTAAATAGCTTACAAGTCTTTGCTTAATTGCAATGTTCTTCAATTGACTTGTATTGTTGGTGCACTTAATAAAGACTAGTTGATTTAGACTTTAAATTGTGCAAAACCGAATTGATTTACAATTCCGCTTAAAACTCGGTTTTAGCCAAAGAAGTTTTAAAAACCTCCTATTCACCCCCTTTAGTCGGCATCCTCGATCTTACAACGACGTGTAGTAGGGGCTTGGCAAGGCGGTGACAGCTAGGGCAAGGACTAGACGGTGCAACTAGGGTTAGGGCTGGCAGCCCCCTCCCCTCCCTTATATGCAGCGCACGGCACACGCTGAGTCCAACTTGGACTCGGTTGGCCCGACCCAGCCCACCCCTCCTCTCTTTTTATTTTCTTTTCCCTAGGCTTTTAAATAAATGTCATATTACATATGATAGGGTAAACACCGACAGGTGTTCACTCATATTATACTGATATAAATTATGTAATGGGCATGTAGTGTAGAATTACATTGCACTAACGAAAAGAAAAGATAATGATGGAAAACATGAATGGTGATGTTGATGGAATACATGAATAATAAGATTAATATGTGTATGTTTGTTGTTCTATTATGTACTAGTTGAGTCTTAGATTTACCCTTGCTTTGTTGATGTTTTTAGGTGACCATTGAAGCCGATATGCATGAGGTGAGAGTAGCACCTACACATCACATGCAATCAATCATCAAAACATCACTATTTAGTTACCTCAATTATATTTTAGAGAATTAGGTCAACTATGTGGAACTTGATTAGTGGACACTGGATAATCTATGGTAGTTGTGTGGATCATGAGTAGTATTAGTGCGTGATAATGATGGGTTATGATTACGTTATGGTAATGGTTCATTAATGGTAATGTTGCTAGTCTATGTTCCCGGGCGCATGGTTCTCGGGCATTCTCGGATGCTTGGTCCTGATTGTTCTTGGGCGCGAGGTCCTAAGTTATGTGTGAATTTTTATCTTTATTTATGCTATGTTGATATGCTTGTTGTAGGGTTTTATTTAGAGACATGATTGTGGTAATAGTAAACAATTATGTTCAAAATTTAGAAGTGAAGAATGGAGTGGGCAACATTCTGGACTCTTTGTTGGGCTGAGATGCTACACCTTTTTGCCATCTTTTGCCACGCGCACTGACTGTGGCATGCCAAATGGTTATTTTCTAAAATAACTTTAGACCTACCTACGGCGTGGCTAGGTTCATTTCCCACGCTACCATGAATGGCTTGGCAAAAGGGGTAATTTTTGGAAATATGGAGGTATTATTTTAAAGATATATATTTTTAAAAAAAGGTTATTGAATTAGGAAATCTTACTAAGGTGTTATGTGGCAACATGATATTTTGTCACTACTAGTAAACAAAAGTAATGATACTGACCGTTCATCTCTGTAGAATTGCTGCTACTAAGGTATCGACGTAGTATATATCACTAGTTATAGGTGAAGTAGTGAGAAAAAAAGTACTTTGTTACTAAAAAACTAGTATAAATAATAACTAAACAACTTTTCATCACTAAGAGGTGTAAATTGCTGAACTAGTTCTAGTTTAATTTTCCTCTATTGGACTGTTGGGCGGAAAAAGGATTTCAGACCCCGGCCAAGAAAATACTATGACCAAAGTCCTGGAAAATGGACCAGATCTGCAAATCCAAATGGGCTCTTTATTTGGTACCTGAAGCGAAGAAAATAATTACTTCTAGAAAGCCTCCCAATTTATCGTCACCCCGAGTCCCGACACGACACTCGGTCAGTTGCTCCGGTTTCCCGAACTCTCGCCATGCTGCCGGCACTCGCCGCCGCCGCACGACACTCCCGCCCTCTCCCATATCCGACGCCGCCATCTCGGCCTCCACCTCTTACTCCGCCGCCACCACCTCCTTGCTGCCTCCACCGCGGCCCCTGCCGGCGCCGGCCGCGGGCGCCGCGTCCTCGCCGTCGCGTTCGCCTCCGGCGATGGTGGCGCGGTACAGGTAAGCTCCCTCCTCCCTTTCCCCCACGTGCCGTCGTGCCCTCAAGGTGGCCTCGCTAAGGAAGCTGGGGTTGGGTTGCTCTTGCTCACTTGGTGGAGCTGCTTCCGGGTAGTATCTTGAGGGTACGTTCAAGCTATGACCACAAACTTGACTCAATTTGTGTTTTTGGCTCACTTGTGCGTGGATCAAGCAGTGAGATGTAGTGTAATCCGTAGTCACATAGTTCTTATAGTAGTGTAGTACTATGTAACTGGCTGTTTGCATGTACTGAACTGTGAAGGTTGCTTGGTATCAAAATGTTTCGTCGTATCAAAATGTTTCGTTTCCATACTTATTTCGTGTCAAATGCTTGTGCGCGGCTGTTTGTGTGGGAATAATTGGTCAATTCGGATGGCAAGACTAGGCCCACTGTCGCTATACAGTGTGTTTGTCAATCATCTTGATACTCATATAAGTGAGATCAGTTGCTTGATTGAGCTAGAAATGGTGTTTTTTTGAGTAATGTTCAAAATGTGTTGGTTGAAATGAAACTAATTAGGAAATTTGACCCTTGTAGAGTCTTTCGTCTTGGCAGCTCATGCATGTTCCAGTAAATTGGTCTCATTGTTAATTTTTTAGCACATTCTTTGTGTGCACTTTTTTAAGAGTTGCTGTGGTCTGAAACTCTGAATTCATTGCTTATTTTGTTAGGATGTTGATAGTTCTGAGAGCACTGCAAGTTCAGGATCTGCATATATTGGCCTCTTTGTTCAAATGCTTGGCTTGGATAATGATTTTCGTGATAGGGAGCATGCTGTTTGCACACTCTGGCAATACTCCCTTGGCGGACGGAAGTGCATTGATGAGATAATGCAGTTCCCTGGTTGCACCGTCCTCATCATCAGCCTCCTAAAATCAGAATCTACTCGTGCCTCTGAAGCAGCTGTAGGTCTTTTGTAATATAACTTCAGTGAAGTTATACAGGGATGTGGCCATTGAAAGTGGAGCAATGGAAGAAATTTTTAGGCTTCTTTGTAAATCTACAATAACCCCAGAGGTAGCTGCAAACATAACCAACAGCAATCCATTGTTTTCTCCTTCATTCCATGTTGGCCGCAAAATGATACGATTGTTACCATATGTAGGAATAATCTTAAATTACCTGATGACTTACCCAAACATACTGTTCTCTTGCAGATGAAGGAGCAGGGTTTGTGTACCATTTGGAACTTTTCTATTGCTGAAAATTTGAGATACAAGATTTTGAGGAGTGATATCCTAATACAGATTGTTAGATTCCTTGATGATGTAGATATAAAAGTCAAAGAGGCTGCTGCTGGTATCATATCAAATTTAGCTTTGAGTCGTTCTAATCATGGAGCTCTGGTGGAAGCAGGTGTAATTCCAAAATTGGTAAGTTGTACTTGTATTTTAATCTTTCTCCTATCAAACAGACAAGTTGGTCTACATGCATGTATCGAGTTAACTTCCTCAGCTACAAAAATTATCTGCATAGTGATTTCATTCCATCTTAAAGAAGTTCACAACTACATAGATGCAAACAAATGCAAATTATATTATGTTAACACAAAGTAGAAAGCCAATCAAGGCGAGATACACTTAGGTGGAATATGTGAGCTAATAAGTTAATGCTATTGCAATACCATGATATGTGCCCTATGGAATTTGTAAAATCTGTTAAGTGAGGAACTTTTGGTAATATCTGAATATTTAGACCTAAATTGTCACATGTGTAGCATGTTAATGTTGTAACTTCTGAGCAGTTGCTGTAATACTGTCTGAACCAGTGCCACACTTAGATAGTTAGATCTGTCTTTTGTAATGGCGATATAAATTAGTTCTTTTTCATCTGCATAGTGCCAAAGTCTTGGTACTAGGATAATTGTCCGAGAGGTACTTCATCTCAAGCAACACATTTTATAGTTTTCGATCTTCCAAGCTTATTTGGTGTCAGTGTCTTATGGCATACATGCATTCATGAAACCGTTCTTCTGTTATTTTCATCTTTCTCCTGTGCTTAAGCTTCTAATATCTTTTTGGAGGGAAGAATAGTTTTCGGTGCATATGAGATCTTAGAATGAATGTCTTTTCTTGCTTGATATTCTTTTCCCATTAGCTGAATCTTCCATTCTAAACATCAGTGATTGTTTATTTGGATTACAGTATGCTTATATATACTTCCTGAAATTCCTTCACAGTAATCTTTAGGGTTGTTTTTAGGTTCATCTTTTGCAAAATTAAGAAGACGACTATAAGATAGTCAGAAAGGAAGCTAGAAATTCACTCCTGGAATTATCGACTGATGATTATCACCATACCCTTGTAATAGAGGAGGGTCTAGTCTGGGTTCCTCTGGTTGGATCAGCTGCATATAAAGCCTTTAGACCTCTTCCTCATTCATGGCCCTCATTTCCTGATGGCTCTGAAATTCAGCGGAGTTCTCGGCCTTCAAAATATGGTGCTACTGAATTGCTTCTTGGCCTGACTGTCGATGAGAAGAAAACAAAACCCGATGAAGCTGAAGTTAATGCTATGATAGGGCATTCTAATCAGCAGTTTCTCGCATGCATTGGAGCTATTGAGTTGGATGATGAAGGAAAGGAACAAGCTGGATCTCAAAGGAATGATCTCTATACCATTTTACCGTGGATAGATGGTGTTGCACGGCTAGTTTTAATTCTTGGTCTTGAAGATGTCTCTGCAATTGCAAAGGCTGCTACAGAAATTAGTGATGCATCAATAAATGAATACATGCGCACCTCATTCAAGGAAGCTGGAGCTGTTAAACCTCTATTTCAGTTGCTGAAGCATAGTGATGTACTGTTAGAGAAGCTGCTGCTTATGCATTGGAAAAAACTAAGTGTCAGGTATATTGTCTTCCCTTTCTTCAGAGTCAAGCATGTTTGCTGCAATATCACATAATATTGTTTAGAATAAACCTAGATATTAAAACCATCAATCTGTTGCTAATTATTACTTTTGTGAGTGCTATGACTTAAAACACGTTAGTATGTTAGTTTAGGTTACATTGTCGAATTAATTTCTTGGGTTCCAATGTTCCATGATATAGATATCTACTTACAATTCTGCACATATTTCCATGTGCATCTATTCGTTTGGTTAAGGTTGGAGCTGTGGGGAACATAAGTGTGACTCTGAAACTACTCAACAGAACCATGTTAAGCTCTTGTGGTGGAGCCATATGGGCTCCATGCAACATTTTGAGAAACAAGTCCAACATAAACTCGTTTCAATAAATTTGTACCACTCTGTGTTTAGGCTAACAGAAAATAAATGGGTAATTCCTTGCCCATAAAATGGATATATTTATGTCTAGTTATTGCTAATGTTGTACTTTATACTAATAAATTAAATGTTTTAAATAGCCTGTAGCAGATACTTGTTTTCATGGTGGATATTGTATAGCGGCAAAGTGTTTTATAGCAGATAGTGTATAGTGGCAAAGTGCTTCTATTGCGGATAGCATATAGCGGGTTCAACATGCTCAACTAATTTAATATTTTTTTATTGGGGGTTGAAATTTCAACCTCGATGGTATTCTTTTTCCTCACTCCAGTCGCTGTGGAAGCTATGAAGATCGGAGATACAAGCATAACAGAAGTCTTGCGTTGAACCCGACACAAACCTCGAGACACAAAGCCCCAAATCACCAAAATGACAAGGTGATGGCACACGGCCGGTCTGACCGCCCTAGTGAGAGGTTTGACAGCCTGTGGCCTGGGAGTAGCCCAAGATGATCACAAAAGACCTAACTTCTACTCCGGTGATCCAAATCCTCTGAAACTTCAACCATAAGTCATCAAGAAGGTCAATAACCTATTCCAATTGATGATCGAAAAGATCGAAACTAAAGTTCCACGAATATCTTAGATGAGGTCAAGAAGGCACAAGAACCAAGGAATTTCAAACTTTGATACAAAAATTTGCTCATGGGTGAATGATGATCAAGATGATTCTAGATGGATTTCTACATGTCCTGGCAAACTAGATCACATCATGGACATCAAGAAAGCCAAAGGAACAAACAAAATCCCAAAATGCATCAAAGAGAGAGTAAGAACAAGAAGAAACTCATCTTTGGGAATTCTTGCTTGGATTGATTTGAGAGATTGGTGGTTTACAGTCACTCCACCATGGAGGACAAAAGCTCAATACTTGAGAACTCAATCAATCCATCTCCCTCAAACCCTAGCCAACTCTAGTTCACTTTCCCCTAAATCACAAATTAGGGTTTCTACTTAGGAAGACATGAGAGGCACACATTCTGCACCTCTCCCTTCTATAGTGGAGGCTAAGTCAAGAGAGAACCTTATCGGACACTTGTTAAGACCACACACAAATAGGTCTACACTCATGCACGCTTCTCAAAGCGGATGACAAACCGGCTACGTTACATGGATACTTCCCAAAATCGGTGTATCAGTATCGGATACGGATACAACCCCGATACGGCTGGATACGTATCCTGTAAGTATAGGTGATTTTCCTGTTTTTCAAAAAAAGAAAATAATTCCGTATACTTGGATACTTCTCTGATACTTCCCTGATACCTCTCTTACCCTAACACCCCATATTCGACTCAGAAAAGTATAGTTGATCTATTCAGCAAACAACAATTAGTTGATTTCTCTTTGTTTGGAAGTGAATTTAATTCCTTTGACTCAATTGAGGATAGAGCCTATCTAGACCCAAAGCAATTGGCATTAAAATTACTTGAGCAACCAACATCATCTTCTTGCGCTGAAAGAAATCGGAGTACCTATGGTTTGATCAACAGTTCAATGAGAAATAGGTTATATACTTACCTTTTTTATTTTCTTAATTTTTACCAATTGCATGGAATTCGATTGCAATTGCATTGTTGTAGGCTAAACCCTGGACGTGTTGAGGATCTAGTATTGCACACCACATCTAACGTGTTCAATACACTAGTAGGCTGAACCCTAGATGATTGCGATTCATTAATTTATGTACTTTTTTATTTTTATTTTTTATATATACACGATCTCTCAGACGGTGTTTTTGGGAAAATGACGTGAGCGATATCGGCGATCGCGATCTCAGATCCGTGACGGTATCTGGGCAACCTAGCTAACCGGCTTCCCAAGTCCATCTCTTCGTGATCTTCATCTTCACTTAATCTAAACCGCTTCTCCTTGCGCTGCCTTGCGCCTGCGGTTCCTCCAAAGGTCACCAAGGGTATTTTGGTGAAGTTACCAAAATACCCTTCTCGATCCTTCTTTCGACGATCAAGACGTCGATCTTACGTAAAATAAAAAGGAGAAAGTGACGGGTAATCTCAGAAATGATGGGTCGCTTTATTAATATGAACTCGAATTTACAAGGTATGTACTAAGAACTCGCTTGTTTCTTGTTATCTCGTGTCTATCACACGAAACTATGGTTTGTGTTCCTTCCTTCTTCTCGTTGTCTTGTTCCGTCTTTCTTGTTTCCCCTTGATCCGCCCGTATTCCATCTTTAAATAGCCCTCAAGAGTTGGCGCTACTTCCGAGAAGACGTCGATGCGGCGTTGCGTCTGCCTGAGTCAAGTGATTCGCTGATACGAATCAACCGCTCGTGTTATATGTCTAGGAAACATACAACCGCATGGAGGTTGTTCGCCGTGTGTCCGATAAGATGCGTCGCACGACATGGAATATACACGTGTTCCATTCATCATACAGAGAGAATATACCTTGGAATTTATTCCAGTATCGCTTCATACCTTCTACAGTAGTTCTCCCGGCCTAAGCTTGGCTTAGGCCGTCGTCCACCAGATACCCATTATGTAACCTCTGGAATCTCTACGACCAGTGAAGTCGTGCACCTCAGGGTTACGACCATGAAGACGTATGGTCTTTTATATATTAAAGATAATATATAGAGGTTTTAATCCTCATCAGCTAGCCCCTCGAATTTTAAATGAATAAATTGTGTGAACACTTTCCTTCCGATGAAATCGTATCGGGCCGACGCTCATTTAAATGCAAGGGTATTTGAAGCGGTTTGTATTCACTTTAAAGTTGAGAACTTTGCCTTGGGAATTGAAGAGTTTTTGTGTCCGCTGGACTTTTTTTTTTGGGTAACTCCTTATTACGGTTAGAAATTCTGAAGCTTATAAAACCCCTTTGTAGACTTTGGGTTTTTTACTTCCTCCTTTTCTTCTTCATCTCCCGAGTAAAACTACCTCCGACCTCCTTTGCTTTCCCCCCCGAAGAAACCCAACCATGTCTGATCAAATCACCAACTGGTCGGTTTCAGACTTGAGTGAGAAGAAGTTAGAGAACCTAGAGAAGATCGGATGCTTCCCAAAAAGACCGATTTCTTGGAGATCTGCAATGGGAACATTCCCGAGTAGTGAAGATGGAGAAATTCCTGTTTTTCTTGCATATATTAAATGCGGATTTAGGCTACCAATTCACTCCTTCCTTCCCAAAGTTTTGGAGTATTATGGAGTTGAGTTGGTGAATCTTGCTCCCAATGCCATCGCCAATCTCAGTATTTTTATCTATCTCTGCGAAGCGTACTTGGGGATTCCAGCAGATCTGGATCTATTCAGGTACTACTACAGAATGACAAAGTCCGAGAAGACGATTGGGACGCCTGGAGAATGCACCTTGCGCTCCACGACGGAAAAGTCGATGAGTACATTTTTATGTACTGAAATCTTCGTGGTCGCCGTGGAAGAAGAGCCGGTTCTATATGAAGATCACGAAGAAAGACAACCTTTATTATTCTCGTAAGAAGCGGCCGAGAATCGAGATGACGCTCTCTACGTAAAAAGAGGGAAACGAGGAAAATGGGCTGAAACAATCAAGCTTCTTAGTGTCAAAGGTCTAACATCTTGGCACGTGGTGAAGGATTTTTCCACACGCCGGGTTAGTCCTTTGAAGGCCCGAGCACATAAGATGCTCTGGTACATTGGTCGCGATGATACGACCAGAGATTCCAAAGATAGTAAGCCATTAATGATTCCGACCAGTTTACCTATCTTAGTTGATTATTTCCATATCCTTAAATCTTTCATTTTACCTTTACAGCTCTATCTTCTGATGAGATTAGAAGCTGATCAAGATAATCATACGGAGAGCTCGGCGACAAGGCTAGTTTCTCGGATCTTAGCGGATGTTTCACCAAGAAAGGATTGAAAGACTTAAGGTAAAAATATCAATCATTGCTTTGTTGTCGTATATATTATTTCGATCGGATATCATAAATCCTCTTTGGTGTGTAGTCGGTTGGGTTGAGAATCAACGAGGCCACCAAAGATGTGAGCCAATTGATGATCCGATCTCCCCTTCGACCACACAGGATGTCAGCCTTCTAGAGGTAGGTGACCGATCATAAATAATATTTTGAACAAATTATGTTCATCGCCTAACTATCTTTGATGATGAATTTAGGCGTTGTCATACCTTCCAAAGAAGGTCATCGAGGACCCACCAAATGCCTCATCGAGGCTCTTGCTTTGGAGGTCGCGAATCTACATCTACTAATCCGTGATCGTGATCTTATCCGACGAACCGTCATGATATTGCTTCGATTTCACGACGGTGGATGTGCAAGATCTAATCAACCCTATCGGTTTAGAACCGGTGAAATCGGTTGAGAAGAAGAGGAAGACAAGCGCAACGAACTTTGCTTCGATGCGTTATAAGGGTAAATTCAAAAAAACGACAAGGTATATATATATTAAATGAAGAGGTCGTATACATACATACCTTGGATCTTCCTTACCTTCTCTCTCTTTTTTTTTAGATCTTCTGGTGTTCTGGTCGTGTCCGACCAGAGCACCCCTCAGGAAAAGGTTCCTGAGGAAGAGGTGGTCGTGGAGGTTCCTGATCAGGATACTCCTAAAGCACAAACTGCTGAGGATGAAGTAGTAAAAGAAGCCCCCGAGTAGGCTTCAACATCTGCTCAGGATCCTCTAGTAATCCTTACTCCTTCTCCCGAGGTAGTCATCCCAAAGACCTCAACAGTTCCACCTCCTCTCGAAATGCTCCTCAGGTTAACAAATTCCCTTTTTCTCCCCGATTTATCGAGGATAAGGAACTTGATGAAGCCTGGGGAAAGATATCGGACCATCAAGCCGAGATTGGTCCAGATACAATCTTTTCCGAATATAACGATATGACAATTCGGGTAAGTGTCCTACGACCATCCTTACAACTCTTTCTTTTGTAGTTTCTTTGAAAGCTTTACCAAAGAAAGGGATTTTTGTTTTTGTAGCACATGGTCGAAAACTATGCTGTGGTCGGAGGACTAACCCAGCGAATAAAAACTTTGGAGCAAAAACACTCCGATCTGAGAAGTAAGTACATTTCTCTTTTTGATCTCCTAAGGTTTATTATCTTGATTCTCCTTATAGCTTAACCTTCTCTTTCTATCATATTTGATAGATTTAGAGAAAATTAAAGAAGAGATCAAGGCTAAAGAAGCCATAATAATAAAACTGAGGGAAGAAAATCAGGGTAAAGACTGGTCGATCGAGCATGCGATGACCAGACAAAAGGAGGTTTTTGACTCTTGTGAGAAGAAAATCAAAGGTAACTGGTCGTAGACTTAACCAGTATTCCATAACTCCAATTGTAAAGAGTATATTAATTTCTTTTTATCTACTGTGCGAGTAAAAACCCAAGCACTTGAACGAGCTGAGAAGACTCTCGAGTTTGAGCGTGGTCAAAAGCGACCTTTGTATTCGGCCTTGATGAGAAAATCATGGCTCTTAACAAAATGATCTTTGATATGGGATCGGATCAAGCTTGCCTTCTTTAGGAGATTCAACGGAAAAGATGAACTATTTTGGTCAACTGGAAGATCTCAAAGGCTCGCTCAAAATTATGAGGGAAAACCATACCTGGACAATGAAGTAAGCTATTGTAATCGGAGTTGGTGTTGCTTTAGCAAAACTAAAGGCTTCGACCCTCTCGTTAATCTTAAAGTCGTGGAAGAAGACTTGATCGCTCTGAAAGTGAAGCAACAAAACTTTCGAGGAAGTAAGACCTCTCGAGAGAAAGTTCTCGAGAAATGGAAGTCGGATCTCCATCACGAGCGATCACCGTGGTCCCAATATGTAAATGGATGTAATATTTAGAATATGCAAAAATGAAACTTACCTTTTATCAATGAAGATCCTGCTTTGTTTTATCGATGTTATTAAATACTCATATATCTCCTAGCCTCCGACTGCTTATATTAGTAGATGAACGTTACTAAAAGAAAGCAGTAGACCAAGAAAGTGAGTAATAACAATGACCATGGTAAGAGTGCTGATAATGTGTATGACAATGATCCAGGAAATACTAGGAAATCATGTGGTCGGAACCAACTGACGATTTCGACTAGTCTAGATCTTGCCCATTATCGAAGTACTATGAAATACCACTTGTAGCTCAAGATATAACAAAGACCAGATTTGCTCGATAAGAAGATATGCATGAAGAACGATGCAAAAATGAAATGAAATAAAAAGATAAGTACCTTTGTTTAAAAACTATTCGATCGGGTCGATCGAATCTCAAGAATTGAAGATTTATAAAATATTTCGCTAAACGTGCTCATGCTCAAACCGATCGTAGCTAAGATCGAGGAAAAGGACCGTCACTAGAAGCTCCTTCCAGCCAAGGTGACCACGCATGAGAGGAGAGACTTGACCAGAGGCTTTCGTGTCCCGACCAAGAGCCAAACTTGAGTAGAATGAATGTTGAAATAAAATAATGATCTTCAAATTCGAGAAATAACGAAAACCATATAAATTGTCCGAGTTGGTACTCCTGATACTCATATGTTTCTTTAAGAAAAGAGTATTTGGTTGTGCTGCTGTATCATGGAAGCAATGATCACGACTAAAACCGATTGTGGTCCGTGACATTTAAGTCAAGAACCATGAGTGTTGGAGATCCTATGGAAAGGAATATCTGAGACAATGAGAGTCTTCTCCGACCAACCAAAGAACAATAAAGATATACGACCGGATACGATTTAATAATGAGTATAAACAACCATACTTACCGCTTTTGTTTGTTTGTAAAAGGAAAAACATCTTTATTGAAATATGAAAGGAAATGAAATACATGAAATTAAACATAGAACTTACGCAATTGATCAATATTCCAAGAGTTAGACAAAACTTGCCCATCATCATAGCTAATCGCATCGATCCCGGTCTGCAACTTCGACTACATGTATGGACCTTCCACTTAGGTGAAAGTTTGTTGCGACCGCTTGGTTTCGAATTTTCTAAGAACCAAATCACCTACGCCTAGGTCGCGGTTGCACCTTACGATCGTGGTACCGACGCATGGCTTGCCGCAGAGATTGTCGATCGTAGCAAAGCTTGATTTCGCTGCTCTTCAAGGAAATTGATGTCGTTAAGTCGTCGCTCACACCGATCACTTTCTAAAAGGAATCGGCTCGAGCAGAACCAATTTTAAGTTCGGAGGAAGCATGGCTTCACCCATAAACCATAAAGAATGGTGTTTCACCGGCCGCACGACTAGTTGTGGTACGAACGACCCATAATACGTATGAAGTTCTTGAACCCAAGCCCCGACCGCTGAAGTAATCGGTGAACACTCGCCGCTTGATCCCTTGCATTATGATACCATTGGCTCGCTCAATCGCTCCATTACTCGTGGATGAGCACGAAGTTAAATGTATCTTGATACCTAGATCTTCACAAAATTCTCAAAATTGCCGCCGAGAATCAAGCACCGTTATCGGTGATTATACGATCGGGTACACCAAACCGTAATCACTCTTTTGTTAGGAATTTCTTGGCGGCTTGTAATTTTTACAACCGGCCGCCGATCCATTTAGTGAACGTGTCAATCATGACGAACAAGAACTCAAAGCCCCTGGTGCTCTTGGGAAAGGTCCCAAAATGTCCGATCCCAGCTGCAAAGGCCAAGAAAGAGGAATTGTTTGCAAAGCTTGAGACGGTGGTGTATTTGTCGGCTATGAAATCGACATTGCACGCACTTCGTCACGAGCTCTTTTGCATCATGAAGGGCGATTGGCCAATAGTATCCTTGCCTAAAGCCTTTACCAACCAAAGTTCTCAGAGGAATGATGAGCTCCATGCACTCCTCCATGAATTTTGGCCAGCAATTTGATGCTATCCGAGCGAGATATGCATCTCATCAACACTCCGTGAGATCCTCGCTTATACAAGGTACGTTCAACGAGAGTGTATGATTTGGCTTTTCGTGCGATACGATCACCGCACATACATCATCTTCGGAATTAGGTCATCTTCAAGATAATTGTAGATCGATGTCATTCAATCTCTACACGCATCGTGATGGCGCCAACCATCATCGACACGTGGAGCATCCATGTTTGCGTAATCAAGGCGCAACCTCCTTGCGAACATCTATGTCCTCGGAAGGCTCGACTACCGAGGGTGAATCGAGTATCTCGAGAAAAACTCCAGCGGGACGGATGTCCTTGTGGAAGCCATCCGCCAACTGGTCTACGAGAAAGTTTTCCTTTCTAGGAATGTGTTGGATCCAAAACCAAGAAATGCTTTCGAGTTTCCGTATTCCGCCGATATGATGACATCTTGGTACTAGAGCATTGATACTCTTTCCCACTTGATTCGCTACTAGTTGAGAATCGCTTTCACTAGTAATCTGCGAATCCCGAGTTTAACGAGCCGCTCAAGTTACGCAAGAAACCTTCATATTACGCCACATTGTTAGTAGCGGGAAAGTTAAACCGAATGGCGATTTTAGTTTTCGCAATAGGGAAATCAAGACGACCTCACTTTCGAGCCATGCAACATCAAGGAACCATCGGTACATTGTCCACTCGTCGTGGTGCTCGCACTTGGGCCCTGGGCGGGTTCGTGGTTTGTCCATTCTGCAATGAATTCGCTATTGTCCGGGACTTGATTGTCGTCGTGGGACAAAATGGAGATCGAACGCCCAAGCTCAACCGCCCATTTTGATATTCGCCCGGATGACTCCTGCTTCCCAGACTTGACCAAGAGGATATCCAAGAGGTACGACCACTTTGTGGGCCGAAAATAATGCCTTAGTTTCCTTGAAGCCATAAGGAGACCATAGAGCAACTTTGTACTGCGGATACCTTTCTTTGGTCCATGTAAGACTTCTTACGTAATATATTGGTCGTTGAACATGGTCTCGCTTCTACGACCAAAGACACCACTAGCCGCTTGTGGCGTTGCGTACGTAAATTAGTAATGTTTCTCCCAATCTTGGAGAAACTAAGATCGGGGAGTTGTGAGGTACCGCTTTAATTCTTCAAATGCGCCGCTGCTTCTCTAGTCCATTCGAAACTCCCATGTTTCCGGAGAAGCTTAAAGAAAGGTAGTCCTTTTCGCCTAACCATGCTATGAAACGACTTAACGCCATACAACGGTTAATTTCAACTTCCTTCTTTGTGGTTGGATCGCCATCATCGATCGATGGCGGCGATTTTCGTTGGATTTGCTTCAATGCCTCTAGCCGAAACTAGGAACCCAAGAAGCTTTCCCGACGAAACTCCGAACACACATTTATCTGGATTTAACTTAAGGTTATGACGTCTTAAGTTATTGAAAGTCTCTTATAGATCTAGAATATGATCGCGGCGTTGATGCTTTTACGACGCATCATCAACGAGGCTTCAAGATTCCGACCTATCCGAGGGCTAAAAGTCTTTTGCATCAACCTTTGGAATGTTGCACCAAAGATTCTTGAGACCAAATGACATTTTTACATAACAAAGAAGTACCATATGGGGTGATAAAGAAGTTTTCTCTTCATTCTGCTTACTCATATTGACTGGTGGTACTCTCGAATAAGCATCCAAAAACTTAACAACTCACACCGTAAGTAGAGTCTACAAGTTGATCAATGCGAGGAAGGGAAAGTCATCATTCGGACAAGCTTTATTAAGATCTGTAAAGTCAATACACATTCGCCATTTCCTATTGTTTTTTTAACCATTATGAATTGGCGAGCCACTATGGGTGGTCGATCTCACGAATGAACCTACTTTGAGAAGCTTGTCAATCTCCGATCGATTGCTTCTTTTCGATCGATCATAAACGCCGTAGCTTTGCTTGACCGTTTTTTGTTAGGTCAGAGCTAGCCTATGCTCGATCACCTGCACGGGACTCGGGCATGTCTGACGCCGCCAAAGAATACGCCCTGATTAGCTCGGAGGAAGGAGATGAGCGACTCTTCCTATTTAGGGTCGAGTTCGCTCCACCGTATCTTGGCATCATCTGGAGAAGTACTTCGCCGGTCGTACCTCTTTTATCCGGTCGGAAAGTTTTGGTGTCATCTTCGGTCTTGAATTTTTGATCCGCATGTTAACGGTGTTAGTTCCTCAGTCGGGAGTTCATCGACGATTCTAAACACTTCCGATCGCATCGTAGGCTATCTTCCGATCGCCTCGGACCGTGATTACACCTTTTGGTCGACATTTTCAAACTCGATAACTTAGTAATGCGTGGCTATCAGAATTTTGCTAAAATGGGCGACCAAGAATTGCATTGTATGCGATCTCGAAGTTCACCACATCAAATGAAATTTTTTCTGGAAGTTGTGGGCTTTCGAGCGTAACCGAGAGGGACAAGTGTCATATTGGCTTAGCGGTAGACCCAGGAACTATGCCATGAAAGGCATATTTCACTGGTTTTACTTGGATTTGGGAATCTGCATGTCTTCCAAAGCACTTGCGAATAAAATATTCAAAGGACTACCCTCATCTATCAAAACCCGATTAACCTTACAGTTATTAATAGTAGGCTCAACAACAATTGGAAATCTACCTGGTCGAGTCGAAGGAATGGGGCAGTCTTTTTTGCTGAAGGAGATTATCGTCTCCGACCACCTTGAAGGTTTAACGGCGATCGAAGGTTCGGTAAGGTTGACTTTCGCTCCATGGCTTTCGGTGGCGTGCTGGATTAAACGAAGAAGATCCACCAAGATCACATCGACGGTGTCTTTGAGGTTCTTGGTACTCCATTTCTTCGTCACCATCTTTGTCCTTCTTGGAGCTTGTTTCCCCGAGCTCTTGAATCGACGGGAGTGGTCCTTTACCTGCATAATAATCTTCCAGCTTCTTTTGCCAAGCGCGACAATTGCGCAAATCGTGTCCTCGCTGGCGGTGAAGAGGACACCATTTTTATTTCTCTTGTAATCATTGGTGGAGCCTTAGCCTTGCCACGACACGGTATAATCTTTTCTTCCTTTGGTAAATTTTTCAGAACAACAAGAACCTCTTTATCGTTGGCTCTGCCATGCTTCTTTTCTTGAGAGTCTTCTTTTGTTTCTTTTAGTCCTATCTAAGCTAGGTTGGGAATTTTATCCTTTCGATCAAGCGGCTTGTTCCACTCGACCGCTTCAGCGTGGCGTGCATTTGTCGACCATGTCGAAGAGCTCGATGGTTGTTCGTGGGGATGTATAGCTAAATCCTCAGTAAACCTTCGATTTCTTAATCCGCTTTGAAGGCTTGGATAACGGAAGATTCTGCAACCTCGGTATTGAGTTACGAACTTGGCTAAATCTTTTGATGTATTTGCGGAGAGTCTCATTTGATTTTTGCCGTATTCTATGGAGATCGTCTTCTTTTCCGGTCGATCGTGCGTACTCGAAATTTGCAATTAGAAGGTCGCAGAGTTGCTCCCAAGTATACACGGACTCGCCTTGAGGTTAAGCAATCATGATCGGTGATCCTTCTAATACCGTGGGAAGATAGTTTGCCATTACATTTTCATCACCACCAGCGACTCGATGGCGGTGGTGTATATCCGAGAAATTCTAAGGGATTTTGGGTCCTATTGAATTTATCCATGTTGGCGGATCGGAACCTATTTGTGCCAACGCATACCTGAGCCCTACGAGAAAGCTCGACGACTGTGATAGTTTCGTGGCGCCTTCTTTGAAAAGGTGCGGATTATAATCGGTTGGAGACCGATTTCTAGGAACAGTTGTCGGTGCTCCAATGTCCCGATCGATCGTGGGCGTTAGTAGAACGCTCCACCAGCTTGCTGGTTCGGTGATGTCGAGATCACGGTCCAAGCAATTGCTCCTCTCGACGGTGAGGGTGAGGATTCTGGAATAGTCTCTCCTCATGACTTGTTAGTCGGAATCGTCGAGGTGGTCGCAGATCTTCAACACGACCATGCGGGCCGCTGCGAGAAGAATCTTGTGATGAAGTCATGGTGCGACTTTCGGGTGCCTTCGTTCCCAATATGTACGTGCGTTGCATCGTGCATTGAATAATCTCCGATACTTAGCTCGCGAGTTGGGCAAAACACCGAGTCTTTGCGAGCGGGGTTAAGTATTTAATATATCCTAACTCGCCGCAAGTTTTGTATTATTACCGATGTTAGTGTTTGGACTCTTGCTCTTGGTGATAGCAAGATCCTTACTCTCATGGAAGGATGACACTTGGAGATGGGGCAAATTTTTCTTGGTTTATTTCTCTTCACAATGCCATGCCAACCTAAGGGGTTGGGTATACATATTTATAGGTCGCTACTCACCAAGCATATGCCAAGATGCTAGTCTAAGATGCTAACAACTCGCCCTAGATGCTGTCCTCTAAGATGCTAACAACCCGTCCTAGATCTTTGGTCAAGATGTCATAGAGATGCTAACAACCAGCCAAGGATGCTGTCCTTGAGATGCTAACAACTACCAAGAATGCCGTCCTTTACAAAAGCAAAAGCCGACACAAAGACTGACATGAAAGTAGTTTGACCACGCAGACTTATCCATCATTCTCCCCTAAGTCTTGTGTCTCCTTGAGGAATCTTAGCCATCCCGATCCTAGAGCAGAGCGTCGCCTTGATTTCCACGAGGTGTACCCAAACTTGACAGAGCCTCGAACGCTCGAGTCACGCTCGGAGAAGAACTCCGCCGCCTTGGTCATGTGGTGGTGTCGCGCGGTGTCGCAGGCACCACCCGCTCGGTCTTGCTTCAAGGTTTAACTTTCGCGAGGAGGCGTGTGCTTTGGCTCGTCAAGGGGAGGAGAGCCGTTGCGGCGGCCTGCGCCGAGGTAGTTCGATGCTCGCCTGAGCAATGACAGGTAGCGGCCGCTCCTCCTCCTCGTCGCGCGACGCTGGCCCGTCGCTGTCGCCGCCGACAATCCTGGCCGAGTGACCGAAGCTTGCGCGATTGTAGCAAGAGTCGCCTCGCGCGGCTTGCTTGCGGCCGGCGCGCCGCTGGCGCGCTACGGCCATCACCCTCGACGCGTCCTCGCGCCCATAAACGGGCGTTTTGCGCGCTTGCGCGCTTGGCACGCTGTGGTCGTCGTGGAAGAAGGCTCCTTCTTCCGTCACCCGCCGGCAACCCATCGCTTCCCGAGCGAGGAGCTTCGCCAATGGTGACGGTCCGAGAGAGCGTGGCTTATCATCGCCGACGACCTTGAGGCGACCTCTATCGCCTCGATCGACATCGTGGAGAGGTCCAGCAAAGACCGGATCGAGCGAGTCATCGCTTGTACTTTTCTCGGGACGCACGAAAGAGCTTCACGCCTCTCTCCTCGCCGTAGGTGTCATCGCCAAATCGCACGCTTTCGCACAGCAGTGTTGAGACGAGTAAAGTCATCGACGCCCTCACCGCTTGAAGGCCGTGTTCCCACTCCGCGCGGCGCTCGCAGTGTGGATTTTGGCGCGCGGCCGCTACCGCGCGTGAGGCGCCGATGGCGCCCCAAGCCTCCTGGCACCGCTTGTTGGAGAGCGAATCGTGATCTCGCGGGATCTGCAATACGAGAGCATCCAGCGCCGCCGATCGTGGTTGTAGTCGACGCCACCGCACTCAGACCGCGCATCCCACATGTGCCGCACTGAGCTCACCTTCATCACCGCGCCACTCGACGAAGTTGGCCTTGGCGAGGTAGGCTACCACCGCCGGGCCGGCGCCCCCGACAATACTGGAACCGTGGTAACCACTTCGTGCCGTCCGAGAGAGCCACGCCGCTCGTGAAGGCCGCGCTCTATCGACCCGTCTGCGGGCCGTTGTCGCGGCGCTCTTCCAGAGCACCACCGCCGAGCGCGCTTCCTCCAGAGCGCCAGCGCCGCGCGCGCCTCCTGTGAGCGCCACCGCCATGCGCGCCTCCGTGAGCGCCACCAGTAGCGACACGCGCCACCGACTGCGCCAAGCTCGTCGGGCGTCGCGGTTGCCCATCGCCGCCCGCTCGGCCGTGGCTCCTCGCCGGCGGTCGAGGTCCGTGACGACGCTTATCGCTGGGCCGAAATGGAGCTCACCGACGCCGCTGCAGCCTCGACCGCTGGCAGCGACGCTGGCCTTGTTCCGCCGCCCGCCGCCCTCCTCGCCTCGCTGCCGCCGACGCGCTTCTTTCCGCCACGCAGCTGTCTCTACCGCCGCGCTTGCTCGCTGCTGCTTTGCCGCGGCGAGCCTCGGGCCGTTCACGACGCCGCGTTCGAGGCGCATCGAAAGGCCGAGATCGCCTGCGGACATGGCGCCACGAGGTGTTGTGGAGAGGAGGTCGCCGACGAGCCGCGTTCGCCTCCCGAGAGGAGCGAGCGTGGGCGAGCGGCGGGCTGCCACTACCCGGTCGCCAGGCTCTGGGAGAGATGAGCAGTGAGATGCTCGGGCTACATGTGATAGTATAGCTCGATACCACTTGTTAGTCACCGACTCTTGCTCTTGGTGATAGCAAGATCCTTACTCTCATGGAGAGGATGACACTTGAGACGGGGAAAATTTTTCTTGGTTTATTTCTCTTCACAATGCCATGCCAACCTAAGGGGTTGGGTATACATATTTATAGGTCGCTGCCACCCAAACATATGCCAAGATGCTAGTCTAAGATGCTAACAACTCGCCCTAGATGCCGTCAAGATGCCGCCCTAGAGATGCTAACAACCACCAAGGATGCCGTCCCTGAGATGCTAACAACTATCAAGGATACCGCCTTTACAAAAACAAAAGCCGATACAAAAGGCCGGCTACGTAAAGCCGACATACAGAGACTTATCCATCAACCAAGGTCTCAAGGGATTTGCTGAAGAAGGTGTTTGATAGCTTGAATCCCTCGACCCCGGTCGATCTTGCCGGTCCTACATTGGTTTGGGAAGGATCGGGCGTATTAATCGTGAACGCCTACCGCTTTTGTCACCTCCAAAGATTTGGTGCTTGACCGCCTCGCACCATCTCCATTAGGATGTGGTGGCGAGGCAACGATGGAGGACCGCACGCCACATTATTATCCGTATTCCGATTGCATTGACCTCGTGCTTCCAGAGTGATCCTCCGATGAGCTTCCGTCAGCAATCGATGGAGAGCCTTTCGAGCTTCTCGCAGAAGCTTCCACTACGGAGAGCGAAGCAGATCGCACCTCCCGAGGTTTCGGAAGGGGCTCACTGATTCGCGACTGCCATCGAATCTTGAGCTTTATCATCCCCACTTGGTTTATGACCATGAGGTTTTCATTGACACCGTCACCAGTGTCGATTGGCTCTGGAATTGCTAGAAGCCGTCCGTGAGTACCTATCAACCATGATTGTATCAAAGGTATATTGAGACTTGGGTTGCGGTGTTGAATTTTCATCACCTTTTGCGG